>CM066034.1:85854519-87096165 GCA_033557465.1 Ichthyophis bannanicus | reverse complement strand
TCTGTAAGCACACCCTGCACACTGACACAAGGGACCCTGTGCCGACTGCTGCTGAAGTTGCCACTACTGTGCTGTTGCCTTCCTGACTGAGATGAGCGGAGGGAGGGGAAGGAGGTTGGAGACCTGCTGTTTTGATTTCTTCAACAACTGGGGTCACATGAATTTTCAGTTGTAATATGGGGTCATACAGGATAAAAGTTTGAAAAACACTGGTCTAAACGTAGACACGATGCCAGACATTCACGATGTTTCTGAGATCAGGCGGCATTGTCCAGGTTCCTGGGAAGACCCCAGCAACGCCTCCTCCACCCCCCCATTCAGATTTCGATGTCCTCATGCTGGGAATGTCCCCACAGCTGGCTTCTAAAATGACTCTGGAGATGTCTCTGTGCTTTAGATGTCTCTATGCCTATTTTCGGACATGAATAGCACGAATAGGGCTTTCAAGGTGACCCCCAAAATGCTTTATTTCCCAGCCTAGTCTACAGCCCACTTCAGCTCTTCCAAACGTTTCCAATACAGTAAAACCTCACCTCACTAATATAGCCACACTGACTAATTAAAAGCCTCTCCAAACAAAAGGGTCTTTAATTTCTTCTGAAATGCAAGTAAATTCCCTTCTTCTTCTCTTAACTCCTGTGATAAACTGCTCTAAAGCATTACACAAATCTAGCTCATGCACATTTACCGCATTATGAATAATATCCTAAAAACCCAACCAGCAATCTCAGCCACTCCAGTGCCTACTGGATACGACAGACCATCTTTCCCTTTGTCATAAGTGCTTACATTACAAAATTACTGTCTTTTTTTTCAGCATTAAAGAATTTAATTTGTAGGAAATTAAAAGGCTCTAAGAATGGCATCATTTACGCTAATTAATTTTTCATGCAGCTGATTTGATTACGAGCTGATGTCTTCCGACTCCAAGGGCATAAGGTAAAAAGAGACTAGTCCAGAATTGCTGACCTATTCCTTACTACGTTTGCATTACTTGTGAACGAGGGACATCTACAGGAAACTCTTTGCAGTGCAGTGAATGAGTAAGCAGCTCATAGTCTGCTCTCATTCTTGCAAGATGGGGTAAGTGGTCTTTCATGGTTGTGGAAAGTACCACTCACTAAAACTGGGGCTCTCAACCCAGTCCTCAGGACACACCCAGCCAGTCAGGTTTTCGTGATAACTACAATGAATATGCACGAGAAAGTTTTGTATATAATGGAGGCAGTGCATGCAAATCTCTCTCCTGCATATTTATTTTGGTTATCCTTAAAACCTGACTGGTAGGTGTATCCTGAGGACTGGGTTGAGGACCCCTGCACTAAAATCAACACAAATGGCTGCACTGTTAATTTTTAAAGCAAATAGAATTGCAGATTTTGTATGATGCTTATCAGAACATATATTGATTGGCAAAGAAAGAGTACAAAACTCGAATCCTCAAGGGTCACAAACAGGTCTGGCTTTCGAAAGGGGTTACCAAAAATATGCAAATTAATCTAATGCATACTGCTCACCCACTTCTGTTTTCTTGCAACAAGTATGTTAACCGCCACATTTATTTCTATGTTATATTCTTATGTTACCTTCTAAGTTTGTGCTTTTGTTTGCCCATATGCTCTTAAATTCCATGTAAGCATTAACCTTCGTTTAACCTGTTAACCGCCTTGACACTTTGATAAGGTGGTATATAAAAGTAGCTAAATAAAGAAATAAATGATGTCATGGGCTCAGAGCTGTTATTCAAACAAAAAAGTCTGGGGCACAGAAAGTCATATAGCAGCACATCTAAATGAGAAAACCTTTGTAATAATCCTTGCCTATCTTCCAAACATCACTGGAGGAGAAACAGCAAAGCCACTGCTCCTTGTGATCTTGGGCAAGTCACTTAACCCTCCACTGCTTAGATGTAAGTCCTGTGGAGAAAGAAAAATGTCCACAGTACCCATTTAACTCACCTTGAACTTCTAAGAAAGGCATGAGCTCAGTCTAATGGGCTGTGGTTTACTAAAGTGCCATATATTTATTCCTCAGTCCTGTACAACTCCACATGAAGTGCTACTTGGTACAATTTTCACAACGAAAGCCAAACAAGGGAATACTTTGCATCAAGGTATGCAGGACTTCATTTGTAGACAATAAGGAAGTGGGAGCTGGTGATCCAGTGGGGCTAGATTAGGGAGCAGAACAACTGTTCTCTGCCCTACTCCAGGCTCACCCCCTACCCTCCCTTTCTCTGCAGGACACCTTGAAGAGAGGAGCTGGAGCAGACCACCCCTGCTGCTCGAGTCTAAAAAAAGTGATGGAACTATGTTCCAGACTGATCCCCAGAAACTAAGCCTTGTCCCATGTTCAGCATCACGTGACTCTAAATACCAGCCAATCATTCTCATTTCCTGTGTTCTTTACAGCTGAGTTATTTGAGATATTCCTCCGGTTGCTTCTGTGAGGCTGTCTACAACCAGAAATTCTGCTTTCAGCTGTGTGGCTCCTGCATTGTGGAACCATTTCCAGTATCTTTGCATCAGGAAAAAAATATGTCTTCATAAACAATTGAAGACTTGGTCATTCGTTCCAGCCTTTCCGGGGCTCAGTCATTAATTTCTGGGCTTCTTCAAGGTTTTCTACTGATTAGTAGTTTTTTATTTCAGATACGTTTTGGGCTTTTTTATTTCAGTTACATTTTGGGCTTTTTAAGTTTGTTATTATTGCTTGTGTTCATGTATGCATTATTATGTAAATATTTGTAAGTAGTATAATGGGTACACTACTTGTCAAACTGATTGACAGGTGAGATAAGGATGGCAGGAGCCAATCAGCGTTCACTTCCAGTGTATGTCCCGCCTTAGGCCACGCCCCCTCCCATAGAAGTGAATGGTGAGTTAGCCCTGCCCACTCCCGCCCTCCAAACTGTTGACAGGTACCAATCAATGTCCACTTCCGGTGTATGTCCCGCCTTAGGCCACGCCCCCTCCCATAGAAGTGAATGGTGAGTTAGCCCCGCCCACTCCCACCCCCAGGCGTGGCCACCGCCCCCACTTGACATGCCTCTACCCCGCCCCAAGGATGACATCATCCAATCAGCGTCCACTTCCAGGTTTGTGCCACACCCATGCCCTGCCCCACAATATGGCACTAGCCAATCAGCACCCACTTCTGGGTTTGTGCCCCACCCACAGCCTCCCACCCTCAACCACGCTCCTGCCTACATCATCGGAAATGACATCACCGGAAACAGGGCATCATCAGTTCTCTCTCTTCCACTGCCCCAGTTCTTTTTTCTCACAAAAGATTCTTAGCACAGGGCTTTTCACAGAGGCACAGACAGGGTAGAAGCTTTTCTTTACAAATGCAATTAACACATCTTTTGTTAGAGAAACCACTGCTGTCCATGTGATAGAATTTTGCTTTTAAGACCTCATGGTTAGAGAGAAATATTCTGGCAAACACAGTGTAAGTTCAGACTGAAATACAGAGAGAGAGAGAGACCTGAGTTCAAATCCCCCTAATACTGCTATTTTTTTTTTTGAGAGAGAGAGCTGAGTTCAAACATAGCCACAGCTATTTTTTAGTGGCTTTGAAAAAAACAATACTGAGAGACAAGTCTGAACATGCCTCTCTAGGGTGTGGTAACACGTGATTGGTTGAAACAAGAGGTCTGTTCTGAGCATGCTCCAGGTGTTCTGAGCATGCTCCTGGTGTAAGGCTGTGTGTCCTGTGTAAGGGGAACATTTTAACACAGAGATTCAAAAAGAAAAAATGGCTCTTTTTGGAACACCAAGCAGAATTTCCAGCAGGGCACACAACATTAATTACTAAAATCATTCTGAAGATGTTGGCAAAATAAAAAGAATAGTCAAAGCACGCAATCATGAAGGAAACCTTATTGAAGAGCATTTACCATGACCCCAAAACAACAGGGAGATTTGGGGGCATAAATCCTCTACTTCAAGCTGCTAAAAAGCAGGATAAAACAGTCAACAGAAACAATGTAGTTAGATGGGCTACCAGACAAGATGCTTATACTTTACACAGACCTGCTAGGGTCCGTTTTAAAAGAAACAAGACGATCGTGTCAGATGTGGATTTATTTATTTATTTATTTATTTATTTAACAGTATTTCTAAACCGCCTTATCTTAATAATCAAGGTGGTATCACAGCAAGCAATCAGGTAAAGTGTGTGTGTTGTACATGCAGTGAGGATAAAACTTAGTTGTGTGAGGGATGTGTTGGGTGCTTGATTTGTTTGAGCTATATACAGGGTGGGCTATTTACAGTGGTGCTAGAATCATATTTTATATATATTCAGTTGTTTGGGAGGATTGGAGTGCTGTTATCCATTCTCTTAGGTTATGTGATGTGACCATAGTGCTCTATGAACAGGATGGTTTTCAGTTGTTTTCTGAAGTCTTTGAGGTCTGGAGTTGCCCTTAGATCGTCCGGTAGATTGTTCCATATTGTTGGAGCAGCCATGGAGAGAGCTCTGTCTGTTGTGTCCTTGCGTGTGTGCTTGTACTCATTTGGGGTGCTGACTCGGTTGCAGGCTGATTTAGTTGATATGGCAGCCTTGTCCCGTTATAACAATGGCTACAAATACATATTAACAGTGGTAGACATCCTGTCAAAATATGCATGGGCTGCAAGTTTAAAATCAAAAACCGGTTATGAAGTTGCTAAAGCCTTTGAAAAAATATTTAATCTAGGGCGTATACCTGAAAAAATACAGACAGACAAGGGCAAAGAATTTTTAAATAGGTCACTGAAGAATTTATTAAAACAAAAAGGGGTTCATCATTTTGTAACCAATAACGATGTTAAAGCAGCGGTGGTAGAAAGGTTTAACAGGACTTTGAAATCCAAAATGTGGCGTTATTTTACTACACACAACACCTTTAGGTACCAAGACGTATTGCAGGCTTTTGTGCACAGTTATAATCATAGTTTTCACAGAACAATAAAGACGAGGCCTGTAGATGTGACACACACAAATTCTCTGCAGATCTGGAAAAGAGTCTACGGTGATAGCATCAAGCGTAAGCACACCAAGAATCCCTTAAAGAAAGGAGATCATGTAAGACTTTCAAAAACTAAAGGAAAATTTGAAAAAGGTTACGAGCAAACGTGGACTGATGAGGTATTTATAATAACGGACATTTTAAACAGGGGCCAGAAAGCGACATACAAGATACAGGATTATGACGGTGAAGCCATACAAGGTTCTTTTTATCCTGAAGAATTGCTAAAAGTCACATCGCAACAGGACAGAATATACCAAATCGAAAAGGTTCTAAAGGTAAAAGGATGTGGCAGGAACAGATTCTACCTCGTGAAATGGAGGGGATGGCCTGTTAAATTTAACAGTTGGGTTAAAGCATCAGAGATTCAAGACATCTGATTTCTTTCTTTTGAAGCAGCATTAAAATAAAATTTAAAATGAATGATGGTGGCTTTTATATCACAGTGCCTAGCAATGCCTCAGCAGGTGTGTTTTCCCAAAATACCAGCTCTAATTTTACCATACAACTAGCAAGGCCTTTGGACTTACAAGGACAGTGGGAAGTGGGGCTCGTGGAAATACAATACCCCAACACCTGGGAGAATATTAAGGAAGACCATAAGTATGTTGTCGCTTCCGCAGCAGGAAATATACAGCACCTTATAGTCAGGAAAGGACATTACGCGACCATGCAGAGTTTAGTGGAATCCATGAATCAGGACATTAGCAACATCTATAAATCGGCGGCACCACTAATCATTTATGAGCCCCTTGCGCGAAGAATCTGAATAAAATCGGAATATAGGTCTACTATTTATGCGTATGGTGATTTGGCAACCATTTTGGGAATAGAAGCTTACGTTAATACACAGCGTTCCCATTTTCCAGCGGATATCACGGCCGGTTTTAATACCCTCTACCTGTACACAGATATTGTAGAGCACCAGTTAGTAGGTGACCATTTTGTGCCACTGCTGCGCTGTGTTCCAACTAAGGGGGTTAGGGATGAGTTTATCACATTAACTTATGATAAGCCGCACTATGTCCCTGTGAACAAACAGCATATTGATACCATCACATTTGAAATAAAGACGGATCAGGACAGGCACGTCTCATTTCGTTACAGGAAGGTGATCCTTAAGCTTCATCTGCGACCCCGGAGGGTGACTGTTTTTTAAAATGGTTGTGGCTAAAGACTACGGAGACCCCAAAGCATACAGGCATTATTATACAACACAAGCCGGCTATGGGCTTTCAGGATATCATGGAGTACCGGTCATGTACGGGGCCGGTGTAGGCGGTGTTTTTCGCAGCCTCTTTAGAAAAGCTATGCCGTTTTTGAGAAGGGGTTTTGAAATTATTAAACCACACGTGAAAGGCGCCGCAAAAACATAGCCAAGGATGCCATGAGTCATGTCACAACAGCTGTTCTAAATAAAATGAACCAGGCTACAGAACAGGCAGGATCAGAACTGGCTGTGATTAGAAGAGCTGTTAAAAGAAAGAGAACCGAGTTTCGGGAGTTACCGCAAGGACCGCCCAAGCCTTTTAAAAGAAAGAACCCCGTGGGTGACAGGTCTCAGAAGCTTAACCGCCGGTCTAAGAAGAGAAGCGCTAGCTCTAGGCAGCGAGATATATTCTAAAAAGCACCATGACTTTTGTACACCACGGCTCTGAAGAGTGTGTTAAATCGGAACTGGACCTGTTTCAACTAGCACCGACCCAAACAAGTATCGAAAAAAGTATTTATGTGGAAATTCCACCATTATCGGCTTTGTCGGAAACAGCCCCTTTGGACTTCTAAATAGTACACTTTTGCACCTGACCTGTAAAATTGTGGCAGAAGATGGCTCGAACATCGACCCGGCAGCCAAAGTAGCGCTGGTGAACTACCCAATCGCAGCTCTGTTTAGCCAGCTGGATGTTACCCTGGGTGACCAACTCATGAGCCAGAGCAACAACTGCTACCCCTGCAGAGCCCTCATAGAGCTGCTTCTCAATTATGGCGAAGGATCCCTCAAATCACAGTTTACAAGCGGGCTGTTTTATAAAGACACAGCCGGGCAGCATGAGGTGAGAGAGATAGGATCTCGCAACATCGGCTTTACTGAAAGGGCCCAATTTAGGGTCTCTAGCCACAAGGTAGAGCTTTTGGGGCATTTACATAGCGATCTATTTTTTCAAGAAAAGCTATTGATTAATGGTGTGGATCTCAAAATCAAATTGACCCGCAACAAAAACTCTTTCTGTTTAATGAGCGGTGATGCCGAAAAAAGTTATAAAATCCTTATCCTAAACACTGTGCTCTTTGTAAAGAGAGTTAAAGTTTCCCACGGAGTGCGCCTGGGACATGCGGAAGCTCTGCTGAAAGCTAATGTCAAGTAAGCTATTGACCGTGTGGGGCTGAAGGTGTTTAGCATACCAGCCGGTGCCCGTGTGACTAACCAGGAAAATCTCTTTTTGGGGCAGCTACCAAAACTCATTGTGCTGGAATTTGTGGATAATGATGCTTTCAGCGGTAATTATGCTAAAAAACCCTTTAATTTTAAACATTATGATATTAATTTTGCCGCTCTATATATGGATGGTGAACAAGTACCCGAGAAACCTCTTCAACCTGACTTTCAAAACGGATGTTGTGTAAGAGAATATATGCAACTGATACAAGCAAGTGGCAAACATCTGAAAGATACAGCATTGCTGATTGACCGTCAGGAGTTTTACAAAGGCGTTTGACCTTTCACCGGATCAGGAGTGTGCAGACCATTACTCGCTGATTAAAACTGGTAACCTGCGGGCTGAAATACATTTTGCCAGCGCCTTACCCCATACAGTTAACATGATTGTTTATGGGGTTTTTGACAATGTGATAGAAATTAATCATAGAAGGAATGTTCTTTTTGAACATTCGTGAAAATGAACACACTGCAGATCTTCCGTATTTTAAAGAAGGACCCCTGTGTTGCAGATTTCTTTTTAGATGTGCTATCCAGCGACTGGTTAGCGGATGTACAAATATCAAGGAAGCCCATGTGTTTGGTGGTAAATACACACCCTCATAACCTACCTGGAGAACACTGGTTAGCCATCTATATATGTGGAGATGGAACAGGGGAATTTTTTGATTCTTATGGACAACCACCTGATAGCTTATTCTTTCCTACCAGCATTATGAGCTTTTTCAACAAGCATTGTAAAACTGTTTTATACCACAACAGACAATTACAGCACCCAATGTCTACGGCTTGTGGATATCACTGTGTATTTTTCTTGCACCATATTTTAGAAATGTATTCTGAAGATTTAATGCAAAATGATGATATAGTGTTACATTTTGTAAAACGCAACAAACAAACTTTGTGTAGATCTTTTAGAAATCCGTTTCATAATCAGCAAGTGTGTGTTTCCTATCGTGAATGTTTTGATGCTTCTAAATAAAAAGTAACCCCTCTAAGGAGGTTTTTGAAAAGAAACCACTGTCTAGTCTTTTATTTTTTGTTTTTAAACATTTTATTGAAAATACATTTTACACACTCAACCACCGGTGGCCGTGGGATAATTTATGTTTTTTGTGTGGGAGTAGCTCTTTGCTCTTTATCGGACGCGTGTACATTTTAGTAGCCTTCACAGATGGGTTCTCTTTGAGGCGTGCCAGTACATCTCTGTTAGCTGCACTACCCATTACCGTAGAGGGCATATTTAATTCGGCTAGGGTTTGCATGAACTCCTCCCAGCCCCTGGGTATTCTTCGTTGTGAAAGAGCTTGGGGCTGCGTAGCCCCACGAACGAGGTCGAGTAGGTTAGAGCCATTGACGGGGTTTCCCCGGTATACAAATGTTCCATTTCCCTCCCAGGATGCCACATCCTTGTTTTTTAACAGTTTATTAAGCAGCAACTCAGCATTTTTCCTATAGCGCATATTGATGCTGTTTAACACTTCTTGTATTACAGGGTCTGGAGGTACAATATTTTCTAGAGATGCTGCCGTTGATGTCTCATCTTGTGCCTGTAGATAAAAGTTTATTTTTTCTTTTTCCATATCCCTCTGTCTGTTAAGCACGAGATAGCGCTGTAACACTTCTGAGTAACATTTAGCCTTTTCGTTTTCAGACATACCGACGCTTTGCAGGATGTTTTTCATTTCTTCATCTAACTTATGAATGGTCGTGGTTCTAATATTTTCATCCCGATCTGGCGGGTTTCTCAAGCGCTCGAGTTCTTGACTAGGGACTATGTACATTTTTTCAGCGTGCTGCATTAGAGGTTTGTCAGAAGCCCCGTTATCAATGGTAATGCAAAACTTAACAGGGGCCCGATAAATCCGCCCGACTGTCTCACCAATTGCTTCTTTTTTTTAATGGGTAGTCTTTTATCGCACAGACTCTTTATGGCATGACGCTTCCCTTTTAAAACCTTTATCTGTTGTTGTGAAAGAGGAATGTTACCTTTTAGGGTGTTGAGAGCGATTTCAACTATAGCTGCTACCAAATCATTAGAAGCTGTATTCAGGATGGCTCTTCTGTGCTGCGGAGAGGCTTGAACCAAAAGTTTTAAAAGGGGCAGGTTTCTCTTTACACGGCGAGACATGTTGTCTGAGACACACAAGCATGTATGAAGGGGCTGGTTACATATTAATTTCTTTTTATGTGTGATTTGTGGTTTTTCACAATATACCGTGGTCCAATCTGGCGGGAAGATATCCGTCCTCAGTCTGTAAGCCTCAGGCGTTGTGTTATTTAAATCCACAACGAGATAACCAAACAGCTTTCTGGTTGCATCCTCGAAGACTTCTAAAAAGAATTTTGATTTTCCAGGGTACATCTGCCTGGCTAGAATGGCAATCTGTAACTTATCTCTAGGATTCTTAAAGAGCACCATGTATTTGGTATTTAAAGTTATAGTTCGGCTTGCTTTACCTTGGCAGAAAACATTTTGAACAATATATATGATGCTCAGGTTTCTGTGATGCACATACTTGGTAAAGGCTTTCTCTATTTCATCACTTTTACAGGCAGAATCCATTAGGTCATCAACAATAACCAAGTTTACTTTATTGGTTGGAAACATTCGTTCATCATTAAAAGTATCAGGCAAAGTGTCCATAAATGTAATAAAAGGATATTTATTTAACATTTCTTTATACAGAGGTTGCCAGCAACTGTAACACCACACAATATTGTTAGGCATGACAGTCAATACACGACCAGTGTGTTCTAACATCTTTTTAACAAAGAAGCTCTTGCCTGAATTGGATGACCAGCGCACATCCACCATGCTAGTATCCATAGGGTAATGTGCTAAAGCCATCCTCCAACTTCATCCTTTTGTCATACACAACCTTTTGTGTTTTTTTAATCACACCAGTCTCTATTGTCCAACCCTTTTTGTTTCTTATAATACCAGGTTGCTGTACTCCTATCTTTTTCTGGGATAAATCTGCTGCCCCAGGCTTGTAGTCCAAAACTAGATCTTTCAAACTAGTGAAATTGATTTTCTGGCAGTTTTCTATGTTTAACGTAATCCCTTTTACTTTCATACAGGTCTTCCCTCTTGACAGCTTGTAGCCGTATGTTTTAGGCCCTGCTGATACAAACACTGTGATATGTTCATCTGAGGGTATCTCGCTTGTGAGCTCACCTAAATAATCACCCAAAGATGGGTTCCAATCACCCTCACGACTTAGAAATATCACAGAATCTGTATCATGGTACAGACAGCACTCTTGCAAACTATCTAGAAGGTTGTACAACTCCAGGCGTGCATAAGCCGTTGTAAAACAGGCAATGAAAACGTTGGTGCTACCCGACAATATACACTGGTCTTTTGAGTGCCTCCAAGACACACAGGCTGTTTCATCATCAATAAAATCGCATGATGAAACCTCGAATTCAGGAGAAAACAGATATTTAAAGAGATCATCAGGTACTCTCACACATGCTTGTGGTAGGCAGGTTTGTTCTTTGACCAAATTTACCCCACAGGGAATTTAAGAAAAGTTTTGCTATTTGACGCTTAGCAGGGTTTACATTAATCTGGTCTGCACGCAAACACACCCCCTCTTTTCTAAAGAAATCAGCTATGTACACATTTTGTTTTTCAGTATCATTGCACCATCGAGGGTAGCCAGAAGCCTCTTGTTTTTGACGGAGGTGCATTTTGATGTATTCGGAAAAGAGATTATCAGATTTTTGCTCGAAATGCCTGATTTCATAGATTTCAACAACCACATACCCTTTTGCAATGGCTAAATTCATCTCCACCGTACACCAAGTCCCCACAAAAGCTCTCTCCTCATCTGTGTGGGCACACATTTCCTGTTGCCGTGTGTCAGCACACGTGTGACACAGTGGAAACATAAGCTTACCGCCCAACCGTATGGGTAACACCGGGAAAAAGAGCTTTCGTGGGGGATATACTTTTGCTTTTATAAAACCAAAGTACTTTGTATGGGGACCAAATTTGTCATAAATGATTTTTGGATGGCCTATTGGATATTCCTTTGTTTTATTGACAAAAGGGTATAGGCTGGTAAAATCATAGTAGTGTATTTTTTCCCCAGGTCTTGTTTTGTGGTACAGACAAATGGCATTTGTTCTACCCCCAAAAAGGGCATCTCGTGGAATCAGAGGTTGCAGTAATGCGGAGTCAGCCAGGAAATCTGCGCAGCCCCCGTCATTTTCTTTTACCATCTGCATCCACTCGTGCTCCCATAGACTTATGACCTTGAACCCACGGCTTTCCAGGAATGCAGCTTTTAGCTGTGTTT
This sequence comes from Ichthyophis bannanicus, assembly GCA_033557465.1. Lineage (NCBI taxonomy): Eukaryota > Metazoa > Chordata > Amphibia > Gymnophiona > Ichthyophiidae > Ichthyophis > Ichthyophis bannanicus. Next base: position 87,084,401 of record CM066034.1, on the reverse strand, counting down.
TGTAATAAAGAAAACCATAGGTCGTGGCTGCTACAGGATTCTGGTCTTTCTCGTTATAACAGTTCGGACAGCCGTGGTGAAAACAACCATTAAATTCAAAAGCTGTTTCAACTGAACCAGATATCCCCTCCAAGAAATAACCCAATCTAGAAATGCCCGCACACTGCAGTGTAGATAGATTATGTATATAGTTAACCCAGTTATCCAAGTTTGTACTCCTGTTCAATGTAAAACCTGACAGTTTGTCGTAATGGTCGTTTTGTTATGATGTAAACCGCGCTGATTCTAAATAGCGCGGTATATAAGAAACTGTAATAAATAAATAAATAAATAAAATAAAATACCCCACCGATCACGGCATAGCCATCAAGAAAATAAGACCCCGCCTTTTTTTCGCCACCTTTCAGAGCATGTGTGATCTGTATATTTTCTTTGGCCTCTACATACATCAAATAACTAATTTTATCGTTCTATTATAACTCCTGAGAGATCAAAACACACTCTTCTGACTGGCAGAGAAGGTTTCAGTAAAAAATAACACCTTATACTGCCGGGTTCTCAGCCCAGAGCTTTGAAATGGTGTTTCTTAACATCAATAACCCTCTGTCAGTTGGTGTGCTATTAAAAATCCTTGAAGACAATTTTTAGCTGTTTAGATGATAACTTTCTGTATATATTATCTTGAAAGCAATTCAACACTGAAAATGGTATAATACTCAGCTTCTACGTAATGACAGCTTGAGGTCTTCATCAATTTTCTGTGTCCCAACGTTCAACCCCGGTACCGACTGACGTTTCACATAAACATAACAGAAGTGCTGCCCGCGTTCTCTCTTCTCCTGCTATAATCATGAAAATTTCTGTTAGCTGGTAGAAAAACGCCGCGCATCATACATCATACATCAGCCATTGAATGGAGGGGGGATGAATATCTCTTTGTCTGCCGGTGATAGTTATCTGGTGGAATGAGTGCCACAGTCTTGGGTTCTAAAAACATTAATCTGAACATAGCCATACATACAGATGCAAGGGTTATATATTGGAAAGGGTCTAAACACCTTGTTTGAATTTCTGAGATGTCACCATGCTCTACAAACACTTCTTTCTCTGTCATTTTCATGATTTCAGCTCGGTAGAGAACACAGGCCTGCCGCAAAATAGATACATCCTGCTGACAGTAATAAGCCAACTCTTTTTGCAAATTAAAAGTTTTATGCTGATTGTCCTTGTACCATTGTAAAAATTCCTCTTTTTCTTCAGGCAACATGTTACTCACACCATAATGTTCAACACCCGGCATGGGGCCCACATAATTTTGATTTTCCAGCGTATTAAAAAAGTGCGGAAAGTACCCCTTGCTGCCTGTAAAACCCATGGCTTGTGGAAGTTTGCTAAGTTTCATAGGCAGGAAATTTAGAGAGTCTATAAAACGGATAGTCAAAGGTTCAACGGTAATTCGTAAAAGTTTAGCACCTTGAACCAGCAGCCCTGTGTCCATCTTTTCCTTAAGCAGTTGTTTAAGAACAAAATATCCGTCATAACCTTTGGAATTATGGGCTATGAAGGTGTAGCCTTTAAATTTTTTGTCACAAAAAATCTGTATAAAGGCAGAAATACATTCGAGACCCTTGAATTCCCAGTTTCTTTCATCATTTAAGTCCGTCGCATATATGTAATTAGGGACATGCCAGCCTGTTTCTTGCATACATTCACAATCATAAAAAATATACTTTTCAGATGTTTCAGTTTTACCAATAGGGGTCATAAAACATAAGTAGACGCCATCCCCGGTTAGGGGCTCGCGACATAGTTTACAATGCCGGCCCTTGCACTTATGTTTCTTGTCCACATAAGACTCACATTTCTGGCCCAGTATCTTAGATAAACATGCCACTTCTTTTTTCAGAGCCAGATACGCGTGTCTATCTAAACACTCTTTAGAATAACAAAAGAGTTTGCAATTAGGGCATCTCTGTTGTACACCAACATTATTCACACACGTTAGTGTCAAACAAAGACGGCACCATAATGTGCAATTATGATCGTGACTGTACGGTTTCTGACAGTAACTACAGAAGTTGCGCTCCCCATAGAATTTTTTGACATCGGTTATACCATAGAAATGGTCATCGTGTAGCAACAAGAACACAGTCTTAGGGAACACAGGTCTGCCTGATGTCTTAAAACAAACTCATGAATTTGTGTAAAGCACAACACGTATGTTTATCTTTAAATGCTGTTCAAATATTGCTACATCATCGAGCATGACTTTTCTATGTACCGGCCATCCCAACTCATTATGTAGTATTTTAGCACCTTCTAACAATTCGACATCTGTCATTTTTACCTGTGACATGAGGGCTGTGAGGCTACCTGCAAAACACAGGTTATTATCAGTGTTGTTCAAGTCTATCAAATACATCCTTTTCTTATGAATAATATGGCTAAACAGTATAGTCTTTAAGACCCTACGAGCTCCCCCACCCCGATTTCTTATGACAAGTACAACAACACGGAATATATCACAAGCCTGGATTTCTCTGTGACTCTGAAGGAGTTTAGTGATCTGATTTAAGAAATCGTCAGCGTCTAATGCTTCTGGGTTTAACTTTCCAGAATACAAGGAATTATGAAAAAGAGATGAGTGTAGATGCACCTGTACATAATCACCGGGTGAAACCCTGCTGCTAACCTCATCCAAAATATGTTGAATACCTTGCCGAATGGCAAATTGAGCCTCAGATAATGATGTTACCCTGTCTAAATTAATAAACCGAAATTCCTCTGAATAAATTACACCATTAAACTTGTCCAATTTACGATCCCACCTTTTCACAAACTGAACATAGCTAACTGGTTCTGATTCTTCAGCGGGGCCTAATGCAAGATTATTTGCTCTGTCCTCTGAAACACTGTGATCAAAGACACGGCTTTCACCATGCTCACTGTATTCTGTACCGGTGTGTGTAGATTCACCGTCTGAAAAACTTTCGCTGTGTGATCTTTTCCTGTTAGACTTCTCTCCCATAGCCGCTGGTTTTCTAACATTTTCTCGGTCTGAAAAAGAAAACGTAGGGGCTAATACTTTTACAGAGACCTTAAAATCTATGCGTTGGATAAAACCGGAATACTCACGATTCTGCTTGTCTTTTGGTTTTCTGTAAGGTACCGTCTGTTGGTTAGGCTGGACATCTTGTTTTGTAGCATCTTCTTGGTCTAAAATAAAAAAAAAAAAAGATTAAAGGTTGAGGCACATTATAAAGAGCATAGCTGCTGGAAAATTAAAAACCACAGGTCATACCTTTTAACATTCTTTGTTGCCTTCTTTTTGTAAGAGAAAGTTTATTTGTAACCCCCTTTTTCTGCTCCTATTTTTTTTAAAGACAATCATAAGAGACAGAAACATTACATAGCCAACAATATTTTTTTTAAAAAAGTAAGACTCATATCTACCCACCATGTCTGAAGAAGAATTGCAGATGATACAGGCTGTAGAGAGACTATGTGATCTCTTCTGGCTGCTGAAATATACTGCAGCTTTTTAAAATGAAATTCTTTTGATGGGATTTACAGCCCCCCAGACTCTTTAACTGAAATATCTCTGGATCTCATAATCTTATCATACAACCTGGCTAATTCACACTGCCTTTTTTTTTGTAATAGATGCTATATATTGTGTATGTGGCTAATACACATACCCCCATCCCCAGACGTCTTAAGTGGATTTTAGTTATACAATAGAGCTCTGCTCTTCACATTTTTATCATATGGCCTATTGTGTAAGGCACACCTATTGATTAACTAGGCATTCCTAAAACACACCACACATAGATTCAAAATGTTTTATTTCAAATAAAATGTTTTCATCTTGTGAAATGATTCATTTGAGCATTACAAGTTTTTTAAAAAATATATTAAGGCATACATATAATTTTTGTTCATCTGTATGTTCAACTAATATATTCTGGAAATACATACATTTTCTTTCATTTTATGATCAACAATCATGGCAACATTTTTTAAAGAACGATCTATAATCTCTGTCACAGATTAAACCTTCCACTAGTTCTATATCGCCGTCTGCCACAGATTTAAGCAAAATATTGGAGCAGTTGTCCTGGATTTCTCATGGTATTAAAATCTCTGATGAGTTCAAACAAAAAATTCAAATTTTCATAAACTAGGACAGTTGCTTTCATTTTATGACCAACAATCATGGCAACATTTACAATAGGTCCTAGACACAACCTGTTACAAGTTTTATGGATTTTCTGCTGTATTTCCTTATGTCCCCACCTCAAACAATCATGATGTCTTTGGCCTGGAGCATGTATTACACAAGCTGCACAGTCTCTATGCATAACGCCCTGCCAGCATTTCCTGATAATACAGCCCACCGTTGCTTGTATAGCAGATTTCAATGTGTTTATTTCATCAGGTTTTGTGTAGTCCTTTTGGCTGGCTATGACATCAAATGCCTCCCTTTGATATGTACAGAGAAAGCACAAACAGTGTAGATTGGTTGCTTGTATGTCCTCTAGCTCCTGTAGGAGCGGAGATTCGTCACTTCCCTACAAAAAAACAAAATAATGTCAGTGTGAACCACCTTTTCTTCTATAACACTTTTCTAAATAAAAAAAACTTCTCTTACCTCTGCTGATCCTAGTTCTTCCAATAAACAGTTTGTTTCTGCATCTACAGTGGCGTAATATAATTCCATATCTTCAGGATCCATTGTGTTGTCAGATGTTAAGTCAAGTTCGGTGCCAGAATCGCAGGGTTCTTGAGCGTCGAAAAATATTTGGGCATCTGGATAATCTACATTCGCTGTTATTTCTTGTTCAGGCTCTGCCGGACTCTCCAGTATTTCAAATGGATTTTCAATCGGTGGATACCCCTCTGCTTCTGCATCATGGTCCTTAAGGAAGTAATTAATGTTGTGTGCCCTGCTGGAAATTCTGCTTGGTGTTCCAAAAAGAGCCATTTTTTCTTTTTGAATCTCTGTGTTAAAATGTTCCCCTTACACAGGACACACAGTCTTACACCAGGAGCATGCTCAGAACACCTGGAGCATGCTCAGAACAGACCTCTTGTTTCAACCAATCACATGTTACCACACCCTAGAGAGGCATGTTCAGACTTGCCTCTCAGTATTGGTTTTTTCAAAGCCACTAAAAAATATCTGTGGCTGTGTTTGAACTCAGCTCTCTCTCTCTCAAAAAAAATAGCTGTATTAGGGGGATTTGAACTCAGGTCTCTCTCTCTGTATTTCAGTCTGAACTTACACTGTTTGCCAGAATATTTCTCTCTAACCATGAGGTCTTAAAAGCAAAATTCTATCACACGGACAGCAGTGGTTTCTCTAACAAAAGATGTGTTAATTGCATTTGTAAAGAAAAGCTTCTACCCTGTCTGTTCCTCTGTGAAAAGCCCTGTGCTAAGAATCTTTTGTGAGAAAAAAGAACTGGGGCAGTGGAAGAGAGAGAAAAGCATTTTTTTATTTTCCAGGGTTCCTGCTTTTTGCAGATGTAAACATTAACCAGAAGCAAAACACATTTCCGGAATCAGTCACTCTGCTTTCGCTGAGGTCATCGGAAAAGGACACGGCCCTTTTCTGATGACACCCTGTTTCCGGTGATGTCAGCAAAAAGGGACAGTCCATTTCTGATGACGCCCTGTTTCCAGTGATGTCATTTCTGATGATGTAGGCAGGGGCGTGGCTGAGGGTGGGAGGCTGTGGGTGGGGCACAAACCTGGAAGTGGGTGCTGATTGGCTAATGCTATATTGTGGGGCGGGGCGTGGGTGTGGCACAAACCTGGAAGTGGACACTGATTGGATGATGTAATCCTTGGGGCGGGGTGGAGGCATGTCAAGTGGGGGCAGTGGCCCTGCCTGGGGGCGGGAGTGGGCGGGGCTAACTCACCATTCACTTCTATGGGAGGGGGTATGGCCTAAGGCGGGACATACACCGGAAGTGGACGCTGATTGGTACCTGTCAACAGTTTGGGGGCGGGAGTGGGTGGGGCTAACTCACCATTCACTTCTATGGGAGGGGGCATGACCTAAGGTGGGACATACACCGGAAGTGAATGCTGATTGGCTCCTGCCATCCTTATCTCACCTGTCAATCAGTTTGACAAGTAGTGTACCCATTATACTACTTTTGTATCTTTGTGAACCACAAAGGGTTTTTTTTTATATTAGGCAGAATATCAACAGTGAGAAATAAATACATTTCCATTTTCTTCCATTTGCCAGGATTATGAATACCAGATTCATTCCCAAAAGAATGACCGGTGTCCACCTCCTCCACAACTACTCCCTGAGAGAGCGTGTGAGGTCCCCAACTGTCGCTCAGACTCAGAGTGCGGCCGGCATAAGCGTTGCTGCTACAATGGCTGTATCTACTCTTGCCTAGAGTCTGTGCAGCCGCCACCAGGTATGCCAGTGCCTCTCTTGTGATGTTTTTCTAATGTTTATTTCCTAAGTCTAGGCCACATTGGGAGCAATCCTGAAGGCAAAGGGAAGGAGCCGCAATGGTAGCATAGGTAATTATGGTTTAAACGTTCCTGTACATGGTGGCAGGGAAGGAAGTGAGATGGCACCAGATGAAACCGAAATGAACAGGAATATTGCAGGGGCACAAAAAGGCAAAAGAGACTTATCTGGACCCTTTTTAAACCCAGTTCTTTATTCCTAACTGTGCTTCTATGGCACTATAAAGCAAATGCATCTCAGCAAAGGGAGGCTGAAGGAGAAGGTGTAGTAAAGAAAGCAACAAATCAGACGTAGGAACTAAGGTTGGGCTAGAAGGTTCCGATTTCTATTTATTGCTGGCTCTCTGAACTTGGCTGTGCAACTGGATTCAGCTTGGTCACAGTCAACCAAGTTTGGCTGCATGTGCCTTCAGAAGTCTTCATGCATTCTTGGCACTGGAAATAGACCGACCACATGGGGCGGCTTTGTGTATATTGCTAAAGAGTAGACTTGGAAAGGATGCTAGAATTCCATTTTGATTATGGGCTCTGCAAGATGGTAGAAATTGCTCTGTCTGATAAATGTTGTTCGGTGTGACCTGTTCTCAAATGATCAGTCCTCTTGTTGTAGTTTTGGACTGGCTGGTGCAGCCCAAGCCTCGCTGGCTGGGCGGAAATGGTTGGCTGCTGGATGGCCCGGAAGAAGCATTACAAGGTACAGCCTTTTGTTCACTTAAGCCATGAGACCTGAGAGACTTCTTTAATAAAATGGAAAAGACATTTTGGAGAAAGCTGTTTCACAAAAATTCTTCTTGAAAGTTGTCACTTGTTGTTCTTATAGGTGTATGTAAAAAACCATTATTTTCATGCTATCACATTTCATTTCAATTTTAAATCAGTTATATTTTTACTTTTTTCCATGTATATCATTTGTTACATTTTAGGGCAGTCATATTTTTAGGACATGCATACTTATATTAAATATTTTGAATGGTGCACATTGAAATCTTTGAATATGCACAAAGACGACATAAAACAACAAAAACAATGGGGTATGTCCACTAATATGTGTTAGGCTTCTGCAGCTAATGCTGGGCAATGGTTGCAAAAAGCCGGCATTAGCTGCAAAAGTCCCACAGTTTCTGCAGGGAACGTTCTCAAAATTTCTCCTGCAGATACCATGGAGAAAACACAGGAATCATGTGGAGAGGGGGGCAGCTTCATAAATGCAGCTAGCGCCACCCATTGAGGTAGCGATAGCTGAATCCACAAAGCCTGAAGAACATGTGGCTACCGCAAAATGTCAACACCCATGGTAGCTACATGGAATGGGATTGCCCACATCCCGCCCATTCAAAAAGGCACTGCATGAAATGCAGCCATCCTGGAAAACATTCCACAGTAGCTGCATTTTTCTTGTGAAAGCTGTCTTCATGGCGTGATGATCCCTCGCTAGCGCCATAAAAACAGCTATCACACGTTAGTACATATACCCCAATAGGTTGTTCACTTTTGTATCATTTCAGTCAGGGAAAAACAAAGAATAATATCATCACAGATATTATTGATATTTTTATGCTATTATATGGAGGCCTGATGACTCGAGCCACTTTGGTAACGAATGTACAAGAGAGGGAAGGTCTAACCTGTTTTTTTTTTGTTTTATGACAAACGTTAAAAAAATGCTAAAAAGTAAATTTTAAAAAATGCAAATGTTAATATGCACAGAGTTTAATGGCATTTAGACATAAAGGAGCTAATTTTTAAAACTCATTTCAATGTGTATATGGCCCACATATATGTGTAAATGACCACTTTAAAAATTCTGACCGGTGTAGAAGTATGCGCTTTGGTATGAAGGCACGAACTTTGCTGGTAAGCATAGTCAGAGGTGAATCTGGGTAGAGCATGGATGGAGGTTTCAGATATGTGCATAGATAGATTATAAAATAGGTTTAATCTACACACATACATTGTGACCAGCAGGGGGCACCCTAGCCACTCCGACTTTGATCCTTCACAACCTTCGGTTCTTGAATTTAGCAACTAGGATGGATATCTCTTCCAGGCTTTATTACCATCCAGACTTTGTCAACCTTCCAAAAGGTGTACTCAAAAAAAGAGAAAAAGGAAACCAAAACTTAGGAGTCCTCTCCCTTATTGTCTAGGTCCAAATGGCCCACAGGCATGCTTCCCTCCAGCAGGTCCTCCCCTTACATTACCATACAACTCCCCAGCCACAGTACATAGGAATCCTTTTAAAGCTCAGAGGTACCATGCAGCACAAATCCCAGCATAGCTCCTATGTAGTCTTGGGTTAAAGAAACAGCTAATCCAGTTCACGTTTTCAGTCTGTAGCATAAAACAGACTAGTAGCTTCTAACATTAACCATTATCCTGCAGCTCAAGTTTCAGTGCACATTAATGAAGCAGTTACAAGCATAGAAGGTTCTGCTATCCACCCTTCTTGTTGCTTTTCACCAGCCCTCCCCAAACAGTGTCCTTCCCCCCAGGGGCAGTTCTATAATGAGGCGGAGTGAGGCAGCCACCTCAGGTGGCCAAGTTTTGGGGGTGGCAAAAAATGCCCCCAAAACAGCCAAATGGCCACCGCCTCACTCTGCCTTGTAAAGTTGAAAAAAATATCAAACAGACCTGCTGCTGCTTCTGCTGCTGCCACCTCCACTTCTCCCGGTCGGCAGCAGCAGAATCATGCCCCCACTAGGCAGTGGCAGCAGAAATAGAAAAAGTGCAAAATGTCTTGAAGACTCCCGCATGCTGATAAGCTTCTGCTGGTTCCACCCCCCTCTGACCTGAAAAGCATCATCACAGGGGATGGGACCTATCAGGGTCTTACAAGCATGCAGGAGTTGCAAGAGCCAGCGCTTTTGTTTTCCGGGGGAGGGGGGGTTCAAAGCTGATAGCTCACTGCCGCTTATATGTGCAGCGAGCTATCAACTTTGAAAAGAAAATGGAAAGCAAAAATGCCAGCTCTTGCGCCTCTGACATGCTTGTAAGACCCTGATGGGTCCTGCCCCCTCTGGTGATACTTTTTGCATCAGAGGTAGGGCAGAACCAGCAGAGGATTACCAGCGTGCGGGAGTCTTGAAAACTGTGTCGATATTGAGATGGACAGGCCAGGACGGCAGATGCTGGACACTGAGGGGATGGGCAGGAGGACAAATGCTGGACAACGGGGGGAGCAAGGACAAATGCTGGACAATGGGGGAAGGGAAGCAGGAAGACAAATGCTGGAAAATGGGGGAGAGGAAGCCAGAAGGCAAATGCTGAACTACAGTGGACATAATGACATAAAGACTCCCACTCCCCACTTGATGAGCACCAGCATGGCTTTAAACCTTTTCACAGCACCAAAACCCTACTGTCATCTCTCCTCAATATACTAATCAAAGGCACAGAGAAAGACACACATGGTTTCATCGTAGTATTCCTGGACATATTTGCAGCTTTCGATTTAGTCATACACACTCAACTTATATCACACCTCCACACAATTGGCCTAAGAGACAAGACCTTATAGTGGTTTCAGTCCTATCTCACCGACCATACACAACAAGTTAGAATAGGATGGCAGACCACAAACCCATTCAAGCTTCTCCAGAGCCTACCACAGGGTTAAGCATGATCTTCTTTGCTATTTAACATCTTCATCCAACCCCTCTGCAAGGTCATTCAGAGCTACAAAATCCTCTACCAGGAGCAGTGACCTAGTGGTTGGGGCAAGTTACACCAGGGGTTCAAATCCTGCTAGAGGACAGCAACCTTGAGCTGGAAGGACTGGGGTTTCTAGTCCCACAGGTGCTCCTTGTGGTCTTGGGCAAGCCACTTAACCCTCTACTGCCTCAGGTACAAAAAAAAAAGAACGTAGATTGTGAGCCCTTTGGGGACAAAGGGAATATATATGCAGTATCTGAATGTACACTGCTTTGACTTGTAGAAAAGCAGTATATAAGCCTAGATAAATAAAATATGCAAACATCCTAATCTACACACCTTTCTCCACCAGCAACCCTGACAACTCTATAATCAGCAGATGCCTAGAGGCAGTCATGCACTGGCTCAGCCTCCACAATCTGCTCATTAACCCTAATAAAACAGAAGTCCTTTACATAACTAAGCACCCCTCTTCTCCTCCAGCCACAGTAAAGCTTGCAAATATAACATTGCAAGTAAAGCCATAAGTAAAATACCTGGGCATAACATTGGACCAGAGCCTGAACTTCAATACCCACATTAAGTATGTTACCAGAGCAGCATATTACTATATCAAGACTGGAACCTCTGACTCTTGCTTGACCACAATGACTTCAGAAACGTCTGCCAGGCCCTCATCACCCCCATCTTTGACTATGCCAATATTATCTATCAGGATCTCCCAACATCCACACTGCAGCCTCTACAGCTTGCACAGCCATCAGAGTACCAGTCGTCACTCTCACATAACACCCATATTAAAGCAGTTACACTGGCTCCCCATTCACAACAGGGTAAAATACAAAGTGGCACTGAAGATTTTTAGGACTATGCACCACCACTCAGCGGATATTCTTCAGCCTCTACTTAACAAGCCCCTAAACCAAAGAGCATGGAGAAGTGCAAACCACACCCTCCTCAAAGTACCAGCTTTGACTGCCCGCACCAACGCCTCCATCTGTAACACAGCCTTCAGCTTTTACACACCAACCATCTGGAACTAGCTTCCCCCAGACATTCGCTCACTCACATACATAGGACTTTTGCAGCAAGTTAAAAAGATTTTTTTTCCTGAAGCATTTTGGTTCAGACACCTAGCCACCCTCTCACCAACTGCTCACACCAAGGATACTTTAAATCCCTGTATTACTTTACCTGTAGCACACCTACCAAACCAACCTGTCCCTGCACACCCATGTGCTAGACCTTGCCCTATGTATGTCGTACCTATACACTGCATATTATAACATTCAGCTTGTTCTTCATTGGTTGTTTTTTATATTTTAGACAGTTTTACTTTGTTCAGTGTAACTTTCGAGTTTCTGTTCTAATCTGTTCCCTGTAAACCGCTATGACTAGCAGATACAAACGGTATAGAAAAGTTGTTAAATAAATAATGCTGGACAATGGGGGGGGCAGATAAAGATAAATGCAAGACCAGGGCCAGCACTACCCAGTAAGCTGGGAAAGCGCAGCAGGGGGACGCCAATGTCAGTACGGTGCCATTGCTAGCCACCCGCCCCCCACTCCCCATTCAGGTAAGCTCCTCCCCGCTCCCCACTGGCAAGCCCAATCAACGTGGCAGAGGCTGCATTTAAAAGTCCACCAGGCCCGAAGCTGATCTCTCCACCTCCACCGCAGCCGCAGCCGCAAAGATCAGACATCCAGTGCAAGGAGCGGGAAGGTAAGCTCCTCCCCGCTCCCCACTGGCAAGCCCAAACAACACGGCAGAGGCCACATTTAAAGGTCCAACCGACTCAGGCAGCCCGCGCCTAAGGGCCTCGCCAAAGGGCCCTTTGGCGGGGCACTGAGGCGGGAAAAAGCTCAAGACATTTGACCATCTCACCTCTCAGCTGAGAAGCCTCCTACAATATGTAGCAAGAAGCAACTCCTATCTCCACCACTCCACTAACTTCAGCTCCAGCCCTTCTGCTCCACCGTTCAACACACAAGCAACCTCATCCACAGACCGTTGACGAAGATCACAAACGGTGAGTAGCGTTAACTCTCATGGTGAACACCATCACAGAACCTATGCAGCAACCTGTCCTGCTCAAACACAAGTCTCACAAACCAACAAAGCTCAAATGGATGAACCTCCATCTACTATACACTACCATCTTTGCTCTGATCCTATTCTCGTGCCTTACAATCGCTACCTGCTACCATACCACTTTCACAACAGCCCTTCAGACACCACCTATGTACTTACCTAACATTTTATTCTCCACCCTATCAGACCGCCCACAAGCACGCTACCTACAAACACCACAACAGGAGACCCACCAGACTTATTCAAATACAACCTTCCTCACATAATTCAACACACAACCCACCCACACAAGCCCCCCCCCCATAATTATAGGCCTTATAAATGCAAGATTCATATGTCACCATATACAAGACAACCACATTGATATCCTTTGCATCACTGAATAATTTATTTTTATTTATTTAACCTGTTTTTTTACATAAGAACATAACATAAGATATGCCATACTGGGTCAGACCAAGGTCCATCAAGCCCAGTATTCTGTTTCCAACAGTGGCCAATCTAGGTCATATGTACCTAGCAGTTTCCCCAAGAGACACAAGTTCCACAATGCTTGTACTGGGTCAAGCATTGATATCTTCGGTCACTTCTTAATAATGGTTTATGGACCTTTCCTCCAGGAACATGTCCAAACCTTTTTTAAACCCAGCTACACTAAGAGCCTTTACTACATCCTCCGGTAACAAATTCCAGAGTTTGATTACACGTTGAGTGAAAAAATATTTTCTTTTATTAGTCTTAAATAGTTTACCCTGTAGCTTCATTGCATGTCCCTAGTCTTTCTATATTCTGATAAGGTAAACAATCGATCTACGTTTACCCGTTCCACTCCGTTCATTAATTTATAGACTTCAATCATATCTCCCCTCAGCCGTCTCTTTTCCAGGTTAAAGAGCTCTAACCTTTTTAGCCTTCCTTCATAGGAGTATCCTTCCATCCCCTTTACCATTTTGGTGGCTCTTCTCTGTACCTTTTCTAAAATCGCTATATCCTTTTTAAGATACGGCGACCAGAATTGCACACAATATTCAAGGTGCGGTCTCACCATGGAACGATATAGAGGCATTATAATATATTTTGTTTTATTTTCCATTCCTTTCCTTATCATACCTAGCATTCTATTTGCTCTCTTGGCTGCCGCTGCAAACTGGGCCGAGGGTTTTAACATGGTATCCACAATGACGCCTAAATCTTTTTCCTGGGTGGTGGTTCCTAATGTGGAACCTTGCATCGTGTAACCATAGTTTGGGTTGTTCTTCCCTAGGTGCATAAACTTGCACTTGTCCACATTAAATTTCATCTGCCATTTTGATACCCAGTCTTCCAATTTATCAAGATCCTCTTGCAATTTTTCACAATCCTCTTGGGTTTTAACAACTTTAAATAGTTTTGTGTCATCTGCAAATTTGATAACCTCACCCGTTATTCCACTTTCCAGGTAATTTATGAATATGTCAAAAAGCAGCGGACCCAGCACAGATCCCTGGGGTACACCACTATTCACCTTTCTCCATTGGGAAAATTGGCCATTTAGCCCTACCCTCTGCTTTCTATCTTTTAACCAGTTCCTGATCCACAATAGTACACTGCCTCCTATCCCATGACTCTTTAGTTTTGCCAAAAGTCTCTGATGAGGGACCTTGTCAAAGGCTTTCTGAAAGTCCAGATACACAATATCAACCGACTCACCTTTGTCCACCTGTTTATTCACTCCTTCAAAAAAACATAACAGATTAGTAAGACAAGATCTTCCTTGTCTAAAGCCATGTTGGCTGTCTCCCATTAGGTTGTGACTATCTACATGCCGAGTAATTTTATTCTTTATGATGGTTTCTACCATTTTTCCCGGTACTGACGTCAGGCTCACCGGTCTGTAGTTTCCCGGATCACCCCTGGAACCCTTTTTAAAAATTGGTGTTACATTGGCGATCCTCCAATCTTCAGGTATTAGAGATTATTTTAATGATAGTTCACAGATTACTGATAGCAGGTCTGCAATCTCATATTTCAGTTCTTTCAACACCCTTGGATGTATACCATCCGGCCCAGGTGATTTGCTACTCTTCAGTTTATCTAATAGTTGTAAGACATCTTCCCGATGTATCGATATTTCCTTCAATTCTTCCGCACCTTTAAATACCACTTCAGTCATGGGTAACATCCCTACATCTTCTTCAGTAAAGACCGAAGCAAAGAATTCATTCAGTCTCTCCGCTATCGCCTTGTCGCCTCTTAGTGCTCCTTTAACCCCTTTATCATCTAATGGACCAACTGACTCTCTCACAGGTTTTTTGCTACGAATGTACTTGAAAAGGTCTTTATTTCGTGTTTTTGCTTCCGCAGCAAGCTTTTTCTCAAATTCTCTCTTTGCCTGCCTTATCAATGCCTTGCATTTGACTTGCCAGTGCTTGTGCTGTTTCCAGGTTTCGTCATTTGGCTCTTTTCTCCATTTCCTGAAAGATGCTTTTTTGGCAACAACAGCCTCTCTGACCTCACCTTTAAACCATGCTGGCAGTTTTTTGGACTTCCTTCCACTTTTCTTAAAGCGTGGAATACAGCTGGTCTGGGCTTCCAAGATAGTATTTTTCAACAACGCCCAAGCTTGATGTACGTCTTTAACCTTCGCAACTGCTCCTTTTAGTTTTTTCTTAACTGTTTTCTTCATTTTATCATAGTCTCCCTTTCGAAAGTTAAAAGGTAGTACTGTGGATTTCCTTACTATCCCTCCTCCACTAATTAAATCAAAGGCGATCATGCTATGATCACTATTGCCAAGTGGCCCCAACACCCTTATCTCTTGCACTAGATCTGGTGTTCCACTAAGGACTAGGTCTAATATGGCTTCCCCTCTGGTCGGTTCATGAACCAGCTGCTCCAAGAAGCAGTCATTTATTTCATCTAGGAACTTTATCTCCCTAGCATGTCCTGACGTGACACTGACCCAGTCGATACCGGGGTAATTGAAATCACCCATTATTATTACTGCGCTGTAACTTTTGTTAGCTTCCTTGATTTCTTTGAGCATTTCATCATCCATTTGGTCATTCTGGCCAGGTGCTCGATAGTACACCCCCACTGCCATCAGCTTCCCCCTTTTATATGGAATTTCAATCCATATAGATTCTACAGCAGATTTTGTTTCCTGCAAAACTTTAATCCTTTCCGAGTCAATGCCCTCTCTAACATAGAGCGCAACCCCTCCACCAATTTGATCAGCTCTATCATTACGATATAATTTGTACCCAGGTATCACAGTGTCCCACTGGTTGTCCTCCTTCCACCATGTCTCTGATATTCCAATCATATCTAACCTTTCATTTAGTGCTATATATTCTAACTCTCCCATCTTATTCTTTAGACTTCTAGCATTTGCATACAAGCATTTTAGAGAATGTATTTTATTCATGTTAATTTGGCTATTGTTAGACATGGGTAAATTGGGATCTTTAAGCTCTGTCTGCTCCATACTTGAGGGCATTTGGGCTACTTTACTCTTTTGTGGAACCTCTCTGCTTTTGGTAGTATCCTTCAAGGATACATTCTTCCGAACCATCCGCTCTTGGGCGACTGTCGGCTTTCCCCTAATATCTAGTTTAAAAGCTGCTCTCTCTCCTTTTTAAAGGTTAATGCCAGCAGCCTGGTTCCATACCGGTTAAGGTGAAGCCCATCCCTTCGGAAGAGCCCCTCCTTTCCCCAGAATGTTCCCCAGTTCCTAACAAATCCAAAACCCTCATCTCTGCACCATTGTCTCATCCACGCATTGAGACTCCGGAGCTCTGCCTGCCTTTTGGGTCCTGCGCGTGGAACAGGAAGCATTTCGGAGAATGCTACCCTGGACGTTCTGGATTTCAACTTCCTATCTAAAAGCCTAAATTTTGCCTCCAGAACCTCCCTACCACATTTTCCTATGTCATTGGTACCGACATGTACCAAGACAGCAGACTCCTCCCCAGCACTATCTAAGACCTTATCTAGGTGGCGCGTGAGGTCCGCTACCTTCGCACCAGGCAGGCATGTTACCAGGCGATCCTCACGTCCACCAGCCACCCAGCTATCTACATGCCTAATGATCGAATCACCAACTATAACGGCTGTCCTAACCCTTCCCTCATGGGCACATGGCCCTGGAGAAACTACCTCGGTGCGAGAGGGTTTTACATCACCTGGAGGACAGGTCCTAGTTACAGGATCACTTCCTGCCACACCAGGGTGATGCTCTCCTGTCACGTGACCTCTCTCCTCCATGGCAACAGGAGTGCTGCCAGACTGGAGGTGGGACTTCAGGACTATATCCCTGTAGGTCTCGTCTATGTACCTCTCTGTCTGTCTTATGTTTTCCAAGTCTGCTACTTTAGCCTCTAGAGAACGGACTTGTTCCCTGAGAGAAGAGAGCTCCTTGCACCTAGTGCACACGTAAGACCTCTCACCACTGGGAGAAAATCATACATGTGACACTCAATGCAAAAGACTGGAAAGCCCCCATCCCGCTGCTGGACTGCTGTCTGCATCTTAGTTTTAAATTGGTGTCTAGATCTTTAAGTTCTTACTTACTAGGGGTTGCTATGGGTATTTATACCAATAAAACTGTACCTAATACGCTTACTATACCTTGTTCACCTGAAGCTTAATTAATCTCAGGTCCTTAGTGTATGACTGATTTGGGTAATGAGCTTCACCTGAAAGCACCTCCTGTCTTTTAAGATGTGTAAGTACCTATAAAGCTATGATTATCCCAGGGGAGGGTGGGTGTGGGGAGGGAGGGAGGGATATAACACTTATTAAAAGAGGGCTGCTACACAGTACCCTGTCTTGTGCTGCTGAGGTAAGCTAAATTCTGATTTGATTTAAATTATAGCTTTTAGCTGCTGCTAGGCTCTAACTTCTGAAATTTAAACTACAAGCTCTCTGCTGGGTACTAAATTTGACCAGAAAGCTCTCTTCTGTGTGTTAAATTTAAACTAAAAGTACTTTGCTGTTACTTGGCCCTGAGTGACTATTAAATTTAAACTACAAGCTCTCTGCTGGGTATGAAATGTAACCAGAAAGCTCTCCTCTGTGTTTTAAATTCAAACTTTAATTGCTGCTACTAGGCCCTAACTGATCCAACAAAAAACAGTGGGTTCACAGAATAAGTAGCTTTAATACAAAGAATTCTTTTTAGAAAATTACCAGAAGTATATACTCACAGTTGCAGATTTCTCTTCAGAAGTAACAGTCCCCCTTTCTAGTCCTTCAAGACCGCCTTATCCTGAAATCAAAGCTGTTTACATTAAACTCAGAACATGAACAGGATACATTATAATTAAATTGAGGTAAACAGGGGGAGAAACTATTTACAACTTGATCAACATATTTACACAATAACATGTGGTTGTGGTTGTTTGGATATGATTATGTATTTGTGTCCATACGGGTCGGTCCATGAGGAGTTCTGACCAAGTCATCCTGAATCAAGTTACGCCCCCAGCATTCATAGCATTCAACTGCCCCCGTACTCAGAGGGGAGAAGCTGGAAACGAGGTAATAAGGGGAGAGGGAAATGCAGGACAATGGAGAAGAAGATAGAACTTGCGTAAATAGGTTGAGAAAGAGATGGAGAGATGCTGGGTAATAGGGAGGGGATGGTATGGCATGGAGATGTTGTAGATGCTGTTTGCAGTGGGATAGAAGCAAGAGGGCAGACGTGGAAGAAAAGAGAGTCAAGGTACTGGACAGAGGGAAAGAGAGAGCCAGAGAGAGAGAGCAAGACACTGGATGGGGGATGAGAGATGTTAAACATGGAGAGAGTGAACAAAAGACTGAGGAATAATGGACCAGGGAAGAAGAGCTAGAGAATGGAAGGACTGGGTTGAAGGTTGAAAAGTGGTAGGAAAAAGATGGCAT
The DNA here is from genome assembly GCA_033557465.1 of Ichthyophis bannanicus. Lineage (NCBI taxonomy): Eukaryota > Metazoa > Chordata > Amphibia > Gymnophiona > Ichthyophiidae > Ichthyophis > Ichthyophis bannanicus. The sequence goes on along the minus strand of CM066034.1, from coordinate 87,066,277 downwards.
AAAAAAGAGGGAGATTGAGAGCTAGATAGTAAGGAGTAGCGAATCTGGGTAGACAGAGAGAGAGAGAAATAAATGGAAGAAAGGTGGAAAGAAAAAAATCAATATCCAAGATGGAAGGAAGTGAAGAAAACCAAAAGGAGAGACAAGAAATGGCAAATGGATGAGACCATAGAAAGAGAACTAAAGGAAGACAGAAGAAAGCAGAAGTCTCAGATTGAGACTTCTGGTTTAGGCGTCATTGTGGATAACATGTTGAAATTCTCTGCCCAGCATGCATTGGCGGCCAAGAGAGTAAATAAAATATTAGGAATAATAAGGAAAGGGATGGAGAATAAAACAAAGGATATTATAATGCCTCTGTATCTTTCCATGGTGCGACCGCACCTTGAATATTGTGTGCAATTCTGATCGCCATATATTAAAAAGGATATAGCGTTATTAGAAAAGGTACAGAGAAGAGCCACTGAAATGGTAAAGGGGATGGAAGGATCCCCTATGAGGAGAAGCTAAAAAGGTTAGAGCTCTTCAACCTGGAATAGAGAAGGCTGAGGGGAGATATAATAGAGGTCTATAAATTAATGAATGGAGTGAAATGGGTAAATGTAGATTGATTGTTTGCGCCATCAAAATATAGAAAGACTAGGGGGCATGCAATGAAGCTAGAGGGTAACCTATTTAAGACTAATAAGAGAAAATATTTTTTCACTCAATGCGTAATCAAACTGGAATTCATTACCGGAGGATGTAGTAAAAGCTGTGAGTGTAGCTGGGTTTAAAAAAGGTTTGGACAAGTTCCTGGAGGAAAGGTCCATAAACCATTATTAAAGGGGACCTGGGAAATCCACTGCTTGCCCCAGTACAAGCATTGTGGAACCTGTGTGTCTTTTGGGAAAACTACTAGGTACTTGTGAACTGAATTGACCACTGTTGGAAACAGGATACTGGGCTTGATGAACCTTGGTCTGACCCAGTATGGCATATCTTATGTTCTTATGAGACCAGCATGATCAAAGAATAAAATAGTCAGACAACAAAGGTAGAAAGAATACTTTTATTTTCAATTTTGTGATTGGACTTTGCACTATCTTTATATTTTACACAGTATGGGGAACTGCATCTCTTTTATTTCTCTAGTGTTGCTCCTCATGTGGAGTTTGGCTTCTTGGGTTTTCATTTGAATTTTTGTCTACATATTTTTATTTTTACTTTAGGATGTGGTCACTTATTCTGTACTTGGTGAGAGTCTGTGTTCTGAGTGTGTGACCGAAGCCAGGTGTTCTGTTAACGTTAATACACAGGGATCTGTACTGTAGTAGTTTGACTTGTTCAGCTTTCAAAAAGCTGTATGGATGTTCTATGACCCGCGAATGAACCAAACTGAAGCGTGAGTGGATGGAAAGACAGAGTCCTTTATTGAGCCTAGGTGCAGGTTTATGGTTTTCAGACGGTAGCTGTTTCAAGTACCAATGTCTATTTAGATTTTCCTACAAAAGCGTGCCATAAGACTTTTTTTTTTTTTTGATGCATCACCTTTATTTTTTTTTGTAGTTAAATTTTTATTGCAAACCACACAATAAAGGTATACTGGTTCAAACAATAGCAAGACCAAACATGCTCCCCGACACGCTAATACATACATCAGGGCCTACAATAACCCCCCAAAAAAAAAAAAACCCACCCGAAGAGGCCATAATCAGCCCATGTAGTCACAGGCTCCAATCGCCGCCTTTATCGGACGATGAGTCATATAAGCCCCGAGAGCACACAGGAAACCCCCCACCCTTCAGGTGTGCCCATGATATCCAACAAGGACCCCCCATATACTATACCCCGCCCGGGCCGGGTTCCCCCCAAAGACCCCACCAACACAAAGTTTTCTGCAATCCTTACCCCCCCCCCCCCTACATACCGCACTCGGCCAGTACCTTAAAACTCAACATAGCCCCCAACAGGTTTTACTATTTTCTCCCCCCCCCCTTTTTTTGTCCCCCCCACCCCCCCTCCCCCTTCAGCCCATGCCCAACACACGAACCAGCCGTCCCCATCGAGCCCCAAACCTCTCCCCCCTCTGCTGACGTAACGCAGTAAGCTTTTCCATGAGGACAATATCCCGCAGCCCTGACAGAAACCCCCCAATACCCGGCATCTCTGGCTGTTTCCAAGCCCGGGCTACCGCCTGCCGAGCGGCACAAAGACAGGCCAGCACCACCTTACCCCCCCGGAGTTCCTCCACCCCGCCCCAAGACAATAAACATACATTGGGAGTAGTCGCCACCTCCACACCCATAGTCTCCTTAATCCAATCCCCCACTTCCCGCCAGTACACCTGCACCTTGGGGCATCCCCACCAAATGTGCCAGAAGGTGCCGACCTCCCCACACTGCCTCCAACACAACGGGGAGACCCCAGGGTACATTTTATGAAGCCTCTCCGGGGTATAGTACCACCGCATCATCACTTTATAACTGTTCTCTTTAACTCGAGTAGCCCTAGGCCCCCTCTTAATTTGGTCCCATATCCGCTTCCAGTCCTTCTCCCCTAGGGATACCCCCAAGTCCCGTTCCCACTCCATCATATACCTATGTCGCAGGACCCCATCCCTCCGAACCCCTTTATAGAGATTGGAGATCAACCCTCTCGTACCCCATTTCCCATACCAAATAGCCTCCAGTCGAGACACTTCCCTTCCCAACCCCGCCTTCCCCAACTCTTTGGAGAGAAAGGACCGTGCCTGCAGATAGGCGTACCGGTCCTGCTCTCCCAGTGCAAAGTCCGCACTCACTTCCCCAAAACTCCTGAAGCCCCCCTCCTCCAGCAATTGCAATCCACACAATAACCCCTTCCCCCGCCACTGATCAAACCTGCCCCCCTCCCACCCCGGCTGAAATGCCCTCCATCCTCTCCATGGAGCCACCACTGAGTACCCCGAGCCCCGAGCCGCTATCTCCGGCGCCCTGACCTTGTCCCAAACCTTCACTACATGCCTCATTGCGGGGATCCCCTCCCCCAACAACCTCCTCTCTCGCCATGCATTGCCCAGGACCCACGCATCTAAACGCCCCCCACTGACCTGGAGACTCTCCAACTGCACCCAAGGCTTCTCCTCCCTTCCCCCTCGCCACCCCAGGACATGCGTCAACTGGGCAGCCCGGTAATAGTCTCCTAAATTGGGGACCCCCAGCCCCCCTCTTCCTTAGCCGCATACATCACCCACCGCCCGCGCCACCCTAGGAGGACGCCGCCTCCATATATAACTAAACACCCTTCTTTGCAAAGCCCGCAACTGTCTGTCGGGAACCTCCACCGGCAGTGCTTGAAACAGATAAAGCAAGCGAGGGAGCACATTCATCTTAATCACAGCAATTCTACCCACCCAGGAAGTCTCAAAACGCGTCCACCCATCCAAATCCCTGCCAAGACGCCCTAACAACCGGGAGTAATTCGCCCGAAAGAGATCATCATACCTCACGGTGAGCCTTACTCCCAAATACTCCAAAGAGTGATCAACCCACCGCAAGGGGTAGGACCTGCGCAAGCTGCTTTCACTCTCCCGGCTCAGTTGAACCTGCATAACTGCAGTTTTATCTATGTTCATTTTGAACCCCGACACCGCACCATAGCGTGTGATCTCGTTCATTGCCTCCGGCAGCGAATCCAGTGGTGAACGTAGGAAGAGGAGGATATCATCAGCGTATAGGGAAATTTTGTGATGTTGTCTCCCACAAGCTAATCCCCCTATCCCATCCGACCGCCTAATACATTCCGCAAGGGGCTCCACCACCAATGCAAAGAGAAGGGGCGAGAGTGGGCACCCCTGCCGTGTCCCCCGCCCCAACTCAAAATCCCTCGTATACCGACCATTAATTTTGATCCGAGCCCTAGGCCCATTGTACAACCCCCTAACCCAACCCCGAAAGTTTACCCCACATCCCACCTTGTCCAACACCTGCATCAAGAAGCCCCAGTGGACTCTGTCAAAGGCCTTCTCGGCATCGATAGACATCACCAAGAAGTCCTCACTCCCCTTCCGCGCCTCCTCAAGCACGCCACTGCCCTTTTGATGTTATCCCCCGCTTGTCGCCCCATGATAAACCCAGCCTGGTCCGGGTGAATTATCTCCGGCAGCTCCTTCGCTAACCGGAGCGCCAGGATCCGTGCCAGTATTTTCACATCCACGTTGAGGAGGGAAATCGGCCAATAGGAGCCACAACTTAAAGGGTCCTTCCCTGGCTTCACCAACACCGTGATACCCGCCATCAGCATCTCTTGTGATAGCTCCCCCCCCCCCCCCGGTTCTAACACCCCATTGAATACCCTCCCTAAGAGCTCTCCCACTTCATTGCCAAAGACCCGATAAAACACCCCCGGCAACCCATCCAACCCTGGGGCCTTGCCCCCTGCCAACCCCTTAATCACCCTCCCAATTTCATCCCTGGTAATCGGAGCCTCCATGGCCAAACTGGCCTCCTCCGTCAATACCCGCATCTCCACCCCATCCAGGTACTCCTGAATCTCTTCGTCCCCAACCCCCTTCTCCTCTTGGTATAATGTTATATAAAAATCCCAGAACTGTTCCCTAACCTCTCCCTCCCCTCTACATACCTCCCCATCCTTCCCGCGGATCTGATAGATTATGGCTGCTCCTTGTTGCTGCTTTAATCTGCGCGCTAAGATCCGCCCCGCCTTATCCCCATATTCATAAAAGACCTGCTTGACCCTCTGCAAGGCCAAATCTACCTGCGCCATTTGCAATGCCCGTAGTTCCCCCCGGACTTTCTCCATATCTTCCCGAGCCCGCTTCCCCCCAGACCTCCGGAATTGCTCTTCCGCCTCCTGCAGTTGCTTCCCCAGCTCTTCCTCCCGCCTTTCACGCTCTCGTTTCTTCCTAGCCCCCCACATCACGAACCGGCCCCGGACCACCGCCTTCAGCCCTTCCCACACCTTCACCGCTGCCAGCCCCCCAACATCATTAAATCGCAGGTACTCCCGGATACCCTCCTTAACATCGTTCACCACTCTCCCATCCTTTAACAGGCTCTCGTTCAACTTCCAGAACACAGTCCCCCCCCTCCCCCGCCTACGCCATCCAATCTCCACCGCACTGTGATCTGACCACCCGACCGGTTTAATATCCCCCTCCTGTACCTCCAGCATCCACTCCCTGTCCAATAGCAACATGTCTATCCTACTCCAACTACTATGGGGAGGAGAGAAGAAAGTGAATTGGCGCATGGCTGGGTGCAGCCCCCGCCATGCATCCACCAAATTGAACCTCTTAATCAAAGCTCTCAGCCCCTGTCGATTCCTACACCCCCCCCCCCATCACCCGGTGGATCCTTATCTAACCCCGGGTCCAAAACCACATTGAAATCCCCCCCCCCCACAACGCGCACCACCCCCCCACGCCTTTTCAATAAGCCGCCCCACCTCGTTCCAAAACTCCCCCTGATTTCCATTGGGTCCATACACCACCACAATCACTATGGCTTCTCCCCCCAAACATCCTGAAATCCCCATCACTCGCCCCTCACCATCCTGAAAACTGCCCCCACCTCAATCCCACACCCATCCCGCACCCACAAAGCCCCCCCCCGCTTCCTTTCACCCCCCGGGCAACACGAATAAAATTGAGCAGAGTAGTGCTTATTCTTCACCCGCCCCACATCACTTTTGCGCAAATGCGTTTCTTGCAACATCACCACATCCCAGTGCTGCTTCCGTACCATTCTCAACAGCATACTGCGTTTCTCTGGGGAATTCAACCCTTTCACATTAAGTGAACCCATGCGCAGCCACTCCCCAGTCCCCCCCTGTCGACTACTCCCCGGCTGCATCCCCCCCACCCCCCACCCCCCTCCCCCCTCCCCCTCTTCCCATCACACCCACCCCGAGACGTCATGTCTTCTCCCGCCCCACCGTGCCCCGACCCCGAAGGTATCTCGGTGCCCAAACCCCTCACCCCTTCCTACCCGGCCAGCCCCCCCCTCCCTCCTCAACCCCCTTCTAGCCCCCCACCATCCCCCCAAATACCCCATCTACATCACATACATTCACCACCCACCTCCCTTCACCCTCTTTCCCCACCCTGCATACCCCAACTCTCATGCACATGTCCTGGCTTAACCGCCCATCTCTCCATGGCCAGCATACAGTCCTGCAATCGAAGACCCCGCTTCATGTAGCAGACTCGGAAGGCGCTCCCTGGCACTCCTTGGATAGCCGCCGCAGCCTCTTGCCCTTTTCTCCTGCCCGCTGCCACTTGGAACTCGAGGACAACTTCCCCAAGCCAGAACTTCCTGACTTCGGCTGCACACTCATTGCCGCTGAGGAGGGGCAATCACACCCCAGTTCTCGGAGAGCACTCCACGCCTCAGCCACCGTCTTCAATCTCTTAGTCACACCATTAACCGTGACTAGCACTCCGAAGGGGAACAGCCATCTGTAGCGGTAGCTCTTTTCCCGCAAGTAGGCAGTGACTTCCCTCATCTCCCGGCGCCGATCTAATGTTCCCTTAGAGAGATCGTTGTACACCTCAACTTCTCCACCGCCCCAGGCGATCCGTCCAAACTTCCTCGCCGTCGCCAGAATCTGCTCCTTCAGGGGAAAGCTGCTCAGGCAGGCGATAATATCTCGCGCCTGCTTCTCCCGCCGTGGCCCCAAACTGCGGTGGGCCCTCTCCACGCCAACAGTAACCTCATTTGCTCCATCCACCTCCCCCAACCGCAGAATATGTGTGCACAGCTGCTGCACGGCCACCACACAGTCCTTATGCGCTCCATCCTCGGGCACCCCCCGGATGCGCAAATTGTTCCGGCGCGCTCTATCCTCGAGCTCTTCAAGTTTCTCTTGTAAATCCGCCTGTTGCATTTGGAGCTGTTGGTACTGCCCCGCCAACTCGCGCACGCCTTCCTCACAGGCCTCCACGTGGCCCTCCATAGTCTCAACTCTCTGGCCCAAACCGCTCACCTCTTGCTGGATTGCTACCAGAGTTTCCTTAACCTCGCGCCTCAGCGCCCTGAATTCCCCATGCATATCTTTTTTAAATGCACAGAGCCATTTCTTCAGGCCCTCTGGCCCCTCCTCGGCGGAGCTCCCTCCGGCCGCTTCGTCCTCGGAGCCCTCCGTCTCCGTCGCGTCCTTCCTCTCCCGCCGCACATAAGGGGATTGGAAGCTGGCCAGTTTTTTCTTAGTAGCCATTGCCAAGGGGTAGGCACTCCACCCGTCCACCGTGGTAACTCTTGGGGCACCGCAAAGTCTCCTTAATATCGGGAGTCAGACGGAGCTAGGCTTCTATGCAGCCATCAGCCCCGTGACGTCACCGGAAGTCCATAAGACTTTTTTAAGAGCCCTCAACAGAGTTTTTATGCCTGGTTAGCCCCTGACGAAGGGTGACGAAACACGGCCTGTGTCGGGCAGCCTATGGCTCAATAAAGGACTCTGTCTTTCCATCCACTCACGCTTCAGTTTGGTTCGTTCTTGGTTCTGCGTGATTATTGCTTCCCAGTGTTGTACGTTTTCTATGACCCGCTGCAGTATTTATAGTGCTGCTTTTTTCTGGGTAACCCCCATTGTTTTATGGGTTTTGGAAATTTATGCTGGTATGGTATGGTAGATTTGGCCTTGTAGATCTTCGGTGACTTTTGTAGGTTTTTATATTAGTTCACAATATGCCTGGTACTGGAGAATGCATATGTTGTTAGTGAGATGACCAGATTCTGATTTTTTTTTTTTTTAATATATTGAGTTCTAGGGGTGAATGCTTTACTTCTGCTCTGCAGACATTGTCGAGGGATGCAGAATATATATTCAAAAAAAAAAAGTGAGAATCATAACACAGTTTATAGCAAAATAAAATGAGTTATAATTTTATAATTTGGTATTATATAAACTGTGCTGTGGTTCTCATTTTATCTTTTAGTTCCTTGGTATGCTCGCATCTTGCATTTCCTTTGTTTTATGCAGAATATACATTTACATTAACACCATGATGTCCATTGTGCAGTTTCTGGACTTATGCTTATTTATTTAGACAGATTTGTATACCACCTTATCCTACAATAAAAGTGGTCACATCACATTGGGGTTACATTTAACATGAGGGTACTTGACAACATTATACAATGAACTCGTGTGTCTAGTTGGGATAAGTGGGATGTTGGGGTTGCCAAGCCCTTCTTGGTATTTATGTTGAACTGGAAGTTTTTGTGTTGGGGTTCACAAAGTCCCTCTTGTTTTTCAGAGGGTGGAAAGTGCTGTTTTGGGGCCCCAAGTCATTCTTGTTTTCTGGCAGTGGGAGTTGCTGCATTGATAACGTTGAGCCTCTCGTTTGGTCATTTTAGCAGCATGTTTCCTAAGCTCTGTGCCAGTAACAAAAGAACATAAGGTATGCCATACTGGGTCAGACCAAGGTCCATCAAGCCCTGTATCCTGTTCCCAGCAGTGGCCATTCCAGGTCACAGGTACCTGGCAGGATTCGAAAAAGGCACACAGGTTCCACAATGCTTGTCCTGGGGTAAGCAGTGGAATTCCAGGTCCTCATTAATAATAGTTTATGCATCTTTCCTCCAGGAACTTGTCCAAACCTTTTTTTAAACCCAGCTACACTAACAGCTTTTACTACATCCTCCGTTAACTAATTCCAGAGTTTGATTATGCAGGGCTGTAGGCTAACTGCAGGGAGGCAGTTACACCCAATGTTCCCTCTAATTTTCTGTAGGCTGTGTGCGCATAAAATATCAGCTGTGCAGCTTTTGAAGGAAGGTTAAATTTTTGTGCGCTACATAATGACACTTGGAGTTATATACTTTAAAATTTGACTACACGTCAGAATACAGTATGTACACCACATTGATTTTAATCAAATTAAATGAAAATAGACAATTACTAAATGAAGCGGAAAACTCACACTAAGGGGCATAATGAATGAATGAATGTTTACTGAAGGTTAATACGCGTTAAGTACTGTCACCGCCCATTTATGTCTATGGCCCATTGCAGCACCTAACACGTATTTAACTTTACTTAACATGCATTAACCTTTAGTAAACATGCCCTTAAGCAATGATTAAACAAGCCTCCCTTGCTAAAGATCTCTTCAATTTTTCAAATTCTGTAATTAGAGCAATATTATTGTAATAATGAAAATTGATGAAGTAAATGGTGTAAATAAAGAGCAAGCTATGTATACTGCTGCGTGTAGAAGATTATTGGGGGGGGGAGGGGAGGGTTACATTTATGATGTATACCATTGTTAAATCTTCTGAGTAAGGCTTAAATTTGAGCTTTATAACTCCAGGGGAGCATTTCATCCTCTGCTGTTTTTAATTGGCTAGATTGACACATCTCTTTAGATGTATCTTTCTTTTTTTATTAATAGCACACACAGAGCTGAAGTTTGTTCAGGTGGGGACCAGAACTGACCTGAAGCTTAAATCATCCCACAATGTAGGGATGCAATTTCCATCCCAAAGCGTCATTTACCTTCTGCTGACAAACTGTAGGAAGACGTAGAAGGCATTAAGTTTCAGGGAAAAAAAAAACAGCCCCGTGATATAACTACATATATCCACACATAGTAACATAGTAAATAACAGTGGATAGATATAACTATATTAACCTCCTTTTGTGATCTCACTCAGCCCTCTTTGCTTTTAAAGGAAAATGGGGTTCACAGAGTAAACATAAGACCTTTCACTCATAATACACTTAGGGGTCTGTTTACTAAACATTCCTAATGTGCGGGGCCGTGGTAGTGTGCCTGTGCCATATAAGGAGTGGGCGGTTCAGGCAGAGAAAAGAAAAAAAACGGGGTAAGCGATCGCACATTTGCGCGGGGCACAATAGTGCGTGGGAAGGCTAAGTGGCGCCTGATGTGCACACACAAAGGAGCAGAGCCATAGTACAATGGTTAAAACACTGACTGTGGGTGCAGCTGCCATGGGTTCAATTCCCCATTGTGCACAACAAAAAGGGCTGGCTGAGGCATTAACTGTAATGGGTAAAAGTGCTTTAGGAGGCATATTAATTTTGGGCGGCATAAGGCGGTGCACTGTTAATTTTGGGCGGCATAAGGCGGTGCACTGTTAATCTCAGGCGGCATAAGGCGGTGCACTGTTAGGTTTGGGCGGCATAAGGCGGTGCGCAGATGCCCAAGCATAGGAACAGAGCCACAGCGCAATGGTTAAGACACTGACCAATGGTGCAGAGATCAGGGGTTCAATCCCCCACAGTGCCCAATGAAGAAGGCTCACTGAGGCAGTGTGTATTATGTGGATGAGTGCTGTAGGGGGCAAGCTATTTTTATTTCAGTTATCACTACTAGCAAACGCACTCACAAAGCGTGTTAACATAAGGCGGCCCATAAGGCACATGTTAAAGTTCACTGTCCGCCAAGGCACCCTTGAATGTCCCCTATAGGGCACCATATATGTTGCGTCACAGGATAATGTATAGTGCACCTTATATGGACGGCAACCATAAGGTGCCCTATAGGGTGCCCTATAAAGCACCCTCAGAGGCACCTTATGGGTACAGTACACTGAGGGTGTGTTTGATGGCAGCAACATATGTACATTAAATCTAAAAAAAGCTTTGGACAACCCTATCAAAGAACCCCACTGTGGGCTTGAACCCATTACCGCTGGCTCCACAGGCAGTGAAGTAACCATTGGGCTACAGCTATATAGTTGCCAGCAAGCCCCTAGCTGGCTGCAGAGAGCCTGCATGTCACCACACAGACAGTCTGCTGTGGGAACCAGGATAGGGTTAGGCCACCCATACCCATGATGCACTGCACATGCAAATCAGCTGTCCACAGATGAACACAAGATGGGGAATGCACCCCAACAGCTCCCCGGCCTGGTAGGGGGACGTGTCCGTGTGCACCCACACAGCACCTTGGCCTGGTAGGAGGTACTGACCGGGTGTTTAATTTGCACAGAGTAGCTACACACAGTCACACTGTGCGGGAACTGTGCTCACCCTGAGTGTGCGATGAGGCGCCCTGGACCAGGTCCACAGCTGAGAGAGGCCATGGCAGAGCTCCAAAACAGTCATAATCTGTGAGTTTCTGCAGGAACACCTTGGATATCTCTGTCTGTCTCAGTCAGGGGAAACCCCACAGACCCCTAGGTGGGCCATGTACCACCAACCCCCCCCCCCCCCCCCCCAGCTGCGGGTGGCAAACAGGCAGGGTCTCCTATCAACAGATCCCCATTATACACACACCCCCCCCCCCCCGCAATGATGGCAGTAGAGTGGACCATCAACCCCAGTCCTGTTGGGGAACAGACACCCTACAGGGCAGTCCAAGCAGCCCCACACACACCCAGACCACACTATCAGACAGACAGTAGGCCTGGACATGCTAAGATGCACCCCACCACTATCTGATATTCCCCTGCATCAAGCCATCAGCCACTGCACCCTGCAAGGCACTCCAGCAGGGCACATACCAGCTGTGAACAGTCTGCTGGTTAGTCCCACTGGAAATGCATGCACCCACAACTGGGATGGCAGCACACACAAGCAGATACATCAGTGACTAGGCCCCAACAGGTGACCCATATATATCACATGAGGAAAGTGCTATGAAGCACTATGGGGGTGCCTAGCCATGCTGCCATCACTGCACAGTCAGGGTGGAGTGAAAGCCCAGCAGCACATACAGAGGTCACCCTGTCTGTGGAGGTGGTGGACGGCCACTACAATGTCCCTGCCAGTGCCCTATGCCCTGTGCAGATGCATCCTGGCCAGCCAACCCTGTCTGAGCTATACCCATGGTACCATGCTGCTCATTATGCACATCATCAGGCCAAAACTGTGGACAGTGTTTGCAGCCAACACACACTGTATAGACAGACACACACTCCCACACGTATGCCAGCATTGTGCTACTATAGAGGGGTTCAGAATCCTTGCCCACCACACCAGTCCTGGGCACAGTACAGGCATGGGTATGGTATGCAATACCATTGGGGGTCCCTCCCTAGGGTGGTAAACACTGTCAGGGGCCAGACCTGACGCACACACCGCAGACATCAGATAGATTATTATGATGGAGCTCATAGAGCAGACTGTGCGTAACGTAGGGATATCTATCTGCCAGTACTGATAGCAAACGTTTGAGAGCTGTGTACCATATACCCTGGTGTAGGGTGACATTGCTAAGGTATGCAAGTGCTGGTATTGGGAGATGCACGCAGGGCCCAATGTCCTGCCTCACCAGGAGGCATTGGCCAATGGGGCCTGTGGGTGTGGGTGTGGGTGTGTCTGTCCCTGTTGGCTGCTGCTGTACGGCAGAGGTTCCCAAATCCAGTCCAGGTTTGCAATACACTGGTTGGGGTTTCCTGCTGTCCCTCATGAATATGCATGAGCTACATCTACATGCCATGGGGGTGGTGCATAGATATACAGCACGGTTATTTGTATGAGTGGCAGCATGGAACCTGAATGGTGTGTGGTCCTCCAGGACTGCATTTGTGAGACTCTGCTCTAGGTACTGCCCCTGGTCATGGTGTCTGTGCTTGGTGATGTAAAAGATAGGCGTATGACCAATGCGTATATCCCCAGCAATAAAGGATTGCCCTTACTAACATGGTTTAGTTGTGGGGAAAATATGTGGACAGGATTGGCAGTAGCCCCAGCTGGGCTTTGAACCTGTGACCTTTTGCTCCTGCACACACTGTCTGTGTGCACTGCACCACTGTGTTACCACAGATGTGCTGAATTCCCTGGGAAGTCCATGACTGTACATCTGACAGGGCCTATGTTGCAGTGGACGTGCCAGCCTGCACATGGCTCGGCCACTGTCTTCTGTGGCTAGCAGCCACTGCCCCCTCCACCACCTGTACCCTACCGCCAACATGCTGGCATGTCCGTATCTTGGAAAAGCATATGACCTGATTGAGTTGTGGCACTCCAGGACTGCATTTGGGGGACTCGGCTGTCGGTAATGCCCATTGTTATGGTGTGTGTGCGGTGTTGGGTACAAAATGGGTGTGTGAACCATGCTTATGTTCTCTGCAATAAAGGAGTGTCTTTACTATCTCTGTTTAGTGGTGGGTAAAATATGGGGACTGGGTTGGCAGGAGCCCTAGCTTGGATTTGAACCTGTGACCCTCTGGTCCTAGAGGTACTGCCTCTGTCTGCTGCACCACACTGTGGCCACAGTGATAGTGCAGTCCCTGGGGGTGGGAAACCTGACCAAATGAGTCACAAACCCTGCTCTGCACATTTGTACTGTGGGCTCAGTCACCTTGTCTGGTGACAAACGTGCAAATAAACCCCTCAACCGACCACGACGAACTGGGGATAAATATATCCAAGCTGGGCAACAGTGATATTAATGGGCAACCATAGCAAACACTCCCAGGAAGGCTCAGAAAAAAGGAAATGGTTTTTGGAAGGGTCTCTGCTCCGTAGCCCCTTCCATACTTCATTTCATTTTTTTGGAGCTTTCCTGGGTGTGTTTCTTATGTTTGCCCATTAATATCAGGGTTCCCCAGCTGACTTGCTATTTTTAATATGTTTGTTTGGGTCTTTTTCTATCTTTATTTGCACTTTTGTTCTGTGCACATGTATCACACTGCTCACGTTTTGCAGGTTTCCCCGGTTTCCCTGTACATTGCTGACGGAAATGGTTTCTCTTCCCTTTAAATGCCCTCTACCGTGAGTGTTTCACTCGCGCTATTTTTAACCTGCAAATTCGTCCCCGATACTGTGCGGGGAGCCTCTCCCCTCCCCTTCCCCGCCCATTGACCCCGTCTCTCCGCCCCTCGGGAGCCTTCCTCCGCCCTCAGAATGCCTTTCCACGCCTCTATCGGACATTTGCGGGCCGGGTACTTTTGCGGGGCACGTTAGTGCGGCGCGCAATTGTGCGGGGCCCAAGCGCACTTGTGCGGGGCGTTTAAGAGCGTTTCTGAGCGTTTGAGTGCCGCGTTTCCGTGCGCTATTGTGCGGCACGCAATTGTACGGCTTTTAGTAAACATGCCCCTTATTCCCTTCGGATACGGTCAAGATATAGCAAAACCTTGACACCCTACAAATCACACAAGTTATCATTTCGGAGGGCTGCGGATACAATACCGATAGGGCTTTTTTAATGTTAGGTTTTAAGATAAAACACCCTGGTTAAATAATAACAATAATAATGTATTGTCTAAACACTAGAAAATGCCACTTCCCTTAGTATTCTCCCGCCTCTGGCATGGTTTAGGGTGTAGCCGCCATTCAGTTTTTGTGCCTTTCTCCACTGAGGTGACACCAAAGTTCATATCTGCTTCCACCAGAAAAGGTGTCCGACAACAGTATATACGGCACCTAACACCAGCATTTTGTACCTTCAAAGAATCCCTAATTAGCTGGAAAATAAACATCTAAAGTCTCAATTTGTAAGCACCATGAGCGTGAAGCCCTTGACATACTGTCGTCACAGAGCGGCCCTTCACCCTTGCCACTTGCATGTGCGCCCCGCACTGACTTCGAAGCTCTCCACAACCAATGAAACCGAGACCGCGGCTCTCCTCACCGAATTCTAGCCCCCATCCCCCCACGCGAGCAGCACGTGCCAGACTTTCCTTTTATAGAATTTTTTTAAAAACACCTAGAGAAAGAGGAGGAGGGAATTTGCTTATTTTCAGTCTCGGTTAAGTCAGAAGTGACCGCATTAACCCAAAATTAAAAAATATTAAAAGCACTGTTCTTACCCACCTACGGTATGGAGAAACTTAGGAGGAAGGCTGCTGTTGAAGAGTTGCATCCACTAAAAGCGTTGAACAGGAGAAGAAAATAGTTAAAAACCTGGAAAAGCAAAGTTGCAAGCCACCATGCCACATTTGCGTGCGACATTAATACAGAACAGGGATTAATGTGGGACTCCCGGCCGACTTTGTCAGCACAGGGCAAGAAAAGAATCCCAGCAGAGAAAATTGAGGGATACAATTTTTCGGCACGTTCTCGCAACAACTTCTCAGGGCCGCGTGCACCCTAATTTTCGCAAAGTCAAGCTTTCAGCTTGTGGGCAGTGAAAGCGCGAGCGCGGGGAGAGAGGTTTGCATGCGGCGTCTCTCCTCCACGTGCAGAACTCCGGTGCCGCGTGGTGCAGGGAGTCTGCAGACAGTCCGTGGGCGCGCCGAGGAGATTTGTTGACCGGGAAAGTTTTGGAACGGGGTTGCGTTGCGCTATAGCCAATCAGTAGAGGGGAATGCAGCAGGAGGGGGTAACGGAAGGGTGGGGGCGCACAGCCAATAGCGAATCTTTTGTGCGATCCTTTGTAAGTTGTGTGCGCTCGCTCGGCGAGGTGTGTGCGCGCGCACACGCGCACAGCTTAGAGGGAACAGTGGTTACACCCCTCTGCAGTTACTGCATTTCAACATAACAAAATGACTGCAAGTGCAGCTCAGGCCACCGACTGAGGTGGCATTAGTTGTACTCATGCTACTTGCGCTGAGCCCTTATGTTAGTTTCTTCTGACAATGCAGATGCCTGTGTGTGAGTTCTTTCTCTCACCTCACACTGGAGTAAAGTATAATTTGGGGAAAGAATCCTGTAAGCCTAAGAGTAATGGGGTAAAAGCATTTTTGGTCTATCACTGTCTGGTTTTAGTTTGTATTAATATATTCCCTACTTAGTAAAGATCTATCTCTGTTCTGCATGTGTGACTGAGGCTACATGTTCTGGTAGCATGGAGTTTCTGTGTAGGGAACTGTAGTGATCTGGATTGTTCAGTTTTCTGAATAGGAATATGGATGTTCTAGGGCCCACTGCAATATTAATGGTGCTGTCCTTTTCTGGGTACACGCCATGTTGTGTGAGTTTCAAAAGTTAGTGCTGTTATGGAATAGTCGATTTGCTCTATGGGTCCTGAACTCTGGGTTTTTGGTGAGGTCAACTGTAGGGTATTGGTTGGGGGGTACTGGGATATAGATTTGCAGTTTTGAGTTCTTTATGGTAACAGATTGAAATTTAAAATATTTTGTCAGTTCACATTCAAGGAAATTTCAAATTTTAAGGGAACGTCTCAGTTTAATTTTGTGTAGTATCCTGATAGTTTCACCGCTGCCGAATTCCGGACTTTCCAGCTCTAGCACAATTCCAATCCAGCCTTTGAATTCATGGTTACCAGGATTCGTTTTTCACATTTTGTATCTTCCATCCTAATCAATAATCTGGTCATAGCAAAATAAATTGATGTGCAGATACTTATAATGGTTTGATTTTGAGGGAGGACTGTGTAATTGGCTTTTCATTAATCATATTTAATGTTTTATTATTTTGTTTGTTTTATTGTAACATCTGTTTACTAAATTGCATGTATATGTTTGGAAGCCACCTAGGATTTTAGATGGATGGCATATACATTTTAAAATAAAATATACTAAATTTATAAAAATGCTGCTGCAGTGAGTCTCCACACATGGCTCTGCATCACTCTTATGCCGTCCATGGGGGAAAGTAGACAGGGGGAGGGGCACTGGGAGGTAGAGGAAAGCGGAAACCTCAGACTGGGACCTGCATGATCAGAGAATAAAATGGTCAGACAACAAAGTTAGAAGAGAATTTTATTTTCAGTTTATTGATCAAACTTGGTGCTATCTTAATATTTTATACAGTACATGGAAATGCATCTCTTTTTATTTCTCTGGTGTTGCATTGTATACAGATTAAGACTTCTTGGGATTACAGTTTAGTTTTTATCTACATATGTTCATTTTTAGGTTATGGTTACTTATTCTGTACGTGGTGAGGGTCTGTGTTCGGAATATGTGACCAAGGCCAGGTATTCTGTTAACATGGAGTTTGTTCAGCTTTTCGAATAGGTGATGTATGTCCCAGGGTCCACTGCAGTAATTACAGGGATGCTTTTTTTGGGTAGGCTCCAGTGGTGGGATTCAGTGGTTAGTCCCAGTTCACTCAAACTTGTTCTTAAAATTTCCTGAGTTCGCCAAACCGGTGTAGCAACAGACAGTGATTCTCTGGTGGTCCAGCAGCCCTGATCCCCCCCCACCCGACAGTATTTTGATGGCATCGGGTAAAGCCCCTGATGCCATCAAAATACTGCTGGGGGCTGGTGCCCTAGCAGTCCGGACCCCCCCCCTTTAAAAAAAAACATATGTGGTGGCCTAGAGGCCCCTTGAAGCCCCCATCCCCCTACTGACTGAACAAATAGACCTGGTGGCCTAATGTCCCCTGAACCACCACCACCATGGTATCTTTCAAAATGAGCAGGAGCGCAGCCAACACACCCCTATTCGTGGTCTGCCTTCTTCAAAAATGGCGTCGCATGCCACAGATGCTGCTATTTTTGAAGATGGCGGACCACAAATGGGACTGTGTAGGCAGTGCTTCTGCTCATTTCAAAAGGTACCGAGTGAAGGTAGTTCAGGGGCCACAAGGCTACCAGGTCTATTTGTTGTTTAGTCGAGAGGGGGGTGAGGGATTCAGGGGGCCTCTAGGCTACCAGGTCTATTTTGTTTGTTAGTCGGTGTGGGGGGCTTAGTGGGCCTCTAGACCACCAGGTCTATTTGTTTTTTGGTCAGGAGAGGGTGGGGGGTTTAGGGGCCACTAGGCCACCGTGTCTATTTTGTTTGTTATCAGGAGGGGGGTGGGGGCTTAAGGGGACCACTAGGCCAAGTCTTATTTGTTTTTTTAGTCGGGTAGGGATTTCAGGGGGCCACTAGGCCACCAGTCTATTTGTTTTTTAGTCGGGAGAGGGTGGGGGGGTTCAGGGAGCCACTAGGCCACCAGGTCTACTTGTTTTTTAATCAGGAGGGGGTGGGGGTTCAGGGGGCCACTAGATCTATTTCCTTTTTAAGGGAGGGGATTCCGGACCACTAGACCAGCAGGGATTCACTATCTATCTGTCAGGGCACCTGCCCCAACCAGTATTTTGATGGCATCGAGGGCTTTTCCCAATGCTGCGATTGCCTCCAACACTATCAAAATGTCGGGTGGAGGGATCAGGATACTGCAGCCTGCTCGTACTGATCTGATACAGAACCGGTTCCTAAGATTTTTGAATTCCACCACTGGTAGGCTTTTTATATGAGTTTTATAAGTCGGTGCTGGTATAGTATGGTAGGTTTGCTCTATAGATCCTCAGTGACTTTATTGTAGGATTTTGTATTAGTTCACAATAAGCCTGGTACTGGAGAATGTTTGTTGTTAGTGAGATGAACAGAGCAGATTTTTTTTTTTAAGATATTATCTTCTGTGGGTGAGTGTCCTAGTTCTGTTCTGCACCCATTGTTGAGGGAGAAGGTTCTGTGAATGCAAAATATATATTCAAAAAGAAAAAGCCTGTTTTATAACAAAATGAAAATGAGTTATAATTTGGTTTTATAAACTGTGCTGTGGTTCTCACTCTCTCTTTTAGTGCCTTGGTGTGTGAAGAGCTTGCATTTCCTCCACATTATCTAATTGGCTTTTTGATTTGGTTCAGTCCCTGAATGGAGTTTTGAAAAAGTTCCAGAGTGGGGGGCCACCACATCCCTCACCTCAAGTAGCAGATTGATTGAGCTGCCCCTGCTTCCCCCCCACTGAGCTGACAATGGCTGATACACATTCCAGTTTCTCACAAACAGAGCAGTATACCTGAAGCGGTCCGGCTCCTGCTGTTCCATGTCAATGGCAATCTCTTCTCTCTGCTGCTGGGAAAGTCAGCAGCCATTACTTCCTCTCTCGGCTGCTTCCTGGATGGTCTGTTAGCTCCATGCCCCAGGCAAACGTTCGGGCTGATGCAGAAAGACCACGTGCTCCCGCTCCTGCGCCACCATCTAGAAAAATGGTGGCACCTGACCCCACGCAGTGTATGATGTCTGATCCCACCCAGTGCATCCTAGGATACACCGCATGGGGCCAGGTGCCACCATTTTTCAAAGTGGTGATGCAGGGGCAGGAGAATGTGGGTAACGCTCCTGCTCGATTGTAAAGGTACCAGCGGAGGAATGGTGGGTTCGGGGCTGCTGGGCTACCAGGCTTATTTTTAATTGGGTGGGTGGGGGAATCAGGGCCACTGGGCCATCAGGGATTTGATTTTTTGGGGGGAACCGGCCCCCTGACAATATTTTTGACGGCATCAGGGGCTTTCCCTGATACCTCATATGATCCAGGCATCGGGGAAAGCCCTCAATGCCATCAAAATACTGTCTGGTGCATATGCAAATTGGCCACACGGTGCCCCTGTTTCTCTGGGAGAGCATGCAAACTTGCACCGACTTATATGCGCATTTGTTTGGCTTGATCTCCCAGTTTAACGCTGCCATTTGTGCCACAGTTTAATGCATGGCTAAATTGCATATGCCAGCGTATACCCCTTTCTGCATGCCAGCACTGAAGTCACATGCTTTCGATGCACTGCATAAAGGCATACAGAGTTAATAGCACACGACTTCAGAGCCGGCTTTCTGCATCGGCCCGTTTATTTGGTGCCAGGGAAACTCCACCTTCTCACTCAGGTGCCTCCACACTCTGGCCCTGCTTCTACAGCAAGCTGAGCTGAGCAGAGCCACCCTGCCCCAGCCCTTAAAGGGAGCTGCACCTATTTTACATCTAGTCTTCTCTAACTAGCAGGCCGATGCAGAAAACCGGCGCTAGACCCGCACTGAAAATGGCTTTAATGGGGCCCGACAACGCATATTTTTTAACACAAGATGCAGCAAAGATAGGACATGCAAATGACCCCCGCATTAACCGTGCGAATGCAAATGAGCCATCACAGTGTTAAACTGGGAGATCAAGCCAAACACATGCGTACAAGTCTCCGCTACTTTGGCTTGCTCTCCAGGCACGCATGGCTAATTTGCATAGCAGCCCCGACATTATTTTGATGGCATCGGGGATGATCGCAGCATTGGGAAAAGGCCCCTGATGCCATCAAAATACTGACGGGGGCTGTGCCCGACAATAAAATGATCCCTGGTGGTCTAGTGGCCCCTTCTCCCTCCACCCCCCCCCCCCCCATTAAATAAAAAAATGAACCTGGTGGTCTAGTGGCCCCTTCCCCCCCATTAAATAAAAAAAAGAACCTAGTGGTCAAGCAGCCCCTACCTGGTGGTCTAATGGCCCCCAAGTTCATCTTAAGTGGGAACGCTGTCTACGCGCTCCCGCTCTTCATCAAACATCTTGCAAAATGGCAGTGTCTGGCCCCACGCGGTGCATCCTGGGATGCACCGGGTGAGATCAGACTGCCATATAAGGTAGATTATGCCGGACACTGCCATTTTCCAAGATTGTGCATAGGCAGTGCTCCCTCTTAAGGTGAATTTGGGGGTCACTAGACCACCAGGTTTTTTTAAAATTTAATAGGGGGTGAAGCGAAAGGGACCGCTAGAGCACCAGTTCTTTTTTTCATTTAATGGGGTGGGGGGCGGAAAGGAGCCACCAGACCACCAGGGATTTTTTATTGTCAGGCACGGCCCCCAACAGTATTTTCATGGTTTTGAGGGCTTTTCCCGATGTCTGATCATCGTAGGAGGAGATGATCTAGGCCAGGGGTGGGCAATTCCGGTCCTGGAGGGCTGCAGACCAGTCAGGTTTTCATGATGTCCCTAATGAATATTCATGGACCTATTGCCATACAATGGAAGGCAGTGGATGCAAATAGATCTCATGAATATTCATTAGGGATATCATGAAAACCTGACTGGTCTGCGGCCCTCCAGGACCGGAATTGCCCACCCCTGATCTAGGTATCAGGGAAATCCCCCGTTGCCATCTAAATACTGTTGGGGGCACATGTTAGAGGTTTACTTCTACTCAGACCCTGAAATAAAAATGTTGGCGCTGTGGCTGGTTGTGAAATCCTCTACACCTATCTCTGCATCAGGCATAGCTATGATCAGCATACCAGCCCGGCTGATAATAATAGATTTAAATAATTCAAGTTCATTTAAATATGCGTGGCGTTAGTTGGGTGCTAGTTTTTCCAACAACGTTTACATCTGTTTCCTGCATGTGCAGGACCATTAAAAGTGCTTAAACATGGCGTTAGGGGCTTGTAAAGCCTGCGCTAGCTTTCTTCATCAACCTGTGGATGTCTTAAGGGGGCTCCTTTTCTGGCTCCCTCTCCACTGCAAGCCTTTCTCCACCACAACATGCACAAAGTACACATGAGCATTTGCCCTGCTGTGAGCAGGTGGAAGTGATTGTGTCCACATTTACGGCACATTCTCTGCCACATAAGCTCACATTTTATTCAGACCAGTAGGCACCTTCTTGTCTTTATAAAATAGTGCCCACGCTGGCTACTATATAGGGCCTCCCCATAGCACCCTGTTATAAAATGACCCTCAAACTGATTTCACATACTCGTATGCAGTAGAGCCACTCATCAAGACTCCAACCCTGGCTAGTCCATTTGTGCATCTTTCATATCCATTCATAATCCAATCATCTTTAAAAAACAGTGGAAAGTATATCCAGGGCTGGCACAAGGCTAGCAGCCACTCTACGCAAAGCTTCAGCCATTGCTGCTCTCCCACTCCCCCTCCCCCTGGCAAACCTTCAGTCACTGTTGTCCCCGCCGCCCAAATCTTCTAAGAGCAACTCCATTCTTTCTGCTATTTCTGAATGTCAGCACTGAAGAGATAAATGAAGCTGCCACGGAGCCTTGTGTTCAAGCATGCTGGAAGCCCCTGTCAGTCCCGCCCCCTCTGACACGTACCTTTTGCTCCTGTGGGGGCAGGACTAGTAGAGGCTTTGAGTGCACTTGTGGTGACTTCATTTACCTTTTAGGTGTCTACATTCAGAAATAGCAGAAAGAAGGGAGTTGTTCCTGGAATGTTTGGGGGGCTGGCAGCTAAGTTGGATGCATTCTGCTGTAGCTACGGTCCCTAAAAATGTGCCACCCTAGGCAATTGCCTAGCTTACGTAGTGGAAGGGCTGGCCCAGAATATATTTTACATTTATGCATCTCATGTCTGAAACTAAAATGGTAAAACATTAAGGCTGCAAATTCTACAATAGTCTCCTTGGGAAATTGAAATGTTAGCAGGGGAACAAGTTTGTAGGTGGATGGCATTAAATTCATTCAAATATAATATGTGGGGCAACACAGCACAATCTAAAGTGTTGATCATTCAGTAAAAAGTGCCATGACCCTGTGCAGTTTTTCAAAGCACTAGCTAACTTCTCTGTATTAAAGATTGTAAATACCAACAAGGGACCAGAGATGCACTTATTAGGATTTAAAACTGTGGATGGATTATATATTTTTGTACATGAAGACAACTTTTTGAAAGGCCATTTAGATACCATCTGGGACATCCAAGTCAAAACATCTGAAATTACATGGGAGGGGAAGCATAGAAGGTGAACCCATATAAATACCTTCTAAAATCAAACTCTCTCTGCTCCAAAAGATTAATGTCTCCGTAAAAGGAAGAGGAAACAGGGACATGGAGAATAAAGCCCCAGACACGTGCAGGATAATGTCTGATTTTGGAAACATTCACTTGTGAAACAGACATTAGCCAGAGCCAGTATTTCCGGATGTGCACGTGTATATGAGTGTTGCCACATGTACATCCAGGGACGGCCCAAGGGGGGTGCAGGGCCATGTGCGGAGATTCATTGTGGGGCCTCATTTGCATAAGGAGCCTCATTTGCATAAATTTGCATAATATTAACATGTGCTTTTAGTAAACATGCATCTTAATGAGTGTCTGGATAAAGAAAGACTACCAGATTTTGAAATTACTATATTCCAGTGCCAACCGCCAGGCACATTAGGAAGAACTATAAACACTGACCATTTAGAACCCATAGCAAACCCACCATATCCTAACAGCACTACCAGGACTCACAAAGCACCAAACCCTACCTATCAAAAAGACAACACGGCAAATATTAAACCAAATACATCTCAGAGAATACCAATACATCTCCTACTGAGGAAAGAGAACAAGTGGGACTGTTAAATAGAAACTACATGAACAAAATACCTCAGCTCAGTTACACATGCAGAACATAGACTGTCACCATACAAAGAACAAGGGATCACAATTTAGAAATAGGAAGATAATTAAGCTGAAAACCCCAAAAGCCAAACATGAAATGTACACCATCACTGGAGAAATAAAACTATAAATTAATTTCCTCTTGCACTAAACAAAAATGCAAAGATGTTAGCAATGCACATTTCCCTGAGATGATATATTCCAGTTAATAAATTCAAAATAAAAAGTATGGGAGAGGCATGTTGGCGGCGGTGAGATACTCCCGGTGAGCAGTCTCACTTTGGCGGTGTGCTGTGTTGGCATGTTGTTTGCTGCTGGGAGCTGCTATGGGCAGACGAAAGCGGAAGCAAGCCTACCTACCCTCGGGTGAGGCTTTTTCCATCAGCGCCACCCAGAAAATGCTACAGATGTGTGGATTCTCTGCCCCGGGAGTTGGAGCGGCGTCTTCGGCGGGTACGGTGTGTTCATCGGACCTGAGCACATCCGGGGTTTTCTTATCCCTGGAACAGCGGGTCCCCCCCCCCCCCCCCCCCCGCCATGCCCCGAAGCGTTACTGCCGACAGAGGAGTGCTTCCCTCCAGCGTGATGACCAGCACACCGGAGCAGGGAGGTGGAGAGGGATCCGGTGCCGGCGTTGCTGATCCGTGTGGGGCTCCTGGAGGTGAATTACGAGTGGAGGCTGGGTCTCAATTGAGGCTCAGCCCTACCCAGGAGGTATCTTCCCCGTTGGTCAATGCAGGTGCTGGCAGGTTGGTGAGGCCCTCTAGAATTACATTAGAGGTGCTATGGGACGCTATCTCTACAATGAATTCTTCCCTGGTGTCAATTGCTGCATCTGTGAGTACTGAAATTAAGATTTTAGATTTGCAAGAGGTTTCCAGAGTTCAAAAGGAACAGGAGGGGAAGTTGGCCCGACTGAGTGGAGAACTGGAGCAACTTCAGGATTTACACTGTGCCCACATTAAAGATCGGGGTGTAACATCTAGGAGGATGGAATATCTCGAGAATCAAGTCTGGAAAAACAATTTAAGACTGATTACTTTCCCTAGATCACCGTTACATTCCCCCATGGAAATGGTTCGTAGGTACTTCCAGGAGGTCTTGAAGATCCCTAGGGAGGATCTCCCGCCATTAACCAGGGTTCAGTATCTATCTGCAGGTAGGGGTATCCAGGGAGTTAGTAGTGGAGCTCTTGGGGTTCCTGGAGACCTTACGGGGTTTCTGGAGAGCTCCTTAGAGATGGTCACTGCCCGTACTACTCTCCTTATTACATTGGCCCTTGAAACCGATAAAGCTTTAATTCTTCGGTTATATTTTAGGAATTTCAGTGAGCAGTTTATGGGCTCAAATGTCCGTATTATTCCTGACCTTGCTAGGGGTACCCAGCTGAAGAGAAAATAATTTCTGGGTCTTAAGCCCAGAGTACTTTCCCTCGGCTGGACATTTCTGTTGAAGTTTCCTGCTAGATGTTATGTATCTTATAAAGAAAAAATCTTTCTGTTTTTTGAGCCCCGCCAGCTGCTGGAGTTTCTGTTAGCTAGGGAGGAACCAGTTGTGGATCCTGCGTCTCATATGGCTGACATATAAGCCTCGTACTGCCATGTTAGGGTATAATTTCCTATTATGTAGTTTTATATTTTCCTGATGCCTCTCCTATTAATTTGTGGGCTGATTATGGTAATGTACTGATATAACTTTGTTGTATTTGCTTTTATGTTTGTTTGTTTCCCACTTACTGATTTGCCTTCATTTATTTATTTGAATGTATTCTTTAAAAAAATTTTTTTTTTTAATTTTTTATTTATGCAATTTTCAAAACATAACAAGAAAGGTACAACACCACTTCTTGGAGAAATAGAAAGGCAAACAGAAAACATCCCAATAAACCAGGATACCGTAAAGAAAATCATCATTAACATAAAAACTAAATTGCCTATTCTCTCTAGCCCTCAATAGGGGGATTCCATTAGTAATTAACCTAATACAAGAAGAAAGTTGACATACAATCTAAACAAGAAGCCTAAATCTATGAGCCTGAGGGCTTCTCCTGACATTTAGCATTGATGAAAGCCAACAACTGGGAGGGCTCAAAAAAATATAAGAAAAAGTTTGGAGTTTCACCAAACACTTGCATGGGTGTTTAAGAAAAAACAGCCCCCCCAGTTGCAGCACCCCTGGCCTGAGCAACAAAAACTCTCTACGACGTTTCTGCGTTTCTCTTGATAAATCGGGATATATACGTATTGAAAATCCACGGAACAAAAGATTCCGTTTTTGAAAAAACAATTTAAGTAACCATTCCTTATCGGACAACAAGGCAAAAGTGATAAGCAGTGTAGATGAAACCTGTGACTCTAAACCAGAATTTTCCAAAATATCTGTAACATTCAATACATCCCCCTGATTCTGGCTCTCCCCCAACTCTCGCCGGGCCAAAGCCCGCTTAGCAGTAGGCAAGTAATAAATTTTTACCAAGGGGGGAACTAGCTCAGGGGAAACCCCCAAAGTCTCCACAAGATATTTCACAAACATGTCTCTAGGGGAAATAGAAGACACTCTAGGAAAATTAATAACTCTCAAGTTATTCACCCGAGACAAGTTGTCCAAATGCTCAGTCTTTAACTGCAGAGAAGTAATACTTTTCCTATGTCCATCCGAGAGTTCCTCCAAACTTACAACCTTACTGGAGACAGCTGTGTGCTCCATTTGGAGCGTAGAAACTTTTTCTTCTAATTCAGTCAACCGAACTGCAGATGTAGCTACCTTGTTAGCCAAAGAAGAAACTTGTGGAAGTAGTGCCTCACCAAGGGAAACTATCGCGTTCCAGATGGACTCCAATGTAAAGTTTTGTGGCTTCTGGAGAACAAAAACCTCCCCTGAACAGGGAAGGGATGCAGACGGCTCCATCAACGCCGCAGGTCGGTCACCATTCAAAGAGAGAGACTGCTGCTCCAGCCGCGTCTCTCCCAGCGCCTCTAAAGATCTTCGTGAGCCCAGATCACCAGAGAGCTCCATTTCCGATGCAGATACAGCCCAACCAGACCCTCGCGAGCACTTCCCCAACCCCCCTGCCGAGGGAGAGGAGGAAAGCTCCAGGAAGCCAGAAGGCAAGGACTGAGTGCGATTCAACGGAGGCGCAGGGCTCAATACGAGGGAGACAGATGATAGCAACGCAGACGCCGGGCACTCCGACTCTGACAAGCCTGCCAGCCGCACAACTCCTCCCGTGCGCTCCAAGTCCCGAGGGGTGCGAACAAGAAAAGGATCCAAGGGACCCGAAATTAAAGGCAAATTCGGCGTAGAGGTACCGACGGGCTGGGAGGGTAACGGCCCCGTTTTCCCCTTACGCTTTCTCCCCATTCAGAAAACGCACCCGACAGCGCAGACTGCAGCCACGGCCATCTTGGAAATCCCCGTATTCTTTAAATTTAATAAATAGTAAAATAAAAAAAATAAAATAAAATAAAAAGTATTTTTCTACCTTTTGTTTGGGCATTTTATTTTTCAGTTGCAATTGCTCCAGTCACTTTCTTCTGGTTTCTTCGTGTCTCCGTGTCTCCTGCAAGCTGTCCATTTGTCCTTTCTTCTCTCTTCTAGATTTTTTACATTCTCTCTCTATATCTGCTTTAACATACTGATCTTTCCCCTTTTGCTCTTTCCCCCATTTCTTTCTTTTTTTTTTTTTTTATCATCCACTCAAATTTCACTCTTCCATTCTCAGTCCCCACTTACTCTCCCAGTACATGGCCAATTGTAGCTTTTTCTTCCCTCCCACACAAGATATCTTTGCCCCTCTCCATCCTCATTCCCCATCCCCTTCGTCCTCCCCCAAAATCAGCTCCCTTCTAGTTCTAGACCCACCCAGCATCCGCTTCCTTCTAGTCCCATTCTCCCATGCCCCCACATCAGCCCATTTTCAGTCCTAGAACCCCATATGCTCCTTTCCAATCCTATTCCAGCCCCCCATCAGCCCATTTCCAGTCCAAGCTCTCCCTGATCAGCCCATTTCCAGTCCTATTTGAGCCCCCATCAGCCCATATCCAGCCCAAGCTCCCCCATCTGTCAATTTCCAATCCTAGCCCCCTCCCCATTATCAGCCCATTTCCAGTCCTATTCCAGCTTCCTTCAGCCCATTCCAGTCCTATTCCACCCACCATCAGCCCATTTCCAGTCCAAGCTCCCCCCATCATCCAATTTCCAATCCTAACCCCCATCAGCCAATTTCCAGTCCTATTCCAGCCCCTCCATCGGCCCACTTCCAATCCAAGTTCCCCCATCATCCAATTTCCAATCCTAGTCCCCCCCCCCCGATCAGCCCATTTCCAATCCTTGTCCCCCATCTGCCCATTTCCAGTCCAAGCTTACCCTCTATCACAGCCCATTTCCAGTCCAAGCTTACCCTCTATCACAGCCCATTTCCAGTCCCAGCTTACCCTCCCATCACATCCCTTTTGCAGTCCAAGCTTCCCCCCCATTACAGCCCACTTCCAATCCAAGTTCCCCCATCATCCAATTTCCAATCCTAGTCCCCCCGATCAGCCCATTTCCAATCCTAACCCCCCATCAGCCAATTTCCAGACCTATTCCAGCCCCTCCATTGACCCACTTCCAATCCAAGTTCCCCCATCATCCAATTTCCAATCCTAGTCCCCCCCCCGATCAGCCCATTTCCAATCCTTGACCCCATCTGCCCATTTCCAGTCCAAGCTTACCATCCCATCACAGCCTTTTTGCAGTCCAAGCTTCCCCCCCCCCATTACAGCCCATTTCCAGTC
Organism: Ichthyophis bannanicus; assembly: GCA_033557465.1. NCBI lineage: Eukaryota > Metazoa > Chordata > Amphibia > Gymnophiona > Ichthyophiidae > Ichthyophis > Ichthyophis bannanicus. The sequence continues at coordinate 87,038,547 of CM066034.1, read as the reverse complement.
CAAGCTTCCCCCCATCACAGCCCATATGCAGTCCAAGCGCCCCCCATCACAGCCCATTTCCAGTCTTAGCCCACCCAACCACAGCCCATTTACAGTCCCAGCTTACCACCCATTACAGCCCATTTCCAGTCCAAACTTCCCCTCCATTACAGCCCATATGCAGTCCAAACGCCCCCCCTATACAGCCCATTTCCCGTCCTAGCGCCCCCCCCCCCCGCCCTCCCACCGAAGAGCCCCGCGGCCATCTAAAGGACTTCAGAGGGAGCCAGGGAAGCCTGGGCGAGGCCCCGACTCCCTCTGCACAGCCGCCAGCGTGAAGTTTTCCCTCATGCTGGCAGCTGTTTTAGTGAAGTGCGCTGAATGCCAGGAAAGGTTAAAGGTCATTTCCCGGCACTCGCAAGTTTCACTGAAACAGCCGCCAGCATGAGGGAAAACTCTTCACGCTGACGGCTGTGCAGAGGGAGCTGGAGCCTCACGCGGGCTTCCCCGGCTCCCTCTGAAGCTGTCCAATGTGCAGGAATGGAGTTAGCGCGGGGCCCTGTGCGAACAACATTCTCGCACAATGGATGGGATGGCTCTGTGTACATCTCGGCCTGTCAGTTTGCAAACCAAGAAGTGCAGAGCCAGTATTTATTTATTTATTGTCTCTTCTATACCGCGCTCTTTAAAAATCAGTGCGGTTTACAGGTAACAGATTTGTGCAGTGCAGGCTGGCCTACACTGGACTTACAATAAACAGGGGATTATATACAAGGTTAACAGGGTGACTATGTAGAAGATAACTTGCTGTCATAGGTTATGAAGACAGCTCAACTATTTACACCTGTAAAGAGAGCCTGATTTTCTACTGCTTTCTTTTTCTGAGGGGAAAGAAAATATTGTTAGAATAAGAGGGAATGCTCCTGTCATCACTGGTGTTAAAAGCTGGCCCTAAATGAGCCCTTTTCAAGTTCTTAATCATGCCAAGGAGCAGATCTAGACATGGACTTGTCCACTATTGGGTTTCCACATGCAACGTTCTTCTGAGATTGGCCACACCCATGTATTTTTTCAGGAACACCCTGAGCACGCCTCCACCATGCTGCCATGTGACATGGACATGATTACACCAGAAACATGTAAATTTGAGTCTCTTCAACATGGCTTTAGGGAAGTGGATGTGATCTGCATATCCAAATGGGCATTTTCAAATGTGCAAATCACATATAGAGCTTCTAAAATGACCCCCTTAAAAAAGTCCCTTAAGTTAATCATAGGGATTAAAAGATTTTATTTAAAAAAGACACTGGAGTTAGTAGAGATGAAGACAGTATCTGAATTCAAGAAAGCATGGGACAAACAAAGAAGATCCCTAAAGGAAAAAAGGGGACTATAGTATTTGATATAGAAGTGCAGGCTAGATAAGCCATATGTCTTTTTCTGCCAGTCATGTTTCTATGTTTCTACAATAATTTTTCATAAGTCAACTGAATCATTGCAGGGCCCAAAATGCTATGAGCTCTTTCAAGCAACTCTCTATGCGCAAAAGTTACATTTATACAGTTCTCAAATATCTACCATGCAATAAGGATGAACCAAGTTATCTGCAGTTATCGAAAACTCAACACCAGCATTTCAATATCAAACAGCATCTGCTTCAGAGGATAAAAAGACATGATCTGAATCCAAAAAAAGTGATCCTTCCACAATGGACTTGAATGGAGCACTAATATGCTTCAACATGGGCGCGTCTCTTCTAAACTCATCTCAAACAGTTAGTTTTTCTCCCTTTTCTGATACTAGTATATAGAAACACAGAAACATAGAAATATGACGACAGAAAAAGACCACATGGCCTATCTAGTCTGTCCTTCCATAACAACTACAACAGTCCCCTTTTTACGTTTAGAGATTCTCTGTGTTTGTCCCATGCTTTTTTGAATTCAGTTACTGTCCTCATCTCTACCACCTCCACTGGGAGACTATTCCACGGATCCACTACTCTTTCCGTAAAGAAATATTTCTGCATATCACTCCTGAATCTATCTCCCTTCACCCTCATCCCATGTCCCCTCGTAGCAGAACTTGCTTTTAATTGAAAGAGGCTCTCTCCCTGAACATTTATGCCACGGAGGTATTTAAACATCTCAATCATATCACCTCTATCCCGCCTTTCCTCTAAGGTGTACATATTGTCGCGAGCACCACCCTGGCGTATAAGCAGCGCTTGGACATAAAAAATGTGGGGAGGAGATTGGCCAGTAATCCTGAGGCCTAATTGGCTTTTGGCCTTATTTGTTTCCTGGTCCTAATCTTCAAAGAATCAAATGCACAAGTGGTGGGAAAATAAAGGCTTTTATTTCCCTTTACGCTAGGGTTCAAAGGATTGGTTAACAACAAACGCAAATGTCCTTCATTCAGGTAAGAAAAGTAAAACAAAAAGCTTAAAGAAACACTGTTATTTTCACAGTAGCGCTGGGCTTCATTCAAACAATATTCTAGGCCAGTGATGGCTAACCTTTTTGAGCCCGAGTGCCCAAACTGCCGCACAAAACCAAAGAATTTCCTCAAAGTGCCAGCACGTCATTTGCATAAGTGGTCTTATTTGCATAAATATTTGCATAATGTTACCATACACTAACTTTTAGTAAACATGTCTCTTAATGAGTGTATGGATAAAGAAAGACTAAAAGATTTCTACATTACTATAATCCAGTGCCAACCGCCAGGCACATTAGGAACTACTACAAACGCTGCCCATTAGAACCCATAGCAAACCCGCCGTATCCTGACAGCATTACCAGGACTCACAAAGCACCATACCCTACCTATCAAAAGGCAACATTGCAAATATTAAACCAATACATTTCAGTGAATACTGGGGAAAGAGAACAAGTGGCAACGTCAAATAGGAATTTCCTCTTGTACCAAACAAAGCGCAGATGTTAATGATGCACATTTCCCAGAGCTGACATATTCCAGTTAATAAATTCAAAATAAAGAGATATCTTTCTACCTTTTGTGCATTTTTTTTCAGTTGCAATTGGTCCAGCCATTTTCTTCTGGTTTCTTCATGTTTTCTGCTAACTCTCCATCGTCTGCTGTCCATTTGTCCTTCTTCTCTCTTCTAGTTTTTTTTCCATTCTCTCTCTCTCTACATCTGCTTTAACATACTAATCTTTCTCCTTTTGCTCTTTCCTCATTCCTATTTCATCCACACAAATTTTACCCCTCCATCCTCAATCCCCAATTACTCTCCCAATACCTGGCCAATTGTAGATTTTTCATCCCTCCTACACAAAATATTTTTCCCCTCTCCATTTTACTCTCCCAGCCCCATCCCATTCTAATCCTCCCCCTACATCAGCTCCCTTCTAGTTCCAGTCTCACCCAGCATCCATTCCCTTCTTCAAGCCCCCCACTTCCCCTCAGCCCATTTCCATTCCAAGCCCCGTCCCCATCAGCTATTTGCAGTTCAAGCCCCCCACTTCCCCTCAGCCCATTTCCATTCCAAGCCCCATCCCCAACAGCTATTTGCAGTTCAAGCCCCCTTCCACTCAGCCCATTTCCAGTCCTAGCAACCCCCAACCCATTACCAGTCCTAGCCCCCCATAGCCCACTCCCAGTCCTAATCCCACCAGCCCATTTCCAGTCCTAACCTCCCCATCAGCCCCCTCCCAGTCCTAATCCCCCATCACTCACTTTGTAGTTTAAGCCCCCCAGCACCTATCACCACTCCTAACCCCCCCATCGCCCTTCACCACTCCTACCCCCCCAGCCCAGCACAGATCTCCACTCCTAACCCCCCCAGCCAGCCCAGTGCCCATCACCACTCCTAACCCCCCCAGCCAGCCCAGTGTCCATCACCACTCCTAACCCCCCCAGCCCAGTGCCCATCACCACTCCTAACCCCCCCACCCCAGCCCATCACTACTCCTAACACCCCCCAGCCCAGCACAGCCCAGCCCATCACTACTCCGACCCCCCCCCAGCCCAGCCCAGCCCAATCACCACTCCTAACCCCCCCCCGCCAGCCCAGCCCAGCCCATCACCACTCCTAAACCCCCCCAGCCCAGCCCAGCCCAGCCCATCACCACTCCTAACCCCCCCAGCCCAGCCCAGCCCAGCCCCTCCCCACTCCCAACCCCCCCCCAGCCCAGCCCAGCCCAGCCCAGGGAAAATTAAAAAAAAAAGAAAACCTGTCTGCTGCCGCTGTCGGGGCCGCCGCGGCAGAATCGAGCGTGCCGCGGGGCCCCCTTGTACCCACCCGGCAGAGCCTGCCCTCCCCGTAGCAGCTCTCTCTTTGGAGCTTCAGTCAGACGCGCCGGCTTGCAGAGCGCGAGGGAAGAGTTCCCTCGCTGCTCTGTTAAGCCCGCGGGGGCTGATGGGAAGTTCCCATCAGCCCCCGCGGGCGTAACAGAGTCGCGAAAGGGAAACTCTTCCCTTCGCGCTCTGCAAGCCGGCGCGTCTGACTGTAGCTCCAAAGAGAGAGCTGCTACGGGGAGGGCAGGATCTGCCGGGTACAGGGGGCCCCGCGGCACGCTCGATTCTGCCGCGGCGGCCCCGACAGCGGCAACAGACAGGGTTGTTTTTTTTTTTTTCGATTGCGGACCTTCCCGCGTGCCAGCTGCAAGGCCTTCGCGTGCCACAGCTGGCACGCGTGCCATAGGTTCGCCATCGCTGTTCTAGGCAATAACTCATTCAGCATACAAGTCTGGCAAAGACTCCAGGCTTCCACTGGTACAGTATGTACAATCCATTGCGCTATCCGTAGCCTCACTTGCCAGGTCCACTTGCATTGGCTCATAGGCGGACGCCTCGGACTCTGAGTCCCTGGGTTCAGGTATGTTATACTCAGGCTCTCTGTATAGCTTTTCCAGCACAGCCCAATGTTCTGGGTTACTCTTAGGGCGTCGGCTCTGTGCTATTTTACATGGAGGAAAGTCCTCTCTCCTTGGAGCTTTTGTGGCAGTTTTACACAAACATTTATTATCCAAGCCTTTCTTATCATATAAGCTTTTTCTATAGCTTGCTTCAATAAAAGCTTTACCTTGAGAACTTGTCTTCTTGGATCCCAGCGAAGGTTGAGGCCTACACCAGTCTCTCCTTTGGCTGGCCTGTTTAGCATGGCTTAGGGCTTCCTGCTGTGACCCTGTGGATTCTGGACAACAACTGCAGTAATGCCTTGGCCACTCTGGACAAACAGCTTTTACCTCTCTGTGAGCTGAGACCTTCCCAGGCTCCTCCTTAGCTCTCAGATAATCACCTTTTCCTTTAGGTGGTCTTTTGGCAAGGGAATATTCAGGTTTGCATTCTAACCTTTCCTCTGTCTTGCCTTGCTTCCTGCTGCACACTGTCCTGCTGCATTCACTCTTGCTGTTTCCTCTCCAGCCGTCACTCCAACTGTCTTCACAGCTGCCTTTCCATCTGCTCTGCCACCTCCTGCCGCTCCTCTCGCTCTTGCCACCTCCGCTCTGCTTCCTGTCTTCTACAGCCTCCTTAAGAAGTTCCTCTGTGCACCTGGATTGGAAGCTGGCTGGTATTACGTCATGCTCAGTGGGGCGTGGTTCTATAGTCACTCTGGAGTCCCTCTGGCTCCCTCTACCTGGTTCCTCCAGATATTGCGGCTTATATGTATTTTTTTCTTTATTTAAAACACTTTCCTTTCTCTCAACCAGGTCTGCTGGGTGACAATATTAAGATCCTTCAGTCTGTCCTTATATGCTTTATAATGAACTACCCAAACTAAGAACAAATCCTGTTATGTATACTTGTAAATACTCATGTAAATAGTTGCAGTAATGACGTCCCATGTTTTATCCAAGTTCTCTGACCTTGTTCTCTGTAAAACCAAACAGTTTGTTGTTCTGGTCTGTTGTTATATTGTGAACCGCGCTGATGCTGAATAGAGCAGTATATAAGAGCCTGTAATAAATAAATAAATAAATAAATAAAAGACCACTAATCATTTTAGTAGCCACCCTCTGCACCAACTCCATCCTGTTCACATCCTTTTGAAGGTGCGGTCTCCAGAATTGCACACTATACTCCAAATGAGGTCGCACCAAAGACTTATACAGAGGCATTATCACCTCCTTTTTTCTGCTAGCCATTCCTCTCCCTATGCACCCTAGCTTTTGCCATCGCCTTTTCTACCTGTTTAGCTACTTTAAGATCATCAGACACAACCACACCTAGGTCCCGCTCTTCTTTAGTGGACAAAAGTACTTCACCCCCTATACTATATTGCTCTCTTGGATTGCTGCAGCCCAAATGCATGACCTTACATTTTTTAACATTAAATCCCAGCTGCCAAATTCTAGACCATTCTTCAAGCTTAGCTAGATCTCTCCTCATGTTATCTACCCCTTCCTGGGTGTCTACTCTATTGCAGATTTTGGTATCATCTGCAAAGAGACAAACCTTACCCGACAGCCCTTCCGCTATATCACTAACAAAGATGTTAAAAAGAATCGGACCAAGGACAGATCCCTGGGGCACACCACTGGTAACATCCTTCTCCTCAGAGTGAGCCCCATTTACCTGTACTCTTTGTCGCCTCCCACCCAACCAATTTCTAACCCAAGCAGTAACTTTAGGGTCCATCCCTAGGGTGCTCAGTTTGTTTATAAGTCGCCTGTGAGGAACAGTGTCAAAGGCTTTACTGAAATCTAAATACAGCACATCTAGAGCTCTCCCTCGGTCCAACTCCCTGGTCACCCAGTCAAAGAAATCAATCAGATTTGTCTGACAAGACCTGCCTCTGGTGGTCTCATTTTGCATAGGGGCTCCACATGGGAAATGGGACGTCCAGTTTGGGATGTTCACATTTTCCCAGGGCTTTACAAAAGGATCTGCCAAATATGGAGTCTTTTGTAAAATATTAGTAGAATGCCAGCAATACACAGATATTTACCAACAAGTCCAATGGGAGCAGTGATTTTAGAAAACTGCACCCAGGAAAAAAGAGCTGCATTGCTTGCCAACTTCCATGTACAAATGCCAGCCCAGTGATTATCTGAGGAAGTGACAATGTGGCAACTGCCATGTATAACTACCAGCACTTTAGGGTAGACTAGATAGGTGATGTGGTCTTTTTCTGCCGTCATGTTTCATAAGAACATAAGATATGCCATACTGGGTCAGACCAAGGTCCATCAAGCCCAGTATTCTGTTTCCAACAGTGGCCAGTCTAGGTCATACGCACCCAGCAGTTTCCCCAAGAGACACAAGTTCCACAATGCTTGTACTGGGTCAAGCATTGATATCTTTGGTCACTTCTTAATAATGGTTTATGGACCTTTCCTCCAGGAACTTGTCCAAACCTTTTTTAAATCCAGCTACAGTAACAGCCTTTACTACATCCTCCGGTAACAAATTCCAGAGTTTGACTACACGTTGATTGAAAATATATTTTCTCTTATTAGTCTTAAATAGTTTTCCCTGTAGCTTCATTGCATGTCCCCTAGTCTTTCTATATTGTGATGACATAAACAATCAATCTACGTTTACCCTATGTTTCTATGGGACTATTGTGGTCGATATGGAAGGGCAGACTAGATAGGCTATATGGTCTTTTTCGGCCATCATGTTTCTATGGTTCTGTATTTATAGATATCTGATTTCACATACCTGTGCATTGAACTGTCAGTTAACAAGTGAGATTACCAAAAGGTTTTCTTTCACATTGGAGTCAGAAATAGAAAACATGAGATTTATGACAATTCGCCTCCTAATACCCCTTTAAAGTCCTGGTCAAACCTCTCTTCATGCCTTGGAGCATGTGCAAAAACAAACAGGGAAATTGTTGCAAATACATGTATATTGCCATTGTAAAATGGAAAATACGTGTATGTTTTTGGCCTGCCCTAACCATGCCCCCTTGAGATCTCAACATCCTAGGGATCTCCACAAGTAAAGAGGGGCTTTCTGGTTCACACATGAAAATACCACTATGTGTAGATGTTCAAAAATTACTTCCTTGTATATTCACCCTCTGTGTGCTCCTGAATCATGCAGGGGTGAAAAAAGAAGGAGAAACAAAATGTGGAAGAGTTTGCACGGATTTTCACAAAAGGAAATGCGTAGAACTGTTTTTACTTTTTCCCAGTAAGACAGAATTTGTTGGAAGGGGAATGCGGAAGCTACATAATAAATTGGGGAACTAATAGAAATGAAGCCCTGGGAGCTCACTGTGGGGCTGGTGCAAGGATTGGAGGTTCCCTATGCGGGCCCCCAATCCTGCCACCCTCACCCCCATTTCTGTCCCTCTCCAGGACCTGCAATGATGGCAGCAATGGCACTGAATCTGTGACACAGCTCTTACCTGAACTCTGTGGTGCTGCATTGCAGTTCCTGCGCTCCATGACCTGCCGCTTCCACCCATTCTGACACAGACCTCTGCAGTGCTGGAGAGTTCAGGTGAGCACTGCATCACGGCTTCAATGCCACCGCCTCCACCACAGGTCCCACATAGAGCAGCAGCAGGAGGTACCCCCAGAATGCCAGTGCTCTAAGCAACCGCCAGGCAGAAGGACCTGGGTTCGATCCAGTTCTGATCTTCCACTCCCCAGAAGTGGAAAAAAAAAAGGTTTGGGCAAGTTCCTGGAGGAAAGGTTCATAAACCATTATTAAAAGGGACCCAGGATATCACTGCTTGACCCAGTACAAGCATTGTGGAACCCGTGTCTTTTGGGGAAACTGCTAGGTACGTATGACCTAGATTGGCCACTGTTGGAAACAGGATACTGGGCTTGATGGACCTTGGTCTGACCCATTATGGCATATCTTATGTTCTTATGTTCAGGTTAGCAAGGAAGAGAGAGCCCCAGTCATTTACACAATGGTAAAAAACACTTAAAAACAGCTTTAAGGATAAGACAAAGGGATAGTTAGGGGGGAAAAAACCAGAAAAATGCAAAGTCTAGTCACGTGCAGATTTTTGAAATAGGGCATTTTTCACCCAAGGACTTAATTTCCCCCAACTTCAGGAAAAGAAATTAATTCAACAGGAAACATTTTGCCAGTGAGGAATTGCAGACTTTTGAAACTTTTTTTTTACAACCCTGACATCTCTCTTATTTTCTAAAATTGTACAGAAAAAAATAATCTAGCTGTGCATTTTATTGGACTATGCCTTCAAGTCAGTGCTGACTCAGCAGCCCCTGGGTTTCCTTGGTAGCAGAAGCAGATTGCCAGGACTTTCTTCAGAGGCAATCGAGGATTAAGTGACTTGCCCAGGGACACAAGGAGTACAAGTGGGAATTGAGCCCTAGTCTCTTGGTTATTAAGCTAATATGCTAACCACTAGGCTACGTCTCCATAGCTATCAGAGTTCAGATAACATTAAATGATGACTGCAATGCAGTACAGGAATGTTTGTTTCATTTCATAAATTTGTCTCATCTTTTCTCAATTAGTGTTTGTTTGAATGGGATGATGTGAAGGGTGATTTGTTTTATCACAACCCTATTTCCCTCAGGGGGACTTATTATGGGATAGATGTGGACTTCTGAAGAGAGACTTGAAGACACCTATCTCTATCCCATGCCTTACATAACCCAAAGGCATTCACATAAAGCACGTGGTCCATTTATAAATGAGGATCATAAATCACTGTCGCTACACCACAATAATTTATCAGTGTGACTCGTTGCACCTGAAGGCGATACAGAACAATTGCATGTCTAATCTGGTGATTTCATTTCATGCAAATTTAATCTGGTTGTATCCAGAGGATGTTCTCCTTAGCTGACCCACCCTCATCTCCTTCCTCCCCAAGGCTGTAAACTCTTGTACAAAGTAATAAAATCAGATAACAGCAAGAAAGCAAAATAAGAGAGACATAATACCATACATTAACAATTCAGCATTATTTTTCAGCAGTCAAATGAAAAGTCCAAAGGAAGGAGTAGTACTGGAGGAGAACAGAAATGTTACGACACTTGGAGAAGGAGGCCCACCATGTGATAACTATAATTTTGTTTTCTCTTTAACTGAACTCTAATCCTACTGCTTTGACAATGATGATAATTCAAATGGTTCCCTATAGGGTTAGGTAGCAGAGAATTAAGCCCCTCCCTTCTCTCACCACCACACACGTAAACACCAGGTTCTCAGTCTTGATCAAAAGGTCAAGATGGGACCACACTTCACTGCATTATAATAGAGCATTTGCAAGGAATAGGAATGCAGACCCAGGAAGCACATGATTCCCTCGCAAATGTTATTATCTATCTATCAGGATGCAGTGCAGGATCCAGGAAGAAATAAGGACAGAACCAATCGGCGTCCAAAGTCTTGGTCTTACACAAAGGTGGGTCCTTAGTGGAAAAGTCTACAATTAATGTGACCTCTATTCCCAAATATCTCAGAGATGTTCAACAGAAACATTTGTGAAGGGGAGGAATATATAGTAACTGATGAGGATACAGCGGAATTGCTTAACAAATATTTCTGTTCTGTGTTCACAGATGGAGCAGGACCTCAGAAAACACAGAGAAATAGGAACAGAAGTGAGGCGGATTTTGAATGATTTTCAGAAGGTTTTCTCCCTCCGTGCAACCTTCCCTTCTTGCCCACCTCCTCTCTCCCCTGATCCACCACCACCATCTTCACCTCTGGATCCCCCATTCTTTCACTCCTGGTCTGCTTTTTGACTGATTTTATCTGTAGAATTGTCCAAGACACTTTCCTCTTCGCAGAAAACCACCTGTTCCTTAGATCCACTCCCATCCATGTGGCTCCTTGAGCCCTCTCTTGCTCTTCTTCCTCCTGTTTTGTCAATCCTTAACAATCTTTCTACAGGTATTTTTCTGGCCCCTTGGAAGCATGCCCTTGTTCGCCCTATCCTCAAGAAGCCCTCCCTCGACCCCCTCTCTCCCGGCCCACTGGCATCCTGTTTCCAACCTCCCATTCCTATCCAAAATACTTGAGAAACTGGTTTTCACTCAACTATCTACCCATTTTTCCTCCACTAACACCATGCACCCTCACCAGCCTCCCCTTCCATGTTGTTATCCTGTGGTGTTCCGCAGAGTTCTGTCCTTTCCCCCCTCCTGTTTAATGTCTGCCTGGCACCTCTCTCCCTCATAATCCAACAGTCTGGTATCTCGGCGTATTATTACGCCAATGACTTTATCCTCCTCCTCTATACCGACTCCATTTTTCCTGATTTAGCCTCTCTGAATTCTTGTTTGGCCTTTATCCATTCTTAGTGAACCTCAAATTTTTTACATCTCAATTCATCCAAGTCTACCGCCACGTGGTTTACTTTTGGTGCTCCCACTCCCCTCTTGGTTCCAGTAATCTGATACTCCTATCCCTCTTGTCTCTTTTTTTTTTGGTATCTGGGTGTCAAGCTTGACTCCTCCCTCTCTTTTGCGGAGCACATTTCTACTCTTATCCACCGGGCATTTTATTCCCTACACCAAATTCATGCAGTCCGCCCCTTTCTTTCCACTCCTTCTATGACCGTGCTCCTTCTATCCATGGTAAACCTCAAGGCTAGATTATTGTAATGTAGCCTTGGCAGGTATTACTCAATATCATTTACAGAGGTTTCAACTTTTACAAAAAATAGCTGCGCTTCTCCTCACACACTCCTCCAAATTTGACCACATTACCCCAATACTGATCCGTCTCCACTGGCTTCCTATCCGTTTTAGAATACAGTATAAAATTCTCATTTTTGTCCGTAGACTATCCATATGGGCATCCCCCAAAACCTCGCCAATTTGCTTCACTTTTACACTCCCCATTGACTCCTACACCCTATCCACAACCACCGGTTAGTGCTTCCCTTGTTTCCCATGCTCACCTGGAGCACACCCGGACATTAGCTTTTTTCTGTTTAGGCCCCGCATTATGGAATTCTCTCCCCACCAGTCTCTATGCTGAATTATCCTTCTCCAGTTTCAAAGCTGCTTTAAAAGCTCACCTAGTTCAGACGGCCTTTGGCCTCCCCAACTCCACATCCTCCTAGGTTTACTTGCTGCTCCCTGCTCTCCCACTTCTGCTACCACTCCCTGCTTCTATCTCTAGTTCCCTTCTGACCCTTTGCATATTTCCTCTCTCTTTCCTTACTATCCTGTCATTTAATGGTGTTCCTTTTCCTTTTCTGCCTTGCAGTCCTGTAATTGTGTAAACTGCTCTGATGCTATTGCCTGAGGGTCAATTAAACTAAGCAATAAAGATAAAGATAAACAGAAGACTATGTTTGTGAGGAGTTAGCTAAACTAAAAGTAGACAGAGCAATGGGGCCAGATGGGATACATCCGAGAGTATTGAAGGCACTTAGGAAAGGTCTCTGACCTTTTTAATGCTTCTTTAGAGTCAGGAAAGGTCCCAGGGGGCTGGAGAAGGACACATATGGTCCCTTTACACAAAAGCAGAAGTAAGGATGATGTTAGGAACAACAGACCAGTTAGTCTGACCTCTCTGATGAGCAAACTAATGGAAACACAAGTAAAACTGAGAATAGTGAGGTTTCTGAATACAATGAACAACTGTACAAGATCCAAGGCAGCATGGCTCTATTAGAGGTAGGTCTTGTCAGACAAATCTCATTAACTTCTTTGACTGAGTGGCCTGATAGTTGGACTGAGGGAGAACTCTAGATGTGGTGTAATTAGATTTCAGTAAAGTCTTTGACATTGTTCCAATAGGTGACTTATAAAGATATTGAGTGCCTAGGAATGGACCCTAAAGTGACTGACTGGATTAGAAACTGGTTGAGGGGGAGGCAACAAGGGATACAGGTAAATGGAGCTCACTCTGAGGAGAATGATGTTACCACTGTTGTACTACAGGGATCTGTCCTTGATCTGATTATTTTTAACAGTTTTGTGTTATTAAGGAAGGGCTTTCAGGCAAGGTTTGCCTCTTTATAGATGATACCAAAATCTGCAATAGATTAGACACCCAGGAAGGAGTAGATAACGTGAGGAAGGTTCTAGAAAAGCTTGAAGAATGGTCGAGAATTTGGCAGCTGAGATTTAACGTTAAAAAATGCAGGGTCATGCATTTGGGCTGCAAAAATCCAAGGGAGTGGTACAGTATAGGGGTGAAGTTCTTCTGTCCACAAAAGAAGAGTGAGACCTATGGATATTTCTGATGGCTAAACAGATGGAAAAGGAGACAGTGAAAGCCAGAAGGATGCTTGGGTGCATAGAGAGAGGAATGGCTAGCAGGAAGGAGGTGATAGTGCCTCTTTGATGGGACCTAATTTCGAATATTGTGTGCAGTTCTAGAGACCACATCTTCAAAAGGATATAAATAGGATGGAGTCAATGAGCTTTGTCATAAGGCGTATGAGGACAAACTTAAAGATCTCAATATGTATACTTTGGAAGAAAGATGGGAGAGGGGAGACATGATAGAGATGTTTAAATACCTCCATGACATAAAAGCACCAAAGAGCCTTTTTCAATTGAAAGAAAGCTCTGCAATTAGAGGACATAGGATGAAGATGAAAGGAGATAGACTCAGGAGTAATTTGCAGAAATATTTCTTTATGGAAAGAGTGGTTGCTGCATGGAATAGTCTCCCAGTGGAGGTAGTACAAAGACTGTATCCGAATTCAGGAAAGCATTGCACAAACAAAGAAGATCTCTAAAGGAAAAACAGGGACTATACAGATTAGTAGTTGGTATGGAAGGGCAGACTAGGCCGTATGGTCTTTATCTGCAGTCATGTTTCTATGTTTGTAATTAAAAAATATTTAATGTAATGTATTGAATCTGTGAGACCCAACACTGGGCTGGTAGCCCATGAATGCTTGATGCAATCACATCTGCATGGCAATGTTTGGCAGCTCCTATCAAGAAAATTTAACAAAGTAAAAAAGAGATGCCTGGTATGAGAGATTTTTAAGGGATAAAGTGCCCGTTTTTTTCAGCTAAATGAAAGGGACCCTCCTTTAACCATTGTACCTGGTGCATAACTCGAGTTCCTTCTTCACCACTTAAGCATAACGTACTCTTGGTTCAAGGTTTTGTTTTGTTTAATTCTTTATTGGTTGTTGATTTTTTTTCTTTTTGCTGAGTGAGAATCCTTTACTGATTTTAATAACAGAATACAAAACAAACCATCTGGATTAACTATTACAAAGCAAGCTGTTAGTAATTCGTCTTTGTTGACCTTCATTTCCACATATCCAAGTAAACTAACACAGCAACCACAAGTCTTTGCTCAAGATTAACTGTTACTAAGTTCCTCTATAATTGGTGATTCTGGACTTAAATCTAAAAGAGCGAGAGGAGATGTGGTCAACCAATGCACACTTGTGGCTCAGCCAAGTTCATTGAAAGGGCACTCTTTGAGAACTTTTCAATTAGACTCTATTTTCCCCTATTATGTGACGGGAAATTCAAAGGAAGATGTGAATTTTTATCATTTTATAGCTGTTTGAAATTGATGGGAGGCTATGTTTTGGTTATGTTCTGTAACTTGTCCTGAGTGTTTTATATCGAGTAACAAATCGAATAAATGAATGAAAATGAATAAAAAACAAGCTGAAAATGCATGTTGTGCTGAAGGAGTGTGTGGCTGGGGGAGAGAAGGGCTAGTCCAGAGTTGCTTCAGGGTGTTAATGCCACTGGGGAGAGTGTGAATGAGTGAATGGATTAGGGGTTAAGAGTAATGGGGGGCTAAATGAGTAGATGGAAGGATTATGAGAACACAGCAGGGCTGAGTGAGTGGATGGAGGGCATTGGGGTTTCTTGAGTGTAAGAGTGGATGAGAGTATGAGTAGTGGTGAACCTCAGTAAGTGTATGGGAAGTTGAATGACCACTGTAGGGAAGTGTGAGGAAATGGGACTTCGGTATCATTTGACACTGCTGAAGGGAGGGTTTGAGTCAGCCCCTTTCCCTACTTTCCTCTTTCCTTATCTCCATGCTGTATATCTAAGATTACCATAATTTTTTGCAGGCAAACCTGGGATACTTGTGTTGGGGGGGAGGGGGAGGAGGAGCACCTTAGTTTCACGTTTGAATAACAGTGTGTGAAGGAAGAGAAAAGAGCCATTACCCTACCCCTATCCTACTATGACTGCAACAATATCACTTCCAAGCAGACAAATTGACAGAGGAATAAAAACAATGATGCATTTCCCTTTCACTGGGCAAAATATAAAGATGAATGTAAATTCCAAAAACTGACATATTCAAATCATTAAATTGAAAATATTTTTTTTCTTTTTCTCTCTGCTCCCATTGCTGGAATCGGGGGACTGGAGATGGGCAAACAGGTGGGAGTCAGCAGGGGCGGCTCTAAAATGAGGCCGAGTAAGGCAGTAACCTCAAGGGGCAATTTTTTGGGGGCGGCAAAAA
This sequence comes from Ichthyophis bannanicus, assembly GCA_033557465.1. Lineage (NCBI taxonomy): Eukaryota > Metazoa > Chordata > Amphibia > Gymnophiona > Ichthyophiidae > Ichthyophis > Ichthyophis bannanicus. The sequence goes on along the minus strand of CM066034.1, from coordinate 87,023,238 downwards.
TTACCCCCAAAAAGACCGCCTCACTTGGCCTTCAAAATAAAAAGAAGAAAACCCCAAAAAAACGGCTGCAGAAGCTGCTGCCGCTGCTGCTGCAGTAGCAGCAGCGGCAGAATGAAGTGCCCCACGGCCGCCGCCTCCCTGGAAGAGCCCTGCCAGTGTTCCCCCCCCCCCACGCAAATGCTTGTTTCCCATCAGCGCCAGCAGGCTCAGCTTTAACAGAGCTGCAGGAAAGGGAAACACTCTCCCTTCGCATGACTCTGCAAAGCTGAGCCAGTGCGGGGGAGGGGGGGGGAACACTGGCATGGCTCTTCTGGGGAGGCAGCGGCTGCGGGGCACTTCATTCTGTCGCTGCAGCAGCAGCGGCTTCTGCAGCCGGAGCCAGATCTTTTCAATTTCCCTAAAGAAGGTCTGGGGCTGGGCTGGGGGGGGGTAGCATAGGAAATAGTAATGGGCTGATGGGGGGAGGGCTAGGACTGGAAATGGGCTGATGGGGGAGTTAGGACTGGTAATGGGCAGATGGGAGGCTAGCACTGGAAATGAGCTAGGACTGGTAATGGGGCTGATTGGGGAGCTAGGACTGGAGTGGGCTGATGTGGAGGATAGGAGTGGAAATGGGCTGGGACTGGAAATGGGCTAATGGGGGAGGGGGGAGGGGGAGAGTGCTGCTGGCCCTGGAAGAAATCTAGGGGCTAGGGCTACAAATGGGTTGATGCGAGGGGATGGTAGAATAGGACTGAAAGGGAGCAGATACTGAGAGGGTCTGTCAGGGGAAGGAGGGGGCAGGAAGGGAGCTGACACGGGGGAAGGAGGGGGAAGGAGGGGGCTGGAAAGGAGCTGACACTTGGGATGTACTGAAGGGGGACTGGAAGGGAGCTGACACTTGGGGATGGGAGTGGTAGGTGGCTGGGTAATGGGGAGGAGGCTGGAAGGGAGGTGACATGCGAATGGCACTGGAAGGGGGATGGACAGAGGGTAGGGCGACTGGAAGGGAGCTGACTGGGGGGGGTGGCACTGAGAGTGGACGTGAGCTGATACCTGGGATGGTATTTGGACTAGAAGAGGCTGGACAGTGAGGAAGGAGGGGGTACTGGAAGGGAATGGACACCAGTGGCAGTTGTGGGAATGCAAGGCAGTTGACATTGGAAGATAATGGGAGGGGAGGACTGGAAAGGGGGCTGATACTAGGGAGGGTTACTGGAACTGGAAATGGGCTGATGGAAGGGCAGCTGTTCATTCTCATCAGCATACATTTAGAACCTGAGATTAATTAAATTTCAGGTGAACAAAATACATTAAACGTATTAGGTATAATTTTATTAGTATAAGTATCCCCAGCAATCCTTAGTACGTGAAGAACTTAAATATCTAAACACAACCTTAAAATCAAGATGCAGACAGCAGTCCAGCAGCGAGATGGGGGCTTTCCAGTCTTTTGCATTGAGTGTCACATGTATGATTTTCTCCCAGTTGGTGAGGGGTCTTACGTGTGCACAAGGTGCAAGGAACTCTTTGCTCTCAGGGAATGAGTCCGATCTCTAGAGGCAAGAGTAGCAGACTTGGAAGACATAAGGAAGACAGAGAGGTACACAGACGAGACCTAGAGGGATATAGTCCTGAAGTCCCACCTCCAGTCTGGCAGCATCCCTGCTGCCTTGGAGGAGAGAGGTCACGTGAAAGGAGAGCATCACCCTGGTGGGTGTGGCAGGAAGTGATCCTATAGCTAGGACCTGTCCTCCAGGTGATGTAAAACCCTCTCACACCGAGGAAGTTTCTCCAGGGCCAAGTGCTCATAAGGGGAGGGTTAGGACAGCCGTCATAGTTGGTGATTCGATCATTAGGCATGTAGATAGCTGGGTGGCTGGTGGACGTGAGGATCGCTTGGTGACATGCCTGCCTGGTGCGAAGGTAGCAGACCTCATGCGCCACCTAGACAAGGTCTTAGATAGTGCTGGGGAAGAGTCTGCTGTCTTGGTACATGACGGTACCACTGACATAGGAAAATGTGGCAGGGAGGTTCTGGAGGCTAAATTTAGGCTTTTAGGTAGGAAATTGAAATCCAGAACGTCCAGGGTAGCTTTCTCTGAAATGCTTCCCGTTCCACGTGCAGGACCCAAAAGGCAGGCAGAGCTCCAGAGTCTCAATGCGTGGATGAGACGATGGTGCAAGGATGAGGGTTTTGGATTTGTTAGGAATTGGGGAACATTCTAGGGAAAGGAGGGGCTCTTCCGAAGGGATGGGCTTCATCTTAACTGAGATGGAACCGGGCTGCTGGCATTAACCTTTAAAAAGGAGATAGGGCAGCTTTTAAACTAGATAATAGGGGAAAGCCGACAGTCACCCAAGAGCACATGGTTTGGAACAATTTGCGGAATTTGTTAGTGCCTTCTGCCCTTACCGAATGAAAATTTTTATCGAAATATAAAGGACAATACCAATGTGGACATTGTTCTGTCTGTGTGCACGCAATGCCAGTTCATAATTTTTACATTGAACCATTTACTAAACAAAAATTTACTATTGAAGATTATGCAAATTGTGAAACTACTCATGTTATTTATGTGGTGCAGTGTTCATGTAGTAAATTATATGTAGGTAAAACCATTCGGAGCATACGTGTAAGAATCACACAACACAAAAGTTTCATTAGGAGAGGCTTAGTAGATAAGCCGCTGGTCACACATTGGCAAGAAAAATCACATAAAATAGCAGATCTTAAGTTCTTCGTAATAAAAAAAAAGTAAAGCATAATTGGAGAGGAGGAGATCTAAATAAAACTATTATGCGCTTAGAACAAAAGTATATTTTTTTGCTCAACACTTTGGTTCCAGATGGACTTAATGCTGGAAAAGATCTATCGGTATTTTTGTAAAACTGACTAATAAGTACATAATAGAAAATTATTATGCATATTATGGTAATACTCTACAATTTATAAGTAAAACTAGTAATTTCAAAAAACACAGTCACACTTGGTTATCATTAATAGAATCAAGGAAATACTTTATATATTCCAAATTTTGTATTCCAAATTTTAGTTTATAATGAGGGACCTTTGTCTTGAAAACAATACAGTATAGTTAGTTTCATCATCAATTTTTAGATAAAACATGTAACTTTTTTCAAATATTTTATTTTACAATAATATTTCTTAAGAGTACCAAAATTATGGTTAGCTATACCTATTAGGTGGTACAAGGATTTTTCACGTTTGAGAACTGTTTTATAGAGCGCATTAGTTTGTGCATAAAGGGTTAATTTCAGCAGAATGGGTTACAATGCAGGTCCATAATAGATAATCCAGTAGTGTAACTAATGAGAAATTGGATATCCACCTCTACAGTAATTTAGGCAATTTTAATAGCCAATATTAATATGAGTTTATAATAAACAACCCTAACTGTATAATGTGCACTTGATAGTGTACGACAGTTTTCATTGTTTTAGGTCAATATTGCAGAACATATAAAATGATAGTAAGTGTATAAGGAAGGTATATGATGTGTTTAAAAATAAGCATCCAGGTAAATTGTGACATCATTTTCCCGCGGTTGAGAGCTCTTTGAAGAGCGCATGAGTCGGCGTATAAAAGAAAAAGTGTTGAAAAACAAGTCTCCAGGTAAATTGTGATGTCAGGTTCCCGCGGTTGACAGCTCTTTGAAGAGCACATGAGTCGGCATCTAAAAGAAGTGATTTTCAGTAGAAGCGAGTGCTCATGATTGAGGCATCGCATTATAATGAAAGAAGTGCTGCAAAAGTAATTGAACATTTGTTTGTACAGAAATCATCTTTGCCACAAATAACATAGATACGAGTTCAATTTCTAATTATTTGTTAAGACGGCACAATTTTATTTATACTTTGTATGGCAATCTATTTATAGTTCAAGATTTCAGTTCAGTAAGGAAGTTTGTATATATCGTGAACAGTTAGATTAATTCAGATCCATATAAAGAGACTGCTTTAAATAAGAGATACAAAGTTATCATAAAGGTCATTCTAAATATTGGTGACGGTGATTTCTCGCGGTTTAGAACTCCTTGAAGAGCGCATGAGTCGGCATCTAAAAGAAGAAGTTTATTTTAGTAGAAGCGAGTGCTCGGGAATGGGGCAACGCGTTATAATAAAAGTTGTGCTGCAAAGGTAATTGGATATTGATTTGTACAGCAATCCTCTTTGCCATAAATATCATAAATACGAGTGCAATTTTATTGGTTATAAATGGCATGATTCCATTTTTTACTATGTATGACAATCTATTTAGAATTTTAGATTTTAGCTCAGCAATGGAGCACGGACACATCATGGGTGAATAAATAGGCAAATCAATTCATAATTCTATAGGGCATATAAGAGCCACACAAAAGGATTGTTTTAAAATAAGAGACACAGGAGTATGTTTACTAAAACCCTGTTAGGTGCGCGACGCGCTAGTGTGCGGGATGCCATATAAGGAGTGGGCGTTTCTGTCTGAAAAAAGCAAACCGGGATTAATCATGCGCTAATGTGCGCCGCGCACATTAGCGCATGAGAAACTTGCACGGGAAGCATAAGTGGCGCGCTGATGTGCAAGCACAGGAACAGAGCCACAGTACAATGGTCAAGACACTGACCGATGGTGCAAGGATCATGGGTTCAATCCCCCACTGTGCCTAATGAAGAAGGCTGGCTGAGGCATTACCTGTTATAGGTAATATTGCAGTCTGAGGCATATTAATTTTATTTTAATTACTGCTACTAGCAAACGCACTCTGAAAGCACTGTAACATAAGGCGCCCCATAAGGTACCCCAGAGGGCACATTTTAAAGTGCACTGTCCGCCAAGGCACCCTAGAATGTTGCTTATAGGGTGCTTTATAGGGTGCCGTATGAGGCACCGCAAGGTCACAGCACTGTTTTTGATGGCAGCACTGTGCAGTTTAACGAATTAAAATCATAAGTAGGTGCGCTGACATGCAAGGAGGAACAGCAGTGTAGCACAATGGTTAGGACACTGACTGATGATGCAGAGGTCATGCGTTCAAATCCCCAGTGTACCTAATGAATAAGGTTGGCTGAGGTACATCCTGTTTTCTGCGTGCAACTGTACAGCAATCTGTGCTGCCATCTAAAAAGAATCCCACCCTAGTTCCACAAATTAATGCACCTTTTAGGGTGCACCAGAAGGCACATCCTAAACAACCACGTCATCAAAGGTGAGTTATAATGTTCCCCAGAGGCCATGTTGAAAGGTTGTCAACTCCCAAGTTACCATAGTAGGCACCCCATAAGCTGCCTGAATCGAAGGTGTGCCATAAGATGCCCCAAGGATGTATAGGTGAACTCAAAAACGTTTGCCAAGAGCAGTAAGATCCCCCAATTTGAAGGTCAAGAGAGGTATGTGCCAAACACACACGTAACCCAAACACTGCACAGAGCAGAAAGGAAAGACAATGCATAAGTAAAAGAAGGACGTAGATCAGAGCTGATGGACCACACAAATCAGCTCCAGCCCATGTGGCAGCTAGAAAAATGGACAAACATATCGGGGGCAGCTGTAGCCATGCACAGAGTGATGGTAATGTACCATGCTATAATGACAGTGTGTGACAGAGGATGGGAAGATGTGTGCAGCAGAGGAGCCTGAAATGGCAGGATAGGTGAAATATCAGGATGACAGTGGAGTAGCAGTGCTATGCAGAGCACACACAGGAGAGGCAACCAGGGAGAGCTGCAATGCAGGAATGTGTAGGAGTGCAGGACGTGGGGTATCAGCATGCACATCAGGGTAGGATGGCACACAGCTGGCAGACAGAAGATGGACAGAAGGATGGTTCACAACTCCAATGAGGGTACAATGTGCTCACTGCACAGATATGACTGTCATACTAATGAAAACTACTTCTGCAGGACAAGCATACAAATCAAAGAGAACAGAGAGGAATCACACCTACGACCACTACCACAAATGGCAATGCACAAACCGGTAGGCCACACCACCAATGAGAGCTCATTAGCAAAGGCTGCATACAAAAATAGTGCAGGGCATCACACAAGACACCTGCTGACTGTCAGGACAGACAAATCCCCAACAGTAATCATAACCAAATGCACATGCAGATCTGCTGTGTACAGATCAGATCCCAGTCTGTAATTGGGACCAGGGACACATGCACACACACAATGAAATGTTATGCAGTGGATACAGCATGCAAAAGAGGAAAGAAACTAAACCCCAAGGGCAGCAGAGGATGCTCTGTGGAGCTGGGTAAAAATCTGGGACAGGACAGGAGAGAACTCAACATGCAAACAGGTGTACCACACACCAGCTGAACCACAGCAATACAAAACCCCCAGGTGCACTGCCATGTAAACACCATAAAGAAAGAGACCTATGTAACAGATAATATCTGATGGCTAGGCAGCACAGAGGGCACACCTTGGCGTACAGTGAAGAGAGGGAAGGATGTGTGTAGAGGTGATGAACCTGCTGGTACCTAATGGTCCAGTGAGCACAACAGAAAAGAAAAAGATAAACCACATGTGTGGATCAAACCTGCAAACTACTGAGTTATAACACATGCCTCTAACCACTCCCACAAACAGCACACTGAGCACAATGCAAAACAAATACCCCAAAGGGAGGGTGTGTATGGGAACCTGTAATACCCAGTGATGTGCCAAATGGCTGGCAGATACACAGCTGCCACCGTACAAGGATGTGAGCACAGGTGGGCCATGTACATGACCAGCAAATCAGTAGATACAAGTGTCAATGTGCTCAAAGAGTGGAGGAGTAGCCTTAGTGGTTAGAAAACTGGCTTGGACACCAAGCAACCAGGGCTCAATTCACACTAGCACTCCATGTGGCCTTGGCCAAGTCACGTAACCCTCCATTACCTTGGAAGAAAGACCTGACAATCTACATCCAGTGACATTGACAAGAAAACCACGGAGTCTCTGGGTCACAAGGAGGCAGGACTGATTCAAAGGCACACATTGCATTGCATGTTTGTCACCATGATCAAGCAGCAAAAGAGACAAATGTCTGTCAAATACATATCTTTATTTGGGTTATTCATCACAGATAGTGTAGACAGTGCCATCATAATATCAAGGTGAGTGCATCCCTGGTGAAAGACGGAAACACATTTAGCAGGGCAGCAACCCACCTCCTACAGAAAGGTCACTTGCATGACCACAAATGAAGGGCAGGAGATATAATGTGCATCAGGTGCATGCTGTGCACTGGGCAGCAGGCCCCCACCCCCCACCTGCTGCTGCATGCCTCAAATGTGTTACGCACATATGAGTGCATGTAGACAGTAGGCGCTGCATGATGAGGACCCAACACACATCACCTGTCCCTCAAAACATATCCATCTGGCAACACAGGAGGCACACAAATGAAAACAGCATATGTTGTCACAATGTTTTAATGTTAAAAACACACTCTGAAAGTAATGTTTCAGCTCTCACCTAATGCCTGATCTAGGAATCAAAGCTGCAACAATGTAGACCCAAACAATCATCAAAAGCACAATGAGCATATGCTAACAGGTAGCAGAGGCACATGAACACAGAGAGAATACAAACTAAACTACCTGCAGAAACTCTGCAGAGATAACACCATGAAGGAGGTCCCCCTGCACTGTTTGTTGGGTAGACAGTGTTTGGGCACATATAGCACGGTGCATGGAATGCACAATTGAAGGAGCACAACGGACACCCACACTGCCACACTCAAAATATAATGGGGCAATGTGAGTGTCGTTACCGCAGGGAATAAACAGGACCGTGCAGACGTGCAATGCAAGGTGTGTACATACATGCAGACTGTCACGTCTGCACAGTAAACAAACACAATAACCAGCATGTGAAGTTGGAAATGATGGGCAAACATCTTACAGTGAACCACACAGAAGCCATAGGTCCACATGCTGTGGTTCACAAACATAGTCAGTCATATGCACAAGCACCATCCACATACCAACATGATACAGTGATGCCACACATACACGTAAACACCCTTGCCCATTGCAAACATCAATCCAGGATGGTGGTGTGCATGAAAGCATTGTTGTGGCAAAACCTGTATCATGTCCAGGTGGAGAGCAGGTGGACATAGACAATAGGACCGCTCCATCGTTGCCCCTATGCCACAAACATGGCTGTATGGTTGTGTTGAAACAAACAGATGAGCGTATTCTGTGTGCCATGTCACACACATGGCCAAAACACAACAACAACACAACTGTGTAGGAATGTACAACATACAGTGACAATGTCAGTCCCTGCTGCACATGTGGGGATCAGTACACAGCGTCCAAAATGTAAAGTGTATCTGCAATCCAACAGGTCAGGTTAAAACTGTCCTTGCAACTCTGGGCATGCATAGTCAAGTGTCACATTCCAATATGCCACAGTCCTTGAAAGTTCATGTGTGTCCCCTGCAATGAGCAGGATTCCCAGCCAGAGCATGGCAGCAACAGTGTGTTGGACAGGTCTGTCATGGGCAAAGCAGCAGTCCAAGAGTAATACTGTCCATCCCAGGCATGTGTCCCACTCTCAGAGGTCAAACATCCAATGGCACAATTCTCCACAAAAAGTTCCATGGTGTTGTGTACCCCAACAGGTGGGTGATGGCGATGCCAGATGCACTGTAAGAGATGTGTCCGGTATGTCCTCTGCCCTGTGTCAGGAGAGGATAAGTATTGTATTGTTAGACACCTTGCAAAAACAGCACAAATTGCAGAGAGTCACACCTTAGGAAATACAGAAGAAAGGGATGCAAAGGCAAACATGACATGATATCAACACAAAACAAACCGCATATTGGTGACATTATGAATCGTAAACGCAGACACGGGTGTCACATGGATGTCATGTCCATGCTCATGTCACACAGGCGTCTCACAGCTACACACTATATGCATCTGTTTCTGTGAACAGAGAGGCAACATGACATGTACATGAGACAAACAGTAAATCATCAACAGGTAAAGCCAGATGTAATCCCCCAAATAACAAAGGTGCAACATACCTTGTGTGTGCATCAGGTGTACGTCATCGATCCCTTGAGCGACTCAACAGCCATATCAGGTCACAGTGAAGGGAGACAATGTCAGCAAAACGTGTAGAATCACCATGTCAAGCCACTGTTGATGCATGTCCACATTATGCCGATATCTGAGATAAAAAAAAGGTGCTCAACAGTGGTCCCTCAAAACACAAGACACAGTTCTGCTCACAGCACACAACACATGTCAAGAATGTTCACAAGGTAAACAGCACTACGGTAGAGGTAGCACAGTCACCACCGCCCCCCAGGTGCACAGACCCCTCACAGCACATGATAATGTACTATGCCTGAACACTGCATCATCACACAGCCAACCCATAAACACGCACCCACACAGTATGCGAAGGTCAGCGTGCCAGCTGTAACACATGGCCTGTATGTGCACAAGTGGAGATTTGTAGACATAAAGGCCCAGTGACATGCAGTGATACCCTGTTGTTGGCTGATGGTACAATGTTGGGGTAGGGAGCAAGTGTAGGCCACCACCAAAAAAAAAAAAACTCCACACACATGCAGCTCTGTTGTACATGTCCCAGAGACAGTGTTGCAGAGGACATACTCGACACAAACACATGGGGATATGTGTGACAACAGCAAGATATGGGTTAGGGAGGCGTAAGGAAAAAAAGTGAACCACAACATCTGCCCAATATGACACATCACTGAGGACATGTTTTCCCCCTGACTGCAGGCACAGACAATGTAGCTATAGATCCACCTACCCCAGACCACAGCATTTTGGCTGATGTACAGTCACGTGCCAATGCACCACAGCAACAGCATCCTCACGAAGTATGTCCTGTGCAGTGGGAAACACAAGAGAAACAAGCATATGTCATATTCTAGTTGTGCAACACACACTGCACCTTCCTGTCCCCAGCTGTCAGACCCCACAACATCACATACTGACTGACTGTTCACTATCACACTGTACAGATCTCTCACATGTGAGAGGCAGCATGGAGGTGTCGGAGGCTAACTACAGGTGTCCGTAATCTCTCTGTCCCCTCCCTTACCTCTCTGTTGTTGTACACACTGGTCAATAGAGGTGTCTGCTCCCACCATGTTTCTGCCTCACCCCAAGGTCGCAATATTAGCCCGGGTCCCCCATATTGCCACCAATTCCCCCTCTCCGTGTGTACTGTTGTCCCAATGTTGTCTGTTACCCACTGTCAATTGCTGTAACACATGGAAATATGCAGGCACACCTCCTGTATCTACTGGCCAAATACATATCCTGGTGTGTACATCTCATACCTTGAATAATATTGACAGCTGTGTGCTGATGATGTGCACAAATAGATGGCAATGTCTGCGTCATGTCAGCAAAACCACACCCCCATGTCTGTTTGGGACCTGACCATGATGGCTGCATGTCATCCCACTGTGTGACAGTGAGAATGTCAAAGCATGGATAGCCTATATGTGCACCTTAAAAAAAACAACTCTCACCTAAGTCTCTGTGTGTATGCGGACATAACCTCCCTCGCTAGGGTCCGCAAGGTAGTTGTTGATGTGGACTGTACTCTCCTGCCCTACACACATACACAGCCTGTAGCTGAGGCATGTGGCATATGTTGAGATAGCATCAGCTAGATATGCCATGTCCCCCCTGAAAAACCTCGTAAAACACAATCCACCCAAACATTCAGCGCACCACTTGCCTACTGTAACCCACACCTTGCTGATCTGGGCCGGATCACCTCTGTATGTGCTGTGATAAGGAAGCTTATCATAGCTCAGGAAGGAGCTATAGAAAAGATGATGTGACTCTGAACAAGCAACCTGTCAGTTCTGGTAGAAATAAGAAAACAGAATTTTCTTACAAAAGACTACCAGTCCCAGAATGCACCAGGTTTCCAGCAGCCATTAGAGGAGCTGAAGTGGGGAAACGTGTGTTCAATCAGGAGGGCTATGAGGTAATCCCTAAGCACTCATCTCAAAGGGCAGGGCCTGATTCATCACAGCTGCGCTGTATTAGGGAGGAGCACTCATCAAGGCAGAATAAGAATAGAGTTTGTTCTACAGATGACAAGCATCAGCTCCATGATCATGAGCTTCATGATCACCTTGGATATTCAGAGAATTGTCCTCAGTATCCTGAGAATCAGCTTGAGTTTGATCATCAGTTTCATCTGAAGGATCAGCAGAAGCAGAAGCCAAACCGGACGGATAGAGAAGGAAAGAAACCCTCTGGAAGGAAGAGGAGAAAAGCCTTTGAGAGGTCTAGAAGAGTCCAAGGCAGTACGTATACTGGGAGGTATTCCAAGGGCCAGCATAGACCATTGGACTGGGGAAAGCCAGAAGAATGGTGCTGCAGAACAAGGAATCACCAGAGGCTACCTGTGAGGGAGACGGCTGCACGTGGAAGGGACTCTAAGACCTATGCCAGAAGGTATGTGAAGAGAGATCCAGTGTCCAGGGATCAGGACTGGAAGGCTGGACATAAGAACTGGACTACATACTGGCCAGGCTATATAGAGAGGAACTATAGCAACAATGGAAGCTCAGGTATGAACACTGATCTATGCCCTAGCTATAACCTTGAAAGACAGCAGGGAAATAAGTGTTCTCCTGAAAGTGCTCCATTGAAAGATTCATCTGTGCCAATTCATGATAGTGACCCTATGCTTGTTGATGAAGGGGAAATAATAGCAGATCAAGATATTGTTTATGGACTGCTCTCTATCCAAACTCCGTTGGTAACTTTCTGTGATAAAGCACAGCAGCCATCACAAAGAAAATGTAAATTTGTTCTTTATTCCACTAAGAAAAGCTCCTGAAGCAGGATTTGACTCACACAGTAGAAAGCCAGTCTGCTAAAGGGTTTCAGCTGGATAACTGATAGCAATTGAGCTGCACCTAATTGCTTGTGAGCTAGGAGAGAATTACTTCTGGATCTGTGTGGAAAGTAATCAGAAGTTAACCTTACAAGAACAGTTTATTTCTTTCTTTGTGGCTTTTCGTTTGTTAGAGATATGCTAAGAAAACATTAGCTAATTGCCTGACAAGTTTGATTTTGATTTTTGACTTTGTTTTACCAAGTTAAACACTGCAAGCAAGTAACCTAATTTATGTGCTACCAAGCATATCTGTGCTGGGAGAAATAACCCCATAAATAAAGAAGTATCTTATTGGCTTTAACACTTGTGCACAACTAAATTATTGTCAGCAGCTGTGTCTGGTGTGAATGAACTACATTACCCACAATAACTTGCAAAAATCATATAAATATATGCATTGTCAAGACTGTGAAGATTCTCACCCAGGCAGCCGTCTGACAGTGCGTATATATGCAACACTGCACTGAATGGCTATTCTCCAACAACAAAATGTAGCAATGATACTCCCCCTGGCTGGACACTGCACAGGTCCCCATCCTTCACCATATCCATGTCAGGGCTACGTGATGACCTATACATTCAGGCACACTGTGGGGTTGCACTAACACCCCTCACGAATAGTTAATACCATCATGAAAAACTAGTACTGAGGATGTGTATTGTGCTATGTATGACATGTGGCGCCACACATAAGAAACATACACTGTGACGCAGTGCCAAGCACCGAAGCCATGGAGACCGATAGTGACCCCCTGGTAGAGTCCGGTACTGCAGGCAAAAGAAGAGATTCACACTCTCAGCATAGCCTGCAGGCAGCCAATCAGTTCACCTCAGAGGAGGAGAGAAGTGAACCCATGGATTGGGCACGCCCTAGGAGGAGGCGGGTTTCCCAGAGCAAGGGTCCCTTCTTAAACAAAGAGAGGGAACACAGAGAGAGAGAGAGAGAGTGGAAGAAGAAGGAGAAGCACTAGAACGAATGCAGAAACAGGACCATTTGAGAGCGTATGGAAAAGGAATGAAGGAGTGAATGCTGCAAGTGGTTGGAGAAAGGAAGTTCCTTTTTACCCACGAGAGAGTAAGCAGGAGCTACTGGGAAGGCAGGAAGTTCCTCTGACTGCAGAACCCTGTGACCTGACTTCACAACCTCTGCCCAGCTGCACCAGAAAGGAAGCTAATTCCTCAGCAGGAGAAAAGCTCACGTTTCTGAGAAGCAATTTCCTTCCATGGAGAGAAAGATATGCTGGCAAGATAATTCCTGAGCACTCTCAACACAAGGTATCTGCTGTTCTTAATCCTTATGCAAACTTTTATAAACCAAAAAGAGAGAATCCTGTGTGCAGAGGACAGGACAGTTTCAGGGAATATAAAGGGAGTTTATTTTACCCTGAAAGCTCTCCCTGTAAACCAACTTTTACTCAGCCTGTAATTCCTGTGCTTAATAGAGAAGCTGAGGAGATAAACACAGCAAAAGGGTTTACAGATAGATTAAACTATCCAGGTTTAGGAGGACCTACTTTTGAAGCTGTGCTAAAAGCTAGGACTGCTACCAACAGATGTGAGATTCCTCCACTTGATAGCAGAGAGCAGTGGGGGCAGGGAATCTCCACCTCGGGACCAGAATGTTTAATAAGGGAAAGCCCTGCTGCCTCATTACAGCCTGTTAATCAGCTGTTTAAACAACAGCAAGCTTTGCCCCTAACCCCTGCTAGCAGCCAAGCAGAATACCTCCTAACCGAGCTGAGAAAACTATTGAATAAAAGAGACATTTTATTACCAGCCAATATTCAAGCAGGGAACAATCCTGAAGAAAGGATTTTACCCCACGTCCCTTTGCCGATGCGAGAAATCAATCAGCCGATGGACTGCTCGATAGGACTGATTGATAAGCCTAAGGAAACCAAAGCTTGAGTGATTATTCCTGAATTTAATTCTGTTTATTGTTGAGCCAGAATTGCTGAAATTTACCCACCAGGACTGTGATTGGGTAATTGCAAGAAAAGGCTATTGTGCATAAACTGTATGCTGGACTGTGAGTTAACTGTTCAAGGGAATCATTATACTTTATATCCACTCACCTGTATATGACCAGGAGAAAGACACATGAAGCAATGTGTTTTCTACTGAAGAAGTTCTGTTAAAGCACTTTATTGGAAAACCCTCTGTTTGCAGAATCCTGAGTTAATGACTTTTCTGTTTCTGTGTGCCTCACGGAGCGGGGAAAATAAACATCCTTTTGAAAAAAATAAATTTCTTGTCACCCATATTATTCATTTGGGCCCCCACAACTACACAAGCCCTTTCCCTCCTTAACCCACAAGGTTGGGGAGTGAGTGAAGGTGTTGACAACACACATAGCCAGTTGACAGGAGCATAACACCCACACAAGCAGCTCAAAATTGTATAATATAACCACACCCTGCTGGACAACTGTCCCTAAACATGGTCTCCCCTCCCACTGTGAATACCGCACCATATGCCTGCCACCGTGCTCCACCCATAGCATCAAAACAACTAACTGTGTTTGCACAGCAGCTGCTATCACAACCAGCCATTAACTGGGAATGTGACCCCCAAAACCTCCCACAGGCGTATGAACACCCACCCACATAATCCACCACCACCTGCTGTTGTGCCCTGCCCACATTGCTTGTCGCACACTCATGCCTATATGTGACGTTGGGATTGTCAGTTAAATGTCAATGCAGTGTGGCATCCGAATGATATCTTTACAGAAACATCAACCTTTATAACCATCACACACATATAAAAACACATGTAGGTGGGAATATATGCAATACGTACATGAGAAGATCTCTGCGATCAACCTCCGCCTGACTGCTGTGCCCTCCTGTGTGTCACCACTGGCACGTACAGGGGGGCACGTTGGATCATCCTCCAGATCCTCATTAATCTCTGCAGGGATATCGTGCCTGAGAGCAATGTTGTGCAGGATGCAACAGGCTATGATTATCTCTGCCACAGTCATTGGCTTATATTGTAAGGCCCCGCCTGTCCTATCCAGACACCTGAAGTGACTCTTCAACACGCCAAAGGTGCGCTCTATGACAGAGCGGCTGGAGGCATGGGCCTTATTGTACCTCTGCTCTGCACGTGTGCATGGCTGACGCACAGGGGTCAGCAGCCAGGGGCGACACCCATATCCTGCATCACCTGCAGAAAGAAATGTTGCATGTGAATGCAGGAGCTCATGTTCACCAAAATTGACACATGTTTAGACGTGAGAAACAAACGCACAACACATCCTGACAAAAACATATGACAGCACAACTATGCAGTTCAGAAAAATAGACATATGATGACAGAAAAGGACCACATGGCCTATCGAGTCTGTACACCCATGGCAAAGACTACAACAGTCCCATGTATACCTTTAGAGATCTTCTGTGTGTGGCACATGCGTATTGTAATGCAGTTAGTGTCCTCATCTCTACCACCTCCACTGTGAGACTATACCACCGATCCACTGATCACAGGTTCAAAGTATATGTCAACATAGTAACCAAGAAAAAACGTGCTGTCATTTGAAGGAGGCCCACACCCAGAACATATATGCCATGGAGGTCTGGCAAAGTGTAAACCATATCACCTCTATACACCCTGTCCACTAAGGTCTACATATCAACATTGAGCAGTCTGTCTCCATGTGCTGCATACTGCTGACCACCAATCGTTTCAGTAGCCGTCCTCTGCACTGTCTCCATCCTGTTCACAGCCTTTTGAAGGTGCAGTCTACAGAATTGCACACTGTACCCTACATGAGTTTGCACCAATGACATATACAGAGGCAGAATACCTTCCTGTGTATCTGCTACCAATACCTCTCTGTATGCACCCAAGTAGCCCCCTTGCTTTTGCCGTCACCTTTCCATAATGGTCAGCTACATGAGGATCGGCAGACACAACGACGCCTAGGTCCCGCTCATCTACAGTGGCCAAAGGTACTGCACCCCCTATACTGTGTTGCTCCCCTGGTTTGACGCAGCCAAGATGCGTGACCATACATATGCAAACATGTCCTCCCAGCTGGAAAGGTACAGAACATCCATCAGATTTATCTAGACCCCTCCTCATGTTATCTAGTGCCTCCTGGATGACTACTCCAGTACTGTGAGTGTGTGAACCGAAGACACACATGACAAGGGTTAGTTGTATGGATTGGCAATAACATAAACATTACATAACATACAAAAGCTAGCAGACAATTAACCGGCATCACAGGTGGATGTGAAGGGCACCAACCCCCCCCCCCATCACATGTGGGCAGTTGGCACACACACACACTAGGAGGGATCCAGCACCAGGACAGACATATGCACACGTGCGCAGTCACATGAACACAATGTGCAGGTTATGATCATATAATGTTATAATCCTGATGGTCTTATTTCAATTAGTTTCCCCGTTACTATACGTTTATACTCCTGTAACAATGTAAACTCAGAACAGTCCTCTGTCTGTCTAACTTTTCTTATCTGTAAACTGCAGTGATAACAAACAGGGTGCTACATAAGAGATGTTACAGAAATAAATATAGAAAGACATAAATAAATTACTAATCTTGAAATACTCACCCAGCAATATACAGTCCGCATACCAGCCTTCCTCAAATTGTCTGAATAGTGCCGAGTGATACAGGATATAGGAGTCATGGGTGGACCCTGGAAACCTAGGGACCACATTCAGAATATGCAGATTAGCATCAAATACAACCTGAACATTCAGGGAATGGTAGTGTTTGCGGTTGCGGAACGCTACCTCCCTGTCTCTAGGCGGGACCAGGGCAACATGTGTGCAATCAATAGCTCCCATCACGTGTGGTATCCCGGCTAACGCCTCAAAGGACTGGTTCAGG
Organism: Ichthyophis bannanicus; assembly: GCA_033557465.1. Classification (NCBI taxonomy): domain Eukaryota; kingdom Metazoa; phylum Chordata; class Amphibia; order Gymnophiona; family Ichthyophiidae; genus Ichthyophis; species Ichthyophis bannanicus. Next base: position 87,006,464 of record CM066034.1, on the reverse strand, counting down.
GTCCCCCACTGTTGCCTAGTGTGGGGAAGGGCTATGTAATTCCCCACCCGGCTGACCATGGCACGCAGTACTTGGTGGAGACAGCGTGAGAAGGTGGGGCAGCTCATGCCACCCACTGCGGCCACAGATGACTGGAAACAGCCAGAGGCAAAGAAATGTAAGGCAGCAAGGAGCTTGACTAAACCTGGTATGGCATGGGACCGATCAGTCAGGGGCTCGAGGTCAGGTCTTAGATCCTCATAGAGCTCCCTAATAGCCCTTGTGCTCAGTTGGTACAGGGAGATGACCTGGTCCTCACGCATGCCCTGGAGCTGGGCCCTGGGCCTGTAGAGGCGAGGCTGCCGAGCCTGCACCTCAGCACGCCTTTTGCGCCGTGCACGCACAGCACCTGCCTGGACCGCCCCCACAGCTGCAGGTCTGATTTGCTGCGGGACTACACCCATGCCCTGTGCCTCAGCCCCATGGACACCATCTCCCCTGTCCTGCAACCGCAGCATCTGCCCACGTCTCAGGGCACATGCAGCAACATAAATAGCCGCCATAAACTCCACCCGTCCGGCTACACAAACACACTCAAACACACACACGAACCTCCCTAAACAGTGTACACCTTACAAACCACACAAGACACTACACACACAATACAACACAATACAACCAACACCAATACAATCAACACCAATACCTGCTCTGACTCTCTCCCTTCCTCTCTGCAAACACACACCTACTCTCCCTCGCCTACAACCCTCAACATGGACCAGGTGTGCAGGCAGATTTATAGGTTTTTTTAACGTTTCGTCCGTTGCGCATGCGCAGTTGTGCGAGCGCGGTGCTTGTGCGCCACGTGCATGTGCGACTCTGCGCATGGGCGTCTGTCTGTGCATGGTGACACGCACATGTGCGGCGAGTTGCACATGCGCGGGACACACACACGAATTGCACATGCGCAGTAGTGTGAGCGCGGCATGCCTGTGCAACTGTTTACGCATGGGCGGTTGTGTGTGCGTCCCGCGCATATGCAATGCGCCGCGCATGTGCGTGTCGCCACGCACAGATGCCCATGCGCAGAGTCACGCATGCGCGCGGCGCACAAGCACCGCGCTCACACAACTGCGCATGCGCAACGTACCCAACGTAAAAAAAACCTATAAATATGCCTGCACACCTGGTCCACTTTGTGGGTTGTTTGAGGAGTTCGAGGTAAAGAGAGAGGTAGAGAGTTAGAGAGAGAGGCTGTGGTGGGAGTAGTGCAGAGGAGAGAGGTAGAGAGAGAGTTAGAGAGAGAGGCTGTGGTGGGAGTAGTGGAGGTAGTGTTTTTTGTATTTTGTGTTTTGTAATTTGTATTTTGTATTTTGTATTGTGGTGTGTAGTGTGTCCTGTATTTTGTGGTTTGTAGTATGGTCTGTGTTGTGTGGTCTGTGTTGTGGTGTGTGTAGGTGAGGGTAGGTGAGGAGGGGTGCAGTGAGAGGAGAGGGAGATGGAGAGGGAGATGGAGAGGGAGGGGGAGGGGGTGGAGGGGGTGGAGGAGGTGGGCCCACCTGTTGCTGTTGAGACACCCAGGGCAGGGACTGCACGGCCTATGGAGGCAGAGGCAGGCCCATCTGGTGGGCCACAGGCTGCACAGTGCAGCCACACGACCAAGAGGAAGAAGATACCGGTGCCTGCCCCACAGAGGAGGAGGGCTGTAAGGTTCACCGAGAGGGAGAACCACATCCTCCTGTCAGGGGTCATAGAGAACTATGACTTACTATTTGGGCGGCTCAGTAGCCGCACAACTGTGGCCACCAGGATGGCAGTGTGGGAGGAGGTGCGTGGTGCAGTGGCCGAGGCAGGGCCCCCCCCCCCCACGAGACGTTGAAAGCCTGAAAAAGAGGTTTTCAGATATCAAAAGAGGGGTGAGGCAGCACATGGCGGCCGAGAGACAACATGTTCTGGGCACAGGTGGCGGTGGCCCCTTCACATCATCCCTCTCGTCCCTGGAACAGGAGCTGGCTGCAAGATTGGGGCCTATCTACCTCCGTGGTCTGCCTGAGGCCCTCGACACGGCACATCCGCAAGTAGGTATGTATGCTAACTTTCAGCTCCCAGACCATGCCTGAAATTCCCATTGTGTAGACATCAGCCATCTGCAAAGACCCTCCCATACCTGTCACCCAAGCCCCACCATGTACCTATCCTGGTGGCACATGTGTGTGATATACCCCTGCACACCATGTTTTGTTACCATGTCCCGGGGTCACATTCAAAATGTGTCCCTCATTTATTTATTTATTTATTTAGCTGTATTTATATACCGCTTTTCACCGGGTCAAAGCGGTGTAACATAGGGGGTGGGGGAATTAAATACAGGGTAGGGCCATCACCGAGGAGGCAACATTAAAGATTTTGTCATGGGACAGACTTAGGTCATGGGACAGACGTTGGTCAGGCATAAGACATGGGGCAGGCATTGGACATGAACGAGTTGAGGTGGCTTTGAGTTAGAGGTTCATTGGGTTGAGATCAGGGGTTTGTGGGTTTTTCGGTGGAGTCTGAGTTGAGGTATTCTTGGAAAAGAATGGTTTTGAGCTGTTTTCTGAAGGATAGTAGGTCGGCATTGTTTCTAAGGTAGCTCGGTAGAGAGTTCCATAAGGTTGGAGCATAGAGTTCAAAGGCTCGATTGCAGGTCCGTTGCGAGCATTTGGTTCTTTAGTGAGAGACGGTGAGGGAAACGGTGGAGGCTTGTCTAGTAGATCTGCCGTGAGCTGGACGAGCCAGTAGGGCGCGAAGCTGTGTGTCCTGTGTTTGATGGATAGCTTTGTGGGTGAGTAGGAGGGCTTTGTATTTTGTCCGTGCTTCTAAGGGGAGAATGTGTGGTTCTCTCAGAATTGGGGTGATATGGTCGGTTTTCTTTGCGCTCTGGATGATTCTCGCCGTGGTGTTCAATGCAGTTCGGAGGGGGTTGGTCTGTGTTGCTGGAAGGCCATGGTAGATTATATTGCAGTAGTCGAGATGTGGGAGTGTCATGGCTTGCATCACTGTTCGGAAGTCGTGGTGTTCCAGGAGGGGTCTGAGCCGTTGCACTGTTCTTGCCTTATGAAATATAGTTCCGGAGGTTTTGGTGATCTGTTGCTTTAAGGTGAGGGCTTGGTCAATGATAATGCCCAGGTATCTTATCTGTGGTTGTATTTTGATGCTTGTAGTTCCAATGTTGAGGTGTGTGGGTGGTGTGAAGTCTGGGTCCTTTGTCACTATGAGGGCTTCAGTTTTCTTTATGTTGATGGATAGGTTGTTTGTTTGTAACCAGTCTGATACTGCGGTGAAGCATGCTGATAGGTGGATGTTTGTTGGGTTCGTGGTGGTAATGGAGGCGTAGAGCATCCCATTACCTCTCCCCATCTGTCCCAAAAAGGTTCGTGGTGGTAATGGAGGCGTAGAGCATCCCATCCCTCTCCCCATCTGTCCCAAAAAGGTCCACGCACACCAGCCACTACCCTACCCCCACACCTGTGATTGCCATCCCCTGTATGATTGTGAGGGCCATTGATCAGGGCATGTTTGTGTGACATACTATCTGCACAGTGCTGCATGTGCTTGGCAGTGGCCCAGAGGTGATGGATAGTCGTAGTCCGCTGCATAGTGGGTCACTGCCAAGCACATGTAGCACTGAGAAGATAGTATGTCTGAATAACATATGCCCTGATCAAAAGCCCGCACAGTCATACAGGGGATGGCAAAAACAGGTGTAAGGGTGGGGTATTAGCAGGCATGTGTGGACATATTTGGGGCAGATGGGGAAAGGGATGGGATGGGGGCCACATGTGGAATGTGACCAGGAACAGGAACATGGCAACCAAACAAGGTGTGCAGGGGTATAGCACACACATGTGCCCCCGGGATATGTACATGGTGGGGACAGACAGGTATGGGAGGGTGTAGTGGGTCTTGTATGCAGCACACATGCAGGGCCCCCCCCCCCATCATGTCTGTGGTGTCTGTAGCACACACGTATACATAGGTGGAGTGTTTAAACATATGTGTGCTGTTTCTGATTGTTCACAATGCAGGTGACTACAGTACAATGGGGGCCCAGGAGGAGGAGGAGGAGGTGGACCTGCCCGTCCCTCAGAGTGTGGAGGAGCCCGAGGCTGCTGTGTCTGGGGGCAGCACAAGTGGGGGAGAACAAACGACAGAGCCACCCATCGCCACCGGGCCAACAGTGGCGGCTGCAGCCAGCCCAGCAATGGGGGTTAGGCAGGAACCAGCCGCAGATCCAAACGACATGGGTGTTATGATAGCCGAGCTGAGGGCACACAGCGCATCAGCATGGCGCGATGCCGAAGGTGGGTGACAGCAGACTGTCACAACCACAACGCACAACCTACTAGTCTCTGGTTGGTGTGTGTGTGGTGGATGTGGCAACATTCCTTCCACAGCTGTTACATGCATGGTTCACATAGACGGGATATAGTGGAGCAAACCAAAGGGTATGGCGTATGACAGATGATTTTAATGTCACACACAGCAGAACAGCCTAGGGCCAGTTACCACCTACAGATGCAGACAGAAGAGGAATGTTGTTTAAGGTCCAGCATGTTGTCAGACAAAAAATAGAAACAAGCATTGCCCTTGCTACAGTCTGCTTCATTGCAGACGCCCAGCCGTCTCGCAGACAACAGGATGCCCCCGTCCCATAGTCATTGGACAATCAGATCAGACATAAACAAACCTAAGCATCTTCTGTCATGTAACATCACACAGCCTCCATTCCCTCCAGTCTGCATCTCCAGGTGAAAAGCAATCATAGGATATGAAATGAGTAGTCAAAATGTGTTAATACACCCATATACAAGGATTTACAGAGGTGACAGGATCATAGATCATGTAAAGATGGTTTGGGGGAAAGACAGGTCCCTCAAGGCTGCCTGTACGTCAACAACTAAGATCGACTGCTTGGCAAACAGACAAGGCCATCAACATGTCCCCTTCCTGTAGCTCTGACAATGAGTCCCCCAATTGCATAGGTTGGGACTCACCCACACGATCACACAGGTCAGCTAATGACCTCTGTTGTGTTTTGAAAGACTCGCCAACTCCCAGCTGCCACCCCTGCTGCCAAACGGAATCAGAGAAACACCCCCCCAGCTCTGGGTATCACCGCCCTTCCCCAGGGGGTACCACCTGCTGTGGATTCCTCAACATAACCCTGTCCGTGCGTTCCTGGGGTCTGTCCACCTCTGCTGCACCCTCTGTTGCTCCCCCTGCTCTGTCCAAACCCTCCATATGTTTACCAAGGTGTACACGCACTGGTACCCAACCCCTCCTCTGTTTTACACAAGGTGTATGTGAACCCCTCTGCCGTCAGACACGTGAAGCAGCAGTGCACTTGCGCACGTAAGGGTTGATTTCCTTGTGCTACCACTCCATCCCTCTGAGTCAATAGCGCATCTCCTGTAACCTGTCCAAGCTGCGTTTATCCCTAAAACTGTGCCCCCACTTGGGCTGGCTTTCCTCGACTTTCCTCTGATCACCACTGCTGCTCTCCAGCTGTGGTTGTTGTCCCTGGTTCATGCTCCACCTCCCGTACATGATGGACATGTGTTTGCTATCTATGCCCAAGCCTGTTGCTACGTCTGCAGTATGTGGGTGTGTCAGCACAGCCTGTGGATCTTTGTGTTTGCCTTCCACATCAAAGTACTGGACCGTGTCCTGTGCGTGTCTATGACTTATACTACTGTGAGAATGATGTCTCTTACACCTATCCATGTGTCTACTAGAGTCTGCCCTATCACAATAACGATCTTGTGGGATATGCGTGACATGTTTGTGTCTGACGGTTGATTACTGGAGAGGTATCTCACAAACCACCCTGTGTCCCACCCACAGGCAATCGTCAGGCGCTAGAAAGGATCCACAGTGCGGTGGTGGAGAACACAAGGGAGCTGAGGCAGATCCGGGGGGAGCTGCACCAATTCCGGGAGGAGGTCAGAGCCATGCCCTTCACCAGGATGTGTGAGGCCCTGGAGGGCATGCTGGCTGTCATGCGGCAGGCAGTACCGGCACCACCACCACCACCACAGGCACCGGCACAGGAAGAGGGTGTAGCACCGCGGGGGGGGGGTTGCCACTTGGCAGGCGTGGGCGGCCACGCCGTCGCTAATTCCTGTGACAATAAAAAAATGTCATACGCTACATGCAACATGTGTTTCCAATGTGTGTCCCTGTGGTCCCCTATGTAGTGTGCAAATGCATGTCGTGTCCCTGACCATATGACCTGCACCCAGGCCCCTCGCTGGTGGGGTTTTTGCACTGCCAGGTATTACTGCACAGATGCCAGCACATGCCATGTGTGACCTGCACAGTGTGTGTTCACTGCCCCTGGGCTGCAACGGGGCGGTTTACACAGACACCCATGTTGCAACAGGGGGAATGTCTGAGGTTGCATGTTCAGTGTTCTGATCCATCACCGTGTTCACCCCCTCATACCTCCAACATTGGGTGCATATGTGTGACCATTGCCCCTGCCTGTAACACTGATTACATGCCTCCCCCCCCCCCAGGCATGCATGTGGCACAGGCAGACATGGGTGGCATGCGTATGTCGGCTGCTGATTTCCGCTAACAAATTTGGTTACCCTATGCCCATCCCTGTGACATGGATGTCCCTGGGACACCCGCTACATTGCAACATCTCATGTGCCACCCTGGGATCACACCCCTACACACATGGTTAGCCCCCAAAACTGCATGTGGAGCCAGTTGACGTATGATGCCCATGTCTGCCTGTACTGCACATCCCTGTCCACACACATATCCCATGCTGGCATCCATAGTGTTCTGCTAAGGGAGACACGTGACCATTTCAAATTAAACAACATTGTGTATATTTTAAAAAATAAAAGGACATATTTACAATTGTAGGGAGGGGAAAATACCCATCACCCTGCCCCCCAAACCCCCCCCCTCCTCCCCCTGCCACCCCCACCCACCCTAAACACCCTCCTCCACCCCTCCCCCCACCCCCACATCAGCCACACCCTTCCCCTGCATGCCCAGTGATGGGAGACAGGGCAGCACAGGGCACATGTGTGGACATCACAGGCGCCATCAATGACCCCTGTGACGCCCTTCAGGGGGTGGCCGCTGACATGGCAGACGCTCCACCTCAGCGGCCACCTGCTGAATGGCTCCCGCCAGCCACTGGTGCGAGTGCACTAAGAGGTGCACTCGCTGCTCCAATGCATTCAGGGCCACATACAGGTCCGCCACGCACCTGCCACCACACACACACATAGTCCCTGGGGTCTGGGTGGTGGCATGTGCGTGCGACCTGTGTGGGGCCCTGGATGGTGGAGCCACCTGGCATGGCTGACGGGAGCCCACAGTGCCCTGTGCTGCACTGTCTTCCAAATCACTCTCCCACACCCCCTCCACCCCCTCCTCCCACCCTGACTCCTCCCACCCACCCTCCACAACCTCCTCCACACCTCCCCCCACCCCCACATCACCCACACCCTCTCCCTCCCCTGCCACCCTGCCAATCACCCCTTCCAGGACCCCATCAGCCCCCTCCTCCTCTGATGCAGCTTCTGCCCCCTCTGCCTCCTCCTCCGCCGAATCCACCACCACCACCTCCACCTCTCTGGCATGGCGGGCAGTGGGGCGCCACAATACATATGCGGAGGTGGTGGGCTCCTCAGCGTTGTCAGCACCATCTGTGGAAGATGACAGTCATCAGCACATTATTATGTGTGTAACATAGCACATGTACCTATGCAGGCACCACACAGGCTGCTGGGCCAATGGGACATCTGTTACTGGGCAGGCAGGTCGCCAATACTCACCATCACCCTGTGATGGGCCCTCACCCTGGAGGCGCTCGAGGTAGGCCCGGTGGTGGAGGCGCAACTCGCGGCCCTTCTTACGGAGATCCTCGACCTGTGGATGTGAAAAGAATGGGTGGGGGCATGAGTGACTGCTCACCTCTGGTGGGTGGGCAACATAAACATACATCAGTGTGGCCAGCATCTTGCTGCTCCTGCTCCACTGCTGTGTGTGTGTCATGTACAGCATAGTTTGTCACGTGTCACAGTACTCATCAGCACAAATGGTGCATTTGCCAATGCCGGTCATGCAATTGCTGCACATACCGGTGCTGCACTTTGCAGGGTCTGGGGTGGAACCAGGATCTTTGATGCCACGTGGTGAGCTGCCAGATTGCGTTCAATGGCCATGATCCTCTGGTCAAACAACACTGACGATGTCTGTGTATGAGTACTGGCCAAAGCCAGGACCCCAGAGCATGGCACAAGGTGGTTGGACCAGGTTGAGGCCTCCAGAACATCATGGAGTCCCATAGTGGCTTTGGGGGCCAGGGACTCCCACTGGGGCTGTTTGCCCGGAGCGTGCTCCTCAAGGGCAATGCCAGTGGCAGTCCGATATTCGAGGGGGATGTACCCTTTCAGGAACGGACAGATTTGTGTTTGGTTACCTGAGATCCACGGGAGGAAGAGGATGCCCTTGATGACATATCTGGCCCCGAGGCCACGTTGGTGGGGAAGAGGGTACCGAGCTTGGCTGCTCTGTCCTGCCAGTCACTCTTGGATAACATCCCACAGGCCAAACATTCAGACATTTCTTGATCTAGCCATTAGCATTTGCAATACCAATCATGGTTGTCAGTGACTGAGAAGGTACCTGCACATTATCAGCATATGTTCTGCAGCCGAGGAGTGCTTTTCCATGATTGAGGTGGGATTAGGGCCTAATGGCAAACCGGGGGGAGTCCTACAAAGGGGATTGTTGCTCTTTTGTTACAAAGGTTTCATTGTGTGGGTGAATCTGACCTTTTAGAAAATAAACTTTAAAGAACAGTGGTAACAATACAGAAAAACAGGCAGACAGTGCCACAGGAGTGGCACTACAATAGCTGTTTTTCAGCAATGACAGTACAATGACCTGCTGGCTCTGTGGAAAACAATGAAGTGGAGAGAGCCATTTGGGAAAGGCAAGATGACCGCACACAGGCGCTGTGGGGTGCTTCCAATAGCTTTCCGATTGGACACTGGAGACCGTTCGCACGCAGGCTCTGTCGGTACTAATGAGACCCACATGTAAGGACTACTTCTGCTTGTTCCAAGCGATTCTCTGTTCCCAGCGCCACCTGCATGCATAGCTGTGTCTCTGGACATGTGTGCAGTGACACCTATGTGCAGTGTGCCTGGCACCCTGAACACATCATTGCAGTACCCTGTGGCCCCCTTGCATGACATTGCATGACCATGCCACATTTTGGTTGGCAATGATGGTGTCCATGGTAACCCCCCCTAACCCCGTATGTGGTCTGTTGAACACATTTGTGTTGTCATGATCTACGCACATCCTCGGACCCAACCCCACTGGCAATATGATATCCTAACAATCATGGGTGCTGTGTCCCTACATGGAACATTGTGTGGGTGGCCCTATTTACCTTGCCAGGGGCCACTACCATGACATTTGGGTTTCTACAGGGCCCAGGATAGCAATGCTTGACCCACTACAAGCATTGTGTAACATGTCTCTCTTGGGGAAACTGCTAGCTACGTACAACCTAGTTTGGACACTGTTGCAAAGAGCATACTGTGCGTGAAGGACGAGGGAATGACCCAGTATGGGCTATCTTATGTTGTTATGTTCCTATGACCTGGGCCTTGTATGCTTACAGCAGGTGTGGCTGCCAACACCATGGACAGGGGCCAATGCACCAGAATAGGCTATTGCCACCTGTGCTCATGTGGGGGTTTCTGTCTGTGCTGTGCAACCACAACAGGTGCATGTATCCTTCCAACACCATCAGTAATGTTCATCTGCCACAAGGTTTGGGATTCGTAGCAGGTGGGCAGATGTGTAACCTGACTCAGCATACATTTTTGGGGACATGGCTCTGTTACAGGCCTTTGTAATCAAATCTCATAACTCATGGGGATGGGGTGCTGTTACACACATCCACATCTGCACCTAGCATACCATCTGGATACATCAAAGACATGTGTGATGAGGTGCTGACCTCACAGACTACGGGAGATGTGCAACCTACCTGCCATAACCTAACACAATATCTGAATGACATACCTACCATTGCAATCCGGTCTCTGGGCCCCTGGGGGTTGGGTGTCCTAGCACACATCATCAGCTGCATACACCATAGCAAAAGGGTACACCTTACGCAGGTCACAGGACTCCTGGGGATAGGGAGAATGTATTGAACTGTTTAGGCACACACAACCATATCACCAGGGTGACTGATAGCCCACTCTGATGGGCTCTCAGGACTCCTGGGGATAGGGAGGACGTATTGAACAACATTGGCACAGAACCCCATATCAACAGGGTGACTGACAGCCCACTCTGATGGGCTCTCAGGACTCCTGGGGATAGGGAGGATGTATTGAACAACATTGGCACAGAACCCCATATCACCAGGGTGACTGACAGCCCACTCTGATGGGCTCTCAGGACTCCTGGGGATAGGGAGGATGTATTGAACAACATTGGCACAGAACCCCATATCACCAGGGTGACTGACAGCCCACTCTGATCGGCTCTCAGGACTCCTGGGGATAGGGAGGATGTATTGAACTGTTTAGGCACACACAACCATATCACCAGGGTGACTGACAGCCCACTCTGATGGGCTCTCAGGACTCCTGGGGATAGGGAGGATGTATTGAACAACATTGGCACACAGAACCATATTACCAGGGTGACTGACAGCCCACTCTGATGGGCTCTCAGGACTCCTGGGGATAGGGAGGATGTATAGAACTGTTTAGGCACACACGACCATATCACCAGGGTGACTGACAGCCCACTCTGATGGGCTCTCAGGACTCCTGGGGATAGGGAGGATGTATTGAACAACATTGGCACAGAACCCCATATCACCAGGGTGACTGACAGCCCACTCTGATGGGCTCTCAGGACTCCTGGGGATAGGGAGGATATATTGAACAACATTGGCACACACAACCATATCACCAGGGTGACTGATAGCCCACTCTGATGGGCTCTCTGGACTCCTGGGGATAGGGAGGATGTATTGAACAACATTGGCACAGAACCCCATATCACCAGGGTGACTGACAGCCCACTCTGATCGGCTCTCAGGACTCCTGGGGATAGGGAGGATGTATTGAACAACATTGGCACAGAACCCCATATTACCAGGGTGACTGACAGCCCACTCTGATGGGCTCTCAGGACTCCTGGGGATAGGGAGGATGTATTGAACAACATTGGGGGGGGGCGGGGGGGGCGCAGGCTGTTTGGACCCATAGACGAATTATGTGGTACCACCCAAACTGCCCTCTAGAGCTCAGGATCTCCCACCAACAGATCCACATTCCACATCACTGCAATGGTGCTGGTGGAGGGGACTATCAACCTAGGTCCAGCTGGGGGACAGACAACATACAGGGCAGTCCATGCATTTCTGTACACATCCATATGGTGATAGCAGACAGACAGGAGGCCTGGAAATGCTCAGCTGCCCACCACCACTATCTGACATTCTCCAGCAGCGAGCACAGTGAATCTGCAGCCGCTGCACCCTGCAAGGTGTTCCAGCTTTACACATACTAACTGCAACCAGTCTGCTAGCTAGTCCATAGTGCATATTACTGGAAGACATGTGTGCACCCAAATCTGGGATGTCAGCACACCCACCAAGCGGATAGGTTAGTGATTGGGCCCCAAAAGGCAACCCATAGATATCACTTGAGAGAGATGCTGTTGGCACTATGGGAGACCTAGCCATGCCATGGTGACTGCTCAGTCAGGATGAGAGTGACCTTCCAGGAGGACATGCAGGGGCCACCCTGTCCGTGCAGCTGATGGCCACCCACTACAATGTCCCAGCCATTGCCCTATGCCCTGTTCTCATGCATCCTGCCCAGGCCACCCTGTCGGAGCTATACCCACAGTACCTTGCTCCTCATTATGCACATTGGCAAGCTAACACTGGACACAGTGCACACAGTGTGGGCTGAGTAAGGTGTTGCAAACAGCACACACTGGATGGACAGACACACACTCCCACACCTATGCCAGCATTGTGCTACTATAGATAGTTTTTGCAGTCTAGGCCAACTCAACAGTCCTGGACACAGTGCAGGCATGGCTATGGTATGCAATACTGTTGGGGTCACTCCCCAGGGTGGTGAACACTGTCAGACACCAGACCTGAGACACACTCCACAGACATCAGAAATATTGGTATGATACAGCTCAATGAGCATATTGTGCTTAACGTAGGAATTGCTATCTGCCAGTAATCACAGCAACATTTTGATATATGTGTAGCGTATTCCCAGGTTTAGGGTGGCATTGCTAAGGTGTGCACGTACTAGTATTGTGAGATTACGCAAGGCCCAATATCCTGCCTGTCCATGAGGCTTTGGATAATGGAGCCTGTGGGTGTGGTTCTTTCTGCTCCTGTTGGCCGCTGCTCTAGGGCAGAGGTCCCCAACTCCAGTCCTGGTGGGCCATACACTGTTCATGTTTTCCTGCTGTCCCTAATGAATATGCATGAGATACATCTGCATACCATGGGGGCGGCGCATGGAAATGAACCACACGCATCTTTATTAGAAACAGCATAAAACGTGAATGATTTGTGGCCCTCCAGGACTGCATTTGTGGGACTCTGCTGTAGGTAATGCGCATGTTTGTGGTGTCTATGCTCTTTCGGGTAAAATGTAGATGTATTGGGCATGTTTGCGTTATCTGCACTAAAGGTTCTGTCTGTATTACCACATTTGTGTGGTGGGTAAAATGTGGGGACTGGGTTGGCAGGGCCGACAGCTGGGATTTGAACCTGTGACTTTCTGCTCCTGAAGGCACTGGCTGTGTGCGCTGCACCACCGTCTTGGCACAGAAGCAGTGCATTCCCAGGGGAGTCCATGGCTGTTTGTCAGACAGGCCCTGTCTGTTGCAGTGCATGGCACCCACGTGAAGAGGGCTAGGCCATGGTGTGCTGTGGACAGCTGCCACTGCCCCCTCCGCCACCAGTACCCCTCCGCCACCATGCTGACATGGCCTTATATTGGAGACTGCATAAAACCTGAATGATTTGTGACCCTCCAGGACTGCATTTGGGGGACTCTGCTGTAGGTAATGCACATGTTTATGAGGTGTGTGGTGTTTAAGGTAAAATATGAACATTTCACCCACGCTTATGTTCTCAGCAGCAAAGGTTCAATCTTTACTACCATGTTTTCTTCATGGGTAAAATGAGGGGACTGGGTTGGCAGAAGCCCCAGCTGGGATTTGAACCTGTGACCTTCTGGTCCTAAAGGCACTGGCTGTGTCCACTGCACCACCATTTTGGCACAGAAGCAGTGCATTCCCAGGGGAGTCCATGGCTGTTCGTCAGATAGGCCCTGTCTGTTGCAGTGCACGGCACCCACGTGAAGAGGGCTAGGCCATGGTGTGCTGTGGGCAGCAGCCACTGCCCCCTCCGACACCAGTACCCTCCGCCACCATGCTGACATGTCCTTATATTGGAGACAGCATCACAGCTGAATGATATGTGGCCCTCCAGGACTGCATTTAAGGGACTGTGGTCTAGGTAATGCGCATGTTTCTGGTGTCTGTGCTCTGTAGGGTAAAATAGAGGTGTTTGGACCATGCTTATGTTCTCTGGAAAAAAGGTTGGTCTTTACTATCACGGTTTAGTGGTGGGTAAAGTATGGGGATTGGGTTTGCAGGAGCCCCAGCTGGGACTTGAACTGGTGACTTTTGGCTCCTGAACACACTGTCTGTGTTCACTGCACCACACTGTGGCCACAAAGATAGTGCAGTCCCTGGAGATAGGAAACCTGGCCAAAGGAGTCAGAAACCCTGCTCTGCACAATTTCACTGTGGGCTCATTCACCTTGTATGGAGACAGAGCGTAGACCCTTCCAAAAAACATTTCTTTTTTTTGGAGCTTTCTTGGGAGTGTTTTTTACTGTTGCCCATTGATATCACTAATGGCCAGCTTGGTTATGTTTTTTTCCCTTTTTTTAAGGTCATTTTCACAGTTTATTTGCCCTTTTGTACCATGCACATGTATCACACTTATCACTTTTTGAAGGTTTCCCTGGTTTTGCTGTACATTGCTGACAGAAATGGTTTCTCTTCCCTTTAAATCGACTCTACCGCGAGGTTTTCACTCGTGATATTTTTTAACTTGGATTTCAGCCTCGCTCATGTGCGGGGATCCTCTCCCCTCCCACTCTCCACCCATTGACCCCGTCTCTCCACCCCTGGGGGGCCTTCCTCCACCCTCCGGGAGCCTTTCCCCGCCCTCATCGCACATTGGCGCGCCGCGCACATGAGTGCCGTGCACATGTGCGGGCACATTTGGGCCCCAAAACGCATCATTAGCGTGCGCTAAGGTACCTTAGCGCACGCTAATGCACGCCACACAAATGAGCGCAGTTTAGTAAACATACCCCACAAAGTCAATATGTTTACACGGCATTTTCCCTGGGTTTTACCTTTTTAATTTCCATGGTCACCATTACATGCTGAAAATGCCAATTAATAGAAGGGCAAGATTTGCGCCCCCCCCCCCTTTTTTATGCTTGTTTAATAGATAGCTGGGTTAATAAGGTACAGTTCAGGCATTGTCCAGAAAATAGAATACAAATTTATGCTTTTTAATATACAGTTGGGTTAGTAATGCATAGTTTAGGTAATTTCTATAAAACAGAACCTATTTGTATTAAGAAGAGATTATTGATACTATAAATGAATATGATTTAATTTTAAATTTTAATCATTTCATAGATTTTATCGTCCTAAATCAAGATACATAATAGATTACATTGAGGTTTGGTGCCCCCCAAGGGGCCTTTTTATATGTTTAAGTTCAGTTCACTCCTGCTTCTTCCTTTTTGTTTTTAACTTTTTTTGTTTTTAGATTTTTTAGTGCTTGACTGTTTCATTATTTAATTATTTTAACAATCTTAATTTTTTGGCACATAAGAATTGTGCATGATCGGCGCAATTTTCTAAAAGATAATTGCGAACATTGAACATACTGCAAAAAGAAGTATTTGTACTATTTTTTACTTTTTAATGTGTTTTTAAGGTGTTGTCTCATTAATTTAAAGTCTTTTATTTTACACTGTATGTTTTAATGTATTTATTGTTTTTTATGGATGTATATATGTATTTAATTCATTATAGAGCAATTTACATGTGTATGCATGATCATTTTATATGATCTCCTCTTTTACATAATTTTAATACGTTACTGTTTATTTTCTTATTTATGTTTTTTAATGTACTTTTAAAATGATTATTTGTATGTGAATAAATTATGTTTGTTTTACAATTTTAGTATCCCAATACCCCAGATGAAGGTGTGACCAAACACGGCCTGTATTGCGTCTTTGGCACACAATCGCATTTAAGTATTAAATAACATTTTTTAAGCTAATCCTTCCTTGTGCTACGTTTTTGGACTGGTTTCCTGGTTTTTCATAACACAGTGCTTTTTCTGGTGGTTGCTTGAGTATGGAGCAGACAGAGCTTAAAGATTCCAAATTACCCATGCCTACCAATAGCCAGATTAATATGAATAAATTACAGTCTCTAAAATGCTTGTATGCAAATGCTAGAAGTCTAAAAACTAAGATGGGAGAGTTAGAATATATAGCACTAAATGAGAGGTTACATATGATTGGAATCTCAGAGACATGGTGGAAGGAGGACAACCAGTGGGACACTGTGATACCTGGGTACAAACTATATCGTAATGATAGAGCTGATCAAATTGGTGGAGGGGTTGCGCTCTATGTTAGAGAGGGCATTGAGACAGAAAGGATTAAAGTTTCACAGGAAAGAAAATTTGCTGTAGAATCTCTATAGATTGAAATTCCATGTAAAAAGGGGAAGGCGGTGGGGGTGTACTATTGACCGCCTGGCCAGAATGAACAAATGGATGATGAAATGCTCAAAGAAATCAAGGAAGCTAACAAAAGGTACAGCACAGTAATAATAATGGGTGATTTCAATTACCCTGGTATTGACTGGGTCAGTGTCATGGCAGGACATGCTAGGGAGATAAAGTTCCTAGATGAAATAAATGACTGCTTCTTGGAGCAGCTGGTTCATGAACCGACCAGAAGGGAAGCCAGATTGGACCTAGTCCTTAGTGGAACACCAGATCTGGTGCAAGAGATAAGGGTGTTGGGGCCACTTGGCAATAGTGATCATAGCATGATCACGTTTGATTTAATTAATGGAGGAGGGATGGTAAGGAAATCCACAGTATTACCTTTTAACTTTCGAAAGGGAGACTATGATAAAATGAGGAAAATAGTTAAGAAAAAACTAAAAGGAGCAGTTGCAAAGTTTAAAGACTTACATCAAGCTTGGGTGTTGTTTAAAAATGCTATCTTGGAAGTCCATACCAGCTGTATTCCACGCTTTAAGAAAAGTGGAAGGAAGTCCAAAAAACTGCCAGCATGGTATAAAGGTGAGGTAAGAGAGGCTGTTGTTGCCAAAAAAGCATCTTTCAGGAAATGGAAAAAAGAGCCAAATGACGAAAACTGGAAACAGCACAAGCACTGGCAAGTTAAATGCAAGGCATTGATAAGGCAGGCAAAGAGAGAATTTGAGAAGAAACTTGCTGTCAAAGCAAAAATGCATAATAAAGACTTTTTCAAGTACATTCGTAGCAAAAAAACCGTGAGAGAGTCAGCTGGTCCATTAGATGATAGAGGGGTAAAAGGGGCAGTAAGAGGGGACAAGGCTATAATGGAGAGACTGAATGAATTCTTTGCTTCAGTCTTTACTGAGGAAGATGTAGGGATGTTACCTATGACTGAAGAATTGAAAGAAATCTCTCCTGCTATCCTGCATAGCCGCTTGTGCTGCCTTCTGCCTCATAGCTCCACCCCCAGAGCCCACGCAATCGCGTACAACGCGATTGCGCAACAACCAGACCCGCCAACATAAGACGCTGTCCACGGCGTCCCTGCATCTCTCCTGCTATCCTGCATAGCCGCTTGTGCTGCCTTCTGCCTCATAGCTCCACCCCCAGAGCCCACGCAATTGCGTACAACGCGATTGCGCAACAACCAGACCCGCCAACATAAGACACTGTCCACGGCATCCCTGCATCTCTCCTGCTATCCTGCATAGCCGCTGTAAGCTGTCCTCAGCTGTTTTGTACTTTTTGTTGCTTGTTTGCTGCTTTAAGCTTGCTCGTTTACCCGTGTCTTTCTTTTAATTTACTGACTGTCCCCTGTCCTCCTCTGACTGTGTATCTCTCTGTGTATCTGTATTTCCTTTCCTTGATTTGTTTTTCTTCTTTTAGTGTGCTGCCTTCTGCCTCATAGCTCCACCCCCAGAGCCCACGCAATCGCGTACAACGCGATTGCGCAACAACCAGACCCGCCAACATAAGACGCTGTCCACGGCGTCCCGCGCCGTGGCGGCGCGCGCTGTGGGCACGCGCCAAAGGAGCGCGCCCAAGGAGCAGGACGTGCTCCTTGGGCGAGCTCCTTGGGGCGACGACGTGGGCGACATAGCTCCCTCCTCGCGTGGTGCTTGCACCCCATCCTGTTCAGTGTTTGATATAACCCCTTCAGCTATCTCTATGCTCTCATCTGCTGTACTTCGCTGTAAGTATTTACCTATCTGCCTTACTGCCTATCTCCTGCTTTGGTCTCTCTTATATTTCTTGTTTGCCATGTCAGCCATCCCAGTATTTTGGGATCATCGCCCTCTGCCCTTTTCTGCGACACTTAACCACTCAGAGGTCCCTTCTTGCGCCTATCTCCGTCCGGTAGCGCTGGCTCCTCCCCTTGGGAGTTTTGTTCAGCCCCCCCATTCGTTGCCTTCCAGATTCACCTCACCAGCACCTCTCCGTTTTAGCCTTCTTAACTGTCGGTCCCTGCGGTCCAAATCTGCTTTGATTTATGACCTTATTGATCGAGAACGCATCGATGTTCTTTTTTTGGTTGAGACCTGGCTCAAGGAGGGAGAAGAGTCTCTTCTTCATCGTTGTCTCCCTTCTGGTTTCAATGCCATATCCGTCCCGCGTATCTCCCGGTCAGATGGCGGGGTTGCGGTAATTTATCGCTCCTCGCTACCCCTCTCCAAGATCTCTTCTCCATCATTATCATACCCGGAGTCTCTTCTGCTGCAACTGAACAGTCTACCCGCCCTTCAATTTCTTCTTATCTATCTTCCTCCTTCTTCTTCCTCTGCTACCTGGGATTCCTTCCTAGCCTCTATCTCCGACTTAGTTCTTCAGTTTCCTCAGCTTCACCTGTTGGGTGACTTCAACGTCCATTTTGATTCCCCTACCTCAATGAGGGACGTCGCCTTTTCCTCCCTTCTCCGTGATCTCTCCTTAGTTCAGCTTGTTTCCTCACCCACTCATGTTGCAGGCCACACTCTAGATCTAATCATTTCCCCAGAGTCTTCTCCATACACTATATCAGTTCACTCAGCCATTGCCATCCCCTGGTCAGATCACTACTACCTCTTGTTTACTCTTCAAGCCCCTCCTCTGGTCCCCTGTCCCCTTTCTCCGCCTGTTATTCTTTCTCGGCGCCTCAACCCGTCTACTATGCAAGCCTTCTCCACAGCTCTTCCACCTCTCCCTTCTGATTTTTCCTCCTTTTCACCCTCCTCTCAGGTTAACACATGGAATGCTGAGCTGTCACAAACCCTTGACCGAGTTGCTCCTACTACACTCATCAAACCCCGACCCCGCACTCACCAGTCTTGGTACCACGCTGGGCTCTCTCTACTTCGTTCACAATTATGTAGAGCCGAGCGTCTCTGGCGCAAGGCCCCCTCGTCCTCCTCATATCATAAATTCAAAGCCTGTCACGCTCACTACCGTTCCGCGATCCAACAGGCAAAATGCTCTTTCTACTCATCCACAATCCTAGCAGCCCCTAATAGATCTCGTCAGCTCTTTACCACTTTAAATACTCTTTCTCGCTTACAGTCTCCCACTGCAGCGGGCCCTTCTCATCCTGATACGGCCCCCAGTCCTACCACTCTGGCATCCTTCTTCTCTGATAAAATCCAGAAACTTCGTTCCTCTCTCCCTCATTGCCCCCAAGCCTTGCCTTCCCCTCCTCCTGTTTCTCCCCCATTCTCCCCATGCCTTTCTCACACCTGGTCCACCTTCTCACCTATCTCCTCGTCCGAATTGCTTCACTTGCTGTCCACCACTCAGAAAACAACCTGTGGTTTGGACCCTATCCCTTCCGCTTGGTTCTCTGATCCCCCCGTCTCATTATTTCAACCTCTGCTGACCATCATTAATTCTAGTTTGTCCTCAGGTTCCTTCCCCACTCCCTGGAAACACGCCATAGTTCGTCCTCTGCTTAAACAACCTGCCCTTGATCCCTCTGTCCCTGCTCATTATCGCCCTGTATCTAATCTCTCCTTCACCTCTAAACTTCTGGAAAAGGTAGTCTTCTCGCAACTTTCTCACTATCTTGCCTCTACACTGTTTCTGCACCCCAGACAATCTGGTTTCAGACCTGGTTTCAGTGTCGAATCCACAATCACTGCTGTAATAAATGAAATTCATACCTCTCATGATCAAGGTAACATCACACTAGCAGTATCACTCGATCTCTCAGCAGCCTTCGACCTGGTGGATCACGCCCTCCTTCTTTCTCGTCTGCGGGACGCAGATATTCGTGGATCAGTCTATCACTGGTTCTATTCTTTCCTCTGTCACCGGTCTTTTGCTGTCTCCACCTCTCGCTCCCAGTCCAATCATCTCTCACTCCCATGTGGTGTCCCTCAGGGCTCTATTCTGGCTCCGTTATTGTTCAACGTCTTCCTTGCCCCTTTGGCGCTAATTATTCAACAAACCGGGATCTCCAGTTATTTCTATGCGGACGACATCTTCCTGCTGCACCACACTTCATCATCCCACCCTGATTTATCACCTCTAGAAAATTGTTTGTCGACTATTTCCACTTGGCTTTCCACTAACTGCTTGGTGCTCAATGTTAGTAAAACTGCCGCGATTTGGTTCCCTCACACCTCTCCTGTCCCATCTCTTGCTCCATCCCTTGCTGGCTCCTCCATCACTGTAGTATCTAAACTTCGCTACCTTGGGGTATTTCTCGACAGTACTCTCAGTTTTCAGGACCATATCTCCCATGTTTCCCGTTGTTCTTTTCTATGTCTTCGACAAATTCGTGCCGTTCGTCCCTTTCTGTCTACACAGGCTCTCACTACTCTTCTGCTCTCGTTGGTTATCACTAGACTAGATTTCTGTAACACTATTTTTGCCGGTCTTCCTAAATCTCAAAAGCACCGTCTTCAATTGATCCAGAATACAGCCACTCGCATGATCCTCCATGCTTCCCCACGTGACCATATCACCCCCCTGCTTTATCACCTTCACTGGTTGCCACTTGATTATCGAATAACATTTAAGGTTCTCACTTTAGCTCACAAAGCCATTTATCACTCAACTCCTGCATATCTTTCTGATCTGCTGATCTACCATAACCCCTCTCACAGTCTCCGGTCCATCCACATTAACCGTCTTCACCTCCCAGCACCTTCTAAAGCTCACCTGCAATCCACCAGAAAATCTGCCTTTTACTACCTAGGACCCTTTCTTTGGAATTCCCTCCCTACCAACCTCCGTACAGAGGAATCCTACCCCAAATTCCGTTCTCTTCTCAAAACTCATCTTTTCTCTCTAGCTTTTCCCTCCTGAAGACCTCTCTCTGCTCTCTAATTGTATTGCCTTTGTCTTTTCTCTCTTCTTTCCTATTAATTATTGTAATTTCCTTTCTCTCTAACTATTGTTTTTATTTGTAAACCGCGTCGATGTAACGGGAGGCGGTATAGTAAATGTTAAATAAACAATAAACAATAAATATCGCTACACCGGGAAGATGTATTACAACTATTTGATAATCTGAAGAGTAGCAAATCACCTGGACTGGATGGTATACATCCAAGGGTGTTTAAAGAACTGAAATATGAGATTGCAGACCTGCTATTAGTAATCTGTGAACTATCATTAAAATCATCTGTAATACCTGAAGATTGGAGGATCGCCAATGTAACGCCAATTTTTAAAAGGGGTTCCAGGGGTGATCTGGGAAACTACAGACCGGTGAGCCTGACATCAAATACCAGGGAAAAATGGTAGAAACCATCATAAAGAACAAAATTACTCAGCATGTAGATAGTCATGGCCTAATGGGAGATAGCCAACATGGCTTTAGACAAGGAAAATCTTGTCTTAAAAATCTGTTATGTTTTTTTGAAGGTGTGAATAAACAGGTAGACAAAGGTGAGTCAGTTGATATAGTGTATTTGGACTTTCAGAAAACCTTTGACAAAATCCCTCATCAGAGACTTTTGGCAAAACTAAAGAGTCATGGGATAGGAGGCAGTGTACTATTGTGGATCAGGAACTGGTTAAAAGATAGAAAGCAGAGGTTAGCGCTACATGGCCAGTTTTCTCAATGGAGAAAGGTGAATAGTGGTGTACCTCAGGGATCTGTGATGGGTCCGCTGTTTTTTGACATATTCATAAATGACCTGGAAAGGGGAATAACGAGTGAGGTTATCAAATTTGCAGATGACACAAAACTATTTAAAGTTGTTAAAATCCATGAGGATTGTGGAAATTTGCAAGAGGATCTTGATAAATTGGAAGACTGGGCATCGAAATGGCAGATGAAATTTAATGTGGAGAAGTGCAAAGTTATGCACCTAGGGAAGAACAACCCAAACTATGGTTACACGATGCAAGGTTCCACATTAGGAACTACCACTCAGGAAAAAGATTTAGGCGTCATTGTGAATAACATGTTAAAATCCTCTGCCCAGTGTGCAGCGGCGTCCAAGAGAGCAAATAGAATGCTAGGTATCATAAGGAAAGGAATGGAAAATAAAACAAAGGATATTATAATGCCTCTGTATCGTTCCATGGTGCGACCACACCTTGAATATTGTGTGCAATTCTGGTCGCCGTATCTTAAAAAGGATATAGCTTTATTAGAAAAGGTTCAGAGAAGAGCCACCAAAATGGTAAAGGGGATGGAAGGATACCCCCTATGAAGAAAGGCTAAAAAGGTTAGGGCTCTTTAACCTGGAAAAGAGACAGCTGAGGGGAGATATGATAGAAGTCTATAAATTAATGAATGGACGGGAATGGGTAAATTTAGATCGATTGTTTACGTTATCAGAATATAGGAAGACTAGGAGACATGCAATGAAGCTACAGGGTAAACTATTTAAGACTAATCAGAGAAAATATTTTTTCACTCAACATGTACCGGTAATTAAACTCTGGAATTTGTTATCGGAGGATATAGTAAAAGCTGTTAGTGTAGCTGGGATTAAAAAAGGTTTGGACAAGTTCCTTGAGGAAAGGTACATAAACCATTATTAAAAAGGGATCCAGGATATCACTGCTTGACCCAATACAAGCATTGTGGAACCTGCTTGTATTGGGTCAAGCAGTGATATCTGTGTCTTTTGGGGAAACTGCTAGGTACGTATGACCTAGATTGGCCACTGTTAGAAACAGGATACTGTGCTCGATGGACCTTGGTCTGACCCAGTATGGCATATCTTATGTTATTATGTTCTTAAAACAAAAGAAGAGATAAGAAATGGCAGATGGACCATAGACCACAGAAAGAGAGATAAGAGAATACAGGAAAGCAGAAGTCTCAGATCGGGACCAGCATGATCATACAACAAAGGTAGAAAAAATAATTTTATTTATGTTTAAATCTTTTTATTAATTTTTAAAAACATATTATAACATAAAAGCAGTTTACATGTAGAAACATTACAAACATATTGAAATATTGTAAACAGCATACAAATTAAGACATAATAAACAATAATATTAAAACCCACTTCAGAAAATAATCATTACTATTTATCCCCCTCCCATTTATACCCACTACCACCCTTCCCATTTCCACCTTTCTCTCCCTCCCCCCACTATCTCCCTACCCTTTCCTCCCCCCAATTCCCACCTTTCCCACCCCCTCCCCACTCTACCCTTACCCTCAACCCCTTCCATCTCTAAAACCTAATTATGCCAACTTTAAAATAATAATTTTATTTAATTTTAGTGACTGGACTTTGTGCTATTTTTATATTTTACACGGTATTGGGGAACTGCATCTCTTATTTATCTAATGTTGCACTGCATGCGGACTCTGGCGTCTTGGGGTTTCAGTTTAAATTTTGTCTACATATTTTTATTTTTATTTTAGATTGTGGTTACTTATTCTGTACTTGGTGAGGGTCGATGTTGTGAGTGTGTGACTGAGGTCAGGTGTTCTGCTAACATGGAGTTTGTACATAAAGATCTATACTGTACTGTAGTAATTTGACGTTCAGCTTTTCAAATGGGTGTATGGATGATCTAGGGCCCACTGTAGTATTTACAGTGATGCTTTTTTTTTGGATGGGCTCCTTATGTGAGTTTTGGAAGTTTGTGCTGATATGGTATGGTATGGTATGGTAGGTTTGCCCTTTGTTGTAGGGTTTTGCATTAGTTTACAGTATGCCTGGTACTGGAGAATAGTGGTTGTTGTTGTTGCTAGTGAGAGGATCAGAATCCATTTTTTTTTTAAATATTGAGATCTGTGGGTGAATGTCCTGGTTCTGCTCTGCACCTACTGTGGATGCAAAATATATGTTGAAAAAGAAAAATTAAGAACCATAACGCAGTTTATAACAACAAAATAAAAATGAGTTATAATTAAGCTTTATAAACTTGCTCTCTTTTAGTTTCTTGGTATGCAAACAAGATCGTACCTAGACCTGTCAAGCTGTGCAGCCGCACAGGGCGTAAAGGCTTGGGGGGGGGGGCGCATTTTGGCTGTGTGCTGTTGCCCTGCCGCCACTGCTAGGACAATAGCAGGCAGCCGAAAAGCACTCCCAAGCCTTTTCACAGCACTTTTAGCAGGTCTGGTCCCTCCCTCCTCCGACGTGATGTCAGAGCAGGGAGGGACAGATCTGCTTAAAGTGCCAGCACCTTTCAGATCGGGCGCATGCCCCCCTCCTCCTCCTCATACCTCCGTCCAGCGCTGCCTGCTCTTTCCCTGCTGCCAGCACCGCCGTGAAAAAAACAGAGAGCGGCAGCAGCAGGGAAAGAGCAGGCAGCACTGGACGAAGGAAAGGGGGGGGGAGAGGGGGGCATGCGCCCAAGCTGCAAGTCGCACAGGGTGCGATTGCAGCTCGGTACGGCCCTGTGTGCAAACATCTTGCATTTCCTCCATATAATCTAATCGACTTTTTGGTTTGGTTCAGTCTCTGATTGGATTTCTGAAAAAGCCTCGCCCCCTCTAGGGTGTGGGGGGGGGCACCATCTCATTCTCCACCTCAAGCAGCAGATTGCCTTGAGCCACCCCTGGGAGTCAGGGACACAGCTCTAAAATTAAGGACAATCCCTGAAAATCAAGGACATCTGGTAAACTTCTCTCTATAACCTTTCCTCCTCTCTCTCATCCCTCCCCCCCCCCCTCACTCTCTTCTCTTCCACCTTTCCTTCTCTCACCTCACCAGAACTCCTCCAATTCCAGGTCTTTTACCTCTGCAGGCAGAAAACCTGAGAACACTGTTGGCACATTCCTTCTGCCACCAATACAGCTACTGTATTTCCTTCTTATTGTGCCAACAGGTCTGGAACCTTGCCAACATTTCTCTCTTTCCAGTGTCACAGGGCCTGGGATAATCTTCAGCCAGCGTGGGTGTGAAAATCTCCAGCGTTTCCTCTGATGTGGCTCTTTCGACATTTGGGTGACTCACATTTCTTTCTCTGCCTCTGCTTTCCTCCGTGCAAAGAGATGTGCACGGATAGATGGACAAGACAGACAGATGGACCTAGCCTCGACAACGGGCAGTATCATCTGATGTGAAACTTGACTAATGAATGCTGGTATTGTGGGTGGGGGGGGGGGAAGCAAGGATGGGCAAATGGGTATAAGATATGTAATATCTACTTAGATATGCTTGTGTTAAAGGCACCATGTCGGTAGGGTAGGCAGGGGGGAAATCCTGGTGCTGTACCGGTTCTAATTCAGCTGAAAGTTCAAAGGGACAAGAGAAAGCTGCCAGGCAACAACAAAAAAATGCACCAAAATGTGTATTGTTTGCCTTGACAGCTAAGAAACTGAGGTAAAAGGAGCTTGTACTAAACATCTCATAAAAAACAAAACAATCTGCAAGCCTTATACTTGACAAACCAGTCAAGTGGGTCCCATGATGATAAATGATCCTTATCGCTTTCAAGAGTCTAGTTCTGTTCAGCTGAGCTGAACACCATGAGTACTTCCGCACACCTTAGGTATTTCCCCTTTCTCTGGAAATATTCTTAATAAAACATAAAGGACTAACTCTTAATTTGTTGGTACTAGGATAAGTATTCTTAAGAGGCATGATTCTCTCTGAAATAGTGGAAACTCAATAGAGAGAAAGTATGTTGAGCAGAGCCCAGGGCTGTCCGAACAGGCAGGAACTGGCACGCCACTCTCCTGCCCCTTGGGGCTGTGTTGGACAGGAGGAAATACAAATTTTCAAAATCTTACTTTTTCACTAATATCCTCAGTATCACTCAGCAGACAGGACAGTTAAGATAACAAGAAACAGGCAATAGTCTAGTCAAAAAGGCTGTTCCAAACAAAAGGGATTTTTACTTAAGAGTTTATTTAAATCAGGAACTAAAGCAAGTAGATCTCTAACAGAATGCAGTATCAATACAGGGCCTGATATTTAACCAGTTTTCTATACTGCCTTATCCTTTAATCAAAGCAGTTTATGTTATGTAATTACTACAAACCAGTACTGGATATTTTCCCTTGTCCCCAAAGGGCTCACAATCTATGTGTATGTGAGGCAATGGGAGGGTTAAGTGGCTTGCCCAAGGCCACAAGGAGTGCCTATAGACTAGAAACCTTGGTCCCTCTGGCCTGAGGTTGTTGTCCCCAGGTGGGACTTGAGCCCCCAGCCCTCTGGCCTGAGGTACTGTGTCCTAGCTGCTAGGCTACTCCTCCCCCTTATCTGATGTCCCTGATTTTAGAGTTGTGCCCCTGACTCCCACCTGTAGGCAATCCCCTGTCCCCAATTCCAGCATTCGGAACGCGGGGGTAGAAAAACATTTATTTCCAATTTAGTGACTGGAATATGTCAGAATTTTGAATTTACATCTATTATTCTTTATATTTTTCACAGTACGGGGGGAAATGCACCACTATTTCTATTTCTCTGTCGATTTGTCTGCTTGGAAGTGATATTGTTGCAGTCAAGGGATGGATGGGGAACAGGATGATGACTCCTCTTCCCTTGTTGCTCAAACCTAGAATTAAGGTGTCCCTTCCCCCTCCTCCACCCAATCCTGCTTTGGACAAGTGTCCCAAATTTTCCTACAAAAAAATCTGGTAACGTTATCCCTAGATCACCTTGGCCCTCAGTGTGTGATTCTGATTGGTAGAAGGGACCCTGAAACGGAGGAGGCAAGAACCACAGGACTGGACAATCGTAGCACTGGAATTCCTCCTGAAGCAGCCACCTTTTCCCTCGGGTTGATCCTTGGCTACCAGACCCTCTCTACACAAGCTCAGATCCTGGAGGCGCATTGCTGGACAGATCAAAATCATTGCCATGAAGACAGGTACAACTGGACACACTCACAACAGGAAAGCCACTTTAAAAGCTAGAAGAGACCCCACAAAGAGCGTGCCTGGGAATCAGGGTTCAGAAAATAAAAGGCTCATGATTTGATTAGTAGCAGGAATGCAAGAGGGTCAGGAATAGACAGGTACACATTAGAGTGTAAGAAGACCAAGTTATTTATATATATATTTATATTATTTATTTATTTATGCATGTATGTCAAGAAGATGGTCCCTGACAAGAAGTGGTAACCATAGACGTGATCAGATTAATGAGAAGAAACATCCTAACACTTGCTGGTTGGAGGAAGGAGGTCACTCCATTACAAAGTACTCTTAGAAACAGAGCCACCTGCAGGCTGGTGGTGGAACCTCACAGGAATCTCCCTTTCAAGAACAGTATCCAGACATTCCATTGAACACTTTTCCAGGAATCATTATAGAGGGTAACTGAATGTAAATCAGTCATGTTGACCCAAGACCTCTCCTCTGGACTAAAGTCCTGTTAATGAGCGTACCGGGTACTGGACTTTCATGAAGAATATCCCTTGAATTTAGAATCTCTTCCTCCTTGAGCTCAGGTTAGGTATCCTCCCGGAGTGGAACTGGGGGAACTCTCAAGCCTGCTAAAAAGATCCACTCTGATTGGTTTCAGTAGGGATACATGGAAGGAGAAGCTTCAGATGAACAGTCGTTGGATCTTATCCGTAATGGTACAGAGCCCAAAGGACCTAGGAATAAGTTCAGCACAAGGAACTTTCAAATGCATTTTTTTTGCATGTATCCAAATGTTATTGCCTACCTTATGCTGTGATTCTGGCCTCCACAGACCTCTTTTTGGGCTGCAGCTTTCTCCAGACTGTGGTTTACCTGCTTCCTAGAGTCCTGGAAATGCAGGGCCAAGTTATTGGTTGTGGGAACTTCCATATGTGGAACAGAAGAGATTGTACCCACAACAAAACAAGGGGAAACCCCCATCAAATTTCTGACATTTCTATTATGGGCGGACTCAGTCCACATAAGCAAATTCATCCAGCTGTCCTGGTGGATCAACATAAAACACCTCAGAAATTGTTTCAGATCTTGGTCCATCCTTTCTGTCAGCCCATTGATTTGAGGATGATGCCGCATAGACAACTGAAAAGTAATGCCCAAATTCATACTTGGCAGCAATTGTGGAGACTGACTGGACATGATGGAGGCTACAATCCAATGCAGGGATACAATCACCTTGAAAAATACAACCACAAGTTGAAAAACAGATAGTAACTTGGCAATAGGAGCAAAATGGAACATTTTGTTGATTTAACTCACAGCTTTTCAGTAGTAGTTCCCAGGTGAATTATATTTGGGTACAATAGGTGTTTCTCTATTGCCAGAGGACTTACAGTCTAAGATTGCACCTGAAGCAATGGAAGGTTAAATGACGTGCCCAAGGTCACAGGAATTTGCACCTTAGCTGCCCTGCATTCTCAGCACAGTGCTCTAACCACTAGACTATTCCCCTACTCTGGAAAAACTAATCAGCCATGACCAAGATTGCCAGACAAGCATCACAGGTCAGGAGGTCAGTAATGAAATCCATGGAGAGGTGAGTCCAAGATGTAACTGGGGCTGTAGGTGATTGCAACAGATCAGATAGACTACAATGAAGTACCTTGGTCCTGGCGCACACAGGATAGGCGAAACATAGACTGAACAGTCTTTACATATAGAGAGCCACTAGAAGATTCTAGAGATTAATTCAATAGTTGACTTCTGGGCAGTCTGACAACTTGGAAATATCCAAGCGACAATTCCAAGGGACAAAGGTACAACCCACAGGGACAAGACCATGAAGCTCCTCACTATTAAATTCTTGAAAAGTTTACTCTAAAAGTTTCAGTTTCATAATGTGTGCAGCAATCATAGATGTTGGTATAAATGGTGTCTTCATCAGCAGGAACCAAGATATTCTCTGGAGAAAACCGTTGAGAAAGAAATAAACAAGAATCAATCAAAGAACATATCCCAATGGGCCTGCCTGGAGTTCAAACGTCTGGTGGCCTTAATATAATCTAGATTCTTATGATCAGTGAAGATCATGACTGGAAAAATGGCACCCTCTATGAAAAGCCTTCATTCTTCCAAAGACTATTTGATAGCAAGGAGTTCCAAGTTCCTTACTTCATAATTGCATTCAGTGAAAGAGAATTTCTAGAAGTAGCCACACTGGTTCAGAAACCAGTCTTTGCGACAAAACTGCAAAAGTTTCAACTTCCAGTTCATCCACCTCTGGCATAATTGGTTTGGATGGAATGCGTTGGCACAACAGAGGTGCAGATGTAAAACATTGTTTCAGTTTCTTGAAGATCTCCTGGACCTCAGGATTCCAAGCATGTTTAGGAGTTCTCTTCTGAGTCAAAGCCATCAGCAGAGCCACAACCTTAGAGCAATTCTGCATAAATATAATTAGTGAAACCTAAGAAATGCTGAAAAGCCTTAGAGCCCAGAGTAACTGGTTAGTCGAGCAGAACAGTGACTTTGCTTGGCAGAGTTGAAAAAAGACCTCTTAAACATGCTGTCTGTGGCTGGTTAGGTCTAGAGAGAAAATCAAGTTATTATCAGCATTGAACATCATGTATCCATAAAATATCATTTGCAAAGGTTTGGATTACGGACGGAGGACTGCAAAGACTGAATATCATCACCATATATTCATAGT
This sequence comes from Ichthyophis bannanicus, assembly GCA_033557465.1. NCBI lineage: Eukaryota > Metazoa > Chordata > Amphibia > Gymnophiona > Ichthyophiidae > Ichthyophis > Ichthyophis bannanicus. Next base: position 86,977,100 of record CM066034.1, on the reverse strand, counting down.
GGCAATTCATATTATTAAAGGCAGTTTTCCATTCATTGCCTTGTCTGATCCACATTGGATTGAAGACTTCATAAAGATCCAATTTAGTGAATATTTAGTGATTTCATTACCCTTTCCACGTGAATAAATTTTCTATGTTGCTCATGCCAGACTGGAATAAATTTAACATGAAACTAGTCAAATTACAACCAATATGACATACACATTCTGCAGTACCCAGTCATGCTGAAAAGATTTAGGCGTCATTGTGGATACCATGCTAAAACCCTCGGCCCAGTGTGCAGCGGCGGCCAAGAGAGCAAATAGAATGCTAGGTATGATAAGGAAAGGAATGGAAAATAAAACAAAAGATATTATAATGCCTCTATATCGTTCCATGGTGAGACCGCACCTTGAATATTGTGTGCAATTCTGGTCGCCGTATTTTAAAAAGGATATAGCGATTTTAGAAAAGGTTCAGAGAAGAGCCACCAAAATGGTAAAGGGGATGGAAGGATACTCCTATGAAGAAAGGCTAAAAAGGTTAGGGCTCTTTAACCTGGAAAAGAGACGGCTGAGGGGAGATATGATAGAAGTCTATAAATTAATGAACGGAGTGGAACGGGTAAACGTAGATCGATTGTTTACGTTATCAGAATATAGAAAGACTAGGGGACATGCAATGAAGCTACAGGGTAAACTATTTAAGACTAATAAAAGAAAATATTTTTTCACTCAACGTGTAATCAAACTCTGGAATTTGTTACCGGAGGATGTAGTAAAGGCTGTTAGTGTAGCTGGGTTTAAAAAAGGTTTGGACAAGTTCCTGGAGGAAAGGTCCATAAACCATTATTAAGAAGTGACCGAAGATATCAATGCTTGACCCAGTACAAGCATTGTGGAACTTGTGTCTCTTGGGGAAACTGCTAGGTACATATGACCTAGATTGGCCACTGTTGGAAACAGAATACTGGGCTTGATGGACCTTGGTCTGACCCAGTATGGCATATCTTATGTTCTTATGTTATGTTCTTATGCTGTATTACGAGCATGTTATTGGTGTTACACAGGGTGAGACAGCTGAATGGAAAGGGTTAAGGCCTTAATAGTAGATAGAGAACCTGAGGAACCCATCTTTCCTTTATATAAAAAAGAACCCTACTCCAGCAGGGGATTTAGAAGGGTGAATGAAGCTCCATGTTGAGTTCTCCTGAGTGTATTCCAATATGGCACTGGTTTCGGGTACAGATAGCAGATATGTATGACCACAAAGCAGCAGCATCCTAGGGAGAAGCTCAATGGTGTGGTCACATGTCCATCATCTCATCTTCCTTTTCCTACTCTTCCCTAGGTGGCCAGCATCACTCCTTCTTTAACCCTGCCAAGTGTCCAGCATTTTTTTCCTTCCCTTTCCCAGGGATCCAGTATATGAGGTCTGTCCAAAAAGAAACCAAGCTTGCTAAAGAGGGTGCCAGCAGGCCAACACAGCAGATTCATGATAATAGTGATGTGTAGTGGTGACCTTGAGCTTTAGCATCCCACTTGCTCGATCACGCCACATAAATTAATTATGGACTACATGCAGTAGAGTGACTTTGTCTCATGTGCCTTTTGCTATTTCTGAAACATGTCATAATAGGTAACCTTTCAGAGTGGATTTCAACTTCAGGAACAAAAAGAAGTCTGCAGGGGCCAAATCTGGAGAGTAGGGAGGCTGCGGGACTAGAGACATCTCGTGCTTCGCCAAAAATTCACAGATAAGGAGCAATGAGTGATTGTGACACGGTTCACTTTTTGCTCATCTGTCCAAAGACGTGGGACAAATTTTGCAGCAACACGATGCATCTCAGGTTTTTCAGTCACAATTGTGAGACACAAACTTTTACAGATACCTATTTCTTCAGCAACTTCACGGACAGTAAGGCGACGATTTCCGAGAATAAAAGCACACACTTTCTTATATGATCATCTTTCATTGACATGGAAGGTCATCCAGTTCTGGGATCATCTTCGGTGGATATTCTTCCAGATTTGAAATGTCGGTACCATTTGTAACATTGTTTGCGGCTTAAACAATCCTCTCCATAAGCTTGATGCAAAATCTGAAAAGTCTCGGTGAAAGTCAATTTCACACAGAATTTCATGCAAAGACGTTGTTCTTCAAGATCCTTCATATTTCAGCTTGCAAAAAATAGCAAAAGGCACATGAGACGAGTTCATTCTACTGCATGTAGTCCATAACTAATTCAAGTGGCATGATCAAGCAAGTGGGAGGCGAAAGCTCAAGGTTACCACTACACATTACCATTATCGCGAGTCTGCTATGTTGGCTCACTGGCGCCCTTTTTAGCAAGTTTGGTTTATTTTTGGACAGATCTCATATCGCTCCTTCCCTCTCCTCCCTCCCCCACCACACCGCCATGTCCAGCATTTCTTCTTCTTTCCCCTCTGGGTAGCCAGTATCTCTCCCTTCCCCTTCCCTCCAAAGTGTCCAGCATTTCGCTCATCTTCTCTTTCCCATGCCACCACTCTATTTCTGTTGTCCACTGGAATTCAAGCCTGCCTCAAAAAAAGGAAACTCGGAGCCATGGTGGGCCATCAAGCACCACATATGCACTCATGGCCTGCCAGTCCTGCCTCCTCCAATTCAAGGTTCCTGTTGGAAGGGATGGGAGCGGCAGGCCTTGCTTGCATAGATGCACAAAGGCTCACCGCCACACTATCGGTGGTTTGTTGCTCTGCTGCTGTCTTGCTAGCTGTGCCAGCACTACGTTGTCAGCCCCTGAGGTCTGCCACATTAGGAAGATGCCTAGTCTGCCTAGTGAATGGGCTAATCCTGGGGTCTCTACATGCACATGTGAGCAAGATGAGACATTCTACAAGCAGCTAATTTCTGTGTGGAGATTTGTAGCAGACTGGCTTGTTCTCTTTTCCCAACAAAACATGTGTTCTAGGGACTGCTATATAATTTGTAGTGCACCTTTACATAGAACTTGTGCCAGTTCGATAGGGCATGTCCACCATATAGGCAGGCCCCTAGTGGCCATCCCATTCTTTAAGGATTGCCCTGTAGTGAGTACCGGCACTTTATTTTCTAGGAAAAAAAACACAGTTGACAGTATAGCGTAGTTACTCACCTGTAACAGGTGATCTCCGGGAACAGCAGGAATTTAGTCCTCACATATGGGTATCGTCAGTACCGACAGAGCCTGCACGGGAACGCTCCCCAGCGTCCAATAGGAATGCTTTTGGGAGCATCCCTCAGCACATGCACGCTGCCTTCCCACCTTTCCAACTGTCCCTCTTCAGTTAAGTTTGTAGCTGAGTGAAAAGATAGAGGGAGAGAGGAAAGAGACAAAGAGATAGAGAGACAATTCCTAGAGGAGGTGGGTGGGTTGTGAGGACTAAATTCCTGCTGTTCCCAGAGATCACCTGTTACAGGTCCTAGTTACAGGATCACTTCCTGCCACACCAGGGTGATGCTCTCCTGTCACGTGACCTCTCTCCTCCATGGCAACAGGGATGCTGCCAGACTGGAGGTGGGACTTCAGGACTATATCCCTGTAGGTCTCGTCTATGTACCTCTCTGTCTGTCTTATGTTTTCCAAGTCTGCTACTCTAGCCTCTAGAGAACGGACTCGTTCCCTGAGAGCAGAGAGCTCCTTGCACCTAGTGCACACGTAAGACCTCTCACCAGCTGGGAGAAAATCATACATGTGACACTCAATGCAAAAGACTGGAAAGCCCACATCCCGCTGCTGGACTGCTGTCTGCATCTTAGTTTTAAGTTTGTGTTTAGATCTTTAAGTTCTATATGTACTAAAGGGTGCAATGGATATTTATACCACTAAAACTGTACCTAAGAAGTTTAATATACCTTGTTCACCTGAAGCTTAATTAATCTCAGGTCCTTGGTGTATGACTGATTTGGGTAATGAGCTTCACCTGAGAGCACCTCCTGTCTTTTAAGTTGTGCAAGTACCTATAAAGCTGTGATTATCCCAGGGGAGGGTGGGTGTGGGGAGGGAGGGAGGGATATAACACTTATTAAAAAAGGGCTGCTACACAGTACCTTGTCCTGTGCTGCTGAGGTAAGCTATATTCTGATTTGATTTAAATTATAGCTCTTTGCTGCTACTAGGCTCTAACCTATTATGGGATTTAAACTACAAGCTCTCTGCTGGATTCTAAATTTAACCAGAAAGCTCTCTTCTGTGTTTTAATTTGAAACTAAAAGTACTTTGCTGATGCTAGGCCCTGAGTGACTATGAAATTTAAACTACAGCTGTCTACTGGGTATGAAAGGTAACCAGAAAGTTCTCTGCTGTGTTTTTAAATTGAATCTTAAACTGTTGCTACTAGGCCCTGACTGATTTAACAAAAAAAAAAAAAAAATAGTGGGTTCACAGATTAATTAGCTTTAAAAGAAAAAAAAAAATTCCTTTCAGAAAAATTCCCAGAAGTATATACTCACAATTTCAGATTTCTCTCCAGAAGTAACAGCCCCCCTTTCCAGTCCTTCATCCATCCAGATCACAGGAAGTTTTTATGTTTCCTTTTCAGGGGAAGACATTTCCAGTACAGGGTTCTTCTTTTTGGTCTGGCTTCAGCACCAAGGGTGTTCACGAAATGCATGGCAGTAGTAGCCGCATTTCTACGAACCCTGGGGATTTTTGTCTTCCCTTACTTAGACGACTGGCTCATTCGAGCCTCCACAGTTGCAGAGGCCAGCACTGCACTGTCCCGTACAATGCGAATCCTCCAATACTTGGGATTGGAAATAAACTTCCCGAAGTCTCAACAACTTTCAATACTGCCACATAACTCTTATCAGAATTCACCACTGCTGACATACAACTACATTATCACGACCCTACCCAATAGTCCTTGAGCCAAATACAGAAAATGCTTCACCCTAACAACATGCTCTCGCGAATATCATACACCTGTATATTATTAGCAATAATAATAATTGATCTATACTCATGTTTAAACTATAAAAATCACATGACTATACCTATAATACACACACATAATCGAAATGACTGCCATATGAGATACTCTCATGAATTCCACCCAAAAATTAATTATCATAGGCTAATACACATACAACAAACAAATACACTACAAAAGGACAAGAAAACCTGCTCTATCTGCTCATCCTCCCTATCATGCATCCTAATTAATGCACGATCAATGAAAAATAAATTACCCATATTTAATGACCTGATAACTGACTTAAAACCCGACATCTTATGTGTCACAGAGACATGGCTTTCTGAAACAGATACAGTCTATCTAAATCAACTTGATAAAGAGAACTACGACACATTCTACAAACATAGATCCAACAAAAAAGGTGGTGGAGTTCTAATGATGACTAAAAAAACATTAAACGCCAAGCCAATCCATTCAAATTTCAATAATAACATGGACACATTATTAATAAAAATCGGCCTCATAAAAATTTGCTTAATTTATAGACCACCAGACAATAAAACAGATGGCCTGGATTCTCTTATTGAACTCCTCAGCTCATCTACTGATCAAAATCCTGTAATCATGCTAGGCGACTTTAACCTTCCATCCCTACCAACACTAGACTCTAAACTATTCCTAGACACCATAGCAGACATACAGTACCATCAAATAATTAAAACAGCAACACATATCAAAGGAGGAACATTAGATTTGGTTCTTCTTCCTGAGATACTCTTCAAACTATTTAACTCAAACTCCATAGAATGCACTGAGACACCTTGGTCTGATCATTCTATCATCAAAATAAATCTCACATATCCCATCCCTAGCACCAATAATTACACAAGAAGTACTCCCACTTCAAAATTCAAAAAATTTAATGAAACAGACTTCCTTGACTCCACAATCCCCTACTTCTTATCAACAACAAATTTGGATGACGCTGTTAATAACTGGAACGATACTATTAATAATGCAGCTAAAAATAACCAACCAAATAAAAAAACCATATACTCTAAAACAAATAATTCACCTTGGTTTAATAGCACTCTAAGACTAATGAAAAAAGAACTAAGAAAACTTGAAACGAAATGGAGGAAATCCAAGTTGTCTGTACACAAGGAAATATACAATAACTATCTAACAAAATATAAGGAAACAATAGACAGCACGAAGAAAAATTATTACGCAGCAACCTTAGCAAAATCATACAATAGACCTAGAGAGCTATTTTCCATAGTCAGAAAATTAACCAACAATGAGCAAACTTCTAACAATGAAATCACAGACATCTCAGTTCAAACCTTAGCTAATCACTATCAAAACAAAACAAAGAAACCCACCATGCCCTTAGAAAATATCAACATCTCTTATCAACCTGTAGATAAATGGTTAGAATTTTACCCCATTTCAAAGTGTCATTAAAAACAATCATCTCCGGCCTAACTACCACAACTTCGTATTTAGATCCATGTCCTGTATCATGGATAAAAAACACACTACCAACTCTACTATCCTTTATTCTCCCAATAGTAAATCTTTCACTTACCCAAGGATACCTTCCATCCCCGCTCAAACATGCTCAAATACGTCCAATTTTAAAGAACTGCAAACTTGATAAAACATCCCCTACATCATATAGGCCCATCTCTAGCATACCATTCTTGTCCAAAATAATTGAAAAGGTAGTGCAACTACAGACACAGGAATTTATAGACTTATCTTATCCACTAGATGATCAACAATATGGATTCCGGCCCCGCCATGGAGTAGAAACCCTCCTAACAGTATTAATAGATACACTCCTAAAAGGAATTGACAATCATAAACAGGCGTTCATCTTACTTTTCATTGACATATCAGCAGCTTTTGATAGCGTGCATCACTCAATTTTGCTCAACAACCTACGACAGATAGGCATAAACTCTACCGTACATAAATGGTTCACCTCATATTTAAATAACAGAACACAAAATGTAAGAACAGGTAATCAAACATCCAACACATACAAACAAGAAATAGGTTTACCACAAGGTTCAGCGCTTTCAGCCCTACTCTTCAATATCTATATAAAACCGGTCTGCAACATCTTTAAAAAATTCGGAATACAATATCACCTTTATGCGGATGATATTATGATGTACATACCTTTTACGATTCCTAACCTACCGACTCAACTTCTATCAGACTGCTACAATGAAATTACATACTGGCTAAAAACCCAAACCTCCATATAAACCATACTAAAACCGAAGTCTTGATCGTAACAAAAAACCAAACATTTACTCCCCCAACCCATATAACACTACAAAACCAAGAAATTAAAATAAAAAATGAAATAAGATATCTAGGAGTCATTTTAGATACACACCTTACTATGGAAACCCACATTAGAATACCTTAAAGAAAATCTACTTCAAACTTAAAATCCTCAAACAATTGCGCCCCCTGGTATTTATGCCAAGATTTCATCAATATAACACAGGCTACCATTACTCCCCACTTCGATTTCGCTAACTTAATACTTATAGGCATTCCAAAACAAAATATCAAAAGAATCCAACTCGCACAAAATGCAACAGCTAGAATTATATTAAAGATAAATTCACTCCAACACATTAAAACTAGTTCCTTCCCAATGCCTAGAATTCATAGGAGCCTGTCTGGATACCAGACAGGCAAGGGCTTTCATTCCACAAGCTGGGGGTCTTCGCTTTATGCAGCTAGCTTCCCAAGCAGCAGGCAAATCCTCCCTCACAGCTCGGGAACTACTGCAGTTACTGGGACACATGGCATCCACAGATCATGTAGTCCCATATGCTCGCCTCCACAAGCGAGCAGCTCAGTGGACCCTCTCCACATAGTGGAAACAGGCCACGGGTCATTTTGTCGGACAAAATAACAATCTTTCAATGACTAATTTTGTTCCTCCAATGGTGGCAATCACTAGAAAATCTGACAGTGGGGTCTCCTTTCCATCAACCCCTCTTTCAGGCCACCCTAACAACAGATGCATTACAGGTGGGTTGGGGAGCACACCTGAATCATCTCTCTACCCAGGGCACCTGGACTCCACAGGAGGTAGGTTTACACATAAACCTCCAGGAATTAAGAGCAATTTATCTAGCTCTTCGAGTGTTCCACGCCGAGCTCAGCTACAAGACAGTCCTAGTCCAGACGGACAATCAGGTAGCCATGTTCTGTGTGAACAAGCAGGGCGGAATGGGCTCTCTGTCGTTATGCAACGAAGCTTTACGACTGTGGGCCCTTGCCAGAGAGCATCAAATTCACCTTCTAGTGGTATATCTTCCAGGCATTCAAAACCTTTGGGCAGACAAACTCAGTTGAGTACTGCTACCTCACGAGTGGTCACTCCACCTAGACCAGGTGGCAAAGATATTTCATCTCTGGGGCACTCCAGACATAGACCTCTTTGCAAGTCCACTGAATGCCAAACTTCCCCGGTTCTGTTCCAGGATTCCGGCACACAACTCTCAGGAAAGGGATGCCTTCCTCCTTCACTGGGGTCAGGACTTCCTTTATGCCTTCCCACCCATTCCCCTCATCCCCAAAACACTCTTCAAGCTTCAGAGAGACAAGGGTTGCATGATTCGCGCAGCACCATGATGGCCACGCCAAACATGGTATTCCCTGCTTCTGCATCTCTCTCAAGTGGCACCTCTGGAAGGGCATGCTCCAGATCTCCTTTCCCAGGAGAATGGGACGCTATGGCACCCGAATCCCCAGTCCCTGCATCTCACGGCCTGGTTGCTGAAGGCTTAGACCTCCAGGATTTCAACCTGTCCCAGCAGGTAAAAGATATTCTTCAGGCTTCTAGGAAACTTTCCACAAGAAGATCTTATGCCTTCAAGTGGAAACGTTTTACTATATGGTGCTCCAAGAGGGGATTAAACCCCCTGGTCATACCCTTAGAAGCGATACTAGAGTATCTCCTTCACTTATCGAATTCTGGGTTAAAGACCAATTCGGTAAGAGTCCATCTTAGTGCAATTGCAGCTTCTTATAAGCCTCTAAATGGACAACCAATTTCCTCTCATCCACTCCTATCAAGATTTATGAGAGGCCTTTTATTAACTAAACCTCCCATCAAGCCACCACCTGTGGCATGGGATCTAAATCTAGTTCTCGGGCAGCTCATGAAGCCGCCTTTTGAGCCTTTAGCCACTGCAGCCCTTAAGGTTTTGAACTGAAAGGTCATCTTCCTAATTACAATCACCTCTGCCCGTCATATCAGTGAATTGCAAGCTTTAGTGGCCGATCCTCCTTATACTAGGTTTCATCATGATAAGGTTGTTCTTCGAACTCACCCACGTTTTATGCCAAAGGTGGTTTCGCCTTTTCACTTAAATCAATCAATTTACCTTCCTGTATTTTTTCCGAGGCCTCACGCCTCTAATGCAGAAAGAAACCTTCATACTTTGGATTGTAAAAGGGCCTTGGCCTTTTACATACAAAGAACACAGCAACATAGAAAGTCCTCACAACTTTTTATAGCTTTTTTTTGACCCTAGTCATTTGGGACTTCCAGTCTCCAAAAGAACTTTATCTAAATGGATTGCCCAATGAATATCCTTTACTTATGAGAGTAAGGGTCTTCCTCTTCAGGACCATGTCACAGCTCATAATGCGAGAGCCATGGCAGCTTCTATGGCTAATCTCCACTCTGTGTCTATCGATGACATTTGTCAAGCAGCCACCTGGGCTTCAGTGTACACCTTCACAGCCCACTACTGCCTAGATAAAGCCTCCCATCGGGATGCCTTCTTTGGCCAAGCTGTTCTTCAAAATCTCTTTCAAATCTAAACCAACTCCTACCCACCAACCCTGGTGGGATGCCAGAGATCCATGGGAGGAAGGATTCTCACCTTCAACAGTGGCACCTTCCTGGGGCTATCTCCCTGGCATCCTCAGCTAGGGAGTCCCGATATGTGAGGACTACATTCCTGCTTGTCCTCCAGGTGATGTAAACCCCTCTCGCACCGAGGAGGTTTCTCCAGGGCCAAGTGCCCATGAGGGAAGGGTTAGGACAGCAGTTATAGTTGGTGATTCGATCATTAGGCATGTAGATAGCTGGGTGGCTGGTGGACGTGAGGATCGCCTGGTAACATGCCTGCCTGGTGCGAAGGTAGCGGACCTCACGCGCCACCTAGATAAGGTCTTAGATAGTGCTGGGGAGGAGTCTGCTGTCTTGGTACATGTTGGTACCAATGACATAGGAAAATGTGGTAGGGAGGTTCTGGAAGCTAAATTTAGGCTTTTAGGTAGGAAGTTGAAATCCAGAACTTCCAGGGTAGCGTTCTCCGAAATGCTTCCCGTTCCACGCGCGCAGGACCCAAAAGGCAGGCAGAGCTCCGGAGTCTCAATGCGTGGATGAGACAATGGTGCAGAGATGAGGGGTTCGGATTTGTTAGGAACTGGGGAACATTCTGGGGAAAGGAGGGGCTCTTCCGAAGGGATGGGCTTCACCTTAACCGGGATGGAACCAGGCTGCTGGCATTAACCTTTAAAAAGGAGATAGAGCAGCTTTTAAACTAGATAATAGGGGAAAGCCGACAGTCGCCCAAGAGCGCATGGTTCGGAAGAATGTATCCTTGAAGGATACTACAAAAAGCAGAGAGGTTCCAAAAAAGAGTAAAGTAGCCCAAATGCCCTCGAGTATGGAGCAGACAGAACTTAAAGATCCCAAATTACCCATGTCTACCAATAGCCAAATTAATATGAATAAAATACAGTCTCTAAAATGCTTGTATGCAAATGCTAGAAGTCTACAAAACAAGATGGGAGAGTTAGAATATATAGCACTAAACGAGAGGTTAGATATGATTGGAATATCAGAGACATGGTGGAAGGAGGACAACCAGTGGGACACTGTGATACCTGGGTACAAACTATATCGAAATGATAGAGCTGATCAAATTGGTGGAGGGGTTGCGCTCTATGTTAGAGAGGGCATTGAGTCAGAAAGGATTAAAGTTTTGCAAGAAACAAAATTTGCTGTAGAATCTCTATGGATTGAAATTCCATGTAAAAAGGGAAAGGCGATGGCAGTGGGGGTGTACTATCGTCCGCCTGGCCAGAATGAACAAATGGATGATGAAATGCTCAAAGAAATCAAGGAAGCTAGCAAAAGTTACAGTGCAGTAATAATAATGGGTGATTTCAATTACCCCGGCATCGACTGGGTCAGTGTCACAACAGGACATGCTAGGGAGATAAAGTTCCTAGATGAAATAAATGACTGCTTCTTGGAGCAGCTGGTTCATGAACCGACCAGAGGGGAAGCAATATTAGACCTAGTCCTTAGTGGAACACCAGATGTAGTGCAAGAGATAAGGGTGTTGGGGCCACTTGGCAATAGTGATCATAGCATGATCGCCTTTGATTTAATTAGTGGAGGAGGGATAGTAAGGAAATCCACAGTACTACCCTTTAACTTTCGAAAGGGAGACTATGATAAAATGAGGAAAACAGTTAAGAAAAAACTAAAAGGAGCAGTTGCAAAGGTTAAAGACGTACATCAAGCTTGGGTGTTGTTGAAAAATACTATCTTGGAAGCCCAGACCAGCTGTATTCCACGCTTTAAGAAAAGTGGAAGGAAGTCCAAAAAACTGCCAGCATGGTTTAAAGGTGAGGTCAGAGAGGCTGTTGTTGCCAAAAAATCATCTTTCAAGAAATGGAAAAAAAAGCCAAATGATGAAACCTGGAAACAGCACAAGCACTGGCAAGTCAAATGCAAGGCATTGATAAGGCAGGCAAAGAGAGAATTTGAGAAGAAGCTTGCTGCGGAAGCAAAAACCCGAAATAAAGACCTTTTCAAGTACATTCGTAGCAAAAAACCCGTGAGAGAGTCAGTTGGTCCATTAGATGATAAAGGGGTTAAAGGAGCACTAAGAGGCGACAAGGCGATAGCGGAGAGACTGAATGAATTCTTTGCTTCGGTCTTTACTGAGGAAGATGTAGGGATGTTACCCACGACTGAAGTGGTATTTAAAGGTGTGGAAGAATTGAAGGAAATATCGATACATCGGGAAGATGTCTTACAACTATTAGATAAACTGAAGAGTAGCAAATCACCTGGGCCGGATGGTATACATCCAAGGGTGTTGAAAGAACTGAAATTTGAGATTGCAGACCTGCTATCAGTAATCTGTGAACTATCATTAAAATCATCTCTAATACCTGAAGATTGGAGGATCGCCAATGTAACACCAATTTTTATAAAGGGTTCGAGGGGTGATCCGGGAAACTACAGACCGGTGAGCCTGACATCAGTACCGGGAAAAATGGTAGAAACCATTATAAAGAATAAAATTACTCAGCATGTAGATAGTCATGACCTAATGGGAGACAGCCAACATGGCTTTAGACAAGGAAGATCTTGTCTTACTAATCTGTTATGTTTTTTTGAAGGAGTGAATAAACAGGTGGACAAAGGTGAGTCGGTTGATATTGTGTATCTGGACTTTCAGAAAGCCTTTGACAAGGTCCCTCATGAGAGACTTTTGGCAAAACTAAAGAGTCATGGGATAGGAGGCAGTGTACTATTGTGGATCAGGAACTGGTTAAAAGATAGAAAGCAGAGGGTAGGGCTAAATGGCCAATTTTCCCAATGGAGAAAGGTGAATAGTGGTGTACCCCAGGGCTCTGTGCTGGGTCCGCTGCTTTTTGACATATTCATAAATGACCTGGAAAGTGGAATAACGAGTGAGGTTATCAAATTTGCTGATGACACAAAACTATTTAAAGTTGTTAAAACCCAGGAGGATTGTGGAAAATTGCAAGAGGATCTTGATAAATTGGAAGACTGGGCATCAAAATGGCAGATGAAATTTAATGTGGAGAAGTGCAAGGTTATGCACCTAGGGAAGAACAACCCAAACTATGGTTACACGATGCAAGGTTCCACATTAGGAACCACCACCCAGGAAAAAGATTTAGGCGTCCTTGTGGATACCATGTTAAAACCCTCGGCCCAGTGTGCAGCGGCGGCCAAGAGAGCAAATAGAATGCTAGGTATGATAAGGAAAGGAATGGAAAATAAAACAAAAAGATATTATAATGCCTCTATATCGTTCCATGGTGAGACCGCACCTTGAATATTGTGTGCAATTCTGGTCGCCATATCTTAAAAAGGATATAGCAATTTTAGAAAAGGTTCAGAGAAGAGCCACCAAAATGGTAAAGGGGATGGAAGGCTACTCCTATGAAGAAAGGCTAAAAAGGTTGGGGCTCTTTAACCTGGAAAAGAGACGGCTGAGGGGAGATATGATAGAAGTCTATAAATTAATGAACGGAGTGGAACGGGTAAACGTAGATCGATTGTTTACCTTATCAGAATATAGAAAGACTAGGGGACATGCAATGAAGCTACAGGGTAAACTATTTAAGACTAATAAAAGAAAATATTTTTTCACTCAACGTGTAATCAAACTCTGGAATTTGTTACCGGAGGATGTAGTAAAGGCTGTTAGTGTAGCTGGGTTTAAAAAAGGTTTGGACAAGTTCCTGGAGGAAAGGTCCATAAACCATTATTAAGAAGGGACCCAGGATATCAATGCTTGAACCAATACAAGCATTGTGGAACCTGTGTCCCTTGGGGAAACTGCTAGGTACGTATGACCTAGATTGGCCACTGTTGGAAACAGAATACTGGGCTTGATGGACCTTGGTCTGACCCAGTATGGCATATCTTATGTTCTTATGTTCTTATGTGAGTGTATGCATCCTTTAAGTCTAGAGAGCAAAGCCAGTCCTGGCTTTGAAGGTATGGCAGAAGAGTTCCTAGCGAAATCATTTTGAATTTCTCTCAAAACAGATATTTGTTCAATTCTCTGAGGTCTAGAATGGGTCTGTGTCTGTGTCCCCCTGTTCTGTTCTTTGGAATAAGAAAATAGGGGGAGTAGAACCCTGTCCCTTGTTGAAAAATGGGTACTTCCTCTATTGCCCCTTGGGCAAGAAGTGTGGAGACCTCGTGATCTAGCAGATTGTCTGCAGAGGTTTGTGAATTGAATTGCTTTAGAATTGTAGGAGGGGGTATGCTGTGAAAATGAAGTTTGTACCCCTCTCCTATGATGGACAAAGTCCAATCTTCTGTTATCTGATGCCATCTGTTGACAAAGTGGCATAACCTGCCCGGAATATTGGGGGGTGGGGACCCCTCAGAGGCAGGAAGGCAAAGCTCTCTAGTAAGGAGTCAAAGCCCTTGAGGGGGCTGAATCTGGAGAGCTGGTTGGGCTCTCGGGCCTTTTGGTTTCTTTTGCTGTCTAGTTTGTCACTTTTGGGCAACCTGACCTGAAGTCTGACTCTGCTGGGTATAGGAAGGATAAAACTTCCTCCTTTTGCTAAAAGAGGGTTTTTTATAAGGCTTCCTTTTGGCTGGAGTGGCTGTAGACTTTGACAATCTATCTAAGGTAGAATTGTCAGCATCTAACTTGTTAGCCTTTTCCTGCCAGTTCTTGCTGAAGAGATTCTCCCCCGTGCAAGGAATGTTGCCTAACTTGTCCTGTACCCAAGTCTCCAAGTCTGATGCCTGTAACCAGGCAATCCGTCGTGCGCCAATGGCAATAGCAGACGTTCTGCTGATGCATTCAAAGCAGTCAAAGGCTGCACGATTGACAAACTTGGAGACATCTTGAGCATGCTTAACTAGAGCAAGAAAATCTTGTCTCTTATCATCTGAGAGAAATGGGCTCATAAGTTCCAAGTCTCCTGTGACTTCCTTAAGGAACATTCCCATATATAGGATATATGAACTGATCCTAGCTGAAAGCATGGAAGCTTGAAAAGTTCTGCGTCCAAAAGCATCCAGAGTCCTGCATTCATGACCTGGAGGATTGGATGAATGCTTCTTTGCACTTTTCATCCAGCGCATGGCTGATTCCACTACCATTGAATGGTGTGGCAGCTGAGTTTTCTGAAATCCAGGACATGGTGGAACTCGATACATTGTATCAAGTCTCCTAGAGTGAGGAGAAGTAGTCAGAGGTGTCTCCCACATTCTGAGCATCAAGCTATGCAGAATTTCATGGATAGGCAGAGTAGCTGCCTCCTTAGGAGCTTTAGGATATTGGAGGATTTCCAATTCCTTTGCTCTGGGTTCCTCTTCAGGAGCTACTGTTATTGAAAGACTTTTGGCCATATCACGGATGAAATCCTGAAATGACATGTCCTCTGGAGGTGACATTCTGTGTTGGGGAGAAGAGGGATCTTCTAGGAGAAACCCTCTAGTGCCAGCAGAATTGTCAGAGTCTTCGGAATCGGAGGAATCAAAGTATTCCTGACCCCGATGCTCTTGCAAAGCACGATCCCGGTACCGATCAAAGTCGGTACCAAGGTGACCCGGTACCGCTTTGTCCACTCCAGCCAGAGATGGCATGGGAAGAGTTCCCACCAGAGCTGGTACCGTCGGTACCGGCATCGGTGTCGATGTCGGCACCAGTGCCTTTGGGACCACCGGTACCGCAGCCGAAAGAAGAGCTGCGATACTGCGCTCGATAGCGAGGAACCTCTGGTCTATCGACGCAGCCGATGCCTGGGTGTCGGTACCGGTGAGGACGGCCGGAGCCCTGAGCATGGCACAGGTAGTTCTTGCGAGGTTGAGGCCTCGAGAACATCCTGAAGCCCCATCGATGCTTTGGAAGCCGAAGCCTCCTGCCTGGGCTGTTTTGCCGGTGTGGTTCCCTCAAGGGCAATGCCAACGGCCTCTCGATGCTTAGCAGGAGAGCTACCCTTTGAGGACCGGCTATTATGTTTAGTTACCTGAGATCCATGGGAGGAAGAAGAGGCCTTTGACGATGTCGATGCAATGGATCTGGCATCTGAAGAAAAGAGGGTACCGAGCTTTGCGGCCCGGTTCTGCCTTCCTCTTTTGGTCATCCCCATGCAGGAGAGACATTCAGTTGGAGAATGATCAGGTCCTAAACATTTAAGACACCAATCATGGGTGTCAGTGACGGAAATGGTACCGCCACACTTAGTACATTTTTTAAAACCGCTAGTTGGCTTTTCCATGACTTAAGAAAAATGGGGCCTAATGCCCAAAATGGCACCTAGCACCAAAGAGGAAAGTTTCTGAAAAGAAACAGTCAAAGGTTTTGTTTTTTTTTTTTTGGAAAAGAAAAGAACCGGTTGCACCGGTAGGCGTCGTGCGGTAGGCAAACGCGACCACAAGAAAGAAATTTAAAGATGGAATTTTCTGCGGTGACAGGGAATAGGTCCTGTCGGCTCCGTGGAAAACGAAGAACTGAAGAGGGACAGTTGGAAAGGCAGGAAGGCAGCGCACATGTGCTGAGGGATGCTCCCAAAAGCGTTCCTATTGGACGCTGGGAAGCGTTCCCGCGCAGGCTCCGTCAGTACCGACGATAACCATATGTGAAGACTACATTCTTGCTTGTTCCTGGAGATCACTTTTTTCATGTTTTCCATGGTGTCCTGCAATTGAGAAATATAAAGCCCAATTTACTTGGTTTTGTAACACCACATGGACCACACAGTTGGTCTCTGACTTTTCCCTTTATCTCCTAGCAAGGAGAATCCTCTCATATCGTGGGAGTAGCTGTGTTTGGAAGAAAGTCATATGTGTAACTTCAATTTTTTAATTTAATTTTATATTTATGAAAAATTTACAAATTACAAGCCAACAACAACTTCATCATGAAATGTGGGTATCCAAAGTAACAGCATATACAATCAGGAAAACTTCAAAAAGCAAAACAGAGGAAAATAACACAATGGATACCCATCCCCTAGCTCACAAATAGAAGATCCAAGATGTATAATCATATATCAGGAAAACTGAAACAGGCATGGCCAGCCTCGCTATATGACCGGATAGGAGAATCTGTGCTCCCGTCATGAAGAGATTCGCGGGCATATAAAAAGGAAACCAACAAAATCACTACAACCCGATTCATCTAATCCACAATACAAGCAGGAAACATTCTACGAATCGAAACCACATACTCCCAAACACTTATCACAAGAGACAATCACATCTTCTTTATGTATCTCTTGATCTTACAAACTCCACCAAAGACAAAAACAAAAAAGCGAAACATCAACCAGACCTAAAATGTGCACTTGTTAATGCACGCTCTACACGCAATAAATGGCCTGTAATCACAGACCTAATAACCAAATACAATTTAGATATACTTTTGGTGGGGAAGTGACAAAAAGTATATCTAAGTAAACCTATTTGTGGGCTAGGGTGAATGGATACACTGGTGCAGTTTTCTGTAATGCTTGCTGTGTTTTGTTTTTCTATTTTGGCGAGGCCGCGGGGCAGGGTCCCCCCGGCCGAAGATAACCAGGCGCGCGGCCCGGTGCGGGGACCCTGCCCACGGTTGAGGAGGGGAGGGCCCTCGCGGGCGTGATTTAAATCTATTGGCTCGCCCCGAGGAAGAGTTGGGGCGAGCCAATGAGCAGGACAATGGCAGGGGGGGGGTTGTTAAAAGGTGGCGCGCAGCGGCGGCGGTCTCTCTTGGACCGGCATCAGGGAGAGAAGGACCGTCGTTCGTGGCCGGTCGGCAGCTGTTCCCGGGCCTGACCAGTGTGCGGGACGGAAAGGACCTCAGCCGGACGGGAGGCTTGCGGCTGAGGGCCCGTGTGCGGCGCGCAAGTATAAAAAAAAAAAAAAAAAAAGAAGCGAAAGAAATAATTGTATTGGCGCCACACGGGGTAACGGGCAGCATACCACTGGTATGCGAGGGTCGGCTTGAGGTCTGTGGGGGGTAGGAAGGCTAACAGAGTCGGGCTCATTTCGGGCGGCGGAAGTTTCGGTGGGCGGGAGCGCGCATGCCGCCACGGAAGGGACGGCAGGCCCGCGGTTCACCGCGTGGTCGTGGTGAGCAGGGCCGGGGAATGCGACCCAGGCAGCCTTCGTCTGCTCAGTTGGGGGGGGCGGCTAGAGGAGTGTCGGGGAAGGGGTCTGGGCCAAGAGGGGCTGGGAGGGCCCAGGTTTGGGGCGATCGAGGCTCTGGGGGGGCGCGAGCCCCTGGGGGCAAGACAGCAGCTGTAGCTGGAGGGCAAAAGAAGAGGGGTGGCAGGGTGGAGAGAGAGCGGTGCGTGGGGCAGGTAGGGGTGGAAAATGGGCCCCAAGACCAAGGAGGGGATGGGGTGGTGCATGGGGTAGTGGGGTTGGACGGTAGGGGTGAGGTGAGCTCTGGGGGGCAAGGAGGGGCTGGGGTGCGGGAGGCGGCTGTGGTCAGTGGCAGTGGGGAGGGACATGGGCAGGGGGGTTGGGCTGGGGGGGAGGGCCTTTCTTCCCTGGGTGGGCTTCTCCTTGGTTCGGAGCACAGAGCTATGGGCAGGGGCCCTTTGGCCATAGGGGGGTGGCGGGGAGCATGGGTACTCCCGGGGGCTATGCGCCGTGGGACCATTGGCAAGGGGGAGGCCAAGGCTCATCACGGGCAGAGTGGCTGTCGGCTTGGCAGCCGGGGGTTCCCCGGCGGTCCCCTCTCCCCCCTCTTCTTCTCTCTTTTGTTTTCACAGGTCGAATCAGCGGTGCCGGTGGCAGTACGGAGGCCTGAGGGGCGGCGGACGGCAATGACAGAGGATGTTGGAGCCGGCTCCAGAGAACCCCAACAGCGTGAGGACCTCCAGGCGAGCGGGATGGGGGCGCAGACAGCCGGCGGGGAGCGGCGAGATCAGGACGGATTGCTGCAGGATCTGACGGCCAGCGTCGGAGGTGCTGGGGGTGAGTTGTCTGAGGGCAATAGAGGGGGGGGGGTGGGCCGGACCCATCGGAAGGGCAGGGAAAAAAGGGGCGGAAGGCTAAGCGTAAGTGACGGCATGTACGGCACCGTCATCACAGTTCGGATGGTTCTTCGTCGTCCACGGTATCCACATCGTCATCCTCGAGTGTGCCTTCCCGTTCAGGGCAGGGCAGCGAGCCGGTGCCATTGGGATCTTCGGGCGGAAAGGGCATTCCTACGACAGTGGCATTTACGGAGTTGTGGGAGGGGGTTCCGCGGCATTTGCGACGCAAGATATGGAAGAGGAGGTATATCGATATATTTCGATTACTTGAGGGGCGGAGGCGGTCCGGTGAGAGTAGGAAAAAGCGGAAGGAAGATGAGAAGGCGGGTCGCGTCAAGAAAGTGTCCCGGAATGTCCTTAATTGGGTGCGATCCTTTTTAAGATTGGCGAGTGTTTGGGGGCGGCAGGCGCCAGAGGATTATGGAATGCTTTTGGCGTACGCGGACTCTATCATAGAAGTGGCGCAGACCCATGGCGGTTTTGCGTGGCTGAATTATGACGAGAAGTTTCGGGACAAGATGGAGGAGAGCAAGGGGCTATCCTGGGGAACGCAGGATATCAACTTGTGGTTAACCCAGATGTCCGTCGGGATGGGGGGGGGTGGAGGGGCAGGGGGGCGTGGGGTGGGGGGCGGCTTGGGTGCGGCCGGGCGGCCCTTTCGTGCAAACAGTGGTCAAGGGCAGCAGAAGGCAGGGGGGGGAGGGCAAGGAGACATCTGTTGGCGTTTCAACAGGTCCTCGTGCCCTTTCCCTGACTGCAAGTTCCGGCACGCATGCTCGGCCTGCGGGGGGGGGGGGGGCATTCCGCACTCAAATGTTTCAAAAAGGGTGGGGTTCCTGCCCCGGCCACAGCCAACAAGTAATTTTGATTTTGCGGAGTTGGCGCCCTCTCCACTTTCCCGGGAGGTGATCGGCGGCTGGCTGTGTTCGTATCCGCGGAGGCGGGAGAGGGAAATGTTAATGCGTGGGTTTTGTGAAGGGTTCATTATTCCGGTACAAGGAACTATAGCGGGTAGGGCTGCACGCAACTCGCCGTCAGTGCGGCGATTGGCGGCGGTGGTTAAGGAGAAATTGGCGGTCGAGTTGCGTTTGGGCAGAATAGCAGGTCCGTTTGCGGAGCCACCAGTGGAGAATCTAGTGGTTTCCCCATTAGGTGTCATCCCTAAAAAGGAGGCGGGGAAATTTCGTCTGATACATAACCTCTCATTTCCACTGGGGGACTCGGTGAACGATCATATTCCGAAAGAGCTGTGTTCGGTTCGCTATGCGTCCTTTGACGAGGCAGTGGGGCTGGTGAGACATTGTGGCCCAGGGGCTCGGTTGGCAAAAGTAGATATCGAATCGGCTTTTCGTCTGCTGCCGGTTCATCCGTCTTCGTTTTATTTGCTGGGTTTTTCTTTTGAGAACGAGGTTTATGTGGACAAGTGCATGCCAATGGGATGTTCGGTGTCTTGTGCATACTTCGAAATGTTTAGCTCCTTTTTGCACTGGAATTTAGTACGGCGAGTGGGGGTTAGGAATGTTGTACACTATCTGGATGATTTTCTATATGTAGGGGCGGCTGGTTCTGGGGAGTGTCAACAGTTAATGGACGGTTTTATGAGCATGGCAAGGGCGTGTGGGCTCCCGCTGGCGGAGGACAAGACAGAGGGTCCCGCCACGTGTATTACGTTCTTGGGAGTGGAAATTGACTCAGTCGGAATGGTGGCGTGCCTCCCGATGGACAAAGTCGTCAAGTTGCGGGTCCTGGTGGCGAATGGATTGGCGTCTAGCAAGTTATCTCTGAAGGAACTGCACATATTGATTGGTTCGTTGAACTTTGCATGCAGGGTCATACCGATGGGCCGGGTGTTTATGCGTCGCTTGGCGGCAGCCACGGCGGGGGTGCGCAAGCCGCATCATCGGATCCGAATGTCACAGGTCATGAAGGCTGATTTGAGGGTTTGGGATGTTTTTCTGAGGGACTTTAATGGGGTATCTGTTCTGATGGAGGAGGAGGTCTCTAGCGCGGATCTGCAGCTTTATACAGACGCGGCGGGCGGAGGGGGTTTGGGGATTTACTTTGGGGGTGAGTGGTGCGCTGCACAGTGGCCTCAATCATGGCACGCGGCGGGCTGGACTAGCAACATTACGTTCTTGGAGCTGTTCCCGTGGCTGGTCGTCTTGCACTTATGGCCGGAACGCCTGCGGAACCGGAGAGTGACATGGTGGTGTGACAATGAGGCGGTGGTGGCGATAGTCAACCGGTACACGCCGTGCTGTTCGCTGGTAGCGGGTTTGATGCGGGACATAGTGTTCGAGTGTTTGCGTTTAAATGTCGCGGTAAAGGCACAGCACATTCCGGGTTGCACTAATCGCATTGCCGATGCTCTTTCTCGTTTCAAGTGGGAGTTGTTCCGGACGCTGGCGCCGGAGGCAAGCGAGGAAGGCAGGACGGTGCCGGAGCATTTATGGACGATTGGCCCGCGGAGATGGTTCGACTGTTGAAGGATTCCCTTGCACCGTCGACTTGGGTGGCATACCAGAAAGGATATGACACGGTCCTGGGCTACTTGGAGGCGCACGGATGGTGGCCAGGAGCCGTGGTGGACTGTTTATTGGGGCGCTATGTAGTGGAGGTGAAGTGCGCTGGCACGTCCCGGGCATCACTGCGTAGGCGGTTGGCGGGCTTTACCTTCTTTGCCAGAGCGGCAGGCTGGGTGTCAAGGAAGCCGGGATTTTTGGTACAGCGGCTGCTTCGTGGCTGGGATAGAGGGAGCCCGCCTCACCGGGACTCCCGGTTGCCTGTGACACACGAGCTTTTGGCGAGGCTTTGCGAGATGCTGCCGAGTGTGGCGGAGTCATGCTACGAGGCGGTGCTGTTTAGGGTAATTTTCTGCTTGGCCTTCTTTGGGGCCTTCCGGGTGGGGGAAATGGTGGCCAGCTCGAGCAAGGCGGAGCGGACTGGGGGGCTAAGGTTTAAGCACGTGCAGCTTGAAAATGGGCAGCTGCGGGTTAGGCTCGTGAAGTCCAAGACCGATCAATTGGGCAAGGGGTTGTGGGTGGTGCTGAAGGAGGTGGTATCCTTGCCGACTTGCCCGGTGGGGGCCGTGCGGGCATATTTAGCGGGGCGCCCGGTCGCAGATCACTTGTTTTTCCTACACGAGAATGCAAAGTGGGTGACCCGATTCCAAGTGGCAGCGGTACTGCGGTTGGCCATTAAGGGTCTAGGCATGGATCCGGCACACTTCGCTCCGCATTCCTTCCGCATTGGAGCGACGACAAGCGCAGCTGCGGCTGGGCTGTCGGAGGTTGCGATTCAGAGCATTGGGAGATGGCGGTCGCAGGCCTTTAAAGGTTATGTCCGTTTATAAGGGGAATGGGGGGGCCTGTGGCTAACATGTGCTTTCTTTTTCAGATGCTGTGCGGTGCCCGCAACCATGCTGGATGATCGGGCATTCATTTGTGCATTTGGCGGGGCTGCAGGCAGCTGAACGGCCACTGGGGCCCAACTTGGGTCTTGATCCGGCTTCGGTGTCGCTTCTATGGCTGGGTGAGCGTGGTCTGCGGTGGCCGCAGCTCTTACCTCTGCTTCGACACCATGGCCGAGTGAGAGACAAACCCGCGGTGATCCTGCTGCATGTGGGAGGAAATGATCTGAATGGATGGACCTGCAAGCAGATCATTCGAGCAGCGAAGCGGGATTTTGCAATAGTGTATAGGCTGTTTCCACAGGTTATGTTAATGTGGTCAGACATTATTCCAAGGCCTGTTTGCCGGCAGCAACGGCGTTGGTCCCGTGGGTTGGCGAAAGTCAATCGACAGATTGGGAGGTGGGTATGTCAGCAAGGGGGGTACCAGATTATGCACCCCTGGGTGGATGTGGACTGTGCCGGGCTATATCGCACGGACGGTGTGCATTTATCACCAGTGGGAGTGGACCTCTTGTTAAATGACTGGCAGGAGGCCTTGGAATGCATAGTCCAGCAGGGGGCTCGATGGTCGCAGCTCAGTGGGGGGGCGGCGTAAAGGCGCAGGTGCGCTATACGCCGGGTGGCGGGATCCCGGAGGTTTCCAGGGTCCGGAGCCTTAAGCTGGAATTGGGGCGGGGGCGGGGGCCCCCAACCCGGATGACCCCTGGCCGGTCTTTGCTAGTAATATGGCGAGGCCGGGGAAAGGGGGGGGTTGGCTTTGCCGCTGGCTCGGCCGCGGCGGGAGTGGAATGAGTTCACCTTGCTAGTAATATGGCGGGTGAGGGCTCATCCTACTCGGGATTTGTTATATAATGGTTGTATGATTAAGCAATGTTTGGAATGTTATAATTTGGTTAATAAAAACTGCGACCATTTTGAGCCAAGTTATTGTCTGGACTGATTATTGGGTGCGAAAGGGAGAATGAAGAAGGAAGGGTTGGGGAGGGGGAGGATCAGGGTACCACCGGGTCCGAGCTGCATTGGTTATCAATTATTTGCTAATTTGTATCTATTCTATTTCTTTCAAGATGGTTCTGTGAACTTCTTGTGATTTTTGATTTAAAATGCTATAAATAAAAAAATAAAAAAAGATATACTTTTGGTTACTGAAACTTGGCTCTCTAATACAGACAACGTAATATTAAACCGCCTTACTCCACCCAACTTCACAATCTACACCTGCAACAGAGAATACAGAAGAGGCGGTGGTGTCCTAATACTTGCAAAAACAGTGCTACAATATCGCATAAATTTAATCAAAAGTACACAACACTTAAACACACTAACTATTACCAACAAATCCAACTCCATTAACCTCATCTACAGAGCACCAAATGCGGTCTCTGATGAACTTTCAGACATCATTGACCTAGCCTGTAACCCAGAAGACCCCTCCAAACCAAACTGGTTATTAGGCGACTTTAATCTGGCTTCTACTCAACCTACCCTAGTCAAGTCTTTCTTAGAAGCAATGTCTGACCTCAACTACAAACAAGTAGTGGCTAATCCCACCTATCAAAGTGGGAATCTCTTGGACCTAATCTTTATCCCTCAACATGACATGATTATGATGAACAAAATTGATCTCTCTATTACCCCTGTCCCATGGTCTGACCATAACCTAATAACTTTTCAGATACCAGCATATCAATCCACAGACTACTGTCTAAACTCAACTGGATGCAAAAGATCTACAAGATTCAAGCAACTAGACAGTGATGACTTCAGAAACCATGCTCTCCCAAAGCTTGCCAAACTATCAGATAATCTCAATGATATTGTAAATAACTGGAACAATACCCTCTCCTCATACTCGCAACTCCCAGCCTTGATCAAAAAATCAACATCTGACAACCGAGTTACTAAAAAACAATCTGCCCCATGGTTCTCACATGAACTACGTACCTCTCTCCTCCACCTCAGAAAGCTTGAGAGAAAATGGAGAAATACACGTAATTCCTCTGACCAAACCACCTACTTAGAACATCTTAAACAATATCGTGAATCAATTTGGGCTAAGAGAAAAGAATACCATGCTGATATCCTCAGCCACTCTCTGAATAAACCAAGAGACTTATTTAATCTAGTAAAGTCCTTTATCAATCAACCATCTCCGCCACAACAAGAAGGGATTCAGCCCCAAGCCTATGCGAACTACATCCAATCCAAATCAATAAAAACAAATACAACATCATTACATGAACCTGTCCAAACTTCCCTTCCGCAGTTTTCAATCACCAACCTCTCACCACCCTCTGTAAAAACCATAAATGAAGTTATTACCTCCATCAACACGACAACTTCACCATCTGACCCATGCCCAGCACACTGGATAAGATCTATGCGCACAGAACTCAGCCCTTTTATAGCTAACATAGCGAAGCTGTCATTTGAATCTGGTGTCTTCCCAGATGCTCTCAAACATACATACATCCGACCACTGCTGAAAAACAACCAGCTTGACCCAAAGAAGGAGGACTCATACCATCCAATCCCTAGTATCCCATTTCTAGCCAAACTTCTTGAGAAATTAACTCTCAGGCAGATACAACAGCATATAGACTCATTTTCCCCTTTAGATCCATGTCAACATGGATTCAGGGAAGCCCACGGTGTAGAAACTCTCCTAACAACATTAATCAATACACTTATCAACGGCATTGACAATCTGAAAAATGGCTTTGCTCTAATATTTCTTGATATAGCTGCTACGTTCGATTCTGTGGATCACATACAACTACTAAAGCGACTTCATGAGAAGGGAATCAAGAACCGTGCTTGGGACTGGTGCAAATCCTACCTGGAAGGTAGATTACAACAAGTTCGTATTGGTAATGCTACTTCAAATCCCTTTCAGCAGAAACAAGGTGTACCACAAGGCTCCTCCGTGTCTGCACTGCTGTTCAACATCTATATGTAGCCAATCTGTGACATCGCACGCTCTTTTGGTATATCCTGCCTTATGTATGCGGATGATGTGCTATTATTCTCACCGATATCTGTATCATACCCAAACTATACAGTGCTAATCAACTGTTTTAATTCAATAACTGATTGGCTTCTCTCTCAAAACCTCCGTATTAACTTTAAAAAAAACCAGAGGTTCTAATAATCACAAGGAATAAATCTCTTTCTCCCCTCCATCAATTCTAAAAGTCAGAGATGCTGATCTCCCAGTCAAATCAAATATTCGATATCTAGGAGTAATTCTGGATCAAAGGTTAGACTTCAAGGAACATATAAAACGCACCGTAAAGGCCATTTACTTCAAGATAAAAGCCCTTCGTCATCTGAGACCTATGATGAAGTCTGATGACTTCCGCACCATCTTTCAATCTCTAGTCATGCCGCACTTTGATTATGCTAACATAATACTCCATGGCTTACCAAATATAACTATTAATCCTCTACAATTAGCCATGAACGCAGCTGCTCGTGTCCTCTGCGGATCATCAAAGTGTGAGCATATTTCCCCCATTCTAGAGAAGCTTCATTGGTTACCAATAAACTGTAGAATCCAATATAAGGCCATCCTTACCACCTTTAGGGCCTTCAATAATATTTCTCCAGATTCCATCTCTGATCTCATCATACACACAACAAATAACAGGTCCAGGAGATCTCCAGCTGTTGACACACTACTTATACCAAAAGTTTCCTTAAAAGCTAATCATCCATCAATAGAGCTTTTTCGAATTATGCTCCTAGATGTTGGAACAAACTCCCTCCCAATATCAGAGCAATTAAAGACATCAAACAATTCAAAAAAGCCCTTAAACACCACCTTTTCATCGCACACTTCAAACACCTAAACACCCCTTCCCCTCCCCCATCTTTTTAACCTCATACCTACCCTAACTAACAGTATAGATTTTATATATCTCCAACATGTATTTTCTAGAAATATAAATGATTTCCCTGTTTACTTCCATGTTCATTTTCCTGTTACTTGTAATAGGTCTGTTATATCTGACCAATTGTTGTATTGTTTCAATGTAAACCGCACTGATGACAAATAGCGCGGTATATAAGAAAATTAAATAAATAAATAAAATAAACTGAAAAGAAAAATAGAAAATATATGATTGCCCCTGGAACTTCACACAACATTTACAAGGATATTTCAGGAAAAATCCCCCATCCAGCTGCAGTACTCGTGGACGCAGAATCAGGAATTCCCGCCTGCGGCGCTGAGTTTCTTTAGCCAGATCGGGGAAAATATGTATCATGCAACCCAAAAAAGAAATATTGCATTTCCTATATAACATCCTGAGGAACCATTCACGGTCAGATATCAGGACCAATGTTATCAAACAATTAGCAGGAACAGTAACTGCAGTAACAGAGGTATTTAATATTTCAGAAATATTTAACACATCAGCTTCCTGAAAAACAGAAAGCTCATCTTCAGCAGGGGCCTTCTGACTTGATGGTAAGTAATAAGCCTTGACTAACGGGGGGCATGATTCCATGAGAACGCACAAAACCTCCTGAACATATTTTTTAAACATATCCTTTGCAGTAACATATGGAGCCTTCAGAAAATTAATCTGAGATTAGGAAGACGATTAAAGTTATCTAAATTTTTACTCTAAGCGTAATGTCAAAAAGTTAGTGTCTTTCATGAAGACTTCAGAATGCATTTCCAACACTTCTAAACGAGATGTTAAGTCGGTTGTTACAGATTGCAAAGTTGTTATAGACTCACTGTTCCTTGCACAAGTCTCGTTAATCCGTCGGGTCTTCTCCTGAAAAGCCTGAATTTGAGGTGTTATAGCTTCCCCCAGAAGCTTAATATCCAGCCATATAGACTCCAAAGTAAAATGTTCTGGAAGTGAAGATCCACCAAATCTCGGGTTTCCAAGGGCACCACAAACTCTTCTGGGCGGGAACCGGCATCACCAGCTGTCACCAACATACTCCCTCTCTTAGGAATCACACCAAGCTGTTGAACCGACAGGACTCCTTCACCCTCTGCTCCTCCTGTCAGACAACCCCAGCGGGGACCGAGAGACACCAGCAAAGGTTGCTCTGTCCACGTCCGTCCATTTCATAGAAACACTTGGGTACACCAATTTAGACAGCTTCCGCATCTCCGTAGGTATGAGCTCACTGCCCAAGGAGTACTGAGAGACAGACCGCTCTAACAGTCCCTCAACCGGGCTTACCACCTATGGAACAATCGCTGGTCAGTACTCTGCGCAGGTAAGCAACCAAAGAGTAGGTTTGCAGATTAGTCTGGGGACACTGATGCTGCATAACCTTATTTATTTATTTATTTATTTATTTAGACAGAGTTGTATACCACCTTATCCTTCAATCAAGGTGGTTACGTCACATCACAATTAGAGGGTTACAATTAACATTAGGGTACATGTAAATATTTAGACAGTACAGTTACATAACAGCATTTAGACAGTACAATAAAGGTAAAGCATAGTTACTCACCTGTAACAGGTGATCTCCGGGAACAGCAGGAATTTAGTCTTCACATATGGGTATCGTCGGTACCGACGGAGCCTGTGTGGGAACGCTCCCCAGCGTCCAATAGGAAAGCTTTTGGGAGCATCCCACAGCGCCTGCGTGCTGCCTTCCTGCCTTTCCCAACTGTCCCTCTCCAGGTGAGTTTAAAGCAGAGACAAAGAGAGAGGGAAAGAGAGATAGAGAGATACAACTCCTAGGGGAGGTGGATGGGTTGTGATGACTAAATTCCTGCTGTTCCCGGAGATCACCTGTTACAGGTGATTAAATATGCTATCTCCAGGAACAAGCAGGAATGTAGTCTTCACATATGGGGACTCCCTAGCTGCAGATGCCAGGGAGAAAGCCCCAGAAGTTCTGTGCCCTTGTTAAAGGGCTCCACTTCCCCCCATGGATCTCTGGCATCCTACCAGGGATGGTGGGTAGGAGCTGATTAAGTATGGAACAGGTGTTGAAGAACAGCCTGACCAAACAAGGCATCCCGGAGGGAGTCCTTGTCTCAGCAGTAATGGGCTGTGGAGGTATGAACAGAAGCCCAAGTAGCTGCTCGACAGATGTCGTCGATAGACACAGAGTGAAGATGAGCCATAGAGGCTGCCATGGCTTTCACATTGTGAGCTGTGACATGGCCTTCAAGAGGAAGGTTTTTACTCTCATAGGCAAAATATATACACTGTGCAATCCAGCTGGACAGTGTTCTTTTGGAGACTGGAAGTCCAAAATGACCAGGATCAAAAGCAACAAAGAGTTGAGAGGACTTTCTATGTTGCTGTGTCTTTTGCAAGGCCAAAGCCCTTTTACAGTCCAAAGTATGAAGATTCCTTTCTGCATTTGAGGCATGAGGCCTTGGGAAGAATACAGGAAGATAAACCGCTTGGTTTAAATGAAAAGGTGACACCACCTTTGGCATAAAGTGTGGATGAGTCCTAAGGACTACCTTATCATGATGGAACCTTGTATAAGGAGGATCAGCCACCAACGCTTGCAATTCACTGATGCGACGTGCTGATGTGATTGCAATAAGGAAGATGACCTTCCAGGAAAGGAATTTCAAAGAGGTAGTGGCTAATGGTTCAAAGGGCGGTTTCATGAGCTGCCCAAGAACCAGATTTAAGTCCCATGCCACCGGTGGTGGCTTGATGGGAGGCTTAGTTAAAAGAAGGCCTCTCATAAATCTCACTATGAGAGGATGAGAGGAAATAGGTTGTCCATTTAGAGCCTTGAAAGAAGCTGCAATGGCACTCAAATGAACTCTCACTGAATTGGTCTTAAGCCCTGCATTTGATAAATGAAGGAGATACTCCAGTAATGATTCCAGAGGTATCGCAAGAGGGTTAAGACCTTTCTGCGAGCACCATATGGTAAACCTTTTCCACTTGAATGCATAAGAGCGTCTTGTGAAAGGCTTCCTGGAAGCATAAAGGATATCCTTTATCTGCTGGGAAAGGTTAAAACTGTG
Organism: Ichthyophis bannanicus; assembly: GCA_033557465.1. Taxonomy (NCBI): domain Eukaryota; kingdom Metazoa; phylum Chordata; class Amphibia; order Gymnophiona; family Ichthyophiidae; genus Ichthyophis; species Ichthyophis bannanicus. The sequence continues at coordinate 86,947,971 of CM066034.1, read as the reverse complement.
AAGTTCTAGGCTTTCAGCCACCAGGCCCTGAGATGCAGAGACTGGGGATTGGGATGCCACAGCATCACATCCTCTTGAGAAAGGAGATTTGGAGCAGATCTTAACTCCAGAGGCGGAGCTTGAGAGAGATGTAGGAGCAGAGGGTACCACATTTGCCGTGGCCAACGTGGAGCTATGAGAATCATATGACCTCTGTCTCTCTGAAGCTAGAACAGGGTTTTGGGAATTAGGGGAATGGGTGGAAAGGCATATAGGAAGTCCTGACCCCCAATGGAGGAGGAAAGCATCCCTGGCCTGACAACCCTAAGCCGGAATTCTGGAACAGAAGCGGGGAAGTTTGGCATTCAGCGGACTTGCAAAGAGGTCTATGTCCGGGGTTCCCCAAATTTGAAAACTTTTGGTCACCTGGTCTGCATGGAGAGACCATTCGTGTGGAAGCAGAACTCGACTGAGTCTGTCTGCCCAAGAGTTTTGAATGCCTGGAAGATACACTGCAAGGAGATGAATCTGATGCTCTCTGGCGAGGGCCCATAGTCGCAAAGCTTCGTTGTAGAGCGACAGAGAGCCTGTTCCACCCTGCTTGTTCACATAGAACATGGCTACTTGATTGCCCGTTTGAACTAGGACTGTCTTGTAGCTGAGCTGGGTGTGGAATACTCGAAGAGCAAGGAAGATTGCTCTGAGTTCCAGGAAATTGATGTGTAGATAGGCCTCCTGTGCAGTCCAGGTACCCTGAGTAGAGAGGCCTTGCAGGTGGGCTCCCCAACCCACCTGTGAAGAATCTGTTGTTAAAGTGGCATGGGGTGGGGGTTGCTGAAAAGGAGACCCCACCAAAAGGTTTTGGGGTGACTGCCACCACTGGAGGGACAAAATAAGGCAATGTGAGTTTGCTATTTTGTCTGACAGGCAACCTGACGCCTGAGTCCACTGAGTGGATAAAGTCCACTGGGCTGCCCTCATATGGAGGCGAACATAAGGAACCACATGCACGGTGGATGCCATGTGGCCTAACAACTGTAACATTTCCCGAGCAGTGAGGTGAGGTTTTGGCACTGCTTGGGAAGCTAACTGCACAATGCGAAGGCAGCGGGGCTGTGGAACGTAGGCCCTTGTCTGTCTGGTATCCAGCAGAGCTCCTATAAACTCTAGGGACTGAGTGGGAGCAAGGTTGGATTTTGGGACATTTATGACAAGTCCCAAATACTGAAGGATGCGCATTGTGTGAGAGATAGCAACCCTGGCCTCTGGCTCTGAAGGGGCTCGAATGAGCCAGTCGTCTAAGTAAGGGAAGATGAATTTTCCCAGGGTGCGGAGAAATGCTGCCACCACAGCCATGCATTTTGTGAACACCCTTGGTGCAGAGGCCAGGCCAAAGGGAAGAACCCTATATTGGTAGTGTTTCCCTTGAAACAGAAAGCGAAGGAACTTTCGGTGAGTTGGATGGATGAGAAAACCCTGTACCCCGTTGAAGAATGGGTACCTCTTCTATTGCCCCTTGAGCAAGGAGCACAGTGACCTCTTGACCTAACTGGTTGTTGAGAGAGGTCTGTGAATTGAACTGTCTTACCATTATAGGAGGGGGCATGCTGAGGAAATGAAGCTTGTACCCCTCTCTTACAATAGACAGAGTCCAATTTTCTGCTGTTATCTGACCCCATCTGGGGGCAAAATGACATAACCTTCCTGGGATGGTGGAGGGTTCTGGGCCGTTCAGGGCTAGGAAGGCAAAGTTCTCTAGATAGGAGTCAAAGCCCCTGTGGAGGCTGAGTCTGCTGAGCCGGTTGAAGCTTAGCTGCTTTTGTCTTTCTTTGCCTAGGTTGTTGCTGCTGTCCCTTTTGGGCAGACTGACCTAAACGATGCCCCTGCTGGGTATAGGAGGGATAAAACTTCTTCTTACTGAAGAATGGTTTCTTAGAGGATTTTTTCGTCGCGGGATCAGCTGTAGATTTAGATAATCTATCCAAAGTGATATTGTCAGCATCTATCTCATTAGCTTTTCCTGCCAATTCTTGCCAAAGAGATTCTCTCCTGTGCAAGGAATATTCCCTAGTTTATCCTGTACCAAAATTTCCAAGTCAGATGCCTGGAGCCAGGCAATCCTACATGCACCTATGGCAATGGCAGAGGTTCTGCTTATGCACTCAAAGGCTTCACGATTCACAAACTTGGAAACATCCTGAGCATGTTTGACAAGGGCGAGGTAATCTTCCCTCTTATCATCAGGAAGGAGAGGGCTCATAATCTCTAAATCTCCTGTGACCTCCTTAAGGAACATTCCCATATACAAGATAAAGGAATTGATCCTAGCAGAAAGCATGGAAGCCTGGAAGGTTCGATGTCCAAAGGCGTCAAGAGTCCTATACTCTCGTCCTGGAGGATTAGATGCATGCCTTTTTGCACTCTTTATCCTTCTCATAGCTGATTCCACCACCCAGGACATGGAGGAACGCGATACATGGTGTCGAGTCTTCGAGAGTGAGGAGATGTGGTTAGAGGTGTTTCCCACATCCTTAACATGAGATCATGCAAGATCTCACGAATAGGTAAGGTAGCTGCCTCCTTGGGAGCTTTAGGGTATTGTAGGATTTCTAATTCCTTTGCCCTAGGCTCTTTTTGAGGAGCCACTGTGATGGAAAGACCTCGGGCCACATCTCGGATATAGTCCTGAAAGGACATATCCTCTGGTGAAGACATCCTACGCTGAGGAGATGAAGAATCCTCAGGAAGAAGTACTCTGGTATCAGCAGAGCTTTCAGAGTCTTCAGACTCATCCGAGGATTCAAAGTATCTCCGATCCGGGTGATCGTGTAAGGCACGGTACTGGTACCGATTGAAGTCGGCATCGGAGTTATCCGGTACCAACTTGTCGATGCCGGATAGATACGCATGACTCGGTCCCGGTAGAATACCTGCCGATGTCGATGCAGTTGGTGCCAGTACCGGTTGAATTGTCTGAAGCGGTTTCAGGGGCATCGAGGCAGTGAGAAGAGCCGCCAGACTGCGTTCAATAGCCAAGAATCTCTGGTCTATCGATGCTGCCGATGCTTGGTTATCGGTACCAGATGAAGCGTCCGGCACCTCAGAGCATGGCACCAGTAGTTCTGCCGTGGTTGAAGCCTCGAGAACATCCTGGTGCCCCGTTAGCGCTTTGGAAGCCGAAGCCTCCCGCCGGGGCAATTTTGCCGGTGAAAGTCCCTCAAGGGCAATGCCAGAGGCATCGTGATGTCTAGAAGGAGATCTACCCTTTGAGGACCAGCTAGATTTATGTTTAGTTACCTGAGATCCATGGGAGGAAGACGAAGCCCTGGAAGACGTCGATGCCACAGAGGCTGCATCGGAGGGAAAAAGAGTGCTAAGTTTAGCAGCTCGGTTTTGCCGGCCCCTTTTCGACATCATCCCACAGGCAACACACTCTGAAATAGAGTGGTCAGGACCTAAACATTTGAGGCACCACTAATGGGTGTCGGTGACGGAGATGGTACCGCCACACTTAGAACACTTTTTAAAACCCGAAGCGGGTTTTTCCATTTTGAAGGAAAAGGTTGAGCCTAGTGCCCAAAATGGCGCATAGCACCTGAAGAGAAAATTACTGGAAGAACTCCAGAAAGAAAGTTGTTTTGTTTTATTTTTTTAAGAAAAAAAGAAAAAAGGACCGGCGGTACTGGTGTAGCGTCGAGGGATGGCAGACACGACCACAAAAAAGAAGAAATAAAGGGATTTTTTTCTGCGGTGACAGGATGTGCGACCTGTCGGCTCTGCGGAAAACGAAGAAGTGGAGAGGGACAGTTGGGAAAGGCGGTAAGGCAGCACGCAGGCGTTGTGGGATGCTCCCAAAAGCTTTCCTATTGGACACTGTGGAGCGTTCCCGCGCAGGCTCCGTCAGTACCGACAATACCCATATGTGAAGACTACATTCCTGCTTGTTCCTGGAGATCATTTAACATGAGGGTATTTAATAACGTGGTATGATAAACTTGTGTGTATGGATAGGGTGGGTGCGTGTTTAGTTGGCGGGGTAGGTGGTATTTCAGTTTGGGTATGGGATGTTGCCTGGATGCTCATATGTTTCTATAAATAAATAATTTTTGAGGTCTTTGCGGACGTCTTTGAGCTCATCTAATGCTCTCAGGCTCGTTGGGAGGGAGTTCCATAGTGTGGATGCTAGTAGTGATGGTGCTCTTTTTGAGGTTGTTTGTTTGGTTTTGTGATAGCCTGCAGGTGTGCCGATCATGTTGTCGTTATTGGTTCTTCTTGGTCTATTGCTGATATCCCTTGCTATGACGTTTTGGAGTACGTCTGCTGAGAGATGGGGAATGACTTTGAAGATGATCATGATTGTTTTGTATTTAGCTCTTGTCACCATTGGGAGCCAGTGCAGTTGCTGTAGGATGGGAGTGATGTGCTCGGTCCTTGGTGTGTCTGTAATGATGCGTGCTGTGGTGTTTTGTACCATCTGTACTGGGTGGAGTGTCCTTCCTCTTCCTTCTCATCTTGAAAGTGCATGTGAGCAAGCTGTTCAGAGTGCAGCCATCTTGAAGCTCCTCTCCTGTCCCCGCTCCTCCTGTGTAACATCTTACAGCACAAACTGTATCATGTGGATGGTTGTCATCAGAACCAATATGGATCAATCGGATCTGACATGCATTAGGTGCCCTGAGAGTTTCTTGCTAATGGAGCTGCAGGGGAGCTTTTTAAAGAAAATATCAAAATAAACCTATTAACATTATAATTGGTAAATGTGGCTGTTCCTGGGGAAGATGGGGGTGAGTAGGGAAAGGAGATGCTAGATACCTGGTGGGAGTAAACACTAAATAATACGAAGAAAATAATACAATACTTCTTCTAAATAAGTGCAGACTGTAAACATGCTCTAGCATAACTGTAGTTCATATCATTTTTCCTCGTGATGGTTGTCTCAGGCAAAATACAGTCCTGATTTATTTCTTGCCATAACCATTTTCATGCTTGCAGATTTCAGAAAGTGAAGATCTGGGTTTATCTTTAGTTACTGAAAGGGGACCCTGCTCATCTAATGTCACTACTCTCTAAACTCATCACATTCCTTGGCCCCATAGGCAGACTTCATTCATGGGACAGAGCTTGGCAGGCTAATGTTGAACAGTCACTGATCCAGTAATTAAAGAAATAACTACTACTAGTGCTACTGAACATTTGTATAGTGCTACAAGACGGATGTAGCGCTGCACAAACACATGTAAAAGCGATCTCTGCTCATCATAGCTTACAAAAAAACAACTTATTGTAGAGTCTTGCCCAAGAACAAATGAAGTTGATTGCACCGACTTACTGGATCAAAATGGATTGATGCAATTGCACACTTGCAATGGATGTCTCCCATGTTAGCCTAATGAAAGAACGTGAATGGAAAAATGCTAAAATTTCAATGAATATTCATTAAAAGTAGGTGCAGAAGCACAAATGTCAATAGAGCTGATTAATTCACCATTTCTTTTGGACTGCAGGGCTTGAAGTTGCGATATTTCTAACTTTAAAAACTGTGTGGTAAGAGAGTTCCAAAATAATATGGTGCGTTTCTCCTCCTCATTTGTTTCCTAGCTGAAGCCTGCAGCACCACAGAGGATGGAGACGAACCTCTTCGCTGTCCCACAGGTTACAAATGCCATATTATAAACCCAGGCAATCCGAAAGAAGGAATCCCCAACAGAGGCCAGTGTATTAAGCAGCGCAGACACTCTGGTCAGTATTATATTACTGTGATAGAGAGTTTTGTCTTAATCGGAGAAGATTTGGAATCTGTAGTGCAGTAGTCTTGTAGAAAGGACATTAACAGCAAATACCAGTGGAGAAGCATAAGTGCATTATTGGAAACAGGGTTCAGGAACATCCCAGAGCCTGCCATGGACCTTCAGCACCATGTGTGGCAAAATCTGCCACATAAATGTGGCCTGCACAGCTGAAAGTGGATATCACTGTCCATTTTTGAACTGTCACAGTAGGGGTGTGCTGTCAGGTTCAAATGGCAAATAAACATCAACCAAATATTTAGTTTTATTTTGTTTCCAATTCGAAATGATATTAAAAAGAACCAGCAATATTTTGTTTCCTCACCTTGAAAAGTGAAAGTGTGTGCTGCTGAGGCAGTGCTGACAACTGAGGACCTATCCCCTGGATTTTCTTGGCAAGGTGCAAACAGAAGTAAGTCTAAGCACCTGATATTCCAAGTACCAGCCAAGCCTGCCACTACTTATATTCTGAGATCAGCTGAGATCAAACTCATTAAGTAGATTGTAAGCTCTAGCGAGCGGGGACTGTCTTTATATATGTCTGAACAGCGCTGCGTATGCCTTGTAGCGCTTTATAAATGTTTGATAGTAGTAGTATAAAGACAGCAAATGTGTTAAATTCTTTCAATACATGCTGCATTGTTTTAATGCAAACTAAAACAGTGAAACAAAAAAAGAAAGAAAACACACTATTTTTTCCATGCACACTGAGACAGTCACAAACACGTTAGCCGGCGTTCCCATAGCTTATTTATTTTATTTATTTAATGTTTCTTTTATACCGCGCTATTTAACATTAGTGCGGTTTACAGGTAACACATTTGTGCAGTGCAGGCAGGTCTGCACTGGACTTACAATGAAACGGGGTTCTTTATACAGGGCTAACAGGGAAACTATGTACAATTTGGCTGTCACAGGCTATATGGGCAGCGCAGCATTATTTACAGGTCTAACAATGTAACTATGTACATTCTAGCTGGCTGTCGCAGGGTGTGTGGACAGTTCATCATTATCTATGGTTAGGGTCAGCTATACACAGGGTGGTGATTTCGAGGGGGTGGGGGCTCTCTAAAGCAGGGCTGAAGGTGTGTGAGGTGGCTACGCTGGGGGTGCTGGCTTGGGTCCGGAGTGTGGGTGGCTGTGAGATGTCATCTGGTTCAGTATAATACTGAAGAAACAGATGGTGCTTCAGAGCCTTTCTAAACTGGAAGAGGTTATTGATGGCCCAGATGGCCGGTGGCAGGACGTTCCAACAGGAAGATGCATAGAGTGCGAAGGCTCTGTTTCTCGTGGCCTGAGAGCATTTGGTGATCGCCTTTGGGAGTATCAGAGTATTGGTGGCGGCTGATCTCCTTACCTTGTTGAGGGGGGTGGTCTGGACGAGCTCCGTGAGGGAGGTGGAAGAGCACTTGTTGATGGCTTTGTATGTCATCGTTAAGATCTTGAGCTTAAAATCAGTTTATCCAATCTGTGTCAATATCTGTGCTCCTTCTGCACATCATTACTGCCTGCTTGCTCAGCATTTATTTGCAAATGTTATAGGAGACCCTAATAGTACAGGTACTGGAAATGATTTGGCTTAAATAGTTTTTGGACCATACAAGCACCCAAGGCAAACCTTCAGCCTTTCCCATCCCAATTATCTTTCGTAATCCCAGCCCCCATTGAAATTTTGATAATTAAACTCAACAATCATGATCTCCCCATCAAGAACAATACTATGAAAACACATAGTTGGACTTCATGCTTTAAAAGCTTTTACAGTGCTCAAAGCATGTTTTCTTGCATAAAATGACTCTTATGAAGCTGCGTGTTTATTTATTTAAACAGATTTGTATACCACCTTATCCTACAATCAAAGTGGTCACATCACAACTGAGGGTTACATTTAACATAGTGGAACTTAACAACATCTAGACAGTACAATTGGAGGGTTACATTTATCATAAGGGTAACATTTAGACAGTACGAGGTAATTAACAACGTTATGTTTGTTTGGAGTGAGTGGGTATCGAGTTGATGTTATGTCATTACCTTGTATGCCTATTTGGGATGAGTAAGTATTGAATTATCAGTAGTAGATGCATTACCGTTTGGGTGGGGACTGTTTTCCGTCTGCTGCTAAGTTTCAATAAAGAGATAAGTTTTGAGGTCCTTTCGGAAGTCTATTAGGTCATTTAATGCTCTCAGGCTTGTTGGGAGGGAGTTCCAAAGTGTGGGCGCTAGTAAGGAGGGAGCTCTTTTTGAAGTTGTTTGTTTAGTCTTGTGGAATCCTGCAGGTGTGTTGATCATGTTGTCTTTATTGGTTCTTCTCAGTCTGTTGCAGGTATCCTTCGTTATGATGTATTGGAGTGCCTCTGCTGAGAGCTGGTGGATGATTTTAAAGATGATTAGGATTATTTTGAATTTTGCTCTGGCCATCATGGGTAGCCAGTGTAGTTGCTGTAAGACTGGGGTGATGTGTTCAGATCTTGGAGTGTCTGTAATGATGCATGCTGCAGTGTTTTGCACCATTTGGAGTGGGTGTAGGGTTTGTTGAGGGTTTACATGCATAAAAAGTAGGCGTACTGCAAGCTTGAAACTGCTTTTATGCAATCTGCATGTAGGCTGTCCTGGGGGCTTACTTTAGGCAAAGCTGGATCACAGCTATAGTGTATGAATTGTATGTTATAAATATGTATGTACACACATACACACCTTCTTCAAAGCAGCTGTAAATTTTTCCCAGAGGGGTTATTGTACAAAGCTATTTTATATGTTGCTTTTCTAAAATTGTAAAGTCAAAAAGAGCCCACAAGATCATATGTAGCTAAGACCAGTAATCCCAACAAAAGAACCAGTCGGTGATCCAGCAGTGTTGGGAGGGGGTTGGGGTGGTGGTAAATATGAGAGGATCTGTTTGAAGCATTGAACTATGGTGAATAAGTGGATGTGAGTTATGCATTTTTGGGGACCTGAAAGCACGAATCCCTGATACAGAAGATTCTCTTTGAAACGAGAGATCATTGGATTGACTTGGTCTACAGTGAGAGATATACAGATCAGTTTAAACTGCCCTTCATATCATACTCATGCTCATATTTATAATGAAAATAAGACTGTGATTGATTCATGTATGTATATGGACAGATGCTAAAACTACTGATTGGGAAATGTGAGTTGTGGCTCTCAGGAAGGTTTTGGATGGTCCTCAAAAGCAAATAACTTTATAAGTGTTGCTGGGATTCTAACTGGTGCCTTTCAGAACTAGGCATAAAATAGCCATGTGTTTAGACATTTTACAAAGGCCGTGAGGACAAGTTCCTGGCAAGCGGGCTCTTTGGAAACTGCCCATTCCTGAGGGGTATAAGGACACACCAATGGTTCCTTGAGTTTATTTGGCTGTCAGGATCTATTGGTTTGCTTTGACTTTGACTGCAGCTGCTTTTTGCTGCCCTCTGAAGCTGCTGCCCCAGGCGGCTGCCTAGTCTGCCCCTAGGGGTCTGTTTCAAGCACAAAGCGAAAGCTGAAATGGCCAGAGCTGTTGTAATGACTCTAAACTTTTTCCTACGGAAAGGCGTGCGGCATCAGAAAAGCTTTGGGTTGGATCAACTGCATGTTATATATTCTTGTAAATGGGTTTTCCATATCATCCTGCTAGACCAGTCCAGGCAAGTGGGTTGTGTTCCCTTACCAGCAAATTGGTGGAAACAAAGAACCAATCAAAAGCCCAGGTTTCAATGACATCACTTCCATGCCTCTGTTCATCTCAGCCACCAGAGGTCCCTTCAGTATTTCTTTATATACAGAAGACGGTGGATGGAAAATTTTGAGGATTTCAGAGTCAAAAATTGATTGAAAATGCTTGTGAACGACAGCCTATGGGTGATCTCTCACTAAAGTACGACGTGGGAGGCTCCAATAGACTGTGGTCTTTTCAGAAGCCATAGGAGGAAGGAAAATTGGTTCAGTTCCATGCTCTTTCCCTGGATAAGGGTCTGTTGAGCATCTAGAAACTGGAAGGATTTGCAAACGACTGCCCCAGACAACCTTCCCTCCTCCTTTATCCCCCCTGCTCTTTCACGAAGATTGCAGAAGGCTCTCAGAGGAATCTGCCTGCCAGCCACTTTACACACAGTGCTGCAAAGCCAGCCAAACAGTTCCAGGGGAGTAGAGCTGAGTCCAGCACGGATTCTCTGCCTGGGGCTCTCAGGGGGGGTGAGTACCAAGGCTTGACCTTGTCATTGTCCTTGTTGGGGGCACCCAATTCTGTCTGTGGGGAACACAATTCGGGATAGACCACTGGTGACCACTGGCACTGGGTGGGGGGGGGGATTTCCCACTGTTTTCTGCATGCATTAATAGCGTTTTCTCTATTATGCGCCTGACAGTTGCACCGCCCTTGTGTGCATTTCACCCAAGTGGCTCCAATGCGTACTCCTACCTTAGCGCCTGTAACACTCACTGTAGTAAAGGTTCAGTTAACACACGCCCTTCAGGTTCACGCTGTTGTGACACTTGCCTTAACTCTTGTGCCTTCCTCCAGGTGACGTTGTCTAGCTTATGGCAAGCATGGTACCTAATCTCCAGCTTCTGCTTCTGAGTCATCCCTGGAGGGCCTACTTCCCGTTTCTCAGCTGGAGGATGCAGTTTGCATGACCTTGCCTGCCTCAATGCAGGAAGCGGTGGACGGTGCTATGGGCAAGGGTATTCAGCTACCCGAAGTATCCGGCATCTGTGACGTAGGCCTCTCCCCGTCCTCTAGGGGATTGACAGCAACTATGCCGCTGAGTGTAGAGGTCATTTCCATGAGTGTAGGGGTCATTTCCATGAGGAGAGCTTCCAGAGTCCGGATTGTCTTCCCAGAATTCCTTCCCTTTGCTGCAGGCCTGGTCATTCCAACATGGACATGCAGACTCTGTGGCCTTTTGTCTCCCCCGCACAGTCTCATGGGGGCAGGCTGAGAATAGAAGCTACTTCAATTGCTGGCAAAGCATCCCTGGCAGGGGCGCCTCCCTCCCCCAGGGATGGGGTCAGCTGTGGCTTGGATTGAAATGTCTGATGTGGAGGTTATTTGCCTGTTTCATGTGTAGGAACTGCAGGTGTTAATCCCAGGTTCTTATCCACTTTGAGCATGATGGAGGCTCCAGTCATGGAGCAGGAACTGAAGAAGCATCTGCTTCTGCAAGGGGTTTGAAAATACACTACAGTCTTCCTGGAAGTGCTCAAAGGCCTATTCCGCTTGGAGTGGGATTACCCCAACTCCCCGCCTAAGGGGCTAAGGTTATATAAGAAGATGCCTGCTCTCCTGGAGAGGGAGTGTATTGTGTGGTTAATATTTCCAAGATGGATATGCAGATCATAGTGGTTACCAGATAGATCGCCATTCCTGTGGAAGGCGGATTGGCCTTAAAGGATACTTTGGAATGAAAGGTGGATTCATGTTGAAGAACCAGTTCGTTGTGATAGCTGCTATTCTTCAGTAGTAGTATGCGCAGGCCTGACGTCTCGAGCCCTGCTCCAATGGATTCAGTCTCTTCCACCGGATGTTTCTACCCCTCATTTGGAGTTGGCTGCAGCCTTCCTTTCTGATGTCATGTATGACCTGGCACTTTCGGCGGCCAGGGATAGTGCCCTGACAACGGTGTCACAGTGTTGGATTTGGTTCCAGCACTGGGCAGTGGATACATCTTCCAAAGCCAGTTGGCCCACATGGCTTTTAAGGGGAAGCTTCAGGGGGGTCACGTGATGTGCTGACAGCACACAGACGTGAGCTGTGCTCTCTCCGGGATCCACAGCCACTACAAGGGCCCTAGCTGCAAAACAAAATTTCAATATAATCATAGGAAATGGAGTATTGTAGTGTGAGACTATCCAGATATCTGGGAAAGAAGAAAATTCACTGTGCGGGGAAATGAAAACTGCCAGACGAGAGCAGGAGAAAACCCCAGCGCCCCCAGCCAAGATGGCCGATCCCCCCTTCCCCCCCCGGCATCGCCAAGTTCCCCAGAACAAGCTGTGCTAGTGGAGGATGTAACCACGGTGGTGGTCAGGGCCCTTGTGGGGCAATTTGATGAGATTATGGGTAGACTAAATACGATGGCAAAGTCCTTTGAGGTCCTGGGCACTCATTTGCAGGACGCGGAGAGAAGAATCTTGCAGGCAGAGGACAGGCAAAACAACGTAGATAAGGATATCCAGCAACTCAAAGAACTGATGGGGAAGCAGGCTGCAAAGATTGACAACTTGGAGAACCCGGGGAGAAAGAAGAACATCTGCTTTATAGGCATACCGAAGTCAGTAAAAGTCAGTGAGCTCCGTGGCTATCTGGAAACTCTCCTGTCTAAATCCCTGGAACTGGGCAAGGACTGTAAGCCATTGATAATGGAAAGGGTCCACACCAGGTGGGGCCGCTACAGGCTTCAGATACATGACTGCGGGTGGTGTTGGCCCAGTTCCTTAATTTCTTACAAAAAAAAAAGTACTCCGAGAGATGCGCAGCCATGGCCCCATTGTGTGTGGATACACTAAAATATTGGCATATCAGGACTACTCAGTAGAATTGAGTGCCAAATGGATGGCCTATGCCACGGTGTGTCAAAGACTGGTAGAGGCCAAACAAAAATATTCTGTGCTGTATCCTGCCAAAATCCTGCACCAACAATATGGAATCAACTCCCTTTTGAACTGCGCTTAATCACGGACATTGTAATCTTCAGGAAAGAGTTAAAAACTCACCTATTCAAATGCTATTATAATCAGCCATGACTCTCAAGTGCGTTAGATACCACTTTATGTAGGAATATGTGAAGATGTATAATACAAGGATAATTCCGAATATATAAATTATGGAAAAGGTGTAATTCAAAAAGAAGGGTAATTGTACAATTGTAAATAATTATGTATAAATGTAAATAAGTATAACGAAGTCCCCCATGACACTAACCCTGTGTGCTGTGACCTACCCTCAGATCTATATAATTACTGTCCCCTCCCTGCCCTGATTGACATCCCCAGAAGAAGAATCGAACCGCTGCTGATCGCTGGAAGCAGCGGTATATAGGTGTGTATTAAATAAATAAAATAAATAAGGATCTTCATCAATGGGGTCCCATGAATGTTTGAAAGCTCTGCAGCGGCGCAGCAATATGTGGACTCTGTGCCTGCTCTGAAACCAAACAATTCGCAAACGGATGAAAATGGCAGAGAGTAAAGTGCCAGGGCCTTCAAAAACAGATGGCAATTAGTAAATATATATTTTTTTGCATGTACAGGGTGATCAGACCAGACAGTTTTGCAGCTACACCAGACAGATATAAGGAACTGCTTCCCCTGTGCATACACAGGACCTAAGTTCGCGGGAAGAAGTCTGGGTATGGTCGGACCACCGGAGACGATTGCCCCGGTCTTTCCTTGGTCTGATGTGACTTTGCAGCATTAGCAGTTACATTGATTTTTGCGTTAGGCTGAACTTAATGTATTTCTGTGTTCCTCATCTGTGTTACTTTGTGCAGGGTACACGGTATAGGAGTTCCTGGGGGCCGGGCCATAGTGGACACTTGTTCTAGATAACAATGGGGGGATGGGGAAAAGGAGAGGAGAGAATGAAGGAGGAGTAGAGATCTGAAGGGCCCTGAATGGGGGCAGGGACATTTTGGCCGCTAAGGGGAAGATGCATGGATTGGGAGGGTGAAAGGCCCAAATATAATAGGGGCAAGATGGGGGGATGTATGTATGAGAGAGTGGTGGCTGGGGATCCTAACATCAGTGAGTGACTTCCAGAGACCGCATGGTTGGTGGTGGGAGGGGGAGGGACAGCTATACAAGAAGGCAGGGTAGGTGCCCTGGTAGACGAAGGGTCTACTAAGAGATTCAGAGGGGAAGATGATATGTGTGTATGGAAGGCACGGGGGGGGGGGGAGCTGACTTATTGGTGGAGGTGTAGGGGGGTCCTGGGCTGGGGGACTTCCCAAGAGAATATGAGGATTTTGTTTGGGATAGAGGCATCCAGTGGTATGAGGGAACATGAGAGAATTAAGTTAGAATATACGTATGTGGGGTAGCTAGCCCCATGAAAAGAAGAACGATTTTGGGGGCACTGTGGAGACACCGGAGGGAGATTGTAATGCTTCAGGAAACCCACCAATCTGTAGGAGATCTAAATCAAATGAAGGAGGGACAGATAGAACAGGTCTATGGGGCACTTGCACAAGAACACAAGGGTGGTGTTGCCATATTAATCACGAAAGGCACGGGGTTCCAGTGCATCCAGGAAGTCGTGGACCCTATGGGCCACTATGTCCTGGTGGAGAGGGGAGTTGAAAGGATGAGGTGTGATCCTCGGAGCAGTCTATGCCCCAAATATATCTGACCTGAACCTTTTTGCAGAATTAGCCGCAAAAATTGAGGGATTACCAGACCACCCATTGATCTTGGGCGGCGACTGGAATGGGGTCTTGTATCCCAGCCTAGACACCACGGAAGGGGCAAGAGGGGGCAGGATCTATGCATCCCGACATTTAGGCCATTTTTTAAAATGCCTACATCTTATCTATGTCTGGCGTATCCTGCATCCTCAGGGACATGATTATACACACATTTCCAAGGCTCATAACACTAGCACCCACATAGATGCTATAGTTTGTACTGACACTCTTTTTCAACATTTTGAGAGGGCAGATAATGGCCCAAGTGAGATTTCAGACCATGCTCTGGTCTGGATGGATTGTACATGGGGTGGGACTTCCAGGGAGGATGGGACCCATGGCGCTTCCCACTGGAGTTGTATGAGGAGGAGGAATTTCAAAAATATTTGCTTGAACAATGGGAGGACTACTGCTACCATAATGGGGGCCATGTTGAGACTCCAGAACTTTTCTGGGAAACATCTAAGGTGGTGCTATGGGGTGATATAATATCATATGGGGCCTGAAGCCATAGAGCTATAGCCGCAAGGATCCTCCACCTCAAGCAGCAAGTGTGTCAGGAACGTTGCCTATGGACCTGCTGTCCCTACTGCAGCCAATAAAGCACTGCTTTTAGCTACCCAGGCAACATTAAACACAGTGCTACACCAGCGAGCAAAAAAGTCCTTAATATACTATTAAGTATTGCCTCTATCAGTATGGCGATAAGCCGGGGTGGTTATTGTCCTGATGTCTGGGCAGGAGCCGCGGATCCCACTATATAGCCAGGATAAGGGATAAGACTGTCGTTCTGTGCAGGGATACCAAGGGAATTGGGGATATTTTTGCAAAGTTTTATCGTGCCCTGGATGGGAAGGAGGAGGCATCACCAATACAAATTCATGCCTATCTGAAATGGGTGGAGCTTCCCTGCCTTACCCCAAGTCACCAGGAGCACTTGAGAGCCACGGTCTCGGCTGATGAGGTGCACAGGGCCATTAATGGAGCAGCTTTATGTAGCGCTCCGGGGCCAGATGGATACAGAGCTGAATACTACAACATTTTATCAACTGAGCTACTAAATCCCCAGGTGGATATGTTTAATGTTTGGATAGCTTCTGGTGAGTTAACGTATGATGTCAACACTGCACACATAGCGGTATTGCTCAAACCAGGCAAGGACCTGCATTTAGCGGAGTCCTATCGCCCAATTTCCTTATTAAATTTGGATTTAAACTTGTTTGCCATGTTTCTAGTGGAGCGCCTGACCTTGTGTCTCTCGGAGTTGGTCCACCCATGTCAGAAGGGATTTGTACAGGGAAGATACCCAGTGAGTAACCTACGGAAGATTATTGCATCAATTGGAAAAGATACACAGGGATTGGGTTCCAGCCCTTCTCATAAGCTTTGATTCTGAAAAAGCATTTGATAGAGTTTGCTGAAACTATCTCTTTGAGACACTAGAGGCATATGGACTGAGGAAGGAGTTTATTAGAGAGGTCCAAGCTCTGTATCGTCACCCTAAGGCGACAGTGGGGGTGAATGGGGGCAGTACCTCTTGCTTTGAATTGGAATGGGGTATGAGGCAGGGCTGTCCCCTCTCGCCATTGCTATTTGTCCGTTCCCTAGACCCTCTCCTGAGAATTGTGCACTCATGAGAGAACATTCCAGGGGTGGAAATAGGAAACACTATGTTTAAGGTCTTTGCTTTTGTGGATGACTTACTGGTGTTGTTAACCTCCCCATCGGAGGTTTTGCCAAGGCTATTATTAGAAACAGAGCAATTTGGGGTGGTGGTGGGGCTGTAGTTGAACAAATCCAAATTAGAAGCCTGGATGTAGTTGGCAGCCTTCGCACTACGTGGCCGACGCCATTCCCACTTAAATGGGCACAGGACAAGTTTAAATATCTTAGTATCTGGCTTCCGGCCACCCTGAACTGCCTCTATGGCTTTAAAGTTCTCTCTTTGGGAACATTAAACTAAGGGATTGGAACCCTCTCCCACTGTCCTTGTTGGGCAGGAATGCAGCATATAACAAGATGGTATTTTCCCCGGGTCTTGTATGTTTTACAATTACTGCCTTTACAGCTGCGCCGCTGGAATATACAGGCCATAGAAAAACACTTGCAGAGTTTTCTTTGGCGGTGGAAGAAGCGTCAATTGACAACTGCTCAGTTACCTTGGCAGAGAGGGGGGATGGGTCTTCCAGTCTGTGCGCTTTGTCATACCCAAGACTGGTTGGGGGGACAATCGATCTTTACACCTAGGGAAGTGGAGGAAGCTATGGTTGCCCCTTTGGCGTTGATATATGTGCTACATACCCCAAGGGCCCAGTTACCTCCACAAGTTCATGACAGTCTACTCATAACGGGGGTGTGCACCGAGTGGAGAACACTTTGCAGGCTATTAGAAGTGTCTCCTAATGCAGGCTATTAGAAGTGTCTCCTAATGTGAAGCCACTGAAGGACTGGAAAGGGGGGCTGTTACTTCTGGAGAGAAATCTGAAATTGTGAGTATATACTTCCGGGAATTTTTCTGAAAGGAATTTTTTTTCTTTTAAAGCTAATTAATCTGTGAACCCACTATTTTTTTTGTTAAATCAGTCAGGGCCTAGTAGCAACAGTTTAAGATTCAATTTAAAAACACAGAAGAGAACTTTCTGGTTACCTTTCATACCCAGTAGACAGCTGTAGTTTAAATTTCATAGTCACTCAGGGCCTAGCATCAGCAAAGTACTTTTAGTTTCAAATTAAAACACAGAAAAGAGCTTTCTGGTTAAATTTAGAATCCAGCAGAGAGCTTGTAGTTTAAATTTCATAATAGGTTAGAGCCTAGTAGCAGCAAAGAGCTATAATTTAAATCAAATCAGAATATAGTTTTCCTCAGCAGCACAGGACAAGGTACTGTGTAGCAGCCCTTTTTTAATAAGTGTTATATCCCTCCCTCCCTCCCCACACCCACCCTCCCCTGGGAAAATCACAGCTTTATAGGTACTTGCACAACTTAAAAGACAGGAGGTGCTCTCAGGTGAAGCTCATTACCCAAATCAGTCATACACCAAGGACCTGAAATTAATTAAGCTTCAGGTGAACAAGGTATATTAAACTTCTTAGGTACAGTTTTAGTGGTATAAATATCCATTGCACCCTTTAGTACATATAGAACTTAAAGATCTAAACACAAACTTAAAACTAAGATGCAGACAGCAGTCCAGCAGCGGGATGTGGGCTTTCCAGTCTTTTGCATTGAGTGTCACATGTATGATTTTCTCCCAGCTGGTGAGAGGTCTTACGTGTGCACTAGGTGCAAGGAGCTCTCTGCTCTCAGGGAACGAGTCCGTTCTCTAGAGGCTAGAGTAGCAGACTTGGAAAACATAAGACAGACAGAGAGGTACATAGACGAGACCTACAGGGATATAGTCCTGAAGTCCCACCTCCAGTCTGGCAGCATCCCTGTTGCCATGGAGGAGAGAGGTCACGTGACAGGAGAGCATCACCCTGGTGTGGCAGGAAGTGATCCTGTAACTAGGACCTGTCCTCCAGGTGATGTAAACCCCTCTCGCACCGAGGAGGTTTCTCCAGGGCCAAGTGCCCATGCGGGAAGGGTTAGGACAGCAGTTATAGTTGGTGATTCGATCATTAGGCATGTAGATAGCTGGGTGGCTGGTGGACGTGAGGATCGCCTGGTAACATGCCTGCCTGGTGCGAAGGTAGCGGACCTCACACGCCACCTAGATAAGGTCTTAGATAGTGCTGGGGAGGAGTCTGCTGTCTTGGTACATGTTGGTACCAATGACATAGGAAAATGTGGTAGGGAGGTTCTGGAAGCTAAATTTAGGCTTTTAGGTAGGAAGTTGAAATCCAGAACTTCCAGGGTAGCGTTCTCCGAAATGCTTCCCGTTCCACGCGCAGGACCCAATAGGCAGGCAGAGCTCCGGAGTCTCAATGCGTGGATGAGACAATGGTGCAGAGATGAGGTGTTCGGATTTGTTAGGAACTGGGGAACATTCTGGGGAAAGGAGGGGCTCTTCCGAAGGGATGGGCTTCACCTTAACCGGGATGGAACCAGGCTGCTGGCATTAACCTTTAAAAAGGAGATAGAGCAGCTTTTAAACTAGATAATAGGGGAAAGTCGACAGTCGCCCAAGAGCGCATGGTTCGGAAGAATGTATCCTTGAAGGATACTACAAAAAGCAGAGAGGTTCCAAAAAAGAGTAAAGTAGCCCAAATGCCCTCGAGTATGGAGCAGACAGAACTTAAAGATCCCAAATTACCCATGTCTACCAATAGCCAAATTAATATGAATAAAATACAGTCTCTAAAATGCTTGTATGCAAATGCTAGAAGTCTACAAAACAAGATGGGAGAGTTAGAATATATAGCACTAAACGAGAGGTTAGATATGATTGGAATATCAGAGACATGGTGGAAGGAGGACAACCAGTGGGACACTGTGATACCTGGGTACAAACTATATCGAAATGATAGAGCTGATCAAATTGGTGGAGGGGTTGCGCTCTATGTTAGAGAGGGCATTGAGTCAGAAAGGATTAAAGTTTTGCAAGAAACAAAATTTGCTGTAGAATCTCTATGGATTGAAATTCCATGTAAAAAGGGGAAGGCGATGGCAGTGGGGGTGTACTATCGTCCGCCTGGCCAGAATGAACAAATGGATGATGAAATGCTCAAAGAAATCAAGGAAGCTAGCAAAAGTTACAGTGCAGTAATAATAATGGGTGATTTCAATTACCCCGGCATCGACTGGGTCAGTGTCACAACAGGACATGCTAGGGAGATAAAGTTCCTAGATGAAATAAATGACTGCTTCTTGGAGCAGCTGGTTCATGAACCGACCAGAGGGGAAGCAATATTAGACCTAGTCCTTAGTGGAACACCAGATGTAGTGCAAGAGATAAGGGTGTTGGGGCCACTTGGCAATAGTGATCATAGCATGATCGCCTTTGATTTAATTAGTGGAGGAGGGATAGTAAGGAAATCCACAGTACTACCCTTTAACTTTCGAAAGGGAGACTATGATAGAATGAGGAAAACAGTTAAGAAAAAACTAAAAGGAGCAGTTGCAAAGGTTAAAGACGTACATCAAGCTTGGGTGTTGTTGAAAAATACTATCTTGGAAGCCCAGACCAGCTGTATTCCATGCTTTAAGAAAAGTGGAAGGAAGTCCAAAAAATTGCCAGCATGGTTTAAAGCTGAGGTCAGAGAGGCTGTTGTTGCCAAAAAAGCATCTTTCAAGAAATGGAAAAAAGAGCCAAATGATGAAACCTGGAAACAGCACAAGCACTGGCAAGTCAAATGCAAGGCATTGATAAGGCAGGCAAAGAGAGAATTTGAGAAGAAGCTTGCTGCGGAAGCAAAAACGCGAAATAAAGACCTTTTCAAGTACATTCGTAGCAAAAAACCCGTGAGAGAGTCAGTTGGTCCATTAGATGATAAAGGGGTTAAAGGAGCACTAAGAGGCGACAAGGCGATAGCGGAGAGACTGAATGAATTCTTTGCTTCGGTCTTTACTGAGGAAGATGTAGGGATGTTACCCACGACTGAAGTGGTATTTAAAGGTGTGGAAGAATTGAAGGAAATATCGATACATCGGGAAGATGTCCTACAACTATTAGATAAACTGAAGAGTAGCAAATCACCTGGGCCGGATGGTATACATCCAAGGGTGTTGAAAGAACTGAAATTTGAGATTGCAGACCTGCTATCAGTAATCTGTGAACTATCATTAAAATCATCTCTAATACCTGAGGATTGGAGGATCGCCAATGTAACACCAATTTTTAAAAAGGGTTCGAGGGGTGATCCGGGAAACTACAGACCGGTGAGCCTGACATCAGTACCGGGAAAAATGGTAGAAACCATCATAAAGAATAAAATTACTCAGCATATAGATAGTCATGACCTAATGGGAGACAGCCAACATGGCTTTAGACAAGGAAGATCTTGTCTTACTAATCTGTTATGTTTTTTTGAAGGAGTGAATAAACAGGTGGACAAAGGTGAGTCGGTTGATATTGTGTATCTGGACTTTCAGAAAGCCTTTGACAAGGTCCCTCATGAGAGACTTTTGGCAAAACTAAAGAGTCATGGGATAGGAGGCAGTGTACTACTGTGGATCAGGAACTGGTTAAAAGATGGAAAGCAGAGGGTAGGGCTAAATGGCCAATTTTCCCAATGGAGAAAGGTGAATAGTGGTGTACCCCAGGGATCTGTGCTGGGTCCGCTGCTTTTTGACATATTCATAAATGACCTGGAAAGTGGAATAACGAGTGAGGTTATCAAATTTGCTGATGACACAAAACTATTTAAAGTTGTTAAAACCCAGGAGGATTGTGGAAAATTGCAAGAGGATCTTGATAAATTGGAAGACTGGGCATCAAAATGGCAGATGAAATTTAATGTGGAGAAGTGCAAGGTTATGCACCTAGGGAAGAACAACCCAAACTATGGTTACACGATGCAAGGTTCCACATTAGGAACCACCACCCAAGAAAAAGATTTAGGCGTCCTTGTGGATACCATGTTAAAACCCTCGGCCCAGTGTGCAGCGGCGGCCAAGAGAGCAAATAGAATGCTAGGTATGATAAGGAAAGGAATGGAAAATAAAACAAAAGATATTATAATGCCTCTATATCGTTCCATGGTGAGACCGCACCTTGAATATTGTGTGCAATTCTGGTCGCCATATCTTAAAAAGGATATAGCAATTTTAGAAAAGGTTCAGAGAAGAGCCACCAAAATGGTAAAGGGGATGGAAGGCTACTCCTATGAAGAAAGGCTAAAAAGGTTGGGGCTCTTTAACCTGGAAAAGAGACGGCTGAGGGGAGATATGATAGAAGTCTATAAATTAATGAACGGAGTGGAACGGGTAAACGTAGATCGATTGTTTACCTTATCAGAATATAGAAAGACTAGGGGACATGCAATGAAGCTACAGGGTAAACTATTTAAGACTAATAAAAGAAAATATTTTTTCACTCAACGTGTAATCAAACTCTGGAATTTGTTACCGGAGGATGTAGTAAAGGCTGTTAGTGTAGCTGGGTTTAAAAAAGGTTTGGACAAGTTCCTGGAGGAAAGGTCCATAAACCATTATTAAGAAGGGACCCAGGATATCAATGCTTGAACCAATACAAGCATTGTGGAACCTGTGTCCCTTGGGGAAACTGCTAGGTACGTATGACCTAGATTGGCCACTGTTGGAAACAGAATACTGGGCTTGATGGACCTTGGTCTGACCCAGTATGGCATATCTTATGTTCTTATGTTCTTATGTTCTTATCTGCCCATTCAAGGAAATAGAGCCTTCCCTCCAGGATCGGACTCACAGCCTTTCCGTATGTAGGCCTCACAGGGAATAACATAAATTAGGCACGTTATTGATGAGAAGGGCAAACTTCTCTTGATTTTGGGACCTGCAGGACTGCTATCGGCTGCCAGGGGGACGATTCCCATATAGTCAACTTCAACATTATGTAGCCTCTCTAAAGGGCCAGGGTCTGGAAAAAGAGGTGCTCGACAAATTTGAAAGTTGGTTTGAATTTGAAGACCGAATGCGGCTTTCAGTAGCCCAATATTGTAAAAATATATGGGATCTCCCATGAACTCAATAATATGGACAGTAGATTAGTAAATGGGAGGTGGACTTAGGTATCTCTCTGGAAGGGTTTGCTTGGGAGCCGTCAGTGGCATGTATACCGGGATTGGCCCAGGTGACCCTATTGAGAGAAATGTAATTCAAAATTTTGGCAAGGGCATATTTCTCTTCAAAACGGGCCTGCCAAGCGAACTCTGCTGAAACTGCAAAGTGCCCCTGGTGTGACTGTGAGCTGGCAGTATTGGGACATATGTTCTGGGAATGTGATAAACTAAAAATCTCAGACTTATGTCAGGCAATTATTAGACCAGAGGCTAACTCTTATGAATGGAATCACTGGAGGTGAGGAGGGCAGGGGGCCGACAGATGGTGCGGAAGGCTTGTCTCATTGCCAAATTATGTATTCTGAGGCATTGGCGAGACCGATTGGGGCTGGGATACTAGGAATGGCAGAATGCCCTCCACCAATTCATAATATGGGAAGGGATAGGGACAAAACGGGGGGAGGGGGAAGAAAAGAGATACTTTCCTTACCACCTGGAGCCATATCTGAATGCCCTCTCTTCTAGGGCCCAGAATGACATTCTCACCTTGTGATGGACAGAGAGCTTGCTCCACATTGGTTATCAAGGTAGGTGGCGAGAGTATACATGATTGCAGGTAAATCAAGAGACCCTCTGGAAGGAAGGTAGGAGGAGGGAAGCGCAGAAAGGGGGTAGGGAAGCAAGGTGGACTAAGCCAGGTGGTAAGAGCAACCCGTCTGGGGGACATGGGTGGGAGGGTCTGGGAGGAAGGGGGGGGGAGTAATTATGTACACTATCCATGTTGGGAATTCTGCAGAAGTGGGCACAGGACAAGAAGAACAACAGATATGTGTTGATGTGAAGACCTAAGGTTTGGGAGTTGTTAAAGATTAATTGGGGAATGTGGGTACCTGTGTGTGCTCTATTTACTACAGATATATTTGTTTTTTGTTTTGGATAAAACAGATTTGCAAAAATATACTACGACCTAGGTACATACAGGGAGACTACTAGCTGGGTATGCGAATGGGAGATTGGACAATGCAATGTACAATGCATCTGCTGAGCGTGTATTTCTTTACAAAGATACTTGGCAGGTTTGAACTATATATACCAACGGGGAGAGGAGGTCATTGTTAGTGCTATGTCAGCAGTGCTCTGGCTTTGTCTAACACCTAACATGTAAATAGTCACCTTGCCACATCTTTTGATGGTCCAATGTAAATAGTCCACCCAGTAAATTGTAAATATTTCACCCAGTTACAACTCCAAGTTACCGCTTCTGTTCAATGAAACACAAGGCAGTTCTGCCTTGACTGTTGGAGAATTGATAATGGGGAGCGCGGTATAGAAAAGCTTTTAAATAAATAAATACATAATAATACTTGACCTTTTATGATATTTGGACTGGAAGTACAACCTCCTCGCTAGATAACTTTATGTACTTTATATTATATAAATGGAGCTTGTAAAACTATGTTGGTAAAAATTGTAAATATGAGGCTGAAAGTAACATGTTATGTGTGCGTGGCTTGCGATGCCTGGCTATATAGTAACTGTAATCTGTTCAGAGACAGGGGGGGGGGAGGGGGTTGGGGCGGTATGTCTTAAAATGTAGTTCTTTTTCTGGTCTGTGGCTTATCTGTATATTTTTGGATTGTACACTGCCCTGATGTCAAAAAGGTGCGGTATATCAAATGGACTAATAAACATAAACATACGAAAAATGGAAAAATGTTATATCTAGCTGGTGTCTGTAAGAGTCACCATACACCAGCGATATTTGTACATCTTGTTCGTTAATAAACAGAGTTAAGCTTAAGAGGAAGCTTCTTTTGGAGCCGATTTGGAGAAGCTGGTGAACGACCTGGGTGAGACAAAATCTTACCACCTTTTGGAAGACAGGTCCAAGGGGTCTGTGAAGTGGGCTGGTGCCCCTCTCTCATCAGCTTCTGCCCATCATCCGAGGGCATGCTGGCATGTGTTTCGGCATATAAAATGCCACCCAGGCAGGATTGTTCAGGTGGCACCAGATTGGCTGAGGAGAGTGTGTTTCAGAGACCCGATGCAGCTCCTGCAGGCACCTCCTTTTCTATTGCCTCAGTCTCGGGGCCTATAGCAACAGGTACCAATCATCCTGGAGGATCATAAGAACATAAGATATGCCATATTGGGTCAGACCAAGGTCTATCAAGCCGAGTATCCTGTTTTCAACAGTGGCCAATCTAGGTCACAAGTGCCCAGCAGTTTCCCCAAAAGACACAGGTTCCACAATGATTATATTGGGGCGAGCAGTGGATTTCCCAGGTCACCATTAATCATGGTTTATGGACCTTTCCTCCAGGAACTTGTCCATACCTTTTTTAAACCCGGCTACACTAACAGGTTTTATTGCATCCTCAGGTAACAAATTCCAGAGTTTGATTACATGTTGAATGAAAAAATATTTTCTCTTACTAGTCTTAAATAGGTTACACAGTAGCTACATTGCATGTCCCCTAGTCTTTCTATTTTTTGATGGCATAAACAATCGATCTACGTTTACCCGTTTCACTCCATTCATTAATTTATAGACCTCTATCATATCTCCCCTCACCTGTCTCTTTTCCAGGTTGAAGAGCCCTAACCTTTTTAGCCTCTCTTCACAGTGGTATACGTCCATCCCCTTTACCATATTGGTGGCTCTTTATGGTACCTTTTCTAATAACGCTATATTCTTTTTAATATGTGGCAACAAGAATTACACACAATATTCAAGGTGCGGTCGCACCATGGAATGATGCAGAGGCATTATAATATCCTTTGTTTTATTCTCCATTCCTTTCCTTATGATTTCTATACTATCTTTTGTCTTATTTTCCATTCCTTTCCTTATGATACCTAGCATTCTATTTGCTTTTCTTGGTTGCCGCTGCACACTGGGCGAAGGTTTTCAACATGTTATCCACGATGACGCCTAAATCTTTTTCCTGGGTGGTGGTTCCTAATGTGGAATCTTGCATCATGTAACCATAGTTTGGGTTATTCTTTCCTAGGTGCATAACTTTGCACTTGTCCACATTAAATTTCATCTGCCATTTGGATGCCCAGTCTTCCAATTTTTTATAATTCTCATGGGTTTTAACAACTTTGAATAGTTTTGTGTCATCTGCAAATTTAATTACCTCACTCGTTATTCTCATTTCCAGGTCATTTATGAATATATTAAAAAGCAGCAAACCCAGCAGAGATCCCTGGGGTACTCTACTATTCACCTTTCTCCATTGGGAAAATTGGCCATTTAGCCCTACCCTCTGCTTTCTATCTTTTAACCAGTTCCTGATCCACAATAGTACACTGCCTCCTATCCCATGACACTTTAGTTTTGCCAAAAGTCTCTGATGAGGGATTTTGTCAAAGGCTTTCTGAAAGTCCAAATACACTATATCAACTGACTCACCTTTGTCTACCTGTTTATTCACACCTTCAAAAAAACATAACAAATTAGTAAGGCAAGACTTTCCTTGACTAAAGCCATGTTGGCTGTCTCCCATTAAGCTATAGAAACATAGAAATATGACGACAAAAAAAGACCACATGGCCTACCTAGTCTGTCCTTCCATATCAACAACTACAACAGTCCCCTTTTTTCCTTTAGAGATCCTCTGTTTGTCCCATGCTTTTTTGAATTCAGATACTGTCCTCATCTCTCCCACCTCCACTGGGAGACTATTCCACGGATCCACCACTCTTTCCGTAAAGAAATATTTCTGCATATCACTCCTGAATCTATCCCCCCTCACCCTTATCCCTTGTCCCCTTGTAGCAGAACTTGCTTTCAATTGAAAGAGGCTTTCCCCCTGTACATTTATGCCACGGAGGTATTTAAACATCTCAATTATATCACCCCTATCCCGCCTTTCCTCTAAGGTTTACATATTAAGATCCTTAAGTCTGTCCTCATATGCTTTATAATGAAGACCACTAACCATTTTAGTAGCCACCCTCTGTACTGACTCCATCCTGTTTATATCCTTTTGAAGGTGCAGTCTCCAAGAATTGCACACTATACTCCAAATGAGGTTGCACCAAAGACTTATACAGAGGCACTATTGCCTCCTTTTTTCTGCTAGCCATTCCTCTCCGTATGCACCCAAGCATCCTTCTAGCTTTTGCAGTCGCCTTTTCTACCTGTTTAGCTACCTTAAGCTCATCAGACACAACCACGCCTAGGTCCCGCTCTTCTTTAGTGGACAAAAGTACTTCACCCCCTATACTATATTGCTCCCTTGGATTGCTGCAGCCCAAATGCATGACCTTATATTTTTTAACATTAAATCCCAGGTACCAAATTCTAGACCATTCTTCAAGCTTAGCTAGATCCCTTCTCATGTTATCTACACCTTCCTGGGTGTCCACTCTATTGCAGATTTTGGTATCATCCGCAAAGAGGCAAACCTTACCTGACAGCCCTTCCGCTATATCACTAGCAAAGATGTGAAAAATAATCGGACTAAGGACAGATCCCTGGGGCACACCACTGGTAACATCCTTCTCCTCAGAGTGAGCTCCATTTACCTGTACTCTTTGTCGCCTCCCACCCAACCAATTTCTAACCCAAGCAGTAACTTTAGGGTCCATCCCTAGGGTGCTCAGTTTGTTTATAAGTCGCCTGTGAAGAACAGTGTCAAAGGCTTTACTGAAATTTAAATACACCACATCTAGGGCTCTCCCTCGGTCCAACTCCCTGGTCACCCAGTCAAAGAAATCAATCAGATTTGCTTGACAAGACCTGCCTCTGGTGAATCCATGGTTCCTTGGATCCTGTAATCCGCTGGACTCCAGAAACCTCACTATTTTCTCTTTCAGCAGCATTTCCAATAATTTACTCACCACTGAAGTTAAACTAACTGGCCTGTAGCAGTTTTCAACCACATCCTTACTTCCGCTTTTGTGTAAAGGCACCACATGAGCCTCTCTCCAGTCCTTTGGCACCACTCCCAACTCCAACAAGGTATTGAAAAGGTCAGTCAGTGGAGCTGCTAGAATGTCCCCAAGTCCCCTCAGTATTCTAGGGTGTATCCCATCCGGTCCCATTGCTTTGTCTACTTTAAGTTGAGCTAGTTTCTCACGAACACAGTCTTCTGAAAATTGTTCAAGATGTCCCTCACTTCTGTTCCTGTTTATGGGTGTTTTCTGAGGTCCTGCTCCTGGTTCTTCATCTGTGAACACAGAACTGAAATATTTGTTAAGCAATTCTGCTTTATCCTCATCAGCTTCTACATATTCCTCCCCTTCACCCTTGAGTCTGATAATACCACTTTTCCCCTTCCTCTTCTCAGTAACATATCTGAAAAATGTCTTATCCCCCCATTTTATTGCATTGGCTATTTCCTCCTCTTTTTGAATCTTTGCTTTCCTGACTACTTTGCTAGCTTCTCTAAGTTTTTCCAAATATAGATGCCTGTCTTCCTCTCTCTGTGATCTCTTGTATTTCATGAAGGCCTCCCTCTTTTCTTCAGCTACTTCTTTTGAAAGCCATAGCGGTCTCCTTTTCCTTTTACCTTTATTTACCATTTTAACAAAAAGGTTGGTTGCCCTTATAATATCCCCTTTCAGTTTTGCCCACTGTTTTTCTACATCCCCCAGCTGTTCCCATCCTGCTAACAACTCCCTGAGGTATTGGCCCATCTTGGCAAAGTTACTCTTCCTACAGTCTAAGACCCTCACCTTTGAATGGATTCTAACAGCCCTAGTCCTAATACTGAACCACACCATCTGGTGATCACTGGATGCAAAATGATCTCCTATTATAACATCAGAAACACTTTCACCATTGGTAAGCACCAAGTCCGGTATGGCCCCTTCACGTGTGGGGTCTGTTAGCAATTGCCTGAATAGTTCTTCCTGTAGAGACAGGGGCGGCCCAAGGGGGGTGCGGGGCCGTGTGCGGAGACTCGGTGCGGGGCCTAATTTGCATAAGTAGCCTTATTTGCATAAATATTTGCATAATGTTACCATACACTAACTTTTAGTAAACATGTCTCTTAATGAGTGTATGGATAAAGAAAGACTAAAAGATTTCTACATTACTATAATCCAGTGCCAACCGCCAGGCACATTAGGAACTACTACAAACGCTGCCCATTTAGAACCCATAGCAAACCCGCCGTACCCTGACAGCATTACCAGGACTCACAAAGCACCATACCCTACCTATCAAAAGGCAACACTGCAAATATTAAACCAATACATTTCAGAGAATACTGGGGAAAGAGAACAAGTGGCAATGTCAAATAGGAATTACATAAACAGAATACCTCAGCTCAGTTACACATGCAGAACATAGACCATCACCAAACAAGGAATCACAATTTAGAAACAGGAAGACAATAATTAAACTGGGAACCCCAAAAGCCAAACTTGGAATGTACAACACCACTGTAGAAATAAAACTATAAATTAATTTCCTCTTGTACCAAACAAAGCGCAGACGTTAATGATGCACATTTCCCAGAGCTTTCATATTCCAGTTAATAAATTCAAAATAAAGAGATATTTTCCTACCTTTTGTGCATTTTTTTCAGTTGCAATTGCTCCAGCCACTTTCTTCTGGTTTCCTCATGTTTTCTGCTAACTGTCCATCGTCTGCTGTCCATTTGTTCTTTCTTCTCTCTTCTAGTTTTTTTTCCATTCTCTCTCTCTACATCTGCTTTAACATACTAATCTTTCTCCTTTTGCTCTTTCCTCATTCCTATTTCATCCACTCAAATTTTACCCCTCCATCCTCAATCCCCACTTACTCTCCCAATACCCGGCCAATTGTAGATTTTTCATCCCTCCCACACAAAATATTTTTTCCCCTCTCCATTTTACTCTCCCAGCCCCATCCCATTCTAATCCTCCCCCAACATCAGCTCCCTTCTAGTTCCAGTCTCACCCAGCATCCATTTCCTTCTAGTCCCTGCATCAGCCCATTTCCAGTCCTAGCCCCCCATCAACCCATTTCCAGTCCTAGCTCCCCCATCCATTTTCAGTCTGAGTCCCTCCATCAGCTCATTTCCAATCCTAGCCCCCATCAGCCCATTTCTAGTCATTTCCTAGCCCCACCATCAGCCCATGTCAAATCCTAGCTCCCCTCCACTCAGCCCAATTCCAGTCCAAGCCCCCCATGAGCCTACCTCCAGTTCTAGCCCCTCCATGAGTCCATTTCAATTCAAACCCCCACCACAGCCCATTTCCAATCTTACCTCCCCCCAACAGCCCATTTCCAGTCCTATCCTAGCTGCTCCATCCGCCCATTTTCAGTCCTAGCTCACTTCCCTCACAGCCCTTTTCCATTCGAAGCTCCTCCCCATCAGCTATTTGCAGTTGAAGCCTCCCCTTCCACTCAGCCCATTTCCAGTCATAGCAACCCCCCAACCCATTACCAGTCCTAGCCCCCCATCAACCCACTTCCAGTCCTAACCCCCATCACCCCATTTTCAGTTTAAACCCCCCTATAACCCATTACCAGTCCTAACCCCCCATCAGCCCACTTCCAGTCTTAACCCCATCAGCCCATTTCCAGTCAGCCACCCATAGCTCATTGCCAGTCCTAACCCCCCCATCAGCCCACAGCCCATTACCAGTCCTAACCACATCAGCCCACCTCAAGTCCTAACCCCTCCCCATCAGCCCATTTCCTGTCCTAGCCCCCCATAGCCCATTATCAGTCCTAACCCCCCATAGCACATTACCAGTCCTAACACCATCGCCCCATTTCCAGACAGCCCCCCGCCCCTTGCCAGTCTTAACCCCCCATCGCCATAGCGAGTTTTTAACCCCCATCCCCATCCCCCTTGCCAGTCTTAACCCCCCCTTGCCAGTCTTAACCCCTCATCCCCATCCCCCTTGCCAGTCTTAACCCCCCCTTGCCAGTCTTAACCCCCCCAGCCCATTGCCAGTCTTAACCCCCCATCCCCATCCCCCTTGCCAGTCTGAACCCCCCCCAGCCCATTGCCAGTCTTAAACCCCCCATTGCCAGTCTTAACCCCCCATCCCCATCCCCCTTGCCAGTCTTAACCCCCCCTTGCCAGTCTTAACCCCCCATCCCCATCTCCCCTGCCAGTATTAACCCCCCCATGGCATTCTTTAACCACCCCAGCCCATTGCCAGTATTAACCCCCCCATCCCCATCCCCCTTGCCAGTCTTAACCCCCCCTTGCCAGTCTTAACCCCCCCATCCCCATCCCCATTGCCAGTCTTAACCCCCCCTTGCCAGTCTTAACCCCCCATCCCCATCCCCCTTGCCAGTCTTAACCCCCCCTTGCCAGTCTTAACCCCCCCAGCCCATTGCCAGTCTTAACCCCCCCATCCCCATCCCCCTTGCCAGTCTTAACCCCCCTTGCCAGTCTTAACCCCCCCATCCCCATCCCCCTTGCCAGTCTTAACCCCCCCTTGCCAGTCTTAACCCCCCCATCCCCATCCCCATCCCCCTTGCCAGTCTTAACCCCCCCTTGCCAGTCTTAACCCCCATCCCCATCCCCCTTGCCAGTCTTAACCCCCCCCCTTGCCAGTCTTAACCCCCCATCCCCATCCCCCTTGCCAGTCTTAACACCCCCCCCCCCTTGCCAGACTTAACCCCCCCCCCCCCCGGGCTTATGGCAAAATTAAAAAAACAAACTGGCTCTGGCTGCTGCCGCTGCCGCTACCAACGCGGCAACGGCAGAATGGAGTGTCCCGCGGGGCCTCCTCTTCTCGTTCAGCCCCTCTGTAAAGGCTTTGAGATTCGCGATGGGAGAGCGTCTCCCTCGCGTCTCTGTTAAGCCCGCAGGGGCTAATGGGAAATTTCCCATCAGCCCCTCGCGTCTAAAGGGGCAGATGGGAAATTTCCCATTAGCCCCTGCGGGCTTAACAGAGACGCGAGGGAGACTTTCTCCCTTCGCGAATCTCAAAGCCTTTGCATAGGGGCTGAACGAGAAGGGGAGGCCCCGCGGGACACTACCTTCTGCCGCTGCCGCGGTGGTAGCAGCAGCGGCAGCAGCCAGAGCCAGGTTTTTTTTTAAAGTCATTTTTAAAAAAGCAGAATGTTCTTTGCGCGGGGCCCCCTGAAACGCGGGGCCCTGTGCAAAAAACATTCTTGCTCAATGGACGGGCCGGCCCTGTGTAGAGAATCCAGGATCTCTTTACTTCTAGATGATACTGCAGCAGGAATGTGCCAATCAACATCTAACATATTGAAATCCCCTATCAGTAGCACTTCCCCTTTCCTAGCCATGCTGCGTATGTCTTCAATTAACTCTCTGTCCACCTCTTCCTCTTGTGAGGGAAGTCTGTATATCACGCCAATGCAAATAGATTTCTCTTTCCCTCTTTCTAGTTTAACCCACAATGCCTCCTCTCTCCCTTTTAAGCTCTGTAATTCAAAAGTTTTAATATTATTTTTTACATATAGTGCCACTCCTCCTCCCCTTCTTCCTACCCTGTCCTTTCTGAATAAAGTATAGCCAGGTATAGTTACATCCCAGTCATGGTTTTCTGCGAACCATGTTTCTGTAACTGCCACTAAATCCAAGTCGGTCACTCACACCAAAGCTTCAACATCAGGGATCTTATTACCCATGCTATGACTATCTACACGTTCAGTAATTTTGTTCTTTATAATGGTTTCTACCATTTTTCCCAGTATTGACGTCAGGCTCACCAGTCTGTAGTTTCCCGGATCACCCCTGGAACTCTCGCTTACGGCTTGGATCTTTGAAGGAGATGTCTAGCGTGTAAGGACTACTCTCCAGAGGAGGTCTACCAAGCTAGCATATGTGAAAATCTAGTGCTTCTTTGAGCGATGGTGCAGTGCTCGGCAGTTGGCTCCAGAGGCGGCCAAGACACCCTCTCTGTTGGCCTTTTTACAGGATGTCCTGGAGAAGGGCCCTTCCTTTAGCTCCCTGAAAGTTCAGGTGGCAGCTTTGGCCTGTTTCTGAGGTCTGGTGACTGGTAAGTCTCTAGCCTCGCACCCGGGCATCTTGCGCTTTCTCCAAGGGGTTCAACGTCTGTGTCCTCTCCTCTGTCTGTGATCCCTTCCTTGGATTTGTGTCTGGTGCTTAGGAGCCTGATGGTGGTACCTTTTGAGTCATTGAAGCACGCTACCTTCTAGGATTTGATGCTCAAGATGGTCTTCTTGGTTGCAATTTGTGCCGCAAGGCAGATTTCTGAGCTGCAGGCTCTGTCTTGCCAAGATTCTTATCTGTCTTTTCTAAGGAAGCTGTTTCCATTCAGCCTGTGCCTTCCTGCTTGCCTAAGGTGATTTGTCCCCTTCATGTGAATCACGTGGTCTGCCGGCCCCCTCCTTCTTTAAGGAGCAGTGTCAGAGAAAGGATAAGGATCTTCCCCTTGTGGATGTCTGAAGGGTGCTTTTCCAGTACATGGAGGTTATGAATTACCTTCATTAGTCTGACTATCTTTTTTGTGCTGTTTGCTGAACCATGCAAGGGTGACGTGGTGGCCAAGTTGGCTTTAGGGCACTAGATTAAGGAGGCCATTGCCTCAGCATATCTGTTGCAGAACCGGCCAGTTCCAGAGGGTTTGTGTGCCCATTCTACCCGAGCACAAGCATTTTCCTGGGTAGAGCAGAGCTCAGTAGTCCCTGCAGACATTTGTTGGGCAGCAACCTGGGCATCGCTTTCCACTTTTGTCAAGTATTACAGTTTGGATGTCCACATGCGGGCGGACACAGCTTTGGCTCTGGGGGTTGGCAAGCTGCTGTGTCTTCTTCCTGCCCAGTGGAATTGTAGCTTTGGTAAATCCCACTTATCTGGACTGGTCTAGCAGGACGATATGAAAGGTGACATTTTACTTACAGTTAATGTCCTTTCCTTGAGTTCTGCTAGACCAGTCCAGGGCCCACCACTGAAACTGTATTTGCTTTACAGTTTTTG
Organism: Ichthyophis bannanicus; assembly: GCA_033557465.1. Classification (NCBI taxonomy): domain Eukaryota; kingdom Metazoa; phylum Chordata; class Amphibia; order Gymnophiona; family Ichthyophiidae; genus Ichthyophis; species Ichthyophis bannanicus. The sequence continues at coordinate 86,915,289 of CM066034.1, read as the reverse complement.
TTCTTCTGTTGCAGTTCCCTTGGGTCCGCTATGATTTTTAAAGTTGGCTCTGCAGGTTCATCCTCTACGGACAACTTTCTGTTTATGCTTTCCTGTATATAGGTACATAATTCTCTACTGTTGCTTACTCCTTATTGCCCACAATTGAGGTTGTGTGAGGCTTGCCATGTTTTTCCCATATGCTTTGGGATGAATACTGACAGGAGCTCTGGTGGCTGAGACAAATAGAGGCATGGGAGTGATGTCATTGAAGCCTGGGCTTTTCTTTAGTTCTTTGTCTCCACCAATCTGCTGGTAGGTAGAACAGTTCACTTGTCTGGACTGATCTAGCAGGACTCAAGGAAAGGACATTAACTGATAAGTAAAATATTGCCTTTGTTATGGTGTCTTAAGAAATGCAGAAATAATTTTTGTATCTGAGACATTTAAGAAATATTAATAAAATCCAAATTTTTATTTTCTAGATGGGAGCAATCTCAGACATAAATATCATAAAGAATATCTTGGTAAGGCTATTAATTTTATTATTTTAATATTTCCTTGCTATTGCTTTTTTTCTAGAACATTGTGCAGTTAAATTAATGGAGGACATATGCCAGAGGACATGATAAACACTGTCTCAGCATAACTGGGTTTTTCCAATAAGTGCAATTTCAGCAGATCAGACTACAGAACCTTTTTTGAATTTACGCACAAAACCTGGGACTAAAATCGTAGCTTTTTGATAAGTGCTCAGAACAAACAGAAACTCAGTTTAAAATCTCAAGGGAACACAAGAGCCCAGAGACCTCTAGTGTGTTGCTCAGTCATTTGGTCAATATTCGTTCAGAAGGAAGAATGACCTCTATTGAGCCACTAATACTTTTAACAGAATCTACGAAGATCTTTCATTCAAGAACAGAGACAACTACCTAGGGAACCAAAATCTGAAGGTATCAAATACCCAGGCCAAAGAAGAGCCTGTTCCTGCTTAATTTAAGACCATGTACATGTGCTGCTTCAAAGGGGCACCATTATGGCCTTCCTCTGTTCCCACTGTTTGGGATCTCTGACACCCTCTTACCCCCTACTCCCTGGGATCTGCTATCTGTGGGCGCTGAAATCTTAAATCTGACCCTGCTTACGTTCTGTGATGAGATCCCAGGGGTCTCCCAGATTATGCCTTTTGGCCCATTGCTTTATGGGAGATGATTCTGGGTCATGCTACTACCGCTGTTCAAAACAGTATGGGAGGATGGGGCATCAGAGGAAAAGAAAGATAAGGGAACAATAGAAAGGGGAGCACCAGGAGTGAAAGAGACAAGGGAACAAATAGAAGGGAGGGGTGAAGGATAAAGGATTAAGGAGGAAAATGGTTGAATGAGAAACGATTGGAAATGAAGTAGAAAGGGGTGAACTAGATAAAGGAAGGTGGGGAAAAGGACGAAGGGAAGAAATTGAAAAGATGCAATAGAGTGCTGGAAACTAAAGTACAGAGAAATAGAGGAGGGAGAGAATTGAAGAAGGAATTAGTGGAAGGCAGATGAGGGAGGGATAGTGGAGAAAGTTATGAGTGAAGGAAAACGGATATGTGTGTGAGGGAGTAGGAGAAGAGCAGTGTGCGAGACTGGATGGAGTAAGCTGTATGTGTGTGAGAGAATTCAGTAGGATGAGTATGTTTGCAAGAGGGACATGAGGGGTTTGTGTTAATGGTGGGGAGGAAGGACACATGGAGTAAGTAATATAGGATAGTATAAAGAGAAACCAAAGGAAAAGTAGAAAATGACGTAAAAGCAATAAGAGCAGTGAATGGAATTATTAAGAGAAGAAAGGAGCAGCTGGAAGAAAACATCTAAAAGGAAACCTGAGAAATGGTAGGAGAAGAAAATACAGAAAATCAGAGGGGGGAGGAAATGTAGCAAGATGAATAAAGAAAAGCATACATGAAAATATGAGGTATAACTAAAATAAACATATGAAAGAAACTGAAGTGGAATCAAAAGAAAGGCACAAGAAAGCAGCAAAGGAAAAGAAAGCCTCAAGCAGTGAGCACAAAGGGGGCTGGTAATGTGCAAAACCGCGGATCTCTTTAGATCTTGCACAGTTCCAAAGTAAATGCATTTCTGCTGCGGTGTTGCACTGCGTGCAAAATCTGGCATTCTGGACTTTCCAGTTCAGTCTTTGCACATTGCTATTTCTAATTTATGGTCCCTTATACTGTATTTTGTGAGGGTCATGTTTGGCTTAGGTGAGGTATTTGGATATGGTTTCTGTGTTGGGATCTATAGCAGTCCTGCATGTTCTTTTTTCCCAATAAGAGGTTTGGGTTGGTGTCCGATGGACTGGTGTAATGTTTACAGTGCCACCTTTTCATATGCTCCGCGGCCAGTCGAAGGGGCAAGATTATATGGGGCCAGGGCTACAGAGGTGACAGTGCACCCACGCCTTCCATTAAGACTCAACCTGAATTCTGCATTCGTGTACTGGCATCATTGTTCTTACAAATAAAGCACTGGAATTCAACATTCCCCCCAAAAAAGAAAATGCCTGATTCTAGTTTCATCTCAACAATAACCTAAACCTTCTCCTGTACCAGGCATATTATGAACTAATACAAAACCCAACAAAAAGCCACTCAGAACTAGAATTCAAAACAAGGAGCCTACCCATAAAAGAGCAGCATCCCAAATACTGCTGTGGACTCTAGAACATAGAAATTCCAAGCTAACAGAAGAGCCGGTCTCGGACACATACACTGAACACAACTAGACCCGAACCAAGCACAGAAGAAATGATCAAAATACTAAAAAAGAAATGCAGACAAAAATTAAACTGAAACCCTAAGAAGCCACACTCTGTGTGTAGTATAAAAACTGAGAAATAGAAACTGATGCATTCCCCTTTGTATTATGCAAAATATAAACATAGCAGATGTAAATTCCAAAAACGGAAATATCCTAAATCATTAAAAATAATTTTTCTACCTTAGTTATTTGGCCGTTTTCTTTTTCTCATCTTATGCTCAGCCTCTGGTTCTGCTTTACCTCATCTACCCTCTTATTCCTTTTCCCATTTTCTCATGTCCATTTGCTGCTACTTTTCTTTTCTCTTGTCTTTACTTGCTTCCCTATATCCATCTCCGGCATTCATCTTTCATTTCCAGTTTTCTTCATAGGCGCAGTTTGGGGGGCGGGGGAGAACCCCTCAAATGTTGCAGGTACTAATGGTAAACTGGTCCCTCTGCTCCCACTGCCAGTATGGTTTCCTTACCTCTGCCCCACAAAGTAAGAAGACAAACTACATCAATGGTTTTCTTTCATTTTACTTTTCTGCTTCTCTAATCACTCAGATTTCATCCTTCCTTCTCACGTTTAGTCCTCAATCTATTTATTTTTATTGTATCTACTTACAACTTTCTCCCCCTCCCCATGCTCCACATCCAGTTTCTTCCCCTCTTTTTCCTTCCAATTATATCCCATGTTGAGCACTTCCCCTTCTTTTCCCCCTTCCTCTGCAGTCCAGCATCCCCCTTTCCCTTTCCCCTTCTAGGTTTCCAGCATCTCCCCTTCTCCCCCAGGGTTTCCAGCATTCCCTCTTACTTGCCTACCCCATCCAGGTTCAGCAGCCTCCCCCCTTGTCGCTGCCACTGCTGCCATAACTACCCTACCCCCACACAGAGCCTTTGAGCACATGCATGTGTTCAAGGTCTACTATGTTCCACCCCCTCTCGTACAAATTTTGTGTCAAAGGGTGCAAGATGTAGACAAATGTGGTCAAAGGCCCTGTGCTCCACTCACTGCTAGTACTGCCACTGTTATGCCATGCCGACCTATGTGGATGCCTGGTCTGCCTAGTGGCATGCTGTATACGAGCAAGGTGTCGCAACATAGAAGTAGAAATGTGACAATAATTGTTTTATTAAAACATCAATCCGTCCCACCCTACATGATCGCGTTTCAGCAGAAAGCCATAATAAACAATATAATAGCATAAAACTGACAATAATAGAAAATTAAGAATAAAAGCTACTGAAAAAGATAATGATGATACTAAAAAACCCATATAAGGTCACAAGTGTTCAATGCACAATAAACAATAAAAGAATGAATAAATAAAATGTAAACTTATATATATAAAAGAAAGCTAGTATGGCTAATTGGAGCAGAACAACTAATAGAAGGATAATGAATGAGCAAATGTACCTTAAGACACGAGCTTACTCAATGGTGGATGAAAGGACCGTCAATAGTTATTACAAAGTATCCATATTGAAGACATAGGTACAGAAAGCCACCAAAACAACAAGACCATATCATCTATTTATAAAAGATATAAAATATATTAGAATATATATATAAAAAGAATAGGGCATGTATCATGCTTAAAAAGAAGAGATGAGGTGTAATCAGAATAATCAACTTTGAAAGAGTACGGTAACATAAAGAACAAACTGATAAAAAAATGTATATGTATGGTTTTTTTTAGTTCCATCAAGTCAGTGTTGACTTATAGCGGCTACCTCTGGGTTTTCTTGGCAATGTATCACCAGAAGTAGATTGCCAGCCTTTTCTTCTGAGGCAATGGAGGGTAAAGTGACTTGCCCAAAGTCACAAAGAGTGCAAGTGGGAATCCGGAGTGGAGGAGTAGTATATGTATATATCAGGGGAATGATGAAAGGGGATAAAAATAAACCCGCACATACCCAAATGTAAATTTGCACAAAAAGAAACAACGAACCTGATGTTCCATAAAAAATGTCAACCCCAAGAAATAAAATATAATATCAATGAAAAGAGTGCCGATGGATAGAGAAACATGCACATAACTGTGCATAAACTCAAAAATGCCTTTAGCGCTGTAATCAAATGATCATATCTGTAGGAGAGAATGCAGGAAAAAACAGACCAAATACTTGTTATAACCGGAGCTTTCTCAAAACAATGCAGGATAAATGAGAGTAGTATTACAACCTTGTCAACACCATCAAAGCTAAGAAAGGACGTGGTAGCCATTTTAAAACCAAAGTTTCGCGCCAAAATGTAATGAATGGTATCCAGAGTAACCCATGAAGCATGTACTGGACCAGCTGTGGAAGCCACTCTAAAATGAGCTCATATTGATTCGGTGAGAATCAGCAGAGCCTAAAAATGCTTGGATAGAAAGAGGAAGTCTAATGATTGAGATATACAGAGAGACTAAAAGAAAAATTAGGGATGATTGTGTGGCTCCCATTCTAAGGAGTATGTCTACTAAGCCAGGCTAATGGTTAACCTGGACTATCTGCACCTAGGTCCCATGTTATCTCCTTTCATTATTCCCTGATATATATTCATACACATTTTTAATCGGTTTATTCTTGATATTACCACTGTATAAAATTGTCCCAGGCTCTTTCAAAGTTGATTATTCAGATTATACCTCATCTCTTCTTTTTAAACATGATACATGCCCTCTTTTTATATATATTTTATATCTTTGATAAATAGATGATATCATCTTGTTATTTTAGTGAATTCAATATAGATACTTTGTAATAATTACTGAGTACCTCCTCCTAATTACTGAGTAAGCTCGTGCCTTAAGATACATTTGCTCATTCATTATCCCCTCTATTACTTGTTCTGCTCCAATTAGCCATACTAGTCTTCTTTTATATGTATGTTAGCTTACATTTTATTTATTCATTCTTTTATTGTTTATTGTGCATTGAGCACTTGTGACCTTATATAAGTTTTTTAGTACCATCAATATCTTTTTCAGTAGCTTCTATTCTTAAGGGTATGTTTACTAAACAGCAGTAGCGACTTCCGTGTGATATTGGAGCTGCAGCCCCATTGAATTCAATGGGGCCGCGGCTCCAAAATCGCAAGGAAGCTGCTACCGCTGTTTAGTAAACATACCCCTTAGTTTTCTATTATAATATTGTCAGTTTTATGCTATTACATTGTAAATTATGTATTCTATATTGTATTTTATATCTTATCAGTACTCTCATACTCCCATGGCTTCTTGCTAGTTTCATTATATATTATGGTTCTTTATACTTATGTTTATATACTTGATACTAATGTATAGTTTTCCTTTTTATATTATGTTTTAATTAGGATTCCTATACGCTGACGAAGGCTTTCTGCCAAAACACAATTGGGTAGGGCGGGACCGATTGTTGTTTTAATAAAACAATTATCGTCACATTTCCACTTGAGTGTTGTGACACCTTGCTCTTATATGGCGTCTGGACTTCTGCGGGTGCGGGTGCTTCTTTAGGACTGCCTAGTGATATGGCCAGCCCTAAGCCTATGCATGTTATTTTTTCCCCCTTGACCTAAACACATCCCCGGGAACGCCTCCTCCTAAGATGGCTATAAGGTCATACATTGTGCAACATTGATATACTTAGTTTTACCGAGGTAAAGGGTGGGTAATTTTCAGATAGCCCATTTACCTGGCTATATGTTATTTGAAAAGTTTCTATCTCATGACCAGAAAGCATAGTTACTAACCTGTAACAGGTGATCTCCGGGAACAGCAGGAATTTAGTCTTCACATATGGGTATCGTCGGTACCGACGGAGCCTGTGCGGGAACGCTCCCCAGCATCCAATTAGAAAGCTTTTGGGAGCATCCCACAGCACCTGCGTGCTGCCTTCCCGCCTTTCCCAACTGCCTCTCTCCAGTTGAGTTTAAAGCTGAGACAAAGAGAGAGAGAGGGAAAGAGAAAGAGATAGATAGAGAGATACAACTCCTAGGGGAGGTGGGTGGGTTGTGAAGACTAAATTCCTGCTGTTCCCGGAGATCACCTGTTACAGGTGAGTAACTATGCTATCTTCAGGAACAAGCAGGAATGTAGTCTTCACATATGGGGACTCCCTAGCTTTAGATGACAGGGAGAGACCCCAGAAGTTGTGTGTCCCTGTGAAATGGCTCCACTTCCCCCCATGGATCTCTGGCATCCAACCAGGGATGGTGGGTAGGAGTTGATTAGGTATGGAACAGGTGTTGAAGAACAGCCTGACCAAACAAGGCATCCCAGCGGGAGTCCTTGTCCAAGCAGTAATGGGCTGTGAAGGTATGAATCGAGGCCCAAGTGGCTGCTCGACAGATGTCGTCGATAGACACAGAGTGCAGATGAGTCATTGAAGCTGCCATGGCTCTCCAATTGTGAGCTGTGACATGGCCCTCCAGAAGAAGATTCTTACTCTGATAGGCAAAGGAAATACACTGAGCAATCCAGCTGGACAATGTTCTCTTGCAGACTGGAAGTCCCAAATGAGAAGGATCAAAAGCAACAAAGAGTTGAGAGGACTTCCTATGTTGCTGTGTTCTTTGCAAGTAAAAGGCTAAAGCTCTTTTACAGTCCAAAGTATGAAGTTTCCTTTCTGCATTAGATGCATGAGGCCTTGGAAAAAACACAGGCAGGTAGACCACTTGGTTTAAATGAAAAGGCGAGACCACCTTTGGCATAAAGTGTGGATGAGTCCTAAGGACTACCTTGTCATCATGGAACCTTGTATAAGGTGGATCAGCTACTAGTGCCTGCAATTCACTGATGCGGCATGCTGATGTGATTGCAATGAGAAAGATAACCTTCCAAGAAAGGAATTTCAATGAGGTAGTAGCTAAGGGTTCGAAAGGTGGCTTCATGAGCTGACCAAGAACTAGGTTTAAGTCCCATGCCACCGGTGGTAGCCTAATGGGAAGCTTAGTTAGAAGAAGGCCTCTCATAAATCTTGCTATAAGAGGATGGGAGGAAATAGGTTGTCCATTTAGAGGCTTGAAAGAAGCTGCAATAGCACTCAAATGGACTCTTACTGAGTTGGTCTTAAGTCCTGCATTGGATAAATGAAGGAGATACTCCAGTAATGATTCCAGAAGTATCGAAAGGGGGTTAAGACCCTTCTGCGAACACCATATGCTAAACCTTTTCCACTTGAAAGCATAAGAGCGTCTTGTGCAAGGCTTCCTGGAAGCATAAAGGATATCCTTTACTTGCTGAGGGAGGTTAAGATCATGAAGATCTAGGCCTTCAGCAACCAAGCCCTGAGATGCAGAGACTGGGGATTGGGATGCCATAACATTCCGTCCTCCTGAGACAGGAGATCTGGAGCAGATCCTAACTCCGGGGAGGGAGCTTGAGAGAGATGTAGAAGCAGAGAGTACCACACTTGCCGTGGCTAATATGGAGCTATGAGAATCATACGGCCTCTGTCTCTCTGAAGCTTGAACAGGGTTTTGGGAATTAGGGGAATGGGTGGAAAGGCATAAAGGAAGTCTTGACCCCAGTGAAGGAGGAAAGCATCCCTGGCCTGAGAGCCCTGAGCCGGAATTCTGGAACAGAACCGGGGAAGTTTGGCATTCAACGGACTTGCAAAGAGGTCTATGTCCGGGGGTCCCCAAATTTGAAAAATCTTGGCCACCTGGGTCTGCATGTAGAGACCATTCGTGTGGAAGCAGAACTCGACTGAGTCTGTTTGCCCAAGAGTTTTGGATGCCTGGAAGATACACTGCCAGGAGATGAATCTGATGCTCTCTGGTGAGGGCCCATAGTCGTAAAGCTTCGTTGCAAAGCGACAGAGAGCCTGTTCCCCCCTGCTTGTTCACGTAGAACATGGCTACTTGATTGTCTGTATGAATGAGGACTGTCTTGTAGCTGAGCAGGGTGTGGAACACTCGAAGAGCAAGGTAGATTGCTCTGAGCTCTAAGAGATTGATATGTAGATGAGTCTCCTGTGGAGTCCTAGTGCCTTGGGTGGAGAGGTCTTACAGATGAGCTCCCCAACCCATTGGTGAAGCATCTGTTGTGAGAGTTGCCTGGGGTAAAGGTTGTTGAAATGGGGACCCCAGCAACAGGTTCTGAGTGGACTGCCACCATTGGAGAGACAGAATAAGGCGATTTGTGTTTGCTATTTTGTCTGACAGGCACCCTGATGCCTATGTCCATTGAGTGGATAAAGTCCACTGGACTGCTCTCATATGGAGGCGAGCATAAGGAACCACATGCACTGTAGATGCCATGTGGCCTAGTAGTTGTAACATTTCTCGGGCAGTGAGATGAGGCTTTAGCACTACTTGAGAAGCTAATTGCACAATGCGAAGGCAACAGGCCTGGGGAAGATAGGCCCTTGCTTTTCTGGTATCCAGCAAAGCTCCTATGAACTCTAGAGACTGAGTGGGAGTTAGACTGGATTTTGGGATGTTTATGACCAGACCCAAATACTGAAGGATACGCATTGTGCAAGATAGAGAAGTCCTGACCTCTGACTCTGATTGGGCTCGAATGAGCCAGTCGTCTAAGTAGGGGAAGACGAATATCCCTAGAGTGTGAAGAAATGCTGCTACCACAGCCATGCATTTCGTGAACACTCTTGGTGCTGAGGTCAGGCCAAAAGGAAGCACCCTGTATTGGTAGTGCTTTCCTTGAAAAAGGAACTGAAGGAACTTTCTGTGAATTGTATGGATGAGAACATGAGTGTACGCATCCTTGAGATCTAGAGAACAAAGCCAATCCTGACTCTGAAGGTATGGCAGCAGAGTTCCCAGAGAAATCATCTTGAATTTCTCTTTGAACAGGAATTTGTTCAATTCTCTGAGGTCTAAAATAGGTCTGTGACACCCTGTTTTCTTTGGGATAAGGAAATAGGGGGAGTAAAACCCGTAAAACCCTGTACCCTGTTGATGAATGGGTACTTCTTCTATTGCCCCTTGGGCAAGAAGCATAGTGACCTCTTGATCTAACAGGTTGATGAGAGAGGTCTGAGAATTTAACTATCTTACCATTGTGGGAGGGGGCATGCACAGAAAGTGAAGCTTGTACCCCTCTTTTATAATGGAGAGTGTCCAATGTTCTGCTGTTATCTGCCCCCATCTGGGGGCAAAGTGACACAACCTTCCTGGAATGGTGGAAGGCTCTGGTCCATTGAGGGCCAGGAAGGCTAGGTTCTCTAGATGAAAGTCAAAGGCCTTGTGGAGGCAGAGACTGCTGAGACGGTTGAGGCTTAGCAGTCTTTGCTTTCCTTTGTTTAGGTGGTTGCTGACCTGCAGAATGTCCCTGCTGGGAACAAGAGGGATAAAACCTCTTCTTTTTTGAGAAGAATGGTTTCTTGAAAGATTTCTTTCTTGCAGGATCAGCTGTGGCCTTGGATAACCTATCCAAAGTGGAGTTGTCAGCATCCAACTCTTTGGCTTTCTCTTGCCAATTTTTGCTGAATAGATTCTCACCTGTACAAGGGATATTGCCCAGTTTGTCCTGCACCCAGAGCTCCAAATCGGATGCTTGGAGCCAGGCAATTCTACGTGTACCTATGGCAACGGCAGAGGTTCTGCTTATGCACTCAAAACAGTCAAAAGCTGCACGATTGACAAACTTAGAAACATCCTGGGCATGTTTAACCAGTGTGAGAAAATCCTGCCTCTTGTCATCAGGAAGGAGAGGGCTTAAAATCTCCAAGTCTCCTGTGACTTCTTTAAGGAACATTCCCATATATAAAATATAGGAACTGATCCTGGCAGAAAGCATGGAAGCCTGGAAAGTACGACGTCCAAAGGCATCCACTCACGTCCTGGAGGATTAGAGGCATGCCTCTTTGCACTCCTGATCCTTCTCATAGCTGATTCCACTACAATAGAGTGGTGAGGAAGCTGAGTTTTCTGGAAACCAGGACAAGGAGGGACTCGATACATGGTATCCAGTCTGCGAGAGTGAGGAGAGGTGGTAAGAGGTGTCTCCCACATTCTCAAAATGAGATCATGTAAGATCTCATGGATAGGCAAGGTATCTGCCTCCTTAGGAGCTTTGGGATATTGTAAAATCTCCAACTCCTTAGCCCTGGGCTCTGTTTCAGGAGTCACAGTAATGGACAGACCTCGAGCCACCTCCCTGATGAAATCCTGAAAGAAGATATCTTCTGGAGGAGACATCCTACGTTTAGGAGAGGAAGGCTCCTCCGGGAGACGTATTCCGGTACCGACAGAGCTGTCAGAATCCTCGGACTCCTCCGAGGATTCGAAGTACCTTCTGTCCGGATGCTCTTGAACAGCCCGATACCCGTACTGACCAAAGTCGGTACCGGTGTATCAGTACCAGAAGGCATCGCATGACTGGGTGCCAAAGCAGACACCGATGTCGATGCCGATGCTGTCGGAACTGGTACCGATACCGGTACCGGTGTCGGTGTCGGTACCGGTTGAACTGTCTGATGCAGTTTTGAGGGTGTCGATGCCGCAAGGAGAGCTGCCAGACTGCTTTCAATAGCCAGGAACCTCTGGTCTATCAATGCTGCTGATGCCTGGGTATCGGTACCAGAAGCAGCCGGTACCCCAGAGCATGGCACCAGTAGTTCTGCCGAGGTCGAGGCCTCGAGAACATCCTGAAGCTCTGATAATGTTTTGGAAGCCGAAGTCTCCCGCCGGGGCAATTTTGCCGGTACAGAACCCTCAAGGGCAACACCAGAGGCATCTCGATGCTTGGAAGGAGATCTACCCTTTGAGGACCGGCCAGACTTATGTTTAGTTACCTAAGATCCATGGGAGGAAGATGAAGCCCTGGAAGACGTTGATGCCACAGAAGCTGCATCGGAGGGAAAAAGGGCGCTGAGCTTAGCAGCTCGGTTTTGTTGACCCCTCTTGGACATCATGGCACAAGCCATACACTCGGAGATGGAGTAGTCAGGACCTAAACATTTAAGACACCACTCATGGGTGTCGGTGACAGAGATGGTACCGCCACACTTGGTGCACTTTTTAAAACCCAAAGCGGGTTTTTCCATAGTGGAGGAAAGTTTGGGCCTAAGGCCCATAATGGCGCGTGCACCTGGAAAAGAAAAGTTTGGGGAAAAAAAAAGAAACAGTATATATATTTTTTTTTTTTTTTTTTAAAGAAAGAAAGAACAACTGGCAGTACCGGTATAGCGTCGAGGAAGGCAGACGCGACCACAAAAAAGAAGGAATAAGGAAAAACATTTCTGCGGTGACAGGAACAACGACCTGCTGGCTCCGCGGAAAATGAAGAACTGGAGAGAGGCAGTTCGGAAAGGCGGGAAGGCAGCACGTAGGTGCTGTGGGATGCTCCCAAAAGCTTTCTAATTGGACGCTGGGGAGCATTCCCGCGCAGGCTCCGTCGGTACCGACGATACCCATATGTGAAGACTACATTCCTGCTTGTTCCTGGAGATAGAAGGTTTAGCATTTGGCAAAGAAAATCTAGAAAGCTTGTGAGTTTGCTTGGCATTGTTTTGAAGTGGCGCATCTTTCTGCGCAAGTTTTAATTTCACGACATTTCAGCAAGAGAAAACTATCTGCAGGAAATTCTAAAGTAAAGAAAACCTTCTGCAGCATGCGTTGGAGAACTCTTGCCTGAAATTTGAATTGGGCAGTCTGGGCTGATCTAAAGATAATAATAAGAAGTATTTTCTCTTGTCTGTGCTATGGGATACCTTTGGCAAGCAGTAGGCAAGCAGTGTGATTGCCTGAGCCTGGGGGCAGAGACAGCATGCAAAAACTTTTAAATCAATTTATGAGTCTGGATGCTCAAAAGGGAAGAAGGGTGTGATTGTGAGAATATATAACATTTTCTGTGCTTAAGTGATGTGTATTGTTTTTGGATATTGGTCTGGCATTAGTCATGGTCTTAGGGTTATTTTGCTTTGAGAACTGCTATAGGGGTGAGGATTGATTTTAAGACACTTGACGTACTAGAAGGGGTGTGCATTGCCAGGGCGGCCCCAGAGTTGGTTCAGTGTTGGCACTTAGGCAAACCTTAAGCCTTAGGCCCAACCCCCGGCAGCCAGAATCTATTGTTTTTCTTTGAATGCCTAGCTGTTCGTCAGCTCACAGAAACTTTCACCCCAGGAGATTGTCTAGTTTGCCAAATCATTGAGCTTGGCCCTGTGCCATGCTTTTTTTTTTTTTTTTTAATTGTAAGATTCAATGCTCCCCATTGTGTTTTCTGTGTCTTATTGGAGATTTTCTTAAACCAACGTAATGGAATTTTATCTTAAGTAAATATTGGCAATGCTTTATTTTAGCAGTGTCAGGTTAACCTCCGGTCATGCACAAGAAACTCATCTATATATAGAGTAATGCCATGTAAACAAGGATTGTGAGATTCACTGGAGTTGTGAACTCTTTGTTCTTTTATGGAGTTGCAATAGAACCTTCATCAATAGGTTGTTGGTTCTTCATTATCTGGGATTTAAAGGGAACTGTTTTCTTCAATGTGTACAGCATTTTTAAGCCACAGAACAGTATACAACCATTTTTACAGTAGCAAAGTACTTCATGTTTGCAGTGAACTAATACTCATTAAAATCTGACTGCAAGATATAATGTATGCCCTATTTCTTACATTTTTAGAATATTTTCAAGAAACACAGCCCAGCAGGGAGTACAACAGCAGAATATTTAAATCTGTTGGTTTATGAATGTCTGGTTTCATGAGAGGAAAAGCATGCATAGTGGTGTTCAGATGGAAAGAACATAGTGTGAAAGTGAATGAGCCGCGTGTGTAGCAACCGCCAAGGAATGAGACCAGTTTTGCAAGCACTTTTGCATTCTGGAATAAATGACTGAACAAATTGTGTGTGCAAAATGTACTGGAGGCAGAACAGGTTTTTCTACCCCTTTCATACACAATAACTAATATGGCAGGGCAGCTCTTGTCCATACTCTGAAATTATAGAAAAGATGGCATTCAATGCTTTCTCAGTTTAGAACCAATGGCAGTCCCTCTCCACAAACCACAGAATGGGTCTTTTCCACATATAATACAGCAGGTGAAATAACAAGGGCAGATAAAGATCAGTTTTTTCATCCCATCTGCTCAGCATTTCTGCTGAATAATGTAAGGATGTGTTGCAACTACTTGCCATATGTCAAGAGATAAAGTTGTGATGTTCAAGGAAACAAATGCAGAAATAGTGCAGTTACTCGCACCCAAATGAAGTACTATTTTAGTCAAAGATTTTATTTTTATTGCATAAGCACAGAATAGATGTAGGAAAAGTCATTTTTGAATAAGGGCCTTGAGTGTTACAGATGTTAGCATATCTGTTATCAGACAACTGGGGTTGTTAATACCTAGGTTTGTCACCTTTCCAGTTTAACTAAAGAGGCTGACTTAGTGCTGGTGCTGTCCCATTACTATTACTATTAATCATTTATATAGCACTACCAAATACCAAAAGCATATCTATTTGTGCTTTATTGACTACAGCAAGGCTTTTGACTGTGTAAACCATGAGAAACTCTGGGCCACTTTAACAAACATGGGTATACCAGAATATCTGATCGTTCTCTTGCACATTCTGTACATTGATCAAGAAGAAACAGTTCGAACGGAATAAGGAGAAAAGAATGGTTTAAAATCAGCAAAGGTGTATGACAAGGCTGCATACTTTTCCCCTACCTGTTTAATTTATATGCAGAACAAATCATCAGAGAAGCAGGATTGTATGACGACAACAGAGGTATGAAGATTGGCGGGAGACTCAGAAACAACCTTCACTATACTGATGACACCACATTACTGGCTGAAAGTGAAGATGATCTGAAACATTTGCTTCTCACGATCAAGGAACATAGTCTTAAAATGGGCCTGCACCTTAATGTAAAGAAGACAAAGATCAAGACAACTGGCAAAATCAATAAGTTCATTGTTGATGGAGAAGAAATTGAAATCATGGGCAACTTTAACCTACCTGGATCAACTATCAATAAAAAAGCAACAAGCAGTCAAGAAATCCGATGACGCATTTCTCTTGGCAGAATGGCTATGAAGGACCTAGACAAGATTCTGAAGAGCAGAGATGTCTCTCTCCATTCAAAGATTTGAATTGTTCAAGCCATGGCATTTTCAATAACATTATATGGATGCGAAAGAGATCATTAGAGAAAGACATCATGCTTGGCAAGATAGATGGTCAATGGAAAAGAGGAAGGCCAGCAATGAGATGAATCGATACAGTAACAGCAGCTATGTGTGCCAATCTGTCAATAATGAGCCACCTGATTGAAGACCGAACACAATTTAGGACAACTATACAAAGGGTCGCCATGAGTCGACACCGACTCAATGGCACTTAACAACAAAATAGCACTACAAGGCATACACAGCACTGCACAGACACATATAAAGACGGCCCCAGCTCGTCAGAGCTTACAATCTAATTAAGACAGACAAGACAACAGAAAAGAATAAGGGTAGAATAGGGAGGATAAGGAGACACAAGGGAAATGATCAGGATTCAAAAGCAGCCTCAAAGAGGTGAGCCTTTAGCATAGATTTGAAAAGCGGCAGAGATGAAGCCTGACTTACAGACTCAGGATGTTTGTTCCAGGCATAAGGAGCAGCAAGGTGAAAGGATCAAAGTCTGCAGTTGGCAGTGGAAGAAAAGGGCAAAGAGAAGTACGCCAGTAGAAGAGCACAGTTCACAAGGAGGGGTGTAGGAAGAGAGGAAAGATAGAGAGGAGCTGAAGAATGAATGCATTCATAGGTCAGAAGAAGAAGTTTGAAATGGATATGGAAACAGAAGGGAAGCCAATAAAGTGATGTAAGAGGGGTTATATTTATTTAGACAGTTTTGTATACCACCTTATCCTTCAATCAAAGTGGTCACAACACAATTGGGGGATACATTTAACATGAGGGGATATGAGATACATACACTAATACTTACAGGGAACATGGGCAATGGAGGATTAAGTGGCTTGCCCAAGACCACAAGGAGCACCTGTGAGACTAGAGACCCCAGTCCTTCTGGCCCAAGGTTGCTGTCCTCTAGTGGGATTTGAACACCTGACCTTCTGGCCTGAAGTAACTTGCCCCAACCACTAGGCCACTCCTCCCTCCTATAAGTATATTCAAGGTTGGCGAAAGATTAGTCAGGCAGCAGAGTTCTGCATATGCACATTTGCACACAGCACTGTATAGAGACATGTAAGAGACAGTCCCTGCTCATAACAGCTTACAGTCCAGTCAAGATAGACAACACAACAACCGGGGACTAGGATAGATCTAGGCGAATGGTAAGGAAACACACAGGAGGTAAGCAGAAGACTAGGGGGATCAGGATCTAAAAGCAGTCTCAAAGAAGTGAGTTTTTATTTATTTATTTATTTATTTATTACATTTGCTTATATACCGCACTATTCGGCATCAGCGCGGTTTACAATATAACAAAACGACCAAGACAACATTCTGTTTGGTTTTACAAGGAACAGGAGTAACAACTTGGCTAACAGGGTTAAACTATATACAGAGATAATAATTACAACAACAGGGTTGAACTGTATACATGAGATAATAAAATGCAACGACAGGGTTGAGGTGAATACATGAAATGATAATTACAAGAATCTAAATGAGGTCCAGTAATCACTTTAAGGCGGTATGCGCCTGATCTGCAGTAAGGAGGCTGTGAATATTACTTAGACTCGGTTGCTGGCTGGGTAGTATTGGAGGAAGAGGTGAAATTTGATTGCCTTCCTGAATTGAGATAGGTCTACAATAGCTCGGATGTCTGGTGGTAGTGCATTCCAGCATTTGGGGGCATAAAGACTGAAAGCCCTATTTGCCGTTGTGTTGTTGCATTTAGTTAAGGACTTCGGGGTTATCAGAAGATTTAGGGTTGTTGACCTTCTGGATCTGTTGGGGGGCACTGTGTGGATAAGCTCAGTAAGCGCCATAGAGGAGAGGGAATTGATGGCCTTGAATGAGAGAAGTAAGGTCTTGAATATGATCCTTCCGTGTATAGGTAGCCAATGAAGCTGCTTTAGAATGGGGTTCACATGGTCACTTCTGGAGGCTCCGTGGAGGACCCTTGCTGCGGCATTCATGGCCAGTTGTAACGGGTTCAGTATAGATTGAGGGAGACCTTGTAGAATGGAATTGGCAAAATCAAAATGATGCAAATAATGTTGGGTACTGTGATTTTGCTATAGAAGCTTTTCATGTATTGAATTGAACTTTTGGCTGGTGAGGTCTCAGATACCATAGGCTGCCACTGTTTCATGAAGCTTCAGTGGACTGATGCCTAAAAATACATCAATGACCTCTATCTTAAACATTTAGCCATATACGTCACTCTTGAAACAGCTTTTTTGATGTGAATTGTTGCAATACTTATCTAAACAATTATATTGCTTAATATTGAAAAATAAACCAGTGCTTAGCTTAGCTGTGTGATGAATTTCCCTTCTTAGGGGAAAGCATTCACATCATCACTATAAAGAAAAATAACAATAAGTTCTTTAGTTACATGCTTCTAGTATTACCATTCCTTCAAAACGATTTGTAATGAAATTCACCGATCCTCCTACCTACTGCTCCAGCCTGGTTCAATAGAGCTTTGTCAATGGTATGCTTTGCTACAAAAACGCCACGCATGCGGACTAGTGAAATAGTCTTCCGTAATTACTATTGCTTGAACAGGTGTTGTCATTTTGGTATGCACAAAGGGTGAATGAGTATATCAAAGAAGATGTCCTCATGTGCACAATTCCCATTCAATTCTGGAATTCAGTCCTCGGGGTGTTATGGAATCAAGGTTGTGAATCCAGCGTTGTTCACGATATAATAGCGTCTGATCTATTGATTTCCCCCCATTTGGAAAGAGAACTTGTTCAATAACAAAACACCGTAGTTCTGAAAAAGCATGTTGTGAATTTAAACAGTGATCAACAATCGGGGCTTCCCGTCTTTGGCATTTTAACTTGCTTCTGTGCTCATTGATTCTCACGTGTAGGGAGCGGATAGTTTTCCCGATATAGAGAAGATCACAGGGGCAGCGAAGTGCATAGATAACTTGTACAGATTTACAGTTCGTGTTACTTCGTAAACGATAGTAAGTATTATGATATTGAAAATCCTGTAATTCCAAGGTGATCGAACAGATGTTACAAGTCCCGCAGCGTGTATGACCTACACTGGTAGAGGGAATGGAAACTGAAAGGGGGCGTAAGACTGCTGGACTAAGCAGTTCTTTGAAATTTTTTTGCCTCTGCCATACACACCTCACTGTGTAAGCTGCTAATTCTGGAATGCCTTGTAAAACATTGGCATGCCGTTTTATACTACGTTGTAAACCATAGCTATATGGTGAAAATGCTGTGATTAAATTGATGTGTGTCGGAGGTATGACGTTTCTTGTGGTGGGGGGATTGATAAGTAAATCTCGGTTAAGAAACTTTGCTCGTGTATATGCTTGATGTACTACTTTAGAGGGATATCCTCTTTGCAAAAAATTAACGCGTAAAGTGGAGGATTGTCTTTTGAACTCGCGTACATCAGTGCAGTTTCTGCGGTATCTGATAAATTGTGACACCGGCAGGCTGTTCTTTAACTGAGAAGGATGTGCACTTTCATAATGTAGCAAAGTGTTGCGATCTGTTGTTTTTCGATATGTGGAAGTGTTCCAGCCAGTTGGAGTCTTACTAACCAAGACATCCAAAAAAGTTATCTGCTCCATATGGTAATTGATGGAAAACTTAATTTGATCGTCACAAATATTCAACCATTGAAAAAACTCCAATAGAGCTTGTGTTGTTCCTTGCCATATAACAAATATATCATCCACATATCGCCGCCAAATTTTAAGAGATTTAATGAATGGAGAATGTGCAATCCAGTCATTTTCAAATTTTGACATGTAAAGATTAGCAATGGAGGGGGCACACGTTGCCCCCATTGCCACGCCAGATATTTGATGATAAATAACATTATCATATAAAAAATGATTCTGGAAAAGTGTTAATCTAGTCACCGCTGCCAGAAAAATTAACTGAGACTCGGAGAGATCCCCACGATCCTGAAGTGCTTGCATTACGACATCGTACGCTTTATCTTGTGGAATAACCGTATATAATGATGTGACATCTAAAGTGACTAATATAATGTCCTGCAAGTACGCCAGATTTGTATGTTCGACCAACATTTGTAAAAAATGGGTAGTGTCTTTTAAGTAAGCTGGGATTGATGGCATCAAAGGTCTTAAGTATGAATCTAGGAACATTGATAAGGGCTCTAAAAGTGAGCCTCTAGTGGAGACGATGGGACGTCCAGGAGGGTTATTCAAGTCTTTATGAATTTTTGGGACCAGATAGAATTTGGCCAAGGTATATGTTGTTGAATTGAGAAACCGCCATTCTTTCTTAGTGATAAGATGAGTAGTTAAAGCCTCAGTGGTGAGGTCTCGAATTTGCTTTTGTAGAGTCATTGACGGATTTTGCTGTAGAACCGAATAGGTTAATTGATCAGACAGTTGTCTAGTTGCTTCGGTCTGATACTGAGTTCTATTTAAAACAACTATGGCTCCTCCTTTGTCCGCTCGTCGAATGACTAGGTCTGTTCTAGTTTGCAAGTCTTTCAGCGCCTTCCGCTCTTCAACTGTTAATTTAGATTGAAAACACCGTCCCGTCTTCAGAAACTGCTGAGCATCGTGGAGTAAAAGATCACGATATACTACCAATGCTGGGGGAAGAGGTTCAGGTGGGGACCACGTCGACTTAAAAGGTAACTGGACGCGATTAGGATTAGGTTGCTCATTTGCCCTTTCTAGTTGAGAGCCAAAGTGGATCTTAAGGTGCAATTTTCGAATAAGATGTTCAATGTCAATATGAAATTGAAAATCATCAAAATGGAGATCAGGGACGAACGACAGCCCTTTATTCAGCAGTGCCAGTTGCCCTTGTGATAAAGTAATCCCTGAAATATTAATTACTAGGTCTGATTTCGTCGTTTGGATGGTTCCCTGGATTGGGTTTTTTCCCGTGGAGGAAGTTTCTTTTTCTTTTTGTCCTCCTTTTCTGTTTCGTCTAAAAAACCTTTACGTGAACGTCCTCCAGAATCCGCGGAATCAATATCTTCCGATGTTGTATCAAAACTAACCTGTTTCCTCCGAGGTCTTTCTTTGCGTTTAAGGTTCATCCAGGGATAAACATACCCCTTAGTGTAATCGTCATAATCTCGACGCAATTTTTTGAGTTTAATTTTCATAACTTCATCCTTCACTATTTGAACTTCCGAGGTGATATTTTCAAACTTAGTAGTTGTTAATTCTACAGAATTTGTAGTTTTTAACTGGGTGGTTAATTCATCAATCTCCACTGTGAGAGCTTCCATTTCTTTCTTCGTTGTCTCAATGATGAGGACCATCAAATCGATGGAGCATTTGTTAAGGATTTGGTTCCATTTATCCACAAATGATGTATTAGTTGTGAACATCCTGGGTTCCTTGTAGACACGTAGCCCTCTTGGAATATGACGACGCTGCACGTATTCAATAAGAGATAGCCTATGTAGTTCGATCCGCACCCTTCGTTTTTGTAACCTTAGCAAATCATCCCAATTCAAATGATTGACAATGTTGCCCTGGTCTTCGGAAAAGGCAAAAGGAGTCGGTTCTTTACACGTTGAGGAGATGAATTCCTCAGTAAAACTAAATGTTTCCATTATCTATTCTGTGATAGATAACCACGTTAACACTTGTTAATTACAAAATCAAAATGAGGCAGGATCAGTGCTTGGAATATTGTCCGGAAATCATCTGGTTCCAGTAGGGAGCGCAGATGTCTGAGTGAACGGATTTTGAAGTAAACAGCTTTGACTATGTTGCTTATGTGAGATTTCATGTCCAGATGTTGGTCTAGGGTGACCCCAAGGTATTTTATTGTTTCTTTGGTTTGTAATTCCGCTTCCTTGACTCTTACATGAGATGGTGGAATAAAGTCAGGGTCTCTTGAGATGAACAGAACCTCCGTTTTTTTGTGCTGGATGCGGAGGTTTTGTGATTGTAGCCAATCGGATATCGCATTGAAGCACTCTACAAGTGGTGTAAGGTCCATTTGAACTGTCGAGAAAGGCATGTATAAGAGAATGTCATCTGCATATAACAGACAGCTTACGTTAAATGATCTAATGATATTGCAGATAGGCTGCATGTATATATTGAACAGTAAAGATGACAGGGAGGAACCTTGAGGCACACCTTGTGTTTGATGGAATTGTTTTGATTCTCCCGATCCAGAGTTTACATATTGCCATCGACCATCTAGATAGGACTTGCACCATTCTAGCGCAGTATTACAGATTCCCTTCTCTTTCAGTTGACCGAGGAGGAGCTCATGATGTACCGAGTCGAAGGCCGCAGCAATATCTAAAAAGATGAGCACAAAACCTTGTTGGATGTTATCGGTGCCTGTAATTATATTGTTGAAAAGGACGGTGAGAAGGGT
This sequence comes from Ichthyophis bannanicus, assembly GCA_033557465.1. NCBI lineage: Eukaryota > Metazoa > Chordata > Amphibia > Gymnophiona > Ichthyophiidae > Ichthyophis > Ichthyophis bannanicus. Next base: position 86,894,086 of record CM066034.1, on the reverse strand, counting down.
CTCGACCCCATGGTACTCTCTGAACCCATGTTGGCAGTGGTCTAGGGGAGCTGTGGAGTCTATATGATCCTGAATTTGCCTTTGAGCCTCTTTCTCAATTATTTTTGCTAGAAGCGGAATACTGGCTATTGGTCTGTAGGAATCTACCCTTTGGGGGTCAAGTTTGGGGTTCTTCAATAAGGGCCTAGTAGAGGTTTGTTTGAGTGCTGTGGGGAAGAAACCTGTAGTGAAGGAAAGGTTTATCAGTTTTTTGATGAATGGACTGAACTCCCTACGTAGTTCTTTTACCCAAAAGGCTGGGCAAGGGTCAGTTTGCGCTGTGGAGGTATTGATAGAAGCTATTGTATCTTCAATGCTTTTTCTAGATGGTGTGGAGAACATGAGTAGTGGGGTTAAGCCGGTAGGTTCTTGACATGATGCTGTTGAGGTTTTGTCAGTCTGTATGATCTTTGATTGTAGGTAATCACCGTATTTTTGTGGGTGAATATCCACGTGTGGGTGAATATCCACATTTTTAGCCTGGATTTGAACAGGGCCACAGATGGAGCCTGACATACCGACTCAGGTAGTTTGTTCCAGGCATAAGGAGAAACAAGGTGAATTGGCAGTGGAATTAAAGTGCACAGATAGAAGGGATCTGCCAGAAGAGTGGAGTTCCCGAGGAGGAGTGTATGGTGAGAGAAGATTTGGCTGCTAGTAAGGAGCAGCCAAATGAAGGCATTTATAGGTCAATAACAGAAGGCTGAACTAGATGCAGAAACAGATAGGGAGCTAATTAAGTGACTTGAGAAGAGGGGTGACATGATCATAGTGACACTGGTGGAAGATTAGCCGTCCAGCTGAGTTTTGAACAGATTGAAGTGGGGAGAGATAATTCAGAGGAAGACCAGCAAAGAGGAGGTTGCAATAGTCTAGATGGGAGGTGACAAGAGAATGGATAAGGGTCTTAGTGGTGTGTTTGAAAGGAAGGGATGAATTTTGCCACTGGTATAGAGAAAGAAGCAACGTGTTTTTTGCTACCGCATCTGTTGGATGTGTGTGGAGAAATAAAGGGAGGAGTCAAAGATGACCCCAAGGTTGCAAGCCAGGAAACAGGGAGGATTAGAGTGTTATCCACAGAAATAGAGAAAGGAAGGGGGGAGGTAGGCTTAGAAAGAAACATAAGGAGCTCAGTTTCGGCCAAGTTCAATTTCTGATAACAGTGAGACATCCAGGCACTAATGTCAGATAAGCAGGCAGAGATCTGAGCCTGGATACCCAGAGAGATTTTAGGTGCAGAGAGGTAGATCTGGGAGTCATCAGAGTAGAAAGGGTACTGAAAATCGTGGGAGAAGATGAGTGCACCAAGGTACACCGCACTCTACTGTTCACGGCGGGGCAGATGTGGGGGTGGGTTGGCCCTCCTTCATCGTGCCTCTATTCCTATTGAAGAAGTATCTTCTCCAACGTCCCTTCCTCTGGAATCTCTTTTATTAAAGCTCACTTCTCCTTCTCCTTCCCCTCCTCTCTATATCCTTCTCCTTTATTTTCCCCCCTCCCTTGCTAATTCCCTGTGGGAGGCAGCTCTCCAGACTATCTCGGATCTTGTATTTCATTTTCCAAACCTCATTCTGTTAGGTGATTTTAACATCCATGTCGACAATCCCACTAGAGCGAAGGATCAGGCTTTCGATCAATTTCTGAAGGATGTTCCCCTTCATCCACATGTGATCGGCCCTACACATGTGGCAGGTCACACCCTGGACCTCATCCTGTCCTCAGTATCTTTGCAGCCCGTGATTTCGCCCCCCATCACTTCCCCTATCCCATGGTCAGATCACTTTTGTGTTTTCTCATCAATTTCCTTCCCTCGGATGAAGGTTAGCCACCAAATCTCCCCTTCCACTTCACTCCTCCGCCGTAAGGTAACTTTAGAAACGCTCCATGCATTCCCTCCAGCCTCCATGATTTTTCCTGCAGATTTTGCCACTCGCTCCGTCAATGACCAGGCTGCTCTTTGGGACTCTCTTCTGTCACAGTCCCTTGATAGTCTAGCACCCCTTCGCCCTATCTCTGGACCCCCTCGAGCGCCTTCTTCTCCTTGGTATCACCCCACTTTACATATCTTACGCTCTCAATTACGCCAAACACAACGTCACTGGACCCGCCACCCCTCACCCGAGCTCCACCTCCGTTTTAAACATCTGTCCTCTGAATATCGCTTGGCTATTCAATCTGCCCGATCAGCTTTCTACTCAGCTCAAATTACGGTGGCAGCTAGCTCCTCCCGCCAACTCTTTAACATCCTGCAGACGTTATCATCCACGAAAACTGGCGATTCTAAGGTTCCGGTAGCTCCAGATCCTCAATCTCTTGCTGCTTTTTTCTCTAATAAGGTGCTAACTCTTCGCTCATCTTTTACCACTCCGCCTCCCCCTCCCCCTCTCCCCCCCTTCCCTCCCCACCTGCTGTGGGCCCTACCTCCTCCCTACCTCCCTTAACTGTCTTCCCAATATCCAGCTCTGCTCCTGTTGAACCTGTATATACTCATACTTGGTCATCCTTCCAGCCTGTCCTTGCGGCAGAAGTGCTTACATTTCTATCCACTGCAAGGAAAACTACTTGCACTCTCGATCCTGTTCCCTCTAGATGGCTCCTGGAACCTTCCCTAGAGCTAGTCCCAGTTATCACCACTATTATCAATTCTAGCTTTTCCTCTGGTCACTTCCCATCGTCTTGGAAATCAGCAATCCTCCGCCCGCTACTAAAACAACCATCCTTAGACCCATCCATACTCTCACACTGGCGTCCAGTATCTAACCTGCCATTTCTCGCCAAACTTCTTGAACGGTGTGCCTTTACCCAACTCAGTTCCCACGTTGAGGCTATCAACGCTCTCCACCCCCGTCAGGCGGGATTCCGCCAGGGACACAGCACTGAGACTGTGCTTCTGGCTTTACTCAACGAATTACATACATCTCACGATCGTGGTGACATTACTCTTCTCGTATCCCTCGATTTATCTGCAGCATTCGATTTAGTTGACCACCATACACTTCTTTCTCGGCTCTCTGATATTGGTCTTCATGGTTCTGTCTGGTCTTGGTTTCATTCTTTCCTTTCATCCCGCTCCTTCTCAGTTCATGTAGATGGTCAATCCTCAGCCATCTTCCCACTCACTTGTGGTGTCCCACAAGGCTCGGTGCTTTCTCCTCTGTTGTTTAACATCTTTCTTGCCCCCCTGCCCCTGATTATTCAACAATATTCGATTTCATCATACCTATATGCAGATGATATAGTTCTTTTATTCCACACATCACCTCTTTCCCCTGACATTACACAGCTGAACCTATGTCTTTCCCACATTGCCTCCTGGTTATCGGAAAACTTTCTCCATCTTAATCCGGCAAAATCCTCGGCAATGTGGGTTTCCCTCAGTAGCACATGCCCCACTCTTGCACCTTCTATTGGATCATCTAGCATTCCCCTTACCTCTTCTGTTCGATATCTGGGTGTAACTCTTGACTCTTCTTTAACTTTGAGCATATTTCAAAGGTTTCCTGTTGTTCTTTCTCTACTTTACGGCAAATCCGGGCCGTCCGGTCTGTTTTGCCTTCTAGCGCTCTAATTACTCTGGTCATTGCCCTTGTAATCAATAGACTGGACTACTGCAATGTCTATCTGGCCAATCTTCCCAATTATTGTCTTCAGCGGTTACAACGCATTCAGAATACTGCTGCTCGCCTTGTTACTTTTTCCAGTAGATATAATCACATCACTCCTGTTTTACTCCGTTTACACTGGCTTCCTCTCCAACATCGCTTTCACTACAAGTTTTTGATTCTCCTTCACTGGACCATTTACACCTGTACTCCTCGCTACCTGGCAGACTGTATCTCACGCTATACTCCCCACCGGTTACTCCTTTCCACTCAAACTAACCGTCTATCTCTTCCTTCGCCTTCCCAAGCCCGTCTGGAGCGGACGCGGCATTCAGCTTGGTTTTCCTTGGCCCTTCCCTCTGGAATATGTTACCCACCTCACTGCGTCTAGAACAATCCTATCCCCAGTTTAAATCGCTACTCAAAACCTACCTTTTCCAGAAAGCTTTCGACCTTCCCCCTGAAGCTTCCCCCTAATTGGTTTTGTTTGTGTGTTTAGCCCAAGTACTGTCCGTGTTGGTCCACTTATGTATTTCTGTACCCTGGTTTGGTTAATATTATTCTCGTTATGATTTGATGTTAACTGTTAACATGAGTTATGTGCAACTTATTATGAGTTATTGTTAAGTGTCTTAGTGTGATTTGTTCACTCTCTCTCTAAACCCTCTTTCCTGTCTTAATTTTGGCGTTCTGTTTCTTGGATTGTGGTGCTAATCAAATTTATTGTACACCGCTTAATGCTGTTGCCATAGCGGTATATCAAATTTTAATAAAGATAAAGGTAAAGAGATACTGAGCGTAGAGAGAGAAAAGGAGAGGTCCCAAGACAGAGCCCTGGGGTACACCGACTGAAATTGGGATAGCAGTAGAAAAGGATCCACCAGAACATACACTAAAAGTGTGGTGAGAGAGAAAGGAAAAAAACAGACAAGAACAAAACCTTTAAATCCAAGTGAGGATAGGGTATCGAGGAGAAAGTTGTGATCAACAGTGTCAAAAGCAGCAGAAAGGTCAAGAAGGATGAGGATCAAGTAAAGGCCATTGAATTTGATGAAGAACAAGTCATTGAACACTTTGGCAAGAGCCCTTTTAGTAGAATGTAGAGTGCAAAAGCCAGATTGCAATGGATCTAGAAGAGACAGGAGAGAGCGGCAGTGAATTGCACATTAAAATAGTTTAGAAATAAAGGAGAGGAGAGAGATGGGTTGATAATTAGAAGGACAGGTAGGATCAAGGGATGGTTCCTTGAGGAGAGGTGTAACAACAGCAGGTTTGAAGGCCACACAAACAGTTGTGGTAAAAAGTGATAGGTTGAGGATATGACAAATGGAAGGGACAAGAGTGGAGGCAATGGAGTTTAGTAGATGGGTGGGCATGGGATTAGAGGAGCAGGTAGTAGGTTTAGAAGAGGAGGGAAGATGTGTGGTTTCTTCCTCAGTGACCTTAGAAAAGGAGCAAAGGGTGACAGAAGTTGAGGGAAGGATTAGGGAGTGAAAAAGGAGAAGGGGGATGGAGATGATCCTGGGTGGAATTCAAGAGTAATATTGTAGACTTTGTTATGGAAGCAGTCAGTCAAGGTCTGGGCAGAAAGGGAAAGAGAGGTCGGAGGCAGAAGCACTTTGAGAAGAGAGTAGAGAGTTGTAAAGAGATGGTGAGGGTCCGAGGCAAGAGAGTTAGTCAGATGGATATAGTACTCTTGCTTGGCAAGTGCTGTGCAGAGCGTAAAGAGGTTAGCGTGAATTTGAGATGTTGGCAGTCATCAAGTGTGTAGGGTTTGAGCCAAAGGCACCCAGCTGAGCAGGCACAGGAATGTAAGTAGCGGGTTTTAGAGGACAGCCAGGGCTGAGGTACAGTATGCCTCACAGGACAGGCAGTAGGAGAAGCAAGAGCATCCAGAACAGAGGAGAGTATAGTGTTATAGGAACATACGGCCTCATCAACAGACTTAGATGATATAGTGGAGGAAAGAGATGGTGAGACAGCAGCAGAGAGAACTGATGGGTCAATAGCATGAAGATTCCTAAAGATGTTGGAAGAGATTGGGTAAGAGTGAGGTAGGGGATGATGAAGAGTGAAACTTAGCAGGTGATGGTCAGATAAGGGAAGAAATGAGATGCAGAAGTTTGAGGGCAAGCAGTTAGAAAAGAGGACAAGGTCAAGGCAGTGGCCTAGCTGGTGAGGAAGGTTAGTAGAGCATAGCTGGAGACTGAATGAGGTGGTAAGGAAAAGGAGTTTTAAGGCATGAGGGTCAGAGGAGTTATCAACATGAATATTAAAATCCCCAAGGATACGTGCAGAGGAAGATGCATCCATAAAGATGGACAGCCAAAGTCAAAGTCAGTGAGAAAGGTAGAGGTGGACTTATCAGGGGGTCAGATACAAGACAGCAATCTAGAGAGGTAGTGGAGTAAAGAGGCAGATGAAGTGGATTTCAAAGGAAAGAGAGGAGTGAGACCGAGGCAGGTTGAAATTGGCAGGAATAGGAAAGCAGAAACCCAACTCCACGGCCATACCCACTGCATACATGGATAAGTAGTTCTGATTTCCCCAATGCTTTTCCTAAGAAACTTTAATTTATCCATTTATAACCAACCTTTTCCACCAATGGGAAGTACGATGGAGGTGATGGGGACAAACACAGTGACGGAATTCAAAGTGGCCTGGGACAGACACTGTGGATCACTTTACAGCATCAAGATTAAATCAAAATAAACTGAACCATCTAATTTCTCAACAAATAGGGGTGTCCTACATGGAGCGATGGTGGGAGGAGCGGTGTGTTCACCCCTAAAGAAACAAAGATATGGGGAGGGATGAAGACATGAGGAGGGGTGCACCTGCTCCTGGTGGGTGCACCATTAAGCAAAGACATGGGTAGGGGTGCACCTACTCCCTAAAAGACATGGGAAGGGGTGCACTTACTCCTGTCATATTGCTGGGCAGACTAGATGGAAAATACTGGTCTTTATCTGCCGTCATTTACTATGTTACTATGTTACAAAGAAGTGTACATTTTACATATACAGTACATCAAATATAAACCCATTTATATCATACACATCCCATAGTTCCCTTTCTGTAAACGCAATAGCATTATCAATCATACCATCAGAGTGGAGTAGCCTAATGGTTAGAGGATTGGTTTAGGAACAAAGAGACCAGTGTTTGATTCCCACTAGCATTCCTTGCAGCCTTGGGCAAGTCACTTAACCCTCCATTGCCTTAGAAGAATTCAAATCATTGTACATTACCAAGTTACACTGTAAACCACTTTGACTAAAATGATAAAGAGGTTTAAAAAGCCTATTAAATAAATAAATTTCAAAAACAATATTTAAAAAAAACAACTTGGTCCTGACCTCCAAAGGTGGCAGTAATCGAATTACAGTTCAGAGAACCATGTCATTGATAAAATGATGGAATCTCATAAAATTTGCTTCCCTTTTCTTCTGTTCTAGTAATTTATTCTATAACATAGGGGTTACACACCCATAAGCCTGTTTTCTAATACTATTGTTGTTAAGCGCCATCGAGTCAATGATGACTCATGGTGAACCTGTGAATAGTTGTCCTAAACTGTGTCGGTCTTTGGTCAGGCGGCTAATTGTTGATAGAGTGGTATCGATCCATCACATTGCACTGACCTTCAACCTTGCCAAGCATGATGTCTTTCTCTAGTGATCTTTCTCTTCACATGTGTCGAAAGTATGAAAGTCAGGTATCGATCTAACCAGCCTACACTCATAAAGTGGCTAAATGGCTAAATTCAGTGAATTGCTGGATCATAATGCCCTCCTTGGTTCTTATTTGGTAATTTTCATCCTTAGTTATTTTGGATAAATACCATGCAACACACAAAATATCAAGCACATAACTTTGTTTCAAACATGTAAGTCCTTTGTTGTCTTGTCAACCACTTTGATTGAAGGATAAGGTGGTATACAAAACTGGTTGGTTGGTTAAATAAATAAATAAATAAATAAATTTTTAATTGAGAAAACCACTCCTTCCTTGTGGGGACTCTTAGACATCACTGGGAGTATAAAAACAATACAAAGAATCATCTTGTACATTTTTACTCCCCTTTCCTTCCCATGACCGTCCCCTTTGGTTGTATTTAGTGCAAAACTGTATATTGACAACTGTACCTCTAGTATACAGCCACAGCTGCAATGCACCTGAATTATACCACCATACAGACCCATTCCAATAATTTCACACTATCACCCCCTCCCACCACCCTACGCCTCCACACCAAGGCACATAACTTTAAATCTTGTTCTCATCTCCATTGGGAGCCAATGCAAAGCCTACAATAAGAGTGTTACTTTGTCTCTCTGGAAACTTTTGCTCACCACGTTTGATGCTAAATTTTGAATATGTGGAAGGTCTATATAGATGGTGTTATAATAATCTATATAATTAATTACTGTTGTCTGCATAATTTGAAGTGGAGGAGTTGGCCTAGTGGTTGGGGCAAGGTACTTCAGGCCAGAAGGTTGGGGGTTCAAATCCCACTAGAGGACAGCAACCTTGGGCCGGAAGGACTGGGGTTTCTAGTCCCACAGGTGCTCTTTGTGGTCTTGGGCAAGCCACTTAACCCTCCATAGCCCATGTTCCCTGTAAAATAGTTATCTCCAAGTTATAATGCCCTGTTCATTGTAATTTCAGTTTGTTCAATGTAAACCACCTTGATATCATGAAAGGCAGTATATAAGAAATGTTAAATAAAATAAATTGTTCTAAAGTGTTGGGGGACTAAATAATAATGAAGCTGTTTCAAAAGGTGCAAGTTTCACCATGCTGTTTTAAGAACCTGTGGCTCCAATGTCAAAGCCAAATTCAATAAAACTCCCAGGCTTTTGACTGCAGGGGCACAGCGGTGGTAATGTAGTCCACACACGCGTTACAGGTGCAGAGCTTAGTAAGCATGCCCCTAAGGCTCTTGATGTCCTGAATGGGGTGAATCTCTTCATAAAGGCAGTTAATAAATTCCAGTAAATAAATATTAGCATGGGGATCCTGCAAGCCCTGACAGTTTTTGAATTTTACTACCATATACTTTTGATCTCTCAGCAGCCTTATCCATTCCATATGACAATTCATATTTAGCTACTACTACATTTCATGCAAGGGAGAAGAGTCTAGAACAGAAGAAAAATGTAAAACATGATTTCTCATTGACTTATTTTGCAGAAAATAACTTCAACAACATGGTAAAGTATGAGAAGCAGCAACAGAATCACTTGGGCTAACCCTGAAGGTGTCAGGTAATCCAGACCTGAAACGTAATAGCACAAAGTCTACAGCTTTAAACTGTTTACACAAATACATCAGGATTTGTCCCTTTGATTAAATACTGAAAGTTGACTAGAAGATGAAGCTATTAATGGATAGTTTATCTCTGTTTTATTTTAATTTTGTTGCAGTCAGAGAGCAGTATTATAGGGGCCACCTTCTCAGACTAGCTGGAAGTATTTAGGGCCCTGTCTACTTCTTCATTCTCATATCACAGTCAACATGCTCCTAACCATCCCTCAGCTACCACTCATGAAGCACCTAATAGCTGCTTGGCTGTAATGTGCCAAAAGGCTTTCTGGCAGGGTTTTGTCAAATTATTTTTTGGAGATAAAGAGTGTGTCAGCAGAAGGACTACAGCAGGGCACAGCACATGAAGTCTAGAAGGAAGAAGAGAGAGGCCAAGGGTGGGCCTGGATTTCCACCCAAGGTTATTAAGACAATGTTTAGGATGGCAAAATTCTGGGGCTGTCAAACTTGAGGTCACATTGTGTCACGATGGAGCCAGACTACAGCACCCTTTCACCTGCAGTATCAAAAGGTTACCCTTACATGGTAAGACAGTAAATGATGGTGGATAGTGGCTCTTTCTTGACTAGCAACAGTATACGGTACATTGTGTATGGGGGTGGAATTAGAGAGGAGAGAAAATATTTGATAGTATTGTTTATAATGGTGGGTGGGAATAGGGATTTTTTGATGTTATGTGGTCGCAATGGTGAGTGATGGGAAGGTGGGATAGATTTATGTTATGTAGGGGTTTGTTTTAATTGTTCCATGCCTTAAACCTTTTGCATAAACGAGTAATAAAATGTTGTAAATAGATAGAGACCAGCAAGGCCCATCTAGTCTTCTCAGTAAGCTAATGTTGTACCAGCTGCTCCGTGCAAGTTATCCCCCTCTATGCCTTTCTTTAAGGTTATACCAGCTGCTCCATGCAGGTTAGTCCCCTCTATGCCTCGTCTAGGGCAGCACCAACCACCCTATATAGGCCACTCCCCTCCACACCCCGATCCAGGTCTGTACCAACTGCTCCACACAAGCTACCCCCCTCTATGCTCCCATCCAAGGTTGCCCACATCAGCCCTTCTTCAATCCTAAGGAATCTCTTCCTTCCCAAGGATCTACTGAGCACATCTTTTAGAGGACCTGCCAGAACCTCTCTGAGCTTCCTCAGTATCCTGTGGTATATCTCATCCAACGCCATGGCTTTGTCCACTTTCAGTTGCACAAGATGTTCTTCTATGAATGATGGGGTATTTACTCCATTCCATTCTTAACTGTGGTCCTCCTCCAGAATTTTCTTCCATGAACACTGAACAGAAATATATTTTTTTTATCATTTCCATTTTTAACCTTCTGTCTCTTCTAAATAGATTATAGCCAGGTATGACAATATTACATTAATAAGACTCATTGAAACATGTTTCACCAATGGCCACAAAGTCCAAGTTCATTTCAACCATTAGGGTTTCCAGATCAGGAACTTTGTGTTCATTGCCTTCCAGCAATTTTGGATGTCTTGCTTATATTCTCTATAGTTTTTATTCCTGACTCTTCTTCCCCTTTTTTCTGATGAGTGAGTTAAGATAAAACGTAGTTACTCACCTGTAACAGATGATCTCCGGGAACAGCAAGAATCAGTCTTCACATATGGGTGACATCGGCACCAACGGAGCCTGCACGGGAACGCTCCCCAGCATCCAATAAGAAAGCCTTTGGGAGCATTTCACTGTGTCTGCATGCCTGCCTTCTCAACTCCTCTCCTCAGTTGAGTTTCTAGCTGAGAGGAAGAGAAAAATAAAAGAACCCTACAACTCCTAGGGGAGGAGGGTGAGTTGTGAAGACTGATTCCTGCTGTACCCAGAGATCACCTGTTACAGGTGAGTAACTACACTATCTCCAGGAACAAGCAGGAATGCAGTCTTCACATATGGGACTCACTAGCTTCAAGGATCCAGACTGGAATGGGGGGAGAGCAGCCCGATCTCAGAGGCCAAAAGAGTGAAGTTGAAGAGTCTGGGGAGTTGTGGGCATTGGACTTGATTTCAGAAGGCAATAATCCCCTAAAATAATCTGGTCTCTTGCAGAGGTCCAGGATGGAGGGTAGGAGTTGAGTGCTGGAGTACAGCTTGGTCAAAGACAGCGTGCCGATGGGAGTCTCTATCCAGACAATAGTGGGCAGCAAAAGTATGGATGGAGGACCAGATAGCTGCCCGGCAGATCTTGTCAATGGATAGTGAATGGAGATTGGCTACAGAGGTTGCCATAATCTGCACATTATGAGCAGTGACATGACCCTCCAAAGGGAGTCCTGCTTGTGCACAGGCAAAAGAAATGCAATCTGCTATCCATCTGGATAGAGTTCATTTCGTCACTGGAAGGCCTAGGGTCAAATGAGATGAATAATTGAGAGGATCTTCTGTGATCCTACTTAAGTAGCAAGCCAATGCTTGCTTGCAGTCTAAAGTGTGTAGCGCTGCTTCAGCCCAAGATGCATGTGGTCTCGGGAAGAAAATTGGTAGTATTACCGATTGGTTTAGATGGAAGGAGGAGACTAACTTTGGAAGGAAATGCGGATGGGTACGCAGAACTACTTTGTCATGGTGGAACCGGGTATAAGGCGGATCCGTCATGACAGCCTGCATTCACTGATGCGACGAGCTGATGTGAGAGCAAGAGGAAGATTACCTTCCAAGACAGAAACGTCCATGAAGTGGTGGCTAAAGGCTCGAAAGGGGGCTTTAGTAGTTGAGAAAGAACCACATTTAGATCCCAAGCCACCGGAGGTGGCTTAATGGGCGGCTTGGATAGCAAGAAACCCCACATGAAGCATACTACCAAGGAGTATGAGGAGATAGGCTGTCCATTTAGTGGTCTGTGAGAAGCCGCAATGATGCAAAGGTGAACTCTCAGAGTTAGTCTTAAGACCTGTTAAGGATAGGTGGAGGAAGTATTGTAGAAGAAACGCCACTGGGCAAGAAAAGGGGTCAATGCCCTTTGGGGAGCACCAGAGAGCAAATCTACACCATTTGAATGCATAAGATCATCTGGTGGAGACTTTGCGTGATGCAAAGAGGATATCTACGACTGCCTATGGCAGGTTGAGGTTAGCAAGCACTAGGCCTTCAGCAGCCATGCTGTCAGGTAGGGAGTGGAGACTGTGATGGAGGAGCACCCTGTGGTCCTGAGAGAGGAGGTTGGGTGCACATCCCAGGTCGAGTGGCTGAATCTGCGCAAGGCAAAGAAGCAGAGGAAACCACGGTTGACGAAGCCAAAAGGGGGCTATAGGAATCATCAAGCCCTTGTCAGTCTGTAGCTCGCAAAGCATTTTCAGAATTAAGGGGATGGGTGGGAATGCATAGAGCAATCCCTGTCTCCAGTGTAGAAGGAAAGCATCCGGGGCCTGTTGATGCAACGACGGAACCCTGGAACAGAAGAAAGGAAACTGTGTGTTTTGCGGAGTGGCAAAAATATCCATGAGTGGGGTTCCCTACATCTGGAAGATCCGAGCAGCCATCTCCCGATGCAAGGTCCATTTGTGTGGATGAAGGACATGGCTTCGCCTGTCCGCAAGGACATTTAGTTCTCCTAGGAGGTATACCGCTCTGAAGTGAATACGGTGTGCAATGGCAAAGGACCACAGGCAAAGAGCTTCCTCGCAGAGGGGACAGGGTCCCAATCCTCCTTGCTTGTTCACGTAGAACATGGCAACTTGGTTATCGGTTCTAACTAATTATGTTAATTTATGTAACATTAATCGGTTCTAACTAATTATGTTAATTTATGTAAATACTTTGTATATACCATGTAAATAGTTTCCCCTGTTATTCCCATTATTGATTATTCCTGTTCTATGTAAGCACATTGTGATATTTTTGCATTGTTGCACTGTTCAGTTCTAATGTAAACTGCACTGATCTTAATAGCGCGGTATATAAGAAATAAAAAATAAAAATAACTAGCACAGGTTGCCCCGAATGTTGGGGTAGAAAAACCCGAAGAGCATTTGTCAGTGCTCATAGTTCTAGCAGGTTGATCTGCAGGGCAGATTCCTGTTGTGTCCACAGTCCCTGTGTGGTTAGGTTGTTCAAATGCACTCCCCAACCCAGCTTAGACGCATCCATCATCAGGATGGCGGCATCTGAAAAGGTGACCCAATGAGTAGGTTTGAAGGGGAACACCATCACTGAAGGGACTTGTTAGTTGAGAGGTGATTTTGATTTTGTCTGTGAGACACCCGTTTGCTTGCGTCCATTGCGAAGACAGAGTCCATTGCACTTGCCACACATGCAATCAATCATAGGGAATGACAGGGACTGTGGAGGCCATGTGTCCCAATAGCCATAGCATCTCTCGAGCTGTTACACAGCCTTGCTTTCGCACTCACTCTGCCAGCTTGATGAGGCAAGCACAGCGATCCTCTGGAAGGAAAGCTCAGGCTTGTTGAGTATCTAAGAATGCTCCTATGAACTCCAGTTGTTGGGTTGGAGCGAGGTGAGACTTTGTGAAGTTTATGACAAATTCGAGATGCTTGAGCACTGTGATATATTTTTTTATTTAGCTGCTTTTCTATATCACTGTAGCTACAAGTCACAGTGGTATACATTGAACAAGATTAACAACTTTAACGTTACATAAAATGTTGTTATTGAAAGTAACAATTAACCAGCAGTGTACATTAAACAATATTAACAACTTTAACTTCAAATTTGAAAGTAACAATTAACTTTACTTTACATGGAACTTAGTGTGGAATTGAATGGTAATAATTAAATGGGAAATATATAACAAGTGACACATGGTGTGCAGCCTATGGAAAACAGTGGGAATGTGAGTATTTATACAAGGTGATAGCAGGGGAGGTAATGTAAGTTTTAGATGATTTATTCAAAGTGGTGATGGGGAGGTACTATGAATCCTAAGTGGTTGGTGGAAGAATCAACTGGCCATTAAGTGTCTGATCCAAAGTGCTTTAGGAAGAGGTAGGTTTTTAGTTTTCTCCGAAACTCCCTAATGTCCCACAAGGATCATATCTGGGGGTAGGGAGTTCTAGGTAGAGGGTGCATAGAGGGAGAAGACTCTGCTGGAGATGGCGAGGTTGGAACTAGAGAACGAAGCTGGGATTGCTAAAAGGTTTTGGCTGTTTTTTCTCCTTGAATCTGTTATTGGGTGGTTTGAGGAAGAGGTGTCACAGAATGTCTGCTGAGAGGTTATGGAGTATCTTGAAGATAGCAAGAGAGACTTTGTACTTCACTCTCATGTGGAGATGCTTCAGTACAGGGGTAATGTGTGCTTGCTGAGCAGTGCTTGTGATTATTCTGGCAGTATTCTGTGTGAGCTGAAGAGGGACTAAAGTATTTTTTGGGAGTCCTTGATATATGATGTTTGCATAGTCAAATGTTGGGATGATGAGGGCCTGACAGACGTTTCTGAAGTCGTTGTGGTCCAATAGGGGGCGAAGGTTCTGAACCATTTTCATTCTGAGGTATGCCGATCTGTTGATTTATTTGATGTGGTCATGGATGTTGAGGCTCTGGCCAAGAGTGATGATGAAGTATTTCACTTCTTTTTTTTACGTGTAGTTTTAGGTTGGCCAGGTTGATTGTGGTGGGTGGGGAGAATGAAGTGTTCTTGGTTATATGAAGGACTTCTGTCTTGTTGGAATTAATGTGCATGTTGTGTTGGCCTAGCCATGGGTCGACTGTGTCAAGGCATTGATTTAATGTGGAGATGTCTGGACTGTTGATGGAGAATGGTGCATAGATTAAAATATCATCAGCATAGAGGTGATAGAGGATGTTGTGGTTCTGAATAATGTTGCACAGGGGTTGGATGAAAATGTTGAACATTAAGGAAGATTGGGCAGATTCCTGGGGTAGGCCTTGGAGTGATCTGAATAGATGTGAGGTCTCCGATCCTATTTTGACTTATTGATAGCAGCTGTCCAGATAAGATTGGAAGATATCCTCTTCAGGAGCCAGAACAATAAGAAAATAACAAAACTCCCAAATTAAGCATAAAAACCACACACACACTTCAAAAAAGAAAGAAGAGAAAAGAAAAAAAGAAAGCATTCAGAAAAACAAACACTATGGTATCTTTATAGAGGAAAAGACCTCAGCTGCCATCAACAAAGAGGGTGAGCCAGTCAGCAAAAACACTAACCAACCCTGCTCAAAACATCAGCGGTCAAAAACCTCTAAAGTGGGGAGAAAAATCCTTAATATCAGTCCATAAATAACTTCAGAGTTCCATAACTTCAAAAAATGAGGATCTTATTACCATCTCCATAGTGTTTGTTTTTCTGGATGCTCTCTTTTTTTTTCTCTTCTTCTTCTTTTTTTTGAAGTGTGTGTGGTTTTTATGCCTAACTTGGGAGTTTCTTTTTGTTATTTTCAGATAAGACTGGAACCATTTCAGAGTTGTTTTTCTTAGTCCAATTGAGTGAAGACGTGCAATGAGTTGTTCATGTAACAGAGTCAAAGGTTGCAGAGATGTCCAGGAAAATAATGATGAATCCATATGAGGTTCTTTCAGTGCCTCTTATGAAGGTGTCCAGGAGGCAGGCTAGTAGGGTTTCCGTACTGTAATATGATCTGAAGCTGTGCTGGTGTTGATTAAGGGGGGCATGGGAGTCGACATAATCTTGCAATTGTAGTTGCACAGCTTTTTCAATGATTTTAGCTAAGGATGGAATACCGGAGATGGATCTGTATGAGGAATCAGATGAAGGGTCAGCCTTCGGATTTTTTATTAATGGTCTAATTGATGCTTGTTTAAGGGCTTTTGGCATGTAACCCAGTGATAGTGAGGAACAAACTATCAGAAGGATGGTTGGGATGAAGTCATGCCTGGATAATTTGATCCATGTAAATGAGCACGGGTCAAGTGGGGAGATAGTGTTTGTTGAGGTTTGAGATAATATTTTCCAGTTGCTGGGTGGATAGAGGGATACATTTTGACCAAGTGTGAACATCTGGAGGATCACTGGTGTGGCATGCTGGGACACTGGTGTAGTGGGTCGTGTTGATTGGGGATTGCTTGGATTGTAACAATAGTGCCATGTCAGCTGGGGATAAAGCACAGTTACTTACCTGTAACAGGTGATCTCTGGGAACAGCAGGAATAAGTCTTCACATATGGGTACGTCGTACCGACGGAGCCTGCGCGGGAACGCTTCCCAGCGTCCAATCAAAGAGCTTTTGGAAGCATCCCACCACGCCTGCGTGCTGCCTTCCCGCCTTTCCCAGCTGCCTCTCCTCAGTTAAGTTTTAAAGCTGAGACAAAGAGAGAGAGAGAGAGAGAATGGAAAGATAGAGATAGAGAATACAACTCCTAGGGGAGGTGGGTGGGTTGTGAAGACTTATTCCTGCTGTTCCCAGAGATCACCTGTTACAGGTAAGTAACTGTGCTATCTCCAGGAACAAGCAGGAATGAGTCTTCACATATGGGGACTCCCAAGCTAAGATGCCTGGAGTCCCAGCATGTTATGGATTGGAACATGCTACACCTCAAATGACCAGGCATCCTCAGGATGGAGGGAAGGAGTTGAAACAGAAAGGTGCTGTAAAAGACAGCTAACCTAGCATAGGACTGCAGACAAGAAGTCCTTGTGTGGATGACAATTATCATCAAATATATTGAAAATGAAATATTGCAGTATGGACCTCCCCTAACAGGATTGGAGAAAAGTAAGGCGGTTCATGAGATCTACTGGGGATCCAGTAGAGGAACCTCAAGGAGGACCTCACTGTGAAGTGGAGGTAATAAACCTGTTGGAAAAAAACAGTGGAGGTCAGAATCCTGAAAGGTGAGAGGTAACCCCAGGGATCAACTGGGGTAGTACAAAGACGGTAGGCTTTCAGCGGAAGGCTTTCTGGAAAAAGCCCAAACTCTTTTGGCTGCAGAGTGGCTCACTCTTAGGAGCAAAAAGAGGAAAGGCTGACCGATTTGGACAAACCGGCCTAGTCCTTGTGGGAAGAAGGGGTATGGAAAAAACCCTGTATCCCAAAAAGAAAGGACAGGTGTCTGAGGCGTTAGAGCCTCGGAGTAACTGAAGATCCGCAATGTCTTTCCTAAGTGGTGGTAGCTAGGAAAGATACTGGAACATGGAGAGCTTCAGGGGTACCTAACCTTTAAGGTTATGGTAGAAAAGTTGTTAACCACCACGGGAGTGGTTGTGTGTGTAGCACCCCAAACATGCTGGAACAGCATGGGTATGGGTAGAGCCCAACTGTCAGAATCATATAGAGACATATATATCTATATGAGCATAGACAGTCAGATATGTATTTACATACTTATCTATCTACCTATAATAAATATCTTGACAGATGCACATATATATACGTGTGTGTGTGTGTATATATATATATATATATACACATATACACACACATATATACATATACATATACATATATAGACAGACATATAAGAATATATATCTATAGTGAGATATAGAAGGGCAAAACATATACACACACAAATGACAGACATATATATCTATAGATATATATATATAGATATGAATATATAGGCCTATATATAGGTGTCTGCAATTAAGCAGACAGAGATATGCCTATAGAAAGTATATTCACATAGGAGATGTGAAGAGGAAAGATTCATCTAATAACAAGAAGGTGGAACCTACTTGAGAAGCTATATAGAGAATCTATTCCCCCTGGTTATGATGGAAGGAGTCAGGGGAAAAATCTCCCTGACAAGGAACAGACTAGATTGCTGCAAGAATGCTAGCCAGTGAAATAACCAGGATGGTTACGTGAAAAGCAGAGGATAATATCAGTCTGCAGGCAGCAAGTCCCGAGTCCTCCAGAACTCTAGCATGGTAAATGGACAGAAGACGCATAGGAATGAGATACCATGTTGACCTACTTGAGGGGCAAAAAGGGTATCATGCGTTCTTTAGCTAAATATGCGCTGTCCATGAAAGATTAGGATACCATGAGGACGAGCTGCAAGGAAAAAAAGAGTTTATTCCCGGTGGGAATCCTGAGGATCAAACCAGGGAATTGAACAACTCTTTAAACTTTCACGTAAGAGAAGGCCCATGTCCTTTGTTTTAAAAAGGAGATAGTAGGGTAGAAAGAACCCTTCTAGTCATGAGGGGCATGACTGAGGAAGCCTTTTCCAACCATTTAGGACAGCTGTTTGAGAAAATCCTAATGCTCTCTAGCAAGGGCCCATGGTGGAAAGCTTCTCTGTAGAATTGCAGAGAGCATAATGCAGGAGAATTAGGAGATAGAACTGGCTGCTGGAAAAGCCAGTACCTACGTCAACTATGCTGCCAAACCCAAGGGAATTGGAGATGGCAAGAATAGAAGACAATCCGAGGAGCCTGTAGTGATAAGATTTGCCAAGAAAGCTGAACCCACTGTCTTGGAGTCACTACTAAGGCCAGAAAGAATGTAGTGGAGGACAACTCTGGATGCTTGTGGAGAAGAACCAGTGGTCCAATCACTAGGGCTCCTGCATGGGCAGCTGCTAGTAAGACAGCAGAAAGAATCTTTCTGTTTAAAAACAGAAAGAACAGACAGAATAGGAGTAAGAAAACTCTGGAGCTGTCTGATAAGCTGCCCCAAAGCAAAAAAGAAGAAAGGAGTTAACTCAGAGAGGAAAACTCCACACTGGAATAGTGAGAAACCTAGAGGGGCTGAAGAAGAAGCCCTCCAGTGTAATAGTACCACTCTTACAGAGGAAATGCTTGGTAAGAGGGTAGAAAAGATGGAGCTGAATGGAGACTTACAATGTGGTAAGTCTGTAGAAAGGAAAAAATTCATGCTGGTACAGAAAACTATCGTTTGATAGTTGTTAAACTTCTTTCCCTAGCAGGAAGAAGAGGAGAAAGCTGTGACCTATAGGCATGAACATCCTAAGAGCTCGTATAACAGAAAAAATGGATGTCTTGTGAAAAGAGATCCATGCCTAGAGTTTAGAATGAAGCAGTGGAAGGCTTCTACTGAGAAGAAGCCAACTGCAGGTTCTAAACTCCAAGAGGCACAAAAAAAGTATGATGATGATTAATCAGAAACCCTGCGGATGCTGGGTTTGCTGAGCCTGGTGAGAGTTTGGATTCTTCAGACCAGGGCGATGTTTCCCCTGTTTGGGAACATCTGTATGATGGGCAGAAGATGAATAAAACCTTCTCCCCCTAGGGGAAGAAAGTTTGGTAGGACATTTCCTACCTACTGGGAAAGAAGAGGGCGTAGAACAGCCCTTAGAAACAGGTAAGTCAGTGAACCACTGAGTAACCTGACGTAAAGACTCCTTATTGAAGAGATTTTCACCAGTGCAAGGAGTATTACCCAGTCTTTGTTGTGCCCATTTGTCTAAGTCTGAAGCTTGGAGCCAGGCTCTACGTCGTGCCCCTATAGCTATAGCAGAAGTCCTGCTAACAGACTCAAATGAGTCTAGGGAAGCACGAGTAAGAAACCAAGAGATATTTTGAATATGACTAAGCAGTGAGGAATAGTCTGCACTCTTGGTTCTGAAAGAAAAGGAGTCAAAAGATGTAAATTCTTTGTGACCTCCTCAAGAGATAGACTCATATAAAAAATATATGAGAGAATTCTTGCTGAAAGCATGGATGTCTGGAAGGTTTGACGTCCAAAGGCATCTAATGTCTTAGACTCACGACCTGGCGGATAAGAAGAGTGCTTTTTCTTACTCTTCAACCGCCTCATTGCTGATTCCACTACAATGGAATGATGAGGAAGTTGAGTCTTTTGAAACCCTGGAGAGGAGGGCACCTGATATAGGAGATCAGTTGCTCTGGAAGGTGGGGGTACCCTTAAAGGTGCTTCCCACATTCCTAGAAGAAGATCCTGCAAGGAATGATGCAAAGGAAGCATTATATTTTCCTTTGCCTCGGTAGAAACAGAGCCTTGTGTAGGATCATGTCCAGGGATAGAAATGGCAAGTGATCTTGCCATATCCCAGAGGAAACTCTGAAAAGAAGGATCTCCAAAGAGAACCTCCCTTGGACAGGTTAGATCTGAAGAACTAGCCTGGGCACCGAAGGATCTATCTGAGTATATAGGAATATAAGATCCTGCACGGTGCAGTATGGGATCCTTAACGGATGGACGCTGGTACTGGAGGTCAGGACCAGCGACAGTCAGTACCACATCGTCCATGACCGGTATCGACTCCAAACTTGGTATAGAAGGGAGCGATCCTGTTGAAAGAAGCATGGAAGGAGCTGGCCACGATGCTACTGTGAATACCGGTACCGATAACGATACCGGTACCGCTGTCGGAACTGAAACTGACACCGACATCGGAGCAGCAATCGGTGACAGCCCAATCGGTACCGAGGTAACCGAAAGCCTTCGGTGATCACCCTCGGTACCGAGCGTCCGGTACCGATAGGTGTCGGTATCAAGATGTGTCAGTACCCAGTCTTTCAGACTAGAGATCGATTCCAGACTTGGCATCGAAGGAAGCGAGTCTATCGATGCATGTCTGGAGGGTACCGACATCGGTACTAGTATCGGTGCCGTTACCGATACTGGAAAGTCAGTCTGGAACGTATCCACCGGTCCCGTAGGAACCGAGGACGCCAGACGACGATCCCTGGTGAGGAGTGTTTCGTCCAACACCAGTGCCGATGCGGGGGTATCGGTACTGCTCAAAGTGGATACCACCACCGGGCATGGCTCAGGTATGTTCTGTGAGGGGTGAGCCCCAGGAACAACCTGAAACCCCATATAGGCTTTGGAGGCGGAAGACTCCTGCCGGGGTTTTGAAGCCAATGGGCCCTCGAGGGCAAGGCCGGAGCCGTCTACATGCTGTGCATCAGACCTACCACTCGAGGGTTGGCTAGTCTTAACAGACTGTTTGTGGGTTACCTGATCCTGTGCAGAAGGAGGAATGGTCGGTGCCCTGAAGTTGGAAGGGAACCTCATATTGAGGGAAACTCGATGTTGAAAACCTCTTCTCACAATACTGTTGCCCGAGGGCTCCGGAGGAAAAAGGTCAGGACCCAAACAGGTTAGACACCAATTTTGGGAGTCTAAAAATAAAGTTGTACCGCCACAGTTTGAACATTTCTTGGAGAAAGTGGCTGGCAGTTCTATGAAGGACATGGAGAGGCCTAGAAGGCCTGAAAAACCGTAAGACACTCAAAAGAAAAAATATTCCCTTAAAAGGAAAAATTTTACAAGAAAAGAAAAAAACACTGGCGGTACCAGTGGCGTCTGGGAAGACAGCCGCGACCACAAGAAAACTAAAGAATTAAAGGAAGAATTTTCTGCGGTGACAGGAGGACATCCTGCCAGCTCTGCGGAAAAACGAAAACTGAGGAGAGGCAGTTGGGAAAGGCAGGAAGGCAGCACGCAGGCGTGGTGGGATGCTTCCAAAAGCTCTTTGATTGGACGCTGGGAAGCGTTCCCGCGCAGGCTTCGTCGGTACGACGTACCCATATGTGAAGACTCATTCCTGCTTGTTCCTGGAGATTGTGTTATCTGGCTGTGTAATCGTTGTGTTCTTGAGTAGGTTAAGGCTATGCCAAAACGTTCTCTAGGCCGGTTGACAGAGGATCTAATTAGTTTGGTATGGTATTCTTTCTTACTGGAGAGGGTGAGCTTACAGTATTCTGACTGGGCAACTATGTATGCAGCGCAACTGAATGGGTTCTTACACCGCCTCCATTTGCACTCTAGTTGTCTAAGCTTGTTCTTGAGGATTTTGAGCTCAGGTATAAACCAGGGGACATGGTGAGATCTCTTGATGCTAGAATGGCTGCCAGGTTTAGAGGCATAGGCTGAGATGCGTTTGTTCCATTCAGTTTATTTATTTATTTAACGTTATTTATATACCGCCTTATCCTTCAATCAAAGCGGATTCCACAGCAAACAATCAAGGGGGGGGGGGGAGTCAATTGAATTCATGCAGTGGTGTGTGTTGTGTGTTAGTGTTGGCAGTTTGAAGATTGAGAGGTGCTATATACATAGTGCGTTATTATACATTGTGAGCTATTATACATTCATATATACAGTCATGGGGGGGGGAGGGGCTGATGCTCTGTCTCTGTTAGCTCAGGTGGTATGACCATAGTGTTCGAAGAACAGGGTTGTCTTCAGCTGTTTTCGGAAGTCCTTGAGGTCTGTGGTAAGTCTCAGTTCATCTGGGAGGGTGTTCCAGATGGATGGGACAGCCAGGGAGAGTGCTTGTTGCGCGGTGTCCTTGCGAGTCTTGGCGTAGTCTTTTGGAGTGTTTACACGATTGGAAGTGCCTCTTCTCCTTGGTCGAGTGCTTGTGTCGGGTTGTATGAGTGAGTGTAGACTTATGGCAGAGGTGTGTTGTTTGATCTTGAATATGTTTATGATAGTTTTGTATTTGATGCGTGAGGAGATTGGGAGCCAGTGCAGATCTTTCAGTATAGGTGTGATGTGATCTTGTCTTGTGGTGCCTGATATAATGCGGGCTGCTGTGTTTTGTGACAGTTGTAGTGGTCTGAGGGTCTGTTTGGGGAGCCCAGTGTAGATAGGGTTGCAGAAGTCTAGTAGAGGTGTTACTAGTGCCTGGCATACAGTGCGAAAGTGGTCTGGGGCGAGGAGGAGCTTGAGTCTTCTGATGAGTCGCATTCTGTGGTATGTGCTCTTGGTTGTTCTGCTTGTGTGTGTTTGGTGGTTCAGATCCTTGTCCAGGGTGACGCCGAGGTATTTTACTTCTGATTTTATAGGTATGAGTGCGTCTTTTGTCTTGATGTCGGGTGGGGGGATAAAGTCCGTGTTTCTCGTGATGATCAGTGCCTCCGTCTTACTGTAGTTTATTGAGAGGTTGTTCTTTTGGAGCCAGTTTGACATTTGTGTGAGGCAGTTTGTTATTTTGGAGTAGTCCGGGTTGTCGACTGAGATTGGTGTATACATCATGATGTCATCTGCGTAGATTGTATATTCTATGTTGTGATCTTTCATGATGTCACATATTGGCTGGATGTAGAGGTTGAATAATAATGTTGATAAAGCAGATCCTTGTGGCACTCCTTGTATGATTTTTATGGGTCGGGAGGTGTTGTGGCCTACCTTGACCTGTATTTGTCTGTCGGTCAAGTATGAGTGGAACCATTTCAGGGTGGATCCATGTAGACTGATGTTCTGAAGTCTTTCCAGTAGTCTTGTGGTCGACTGTGTCAAATGCTGAGGAGATATCTATGAATATCATTAGGATTCCTTTCTTGGTGTTGTCTATGATGCGGAGGACACTATCGAAGAGGTATATCAGCAGTGTTTCTACCCCATGGTTGGGGCGGAACCCGTGTTGGTTGTTGTCCAGTGCAGCGTAGTTGTCTATGTGCTCTTGTAATTGGTGCTGTACGGTTTTTTCGATTATTTTTGCTAAGAGGGGTATGCTGGAGATGGGTCTGTATGCTGCTGGATTGTTCTTGTCGAGTGTGGATTTCTTCGGGATGGGTCTTATAGTGGCGAGCTTCAGTTGATTTGGCATGCACCCTTGGGTTAGGGAGGCGTACACCATTTTGTGTATGGTTTGGATGAAGTTGGACTTGGTGGCCTTGATCCAGGTCACTGGGCAGGGATCCGTGGGGGCCGTGCTTGTCTTGATTGATGTGATGATATGTGAGAGTTGTTCTGTGGATGGGGTGTTGAATGTTCACCAGATATTTGGGGGTTTGTTAGTCTTTGGGGCTGGGCTGAGTTCCGTTTGTACAGCCGAGTGAAATTTTTCTTGGAGGTGGTCCACAAATCTTTGTGGGTCTATTTGCACTTTGTCTTCTATATTCTGATCCTTGGTAAGGGCTTTTACGATTTCGAATAGTTCTCTGGGTTTGTTGTTGGAGTTGCGTATTATGTTAGTATGATATTCCATTTTTGTTTGGTTGATGCATTCATTGTATTGTTTTTGTTTTGTTATGTACAGTTCCTGGGTCTCGGGTGACTTGTTCTGTCTCCATCTCCGTTCTATTTTTCTGAGGTTCCTCTTTTCGTTTCGTATGGTTTTCGAGTACCATGGCTTGTGTTGTAATTTGTTGCGGCGAAGTGTCTTGTGTCTATAGTCTGTTGCTTTGGCAGCGTTGTATATGGTGTTGTTCCAGTTGGTGACTTGTGCTTCAAGTTCGTCTGTCTCAGAGTTTAGGTGTTGTATTGTGTTTTGTAGGAACAGGTCCTTGTCGAAGCTTTTGAATCTTCTTTGTGTGGGTGTGTTGTCTGGATATTTGTCTGGTTTCATCTCTTGTGGTGCAATGTTTACTCTGGTTATGTGGTGGTCGGACCATGATACTGGTGTAGTGGTGGGTGTTGATATTAGGCCTCTGGAGGTTAGGTAGTTGGGTGCGAAGATAAGATCTGGTGATGATCTGTGTTTATGTGTCGGGGTGTTATTTGTGTGAATTGTAACAAACTCATTGCTTGAAGAAATGCTTCTGCATCCTTGGTGTTTGTGGACTTGAGGTTGAAGTCTCCAAGCAGTAGTGTGAGTTTGTGGCTAGAATTGATTGCCCAGACTGCTTCAAGGGTAGATGCTAGTTCTTCAGGTGGCGCACAGGGCGCTCTGTAGGTGAGACATAGGGCCATGTGTTTGTTCTCAATCGAGATGGTGTTACAGTGTTGGGTGTCTGTGGTGCTTCTTGGTTTGAATCTTAGGCTGCTTATTGCAATTATCAGGGCTCCTCCTCCTCGCCTGTGAGCACGTGGGCAGTTGTATGCTGTGTATGTGTCAGGCACCACTTGATTGAGTAGTACGTTGTCAGTGGGGCTGAGCCATGTTTCAGTTATGCAGAGTATGTCGGGCTGGTGGTCTTCTATGTGGTCTACTAAGGTATAGATCTTGTTGCATATGGATCTGGCATTTATGAGATCTATTGTTATAGCCCTTAGGGTGTTAGTTGTACTGTGTGCTTCATTTGTGTTAGCGTGGCTGTTGGGCCTCTGCTTTGGCTGTCTTTTTGTCTTGGGTGTTCCGTGTGATTCCCTGTGGGTAAGCTGTTGTCGTGTGTATGGCCATGTTGTTGTAGGGGGCCATGGTGTGTATGTGTGTGGGTAGTGGTAGTGTGCATGTGGTGGAATGAGTAGCGTGAGTAGGAGGCTGAGGGGAAGAATCAGGTGTGTGTGCATGTTCTCTGTTCGGTCCTGGGGTTTGCACTTACGTTTGCTGGTCTTCTCTTCTGGCTGGTTGTAGGTGGTTTCTGTGTGGCTTCCGTGGGGCGATTTGGTGGGGCTGTGCTTTCTTTCCTCGGTTCGCCTTTGTGCCTCGCCTAAGGGCCAAGCCAAAGGGTCCTCTGGCGAGGCCCTCAGGCGCGGGCCTGCAAGGCGCGGGTGCGACCTGTAGGGACGCCGCTTTTAAACGGTTTGTTGCAGAAGCACCTCTAGTGGAGTCTCAATGCTTATGCTGAGTCTTCTCTCTGGCCTCGGTATTGGTCCTCGATGCAGATGCTGAGGATTCGGGTGCGTCAGAGATTGTGACTTACTCTTATGTTTGGACTTTAAAGAGATATGAGACCCCTGAGAGAAAAATTGATGCCCTCGATGAAGTTGAAGCCACTGAAACAGTCTGAGACGAACAATAATCTGTACTTGTTGGCCCGGTTCTTGAGGCCTCTCTTTGTCATTTGCTGACACAAAGGACAAGAGTTGGATTGATGGTCAGGGCCCAAACATTTCAAACACCAGTCATGTTTATCCGTGACTGATATAGTACTGGCATACTTGGTACATCTTTGAAAACCACTCGTTGGTTTTTCCATGCCTTGAAAAAGTTGTCTTTGAGATGAAGAAAAGGTTACGGAGGCCTAGAGGCTTAGTTTGGCGGTGAAAACCACAATGAAAAATGAAACTAAAGAAAATTTGAAAATAAACTGAAAAAACAAAAGAGATTTATTGGGACTAATATAAGATTTGACGGAACCGGCGTCGACAGGAAAGCAGAAGCACGATGCTATACTAAAAAGAGAGACTTTTTCGGCAGTGACAGGAAAAATGCGTCCTGTTGGCTCTGCGGAAAACAAAGAAATGAGGAGAGGAGTTGGGAAGGCAGAAAGGCAGGCACGCAGGCACAGTGGAGTGCTCCCCAAAGGCTTTCCTATTGGACGCTGGGGAGCATTCCCACACGGACTTCGTCAGAGCCAACATCACCCTTATCATTCCTGCTTGTTCCTGGAGATTATCAATTTCTGTTTTCTTCACTAGGGTAACCTACAGTGGACCACATGGGGTGATGGAAGCTTTGAAAGGCATCAACCCATCCACTGCCTCTACAGCTTTAACTGAACAGAAATCTAGGCTGTGATTCAAGGACTGGACTATCGAGATGTGACCATAGGTTCCTACCTTGGGCCAATTCCAACTTTTTTAGGAAAAAAAGGGGGGGGGGAGCAGGCAGCAGCCACAACACTGCCTGAAGGTGGCGAAAATCTAAATCCCGTTATTAATCAAGGATCATTAAGCCAGTTCCTTAGGTCTCAAGGAATTGATGGGGCTGTGTTATGTTATATTACATTTCTATTCTGCTTTCATTAAATGAACTAACCCCAAAGCATTGTACAAATAAAATAAACTAAAATAACACAATAAAAGTGTTATTTTACAAAGGGTATTCAAGTGCAATCTGGAATTTCCAGGGCAAATTGTGCAGAAAAATGCCAGGGACATCTATGTTTTGGCCTAATTTTAGAAACATAAATGCTTCTGATGTGGATGCCTGCACCATAGATATCCTTGCTACAAAAAAGTGGGGTGGGGACGTCTATCTTATGCTAGCTTGCATATGGGGATGTCCATCGGAGTGGCAAAATGAAACAAGAGCCCTCATTCCCCCATCAGTGTTTGTTGTCAACATGGAAAATATGGAATATGAGTGTACCTCCTTCTCCACGCCCTCTGGCTGTTTGGCTGACAAAATGAGCACTTTTCCAACGCCTATTCATTAGAGCAAGTATAAACTTAGACGCAGTTCAGGGCGTGCAGGGCATTTCTGAAATCGGACGAGGACGTCCAGGTTCTTGAGAATGCCCTGGACATTCCTACACCACACCCCTGTTTCTGCTTTGGACATTTTTGCACTGGGAACATCTTTAATACCGCTTTCTAAAATGGCTCCAGGGACATCTCTGTGCTTTGGATGTCTATAGGCCCATTTTCAGACATCCAAATCATGAACGGGGCCTTCTAAAATAACTTACATAAGGAATCAAACAGGAGATCCCTGCAATTCCCCTCCCTTACTTCCTCCGAGTAGGAAGCATTGTTATCATCATGTCACAAATATGGAGAAAATTATTAAGCAGAAGCAGAAATATACCCACAATTCTCAAAAATAAGAGAACCATGACAGAATAAAACAAAACTAGTGTACATCTGTCATTAGATGCAGGAAAAAAAAAAACCTTTTCATTTTGTTTAGTTTCCCCGAGTCGTTTATGGGATTTTTCATTTTATTTAGGCTTTTAAACATTTTTTTAATTTTGGAAGCAACGTTGTCAATAGTGTGAACTATTGCTCAATAGTGTACATTAATGAGTAATAGGGTGCCCTATTGATAACATAGGAAAGCCAATAATTTCAAGGTCTATCCTGTTATTTCAGGTGGAAGACGACATGGGAAATGCTTCAAAACAATGCACATCCCTGTCATTAGCATCAGTCCGCTCTTCTTACAGAATGATTGTACATGAAAAGGGATGCATAGGCTTTGAATAATCTTAAGAATGTATAACAATTATTTCCTCAGGTTTATCAGATTGTGATACTCATGTTTAGGGGAGAGGGATGGGCTGTCATTTTCAATGCACAGCAGTTTTTGGGTGCCATAAGTATGCGATTAAGAGCAATACCCTGAAGACATAACTACAGAATGAAAACAGCACACATTAAGGCAAAGAGGTCAGACCTGCCTAGAGAGAAGATCGAGGACTTTGAAAAACTGTACGGTAAAATGCATATACATCAGGAATGCATTCGGAGCAAAACTGACTTTATGAACTAGTAGAGAAAAACGACTCCAGAAATCTTTACAGTATTATTATCACCACGATTCTGAATGTCTCATTGTCTCTGAGAATAGTACATTTTGTTTCTTTTCTGCTAACCTCCATTTTTCTCGTCCATCCCAACCCTTCTCTTTAAAATGCATTGAAAAAGGGTGAGAAAACAGCACAGAATGTGTCAGGAAACGGCCAAGAGGTGGACCAAGAAAGATAAAAGCAAAGCCAGAGTCATTTTTTTTTAGTTCTGAAAACTTTCATGTGCATGCATGCCATGCAGTCCTGCTGTTGTCCCACTCCACATTAGTTTGGACCACTGGCATTATAAAAGCGAAACAAAAGATAAAAACTAAAGAAATGGTACAGAAGTAAATCATTTATCTCATATGCATTCAGTTTATGAGGTATTCTTCATAGATGTCCATCTTTGAACATTTGGAACTTGGGAGGGTGCAGGTATTTTCATCCCTTTAACCAGTTCCCAGGCTGATAGGCCACTATAAACATGGAGCCAAAGGATAGGGAGCAGGGCCGATGCAAGGGTATTTGGCACTCTAGGCAAGGCCTTTGAGCCTTCAACCATTCCCTCCCCCCAACAATTCATTTTAAAAAATTAACACTGAGTCTTAGTATAAAGAATGCTGAATTTATAATAAATAATTTCACATTAGAAGGAGAATCTGATACCGATTGACACTCATTTATTCCTTTAATTTGCCGCCCATCTGGTCTGGTTCAAGGCATTCAACAAAATCCAATGGAAGAACTTTAAGTAAAAAAGGAATCAAATTAAATCATGATGAGTGCTAAGGTGGTGCAATCCATAAGACTGAACAAATAAATTAACATACAATAACATTTAACATTGTGAACAAATAGGGCTTGATATTCAGCAGCAACAGCTAGCCGCCACTGAACTTTAAACCCGGATATTCAAGGCTGGGGCCATATCTGTGCTCTGGCATTGAATAGCAAGGTTGCCCTCATTGTCTTGAAGTTAGCTTTAGCGGCTGAAGTCAGGCCAACCTTTATTGTGCCTCACTTTCACTGCTTAGCGAAAACCGGGTAGCTGTTCAATATCACTGCTGCCCAGTTATCACTGGGTGTGGTCCCTTTAGCATCTGAGCATGCAGCAGCGGCACCCACGGATATTCAGTGGCACCAACCATGTTAGTGCCGCTGAATATCTAGGACAAGGAGATCAACATAGCAAATACAATATAAAATGAATTCAATCAAACTTGGAGAAAACACATTTGTGCTACAGTTTTCAAAGGCTACACACTGGGAGGTCTGTACATTAGAATTTAGAATCTGACTTTCCGTGCCTTCAGTTTAACAAACGTAGAAACAGGTTTTTCAGGTCGATGCTTTGTTCAATTTCATGTTCTGTTAGCAAAATAGCTAGCCCAACACATCTTTCTTGCATCACTAAGGTACGAATGTATGTTTTAATCAGTTTTGGTTTTGCAAAGCTTTGCTCACCACTGGCTACAGAAACAGGGAGGGTCAAGAGGATACAGCGGTCAAGAAAAGTGTTGGGGACACTATTAGTTAGGTGATGTTTACAAAGTTCAGTACATCTTGTGGTGATGCGGACTTTAGAACTCATCTTGAAATAGCTTGCAATTCATAGCATAAATTTGTAGCTTTACTATTTTTTGGAGTTCCCATAAGGCTTGCTCTAATTTCAATGTTCCAGAATGTCTTTTGATGCTGTGTCCTGCAAACTGTGAGTATTATAGAGGAAGCCAAACAGAACTATTTTGCCGCATCTGTATAAATCTTTCATCTGATTGTACTGTCATGCCAAGGACTGCAAAATAAAAGTTCACTTTGAATTTCACCTCCTTGCTCTGAATAGGTTCATCATCTGCTTCATATATAAACTGCTTCTTTTTTTCCTAATATGAACTGGATCTGGCTCATAAGAGAAACTACAAACTTAAAAATAGAAATGTCTTTTGCAAAGGCTTGTGCTTCTATGCATGAAGTATTGCTAGATGATCCTGTTAAGGTTGTGTTATCAGCGATTTCAGTTAATGCATTTTAGACATCATCTAACTGATAGCGAAGAGGTTTCAAGGCATGAATTCGACTCTCCCATCTTTTTTCACTCAATGGTTTTACTGTAAGAACTTATCAACGATGTGCTAAAGCTGAGAAATATGCATATAAACTTTGTCAAAGTCAAAGAAGCTGTTGACTCCAATCAATACTTTACCTATCAACAAATTTATCGCTCTAAAACTGTTACCCCACAATTTGCAAAACTTTTCTCAACCAAACTGTTCCTCAAATATATGGCTAGGTCTCAGACTTCCCAACACATTCAAGGCGTCCTGCCAGCAACCCAGCAGAGCCGTGCCAACTAGCATCAACAACCTGCCAAAATATTGAACAATTGGTAAACAGTCGGTGACTGGGCCAAATACGCCCAAATATCACATCCAATCAATACTTGGCAGCATTGCTAACAACCAAATTCAAAGAATGTGCACCATTATCATAATCTTAACTATATAAGTTTTCAATAGGCAAGGACATCTCTTCCAACGAATGAAGTATATTGTCTATCATACCAGCACAAATTCCAGGACATGTTCCTTTATGCTTACGGGCTCATAATTTTCAGGATCCGAAGCTATATGCATAAAATGAAGGATCATGGTCATTTGTTCAACATGGCCTACATCTGGTGAACAATTTAGAATGATTGAAAAGCATTTGGCAGCATGAACAGGTGTTAGGATTTTTTCTTTGAAGACGTTGGCTAACAGCTGAAACAGTTCATTCTGTATGTCTTTCTCAAGACAGCGGATGTGTGTCTCAGCATCTCTTATTTTACGAAGATGCTCATCCATGACTGGGCCAAACAAAGCTAAATACTCTACAAATTTCAGGAAGTTCCCACTACTAGGAGTATGCAGTCTTTCATGTGTTCTCCGAAAAGCCATATTTTGCATACCAAGAAATCTTACTAAAGCAATCAATCATTCCAAGATTTGCTGCCAATATGTTTCTTGTTGTTTAATGAGACGCAAATATTCTTCATCAATTGTTTTCTACTTTTTCAATCGCAATTCAAGTTCCGGTCACTTTTGAACATTTTCCAGTTGATCACTGCTTCTCGTGTGCTGCAAGGATTGCAGATATGTTCTTCTAATCTCCTGAGCCTTTATCAACCAGAAATGACACACCAAACGATATTAATGGTAAACAGCCTGCAAAAGAAGCAAAACACAGAGTTCTTTGACACAGAGTACTGTAGCCACTGACGAGGCATTTCTTCTCCATTGGCAAGTCTCCTTTGATAATGAATCTGATAATGTTCTTTGTTTATCATCTTTAGGGAAATCAAACTGCTGAACTTGTTTTGGTTCATACTCTACGAAGCTTTGACACATGCAATCATCATATTTTGTTGAAAAATTGACCCATGTAGTGGAGTTACCAAAGTTCAAACCGATAGCATTTTCTTCTTCATGGTCCCTCAAATTTTCATCCTGCTGGACTTTACCTGGTTCATCTTCTATAGTCATTTCTCTCAAATCTTCATCCTGCTGCATTTCACTTGGTTCATTTTCTTCTATCGTGATATGTTCCTCAAACTATGTGATGAAACTGAAGGCAAAATGGTCATTTCAGCTTCGGCTTTAGGGAGATCTTATGAAGTACCTTCACCTTGAGGTGTACGGAACTATTTGAGCAAGGCAACTCCTTGCTTCACCTCTTCTTTTTCCATTTCAGTCCTCTGTTTACAAATTGTGCTCCAGACAATTTCTTCTGTCTGCTATGATGCCACGTCAACTGAAAAATTAAAATTTTAGACCTAATAGTTAGTTTTTTGTAAAGCTGAATATTTAAAACCATGATATACACATGAAACTAGATATTTTGGAAGTAAAAATATCACATTATATAATATATTTACACTCCCTACTGTGATGCCAACCAAAGTAATTATTAGAAACCCTAAAAAACTACACACTCAGAACCTATATAAAGGGCCGGTTCTACCATTAGACAAGGAATCACCTAGAACGCCGGACCTCCAGGAGCACCCATTGCTACCACTGCCACCTCTCACTGGGACGTGCAGTCGGAGCAATGCTTTTAAAATGACACTGATGCACTAGAGTTACCTTCAGCTCCGGCGCTGCAATGCCATTTGTACTTCCACCCCTTTCTGATTCCATTTCCTTTTGCATAGGGACAAAAGCGCCTTAAGCCCCCATGCAAACAGAAAATGGAATCAAAGGGGGGGGGGGGGCAAGCACAATGGCATCACAGTGCTGGAACTGAAGGTACTCCGGAGCAGTTTTAAAAGCACTGTCGCCACTGCATATCCTAATGAGGGATGGCAATGGTGAAAATTGGAGCGGGGACTGGAGCAGGGGGGCGCAAGGGATGAGGTTTTCCTAAGGTGCCTCATACTCTTGCACCAGTCCTGCCTATATAGCAAACCTGCCATATCAAAACAGTGCTAACTGCCAGCACTCAGAAAATAACAACTCTATCTAGGTAAAGGCAGCATGCTAGGACTACAAGAAGTCAGATTCTGTATGCAGTACAACAATCATGCAAAATCACTACCATTTGAAAAACAATTTAAAACCTATTATGGCAGATCTTATGTTATGATGTTCTAAGCTAGCTTCAGATAAGGTGAAATTAGACTTACCTGCTAATTGTTGTTCCTTGAGGAACTCCAGTCCAGTCCCGCACCTCTGGGGTGATGCACCTCTTCCAGCAGCTTGGAGACTGAGCATGTCATCTTTTGATGTCACTAGTACCAATACCATTGGGATCGCCCACAAGCTCCAGTAACCTATTGACAAAAGCAGACTCACCAGAGCAACAAATAAGTAGGCAAACATGCATGCAAATACAGTAACTACTAAAAATTCTAACCACAACTTCCCTCCCCTCCGAAGAAGAGGCTTATCTGCCGCCCACCCAGGTGACTGCAACACTGAACATCAGACAGAAGTCTCTTGGAACACCTTAGAAACTGCATCCCCCACCCTCAGCGATCTAGCTCACCAACCAGACCATTCCGTAATCCAGGAACCCTACTTCGGACCCCGGTCACATAGCACCAGCACTCGGGGAGAGATCCATTACTGGAGTTCCTCAAGGAACAACAATTAGCAGGTAAGTCTAATTTCACCTTCCTTATCGTCCCTCCAGTCCAGTCCCACATCTCTGGGGATGTAACAGAGCAGTAAAACTAATGGGAGGGACTTGCGATCGTGGCCTGAAGCACCGCCGACCCAAAGCAGGCATCTCCCGCCGCCTGCACATCCAGGTGGTAATGCTTGGTAAAAGTATGAAGCGAAGACCACATCGCCACCCTGCAAATCTCGGCTGGCGGCACCAAACTATACTCCACCTGCAGGGACTAGCTTACCCTTCAATAGGTAGGCTGACGCAATAGCTTCCTTTATCCACCTCGAAATAGAAGCTTTTGCCGCCACCTCTCCTCTGTGGGGACCCCCAAAGAGCACAAAAAGGTGATCCGATTTGCGGAGATCCACTGTCCTCTTCAAATGATGCCTCAGCATCTGCCGCACATCGAGAAGGTATAACTGCATGTTGTTGGACACATTCCCACCCCCCTCTCAGGACTGGGAGATGCACAGACTGATTCACATGAAAAGCTGAAATCACCTTAGGCAAACAGGACGGCACTGTCCACAGTACTACTTTCTCCCTAGAAAAAAACAGAAATGGTTCCTGACAGGAAAAATCCTGCAACTCCAAAATCTGTCACGCCGAGCATATGGCTATGAGAAAAACCATCTTGAGAGTCAAATCCTTCAAAGACGCGCAGCCCAATGGCTCAAAAGGGCTCTCCCCCAAGCGCTGACAACACCAAATTAAAATCCCAAGCTAGGATCACCACCCTCCAAGGCAGGCACAGATGGACCACTGCTCTGAGGAAGCGACAGACATCCGGGTGCGTTCCCAGAACCACCCCCTGCACCTTTCTGTGATAGCAGGCGATTGCTGCCAATTGAACTCGTAGGGAACTAGCCGCCAGGCCCTTCACGAACCCAGCCTGCAAGAAAGTCAAGATGTCCGGCACCAAAACCATAGAAGGCCGAATCTGCCGATCCGCACACCACACATCAAAGATACGCCAAACTCTAATATATGTGAGCGAAGTAGCTGTCCTCTGTGCCTGCAACAACATTGAGGTCACTGCCCCCGAGTAGCTGCTCTTCCTCAATCTCGCCCTCTCAAGGGCCATGCGGTAAGCGAGAATCGAGTCACCTGTGGCATGCGCACCGGCCCTTGGGTCAGCAGATCCCCTCGAACCGGTAGGCGCCATGGCCGATCCACCAGAGGCCTCACTAGGTCGGCATACCATGGGCGCCTTGGCCAATCTGGAGTGATCAAAATGACCATTACCTGATGAGCTTCTATCTGCTGCACCAGCCGACTATCAGCGCCCATGACAGAAACACATAGAAGAGTCCCTCCGTGGGCCACTCCTGCACCAGAGCTTCCAAGCCCTCTGATATCCTCTCCTTGCGCCTGCTGAAAAACTGGCTTGCCTTGGCATTCCCACATTTTGCCATGAGGTCCATAATGGGGGTGCCCCAGCGGTCGACTACCTGGACGAACACCTCCTGATTGAGCACCCACTCTCCTGGATCCACACACACTCAGCTGAGGTAATCCGCCATGACGATATCGACCCACACCACGTGTGCCGCCGACAGCATCTGGAGGTGCTTTTTGGCTCAGTCCAACAGATCTCCAGCCTCCTCCTCCAGGACTGCACTGCCCGTGCCCCCTCGGCAATTGATGTAAGCCACCACGGTTGCATTGTTTGAAAGAACACTCACCGCTTTCCCTCGCAGCCACGGCTTGAAAGTCCAGACAGCCAGGCCTACCACCCGCATCTTCAGTCTGTTGATCAACTAACCCGCTTCCATCGCATTCCATAGACCCTGACAGAATTGGCCCTCGCAATGGGCTCCCCAACTGGACAGGATTATGTCGGCCATCAATACGACCCACGGAGATGCCTCCAGAGGCATCCCCTGTTCCAGATTTACCCGCAAAAGCCAGCAAGGGAGGGCTCTCCTGGTCTCCAGAAGGTAGACAAGTCTCTGAGACAAGGGTTGCGTCTGGTGCAACCACCTTTGTAGTAAGAAAAGGCCACAAGTACACTCTTGTCCAAGGCACTAGTTTGAGGGTGGCTGCCATGGTCTCTAGTATCTGTAGGTAATACCATGCCGTTGGTTCCCTCCAATGCAAAAACTGGCACACCAGGGTCCGAAGACCCTGGGCCCGATGTTCCGGTAGGAACACTCTCCCTACCCGGCTATCGAAGCATGCCCCCAAGTACTCGAGTTCCTGCGCTGGAACCAACCGACTTTTGGCAAAGTTGATGAGCCAACCTAGGCTTTGAAGGAACTGCACCACTCGGGCGGTAGCCCGTTCGCTCTCTTCTCTGGACTTTGCCCGAATGAGCCAGTCATCTAGATATGGATGTACCACGACCCTCTCTGCGGAGTGCTGCCACTACCACCACCATCACCTTGGTGAAAGTCCGAGGGGTCGCTGCAAAGCTGAAAGGCAACGCCCGAAACTGGAAGTGTCCCATAGGCATAGCAAAGCGAAGGAACCTTTGATGCTCCGGTCATACTGGGATTTGAAGATTCGCCTCCGTCAAATCTAGAGAAGTTAGAAATGCCCCGGTCCTGACTGTCACAATGACTGACCTTAAGGTTTCCATGTGAAAATGCGGAACCCGCAAACAGCGGTTTACCTGCTTGAGGTCGAGTACAGGCCGGAAGGACTCTTCCTTTTTCGGCACCACAAAAAAAATGGAGTATCGACCGTAGCTGTACTGGTCCTGGGGAATGGGCACCACTGCCCTCAGCTGCAGAAGTCACCATAGGGTGACCCTCACAGCCTCCGCCTTGGCTCTTGACTTGCAGGGAGATTGAATGAAGAGTTCACCCACCGGGCATGCAAGCTCGAGTGCATACCCTTCGCATATGACTTCGAGCACCCATTGATCAGAGGTTACTTGGACCCAAGCAGGGTAGAACTCCTGTAGCCGCCCTCCCACGGGCTGCACCCCTGCCTGGGTCCCCCTTGCTTCTTGAGTCCCGAGGTAGAAGGGGTGGCAAACCTTCTGCCTGCCCCCCCTGAAACCTTGAAACCCTTGCCTTCTCAACTGAAATCTCCCCTTTTGGAATAAAGTAAAATGAGAGGTCCGAAAATGCTTAAACTCCTTCGGCAGAGTTTGGGCGGGAGGCAGCATGCGGCTTTGCTTCTGCTTGTCCTCCAGCAGATGGGCCCCTTTGGACTCCCCCAAATCCTTCACCAATTGTCGAGGTCCTCTCCAAAGAGGAGCTTACCTCGAAAGGGAAGTTTACTGAGCCGTGCCTTTGAGGAACTGTCCACTGCCCAGTTTCGTAACCAAAGGTACCGGCGCACAGCCACTACAAAGGCCATGCTCTTCGAGAGATCTCCGTGAGACATCCGTGAGATAAGCTGCCCTGGACTCCAACCTAGCACCCTCTGCCGCTTGGTCAGCCACAGCCTCTCCATGCTGTTGTAGCCGCTGAGACCAGCAAAGACATGCTCGGGCCATCCAGGCCCCACAGATAAGAGGCCTGGAGCGAGAGGGCATTGATGTCAAAGGCCTGTTTCAACAAGGTATCTAACTTCCGATCCTGAACACCCTTCAGTGCCGCACTACCATCTACTGGAATGGTTGTTTTCTTAGTAACTGCAGCCACCGCCGCATCCACCTTAGGGGGCTGGAACCACTCACGGTTCTGATCGGCCAAAGGATAGAGGCAAGTCATGGTCCGCGCCCCCTTAAGTCTTGCCTCCGGCAATTTTCACTCCTCCTGGATCATCTACTAAATCACCCTATGTACCGGAAATACCTTCTGCGACTTGCACACGGCTAGAATCAACGGATCCTCCAGAGACTCCTCTTCTCCCAGCAGACTGACAGGTAAATTAAGAGCCTTGAGGGACTCCGAGATGAGCGCTGGTAGCTCGTCACGATGGAACACTAGCACCAGGGGCGGTTCATCCATTAGGCTGTCTGAGGCGATCGCCTCAGGCGGCACTCCAATGGGGGCTGCACTCCCCTGTCTCCCGATTCATCATTTCCCCTCTGTAGGTCACCATATTCCCCCTCCCCCTCCTGGGTGCAATCAAACCATCATATTCTCTTTTCTTTTTCTCCTTCCCAGCATCTCTTGTTCCATCACCTCTCTCCTCCCCCTACCTCTGTCACAGCTGCTACTTTCCAAAGATCCAAGGCAATGGAACCCCCTCATACATAAAAAAAAGAGAGGATCGTGGCCATTCAATGCAGCATGCTGTTGATGGCTGGCTGTACTGGTCTGACCCTCAGCAACAGGAAGTCACCATAAGAGGGGGGGAGGACAGGCATGGTTGCACTGAGTGGCCCCACGCCTGACTTGCAGGTTTTTTAGACTACTAGACATAGGTCCCAGAAGCTGCAGGTTGAATAGTAACTGGAGATGCTGGTGCTGAACTGGGAATGAGGGTGCTTTTTTGCACCAATTGTGCGTAAAACTGGCAGGCAGGGTAAACATCAGTGCTGCCTGCCAGTTTTACTTGGAGTTGGGAAGGTTGTGTTTGTGGCTTAGCCATCCCAAGACACTTATACTATGGGAGGTGGATAGCTGTGCAGGCATGGGACTTGCTGCAGAGCGAGGCTATGTACGGACAACATGCCTAGGCCAGCCCTGCACATGGCATCAGTTGGTCACTCTACACAGGGCTTTTCTGAAGCCATGACATAGAGCATTTCTCTGGAAAAGGGTGCATTTTTTCATATTTTATGTATGCAGAGAATAAATGCTTTTACATGTAGAATTAACAAATTTGTCCAACTGTGATTTATACTAATAAACTCAATTTAATTTCTTTTTTCTACCCTTCTTCAATATTCAATCTGCTGGGCCTCAGAGAGGAGCTTTCAAGGCAAATCTAAGTCCTAAAGCTACCATCGGTGAAGAAACACTTCAGAATGCAAAGGGTTACACTGCCAGTGACATCCTATAATCTCCTAATCCCCTGTAAATGAGCAAGAGGAGACCTACTCAGAGCAGCTCTGGCCACTCCATTTGTACCAGGTTGAAGAAACTGCTTTGTCCATAAAGATCTTTGCCAATGGAATTTATGGTGCACAGCAACAGATTGCACGCACAGATCTATCTCAATATTTACAGTGAACAAGTTTCAGATTTGGGTGAAAGTAGGTACAACCTGCATATTTGATCATTATGAAATATTAGACCTGCCTATGCCTGAAATGTCAAAGTTCCCAAAGACTTGCTGTGAAGCAAATGCAGCCACGTCCGACCTCTGAACAAGAGAACAAAAAATATTCTGGGCTTCACAATTTTCACTCAGACACAAATAAAGAAACTAGTGTCGGGTTTTTTCAATGTGATCACACTTAAAAAGCCACTCTCTGTTCCCACACTCCCTCTCTGATACTGGAAACAGATGTGAAGGGTAATGTTATAAACTGGCACCTAGTTAGCTCGTATTTTCACGTATTTTACAGAGTTTATAAAATCAAGCATGTATGTACTTTACGAGATAGAGCATAAGTGCAAAAATACAAGCATATGTTAAGGTGCAATCACTTACATTGGCTTTAGTGCTGATGTAAATGACTGTGCCTACTTTTCACAATTCTGCACCTAAAGAATTTCATAATCTACGCATAATTGTTCACATCAACCAAACTTCACCCATGCGCATGCCCACAATGAAAGTACACACCATGCAAACTATAAGAAATTTTCATGCTGGTTGGTATTTTATAAGAGGTCATTTACACAAAGCCAGTGGCCACTTATGTGCTTAAACAATTAAAATATCAGAATCCACATGCAAATCTAGTTGGCTGCTTATAAAATTACCCCCAAAGTGCTATACGGTACAGGCATTCTTTCAGCAGATTTTCTCATCACTACAGAACACGAGGGGGGGGGGGACATTCAGTGGTAGTGGCTAGCTGTCACCGCTGAAAACTAACTCCGGATATTCAATGTCGGGGCCATATCCAGTCACCGCAGACCCTGGAAATTAATCTGCGGGTAAAGTTAGACCAGCCTTTGCTGCGCTTTACTTTTCCCATAGGTCGCTAACCGGCAGTGGCTCAATGCGTTGCCTGGTTAGCAACAGCTGCTGCCTCTGCTCTGCTCCGATGCTAACCGTTTAGCATCGGGGCGTATAGCGGCAGCATCCATAGATGTGCCACTGAATATCCCTCCTAGTGGCATTTACGTGGTTTGCAGTCCATTAATATCTCCTCCCCCCCGTAGTCTCTAGTTCCGTAACATAGGATCCCAAGATACAATAACACTGGAGTTTGAATCACAGAATATTTTGTGTTGTAGGTTGCCCTATTTTACTTTGCTTTTGGGATTTGTTTTCAGCTGTCCTTTGCTATTAATACTCTCAGAGAGATACTCCCAGATTAGCAGCCTCATTCTAGCAGTGTTGCGTAAACTGCATTTTGCTCTATTCTTGGGCTGATGCTACAGCTTCATCTCCAGTAAGATGAGATGAGCTAGTCCTGGTTGTATCCTCTTTGCACACAGAGATACGTAGTTCTGATTTTCCTATTGTATTTCTTTAAAATAAAGCAGGTCTACATGTCCCTGCATGTAGTGAAATAAAACCAGAATTGCCTCAGGTTGATCCACTAGACACAGAGCTATATTATCACTCCACTATATTCTCTTATTTTCAAATCAGTGAATAGGTGCATCCAGAACTATTGTACTGAAGAAAGATGACACGGTAACCCTGCCCTACCCAAAACCATGGATGGGTGTGAATAATTCACATGTATATCTTTTTAGAATTCCAGACAGAATACAAACACATATTAGAGCCTCAACAATACAAAGGTGCTAACCCAAAAGAAGATGCTCACCAAGCAAATCTTAAGAAACTGATCGATCTGAGAGTTGCTGTCTACAGACTGCTGCTATCAGTTTCTGCACTTGAAGAATTTTTGGTGCTGTGAGACTGATGTTTGTAGACGCTGTTCTGGGATTCCCAAATTTTATTATTTTCTGTTTTTTAAATAATTTGATGCCGAGGCAAACATTAGCTGAAATCAACACACAGTATGATACTTTCCCAGTTGAGGTGCACTGGGTTTGTGGGACTGGAGGTTGTCATAGGGCCTCATGTGAGATAAAAGGTTCTTGCCGCATTTTTATGTTATTGGGTCTCTGAAGAAGCAGTACAGCATTCTTTATAATAAAGGACAAAACTGGTTTCAAATGAGCTTGCTCTTTGTGTATCGCCCTTATAAAAGCATAGCATAGCATAGTACTGCAAGGTACGATGACCTGAAAAGTGTAGTGTTATTTTTTTTCTCTCTCCATAGAAGTGAATCAGCATTCGCCCTTGAATTCAACTTACATTTCACTAAAGTGCATCGTTATTATCTTGTAGCGGTTTGGACCTTCTGAACAGACTCCTGGTATTATTGGATTATTTGCGCTCTGCCGCTACAATCTAGATAGTTTGAATTTTTTGTTTTCCCCCTTAAAATGTGTCAGTAGTAAACCCAGTGGAAAAGGTCTTTGCAAGATTAGGTGAAGCATAACTTTGCACAAAATTAATTTGAGAAACAAAACATTGAAGAGCTCCAGCAACCACCACTGCTCCCCCGACTGGGGTAGAGCAGGAGAGCACGAGGCTTAACTCCTACTGCTCTCCGGCCGCAGCCCAATCAGGGGCTTCCAGCCGACTCCACAAAGCAAAGGCATCATTGGGCGCGCCCGCACCTGGCAGGCCCACACCTGAGGGCCTTGTCAGAGGGCCTTTTGGCATGACCCTTAGGCATGGACCGTGGGTGTGGACCGGCCAAACTACGAGTGAGATCTCAACTATACAGGACACCAAACCAGCTCCAAACAAACAGATACAACGCAGCGCATAAGACAACCAACCAAGCTAAACAGCTTCAAGGCCAAGGTACGGTGGCTCCAATGCCTCCTCTTATTACCACAGCGTACTGAATGTATGTCCAACCACACTACCATACACAGCATAAAATGCATATACAAAATACAACCCAAAAGCATCGCATGCAGCACATAAGCAAAGCAAACAGCGCCACTAGCCCCAACCACACCCCCCCACCTCGAAGGCTCATTCATATCCCACTCACACAAGGGCACTCCTCACTACTACCACACAAACAAACAATATCACCCTCATAAACACCCATTCAGTGAGGAATAACATCCCTATACTCCAAGACTTCATCACTTCTCAAAAGATTGATGCCCTCTGCATAACGGAAACATGGTTGACAGAATCTGAGGGAGGCGTGGTCTTGTGGTTAGGACAAGGTACTTCAGGCCAGAGGGCTGGGGGTTCAAGTCCCACCTGGGGACAGCAATCTCAGGCCGGAGGGACTGGGATTTCTAGTCCTATAGGTACTCCTTGTGGTCTTGGGCAAGCCACTTAACCCTCCATTGCCCATGTTCCCTGTAAGTATTAGCGTATGTGTCTCATATCCCTTCATGTTAAATGTATCACCCAATTGACCGCTTTGTCCCGGTGAAAAGCGGGATATAAATACAGCTAAATAAATAAAATAAATAAATCTGACACCATTCTCATGAACCAACACACACCCAACGGATATAACCTTTACAACTGCCCTCAAGCCCACTCCAGGGGAGGAGGAGTAGCTGTTATAGTGAAAAGCAGCAGCCTCCACCTCCAAATCTACGCAGCTGAAACTACCAAAGAAATGGACACGCTCACAATCACCAACCAGAACCTTTTGATCTGCCTGATATATAGGGCACCCACAGCAAACTAGGACCTATCAGATATTGTCAAACATATATCTGACAGCAGAGGCACCACAAAGAAACAGATAATTCTGGGTGACTTCAACCTCCCTGCCGCACAAGATAAGCACTCCAACACATTCCTTGAGGCAATGGAAGAGATGAAGCTGATACAAATCATTAATGAGCCAACACATGAGAAAAGGAAGCACCCTTGACCTCGGATTCCTTAACTCACAAAGCTCCTCCACACACAAGAATCTGAAGATCACATCTGTCCCATGGTCGGACTACTACCCCATTACCTTCTTCAGCTCCTTCAAACCAACATACACCAGAGAAGGCATACAGCACACAAGAAGATTTAGACCATTCAACAAAGAAGATTTCCTTAACCAGGTCCTACCAAAGTTACAGTCAGATCAGTCTGACCCTCAAATTTTAACCAGCAAATGGAACAATGCAATAACATCAGCAGCTCGATCAACAACAGCTCATGGAGAAACCAAAGTAAGACCAGCAAGAGCATGTTGATTCACTCCAACCCTGCGAAAACTGAAAACACAGCTTCAGAGAATAGAAAGGAAATGGAGAAAAACAAAGAGCAAAGCAGACAAGGTAAGATACATGAATGGCCTAAACCACTATCACACTGAAACAGACAATGCAAGAAGAGCATATCACTCAAAACTCATAAATGCATCAATCTCTTTGAGATTGTTAAGCAGCTCACTAAAACACCAAGCCACATGAACCAACTCCCAAACATAGCACCGCAACTTCTCGTGGCACAATATAAACAGCTTCAGAAGATACCCAACATAACATTAGCGACTACAGAGGAAACCAACAATACTACACCTGACATTGTATGGTCTTCATTTGAAACAATCTCCAAAGAGAGGATTGAGAACACCATTTTGGGACTCAACACAACCACCTCCCTCCTGGATCCATGCCCTGTGACCTGGATAAAACAGTCGAAACAGGAACTAAGTCCAGCAATTGCCAACATAGTAAATGAGTCCCTCAAACAAGGGCTGATGCCAATTAGACTCAAGTTATCCGTTATCCACCCGACCATCAAGAAACCGGAACATGACCCAATGGACCCTGCCGCATACCGACCATCATTGAGAATCATTGCGAAAATAGTTCAACAGCAACTAAAGGACTACCTGGACAAAACCAAGACCCTCGATCTGCAGCAGCATGGATTCAGACCCTCACATGGGGTTGAAACCCTCATGATATCATTAATAAGCACTCTGACCAAAGGAATACAGACGAAACACACTGGATACACCCTGATCTTTCTGGATATATTGGCAGCATTCAATACAGTCTCTCATAGCCTGAAGAGATTACGAGAAATAGGCATTCAAGACAAAGTCCTACAATGGTTCAAATCTTACGATGCAAGGTTCCACATTGGGAACCACCACTCAGGAAAAAGATTTAGGCGTCATCGTGGATAACATGTTAAAACCCTCTGCCCAGTGTGCAGCGGCGGACAAGAGAGCAAATAGAATGCCAGGTATCATAAGGAAAGGAATGGAAAATAAAACAAAGGATATTAT
Organism: Ichthyophis bannanicus; assembly: GCA_033557465.1. Taxonomy (NCBI): domain Eukaryota; kingdom Metazoa; phylum Chordata; class Amphibia; order Gymnophiona; family Ichthyophiidae; genus Ichthyophis; species Ichthyophis bannanicus. The sequence goes on along the minus strand of CM066034.1, from coordinate 86,850,753 downwards.
AATGCCTCTGTATCGTTCCATGGTGCGACCGCACCTTGAATATTGTGTGCAATTCTGGTCGCCGTATCTTAAAAAGGATATAGCATTATTAGAAATGGTACAGAGAAGAGACACCAAAATGGTAAAGGGGATGGAAGGCTACTCCTATGAAGAGAGGATAAAAAGGTTAGGGCACTTCAACCTGGAAAAGAGACGGCTGAGGGGAGATATGATAGAGGTCTATAAATTAATGAATGGAGTGGAACGGGTAAACATAGATCGATTGTTTACGTTATCAGAATATAGAAAGACTAGGGGACATGCAATGAAGCTACAGGGTAAACTATTTAAGACAAATAAGAAAAATATTTTTTCACTCAACGTGTAATCAAACTCTGGAATTTGTTACCAGAGGATGTAGTAAAGGCTGTTAGTGTAGCTGGGTTTAAAAAAGGTTCGGACAAGTTCCTGGAGGAAAGGTCCATAAACCATTAAAAGGGGACCCAGGATATCAATGCTTGACCCAATACAAGCATTGTGGAACCTGTGTCTTTTGGGAAAACTGCTAGATACGTATGACCTAGATTGACCACTGTTGGAAACAGGATATTGGGCTTGATGGACCTTGGTCTGACCCAGTATGGTATATCTTATGTTCTTACCTAACCGATAGATACCAACTAATTCAAACCCGTACCATCACATCCTCCCCATTCCAACAAACTCAAGGCATACCACAAGGCTCTGCATTCTCGGCTATGTTGTTTAACATTTGCCTGCAATCACTCTTCTCCCTATTAAGGGCCCATAATGTCAATTTCCACATATACGCGGATAACATTATGCTCTATGGTCCCATCACAGCTATGAACCTGACAAATATGCTATTAATGAACTGTTTCAAGAATGGCTCCAGGCGAACAACTTTGCAATAAACCTCAAAAAGACAAAAGCTTTATTCATTACAAAAGACCATACCTTCAGCCCCCCAACGCACCTTATCCTGGAATCAACTCAAATAAAAGTACAACCCCACATAAAATATCTAGGTATCACTCTTGATCAAACACTCTCCTTCAAGCAACAGATTGCAAAAACAGCAAAGACAATATTCTTCAAAGCCAAGATACTGCAGCGCCTCATACCATTTATAGACCCACAGGACTTCAGGACAGTCATACAGGCAATGACTCTCCCCCACCTGGACTATTGTAATGCAATTTACCAAGGTCTCCTGACCACCAACCTCAACCCCCTTCAGACAGCCATCAATGCAACAGCCAGGATCATCCATAGAGGTAGGAAGTATGACCACATCACCCACATTTTGAGAGAGCTTCACTTCCTCCCCCTTGAGGCGCGGATCAACTATAAAATATTAGTACTAATTCATGAAGTGGTTCATCAGCAACAAACCTCTCATACGAGTTCCCAATTACAATGACTGATCTCCAAAAGACCAACACGTCAGGCCACAAGCAACCTCCTGTCAGTGCTGCACCAAAGGTCTAAATACAACTAGCGAACTTGCAGCCGTGCGTTTGACCTATACGCCCCTTTTCTATGGAACACTCTCCCAGCCGCATTTCAGAACAACAAAGATCTCCCCTCATTTAGGAAACAATTGAAGACACATTTATTCAGAGAATAGCTCAAAATGGAATAAAGACCCATTCAGCAGACTCATGATCACTCCGACCATTGAACAAACTGATACTTCAAGCCAGATTAATTTCCTGTTAAGTCACTTAGACTTGATACATACCAATTTCGCGAATGTAAATATGTTTGCCCTCCCATGATGATGATGGGTCCCCTCCCCCCCCCCTCCGGTGAGATAGCATTTCCTATTAATTGTAATCCCTTGGTTTTGTGTATTGTAAACCGTTTTGACCTGGTGAAAGGCGGTAGATATATAAGTACAGCTAAATAAATAAAATAAGCATGTGTGTTTGCCACATCCTGAATTCTTGGCACCCTGATTTTAAAAATAGCTTGGGATTCATATAAAAAGGATTCAGAGTATGTTTGTACCTCCAATACTTCCAGCACAGGCCACAGACTGAGCAAAAACTCTACTCAGCTGCATCAAGCTGAGTAGCTGGTTTGCAAATACAGGCCCTTTTGGAGTCAACATTAATGCCAGTAAGAGCGTAATTCTGCAAATCATCCATGCAGACAACGGCTGTTATTGTGCATGAAATCTGGCGCCTGAAATAAAGCATGCGTGCACTTTACTTTGTAGAACAGGGGCATACCGCTGCACCTACATGTAGTTACATCTGCTCTAGAGCAGGCATAACTGATAGTGCTTAGATTTGGAGAAAATATGCAGAAGTCATAGTATTCAATAACTTACATGTGTAAATTTAGGCCCCACTTATGCTCTGCCCAGGCTCCACCCCATCACACCCCAACTGAAAATACATGCAATGGAACTTATGCGAGCACTTGCAGAAAGCACAGTTACTTACCTGTAACAGGTGATCTCTGAGAACAGCAGGAATAAGTCTTCACATATGGGTATGTCGGTACCGACGGAGCCTGTGCGGGAACGCTCCCCAGCGTCCAATCAGAAAGCTTTTGGGAGCATCCCACAGCCCCTGCGTGCTGCCTTCCCGCCTTTCCAACTGTCTCTCCTCAGTTGAGTTTTATAGCTGAGACAAAGAGGAAGAGAGAGAGGAAAGGAGAGAGATAGAGAGACAACTCCCAGGGGAGGTGGGTGGGCTGTGAAGACTTATTCCTGCTGTTCCCAGAGATCACCTGTTACAGGTAAGTAACTGTACTATCTCCAGGAACAAGCAGGAATGAGTCTTCACATATGGGGACTCCCTAGCTTTAGATGCCAGGGAGAGACCCCAGAAGTTGTGTATCCCTGGGACAGGGCTCCTCTTCCCCTCATGGATCTCTGGCATCCCATCAGGGATGGTGGGTAGGAATTGATTAAGTATGGAACAGGTGTTTGAGAACAGCCTGACCAAACAAGGCATCCCGGTGGGAGTCCATGTCCAAACAGTAATGGGCTATGAAGGTATGAACCGAGGCCCAAGTGGCTGCTCGACAGATACCGTCAATAGACACAGAGTTCAGATGAGCCATTGAGGTTGCCATGGCCCTCACATTGTGAGCTGTGGCATGGCCCTCCACAGAAAGGTTCTTGCTCTGATAGGCGAAAGAAATACATTGGGCAATCCAGTTAGAAAGTGTTCTCTTGGAGACTGGTTGACCCAAATGAGAAGGATCAAAGGCAACAAAGAGTTGGGAAGACTTTCTATGTTGCTGTGTCCTCTGTAAGTAAAAAGCCAGAGCTCTTTTACAGTCCAGGGTATGAAGATTCCTCTCTGCACTTGATGCATGAGGTCCTGGAAAAAAGACAGGTAGGTAGACCTCTTGGTTAAGGTGAAAAGGCGAGACCACTTTAGGCATAAAGTGTGGATTAGTCCTAAGGACCACCTTGTCATGATGGAACCTTGTATAAGGTGGATTAGCTACTAGTGCTTGCAATTCACTAATGCGGCGTGCTGATGTGATTGCAATGAGAAAAATAACTTTCCAAGAAAGGTATTTCAAGGAGGTGGTAGCTAGAGGTTCAAAAGGCGGCTTCATAAGCTGGCCAAGAACCAAATTTAAGTCCCATGCCACCGGGGGTGGTCTAATGGGAGGCTTTGTTAAAATGAGGCCTCTCATGAACCTTGCTACAAGAGGATGAGAGGAAACAGGTTGTCCATTTAGAGGCCTGAGGAAAGCTGCAATAGCACTCAAATGGACTCTTACTGAATTTGTCTTAAGGCCTGCATTGGACAGATGAAGGAGATACTCCAGCAACGATTCCAGAGGTATAGCACGGGGGTTAAGACCCTTCTCAGAACACCAGATGGTAAACCTCTTCCACTTGAAAGCGTAAGAACGTCTAGTGGAAGGTTTTCTGGAAGCATGAAGAACATCTTTTACTTGTTGTGAAAAAGGAAGATCCTGGAGATCTAGGCCTTCAGCAACCAAGCCCTGAGATGCAGAGACTGGGGATTGGGATGCCATAACCTTCCGTCCTCCTGAGAGAGAAGGTCTGGAGCAGACCCTAACTCTAGGGATGGAGCTTGAGAGAGATGTAGAAGCAGAGGGTACCACACTTGGCGTGGCCAATGTGGAGTTATGAGAATCATGTGGCCTCTGTCTCTCTGAAGCTTGAACAGGGTTCTGGGAATGATGGGAATGGGTGGAAAGGCATACAGGAAGTCTTGACCCCAGTGAAGGAGGAAAGCATCCCTTGCCCTAGCCCCCTGAGCCGGAGTTCTGGAACAGAAGCGGGGAAGTTTGGCATTCCACGGACTTGCAAAGAGGTCTATGTCCGGGGTTCCCCAAATTTGAAAGATTTTTGACACCTGGTCCATATGTAGGGACCACTCGTGTGGAAGCAGAACTCGACTGGGTCTGTCTGCCCAAGAGTTTTGAACACCTGGAAGATAAACTGCCAGGAGATGAATGTGATGCTCTCTGGCGAGGGCCCACAGTCGCAGAGCTTCATTGCAAAGCGACAGGGAGCCAGTCCCTCCCTGCTTGTTTACATAAAACATGGCTACCTGATTGTCCGTGTGGATAAGGACTGTCTTGTGGCTGAGCAGGGTGTGGAAAACTCGCAGAGCAAGGGAGATTGCTCTGAGTTCCAAGAGATTGATATGTAGACAAGTCTCCTGTGGGGACCAGATGCCCTGGGTGGAGAGGTTCTGAAGATGAGCTCCCCAGCCCATTGGAGAAGCATCTGTTGTAAGAGTTGCTTGGGGTAGAGGCTGTTGAAAGGGGGACCCCAGCAACAAGTTTTGAGGGGACTTCCACCACTGGAGGGACAAAATGAGGTGACTTGTGTTTACTATTTTGTCTGACAGGCAACCTAATGCCTGGGTCCATTGGGTGGATAAAGTCCACTGAGCTGCTCTCATGTAAAGGCGAGCATATGGTACCACATGTACGGTGGATGCCATGTGGCCTAGCAACTGTAACATCTCTCGAGCAGTTAGTAGGGGTTTTAACTCTGCTTGAGAAGCTAACTGCACCAAGTGAAGGCAATGGGCCTGGGGAAGATAGGCCCTTGCCCTTGTGGTATCCAGCAACGCCCCTATAAACTCCAGGGACTGGGTAGGGATCAAATTGGATTTTGGGATGTTTATTACCAGCCCCAAATACTGAAGGATACGCATTGTGCAGGCTAGAGAAGTCTTGGCCTCTGATTGAGTGGGAGCTCGAATGAGCCAGTCGTCCAGGTAAGGGAAGACAAAGATTCCCAGGGTGCGCAGGAAAGCAGCAACCACTGCCATGCATTTCGTGAACACCCTTGGTGCAGAGGCCAGACCAAAGGGGAGCACTTTGTATTGATAGTGCTTTTCCTGAAAAAGGAACTGAAGGAACTTTCTGTGAGTTGGGTGGATGAGAACATGAGTGTACGCATCCTTGAGATCTAAAGAACAAAGCCAATCCTGACTCTGACGGTATGGCAGCAGAGTTCCTAGGGAAACCATCTTGAATTTTTCCTTGACTAGGAATCTGTTCAACTCTCTGAGATCTAAGATGGGTCTGAAGCCTCCTGTTTTCTTTGGAATATGAAAATAGGGGGAATAGAACCCTGTGCCCTGTTGTTGAAAAGGCACTTCCTCTATTGCCCCTTGGGCAAGAAGAGTGGCAACCTCCTGCTCCAACAGGCTGAGAAGGGAGGTTGGAGAATTGAACTGGTGCACTCTTGTGAGAGGGGGAAACTTGAAAAATGAAGTTTGTACCCCTCTCTTATGATGGAGAGTGTCCAATGCTCTGCTGTAATTTGCCCCCATCTGGGAGCAAAGTGACATAGCCTTCCTGGAATGGTGGAGGGCTCTGGTCCTTCTAGAGCCAGGAAGGCTAAGTTCTCTAGCAGAAAGTCAAAGGCCCTGAGGGGGCTGAGGTTGCTGGGCTGGAGCAGGCCTCGCAGCCTTTGCTTTGCTCTGTTTGGAGGATTGCTGACGTTTGGAAGAGAACTGAGCTGCAGAAGATGCCCGCTGACCATAAGCAGGATAGAATCTTCCCTTTTTAGAAAAAGGTGTTTTCTTGAACAACCTCTTCTTAGCAGGAGCAGCTGTGGATTTGGATAGTCTATCCAAAGCAGAATTTTCAGCATCCATCTGATTGGCCTTTGCTTGCCAATCCTTACCAAACAGGTTCTCACCTGTACAAGGGATATTTCCCAATTCATCTTGAACCCATGTCTCCAGATCAGATGCTTGAAGCCAAGCAATCCTACGTGCACCTATGGCAATAGATGAGGCTCTGCTCACACATTCAAAGGAGTCGAAAGCTGCACGGTTGGAAAATTTGGAGATATCCTGGGCATGTTTGAGCCCAGTGAGAAATTCTTGCCTTTTATCTTCAAATACAAAAGGACTTAAAGTCTGCAAATGGTCAGTGACTTCTTTTAAGAACATGCCCATGTAGAGACTATAAGAATTAATTCTCGCAGCAAGCATGGAAGCTTGGAAGATTCTTCTTCCAAAAGCATCCAGGGTTCTACATTCACGTCCTGGAGGATTAGAAGCATGTCTTTTGGCACTTTTAATCCTTCTCATTGCAGACTCAACCACAATAGAGTGGTGAGAAAGTTGAGTTTTATGGAAACCAGGACAAGGAGGGACACAATACATGGTATCCAACCTGCGAGAATGAGGAGAGGTGCTTAGAGGTGCTTCCCACATCCTTAACATGAGATCATACAGAATCTCATGAATAGGTAAGGTAGCTGCCTCCTTAGGAGTTTTAGGATATTGTAAAATATCTAACTCCTTGGCTCTGGGCTCTGTCTCAGGTGCCACTGTAATAGAGAGACCCCAAGCCACCTCTCTGATAAAGTCTTGAAAAGACAAATCCTCTGGAGGAGACATCCTTCGTTTAGGAGAGGACTCCTCCTCTGGAAGAAGCATCACTGCATCGACTGAATCCTCAGAGTCCTCAGAGGAATCGAAGTATCGTCTGTCCGGATGCTCTTGCAAAGCCCGATACCCGTACCGAATGGGATCGGTATCGGGAATCACCGGTACCGGGGTATCAGTACCGGAGGGCTTTAGAGGACAGAGTACCAGCATAGCAGACACTGATGCCGATGTCGATGCCACCGGTACCGGAATCAGTACCGATGGCGATGCTAGAGCCAGTTCCGGCGGAGTAGTCTGATGCGGTACCACGGGCGTCGATGCCACAAGGAAAGCCGCCAGACTGCGTTCTATGGACAGAATTCTCAGGTCCATTGACGCCGCCAATGCCTGGAAATCGGTACCGGTGGAGGCCACCAGTACCCCAGAGCATGGCACCAGGAGATCTGTCGAGGCCATGCCATCGAGATCATCCTGGAACCCCGATGATGATGCTTTAGAGGCCGAAGCCTCCCGCCAGGGTAATTTTGCCGGTGCAGGATCCTCGAGGGCAAGGCCAGAGGCATCTTGATGCTTAGAAGGAGATCTACCCTTCGAGGACCGGCTGGATTTATGTTTAGTTAGCTGAGATCCATGTGAAGAAGATGAAACCCTGGAAGACGTCGATGCCACCGAAGCCGCATCAGAGGGAAACAGGGTACTGAGCTTGGCAGCTCGGTTCTGCCGACCTCTTTTAGACATCATGGAACAGGACCTAAACATTTTAGACACCAGTCATGGGTGTCGGTGACAGAAATAGTACCGCCACATTTTGTGCACTTTTTAAAACCTGAGGCAGTCTTTTCCATATTTAAGGAAAAAAGTCTGGGGCCTAAGGCCCAAAACCCCAATGCACTTGAAGAAAAAGAACGGAAAAAAGGTTTTTTGGTTTTTTTTTTTAACAAGAAGAAAAGAACAACGACCGGCGGTACCGGTACAGCGTCGAAGAAGGCAGCCGCGACAGAAAAGAATAAAGAAAAAAATAAGGAAATTCTTCTGCGCTGACAGGAACACGACCTGCTGGCTCCGCGGAAAAAGAACAACTGAGGAGAGACAGTTGGAAAGGCGGGAAGGCAGCACGCAGGCGCTGTGGGATGCTCCCAAAAGCTTTCTGATTGGATGCTGGGGAGCGTTCCCGCGCAGGCTCCGTCGGTACCGACGTACCCATATGTGAAGACTCATTCCTGCTTGTTCCTGGAGATTAATAAATTCCCAAACGAACAAGAAACTGCCTATTTACGCGCATAAGTCCTTGAGAATAGGGACTTATGCGTGTTTCAAGGGCATAACTCTCTGCACACCCTATACAGAATCACCCCCTAAATGTGTTACCCTGGTAGCCTATTGTATATTTGAAGGTGATGTACATAAACTCTTCATTGTCTTGGTGACATATGTTAGAGTTACACCCAGGCCTCCATCACCAGGTGAACAGCAACCACCATCTATCTGTCAGAGGCTAAAGGACGTTAAGGCATATTTGTAGTGGCAGGGGAAACAAGAATTCATGGATGCTGGTATTCACTGAAGTGCAGAAGTAAAGCAGGGAATGGACTGCACTCCATTCTGACTCTATTGCCCTTAACTGGCAATTTGACCATGAGCACCAGACTCTGGCTAGGGATCAGCTTGTACCATTTTGAAGCTAGCAGCAGGAGCGAGCGTGAATCACTCCTGCTCTCATCAACCTCTCAGAATCTTTGGGGTGAGTTGGGGAGACATGGAGGAGGACAGGCCTTTCAGTTTGTGAAAGAGCAGGACTTCGGGAGGGGTAAGGCTTTAAAACATTTCAGTCCTGCATCGGGGCTGGGGAAGGGTCACCAGGCCCACTGGGCCATCAGAAGTTGAGGACCCCTGGGAGAGGGGGTCCAAGGGAGCCTCCGATTCAGCCAAAAGATCCTTTAATTTTCACCCACTGTCACAGGAAGAGGCATGCAAGTGTTTTTTGTTTGTTTTGGCAGCTTAAAAAAGTAACTGGAGCTCATGAGTTCTGCTTATTTTTTCAGAGGAATGGTCCTGCAATGCCTTTTTTTCACATCTCATTTTTCATGTCTTTTATACATTAAAATACGCGGCATTGCAGCAGTTCATTAATCTACATAAACTTTCACACGAAGCAGCCTTTGTGAAAGCTTGCTTCTGTAAACTTCACTTTTGCAAAGTCACTTTGTAAATGTGCACTTCACACAAAAAGCAGCACAAAATACCTGGAAATGTGCAAAAGCGCTAATGTGTTTTATCCTATTTTTGGCACAAAGTGCACTTCTGCAAAGTCACTGCACATATTACCATATAGGGCTCTTAGTGACTGAATAAAAGATGTGTGACTAGATGCAAATGAATTGGCTGTCCATCAATTTGAATATATGCGAGGCCCTGATGGTAGGTCGAGATATGCTATCAGGAATTCCTGACATATTAGTCGACCCCTGTGTAATTCCAATTCATGCTGATGTACAGTGCATTCAAAGTTAGTGTGGAAGACTCAGATTAAGAATATGATCAAAAACTCATTTTTTAAGTTGCCCATGTTGCATCAATTAAAACCATTTGTGTTAAAACCATTTATGTTTATTGAATTTTAAACAAGTCTTATAAGAATCAGTTGCACCAGAAACATGGAGATTTACAAAGAGAAACAGAAGCAAAAATAATATATGTTAACAAGGAAAAATTATTTTTTTCATGTCCAACTTAGACTACAATAAAATTTGGGGAGGGGGAGAAAAAAATAACCAGGGCCAACAAAAGAAAAAGATTTAAATCTAAAGAAACACAGGCATTAGGCGATCAAATCCCAATTGCATATATAGCCTTATTTTGCACCCCCTTCCACCTTTGGCGATGAGAACAGCTGGTAAATTTCTTAGTGTTCAAGAAGGACCTAAGTTGTTCTGGACTAAAGAACAGGTTCCTAACATTGATGTATTTAATAATATATTTGCATGGATACGAAGTTGGAAAGTTGCCCCAACAGCTAAAGTGTCAGAACGTAAGGCAAGAAAAAATTTATTTTTCTCCTGAGTGACACGGCCACATCAGGTACATTCTCATCAGGTGACCATAAAAAAGCTCAGGGATCTTTTAAATATAATCAGAAAATACAAAGTAAGTCCAACTCAAACACAAAATTTATCAACAATGTGGCACGATATTGTATGTCCTCAGGTAACTTAATCACATCCAAGGAACTTAAAGTAGCTGGAATCGAAGCATCTCTAGCTAGCAAAAAGTATGCTTTGTATATCAGGGAAATGACCCCATCAGGAATCTCTAATACATCCTTCAAATATCTTTTGAAATCCATTATTGGTGAAATAGAAGGAATCTTTGGAAAATTTAGAACGCGCAAATTCAAATACCTAATATGATTTTCAAAATTTTCCAAACTTTGATGAATCAATCTTATCTTTAACCAGGACTTCAGTTACAGATTTTGATTTTTTACCCTCCTCTTCCAAGGACCCAATCTTTTTTTCAGTCTCTCTTGAGAAAGTCTAATATCACATCCACCTTCTGAAGTAACATATTCACATATCTTGAAGTTTGAGAAACCCGGGCATCCAGCTTAACAAGCATCCCCCAAATAGACTGAAGTGACACTTCAAAAGAGCCTTGCTCTGGAGCAGAAATAACAGAAGAGTCCTTATTAGCAACTGGCGATTTTGAAAGCAACTCACCATTTCTCTCTTCAATTGGACCTTCTTTCGTTGAAAGAAACACAGTTCTATTTGCCGCCACAGTCTCACTTGATGTAGTCGGCAGAATTCCTTCGGGATGTAAGCTGGAAGCTGTTTTCCCCCCAGAAACAGGAGCCCCAATCTCAGCCTTCCGTTGACTCATTTCCAACTCCGTTAATGGTCTCTTTTGCAGGGGAATATACCAATATATCAAAAAACCCTCTGCAATACAACTTGAAAGTATGATTCGTAACTAACCAGAGACTTGTAAAGCTACACAAATCAAGTGATATCCACACTTATAAATTCGACACTCTTTTGAAATGGTAGCAGAAGGTCTCAGTTCACTTGGGCGGCCAATAGACTATCATATTTTCGTCTACTGGACTTACATCCTTATTCACATCAACGACCTGTATTTTGAAAAGCTGCTACCAAAAGCGTAGATAAAAATAGCTTTAGAGAATTCAAAAACTGTTGTTAAATTTTTAAGAAAAAAGTGCTTAACTTTCAGAAGGAATTGAGCTTAAATTGTCCCAACGCTGACAAGCGCGCCGCTGAGTGCGTTTCACCCTATTGTAGGCTTCGTCAGGGGAATCATGTAAAGCACTGAAAGAATAATATATATAGAACACAAGTTCATAAGTTACCAACTTTCAGAAATTAATGTGCACAACACTGAAGACATAGCTTATTATAGTACTTCACCTCGAACCCGGAAGGTCCACTTTCTCTTATGAAACAGTTTTTCTTGGTGATTTGTAAAAACGCCGCGCATGCGAAGTGGTTTTATAGAGCACGTGCAAACTTGGCAAAAATGGATCACCAACCAGCTTACTTCTTACAGACATACCTCCCACTCTACTCTGGCATTCAGCCCATCTGGGGCTACTGACTGCAACTGATGGATCCAGTGTTGTTCATTGAATAACAGAGTTTGCTCAATAGATTTCCCACCTCGTGCAGCACTAATATGCATAATACAAAAACAGCGCAGATCGGAGAAAAGATGATGATATTGGAGGCAATGGTCCACCATTGGCGCTTCTCTTCGCTGGCACTTAAGCTTGCTTTTATGTTCAAGCATACGTGTTCTGAACATGCGGCTAGTTTTCCCGACATACAATAGGGCACATGGGCATCTAACAGCATACACCACCTGTGTAGATGTGCAAGAAGTCATACTTCGCAAACGGTATGATCTGCCATGATAGTTGAATTCCGACAATTCCTCCGTGATGGTACATATCATGCAAGTGCCACATTTTCGATGACCCGCATTCACAGAATCGCCCTGCGCCGGTATTGATCTCAAAACTGCCGGACTCAAAAGCTCTTTGAAATTCTTCTGTCTCGTCCAGACACATCGAACATAATACTGTTCAAGCCCCGGGATACTATTAAGAACATTTTTATGTCGTCTAAGGCTGCATTGCAGATGATGACTATAGGGAGAGAAAGCAGTAATCAAATTAACATGCCGTTCATCTACCCCCAACTTACAATCACTTACCAACTTTAAAAAACCAGTTTCAACAGAGAGGTTATCCCGATAGGGTTATCAACAAGGCATACAAAAGGGCGCTTTATAGCAATCGTGATCTAATGCTACGCCCAACCAGTGATTGTAAGTTGGGGGTAGATGAACGGCATGTTAATTTGATTACTGCTTTCTCTCCCTATAGTCATCATCTGCAACGCAGCCTTAGACGACATAAAAATGTTCTTAATAGTATCCCGGGGCTTGAACAGTATTATGTTCGATGTGTCTGGACGAGACAGAAGAATTTCAAAGAGCTTTTGAGTCCGGCAGTTTTGAGATCAATACCGGCGCAGGGCGACTCTGTGAATGCGGGTCATCGAAAATGTGGCACTTGCATGATATGTACCATCACGGAGGAATTGTCGGAATTCAACTATCATGGCAGATCATATCATTTGCGAAGTATGACTTCTTGCACATCTACACAGGTGGTGTATGCTGTTAGATGCCCATGTGCCCTATTGTATGTCGGGAAAACTAGCCGCATGTTCAGAACATGTATGCTTGAACATAAAAGCAAGCTTAAGTGCCAGCGAAGAGAAGCGCCAATGGTGGACCATTGCCTCCAATATCATCATCTTTTCTCCGATCTGCGCTGTTTTTGTATTATGCATATTAGTGCTGCACGAGGTGGGAAATCTATTGAGCAAACTCTGTTATTCAATGAACAACGCTGGATCCATCAGTTGCAGTCAGTAGCCCCAGATGGGCTGAATGCCAGAGTAGAGTGGGAGGTATGTCTGTAAGAAGTAAGCTGGTTGGTGATCCATTTTTGCCAAGTTTGCACGTGCTCTATAAAACCACTTCGCATGCGCGGCGTTTTTACAAATCACCAAGAAAAACTGTTTTATAAGAGAAAGTGGACCTTCCGGGTTCGAGGTGAAGTACTATAATAAGCTATGTCTTCAGTGTTGTGCACATTAATTTCTGAAAGTTGGTAACTTATGAACTTGTGTTCTATATATTATTCTTTCAGTGCTTTACATGATTCCCCTGACGAAGCCTACAAGAGGGTGAAACGCACTCAGCGGCGCGCTTGTCAGCGTTGGGACAATTTAAGCTCAATTCCTTCTGAAAGTTAAGCACTTTTTTCTTAAAAATTTAACAACAGTTTTTGAATTCTCTAAAGCTATTTTTATCTACGCTTTTGGTAGCAGCTTTTCAAAATACAGGTCGTTGATGTGAATAAGGATGTAAGTCCAGTAGACGAAAATATGATAGTCTATTGGCCGCCCAAGTGAACTGAGACCTTCTGCTACCATTTCAAAAGAGTGTCGAATTTATAAGTGTGTATATCACTTGATTTGTGTAGCTTTACAAGTCTCTGGTTAGTTACGAATCATACTTTCAAGTTGTATTGCAGAGGCTTTTTTGATATATTGGTCATTTCCAACTCCTACAGTTGTGAGGAGGGCATTGTAGAAACATCCCCTCCAGGCGAAGAGACACCGCTACTAGCAAACTTCACAGCAGAGCACTGAGTCACTATCCTCTTCACAGGATTTGGGCTGAGGTGGCTGTTGAGGCATTGCTGTCTCGCATCAGGAACCACAGCCTTGGGGACTTGGCTGGCCATTTCCCTTTACACTTCACAGGCACTGCAACAGAAAATACTGTATTGAAAAGCAGACCAGCAGAAGACCTTCAAACCGCCACCATCTTGGCTCTGCCCTCTCCCTTCAAAATCTAAGTTTTGATCCATATTGCAAGCTATGTGTATATCAATTTGTGTATATCGATTTATTTAGGTCTTCCCATTTCATCTATTAAAGAGCTTCAGTCAATACATAATGCAGAGGCCCATTTTATAGCAAGACATGCAAAATGTGATCATATCACACCTGTTTGGAAAAGTTCCATTGGCTATCTATTGCCTCCTGAGTTAGATTTAAAATGTGCTTGTTGCTTTTAGGAACATGACAGGGCCTCGGCTTCATATGCCTTGAGCCTTCACTTCATCTATGTTTCAATGCTGCTTTACATGCATCTCAGCAGCATGTCGTAGTTCCCTCCTTGAAAAGCATGCATAACCCTACCACCAGATTGAGTCTTTTCAGTGGATGACCACAACTTTGTCATACACTATTTAGTTCTCTGCATTTTGAGCAAGATTTATTAAAATCTAGAAAAGGGTTGAAGAAAAAAATCTTTAAGTAGGTCTCTGTTGACTATGAATAATAAGAACATGGCTGTTGTTAAAGAGTTTTAGCTGCACTGTATTGCAGTGCTGTATTGCTTAACATTTCTCTTGTATACTACCTCAGATTTTTGTAAGACAGGCAGGATATAACAATTTTTTTTAAAATAAATATTTCTTAAAAGAGAGAGTAGTGGATGCATGGAACATCCTCCCATTGGAAGTGATGGTAAATGGAATAAGCACAGAAGCTCCCTACAGGACAGGGGATGCCTAATGATCAGCTGCATTCTGTTGTGTTGTACTAGGAGGGGTTAGGGCAGGCTGGATGGGCCTTGTCTATTAACATAGTACAGTAAATAGCGGCACATAAAGACCAGCATAGTCCATCTAATCTGCCCAGTAAGGTGGCTAGAGTTACAGAGTTTCACCTGCCACTCCATGCAGGTTACTTCCTTTCCATGCCTTTAAGGTTCTACCTGCCACTCTGTGCAGGTTGCCCCCTCTATTTATGAAGTTAAATTTGCTTTGATAATATCCTCTTGCCACATAAGGATCCTCTGTCTCTGTCCCATGTCTATTTTTGAATTCCACCACTGTTATATGCTTCCACAGTGGTAAGGACAGGATTGGAAAGCTGCAATATTTCAAATTCACACTTCGATCTGGTAGCTGGGTACCGCCTAGCAAGGCTGTGGAAGACCTAAGAAGTCAGATGTCCTGGCACCAGCTTTTGTAATAATATAAACTACTACTAACATGAGACAGTTTCAATGAAAGATATGAGGGGTTGGTGGAGGAAGGGACTGGATGTTGGAATCTTGTATGCTCGTCCATTCAACAGAGCTTTTTAAAGGCCCAAGAATAAACAGAACAAGTACTGACTGGATAAGGAGAGTTATCCTACCGCAGTATAAACGGAGATAATTTGGCAAGAAACTGTATATTTTTGGTAATGTTCTTGGATGTAAGACAATGAACACTGGATTAGGTATTCAGGAGGTGCTATCCTTTAAAATTCAAATTACAAGTGTGGGGCCCTGTATCCCACAACAATGTTTTTCAGATATCACCAATCACTAACAAATTACTCAGGACAAACTTCTGCTCAAATGCAAAGCTTCTTTATTCGGTATACCAAGAGCAAAATAAATCATCAATGCAGAGAGCAAAAGACTCTGTCTGAGAGTGTCGCAGGTAACCCCCTCTCTGCTCCAGGATCAGAGAGCAGATTGCCCGCTGAGCTATGGAGCTGTCTCCTTATATAGATATTCTCTGTCACAAACTTCTAGAAAGTCTGATGTCATCCTCAGTTATTCTGTAAAAGTCAGAGTTACTTGCAAAGAAAGCTTTGCTAGAACTCTTTCTTTGAGGCCCCCTCCCATGAACACACCAACAAAATTTTCTTTTTCTATTTCCAATCTGCAACACAAAAGAAAACCATTTTCTTTTCATTTTTAGGATTTTAGCACATGCTAAATGGATTTAACACAAATTAAAATGACAAAACCAAATTACTTCACATTTAATTTGATTAACCACTTTTGATCCGTTCATCAAGGTAGTGTACAAACAAATACAGACATGCGCAACAGAGCAAAATTAAATTGGTACAAGTTCATCAACTATAGCCATAAAAACCATAATGTAGAATTCCAATTAACAAACCATGCAGGCGGCATCAATACAACCTAATATTCTATATGGCAGAAACAGCAAAAAGAAGGAAAGAGGAAAAAAACTAATTGCCAGCTCGTTTATTAATTTATTTAAACATATTTTTATACTGCCTTTCTACAATTCAAAGTGGTTTACAGTTAACCAACAAAGGTAACAGAACTGTGAAGCACTCTGAGGTACAGAGAACAGAGGTTAAACTTAGACTCTATTTATAGGGTAGGTGTAAGGCAGATAAAAGGTTCAACACTGTGACATACTGACTCCAGTTACCAATGTGCATATTAGTCAGGGGATAACTAAAGATCAGCTGCATTCTGTTGTGTTGTACCGCCTTTCTGTGCAGATGGGGTTGTTCTAGCTGAGTATGACTAGGGTGGTTGTGACTCGGGCTAAGCTGATGCTGTATTCTTCTTGGAAGAGATACGTTTTTAGTTTCTTTCGAAATTCAGTCAAGTCTGAGCATCCTCTTAAGGTTGAGGGTAAGGAGTTCCATAGTGGGGGGGGGAGGGGCAAATAGTGTGAATGGTCTGTTACAGGTTGACTGCTTACTCTCTAATCTCTTCACACCATCCACTACTATACATCCTTACCCTCAAAAAATTCAGGACCCTTATAATTTAAACCGCGCTGATGATAAAGAGCACGGTATAAAAGAACTTTAAATAAATAAATTTGTACATAGTTCATACTAAATCATCATGTATATATTCTTGATCACTTGTTGATGCTTACTGATCATGTAATTACCTAATAGTTCTCTTTGAACATGTAAATTCCACTTTGTTCGTTATAACTCAGTTGTTTAATGTAAGCCGCTATGATTAATCGATATGGCGGTATAAAAACACAAAAATAAATAAATAAAATAAACGAGGAGGCTGACGGTGCAGTTTTTTCATAGCCTTTCAGTTTGGGGGAATGGAGATCAGAGTTTGAAAGCAAGTGGCCGATTCTTTGTGTAAGAAAGAATCACTTATAGAATCCTGGAGAACAGACCCAGCCAAACCCATTTCATGTGAGGAAAGGCTTGGGAAAAAAGCCCAGTCTTCAGACCTGCCTTGAATTTTGAGTAAGAGGTCTGCAGCTTCAGCTCACTGTGGAGCCTGCTACATAGCAAATGAGCTACATAAGCAAAGGATGTCTTGCGTGTTCTCTAGATCTGGGATTCTTGACCCAGTCCTAGAAGATACATGAGATGTGAATAAAACGGCGGCAGTACATGCAGAATGATTTATTTAACAATTTTTCTATACCGCTTTATCCACTAGTCGAAGCGGTTTACATTGTAACAGAACATATTAGATAGAACAAAGAAAACAAACTTGGAAATAACATCATAATCTATTAAAAAAAAAAAAACACCTTCATCATAGCATGGAGTTTAGTAAGCAAGCCCCTAAGTTAGTTCCAGAGGCAATGGAAAATGAAGTGACCTGCCCAAGGTCATAAAGAATGTCCAGAGGAGAGGTGGGAATTGAACGTTTGGGCTCCTTGCTTCTCAGGCTGCTCTGTAACCATAGGCTACTCCACTACTAGGTAATAGCATTATGGTGCAGGATTGTGGTTAGTATAGGGATCAACAGAAGGGAAAGTTTTAATTAGGGACTAAGCTCAAATGTTCAGCAGCCTTGCTTAGATAAGGTGTAAATGAAGTACTGTCATGAATTCCTCACTAAATTCACCTACAGTAAGAATGTTCTGAGGGTCGTCAAAAAGCTGCTTTCTGATTCTTGAGTAGTCTGCCCCTTATGGTACAGAGCCCTCCGCAAAATGAGGGACAACATTATTACAGATGTTCTAGATTTAAAAAAAAAAGACAGCTGGATTATTAAAAGTGATTTGATAGATGTTTCTCCAGAGGTTTACCTGCTGGTGCATGCCGGGGTTTCTCGCTGGGTTTTGCAGGTGCATGCTATAATGAAATTAGACTTACCTGCTAATTGTTGTTCCTTGAGGAACTCCAGTCCAGTCCTGCACCTCTGGGTAGTGTACCTCTTCCAGCAGCTTGGAGGCTGAGCCCGTCATCTTTTTGATGATACTAGTGTACATATGCAGCTGGCACCGCCCACCAGCCCCAGTACCTATTGACAAAGCAGACTCAGAGGAGCAACAAATAAGTAGTTAAACATGCAACAAACACTTCTACGTCTAAATAAACTAGTACCCCCTCCATCCCCTGGGAAGGATACCCCGTCCCCCACTCCAGGATGAAGAGGCCTACCTGTTGAGCGCCTGAGCAACTCCAACCAGCAGGAAGTGAGCAACTGACAGCTCTTCTAGTCTGCCCATCCCCCAAACACTGATTAGACACCCCTCCCTGGCTCCTCCTGGCCACTTCCTCCACCAAGGGAACCAGCTTCAGGACCGGGGTGTGCACAGATCATCACAAGAAGCACTCAGGGAGGGTTCCGGGACTGGACTGGAGTTCCTCAAGGAACAACAATTAGCAGGTAACTAATTTCTCTTTCCTTATTGTCCCTCCAGTCCAGTCCCGCACCTCTGGGATGTATCAGAGCAGTTAAACTAACGGGAGGGACCTGCACAACCATCCTGAAGCACTGCCGATCTGAAACGAGCATCCCCCGCCACCTGGACATCCAGGCAAAAATGTTCGGAGAAGTATGCCACCCTACAGATCTCCACCGGCGGAACTAAAGTATACTCTGCCCATGAGGCTGCCTGAGCCCTCATGGAATGCGTCTGCAACCCCGCCGGCACTGTTCTACCCTTCAAGATATATGCCGACGTGATTGCCTCATTGATCCATCTGGAAATGGATGCTTAGCTGCCGCCTCACTTTTGCGTGACCTGCCAAACAGAACCAACAGACGGTCCGATCTCCGAAAGGACAATGCCCTTTTCACATACCTTCGCAGGACTCTTACCATCCAGGTGGCACAGCTGTGGAGTGGCACGGCCCATACCCGCTCTCGCCCACATCCACGCTCGCCAGAGCTGGTAGGGAAATGGCCTGATCTACATGAAATGCTGACACCACCTTGGCAAAAAAGAAGGTACTGGGTGCCGGAACACTTTCTCCTTGGAGAAGAAAAGGAATGGCTCCTGGCATAACAGGGTCCGAAGCTCCGAAATCCTGCATGCCAAGCAGCTCGCCACCAGGAATACCATTTTCAGAGCCAAATCCTGCAGGAAAGCTCGACTCAATGGCTCAACGGGTTCCCCAGAAAGCACCAGATTGAGATTCCAAGGCGGTACCACTGCCCTCTTTAGCAGACATGGTGGGTCACCACCCCTAGAAAGCTCAGCACGTCTGGGTGTGAACCCAATGGCACCCCGTGGACTTTCCCGCGATAACCGGTAAATCACCGCCAGTTGCACCCACAAGGAACTGGCAGCTAGACCCTTATCAAAACTGGATTGCAAGCATACCAAGATGTCCGGGACGGAGGCAGTGGAAGGGCGCAGCTGCCTCTCTCCGCACCATGATTCAAAGATGCATCCTACGCAGATGCACAACAGGTTCGTAGACCACCTCTGGGCCTGTAGCAAGGTTGCTATCCCTGAGCCTAATCATCCTTTCTTCTTCAACCTCGCCCTTTCATGAGCCATGCCGTAAGCGAGAATTGATCCACCTGGGGCATGTGAAGCGGCTCCTGCATCAAGAGGTCCTTCTGAACTGGAAGCCACCAGTCAATCCGCCAGTATCCAAATCAGGTCAGCATACCATGGGCACCTCGGCCAGTCTGGTGCCACCAGAATCACAAATCCCCGGTGCGCCTCTAGCCATTGCACTAACCGGCCTATGAGTGTCCACGGGGAAAAACAGAGAAGACCCTCTTTCAGCCACTGCTGAATTAGAGCATCCAGGCCCTTGGACTTCTTCTCATCTTTTACTGAAAAACCGGCAGGCCTTGGCCGACTCGAACATTGCCATCAGGTCCATGACCAGTGTGCCCCATCGGCTGACCACCTGCTCGAACACCTCCTGATTGAGCTGCCACTCTCTGGGATCCATACGCACTCGGCTGAGATAGTCTGCCATCACGCTGTCAACTCCTGCTACGTGCGCCGCTGATAATGCCTGGAGACGAATCGCTGCCCATCCGAACAGACCTTCGGCCTCCTCCTCCTCCTCCAGGGCTGCACTGCCCAGGCCTCCTTACCGGTTGATGTAAGCCACCATGGTCACATTGAGAGGACTTGGAACACCTTCCCCTGCAACCATGGCTCGAAACTTTCTAGCGCCAAGGTCACCGCTTGCATCTCGAGCCTGTTGATCAACCAAAGGGCCTCCTGCAGACTCCTGTCCCTGAACAAAGCGTCCTTCGCAATGGGCTTTCCAACCTGACAGGCTGGTCATCTGAGGAACCCACACCAGGGACTCCTTCCAAATGCAGCCACCAACTGAGGGCTCTCCTGGTGCTCCGTGGGCAGGGGAGTACTTGGGAAAGGGGTTGACTGATGGGACCATCGACGGAGCAGAGCCCTCTACAGCAATTGTATATGCGCCCTTGCCCGTGGGACGAGCTTGAGAGTGGCTGCCACGGTCCTCAGAACCTGCAGATAATGCCACGCTGATGGTCTTGCCCTCTTCAGGACCTGCTGTATCAACTGTCGTAGCTCCTGCACCCGGCGAACTAGCAGGAAATTCCTGCCCATGCAGGTATCAAAGCACACTCTCAAATACTCTAGCTCCTGGGTTGGCTGTAACTGGCTCTTGGCCAAGTTGACCCCAACCGAGACTTTGAAGGAACTCTCCCACCCGCACTATTGCTCTTTTTGCTATCATCCCTGGACTTCGCCTGGATCAGCCAATCATCTAGCTATGGGTGGACGAAAACCCCTTCCTTGTGGAGAGCTGCCGCCATCACCACCATGACTTTGGTGAAGGTACGGGGGGTGGTCGCCAGACAGAAGGGCAACGCTCAAAACTGGAAATGGCCCCTTGGGACCGCAAAGCGAAGAAACTGCTGATGTTCTGGATGGAAGAGAACATACAGATACGCTTCTGTGATATCGAGAGTCAGCAAAAATCTCTGTTTCCTACCGCCATTACTACTGTGAAAATGCGGTATCTGGAGAACGTAGTTCATGCCCTCAAAGTAGAGAACTGGGTGAAAAGAACCTTCCTTTTGGACAGAACGAAATACATAAAGCATTGACCGCAGATGTACTGGTCTCACGGAACCAGTTCCACAGCTCTCAGCTGCAGGAGACAAGTCAAGGTCTCTTCTACTGCTGCCAACACCGCTGCGCCCACTTTGGGCAATCAAAGGAGCTCATTCTTGCTCCGGCAGCGGGTATAGGTGCCTCATGGATTGCACCCCTTTAAGGCCAACCTCTGGCAGATCCCACACATCCTGGATCATCTGTCCTACTACTCCATGTTCTGGGAAGACTTTCTGCGATTTCTGTACGCCTGGAACAGCAGATCCTACAGCGCCTCTTCCTCTTCCGGGAGGTTAGCAGGCATATTCAGGGCCTTGAGGGTCGCCAAGGTACACACAGAATGTGAGCCCTTTGGGGACGAATTGTATCAGTACCTGCTTGTAGTGATTGTAAACCGCCCTGATGGCCTTCGGCCTTCGAGAAATTGCATAAACATAAGCATAAAGATGAGCGTTGGTAGCTCCTCCCAGCGGAAAACACAAATTCGGGCCTGATCTTCCTGTTCTGGGCTCTCTCCTTCTTCCAACTCCTCCTGCAGATCTAACTCCGTGTCAAGGTCTTCACCATTCAGCCCCCCTGACAACGGCTGCCACTCCTCTAAGCCTCTAGCCTGCTTAGACGCCACTGCTCCTGACTCGTGCTCTTTTGTGTCTAACATCCTCTTAGCTCTGTGTTCCGGGGTCGAGGAGGCAAAACGCCTTATGGAAAAGTAAGACAAAAACTCCGGTGGGAACTCCCCTCGGAGTCCTATCGCTCCCTGGGTTTGAGGGGTGGATGGTCCGGGCATCATGCAGGGACCGGAGGCTGGATCTGTTGAAGGTAACATGGCACCCCCGTCCCCGGGGTCTCTTGCAACTGGGAGGGACTCTCCTGCCTCATCTCATCCTGCAGGTCCTGCTCCCATGACCGCCTCTTGCGTGCAGTTTAGGCAGACACCTGCCTCCGAGATAACACCACATCGGGGACTGCATATCTTGAGGATTTTTAGATTGCACTGCAGTGTGGTATTTTGCCCTGATCCAATCAAAATGACACATTATCCGAGATATATATGTTTTTATTCTAATACTACTAATGGCTATAAGGGAGTACAGCTTCCCTTACAAGCAATATTACAGATTTAATAGGTACATAATCTGGGCTAAGAGACAAGAGATGATCATGTCAGGTTACTCACTGACCATAGACAGATGGAAGGATTTCATTTGCCTCCTATCCACTATCTTTCAAATTACATGCAAGTTGAAATCCAAGTTGAAATTCCCTGTTATATGTAAGTTCAATGTCTGATTGTTCCACATTGTACAAACCTGTTCATTGTAAACCGCGCTGATTCCGAATAGTGCGGTATAGAAAACTAATAATAATAAATAAATGCATTTCTTTTATGCAGGTACTTCCTGTTTTCCACAGAGCTGTAGCTGCTACAAACCTATATGCAGCATTTTTCACATCTTTATTCCTGTCTCTGACTTTCTATCAGACCCTTCTCAGGAGAAAGTTACAAAGTATCAACCAACTGCCTTTTAGATCACCTGACCAGGCACACAGCACTCTGAAATTTGACCAGCAATAACCATGGCCTATCTGATTAGGCCTTTCCCACATGTCTGCATCAAGTCATTGTACTCCTGTTTGTACTCCTGTTCGATGTAAACCAAACAGCTTGTTGTTATGGTCTTTATGTTATAATGTAAATTGCGCTGATGCCGAATAGTGCGGTATATAAGAACTTGTAATAAATAAATAAATAAATAAATTGTGCACTGAATACGTTTTGAGTTGTATAACACAAGGAAAGCTTAAAGATTAAGTGGGGTTCACACCCCTTGATACCATCCTATACCAGACACTGCGGTCTGGCCAGCATGGTGGGAAAGGCTGGGGGCACGCCCCAGGAACTCCCTCAATCTGTACCCGGGTATGTAACAGGATCCCCAGCACAGTGCACCTCCACAGGCTCAGGCACAGAGCACTAGAGTACTTGAACTGAACTAAAATCAAAACAAATCAAAACAAATCAAATCAAATTAACTGAAACTGAAATGAAAAAGAAACTGCAAATGGCCCCTTAGGAAGGGGCTGCTCTGTCCTGCTTTTATTCTCTGGTGTCTGCCTCTCCCAGGCACCCTAAACACAACAGGTGGTTAAACACATGCGGGCCTGAATAAGAAGAAATCACGCCTAAATGCAGCGGGGGGGAGTTTCCCACACTGCTGCAGGCTCCCAAACATGCGGCTGCAGGCCGCTCTCTGTTTCCTCATGTTCTGGCGGTTGCAGGGCCGGCCCGTCCATTGAGCAAGAATATTTTTTGCACAGGGCCCCGCGTTTCAGGGGGCCCCGCGCAAAGAACATTCTGCTTGCAAAGTAAATTTTAAAATAAAAAATAAAAAAAAGCTGTCTGCTGCCACTGCCGCGGCAACGGCAGAATCGCATATCCCGTGGGCCCCCCCCCCCCCGACAGAGCCTGCCCTCCCTGCATCAGCTCCGTCGGCATTCAGAGCTCGAAGGGAGACTAGTTTCCCTTCCGTGGCTCTGTTAAGCCCGCAGGTGCTGATGGGACTTTCAGGGGCTTAACAGAGCCGTGAGGGAGAAACTCTCCTTTCGCGCTCTGAAAGCTGACGGAGCTGATGCAGGGAGGGCAGGCTCTGTCGGGGGGGGGGAGGGGGGGCCCGCGGGATATGCGATTCTGCCATTGCTGCTGCAGCGGCAGCAGCAGACAGCTTTTTTTTTTATTTTAAATTTTCCCTGGGCTGTTGGGGTGGGAGTTAGGACTGGAAATGGGCTAATGAGGTTAGGACTGTAAGAGGGCTGATAGGGGGTTAGGACTGGGGCTATGGGAAGTTAAGTCTGGAAATGGGGTGATGGGGGTTAGGACTGGAAGTGAGCTGATGGGGGTTTAGGACTAGTAATGGGCTATGGGGGGGGGCTTAAACTGAAAAATGGGTGATGGGGTTAGGACTGTAAATGGGCTGATGGGGTTAGGACTGGGAGTGGGGCTGATGGGGGCTTAGGACTGGTAATGGGCTATGGGGGGCTTAAACTGAAAATTGGGTGATGGGGGTTAGGACTGGAAATGGGCTGATGGGATTAGGACTGAGAGTGGGCTGATGGGGACTTAGGACTGGTAATAGGCTATGGGGGGGGGCTAGAACTGTTAATGGGTTGAGGGGGTTCCTAGGACTGGAAATGGACTGAAGGGAAGGAGGGGCTTGAACTGCAAATAGCTGATGGGGAGGGGGGCTTGGAATGGAAATGGGCTGAGTGGAAGTGGGTCTTGAACTGCAAATAGCTGATGGGGAGGGGGGCTTGGAATGGAAATGGGTTGTGAGGGGAGGGAGCTAGGACAGGAAATGGGCTGATGAAGGTGGCTAGGATAGGACTGGGAATTGGGTGCTGGGGGGAGTTAAGATTGGAAATGGGCTGTGGTGGGGGCTTGGATTGAAATACACTTATGGAGGGGCTAGAACTGGAAGTTGGAAAAAAATTAGAAGAGAGAAGAAAGGACAAATGGACAGCAGACGATGGAGAGTTAGCAGAAGATACAAAGAAACCAGAAGAAAGTGGCTGGAGCAATTGCAACTGAAAAAAAATGCACAAAAGGTAGAAAGATATCTCTTTATTTTGATTTATTAACTGGAATATGTCAGCTCTGGGAAATGTGCATCATTAACTTCTGCGCTTTGTTTAGTACAAGAGGAAATTAATTTATAGTTTTATTTCTACAGTGTTGTTGTACATTCCAAGTTTGGCTTTTGGGGTTCCCAGTTTAATTGTCTTCCTGTTTCTAAATTGTGATTCCTTGTTTGGTGATGGTCTGTGTTCTGCATGTGTAACTGAGCTGAGGTATTCTGTTTATGTAATTCCTATTTGACATTGCCACTTGTTCCCTTTCCCCAGTAGGTCATGTATTGTTATTCTCTGAAATGTATTGGTTTAATATTTGCAGTGTTGCCTTTTGATAGGTAGGGTATGGTGCTTTGTGAGTCCTGGTAGTGCTGTTAGGATATGGCGGGTTTGCTATGAGTTCTAAATGGGCAGTGTTTGTAGTAGTTCCTAATGTGCCTGGCGGTTGGCACTGGATTATAGTAATGTAGAAATCTTTTAGTCTTTCTTTATCCATACACTCATTAAGAGGCATGTTTACTAAAAGTTAGTGTATGGTAACATTATGCAAATATTTATGCAAATGAGGCCCTGCACCAAGTCTCCGCACATGGCCCCGCACCCCCCTTGGGCCGCCCTTGGGCAGTTGATAGAGGTTTCTGCTGTCCTTCCCCACCCCCCCCCCGCCACTCTTACCTTGGAGACTCTTTGCCGCATGGCTTTTCTACCCCTCGTGCTCAGCCTTCCTTCCTGGCTTCGGCGCTGAGAGGGGGGGGGGGGTGACTCGGGGCTGCCAGCTTTCACTCTTGTCAAGCAACTGCCGCCCCTGCAGCGGCTCCTCACCCGATAACGGGTTTGGGAGCAGCCAGAAGTCTCGGACTGAGGAAGGCCCCCACAGACCCCTCCCCCCGAAATCCTGGGGGGAGATGGGGAAGAAGGAATATCCTCCCCTTAGCCCTGTTGTCTCTCTGTTCCTTCTGTTGTTTATTTGTTTGTTTGTTTTTAACTTCTGTCTTTAAAAACAAAGAAACCTGCACCTTAACAGGGGAAATAAAAGCAAACTCTAACTAAACCTATCTCCTTAGTTGTCCTTTTTGTGAGTCCAGCACCCTGGCTCACAACCTCCTCCAGCTGCTTGGAGGCTGAGCATACTGGGGCTGGTGGGCAGTGCCAGCTGCATATGTACACTAGTGTCATCAAAAAGATGACAGGCTCAGCCTCCAAGCTGCTGGAAGAGGTACACTACCCAGAGGTGCGGGACTGGACTGGAGGAACGATAAGGAAGCAGGAGTCTGCACAGGCAGCTGCAACAGACTGATTGCGTACCCTGTTCTCTGTCTTTATGGCATGAGAAACAACTGCTACCTTAGAACTTCCTTTGTGCTAGACATGAAGAGATTCTCTTGTTATAGTTATCTGTGTAGTATTATGGCCAGTCAATTACAAATACACACAGTATATATTTGTGATCTCATATAAAATAGTAGAGTTTATACTACATATTATGTTGTATATCTTTCTTTTGGAAGATGTAGTGCAAATTGTTGCACTGGTTCCTAGGTGTCTAGTCAAAGGAAAACCTACTCATGGACTGTGCAACTTTATTTTTACTGCAATTTCAAATAACCATAAAAACCAAACAAAATTATATTGTGTCCTCGTCATCAAATATATCTATTAGAATAAATAAACTTAAACAAACAATCATTGCACATTTCAGTTCTCTTACTATAAATCACAAAATTCTTGAATGATCTCAAAAGACAATCTTCACCAAGGGAGCTGCCAAAGTGTTGTCTCCTAGGTCATCCATGTATCCTAATAACAAAAGAGGATAGAACACATGTTAATTAATCACATAGATTTAACAAATTGTTTCTTAGTAGTGGCTAATATGGTGATTTGCTGCTTGCTAGAAGGATCCTAACATACTGATGAAGTTGGACTGAATCGCAAAATTGGGAGGAAAGATGTCTCAGCAGAAACAATGATGGGAGCCATTTGAAGTGTATTTGCGTTTCTGTTTGAATGCTCTGTGATTAAGTGGAAATCTATTTTTCATTGTCCAATATCTGATCGCAGTTCCACCTCTTCCTCCTCCTCTCACACAGACACAGAGACTCTGTGCACTAAGGGCATGGTCCTCCTGCTGAGATTAGCCAGCAGTAGCTCCCTTTCGAAGGCAGTGTAAAAGGATGTTCAGCGGCCAGTAAATGACACTGTTGGCCAACCTCTAGTACTCCCTCCACAGTATCTCATGCTCCTGGTTCACTCCATAAAACCAGACTTGTTGTAAATTATGAATCAAGCCCAAAGTTCATCCAAAGAGGTCAATTACCACAGACACAAAATGGGAGAAAAGAGATGAAAGTCTCTATATCGTAGATTATATAAGGAATAAAAGGTCTGATTTACTAAGCTACTTTCTACTGTAGACAAAGGGAGGGTAATTTCATAAAAAGGCATTGAGGTGAGGAGGGTACATAGGTACATGTATTATTCCTATTCTGTAAAGGCAATATATACACCTATGTGCCTTTTTAAAATACTTGTGCTGCAAGGTGCTGTATAAAATTACATCTGCTCCAAGGCATAAGTGCCAATGCTGCCTCACTCACCCTGGGAATGTCTACATGTGCATGGCATACAATCAGGCATTATCTTTAAGTATCTACTTTTATTTATGTATACAATGGAGCATTTTTATAAGCACCTACTTATAAAATGACTCCCAAAATGGGAAGACAGTCTATCCACTGTTAAACAAAATTCAAAACATTTTCTGTCACAGAAATGAAAATGGCTGATTCTAGTACTGTTTTTGGTTACAAACTCCAAACTCGGATATGTACTTAGAAATTCTCCATCACGTAACGTCTTTGAGTGACGTGTAGTTTAAATTTAGACTATGTTGCTCATATTTACACTAGATGTATATAGATGTATATTGTAACGTAATGTCTCCTAAAATCTAGTAGTATATGATTTTCTGCTGTATTGCGCCATCCCTCTTAAGGGTCCAACAATAGTCTGCAAGCATACTGGAGCTCCACTTGCCCTGGTACCTATTTTCCATTACTGAAATGTCCTGATGAAACCTTTCCCCATGTTCATCGCTGACTACACCTAGATTTGCAGGAAAAAAATCCAGGTGTGAATGCAAGAAGTGTATTTTCAAAGACATGTTACATCCCAGTTTCTGGTAAGATTTCAGTAGAGTATCCACTGATTCTGCGTAGTTGTCTGCCTTATTTCCCAAGAAGTCGCGGCAAACAGTCTTAAAGGACTCCCATGCAGCTCTTTCAGTTTCATTCAACTGACCGTCAAAGTTTTCATCTTTCAGTTTTCTAATATCAGGTCCTACAAAGATCCCTTCTTTGATCTTCATCTGACTGATTTGTGGAAATGTCTTCCTTAGATATGCAAATCCAAGTCCACTTCTAACCATGGCTTTTACAAAGTTCTTCATAAGACCCAACTTTATATGGAGTGGATGTAGATATACTTTATTCGGCTCCACAAGTGGGTCATGTGCAACATTTTTCTGGCCTGGGACTAGTGATGTTCTCTTTGGCCACTGTTTCTGGATGTAATGATTTTTCCTGTCCCTGCTGTCCCACTCACACAGAAAGCAACAATACTTTGTCCAACCAAGCTGTCGTCCAAGCAAGCGGGCAATTACTTTTGAATCGCCACAAATATTCCTCTTGTATTCTTCATACTTGATATTTGTTAGCAAGAGATGCATATTGCTGTAAGTTTCTTTCATATTGGCGGCATGAGCTACTGGAACTGATGGTAAAATATTTCCGTTGTGGATAAGCACAGCTTTTAGGCTATATTTAGAAGAATCAATAAATAGTCGCCAATCCTCTGTTCTATAATCCGGACAAAGTGTTTCCATCAGGGATTTAACTTCACAACAAAAAGCAATTCCATCTTCAAAGGCAAAGTAATCCACAAACTCTGTATGCCTATTTCTAGAAGTGCACACTTTGGTTTCTTTCTGAAGAAGGTTCCAGCCTTTCAATCGTGACCCTAACAGTTCTGCTTGTCGCTTTGAAAGATTCAAATCTCTGATGAGATCATTCAAATCGCCTTGGTCCAGTAAATGTGGTTCAGAAGAGGAACAGGATGCCTCAAAGCTTGGATCCTGCATTACAGCATCGCCATCATCGTCAACATCATCAGCATTCATTGGTTCTTCTTCATCCTCATTCACTGTAAGATTTTCTGGAGGTTTTGGCACCGGCAATTCTTGACAAGTGATGGTAAATTTGGGTAATTTACAGTGTGTTTTGATTTTGAAGTAATGCCTGCAATGTTTGTAAGGCAAAAGTAGCAATCTGTCAAATGATCTCTTGGTTCCCTCCAGATCATTGGAACAGCAAAATTCATGTGTCAAACACCCTTTACCAAACCTGTTAGGAGTCTGACACAGGTAATACAGCAGACGTGAGGTGCCCAATTTTTGTCCCGGTCACCGACTTGACATCCAAAGTACAGCTTATAACATGTCTTAACAAACGGAGTAAAATGTCTTCTCTGCTTCTTAAAAGTAACCTCACTGCAAATGTAGCAAAATGAATCCGGACGATTAACACACTTTCGAGGCATTGTTAAACAACTACAAGCGATAACCGTAATATTTATTAACCAACTGCTGTTTATGAAATAGATTAATGCAAACTCACATCTATTCAGATTCTGGTTTTTTCAAACAATACAAACCACAATCGCTGACAGCGACAGAAAGCATACCAATACATGACTCAGCGTTTTCTGCTTGTATATCAGCCAGACCAGTAGGGCAAGGGGCCCGGTTAATTAATTATATTATAACTACATGACTCACCATTTTTGGTTGTGGCTGACAACATACAATAATAATTATGATGGAATTTTTTTGTATTCAACCTTTGTTTACTAAAACAAAACTGTAACGGCTAATTTACAGTAATGTACACACTTTACTAGATGATACCTCCTGAAGTATGGGTGATAGAAAAATTCTGATACGATATTTGTAAACAATGGGAAAAATTACATATGAAACAGGTCAGAGCGGGTCTGTGACAAAAATTGTGTTGACCAGTCAGACAGAATGCATGCTGTATTATGCCCCACACTGTACCAATATTTACCTTGCCAACTAGGTCTACACACTCTGGACTGGCCGGAGTTTCTGCAGCCTGGTAAACACCTTTGGTAAATATGCCTGCTAATTAAAACACTACTAAATCTATGATGATACCGCAAGATATAACACGAAGAACAAAAAAAAAATCTTTCCAGTTATAAAATGGACCATTTGTAGTCTGAAAGCTTAATGGATGCTGTTACTCAACAATAAAGCTAGAGAGTGGAATGAAGACTGGCCTCAGAGCTAGCCTGGTAAATTAGCTCCATGAAAATATTTTCATAGTCACTTCAAAAGATGGTCGTGCAACTGAACCACATTCATGGGATAGGACACTAAATTGGTGTCACCTTTTCCAGCTAACTTGAAAGAGCCTGAAACAGGGTGCGGTATGACATGCAGCCAAAATAATTCTTCTAATATGTTAACTAAATGTTGATTTTGGGATGCTGAACATTACCCTTTTGTCAATGCTTCCTAGTATAGGTAATACAAATAAAGTTCATTGCATGATCATGCTAGACAAAATGTATGCTTTTAAAATACTAATGGAAAAAGCATGCAGAGCATGGCTCATGGAATTCTTTCCAATATGTCTGCGTATACATATCCATATGCATATGGACTGCCCATGTGTGTATGTGCCTTGTGTACCTGCTTTGTCTGTTTGTATGTGCATTTCTGTTTTGTGAATTTGATATACAGCAATTAAACAATTTGAACTGTCAGCACAGAAATTTACAATAAAGAAAATTTTCACAGACAAATATTCAAGCAAAGAGAGAGAGACAAAGCAGAAAAAAGAAACCTACACAGACAAAGGGGGTGGGAGGTGAAGGTCGAAAAGCGCAACACTTTAAACCTTATGCAACCTGTACTGCAGAAGGGGGGGGGGGGGGTGAGGAGAGACCAGCCACCCAGGTGTCAATCTTGAGTACTAACCAGAACAGTAAAAACCTGATGGAAGAGATGACATTTTACTTACCAGATTTTCTTTTCTTGAGTCCTGTTAGACCAGTCCCGACAAGTGAGTTGTGTCCCCCTACCAGCAGATGTGGAGACAGAGGAAACTTCCATAGGCTTCTTTATGACATCATGCCATATCAGCCAGAACCACTAGAGAGAGCCTTCAGTAATAGTTGTATCAAAGCATATGGGGTGAGGAACCTCAGAATTCACACAACCTCAGGGAAGGCAACACGGTTCAACAGAACAATAATAATAGCTATGCAAAGAAACAGCCTCAAGAGAAGGCTTGTCAGAAGGGTATGAGCCTGCTAGGCCAACCAAAGAGAATAGCAGACCAAGTAGTTATCCAGGGCAGGTCCTGGACTGGTCTAGCAGGATTCAAGGAAAGGACATTATCTGGTAAGTAAAATGTCACCTTCCATATCGTCCTGCTAGACAAGTGGGACCTACCAAAGCTACGTCACCAGTGGACGGAAAGAAGGCACGCAGCATTTAAGACCTCTGAGCAAAAAGATGCATCCGCCCAAGCATGGACATCCAAGCATAAACATTTGACAAAAGTGGAAAGTGATGCCCACATCTCCACTCAACAACGTCTAAGGGTGCTTCCAAGCTGCACTCTGCCCACAAGGATGCTTGCGTCCGAGTGGACTGCGCACACAAACCTCTTGGAATTGGCCATTTTTACAATAGATACATGTAAGCAAATCATCTCCTTGATCGGATGTCCCAAAGTAGAATAAGGGGCCACATCACCTTTATGAACCAGCATAAATAGATGGTCTGATTTGCAAAGGGAGTTAGCAACTTCAAAGCATTAGAGAAGCACACTCTGGACAACCAACAGGTGAAGGACCATGTCCTTTCCCTGACACCGATCCTTCAAAAAGGAGGGCAAGAGACTACCCAATTCCCATGGAAGGCAGACACCATCATTGGCAAAAACAAAGGAAGAGACCGAATGCACACGGCCACCCTCAAGAATGATAAGCATGAGAACAAGATGGCTGACACACGCTAGATGCTGCTGTTGGTACGCTGCGCTATTTCCTTTATTTTTACCATGCCGCGTAAGAGGAAGGCTAAAAGCCAGACCTTATCTTCCGCAGCGACGACGACGGCGGCAACTATTGGGCCTCTACATGCTTTCCTGAGGCCCGCTGGTGTGGCTGTTGCTCCGGAGCTAACTGGCTCGTCGGGGGTGTCGAGAGCAGAAGGAGGCTTGTCGCGCCCCCTGGAGCTGCATACCTCTTTTAGCCCGGAGGCACGGATCCCTCCGATTCAGCTGGCGTTGCTCTTGGCAGGAGCCGTTGAGACAGAGCTCCGTGGTGATGGGGAAGTAGTCTCTGTTGAGTCTTCTTCTCCTGCTGGGATGAGTGGCTCCGCGGCAGTTGGATTGGAAGCCGTGGAGTTAGCTGGTGTGGTGAGCAGCTCAGCTGGAGGTGCAGGAAGCTCGCTAGTGGATGTCGGTGTGGACTCCGGTATCACTGCTCCTAAGCCTGCTGCAATTACAAGCCTTTTGTTGGCACAATCTGTGCTTCAGCGCCCGGTAGCAGTCACCTTAGACTCCCTCTGGGAAGGTCTCCAAGCCTTGGAACGATTTTTTATTCTGCAATTTGGAGTTCTACAGAGCGCTTTAACTCCAGTTCTTCAAACCGTTGATCTTCAAAAGAAGGAAGTTGCTTTAATATCCACTAAGGTGGCCCAGTTAGAGGGAAAAATGGAGGGCGTAACATCCATGTTAGGTACTGTCTCCAATGATTTAATTGCTATCCATGGGAAGATTGAGATGCTGGAAAATTCTGTCCGTAAAAGGAATTTGGGCTTACTGAATTTCCCTCGGGTGCCTTCTGTATCGCTTAAGGAGTTGTTTAACTCTTATGCTGAGTCTGTTCCTCCTTTGGCCAGAATTTATTATCTGCCTGTTGCCAAGCGCAAGCCTCATGGAGCTTCTTCACCTGTGCATTCACTGCCGATGGATTCTTTGGATTTAACTGGTTTCTTGGAAACTACTGACCCCGGCTACCTTACTTCTTACTGTGGCTCTGGAACCAAATCGTGATTTGTTACTGAGAATGTATTTCAAGGCTAGAAATTAGACTTTCATGGGAGGGACAATAAGGATGTTCCCGGACGTATCTAAGCCTACCCAGAAGCGTAGACAGCAATTTCTTTTGTTAAAACCTCAGGTTTTCTCTCTGTGTGCTTTGTTTTCCTTGCGCTATCCTTGTAGGTGTTTAATTAAATATCAGGGAGTCAGTTATACCTTTTTTGAGCCTACACATTTAACTCAATTTGTTACAAGTAAGATTATTCCTCTGCCTAGCAGTTGATCTGCTCTCATTCCCCCCCTTGGCTAGGGGGGTGCGGAGGTGGGTTTGTGTGTTAGTTTATCCACACCAGAGTTGTGTCTATTGCCTTTGACTTTCTTTTTTTCCTTTTGAATTGTGTCTTGCTCTCTCCATTAATTGTGGGCTAGTGAATCTTTGTTTTGTACATATATTCAATGCAAGGCGAGGGTATTTCCCTCTCCTTGCTTTTTGTTTTCTATTTTCTCAGACTGTATTCTTTACTGTAACAAAAATTTTTCTTGTGTAAAATGTAAAACTGCATAAATAAATAATATAAAAAAAAATAAAAAAAAATGAATGATAAGCATGGATCCCTGCTTGACAAGACTTGCAGCTCATAGCTACGTCTTGCTGAACGTATAGTGACCAGAAAGATAGTCTTGAGGGTCAGAACATCAAGCGTAGCTTACTTCAAGGGAATCAAAGGCTCAGACATCAAGGCCCAGAGCACCAGCCAGAGATCCCATGGAGCAACAAGTAAACATGGGGGGGGGGGGGAGCACGATGCAGATTATGTACCCCCAAGAGAAAATTGGAAAATCAGGATGTGAGGCAATGGACCACCCCCTGAAGCAGGAAAGCTGCCACTTGAACTTTCAGAGAATGAAGAAGGACGACTTTAGACAGACTCTCATGAAGAAAGGCGAGCAAGGACAGTAAGTTCGCAGTCTCAGGTCTAGCTCGATTCTGATGGTACCAACTCTCAAGACACCAGGATGCACACATAGATCGGGTTTGACCATCTTCTCCTAGCCTTAAGGAGTGTGGAAACACAGTGGGAGAGTATTCCATATGCACTAGGAGGCAGCGCTCAAGAGCCAAGCCGTGAATGAGAATCAAGCTGGGTCATCAGAAGTAACAGCCTTTGATGTAATGGCCCCCGAGCTCAGGCTAGTCACAGAGGAGGGCCTTGTAGAAGCCTCACCAGGTCCCCAAACTATTTATTTTATTTAACAAGTTTTCTATACCGCCTTATCCTACAATAAAAGTGGTTTACAGAGCAACTTTAACAGTTTACAAAGTGACATGGTGCAGGGGGAAGGGGAAACATGCGGGGATTGCTAGGCAAGATAACCTATATATAAAGTAATCTATATACAATATGTACAATAAAGTGGCGAGGGCTTGGAGGGTTAAAAGGATGGACTTGGGACAATGTCGGGCCAAGGGGAACATTGAGAGGGAGGGTGGATACTACACACTAGGTAATGCTCCCAAAGTGGTCCGTGTAAAGAAAGGCTTCATTTTTTTTTGGAAGTCTTTAGTGTCCATGGTGACTCTTCATCATCCAGTAGGGAATTCCAGATGGCGGGTGCCGCAAGGGAAAATGCCTTCCCGGATGTGGACTATTTAGATGTTGTGAAAGCGCTAGGGGTGATAGTGTTTGACTTGTTGCACCTTCTGGATCGATTGTCTGGGACCGTAGTGATTAGGCTCTTCAGTACATCAGCAAACGTATTATGCTGGATTTTGAAAATGTTCAGCGCCGTTTTGAACTTGGTGCAGGAAGAGAATGGGAGTCAGTGTAACTGGTTCAGAAGAGGAGTAATATGTTTGTGTTTCGCTGAGCCAGTGATGATCGTGCAGTGGTGTTCTAAGCCATTTGTGTCTGTTTAGAGAGGCCATGGTACAGGGAGTTGCAGTAGTCTAAGATGGGCGTGATCACAGCTTGGTAGACTGTGCAGAAGTGATCTTGGCTGAGGAGAGGTTTATACCTCCTGACTATGCACATCTTATGGTATGAGTTCCTGGAGGTCTTGATGATGTGGGATTGTAGTTCAGGTTGCAGTCCAGTGTGACTCCTAGGTATAATACCTCATTCTTTATGGGTATGGTGGTATTGGGCAATTTGATTGAGTGCAGGAGGGTGAAGGATGTGTTCCGCATGATTAGAAGGGCTTCGGTCTTGTAGTTAATATTTAAGTTGTTGTGGGTGAGCCATTCAGTCATATCTTCAAGACATTCTGTTATCGCTGCATAGTCCGGGTTATCCAGTTTGACTGGTGTATAAATCAAGATATCGTTGGCATATAACGTGTATTGGATATTGTGTTTTTTGATGTCCTTGCAGATTGGCTGAATATACAGGCTGAACAGCAGTGCTGATAAGGACTATGGCCTCTGTGGGAAATCTGGTGCCACCAGAAAATTACCCCATCCAGGTGCTGCTCTATGTATCAAAGCACATGATCCACCAATGACCATGAAGGAAACACATACGCATGTTTCACATCGGCCAGGACTATACTAGGGCATTGACATAATTAGAGTCTGTCTCTGTACAGACTTAAGAAGCGGATGGCTTTGGCAGTGGACCGAGTCATCATCAGATCCATGTTGGTATTTATTTATTTAGCAATGCTTATATACCACTTTTTCACCGGGTCAAAGCAGTGTACATTCAGGTATGTTATATATTTTCCTTGTCCCCGAAGGCTTACAATTTACGTGTTGTACCTGAGGCAACAGAGATATCTGAGGCAACGGAGGATTAAGTGGCTTGCCCAAGGCCACAAGGGATACCTGTGGGACTAGAAACCCCAGTCCCTCCCAACAGGATTCGAACCCTGGCCCTACAGCCCGAGGCAACTTGCCCCAACCACTAGGCCACTCCTCCCTGCACCCAGCTGCACGGAATCCGCCAATGGGCCATTTGACTCTTTTCCTACTCTCTGGAATCAACAATGTCGACTGAGAAGACCACCACCATGTGGTTGATTCCGACAGTGAGATGTGCTGATAGAACTAGAAAGTACCCTTTGATCCAGGAGAATAAAAGAGCCATCTCCCGGGCCACTCCAGCACTCTTCGTGGCCACCTGCTGATTTATGTACACCACCACTGCCATGGCCTCATTCAAGAAAAAACTCTGACCACGTCACCCTTGACCAGGGTCTTGCAGTGCAGGAGGGCCAAAATGGCCTTTACCTCAAGGCGACTGACAAGTTATGCTGGCTCACAGCTGTCCCAATGGTCCTGCGCTGTTTGGGTCTTACAACTCCCCAGCCAAATCGGCTGGCATCCGACGGTAGACAATGCCACGCGTGATCATTCAATGGCATATCGTTCCTTAGGTTCTGCAGCTGCTGCCACTCATGCAGGCTGGAAACCATCTCCGAACAGAGGACCATCTGACTTTGAACTCTACCAAGCTGGGAGAACACTGAGAAAGTAGGGACTTCTGAAGAGGCCTCATACAAACTTGTACCCAAGGCCGCAGGTCTATCGCCGCTGTCATCAAGCCAAGAAGCTGAAGAGAGGTAGACTCTGGGAGCCTACTGAGACTGGGAGGCTGCCATCTGGGCCGCAACTTGTTTAGCCTTTTATCAGACAGGAAGACTGAGCGTAACTTAGTGTTGAAGAAGCTTCTAGGCATTCCAGAGAATCGGAAGAACCCACACAGCTCTTCCTCGATGAAACACTCAACCAAGATTCTCTAGGAACCGCACTATTCGGTCCAAATCCCGAGCCGCTTCAGATTGTGACTTGACCCAGACGAGTCAGTCTTCCAGACACGGGTGTGTACAGATTCCCTGGCACTTAAAGTGGAAATCACCATCATAATCACTCTTGAGAACATCCTTGAGGCGGTGGAGAGACCAAAGGGAAGAGCGGCAAACGGAAATGAGACAGGAATGGTGAAACAAAGACAGTGCAGTCGATCCTTCCAAATAAGAACATGGAAGTAACCCTTGTCCAAGACCTGAGGCACAAGAACTCCCTCAGACAGACTGGCTGAAACACAGACCAAAGGGATTCCTAAAGAAGAAAAAAGGTGTGCAGATGAGGGTTGACTCCCTTGAGGTTGAGGACCTGCCTAGAAAGAGAAATGGAACATCCACCCTGGTCCTGGTCGGCTGGGAAGAAACTAGGACCACCATCCCTAGACAGAAGGCATCTGTCCAGAGTACACTGAACTGCTGTTCTGCTCGCCGGAGAGCTGCAAGGAGATATAGAGGAGCACGGAACCAGCACTTGCATTTTCAAAACATGGCCACATGGAATGGCAACTAGCGCTCAGCAATCCTAGGTGACCAGGGCCCACTCCCAGAATGGTCCCTTGTGGTCATAATCACACTGGCTGGGAGAAGGCACCTCAGGATAAATTAGAGCCCAGGACTCTCACAGTCCACAAAATGGTCGAATCCGAGATCAGAACCCAGAAGGGTAGAAAGAATAGCCTTTCAGCAATTGAACATGCACTCATAAGCTTCCCAGGCCATCTTCCTCTTGGTTTTTTTTTTGGTTTGTTTCTCTTGGGCCTATCCTCTGGGAGGTGATAATGCATGCATTCATCGAAATCATTACCCATCTTATCCAAGTACGCCCTGAGACAGTCGGGACATGGAGGATGAAAACGCTGCCCAAAAGCGGAACCATATTCAAACGTCATGCCACAGTCAATAGAACAATATCTTTAGCTGCCCTCTGGACAAGATCATATATAGCCTCTGATAAGAAAGGCTGTAGCCAACTCCAAAAGGGGCGTAATATTCAAGACATCAGGCTTACAAACACCATCAACTGAAGAATGACAGCAGAGCCTGCAAACTGATTCCTCAAGATAGTGTCCATTTTACAATCCTGGAGTCCTTCAGGGGCATTCTGCCCTTACTGGAATGGCAGCCTGATTCGTACCCACTGTAACCTGAGCATCCACTCTTGGCAAGTCAAACCATTCAGTGTGATCCTCTTATGGCAGGGCAAAGGCCTCCTGCAAACTCTTTGCCCCTTCACTGGGTAATCTGGCAGGGCCCACTGTTAAGTATACCATACTCTTGACAATCTATAGAGGGAAAGCAGTCTTGTACTTCCAAATCCCCCACCAGAGGGAGTGAACCAGCAGCTGCTGTTAATTCACCAGAGGGTCAGACAAACTCAGGGCGAAAGACACCTGAGCAATCAGGGCCTCCAGCTCAATCTTCCTGAACAGATGAATAACTCCAGACTTCTTGCACTCCAGAGCAAGGTGATTATTTGTTCAGAGCAGAATGTGTGCCCACAACATTGGGACTGAACTCCAGGTCTCGACCAAGGCCAGCCAATCTGAAACTCCAACTCCAAACTGCCATAGAGAGTGCTTAGAAGGCGGATATTGAGGCAGACTCCAACTCATCCGCTGCCCCTCCCCAAAGCAGGCAGAAGAACTCGAGAGAACCTGGAAGCTCTAGGGTCTTAAATGTCATGTCAGAAGCTCAAGTTTGCTGCAGAAGAAAGACCTCCGGGGAGTATAGCCTGGGACCCGAGTGCTCCTTTCTGGCCAGATGACCCCCTTCACCAGGGGAGGGGGGAGGGAGCAGCAGGAGATAATTCCTTCTGCAAAGGAGAACAATCCAGAGGAGAGTGCACTAAACTGTCAAGGCTGACGATCATCCTTCTCCAGGGTCATGCTGTCAATGACAGTGCAGAAAATAAGGCCAGGGCACTTCATCTCCGAGCAGCTTAGGGACGGGCAGACCTTCTGATAGTGTGCCCAAAGCATCCATGCAAGCAGAGCAGATACTAGAATCCAGCCACGAGGCTCTCTGCCTTCCCCGGACCAGGCAGTGCTTCTTTACATGGTCTTAACCCATTGTGACTTTTATAAAGGCCCACCTTTACATTTGAGTTTCCTGCTCTCTCTATATTGTCCAACTCATGCTCTTAGGTCTTACTAGGCCCTTTTTTTTTTTAATTTATGCAATTTATCATATAACATCATCCAAGTAACATTAGAATGACATCAAGATACCACCATAGTAAATAAGAAACATACCAAAAACAAGGAAAACATAGACCAGATTTAAGTCCACAAACAAGGCAAGAAAAGGAAAACTAATAAAGTATAAAAAAAAAAGAATAACCCTAGAAACAGGCAGGAGAAAGACAGCCGCAGCTGGAGAGGAAACCTCAAAGCTTCACAATCTCCTCCATAGAACAGATAAACTCTAAGAGTTGTTTGAACTGAAAAAATATACTGTTTATCAGAAAATATGTCAAAACATCTAGAAGGAAATATCAGGAAATAATTTGCCCCAGCAAGAGAATTCTAGGCCGCCAAGCCAGGAACTTCCTTCTCCTCTGCACGGTCTCCCTTGAGAAATCAGGGAATATATGGAATATACGAACTTTCAAACCCAAAAAAGCAAGATTAATACTCCTATGGAAAAAACATAGTACAATATCTCAATCAGACTTGAGAGCAAAGGTAACAATCAGGGTGGGGCAGGCCGTAATTATTTATGTATTATTTAATTTATTTATTTCTCCAACGAACCTCCAAGAATCCGGTCAAGTCGAAGTTCCTTGACTGCCCCCCCCTTCCCCATTCCTGTTCAGCCCACCAAGGCATTGCCAAGCAGCAGAAACAAAATAGCAGCAGACC
Source organism: Ichthyophis bannanicus (assembly GCA_033557465.1). Lineage (NCBI taxonomy): Eukaryota > Metazoa > Chordata > Amphibia > Gymnophiona > Ichthyophiidae > Ichthyophis > Ichthyophis bannanicus. Next base: position 86,811,251 of record CM066034.1, on the reverse strand, counting down.
CAGTACAGACGAACGCTGTCAGGTAAGAGCTCAGCTCAATATGACTGCCTCCGACACCATTTTGCCTCGATCCCCTACTAGCCATCTCTCCAAGCTGAGATTGGCAGTATCTCACAGAACCGTTTTTAACTACTTGGCCCTCATGCTGTGGGCCACTCGTTATGTGAGATGGCATGGGGGAAACATATACAACAGATCTTCCCGAGACTACCTTTAAATCAATGCATCAAGACCTTTGGACATTCTCTCTCGCCTGTGGCTGAAGAACCAGCCCACCTTGGTATGGACCGATCACCATGAGATCCATTATCGGCATCTCCCAACATCGCACAATATGCTGAAAGACTGCTCCACCAGCGACCATTCCTCTGAGTCCAACAGAGTTCTGCTGAGTCAGCTTATAGATTTTCTTTCTTGGATATGTGAGTTGCTGACAGGGCCAGAAAATGCCCTTCCGCCCATACCAACAGGGGCGTCAGCTCCATTGCCAACTGCTAATTTCTTGCATCCCTCCTCCCCAGGCGACTGATGTAGGCCACTGCGGACAGGACTGAGACTGCCCTGTGTTGCGCCATGAGAAGAAAGGTGTTGAGTCCAGAAATATCATTCTCAGCTCCAACCTGCAGGTTGACCAAGTCTTCTCTGGAGACCACTGTTTCCGATCTACACAGGACAGTGGGTCCACCCAAGCTCGTTAAACTGGAATTTGTTAACCACTAGCCAGTTGGGCCTTCTAGAGGCACACCCAAAAGATTGGCTAAAAACTTAACCACCATTGAAGGCTTCCTCAGACTACTTCTGGCAGCAGCAGCTTCCTCCACAGTGAGTGTTTCTATGCACAAGACACTAACTCCTGCATGGCTGCCACGGACCCCAGAACTTGAACATAGTCCCACGCCCAGAGAAGAGGCCACATCAATAACTGCGCAATCTGATCCTGCAACTTTCAAATTTGCTCCGGTGTCAGGGCCACCGTACCTGTTCTGTGTCCAAATGCGCTCACCAAGTAATTGAGGAACAGAGTTGGTTCCATCTTGCTCTTTGTAAAGTTGATGATCCAGTCCAACTGCTGAGTTACCAACTGGCTCTCATGAGGAGACTTTGCCCTAATCAGCCATTCATCCAGGTAAGAGTGCACAATAGCTCTTCAACATCTCCATGTGGAAACGCAGTACCCATAAGGCTCTGTTGACCCTTTTCAAATCTAAGATGGGCCGAAGAGCTCCCTCTTTCTTGTAAATCACAAAGTAAATGGAATACTGACCCTGGCTACACTCCTCCAGAGGCACACTTATGACAGCTTTCAGCTCCAGCAAACACTGGAGCATTTCCACCACTGTGCAAGCTTTCTCCAGTGCCCAGCAGGGAGATACCATAAAAGCATCAGAGAAGGGCTGCGCCAACTTGAGGGCATACCCCTCTCAAACTACTTCCAGAATCCACTGGTCCAATATGACTTGAGTCCAAGTAGAATAAAAGGTCTGAAGACCTCCCACCAGAACTAGCTCTGCTTGAGCCCCCAAACTTTCATTATGAGCACTTGGAGCCACTGGAAGCCCCCAATGGCCCTTCCCTACTACTCCCCCCGACCGTGATGAAAAAGGAGTGGTCCTAAGAGAGGAAATGCAATCTTTAGGGAGACCCAAACCTTGTTGGCTGAAACTTGCAGAAGTCCCGAAAATGCTCTCAAGAGGAGGAAGTGGACTTTGCTCCCTTTAGCTTATCCTTGGGCAACTGAGGAACCACAGAGCTGCATGCCCTTAAAACAGAGGTTTACTCAGCTAGCTCTTGGAAGCCACATCTGCCAACCAATTCTGACCCACTGGTTTTTGTGGCTGCATAACCAATCACTGAGGCGAGAAACGTGAGCAGTATACAAAACTTTTATTGGTCCTTATGTATTAAAAGAAAGGGGGCCAGACCCAACACAGGCCGTGTTTCGTGGGTACTTCGTCATGGGTGAGGCACACCACAAACTAAAAACCAAAATAAAATCATAAAAAAAACATTGTAAAAACAATAACAAATTAATAATCATAAATACAATAATTAATTAAAAACCATATTAAAAACAATTTGTAATAGAGTAAAAAAGAGTGAACAAAATGTTATAAACCAAAGTGTACATGAAAAGGTAATCATGAAAGCAATATTAATTACACCACATAAAAAGAAAGTCATAACATATTAATAAATAAATAAATAAATATATAAAACCATCAAGGTATTAATTAGAATGAACCTAATAAAAAACATTAAAACTCATACGAACAAGATACTAAAAACAATATTGTAGGGAACATGTAAATAAACACCGTTGTAAACATAAGGGCATATGAAAGGAAAAAAGGAACATCGAATCATTGTGTACATGAATATTAAAATAATAAACCTTAAAAAAGAGGAGAAATTCAAAAGAGGAAAAAGTGATGATTCATTAGCCACTTAAAATAAATTTTTATTATATAAAACGCTAACAAAAAAGCAGGAGTAAAAAACGGAGAGTTACCTTGGACCAGGTGAATACACAGCAAGGAGCAATCAATATGCTGTTAAAATAATAATAATACTGATAAAGAATAAAAACAAACGCAAGTACAATAAATGAATAAATAAGAAATACGATTCTGACTTTAAAATATGAACAGAGGAACATAAAAAGCCGGAACACAATAAAATAAAGCAACTTAAAAGCAAAACCGGTACCGGAGAGAGTAGGACGCCAAGAGAGAAGCTTATATGTATAAATTAATAAAATACTTTCCATAATAAAACAACTGGAGTGTCCCAATGGTAATATACTCACTGTAATTTGCACACGCTAGCAAATGGATTATAAATATACATAAATCATAAAGAGCGTCTGCCAGAAAAGCTGAACCTGACTCAAGCCCAGCTGTCTCTGAAAGGGAGTCCTGAAACTCTTGAGCACTCTGCTGCAACTTCTGAGACCACCTCAAACATGCCCAAGCCATGTATGCTCCACAAATCAAAGCCTGAAGGGCCATGACCTCTAGCTTCCTATCCTACGTGTCATTACCTTCAACTGGAATGGTAGTCTTCTTGGTGACAGCCATCATCAGCGCATCCACCATTGGAGAGACTCCTTACCATCCAATGGAATGGCATAAAGACATGTCATGGACCTATGAACATGTAGGTTAGCCTCTGCCAACTCCCACTCGACCGCAATCATGTCTCTGATGGCCCTATGCAGTGGAAATTATTTTGGCAACTACTGGATCCCTTCCAGCAAAGGGTCCTCCACTGCCCCACTCTGCAGTAGGTCCTCTGAAATATTAAGAGCTGCCATATTCTTGAAAACGAGAGCCTTCTACAGGGACAAGTTGGTGACTCATTACTGCAGGATCCTTCCCTGGAGGAATCTCACTCTTTTCAAGGTCTTCTGCCTGGGCTCCTCCCAACAGCCCGACGGCCCTTCCGGGGAATTTTCTGAGCTCCTAGAGTCCACCGATAGTTGATCCTCCGGATATTCCATCCAGTCTTTCCAAGGCTGCTTGGTCACCGGTCCAGGAAAGTCAATGCTCTCCACAAGTGTGACCTTAACCTCTCAGGATCCTTGCACCAGGCCCTGCTTTATATGGAGACAGTCTGGTGCAGCAGCAACACAAATTCAGGGGAAAAAAGAGCACACCTCGCATCCCTGACTCCCCCCTCAGGGGTCTGTACTCAAACTTTGGGGCTATGCTACTGTCCTGGGCAAGACTGAGGCCTGACTGACTCCACCATGGCTCAACATCGGCCCTGACAAAATGGCAGCATTTCCTGTACAAACTGGGCTTTGCCATGGCTGAGAGGAAACTGATTATGCCTCATCCACAGTCCTTGCTGTCTCCTCTGACAGCCAATTGCGCTGGAAAAACTGCCTCTCGGCCACATAGCCCTCCTGTTCAGTCACGGCAAACGCTGGAGTCAGACAATCGGATCCAGTCACTGCTGCAAGCTGCACACTGGCTTGACATGCTGGCAGAGCAGCGCAAGCACACACCCTCTCCCGCTGAAGCCAGCCAAATTCACTGGACTGCTCCAACTGCTATTTGCCTCTCCAATGAGCCCAGAGCTCTGCCGAGCTGCTGTTGTCGCTCTGCCTGGTCCTTTTTTAAAAACATTTTTAAAGGGCCAGCCAGGAACCCCAACTGCACTGCCCACAACTATGCAGCAGTTTCCAGGGGTGAAGGAGGACTGCAAAAACCTCAAACTGCAGCCAAAAATGAGAGATGGGGTAGGGTAGCGGGGAGGGACCCAGCTCGCTGGGTTTTGCACCTCAGAGCCCACTGCTTCAGACCCTCAGTGAAGCAAAGCCAGAGACAGGGAGACACTATTGTATGGCTTTGCTCTTTTTTTTTTGTTTTAATCTATCAAACCGTCCAGTGGAGTCCAGACTGCACAGAGCCTAAGCCACCTCCATCTGCTGGAAAGTGAGGAATACTGGCCTGAGGAGGGCTGCACCAAGACCTTTATAGAGTGGTATCATTAAACCTGTGGTTCTCAGTCACCATCTACTGGTAGGACACATAAACCCCTCGCATCTGGACTGGAGGGATGATGAGGAATAAATAAATTTAAGAGCTCAATACATTTGCAGTAAAGGTGAGGTATGGCAATATTCCTTCTCTTACAGTGTTGTAGGTTGGACAGCAGTTCTTCTGGAATAGTGTTTTTCAGGCTGGTCCTTGGGTACTCCCAGCCAGTGTGGTTTTCAGGAGTGGAGGAGTGGCCTAGTGGTTGGGGCAAGGTACTTCAGGCCGGAAGGTCGGGGGTTCAAATCCCACTAGAGGACAGCAACCTTGGGCCGGAAGGACTGGGGTTTCTAGTCCCACAGGTGCTCCTTGTGGTCTTGGGCAAGCCACTTAACCCTCCATAGCCCATGTTCCCTGTAAAATAGTTAGCTCCAAGTTATAATGCCCTGTTCAATGTAATTTCAGTTTGTTCCATGTAAACCGCACTGATGCAGAATAGCGCGGTATATAAGAAAATGTAAATAAATAAAAAAAATAAAAAAATAAATAACCACAATGAATATGCATGAGATAGATTTGCATGCACTGCTAGGGGCACTTCAGAACCACTGCAGTACCACTTCTGTTGACCACAGTTTATAAAAGGGGAGTCAAATGAATTTAGTATCCTAATCTCATATCCTATATGTTTGTCTTGACTGGATTGTAAGTTCTACTGAGAAAAGGCTGTTATGTGTAATTGTAAAGTGCTCTGTATGTCAAAGCACTATAAAATTCATAAGTAGTAATAGTAATGTATATTTTATCGCCTTCCTGAATAACAGGGCTGATGCTATCATTAGGCGAACTAGGTGGTTGCCTAGAGTGCCAGACTTTGGAGGGTGGCCTATTCCTGCCATCACCACCGCTGCCACAGCTTTCCAAGACCTATTGTGGTGGCAGTGACAATAAAACAACAAAAAGCACTTAGCAGAGCCTGAAGCACTATGTGCTGGTGATGCACTTTGAAAGTTCAGCTGGTCCTATCCCCTCCGACACAAACTACCTGCTTGCAGGGGGGTGGAACTGGCTGGCTTTTCAGAGCACAGAACCAGCATGCGGCGGTTCAGGCTCTTCTATGCGCTTCTTTATTGATTTGTCATTGCTGCTGCTGCTACTGGTCCCAGGGAAGTTGGCAGTGATGGCAGCAAGAGCAGCAGCGGGGGATGTAGCAAGAAATAGAGTTCACCTAGGTACCTCATATCCTTGCACTGGCCCTGCTGAATAAACATGCAAGGCGGTTTAGAAAACATAAAAACATGACACATATCAAATATACATTAAAACAGGAAAAGAAAACTAGTGATGACTTATGCAGAAGAAAATTTAAAACTTTAGGTTGGTGCACAAATTCTATCGGTTTCTGTTTTCTCCCCACTCCCTTTTCCCACACCCACATGCAGAAAGATGAAGAATAACAAACGTGCACACAGAAACTGAGTTGCTTTCTTTTCCTCACCCTCCCACCTATCTCTAAATGTTATTTTGATAAGATAATTGCCTGTCCCTTAGAGTTGTTCTTAAAAATACCACAGTAAAACCAGATTCTGCTCATTAAAATTTAGACCAGTTGACCAGCAGTACGACTGTATCCTGAAGCTGTTTTCTTTAATGTTCCAGACTGATTGAACTTTGCTGTAATACCTTAATGACTTTACTTTGTAAGTTTTTTGAAAATAAAACATTAAGTATTGTGCATGTAATTAAGAGTTTTTGTTTGATCTAAGAAGCTATGTTGATTTTGTCACTTCTAATGAACAGAAGGTTTTAAGCTTTCAAATGCAGGTTGGTGAATAATTACCTTCAAGGTCTTTTTTATTATTATTATTATTCATCTATAGAGCGCTACAAGGCATATACAGAGCTGCACAGAAAGAGATTACAATCTAGAAGACAAACATACAGTACAATACAAGAAATAAGGGACAATATGCAGATGAAGCACAAGAGAAAGAGACTAGGATCCAAAGGCAGCCTCAAAAAGGTAAGCTTTGTGCATGGACCTAAAGAGGGAGAGAGAGGAGATTTGACATAAGGACAGAGGAAGCTTGTTCCAGGTGAAAGGAGCATTAAGGTGAAAGAACCAAAGCCTGGAGTTGGCACGAGAGGGGCACAGAGAGAAGGAAGCCAGAGGAGGAGCGGAGATCACGAGGAGGTGTGTAGGGAGAGAGGAAAGATAAGGAGGGGCAGAAGAATGAATGCATTTATAGGTCAGGAGAAGTAGCTTGAACTGAATATGGTAGCAGAAAGGGAGTCAGTGAAAGGATTTCAAAAGAGGGGTTATGTGAGTGTAATGTGGCTGGCGGAGAATTAACTGTGCAGCAGAGTTTTGGATAGATCGAAGAGGAAAGAGATGACACTGGGGAAGATCAGCAAGGAGGAGGTAGCAGTAGTCAAGACGGGAGGTAATTAGAGTGGACAAGAGTTTTAGTAATGTGTTCAGAGAGGAAGGGGTGAATCTTGTTAATGTTAAAAAGAAACATGTTTTAGCAATTTGTTGAGTATGTGAGGAGAATGAGAGGAGTCAAAAATGACTCCAAGATTATGGGCAGAGGAATCAGGAAGAAGAAGGGTATTATCAACAGTGATGGAGAAAGGTGGAAGGAGAGAAGATAGTTTAGGGGGAAAAACAAGAAGCTCAGTTTGTCATGTTCAATATCCTCCTGATGTTGTTAAGTGCTGTCGAGTCAGTGTCGGTGTCAACTCATGGCGACCCTCTGGATAGTTGCCCTAAACTGTGTTCAGTCTTCAGTCAGGCAGCTCATGGTTGATAGAGTGGCACCCATAGCTGCTGTTATTGTATCGATCCATCTCATTACTGGCCTTCCTCTTTTGCGTTGACCTTCTACCTTGCCAAGCATAATGTCTTTTTCTAATGATCTCTCTCTTCACATGATGTGTCCAAAGTATGAAAGCTGAAGTCTTGTCATCTGAGCTTCTAAAGAAAGCTTAGGTTTGTTCTTCGGGCAGTCCATGGTATATACAGTATTCATCACCAGCACCATAATTCAAAGGCATCAATTTTCTTTCTATCTTTTTCACAGTCCAACATTCGCATCCATATGATGTTATTGAAAATACTATGGCTTGAACGAGTTGAATCTTTGTATGGAGAGAGACATCTCTACTCTTGTTTAGGTCCTTCATAGCGACTCTGCCAAGAGCAATGCATTGTCAGATTTCTTGACTGCCTGTTGTTTCTTTATTGATAGTTGATCTGAGTAGATTAAAGTTGTCCACTATTTCAATTTCTTCTCCATCAACGATAAACTTATTGATTTTGTCAGTTGTCAGGATCTTTGTTTTCATTACATTAAGGTGCAGGCCCATTTTAAGATTATGTTCCTTGATCTTGAGAAGCAAATATTTCAGATCGTCCTCACTTTCAGCCAGTAATGTGGTATCATCAGCATAGCGAAGGTTGTTGAGGAGTCTCCCACCAATCTTCACACCTCTGTTGTCTTCATACAGTCCTGCTTCTCTGATGATTTGTTCTGTATATAAATTAAACAGGTAGGGGGAAAGTATACAGCCTTGTCGTACACCTTTGCTGATTTTAAACCATTCTGTTTCTCCTTGTTCCGTTTGAACTGCTGCTTCTTGATCAATATAAAGGTTGTCCTCCTGATACCTAGTCCAAAGCCTTATCAATCCCTGGGAACTGACAGAGCCTTCTGTTTCTGAAATCACTGAGGAGGAAACTGCAAATCATGTCTCCTCTTCCAAACTGACTACCTGCTCCTGTGATCCCATTCCCACCTGTCTCGCTATCATCCCTTCCATCTGTCCTTAACTTATCGCTTCCCACTGCAACTGTCCCCATGGCCTTTAAGCATGCTCTGTGCACACCTCCCTTCAAAAGGCCCTCACTGGATCCTGCCTGTCCTTCCAGCTATCGGCCTTTCTCTCCCTTCCCCTTTGCTTCAAAACTACTTGAACAAGCAATTCACTACCCTGTTCTGACTTTCTCTCCTCTCAAGCCCTTCTGGATTTACTGCACTCTGGCTTTCGTCCTCTAAATTCCACAGAAACGGCTCTTGCCAAAGTCTCCAGCGACTTGTTCCTTGCCAAATCCAAGGGCCTTTATTCGATTCTCATCCTTCTTGACCTTTCTGCTGGCTTTGACACTGTTGTCCACCACCTTCTCCTCGATGCCCTGTCCTCGCTTGAATTTACAGGCTCTGTTCTGTCCTGGTTTTCTTCTTATCTCTCCCATTGCATTTTTAGTGTATGTTCCGGTGGTTCCTCCTCTACCACTATCCTGTTTTCAGACAGTGTATCTCAGGGTTCTGTCTTGGGACCTCTATTTTTCTTTCTCTACACTCAGTCCCTTGGTACGGAAAACTATGGGAGGAAATAAGTGCACCACCTTTATGCTGACAACCTGAAAATCTTTCCAGGAATCCAGTCCCAGATCTCTGCATGCTTATCCGGCATTTCTGCCTGGATGTCTCATCGCTGTCTGAAACTGAACATGGCCAAAACTGGGCTCCTTATCTTTCCCCCTAAACCCACCTCCTCCTTCCTCCCTTCTCTATTTCTTTGGATGACATTACACTCCTCCCCATTTCCTCAGTTTGCCACCTTGGGGTCATTTTTGGCTCTACCTTCTCTTTCTCTGGCACATCCAACAGATGGCTAAAACCTTATGCTTCAACCTGCCACTTCTTTCTCTATAACATCAGTAAAATTCGTCCCTTACTTTCTACTCACACTACTAAGACCCTTATCCACTCACTAGTCACTCCAGTTTTGACTACTGTAACCTGCTCGTCTCTGGTCTCCCTCTGAATCATCTCTCTCCCCTTCAATTTGTTCAAAACTCAGCTGCCCAGCTTATCTTCCCCCAGTGTCGCTATACTCATGTAACTCCTCTTCTCAAGTCACTTCACTGGCTCCCTATCAGTTTCTGCATCCAGTTCAAACTTCTCCTACTTACCTACTCTCACTCTACACCCCTCCTCTCTTCTCCTCTTGCAGATCTCTTTTATCTGTGCCCATCTCTGCCACTGCCATCTCCCGACTTCGTTCATGCCATCTTGCTGCTCCATATGCCTGGAGTAGACTACCCGAGTCTGTGCATTACATAAGAACATAAGATATGCCATACTGGGTCAGACCAAGGTCCATCAAGCCCAGTATTCTGTTTCCAACAGTGGCCAATCTAGGTCATATGTACCTAACAGTTTCCCCAAGGGACACAGGTTCCACAATGCTTGTATTGGTTCAAGCATTGATATCCTGGGTCCCTTCTTAATAATGGCTTATGGAACTTTCCTCCAGGAACTTGTCCAAACCTTTTTTAAACCCAGCTACACTAACAGCCTTTACTACATCCTCCGGTAACAAATTCCAGAGTTTGATTACACGTTGAGTGAAAAAATATTTTCTTTTATTAGTCTTAAATAGTTTACCCTGTAGCTTCATTGCATGTCCCCTAGTCTTTCTATATTCTGATAAGGTAAACAATCGATCTACGTTTACCCGTTCCACTCCGCTCATTAATTTATAGACTTCTATCATATCTCCCCTCTGCCGTCTCTTTTCCAGGTTAAAGAGCCCTAACCTTTTCTAGCCTTATTCAAATCCAGTCTAAAAACCCACCTCTTTGAAGCTACTTTTTGATCTTGATGCTCCTCACTCTCTTGTCCACTATTTATGTATATCTTACCATACTTTAGTCCTCAGTTTTACTATGTGTTGTGTCTTGATTAGACTGTAAACTCTGATGAGCAGAGACTGTCTCTTACATATATATGTCCAGTGCTGCATACGCCTTGTAGCGCTATACAAATGATTATTATTATTAGTAGTTAATTAGGGAGCTTTACTTTTCCCATTCCGTTCTCTGCATGGGACTGAAGGAAAGGGGCAGGATGGACTAGATTAAGGAGCAGAGTTGATTTTCTTTGCCCTTTTCGTTTTCACTCCCTCCTCCTGTTCTTTGCCGAGTGCCTGGGATGGGTGAGCGTGGAGCAGAAAGCACTTGCCAAGGGTAAGAGTCCTGTGTTAACATAGGCAGATAAGACTTGTATTCCAACTCTTTTGGCCAATGCAATCTCACTCCAGAGAGAGAAAAAAAATCTATGCTCCGTTTGCTCCCCAGTCTACTCTAGTCACCCCTTCAAACCTAGGGCTCTTTGCCCGGGGACAAAAGGGGAGGGGCTGGGGCAGAAACAGCAAGCCAATAACTCTCTCTATGTTCCAGTCAAAGCTCATCTGTCAGCAGAAGGGGGAGAAAGAAAAGCACCAGTGGTACCTGCCCTCAACCGTGTTTTTCTGCTTCTCTTATAATGGCAAGAGAGACACCAGCAGGTAACAGTACTGCTCTCTTAGGCCTCCTACAGAAAGGGAGAAGGATCTTACCAGCTTGAGCTCTGTGGCCTGTTGCAAGGACCACGGTTCGTATGGGATAAAGGCCCCCCAAAGTACGGGACCAAGGGCTGTATAACCCGATCGACACTCCCCTCGGATAAACCTACATCTATCTTCATTTTCTTTTCCTAGAAAAAAACCGCCCAAAGAAAAAAACACAATATTTTCTTAAGAATTGTGAGTTTTACAGCCTTAAACTACCACACAGTCATCATTCTCAGGGCTCTATTTTACGGGATCCTATTTTCTTACTTTGCTGATGGTGAATTGTAGATTTGCAGGCCCTGCATCGGCAACGGCCAGATGTCTTGATGCATGCGCTGCACGTAAAGCGGCTTGCAAGACAATCCCTATTCGTCTACGGGGAAAGCAGACATTTCCTCCATTCTTTATTTCTAAAGGTTACTTTTCGTACAGGAAATTAAAGTCAGGTGCACTAAAACCCGAAGGAAAGGGCAACATCAGTTGTAAAATACATAGAAAGAAGCGATGCCAGCAGCCAGCCCCAATAATCGCCCTTCCCGCAGTAGCCGCACAACAAAAACCTCGGAAGATAAAACCATCTGGCTTCCGAAACCACGTAAGAAAGGGAAAGAACTTGCTTTTTAATCCCTTTAATGAACTTGACAAAATGGAGGTGGGGGGCCGCAATCTGCGAGCACACCCCTTCATGTCGCCTCCTCCCCTCAAACCGAACTAAGCCTGTCACCTGCCGCAAGCAGGCAACAGCTCAACTGGCTGGAACGCGCACGCGCGTCTCCTAGGGTTCCGTGGAGCGCGCGCAAGCTCTGCTGAGAAAAAGACCTGCCCCCAGCACGCGCGCAGCTCCCTTGTCGGGGACCCTCGTCTTCTGCACACGCGCAGGCCTCCCTGCCCCCTTATGCGCGCGCACCTCAGCTAGACGCTGCTGCCGTTACCAGCTGCGGTCCAGGAGCGCGTGCGTTCGCCAGACATCTCCTCTCGCTCGCACACCGGTGCCGGCCGGGTGCGGTTGTAGGCTGCAGACGGTGTTGGGGACGCGGGCATCGACTCCCCTCTTTTCTCAACCCCGGAGTCCGCGGTGACAGGATGCAGTACGAGGGCGTGGTCGTGGCGAAGCCCAGGTGGCTGTTGGGCGGGGCCTCACCTGCCGGTGCCAGGTGTCCTCCGCCCCTCCGCCCACAGGGGGCTGGAGTCGAAGCAGTGCCTGAACCGCTGCGGTCCGGAACGGATAGTGCTGCCGCTGCCAGTCAGCAGCTTGCGACTCCGGCCAACATGGGCCAGAAGCGGGTACCCAAGCTCTTCCAGAAACTTACCGATTTCCGCCTAGCTCGAACGTACCACCTGCTGGAGAATGGGGAGGTGGAGAAGGAGGTAAGTGCCTGCGCCGAACCCCGGTTTTGCGCGCTGCATAAATGCTACCTGAATCCGTCACTCCTTTCCCCTGCTGTTGGCCGAGCCACCTCATCACTCGCAGGCTGGACTATCCATGAGCTTAGAGAGATCGGCTATATTACACTTGCAGGTATGACATGGGGCAAACCCAGATTTGGATCGCGCATACTTTCATGGTGTGCTGGAGAACAGTAGTCTGCAGGTTTTGACACCTGTGATGGAAGAAATCAAAAAGATGTGATAAATATGTCCCCCCCCCCTTTTCACCAAAGCTTCTGCCCTTCCTTTTTTTCTCTGTTCAATCCAGAACAGTGAACGCATCAGAGCCTACAAAAAGCTCCAAACATCTTAATTCAAAGATCAGATTTAATCCGAGAAGTTAATATTTCCACCACCCTCTCTTTACTGCAGGCGTTTCTGATTGTATGCTCCTTATACCTAGTTTCGAAATGGTTTTTTTTTTCTTTTGGTCTAGATAATGAGAAGAGCTTTCTGAAAAATAAAGCCTTTGGTATCTATGTGGGTGATCTGCAGCTCATGCCATTGACATGAAGTTCCACTTTCAGCATCTCCTGAGAGAAATATTTAGGGTGACAACAGAGGCAAGCCAAAGTGAATATTTCCATACATCATGCTAACCATAACATCACAGCCCCACCTCCTCCCTTTAAAGACCTTACAAAAAAGTCCCATAATCCCAAAGATCTTTGATGCATAAAGAATCCCTCAGCCAATTTCAGCCACCATCCAGTAAAACTAACATTATAATCAATATCATTATTCAATACAATTTTCTGTATGGGCATGAAATCTGGATTCTGTAGAGATTTATACAGAACCTTGATACAACCCCTGCACCTTGTTATGTAATTCACTCACATTTCCAAACAATAGAGCTAGGATGTTTCCCCTTAAAACTTGCCATCTAAAGAAAATATGCAAATTGTGGTGTCGGCTCAGGAATAGCAATGTACTTGTACTGCCAGACCCTGTTAAATGATACAAAACCCTGCAAAAAGACGCAGTGAGTCTGTGTATCAAACTTTTTGTTGTTAAGTGCCATCAAGTCAGTGTCGACTCATGGTGACCCTCTGGAAACTTATCAAACTAAAATAGCTCCAGTACTTGAAATGCAACAACCCTATGAGAAGACTACACTGTCAATATTATATTGAGCCCTAGAGCACCTGCTTTTGGGAAACTTGTAAAAGGCTGGATTGTTTATAAGAGCTATATACTAGCAGAATCCATTACCTTGGTCGTGTACAAAATATGGAGAGATCCTTACCTACTATAGAAAAAGGAACCACATATATTTAGACATGGAAATCCAAAAAAGCCATACTCTATAAGCAAACTTGAAAAAAGAGAAATGGACATGCATTTCCTTCTTTTCTTTCAAAAATACAAAAATTGATGAGATTCCTGTTTTTCAAAACTGACACATTCCAATCCCTAAGCATTTAAAATTTATTTTTCATTTTCTGTGTTTGAGCATTTTGGAATATGTTAATCAAACTATGCTAGCATTTATCTCGTGCTAAATCCCAGTGCTAAGTGGTTAGTTCAGCACTGTGGTAACTCTTACTGTACACCACTTAGCACAGGATGAAGCGGGGACTGGATGGGATTAGGGTGAAGAGTGGGCATTGACTGCATATTGTGGTTAGTTAGCATGGACATCATTAGCTCATCTCAGTGGATTTGGTGGTAAGTGCACCCACATTGAGTGGCTGCTGGTTTAGTGCGGCAGGTACTAACAAACTGAGCTATTTGCATGGGGATATGCCGAGAATGCCCCCGACAGTTAATGAAATGTGGTCCGGACTCTGTGCTAATTTTTGGCAACTAATGCATGCTAAGGCGCCCTACCTTAGCGCACTTATTAAATCTGCTCCTTAATTTTTTCTAATTGGCCTAGTTCTAGTCTTTTTTTTTTTTTTTCTTTTCATTTGTTGATATTCTTTTGAGTTCTCTTCAGGAGCCCCCTTGTCAAACAGATGTAGAGAGGGAGGAGAAGAAAGAAGAAATGACAATGATCTTCTTCTCTCGACTTTCTTTTCCCCATTTCTCTCTTCTCTGCCTTGTTACTATGAAGGCATTCTGTAATCCCACATTCTCCTCATCTCTCATCCTTCATTCTCCCTATTTTCACAGCTCAGCTGTGTACTCCTGTTTCCCTCTCTCTCTCCTTTTCCAGCTTCTTATTGTCTCTGCTTTTCATCCATTCTCTAGGCCACAATTTTCATTATTTGTAATCACTATTTCCCAGGTCCTTGTCCAAATTCCTCTGACTTGTTCTTTCAACAGCCCCAGCTCTTTCTCTGTCAGTCAGTCAGTCTGTTCTGGCAACAAGTCCTTCTTTCTCTTTCTGCCTTACCAGCTTCCCATTCCCCTTCTTTCAACCCCTCCATAGTTCCTTTTCAACATTCTCTCTCTCTTTCCACAGTCCCTGTTTCATCTCTCAAGCCTCTCTCTGCAGATACTGTCTCCCTTTTCACTCTCTCCCTTCACCTCAAAGAGCTCTCTTCCTCTTCTGCCTGTTCACTCCAGATGCTATTGTTCCTGCCTTTCCCTCCCTGAGTCTAGACACTCTTTCCTCTTTCTTGCCCACTCCCTTCACTCTTCCCCCTTTGCACTTGTTTCCTGTCTCCCTTCAGGCACATTTCCTCCTCCTTATCTTCCCACATGCAACTGCCCAACCCTTTTTACCTTGTCCTTACCAGGCTTTTTCCCCTTCTTACCCCTTCCTCATTGATCTTCCATTTTTTTATATTGCTTCTCACTCTGCTGGGGGGCTGAGCGGACCAAAGAACTACCCTAGACATGATTAGACTCCTCACCATGTCCTCCACAAACTGGCAGCAGGAGAAGCGATGAATTAGATGGAATGTCCTGATGCTGTGTGGTCAGTCTCGCAATTAAAGCTGTGAGAATTTGTGACCTTTTTCTGAAACTGGTCCCATGGCAGCAAAGATTCCATGCAATTCAGTGCTGTCTTGATGCTGGTTGGAAGTGGGGGCCTGCAGTGAAGAGCTGGATCCAGAGAAAGACTGGGGAAGCAAGCCATCAGATCCACATGAGCGTGGGTTACCCAGGTCCTATTCATTGGCCAAAACTGGGATGGCAGGTGTGGCCCTATAGTGATGCATATGCTTTGCATAGTTACCATGAAGGAATTCTGTATGTGTACCCCTCTGGCTATAATGCAGCAGATTTGAAGAGAGAGGAGTCATCGAGAGGTAAATCCAGTGCATCAGCATAAAGGATACAGCAGTCCTTTGCACAAAGGGCTACAGTAGAGATAATAAAAATAGTATTCAAATGTACAATTTATTAAATATAAAACTAGAGAAGAACATTATAAGTGTAATCAGTGTACAATGTTTGTATATGATATTCAGCACATGTATGCAAGTACACATATCTGAATGTTATGAGAGAAAAACACTTTGTTCCAACAGGAGATTTAGGAGGCTAAATGAGACCAACAAAGATAAGAGGAAAGGGGAAAAAGCCATAATGTTAATATTAAATGCTGCTGAACGTGGGAATTAATGACAGAACCTGATTATTAAAAATAAAATACCCACCCAGTATATGGTGCATCCCCACCACAGCACTGGATCCTTGGGCCGAAAGTCTTTAGTCACCTAGGGCAGCCTACCTAAGCTTGCCTTTTTGCTGAGAACATGCGGATTTGCAGCAAAGTCACTGCGCAAGAAGGAGTGGACATCATGAGAAGGAGTCTACAAAAATTAAATCAATGCTTGGCAGTTTAATGTGAAGAAGTGAAGAGTGATGCATTCAGGATGCAGAAATTTAAGAGGTTTGGACAAGTTTCTGGAGGAAGGGCCATAAACCGCTATTAAAAAGGACTGGGGAAATCCACTGCTTACCTATTGCACAAGCAGCATGGAATCTGTGTACCTTTTAGGAACCTGACAGGTACTGTTGGAAACAGGATACTGGGCTTGATGGACCTTTTGGTTTGACCCAGTATGGCATATCTAATGCTCTAAAAAATTCAAAGGAGCTGAATACAGTAGGGGGAAAGAGGTTGACGAACATGGACCAGGAGAGAGACCTTGGGGTAATAGTGTCTGAGGATATTGGGGTTTCAAAATCATGTGACAAGGTGATAGCAAAAGCCAAAAAGATGACTGGTTGCATAGAAGGGGGCATAACGGGCAGAGAGGAGAAGATAATTCCCCTGTACAGGTCATTGGTGAGGCCTCAGTTGGAGGAAAACTGTTCAGTTTTGGAAGCCGTATCTTGCTAAGGATATTAAAGAATAGAAGTGGTTCAGAAGAAAGTGACCAAAATGGTATGGGGTCTGTGCCAGAATACGTACGAGAAGAGACTTGAAGACCTCTGAATATCTATATTTTAGAGGAGAGAAGGGACAGGAGAGATATAATACAGATGCCCCAGTATATGAAAGGTATCGATGAGCAAACAAATTTTCCAAAGATAGGGAAACCGTAGAGCTAAAATGAAGCTGCAAGGAGGTAAACTTAAAAGCATTATCAGAAAATATTTTTTTCATAGACAAGAAGATAGTGGGTGTCTGGAATGCCTACTTGATGAAAGGCTTGAAGACAAAACGGTGTTTGTCCCATACCATTTTTGGATTACAAGCAAGATCCTAAAAGCTTGCAAACCAAGAGGATGGAATTGACTGTAGAGCGTTTCTGCTCAAAATAAAACTTAAATGACTTTCACACTTCAAAAAAGACATAGGAGAGCGGTAACCAGCACAGAGCGGCAGTTACAACTCTAAGCACCCTACTGGGCAAACTAGATGGTCCATGTTGGTCTTTATCTCTTCTCATCTAATATGTTACTATGTTATGTATAACTATAATGTATGTAGACATCCCTAACATAGGGGATGATAAATGCAGGTAATAAACCTAAAATGAAATAAAAGTAGAATATCTTTGACTAGTAACTTAAAATGTACCCATACCTTGCAGCTGCAGGAGGTACAGAGCCTTTTATAACTGTGGCTCAAAAGATAGGTCTTTGTTTAATTTTTCTTTTTAGTGCCTATTTATTTGTTATGGTAGTCTTATGATTATTAATGGTCAGTTTGGAGGATGTGTTTTGCAGGTGGGATTAGTGTGGGACTGTATAGCTAGGCTTTTTTGTAGGCTAGCCTTTATGTATGTTGACTGTAGTCTACCCTGGGACTTAAGAATTTTAGTATTTTTTTTAATTGTGTTTTTAGAAAGAAACCTTTTTTGTGAGGATGTAAAGGACTACTGCATATATTTGTTGTCAAAATAAAATGATCTGCTCTTGAGTGTCTTGGCGATACTTGTGATGGGTCAGGTTGGTGGACATGCTTCTGCTAAAATGTCATTTCCCCTTTCTGTGGGGATTCCAGGGCTACCTGACATGGGACGTTGGCTGTGTGGAAGTAAAAAGATAACCCTTGAGGGTAGGCCTTGACAAATCTTCTAGGAGCCAGTCACTGAGCATTGCCCTCTCCCTCCCCAAAAAGGTGTATTGCAGTTACTTTTTTAGGTTTTAGTGCCTGATTTACTAAGACTATTTCCATAGAAAATGGGAAAACAGTCTTAATAAATCATGTTCTTAATGGGCCACTGCACAGTGCCAGCAGAAGATAGTGGCCCCACTCCTACACCTCCCACCACCCCTACTGACCCTTTAAGCTTATTCCTATGCGTGTGGGGTGGGCAAGCAAAGGTGGGTGCATTGATGTGTGTGTGTGTGTGTGTGGTGCTAGGGATGAAGTTGCCTGTGTGTGTGGTGTTAGGGATGGGATTCCTGCATGTTTGTGTATGGTGCTCGGGTGAGGTGCCTGCCCCTGTGTGTGGTGCGAGAAGGGCACACCTTTTGCACATACACACTGTGTCCTTTAACTACCATGCATTCTTCACCCTCAAACTGCTTGCACTCCCCCCCTTCCCCGCCACTCCATCCCCTCTCCTGCTGTCCATTCCCTAATTCTGTTTCCCTTGCTCTACTCTCTCCCCCCTTGTACTTAGCCCTTCCCTTCACCCCCCCTAATTTTTTATTCTGTTTCTCTGCTTTCCCTTTAAATTTTTTCAAGCTCTGTGCATGCATACCTTTTATTGTAGGGGTCAGCGGTTGCAGCACTTTTGTCCATGGAGATCCCATCTCTGTTGTGCAGAAGTGCTGCAGAAGACCATGATCATGGCCTTTCTCAGCACGTATGCCCAGAGGGTATGGGTTCCTTGCAGGCAGACAGTGTCTGTCTTGGCAGGCTTCTGCAAGGTGCTCTGAGCCCCAGGTGCCAAGTCTGATTTTCATGGTGGCCTGGGGTTTGTCGATCCCTGCCATGAGGACATTTGTGGGGGGTCGCTGTGCTGATTTTTGTTTTTTTTATACAATTTCTTGATATACTGCCTAGACTGAAGGGCATCAGAGTGGTTTACAATCAGTATATGCAGGTACTAGATACCTTCCCTCGTCCCCAAAGGGCTCACAATCTTCATGTGTATCTGAGGCAACGGAGGGTTAAGTGTCTTGCCCAAGGCCACAAGGAGAGCCTATAGGACTAGAAACCCAGACCCTCTGGCCTGAGATTGCAGTCCCCAGGTGGGAATTTAACCCCTGGCCTGAGGTACCTTGTCCTAATCACTAGGCCACTCCTCCTTCCTCCACTAGGCCACTCCTCCTCCTTCCTGCCTTGTTACTGTCTGGAAGTGAAGGTGATCTAAAACATTTGCTAAACAAGATCAAGGAACATACTCTTAAAATGGGCCTACATCTTACCTTGAAGACCAACGATTCTAAAGGCTGGAAAAATCAATAATTTCATCCTTGATGGTAAAGAAATAGTAGACAAGCAGTCAAGGAATCCGATGAGGTGTATATTTTTTTATTTATTTATTTACACTACAACACCATGGAAAACCTTGCACTCAACTTAGATAAAGGCTAAACAGATAACTAACCACATAAAGCACAAACCTCCCACCTAAATGGACAACACACTTACCGCAAACGAAATGACTATCCAACTCTCTTATGCCCTAATACCTCCTCATGTATATAGTTGTATCTGTTATGTACTGTCTTATGTATATACACACTACATTTTGTTAGTTACTTGTTTTAAACACAGTTCCAGTTTAAAATCACTGTTTAGTTCCTAGACTTAACTTCTAATTTATGATATTCTAAGATGTTCTATGTATAATTAAGATGTTCCATGTAAAACAAACTTCGCTTTGTTAATTGTTGTTATTTGTACACCGCAACTGATCTATGGAAGATGCGGTATAAAAATGAGTGTTAAATAAATAAATAAATAAACTATTTTCTTTTATACCGCCCCTTCCAGAGATCAAGGGCGGTTTACATATAACAGTTTAACAGTCTTGTACACATTTGTATACATTTTACATTGAACAATAGAAGTCAACTATTTACATTGAACAATAAATTTAACTTTGTAGGTGATTAAAGCAAAACAAACATCAAACGTTTTACAAATGTATATTTACAGTGGTTGTGTGTGGTGTATAGGGCAGATACTGGTGTAGGTGCTGGAATTTAATTCCTTTTATGTCGTAATTGGGGCATGTATGGGGAGGGGGACAGACATGTAGTTAGAATTTTTGGGATTAAAGGAGTTTATGCATGTGTGACCACGTTTGTTGTGGAGCTGGCTTTGGGGGAGTAGGGGATTTCGAAGTGTTCGGTGAACAGGTAGGTCTTTAATTCTTTCCTGAATTGGATGAGGTCTTTTATGGTGCGAAGGTCTATAGGGAGGTCGTTCCAGAGTGTAGGAGCAGTGAATGTGAATGCTCTGGAGCTAGTGGTTTTCTTAGTTTTCCGGATGGCTTTTGGTATGATAAGGGAGTGGGCTGCGTTTTGTCTGTGGGCTCTTGTCGAGGTTGGAGAGTGCAGTAGTGTAGATAGGTGTGAGGGGGCTATGTCATTTATGAGTTTATAGGTTGTTAGGATAATTTTGTATCTAATTCGGCTGTTTATAGGGAGCCAGTGGAGTTCTAGCAGTATTGGGGTTACGTGGTCTGTTAGGCGAGCTTTAGCAATTACTTTTGCACAGATATTTTGAGCTCTTTGTAGAAGGTATGTGCTTTTTTGAGGAAGGCCTATTAGACTATTGCAATAGTCGAAGTGAGGGGTGATCAGTGTACTTACTACAGATCTAAAGTCTTGTGTTTCGAGGAGTGGCCTTAGGTGCTGAATAGTTTTAAGTTTATAGAAAATGGTTTTTACTGTTTGTTTTATGTGTGGTAGCATGGTGAGAGTGTGGTCTATTATTACTCCTAAGTATTTTACCTGTTTTCTAACTGGTATGGTGGTTTTGTTGATTGTGATTGTTTCCGGGTAAGTGTTCTCAGTCATAGATGACCTTGTTACGAACATTGCCTCTGATTTTTTGAGGTTGATGCTGAGGTAGTTAGATTCCATCCAGGAGGAGGTCTCAGCCATGCATTTGGATAGTGAGTCATATGTAGGGTTTTTAATGGTTATGGGGATAGCAAGCATGATGTCATCGGCATATATAAAATGGTTAATCCTGTGTTTTTAAATATGTTCGTTATCGGTTGCAGGTACAAGTTAAATAGGAGGGCTGAAAGGGCTGATCCTTGGGGTATTCCTTGTCCTTGGGGGAATGTGTCTGATGCTTGTTGGTCAATTTGGACGCGTATTAATCTATGTGAGATGTAGGATTTGAACATTTAAGGACAGTCCTGCCTATTCCTAAGTTCTCTAATCTGTTGATCAGTGTCGGGTGATTGATGTTATCGAAGGCGGCAGAGATATCTATGAATAGGAGTAGGAAGCCTTGGTGTTTGTCATCTGATGAGGAAGTCCATTAGGGTGATTAAGAGGGTTTCTACTCCATGGGATGGGCGGAAACCAAATTGGTATGAGTCAAGTGGTTTGTGCTCATCAATGTGTTCTTGTAACTGAATTTGAATTGTTTTCTCTATTATTTTGGCTATAAAAGGAATGCTGGCTATGGGTCTGTATGAGTTCGGGTCTTTTGAGTCGAGCTTATTATTCTTTATTATTGGTCGGAGTGTTGTGAGTTTTAGGGCATCAGGCATGATGCCTTGTGAAAGGGATTGGTTGACTATGTGTTGTAGGTTTCCAGCCAATTCATCTTTCGCACACTTAATCCATGAAACAGGGCATGGATCGAGTGGGGAGGTGGTGGTGTTGATCATTGTTATGATTTTGAGGAGTTGCTTTTGTTCTATCAAATGGAAACTTGTTCATTCTTGTGTGGTTTTTGTGTTTGATAATAGTGGAGTCGGGGTAGTGGTCTTGCTTTTTAGTTTTTCTGCAAAATGTTTTGCTAGTGTTTGTATACTTATTGCTTGTTGTTTAGGTTCGGTGTTATTTGTCTTGGTTAGTGTTCTTACTATCGCAAATAACTCCCTAGGGCAGTTGATGGTTGAGTTTATTACTTTAGAATGGTAATCTCTTTTTGATTTGTTGATTGCGTTTTTGTATTCTATAAGTAAGAGCATGTATTGGGATTTGTTTTCCTCTGATTTTAGTTTTCTCCATCTCTTTTCTTGTCTCCTCAGTTGTTTTTTAGTTTTGTTAGTTCTTTTGTGAACCATTTTTCTGTCTTTTTTGTTGTTTGTTTATGTAAGACTCGTGTGGGGACAGCTGCTTTTTGAATGGTTAGATTCCAGTGTGTTATGGTTGAGTTGATGTCTGGTGAGCTTGTGTTTAGTTTGGGTAATACTTTGTTGAGGAATGTGTTTTTGTCAAAGCGCACGAAACGTGAGGTATGTGGAGTTGTACTTGCAGTGTTTTTTGGGGCTTGTGCAGGTAGCTGGATTGTGATGAGATGGTGGTCTGACCAGGGTACTTCGGTTATATTCGGAGTGGTATGTAGTAGGTGATTGTAGAGTGTGGATGGGAGGAAAATTAGGTCAAGCATGTTACCTTTTTTGTGTGTGGGGGCATGTATTATCTGTGTGAACCCCATTTGTGTCATAGCATCCATGAAGTTATCTGATTGTGAGTGGTTCAGTGATGGAAGGTTCAAATCACCAAGGAGTATAAGTGGTTTACTTTGCGATGCTGTGCATGCGAGTTCTAGGATAGGGGTGAGGTTTTTTTGATCGGATGATGGGGGTCTGTAGATGAGGGTGAGAGCCAAGGTTTTATTTTCTATATTAACAATGTCCATTCCATCTATGTTATTTAAGTTTGTTAGGGTGAATTGTAGGTCTTTTTTGGTGAGTATCAATGCACCCCCTCCTCTCTTTATATTCCGTTGGCAATTGAATATGTCATATTGATGTGTGGTTAGTTGGTTTAGTAGTATAGTGTCTGTAGGTGAGAGCCATGTTTCAGTAATGCAGATAATGTCAGGGGATGTGTCGTTTATTATGTCATTAATTATTGGTATTTTATTTCGTATGGACCGGATGTTTATTAGGATGAGTTGTAGTTTGGTATTTGTATTGTCAGTTTGGTTAATTATATCACTAATGGGTTGGTGTTTTATTTGGATGAGACGGTGATGGCGTTTGTGTGAGGTGTGGCGCAAATAGTGATTGTGGGAGTTTGTGTATGTAGAGCTGTGTATTGGATTCTGGTACTGATTGTAGGTGATGGGGAAGTTGTTATAAGGGTTCCGGTAATGATTGTGGATGATGGGGATGTTTTTGTAGGGGCTTTGGTTGGTTTTGTAAGTGTATATGTGTTGAGTTAAGAGAGTTATCAGAAAGAGAGTGAGAAGGAGGTTTACAATCTTAGTGGGAGACATTGTGTTCATTTTTTGAGGTAGAGGGTTGAGTGGGGGGGAGTATTGCAGGGGCTAATGGTCTTTGACGGCGTTGTGTATGTCTTCAGATATCAGTATATATAATTACTGGCAGCAGTAGTTTTAGTTACTGGTAGCGGTATTTTCATTTAGTTACTGGCAACAGTATAATCTTCTACTGGCGGGGGTACTCAGAACAGGTACATATAGGTATATATGTATGTATTTTTTAGCAGAATGGCTATGAAGGATCTAGACAAGATTCTCAAGTGCAGAGGTGTATTGCTGCATACTAAGATTCAACTTGTCCAAGCCATGATCTTTTCAATAATATATGGATGTGAAAGTTGGACAGTGAAGAAAGACAGGAAGAAAATCTATGCCTTAATTATGGTGCTGGCAAAGATTACTGTGTATACCATGGACTGCCTGAAGAACAAATCGGTTGGTAGTACAGGAGATAAAACCTAAGTGTTCTATAGAAGCTCAGATGACAAGACTTTGACTTTCCTACTTTGGACACGTCATATGAGGTGCGATCAAAAAGTATCAAGACTTATACAATAATATAAAAAGTATAATGCTGACAGTTATTGCACTCAGTCTCCTTCAAAGGAGTCTCTTTCCGATAAAACACACTTCCTCCAGCATTCCTGCCACTACTGGAAACAATTTTCCTCTTCATCCCTCCAGTTCAGTCCAGACCAGCGGGTTGACGCTCTCACCAGCAGTTGGAAACTGAGCATGCCCAAACTTGATGTCAAACCATGTATACCACCTATATTGCCCACTATAGCTAGTAACTCAATTTCCAGCAGTTGGTGAGCAGTGTCAGCTCATGTTTGGTCTAATTTGTTTTCCCTTTTGGGTAGAGTGCTCAGAATTAAGACTGGCACAGCAAATGGCAAAAAAAAACAAATAAAAATGATATTAAATTTAAGAGGTGTCATTCTGCCTTTGTGTTTTTTTTCCCTGTGCTGAACTCTTAAGTGGGTGGTGTTGGGGATAGGGAGTGCTGAGAGCCAGCCAGGGCAGCCAAGGACAGGCATCCTAAGGGGCCGAGGCTGTTGAATCGGTCCGGTCCGGCCCGGCCCGGCTTAATGGTAAGTACCGCAGGGATAATAGTCTGTCTCCCAGAAGTGGTTTTGGTCTACCAGCACTCACCTGATCATGCAGGAGCTGGGGGATTTGGAGGCATATCAGCATAGGAATCCCAGGGCATGAGCTTCAATGTGGGATGTAGCTTCTCTGGTGAGGAGGGTGGACCATGTGGCATTGGGACCTTCCGCATGTTTGAATGCTGGGAGAGTTGCATCGGATGCGGTGCAGCTCATTCTGTGCTTGGCCTGCTTATGCTGGTTGAATGTTGCCATGCCGACCCGCAAGATCACAAGCACGGCATGTGGTGTGCGCAGCTCTAGTGTCTCAGCAGCTGGGGTTTGCTGACACTGAATAGGAGACAAGTTCAGTGGAGGATGCTTTGTCGGGGAGCAACCTGGCACCGGGATCCATGAGAGGTGAATCCCAGGCCCCAGCACAGGCTATCGGGGCCAAACATGAGTCCTGCGATTTTTGGCGGGAGAGGAGGCCATATTACCGGCTTCTCAGAGACAGTCTGAGGAGCTGGGCATTGAGGAGTTGGGGGGTGGGGGGGGGATTCCAGTGCCCAGGGGAGCAAGGTGATCCTGGGCTCAGGCACTTTGGGGGAATTTTCTCCAGAGTTTTTACTGCTCCTGCATTGGGCTTTTTGCCTGAGGCAGGGGGCTGTAAAGCAGGGGGCAGGTGGCCTGTTGCTGTGGTGAACAGTGGCACAAGGGGCGTTGGTCGCTTTGGATAGGAGAGGGGACTTAGGAGAGCCTGCAGCAAAGTCCCCGAGGTTGGAGTTTTGGGAGGAACCCCATTCTGTGCTCTCAGAGGCATGGGAGGATGCCCTGGAAGGTACCTCAGAGCGGTTGTTGGAAGGGCTTCAAGAGGCTCTGGGAGATGAGTCAAGTGTGGTCTGCATGTTCCATAAGGAGGAGCTGCCTGCCCTCATAGCACAATCATTGGCAGCCTTAAATATCACCCCAGTGGGGATGTTGGAGGAAGAGCCTCTGGAGGACCCCTTATTTCAGGATGTTAGGAAGTCCCAGACCACCTTTACAGTGCACCGGGTCTTCTGCCAGATGATGGAAGCGGAATGGGAGATGCCAGTGGCAGGGCTGTGAGGAAGCCTGGCTATTGCACGGCTGAATCCGCTACCAGACCAGGATTGGGAGCACCTTTGACTTCTCAGAGTGAACAAGGCCGTGTCTGGTTACCAAGAAGATGACTATCCTGGTGGAAGGGGATGTGGCCTTGAAGGACCTGCAAGACAAGAAGCCTGAGATGCTATTGAAACAGGTCTTTGATACTATTGCCCTGATGCTCCAAGCTTCCATTTGTGGAGCTTATGTCTCACGCTCATGCTTAAGATGGGCCCAAGTGTTTCCCGAGCAGGAAGGACGCTCACAGCAGGCATTTCAGAAGCATCCCAGCTGGAGTTGGGGACAGTATTTCTGGCAGATGCCTTTTATGATCATATTAGGGTGGCCTCAGAGGTTATGGCCTCAATGAGGCAGCACGGCGCCTCCTATGGCTGCGGACCTTGGCGACGGATCTTTCATCCAAGTCCTGGCTGGCGCAGCTTCCCTTTAAGGGCAAGCTCCTCTTTGGGGAGAAGTTGGTGAAGGACCTAAGAGACTCCAAGGGCTCTAAGCTGCCGGAAGATAAGCCCAAGCAGAGTTGGGGGCAAGCTCCCCCTCGGGGGCCAGTGAGAGATTTTCGGCTCTTTGTGCCGCTTGTTTTGCCCCTTTTCAAAGAATTAGGTACTCAAGTTGAGGTCCGTCCTTTCGGGGGAGCAGGGAGGTAGGCAGGGGATACTTTGCCACCATGTCAAGTACCTGTTAGTATACATGTAAACCGCTCTGATGCGTAAGTAAAGGGCAGTATATCAAATGCTTAAACCATAACCGTAACCATAACCATCTCCACAGCCCCCAAAAAGCCCCAATGAAGTGAGGTGGGCCCAGGATGTGGTTAAAGCATATGGGGGGGTCACCTACAGTGCTTTCTACCTGCCTAGGCCTAGATCACCTCTGACCAGTGGGTGTTGGAGGTATTAAGAGACAGATTTGTGTTGGAGTTTGCACACCCACTGCCATATTCCTTTCTAAGGGCTCCGTGCAAGGCCTGGGTGGTCCAGCCGATGCAGAGGTTCTTGGTGCAGCTGGGTGCTGTGGTACCAGTGCCACGTGACCAGTGTGGTACAGGTTGATACTATCTATTTTGTGGTTTCCAAGAAGGAAGGCTTTCAGGCCGATCCTAGACTTGAAGCAGGTGATCAGGTTTTTACAAGTACCATGTTTCTGGAAGGAGACCCTGCAGTCTGTCATAGTAGCAGTGTGCACAGGGGAGTTTCTTATGTCCTTGGACTTTACCGAGGCCTGCTTGCACATTCCTATCCAGCCTGATATCAGCATTTCCTCAGGTTTGCAGTGCCTGTGGGATGTTTCCTGTTCCGCGCTCTGCCTTTTGGCTTGGCCACTGCTTCTCAGATGTTCACCAAGGTAATAGTGGTTGTGGTGACAGTGGTGCTGTGCTGGGAATGAAGTGCTGGTGCATCCATATCTTGACGATTGGCTGATACAGCTGAAGTCGGCTGAGGAGAGCAGAGAGGCAACCCATAGGATGGTAGACTGCCTTCAGAGGCTGGGTTGGGTCATCAACCCGGCCAAGAGTCATCTTCAGTCTTCAGAGGACCTGGTTCATTTGGGGACTTGTTTGCAAACGGCATGCAGCTGGGTCTGGTTGCCAGAGCAGAGGGCAGAGAAGCTTGGGCTCCAAGTCCACAAGTTCCTATGCATATCAGCCCCCACGTTGTGGCATTATTTCCAGCTATTGAGATCCATGGCAGCAACGCTAGAGTTGGTCTCATGGGTGCAGGCTTATATAAGGCCATTGCAGAGAGCGTTCCCGGTGTATTGGTCACCCCAGAACGAGGAATGGTGGTTGATGCTAGAGTGCCTGAGGGGCACCAGGTCATCGCTCCATTGGTGGCTTGACCCACGGAATCTTCTAGCAGGAATGCCTTTGGAGCCGCCCAACTGGATCCCTCTAACCATGGATGCGTGCTTCTCAGGATGGGGGGTGCACTGTCAGGGTTAGGTGACACATGGACGGTGGTCCCAGGAAGAGAGTCTAGCAATGATAGCAGTCTTCCTGGCCATGCAGCGTTTTCTACTAGTCATTCAAGGAGCAGCGATGCAAGTCTTATCTGACAACGCTGCGACGATAGCGTACATCAACCATCAGGGGGGTATGGGTAGCATGGTGTTGGAGAATGAGGTGGCTTCGATGCTAACATGGGCAAAGCTCTCTCTGCAGCACACATGGTAGGCAAAGAAAATTTGCAGGCTGACTTTCTCAGCAGGTATCATCTGGACCCTGGAGAGTGGCCCCTCAATCTGGCGGTGTTCAAGCGGTTGGTGTGCAGGTGGGGGCAACCCCTCATGGATCTGATGGCGACCTTTGAAAATGGAAAGTCTCTTCCGGTTCTACTGTCGGCAGCGGGAGCGCATGGTGGAGGCTCTGGACACATTACTGCAACCCTGCCTGCAAGGGGGAGGGCTTTCTGTGTTCCCTCCATGGGCGCTCATCATTCGCCTGTTGCAGCACATCAAGATGCATAGGTGCCTCATGGTACTGATTGCACCGGACTGGTCTTGCAGGCCATAGTACATGGATTTGATGTGGCTCCTGGCGGACCAGCCGTGGCAGCTGCCAGAAGGGCTGAACCTCCTGTCACATGGCCCAATTCTCATGCTGCAGGTGGATAGCTTCTTGGTTATGGCTTGGTTCTTGAGAGGACTGTGCTGAGGAAAAAGGGATATGTGCGACAGATAATTGCCACGTTGTTGCGGGCCCTTAAGCAGTCTATCTCCATGTCCTATGTGAGCCTGGTGGATATTTGAAGGTTGGTGTGAGGAGAATGGTTTCCGGGTCCTGACTTCGCTGAAGTCAGGAAATTTTGCATTTCTTCATGTGGCCTGTGTAAGGACTTTGCCCTTGGCTCACTGTGGGTGCAAGTGGCCACCCTGGTATGTTGTTGGGAGTGTGTCCAAGGAGTTTCCCTGGCATCGCACCCGGATGTGTTCCGTTTTTCTGTGGGCGGTGAAGCAGGTGCATCTACAGTAGTGGCCAAAAAATTAAGGCAGAGTCCAAAATATCAGAATTTTATTAGAAAAGTGCGTGGTGTTGTCACTTTCATGGTCAAAAGCTTTAAGACCCAAAGAGAGATGTCATTTTCAAAGTTTTATTCAGTAAACAATTTGTGTCAATATTTGATAGGGTGCCCATGATTTTTCAGCACAGCCTGGATTCTTGTAGGCATACTGTTAACTAGTGTTTTACAGTATGCTGGAGTGGTTTTGTTGACCCATACATGCTTGAGTATGTCCTTTTAAATCTGCATCTGAAGTTGGATGGTGTGCTGCCACCTTTTTCTTCATAAGATTCCAACAGTTTTCAATTACATTGAGATCCGGAGAGTTTGATGGCCAACCTGGTAGCAGTTCGATCTTGTTGTCCACAAACCATTTTTTTGACTGTTTTTGTAGTGTGGCACGGTGCCGAGTCCTGCTGAAATATAGTTGTGCCAGAAACATTCATGTGTGTATTAACTTTACTATTCAGCACGGATATGTATTTTGCAGCATTTACTCTTTCACCTTTCTCAAAAATGTGCAGGCCACATCGTCCATTTGCCGAGATAAACACCCACCATCGGTCATGGTATGGGGTGGTAACAGTCTTGATCGTGTACTTCGGATTTAGTCTCTCGCCTGCTGGTCGACGGACATAGTTGTAACCACTCCCATGTACTTTCATCTGTGAACATTACCCTCTCCCACCATTCAGCAGATTTGTCATTCATCTTGCTACAAAATTGTATGCAGGCAGCAATTTGTTTCCTGGTCATCATAGGCTTCTTGGTAGGTCTTCTGGCCACGGGTTTGAATTCATCCACAAGCTGTCGTCGGACAGATCTGGCACTTATCTTTATTCCTCAATCATTAGCTAACTGAGCCACACGTTGAGATGAAGTATGTGGACTAGATGTAATAATGCTTTTGAGAAATCGGTTATTTCGTCCAGTAGTTATCTGTCTGCGCCCACATTTCGAGCGACGTGTACGGCCACCTGATTTCAGAACATTCTGAATTGCACACCTTGATATATGCAAATGTTTTGCAATAGCATGGAGTGTGACAACTTGTCCCTTTACAAAGTCATTAATATTGCACTTTCTACCCATCTTTATTGAAAGTTACATGTAAAATATACAATCTTTTCCTAGTTGTAAAAATTCAAAACTTAATCCAAGAAACCTACTACAGAGTGTAAGTAAACTAAAATGGACGCCAGACGCATGGTGTGACTAATCGCCATGCTGATTAAATAAGTAAGCACGTGTGACATCTCCACAGTACATTTAACAATAAATTGTAGAAAGATACCTGCCTTAATTTTTTGGCTACTACTGTACCTTGGAGACCCACTGTACCAACATGGGATTTGAATTTGGTTTTGTCCGTCCTAACAGCTGAGCCATTTGAGCCTCTAAAAGGGGTCTTGTTGAAGGATCTCACCCTGAAGGTGGTGTTTTTGGTGGCGATTTGTTCGATGCGGCAGATTTCAGAGCTGCAGGCTCTCTCCTGTAGGGAGCCATCTTTGTCATTCTCAAATGAGAAGGTGGTTCTGCGCACAGTTCGTTCATTTTCCCTAAGGTGGTCTCCGATCATTTTCCCGGTCTTTTTGAGGCAGTAATGGGCATGAGTGTTGCAGCATTATTTGAAGCATACAGAGTGTTTCAGGAAGTCGGATCAGCTGTTCGTGTTTTGAAGGACAGAATAGACCCTAAAGGATTTCAAGCCATGCCTCAAAGATATTTAGAGACCTGGAAAATGCATCAGAATTTGTCAGAACAGTCCCAAAATGTGTTACTGCACATGTACTGCACTATTGCTAAACCTTCTATCTACACACTCACCCACTGTATTAGCTCTTTTTTAAAGTTTCATAATTCAGGTTTTTAAACATAGAAAATGACTGCAGATAAACATCATGCAGTTTATCCAGTCTGCCTATTCATAAGAACTATTAAGTTCCATAATTTTATTTAATTTTAATTATATTTATTTAACATGTTTTTAATACCACTTTATCATTTAGTTAAAGCAGTTTACATTAAGAACATAAGATATGCCATATTGGGTTAGACCAAGGTCCATCAAGCCTAGTATCCTGTTTCCAACAGTGGCCAATCTACAGTAGGTCATACATTGTAACTTAAACTTGGTAATGTACATTAAACAGGGACATTGATAATCTTCCATTGCCTCAGAAGAATCCAAGTTAAGTGACTTGTCCAATGTCACAAGAAGTGCTAGTGGGAATCGAACCCTGGTCTCTTGGTTCCCAAGGCAGTGCTCTACCCATTAGGCAGCTATCCCACTCCATAGAAACATAGAAAATGACGACAAAAAAAGACCACATGGCCTATCTAGTCTGTCCTTCCATATCAACAACTACAACAGTCCCCTTTTTTCCTTTAGAAATCCTCTGTGTTGGTCCCATGCTTTTTTGAATTCAGATACTGTCCTCATCTCTACCACCTCCACTGGGACTATTCCACGAATCCACCACTCTTTCGGTAAAGAAATATTTCCGCATATCATTCCTGAATCTATCCCCTTTCACCCTCATCCCATGTTCCCTCATAGCAGAACTTGCTTTCGTTCGAAAAAGGCTCTGCCCCTGTGCATTTAGGCCATGAAGGTATTTAAACATCTCAATCATATCACCTCTATCCCATCTTTCCTCTAAGGTGTGCATATTAAGATCCTTAAGGCTGTCCTCATATGCTTTATAATGAAGACCATTAACCATTTTAGTAGACTCCATCCTGTTTATATCCTTTTGAAGGTGCGGTCTTCAGAATTGCACACTATATTCCAAATGAGGTTGCATCAAAGACTTATACAGAGGCACTATCTCCTCCCTTTTTTTTTTCTGATAGCCATTCCTCTCTGTATGCACCCAAGCATCCTTCTAGCTTTTGCTGTCACCTTTTCTGCCTGTTTAGCTACTTTAAGATCAGACACAACCATGCCTAAGTCCTGCTCTTCTTTAGTGGACAAAAGTACTTCACCCCCTATACTATATTGCTCCTTTGGATTGCTGCAGCCCAAATGCATGACCTTACATTTTTTAACATTAAATCCCATTCGCCAAATTCTAGACCATTCTTCAAGCTTAGCTAGATCCCTCCTCATGTTATCTACACCTTCCTAGGTGTCTGCTCTATTGCAGATTTTGGTATCATCCGCAAAGAGGCAAACCTTACCTGACAGCCCTTCCACATATCACTAACAAAGATGTTAAAAAGAATCTGGCCAAGGACATATCCCTGGGGCACACCACTGGTAACCACCTCCTCCTCAGAGTGAGCTCCATTTACCTGTACTCTTTGTCGCCTCCCACTCAACCAATTTCTAACCCAAGCAGTAACTTTAGGATCCATCCCTAAGGTGCTCAGTTTGTTTATAAGTTGCCTGTGAGGAATGGTGTCAAAGGCTTTACTGAAATCTAAATACACCAAATCTAGGCTCTCCCTCGGTCCAACTCCCTGGTCACCCAGTCAAAGAAATCTATCAGATTTGTCTGACAAGACCTGTTTCTGGTGAATCCATGCTGTCTTGGATCCTGTAATCTGCTGGACTCCAGAAACCTCACTGTCTTCTCTTTCAGCAATGATTCCAATAATTTACTCACCACTGAAGTTAAACTAACCAGTCTGTAGTTTTCAATCACATCCTTACTTCCGCTTTTGTGTAAAGGCACCACATGAGCCTCTCTCCAGTCCTTTGGCACCACTCCCGACTCTGAGGCATTGAAAAGGTCAGTCAGTGGAGCTGCTAGAATGTCCCCAAGTTCCCTCAGTATTCTAGGGTTTATCCCATCTGGTCCCATTGC
Source organism: Ichthyophis bannanicus (assembly GCA_033557465.1). Classification (NCBI taxonomy): domain Eukaryota; kingdom Metazoa; phylum Chordata; class Amphibia; order Gymnophiona; family Ichthyophiidae; genus Ichthyophis; species Ichthyophis bannanicus. Next base: position 86,779,169 of record CM066034.1, on the reverse strand, counting down.
TTTGTCTACTTTAAGTTGAGCTAGTTTCTCGCGAACAGTCTTCTGAAAATTGTTCAAGATGCCCCTCGCTTCTATTCCTATTTGTGGGTGTTTTCTGAGGTCCTGTTCCTGGTTCTTCATCTGTGAACACAGAACAGAAATATTTGTTAAGCAATTCCGCTTTATCCTCATCTTTTGCTAGTATTCTGCAAGGATACTTTGTTCCAAACCATTCGCTCTCGGGCAACTGTCCTCTCTCCCTTAATTATCGAGTTTAAAAGCTGCTCTATCTTCTTTTTTTAAAGGTTAATGCCAGCAGAGCCCCTCCTTTCTCCAGAATGTTCCCCAGTTCCTAACAAATCCAAAACCCTCTCCCTTGCACCATTGTTGCATCCATGCATTGAAACTCCGGAGCTCTGCCTGCCTTTTGGGTCCTGGGGGTGGAACGGGAAGCATTTCGGAGAATGCTACCCTGGAAGTTCTGGATTTCCACTTCCTAGGTAAAAGCCTACATTTAGCCTCCAGAACCTCTCTACCACACTTTCCTATGTCATTGGTACCGACATTACCAAGACAGCAGACTCCTCCCCAGCACAATCTAAGACCTTATCTATGTGGCACGTGAGGTCCGCTACCTTTGTACCAGGCAGGCATGTAACCAGATAATCCTCACGTCTACTAGCCACCCAGCTATCTACATGCCTAATGATCGAGTCACCAGCTATAACGGCTGTCCTAACCCTTCCCTTGTGAGCACATGGCCTTGGAGAAACCACCTCTGTGTGAGAGGGTTTTACATCACTTGGAGTACAAATCCTGGCTACAGGATCACTTCTTGCCACACTAGGGTGATGCTCTCCTGTCAAGAAGTAGTAGGGGCACAGGTTAAAGACTCTACCATCATGGCACACAAGATAAAGTTCTCAAAGTACTCTTCCAGACGGAATACGTAATCTGCGTTTTGGTCAGTTTTCCCAAATCTCCTCTTCTTGCTCTGTCTGAGATGGTTAAAAAGTATCTTTATGAGGTCATGGGAATATCTGGGGATAATCTTCTGCCTCTTGCCAGAGCACAGTACCTGTCCGTGAGACCAGTGTCTGGGCCCACAGAGGGAGATCAACTACAAGCTCAACAGGGTTTGTCTGATATAACTGGGCTCCTAAAGAGCTCACTTGACATGGTTGCAAACAGAACCACCCTGGTGGTCAGTTTTGTTCTTGAAATGGACCATAACACTGTATTGCTCTTATTTTCATAATATGCATGATTTATTTTTGAGTACTAGAATACAAGTTTTTCTTGACTTTTTGAGGACAACCCAAAAAAAGGCACAAGGATTTCCTGGATTTGAAACATAGGGTCCTTGCTCTGGGTGGGTCGTTTTTTTATTAAAATTTCCATATAGGTGTGTTATTTTTCTGGATGGTAAACAGTTTCTTCCTAATCGTACCTCCCAGGGCAGTCCAGTTACTCTTGGGTTGTCGCCCTCCTCCAGCAGCTGAGCACTGAGCATGTTAGAATCTTAACGTGTCTCTACAAGAGCTCCTCCTTCCGCTCCTGACACCAGTCTCTCAGTCCTCAGCAGCTGAAGGAAGAGCTCTAGGATAGTGGGCTGCCTTGGAGAGACAATTAGAAGGCAGTTACTCCTCACCATTCCACATATATGTTATAGGAGTATAAGGAAGGACAAGGCTAGGTGGTAGCCTGAGGCTGGGGTGCCCTCTTTCCTAGGGGCAGTGGTGCAGACTAAGGGTAGCAGGTGGATCAGTGGGCCTGCCTCTTCTGCACAGGCTAAGCCTTTACAGGGGTTAAAATACCTGGGAGCCCCAGGTCCCTTCCCCCCCTTCCCCCCCCCCCAGCCAGGAGCCTCAGAGCCTGTAAGCTGTCTCTGTCTCACTGTTTTTTTCTTTTTGGTTCTACTGTCGCTGCATCCCGTCCCCTCCCCCTCCTGCTAGCAGCTGTGAAGGGGGAACAGGCCCCAGAGTTCATCGCTGGCGGCCGTCATTTTCTATTCCCTGGTGGCTTAATCATCATCCAGCCACCGGCCACACAGGACGAACCCCTGACCATCCCTCGCTAAGGGATTCAGAGGGGCTCAGGTGTGTTTTTCCGGTACACCAGGTTATTAAGAGGATGATTGAGTCTGAATGGGAGTTCTAGAGGCAACCTTGAGAGAGAACAGGGCGATGGGTTGGTTGTTCCCTCTGTCGTAGGAAGAGTGTGATCTCCTCAAGATGCCTAAGATGGATGCCCTGGTTTAATCTGTCACAAAGACCACCATTCCAGTGGGAGGCATGGGGATCCGTAAGGATCTCCAGGATCGTAAGCTGGAGGCTCTCCTTAAGCAGGCTCTGGATTCCATGGCCTTCACACTATAGGCCTCGATTGTGGGTACTAGGTGTCCATGGCATCTATCTGCTGGCTCCAAAGGGTTACTTGCTCAGGAAGGACAGTTGAACGTGGAAGGGGTGCAGCTGGAGTCGGCTGTGGTATACTAAGCTGATGTGTTCTATGATTTGGTATGGACCTCTGATCATTGTGGCATGGAGGATTCAGTTGCTGCACAACTTCCAAATTGCAGCTCCGTAGGCTTCCCTATAAGGGTAAGTTACTCTTTGAGGTGCTGGGGAAGCTGGTTAAATATCTAGGGGACTGGAAGGGTGGACGGTTGCCAGAAGATAGGCCCAAGGATCCTAAACTGGTTTCTTCCAGCAAAGGCAGTCTGGGGGTTTCCGTCAGTTTCAGTCCAACCGGTTCGCCCCATATTCTAGGGGCAGATACAGTCCCTGAGGTCAGCTGTTTCGAGGTTACCAGGGGATCAGTTGGTGTAGTTTCTCTTCCCTGCCAGTTCCAGCCAAGAAACCGCAATGAGGCCAGGACAGCCCAGGTGCAGCTGGTGATTGGAGGTCATCTACAGCAGTTTTATTTCATCTGGGCCAGTATCATAACTGACCAGTGGGTTCTGATAATTATTTGGGAGGGGTGCACACTGGAGTTTGCCCACCACTTGCTAACTCCGCCTTCCGTTCACCCTGTAGGTCTCCAGAGAAAGACCTGGCAGTGCGCAACACTCTTCATTGCTTGTTGCAGTTGCAGGTGGTGGTGCCAGTACCCTGAGGTCAGTGCGGATTAGGTCGATACTCTATCTTGTGGTCCCCAAGAAGGAGGGGCCTTCTGACTATTTCTCAACCTCGAGCATGTGTTTCATGCGCTGATGCAAACCTTTCACTTGGTTATTTTGGCGGTGTGACAAGTGAGTTCTCCTCCTCCCTCAATTTTAGTGGAAGCCTACTTGCATATTCCCATAAGGCTGGGCCATCAATGTTATCTGAGTTTTGCGGTGCCTGAGGACCATTGGTAGTTCCAGACACTGCCATTTCGCTTAGCTACCGCACCATGCACATTTACCAAGGTCATGGTGGGAGTGGCAGCGGCCTTGCAGAAGGAGGGAGTTCTAGTACATCCCTTTCTAAACACCTGGCTCATCTGCGCAAAGTCTGAGGTGGATGGCAGGACAGACACTCCAGCGGTTGGTGGTCTTCTTACAGAGTCTCGGCTGGGTAGTGAATGTTTCCAAGAGTCGGCTCCAACAGGTGCAGTAGCTTGTCTACCTGGGGGCACAGTTCAATACGCGGACAGGAAAGGTTTCTCTGCTGGAGGACAGGGTCCAAAAGCTTTAAGCACAAGTCTGCCATTTTTTATTTTTATTATTTATTTATTTATTTATTTACATTCTCTTATCTACCGCGCTATTCTGCATCAGTGCGGTTTACATTGAACAAACTGAAATTACATTGAACAGGGCATTATAACTTGGAGATAACTATTTTACAGGGAACATGGGCTATGGAGGGTTAAGTGGCTTGCCCAAGACCACAAGGAGCACCTGTGGGCCTAGAAACCCCAGTCCTTCCGGCCCAAGGTTGCTGTCCTCTAGTGGGATTTGAACCCCCGACCTTCCGGCCTGAAGTACCTTGCCCCAACCACTAGGCCACTCCTTCACTCTTTTTCTGCAATTAAGGGCAACAGCAGCATGGTACTACCTTCAGCTGCTGGGGTCGATGGTGGTGGTGTTGGATTAATGCCCTGGGCATGGGCTCACATGTGGCCACTGCAGCAGGCTCTACTTTTGCGCTGGTGCCTGCAGCATCAGCCCCTTACTCGAAAGCTCCCTTTTCCAGTAGAAGTGAGGCAAGGTCTGGTATGGTGGTATAGGAGAGCAGTCTAATGATGGGATTGCCTTTGGATCTGCCTCATGAATATAGGTCATGACAAACACAGCCTCTTGGGCTGGGGAGGCCACTATCTGGCACAGGTGGTTCACGGAAGCAGGATGGTGGAGGAGAGCAACTGGTCTTTCAACCACCTGGAGACGAGGGTGGTGTTACGGGCTTTCTGGGCCTTCCATTCGAGTGTGTTCCGACAGTGCAATAACAGTGGCATACATAAATTGGCAGGGCGGAACAGACAATGTGACCCTGCTAGATGAAAGTCAGGCCTGGTAGGCCTGGGTAGAAGAGAACCTCATGGCACTTTTGGCTGCACATGTGGCGGGCAGTGACAAGGTGCAGGCGGACTTCCTCAGTTGGCATTGCTCCGATCCTGGTGAATGGGAGCTGAATGCTGCGATCTTCCATGACATCACAGTCCGATGGGGGATGCCAGTGATGGATCTCATGGCCACCTGCAGAAATGCCAAGATGAATTTGTTTTTCAGCAGACACAAGGAAGCACATGTCAGAGAGTCTCGATGCTCGCTCAGCCCTGGCCGTTAGAGGGTCTCCTATATGGCTTTCCGCCTTGGGCACTCATAGGGTGTCTTCTGCACAGGATAGAGGATCACGGGGACCAGTGGTGCTCGTAGCACCAGTTTGACCATGGAGACTATGGTATGCAGACCTAACGAGGCTGCTGTTGCAGTCCTTGGTGGCTGCCAGACAGGGTGAATCTGCTTTCACAAGACCCAATTCTGATGCTGCAAGTCGATCGTTCTCACTTACAGTTTGGCTCTTGAAAGGGTGAGATTAAAGTCACAGAAGTTATTCAGCTTCAGTGTTTGCCACGATGCTGAAGTCCAGGACATGATCAGCCAATTGGGCACATGTCAGGGTCTGGCGTATGTTTTGAGGACTGGTGTGCATCAAACAGGTTGCATCCTTTTCCTGGGCATTGCCACAAATCTTACCATTTTTACAATGTTGCCTGGAAAGGGTTTGGCTCTAGACTCTCAAAGTCCAGGTGGCAGCTCTTCTTGTAAACGAGGTCACGCGTAAAGGCGGTTGCTAGGGGTGCATCCAGATATGATACATTCCTTCGAGCGGTGCAACAGGTTCGTCCTCCAGTATGGTCAGGTGTTCCTCCCTGGGACCTTACGTTAGTACTGGAAAACCTGGTAGGGCCTCTGTTCCAACCACTCGTGATGGCATCGTTGGAGGACCTCACTTTGAATATTGATCTTTCTTGTGGTCATTTGTTCTGTGCGGTGGATTTCAGAACTTCATGCGCTTTCTTGTAGAGAGCTTTTTCCATGTATATCCAGGGAGAAGGTGGTGCTGCGATCTGTACTGTCTTCCTCCCGAAGGTGCTTCTCATTTCCACTTGTATCAGTCGGCTATACTGCCTGCGTTCCCAGAGTTGGGGGATTTGATGGAGGACAGACAATTGCACCGGCTGGGTTGAGGAGACTCTTGCGCAGATACCTCAAGCAGATGGAGACATTTTGAGTTTCTGATCGCCTGTTTGTTTTGCTTGGTGGGGGGAGAGCCGCATGAGGGAGCAGCGGCCTCTAAGGCATCTATAGCTAGCTGGTTGAAGCAGGCAGCCAGCTCAGCTTATTTGGCACACAAAAAAAAAGTGCTGCCGACGGGATTGCGGGCTCATTCTACAGGGCGCAGGCAGCCTCTGGGGCAGAGTGCAGTCTGTTACCACCAGTAGAGATTTGCAGGGCAGCGCCGTGGTCCTCGTTGCCTTCCTTCGCCTGGCACTACAGGTGGTATGTCCAATCTGCGAGGGATGCACGTTTCGGGGCATCGCTACTTCAGGCTGGATTTGCTGGTCTCTCCCAGATTTGGATACTGCTTTGCTACATCCCAAGAGTAACTGGACCGTCCTGGAGGTACAGTTAGGAAGGTAAAATTAGATCTTACCTGCTAATTGTCTTTCCTTGAGTACCGCCAGGCCAGACCAGTCCAGGACCCTCCCGGCTGGGTATTCGTCGTTCAGGCAAGTCAGGAGGATTGGGGAATTAGGCTGGTAGTCACACTTTATCCCTTAAGGATAGTCCTAAGTGGATGTTTTTCGCTTGCAAGGACCGATGGTCCTACTGGGTAGCCCTTGGTCTATACATAGTTCTTCAGGCCTAGGAGTGGGCTCCACACTTCCTTCCTTGTTCATAGAGGCACCCTAGCATCCGTATTGCTGTTTGGAGGCTGTTTGGTCAGTAGGAGACTGGTGTCTGGAGTGGAAGGAGGAGCTCTTATAGTGATATGTCAAGATTCTGACATGCTCAGTCCTCAGCTGTTGGAGGAGGGTAATAACTCAAGAGTAACTGGACGGGCCTGGAGGTACTCGAGGAAAAACAATTAGCAGGTCAGGTCTAATTTCACCTTTTTCTTTGACCCAAAGCAATTGGTAACCTTTCTGGTAGGGCGTGATGAATAACTAATTTTCCACTGTTAATGTTCCATGTAACTTAATTTCAATTTTAATGTTAATGTTTTTGACATGTTCTCTGTAAGCCGCTCCTGATCTCTGGAAGGGGCGGTATAAAAAAATGCACAAATAAATAAATAAAAATAAAAATTAGCTGCGAGTTAGTTCGCTCCTATGGGGAAAATTTTCTTTTCCTATTTCTTGTCCTCTCACCTATTTAGTGGTCTAATATTGAAACAAGGATATGTATATTTATTTTCAATTGTTTGAGTTGTTTGCTAATGTAATATCCTTGTGGATTGCCTTATTCTCTTTGGGAACCTTTTTTTAATCTATAAAGAATACATTTAAAGAAAAGAATTGAACTATTTACAGTGATCAACAATGTAATTTGTGATTTTTAGTAAATGTGTTCAGTTATGTATCTGATCCAAATACTTCTTGACACATATAAGTTTTTTTTTTTGTTTGTTTTTTTTTTTAGTTGTTTTCCAGAATTCAGATATGTCTTCAATGGCTCTTAGGGGCTTGTTTACAAAGCCGCGGTAGCGATTCGCGATCGTTATCGGAGCCGCGGCCCCATTGAAATCAATGGGGCCGTGGCTCCGATAACGATCGCGAATCGCTACTGCGGCTTTGTAAACAAGCCCCTTAGAGTGCTTGGGGGTGAATTCTATATTGTGGGTGCATAGATTGCAAATGTTCTTTGACATGTTGCCTCTGTGCTTTTGGCTTTGAGTATTCTGAGAAAGTTTTGGGATTTTTATCTTTGGGCTCTGTTGTGGTTAAGATGTACGCGTGGGCTTAAGCAGTCGGCAGATTGTTTATGTATTACTTTGTGTGTTCATGATGGATTTCTATTTAATCCTGCTTGAATTAGGAGCCAGTGTAAGTGTGTTAAGGTTGGGATGATATGTTCGTTCCTGGCTAGCCCTGTTATAAGCTGTGCCACTGCATTTTGGGCTAGCTGTAAAAAATTGAGAGCATGTTTTCAGAGGCCTTTTAGAATCGAGTTACAGTTGCCCAGATGTGGGGTGATTATGACCTGGGTTACAGTTCGAAAGTGATTGTGGTCCAGCAGTGGGCATAGCCAGTGGTGGAATTCCAAAATTTTCAGAACTGATTCACTTACACCCAACAGTATTTTGATAGCATCGGGGGGTGATCGCAGCATTGGGAAAACCCCCCAATACTTCAGAATACTGTTGGGGGGCTGATTCCCCAACAAATAATGAATGCTTGGTTGCTTAGCATTCCGGAATTCTCCCCAACTCTCTTAAAAAGAATATAAACCTGGTGGCCTAGAGGCCCCCTAAAATCCCCACTCCACCTCCTGACTAAAAACCAAATAGACCTGGTGGACTTGAGGCCCCGGAATTACCTCTTCCCCGGTACCTTTCAAAATGAGCAGGGGTGTGGTGGTTTGGGGGCTATTGGGCCTATTTGGCTTTTTAGTAGGGAAAGGGGATGGGGGGATCTGGGGACCTCTAGGCTACCAGATTTATTTTCTTTTTAAGGGAGTTGGGGGTTCCAGACCGCTAGGCCACCAGGGATTCACTATCTGTTCGGGGCACCGACCCCTGACAGTATTTTGGTGGTATTGGGGGCTTTTCCTGATGCTGTGATCACCCCCAATGCCATCAAAATACAAAATGCAAATTAGCCAAATGGTGTGAAACTGCCTATAGTAACCGGTTCAGCAAACTTGGGAAATCTTAGGAATGGTTTTGCGTGAACCTGTGCGAACTGGCTGAATCCCAGCCCTGGGCGTAGCTCATGTAGACGTTTCATCTTATAGAATGAAGAGGCTGCAGCTTTCTTAATATGGGTTTGTATGTTTAGTTTCTGGTCCATTGTAACACCTAGATATTTGACCTTTTGGTTTGACCGGTAGAACGGTGTCAGTTATTTTGATTCATTCTGGGAATGAGTAGTATGGATTTTGTGAAGTGATCAGGACTTCAGTTTTATTGTAATTGCTTGAGAGGTTGTGTTTATTTAGCCATTGTGTCAATTCCTTAAGGCATGATTGTATGCTGAAGTAGTTTGGTTTATTTGTGTTAGAGGGAGCGTAGATCATCAGGTCGTCAGCCTATATACATATATGATACTGTATGTTATGTTTCTTAATAATCTCACTGATAGACTGAAAGTATAGGTTAAAGAGTATGTAGTTATTTATTTAACAAGTTTTCTATACTGCCCGATCTTGTATTCAAGGCGGTTTACAATGAACAAATAAAACCTAACATCCCAGTTTAGATCCCCTGTTCTATGTAAACAGGGTCAATAAACAATATTTGATTTACATGGTAATATAATATTCATATTTTTATATAAAATTTATCATGGGATATTGGGGGAAAGGAGCATGCGATATAGGAGTCCTTCTAGGGAAGCCTGAAGGGGTCTAGGACAGTCAGAGAACAGGGAATATGTGTATATGTTTTTAACTGAGGTGGGTGAGTGGCCTAGGGGTTATCAGGAGTCGGATCCAGTGTGTTCCAAAAACAGGAATGTTTTTTTATGGCTTTCCTGAAGTACCATAGGTCATTGATAATTCTTTTGTTCTCGGAGAGTGAATTCCAGAGTGATGGTGTATGTATTGAAAAGGCTGTGTTACAGATTACTTGTGTTTTGCTTTTGTTTTGGCCTTGAGGATTAGTAATAGGTTTTTGTTGGGTTTCCGTTTGGTTATTTTCTGGATCTTTGCTGATGAGTGTCTGAAGGATGGTTGGTGATAACTGATGAATGATTTTAAAGATAGTGAAGTAACGCTTTGTATTTGGTCCTGGTAATTATGGGTAGCCAGTGAAGTTGTTTCAAGGTTGGAGTTATATGGTTGCTTCTTGTTGTACCAGTTATTATTCATGCAGCCATATTCTGTACTAATTGAAGAGGATACATGGTCTGTTCGGTAGGCCTTGGTAAATGACATTACAGTAGTTCAGAATGGGCATTATGATAGCTTGGCAGATTGTGCGGACGTTATTGGTAAGTAGGGGTTTAAGCTGCTATTGTCATTTTATTTATATGTGCTTGGAAGTTCAGATTCTGGACTAGGCATATCCCTAGGTACTTGACTTCTGTTTTTACTGTTGTGTTATTGTGGAATATTTGTAGTGTTTTCGATGGGACGAAAGCGGTGCTCCTCGTCATGAAGAGTGCTTCTGATTTCCTATAGTTTATTAAGAGATTGTTTCTGGAGCCAGTTCGGCGACATCTCGGTGCATGATATCCTTGAATAATCGGGTCAATCTATGTTGATGGGGGTATATGCTATAATGTTGTCTGTATATATCATGTAGTTTATCTTGTATTTGGTTGTTATGTTACATTAGAGGTTGTAAGTATGCATTAAACAGTAATGCAGAGAGTGCCGAGCCTTGTGGGACTCCTTGAGGCTGATCAGTGTTGAGCAAAGGACTCCAGGCTTTCCCTAGATTTTTCTGTGTAAAGTATGAGGTAAACCATTGGAGGGTGGCTTCTTGTAGACCAATATCCTGTAGGCGTTTCGTAAGGGTGATATGGTTTGAGTCAAAGGCCGCCTTGATATTGATGAATACCATTAGGAAGCCCTGTTTAGCATTGTCTAGCCTGGTGATTATGTAGTCCAGGAGTGATGTGAATAGTGTTTCTATACTGTGTTGGTGGGAGTCAAGTGGAGCATGAATGTCTGGACCATTTTCTCAATCATCTTTGCCATACATGGGAGGCTTGAGAGAGGTCGGTATGAACTAGGGTCTGTGGTATCTAGGGTGGTGGTTTTTAGTATTGGTCTTATTACAGCTTGCTTGAGAATGGATGGGATAAAACCTTGTGTGAGTGAGAGTTTAACTATGCTAAGTAGTGTAGGGACCAATTGTTCCATTGTCATCTTAATCCAGGATATTGGGCATGGATCAAGGTGGGAGGTTGTAGTACTGACGTTGGTTATGATGATTTTCAATTCTTCTATGGATGGGATGTGGAAGGATCTCCATTGGTCGGTATGTGTTTGTGCAGAACATGCTTCTAGTATCGGTTGTTTTTGGTTGAGGTTGGATTTAAATTTTGACTCCAAGAAGTCTGCCATAATGTGGGGTTTGATTAGGAGAGTGTTTGTTCCTCCTGGTTTTTCTTTTGTTAAGGTTCGTACTATGTTGAACAGCTTTCATGGTTTATTCAGGGAATCCATGATTAGGTTCGTATGGTATTCCTTCTTACAACCATTTATTCGGATGTGGTATTCTTGCATCTTTGATGTGCAGTTATTTCGATCTTCCTGTTTTATTTGTTCTTCTCCATTTTCGTTCTATTTTCCTTAAAGCTCTTTTCAATTTGTTAATCTCGTTAGAATACCATGGAGCAATATTCTTTCTGTTGTGCAGTTCCTTGTGTGGTGCAATGGCTGCATTGTGGTATTCCAGTTGTTTATCTCTTCTAAGTCTGCTAATGCTTCTGTCAATTTATGGTATGACTTGTATGAATGTTTCTTTGTTAAACTGTTTAAATCTTCTGTGTCTTTTTTGCATCCATTGAGGTTTTTGTGGTGGGAATGGTTACGATGATGGTAATGATATGATGGTCTGAGTCAATCAAGTATGAACGGAACTAAGTTTAGGGGAGTATTAGTGGTTATTTTTCACACAGGTGATCAATGAGGGTATTGAGGTTTATGGAGTCAAAGGCTGCAGTTATATCCAAGAATATGAGGATGAATCCTTATATTGCCTTATCGAGTCTTGCTAGTAGAATATTGAATAGTGAGATAAGTAATGTTGTGGGTCCAGGGGCACAAAGTTGTGTACAAAATCTTGAAGTCGGAGCTCTACTGTTTTTCTATTTTGGCCAGGAATGGAATACTGGATATTGGTCTGTAGGAGGATTGTAGGTTGATATCCAGTGATTGGGCTTTTTAATGTGGGTCTGATTTGAGGCAGTTTTCAGTATAAGTGCCCTCTTGAGAGGGATAAGTTTTATTTTTAGCAGCACTGGTGTTAATTTGGTTCTGGTTAGCTTTGTTCATGAAAGAGGACATGGATCAAGAGGGGAGATGGTAGTATTTATAATGGACATTATTTGTTTGAGCTCTTCAGCTGAGCTTGTCTCGACTGAGGACCATATATTGCTCTTATCCTTTGTTTTTGTCAAAGGTTGAGGTCCTGTCGGACTGATTGCCTTGTGAAAGTTTGTTTTGTAGGAAGGAGACAGACTTGCGGTTGTAACTCTGATGGCCTTTGTATAGGAGGGATCTGTCTGTAGGATTTGTCTACTTGGAACAGTTCTCTAGGTCGGTTAAGTGATTTGAGTATGGTGTTCTCTTTTATGTTATGAGGTTGTTATATTCGACTTGTTTGGTTGTGTATTCATTGTGATGCATTGAGTCCTTAGTTCTTCAACATCTTTTAATTTGTTTCAGTTGTTTGGCTTATTTTATTTCCTGTGAATACCATAGGGCTTTTGTGCTCCATGCGGAGGTCCTTCCTTGTGGTGCTATAGCGAATGAGGCAATATTATCATTCCAACTGTCTTCTAGGGTGGTGAGGTCATTAGATGATGTATCTAATCTTGGGAGATTGTGTTCAAGAAGTGTCTGTTAAATTCTTTAAATCTTCGGGGGTTTTGTGGGTATGTCCAGGCTCTTCCTGTTGGCATAGAATAGTGGAACATTTGAAGGTTATGTGGTGGTCCGACAGGGGATAGCAGTTATCCTGGGGGTTTCTATGTGTAGGTCTTTGGATAGAAATAGGTCCAATGTGTTTTCCCCCTCTTATAGCTTCAAGGAAGGTTTTGACGGCGTCTAGTTTAGGTTTTAGTCACCTAGTAAGATGAGCGGTTTGTCTCTTGCTACTTTGAGAGCATGTTAGATCTATGAGCAAGGAAAGTTTCCTCCGTGTTAGTAACATATGCTTGTACTATAGGTCATGTATTTTCTATTATTAGTATATTTGATGTGTTGGTGGTTGCTGCTGAGGTAATCTTAAAGATGAAATGTTTGGCAGAGTATAAGTATCCCTCCTCCTTTTCGATTTTGTCTGGGGCAGTTATGAAAGTCCAGTGTTGGGATTATAAGTTGATTTACCAGGACATTGCACCACGATTCAGTAACGCACATGATGTCAAGTTGTTTTTAGCATAGTCTGATATTATGTGGATTATATTTTGTGTACAATGGACATTCACCAGACCACATTTGATTATTTGGGTTGGAAGTGTGTGGACTTATGATGGGGATGGCGTTCTTGGGTTTGTTTATGATCCTTTTTTTTGTCTGTCTTTTATTTTGTGTATTATCAGTATTGCTTTGGTGCATGTTGATGCTGTGGTAGAGGGACATAAGGTTATAAGCAGTAGAATAACTAAAGCAGCATTGAACCATTTCATTTTACAACTCTAGTATGGCTTTCTGTTTCTATTAAGTTGCCTGTCCTTCAATTGGTGTGCTTTGGGTTTTGTATCGCAGTTTCTTTTCCTGAGTTCCACACTAAGTATTGGATTTACCAGTTCCTCATTTCTCACTAGCGAGGTTTCCACTAAATTTGTGTGTATCTGGTTTATCCAATATGAGAGTCAGCTGAGTTGAAGGCAGTGCATGGGTTACTTATTTTTGGGGTTTATTTAGTTTGGTTTGGTGTGTCTGAGTCACCTTGTTCTGTATTCTTTGATGTCCTGGATAACGTCAGCATACACACAAGGGCCTTTTGGCATGGTCCGTAGGTCTGGGCCCGCCGATTGGGCGTTTAAATTTTAAAGTTGTTGGTGTGTCTGCTGGTTGGCTGCATGGAGAAGCAGGGAGGAGCTCGCCACATCGCTCATCCAGCAGCTGCACTGGAGAGTTTCCATGCTGCTCCTAGTCTGGCACTGGTGCACTGATCAGGCCTTTAAATTTAAAGTTGCTGTTGTGTCTGCCAATTTGCTGTCCTGGTTTCCTTTTATTTCATCATCCCCTTCAAGGTACATTTCAAGGCAATATGATGTGCTGCTTATTGCATTGGGCCAAAGGGAGCTTCTTCCTTCTGCCACCTGGAAAGTGAAGTATGTGAGTTCTTGCTCTTATTAGCTCATACTGTCCCTATCAACAGGTCAGCTTCCCTGTCCCTTCACCTCATTTAATACAAACGATACCTTCCCAGAGGTTCACTTAGATGTTAATGCTTTGTAGGAGTATGTAATTCCATGTGAATAAATCTGGGAATGTTTGTTATTGTAGAAAGTCAAACAAAGAAGATGCCAGATATCAAGGAAGGTAAAAAGAATGTTTTCTGTAACTGTAAGTTAACCATTTCTGTCCGTTGGTGATTAGAGAGATACAATTGCTTTTTGGTAATTGGATACTGTGGAATAAGGAATAACTAAAGCTGTGATCAGAAGGGTTTTTACAAAAAGTATGTTTTCCATCATCTGAAGGTGAGGTTACTTCTGTTACACTGAACAGCTCTCAACTTAGAATCTGGCAAAATGAAGGGCTTGGAGTTCCATCATGGTTCTGTTGAAAAATAGAAATTACACTTACCTGGTAATTGTCATTCCTTGAGTGACGACAGTTTAGTCCTCTACTTCTGGGTTGTGCACCTCTTCCTGCAGCTAGGAGACTGGGCATGTCAAAGTCGTGACATCACTGGATATAGCCTGCTGGTATCTCCCATCAGCCTCCAGTGTACTATTGACAAAGCAAACTCAAAGGAACAACAAATAAGTAACTACACCATAACTTTAAATAACTCCCCATTCCTCGACCGGAGGAGCCTTTCAAACCATATTTTTTTTTTTTCCTTTTCCTTTTCTTTTTGTTTTTTTTTTAACTTTACATTCATGTCCCCCCTATGCAAAAATGTATCCTATACCATCACCTCGTTCAAATAAGAGAAAAGAAAGAAAGAACAGAGAGGGATACTCACTGCGATCTAGAAACTGAAAGGATCTGTCTACTCCTTGAGATTGATGCTCCACTCCGCCTGAAAATAAACTGAAGAAATCACACTCCTGGGCAGGAATGAGGACTAAACTGTCGTCACTCAAGGAACGACAATTACCAGGTAAGTGTAATTTCTATTTCCTTATCGTTCCTCCAGTTTAGTCCTCTACTTCTGGGATGTAATAGAGCAGTAATCATTGGGAGGGACCTATCCAGCCAACTCACCACACCGCCGACCCGGAACAGGCCTCCTTTACTGCCAAAACATTTAGGCAGTAGTGGTTACTGAGGAAATGAAGAGACGACCTGGAAGCTGCTCTACCAATCCCCACTGGTGGAATGACACAGTGATTCACCCATGAAGCTGCTTGTGCCCTGGTAGCAAGAGTTGGAAAGCCCCCCGGAATCATACAACCTCGCCACCAGAAAGCTGAGGCAACCACCGCCTTAACCCAGTGCAAAATGGCCGCCTTCGCTGCTGCTTCCCCTTTGTGGGGACCTCCAACCAGCACACAAAAATAAAGAAATGAACGTCGCACCCTGCATTTAATGTTTCCTATCGGCGTAAGCTACAAATAAAAACCTCCCCTTCCAGAAAAACCGAGAACTGGAAGAGAAACCAATAGGCTCAGGAGAAAAATTAGATACCACCTTTTGGAAGGACGACAAGACTGCTCGCAAACCCCACCCTCTATCCAGAAAGGGTGAAAACGGCTCATTACATGACAACGCCTGAAACTCCGAAACTCGTCACACCGAACGAGCTATCAAAGCCACTGTCTATAACAGCAAATCCTTTACCGATGCCTGGAGTAAAGAATCAAAGGGATCTTTAGCTATCGCCTCTAAGGCCCAATCGGGATCCCCCGGCGGCACCCGAACTCTCCTTGAGGAGCACAGTCGGATCCCAACTGAAGGAAACGCTACACATCGATCCGAACACCTAGCGCTATCCCCTTCACAGAACCTCTACAGGTGGAAATAGTCGCCCGCTGGATCCTCTAAGGAACTGGCCGCAAGTTCCTTCAGACACTGTCCTGCAGAGAACTCAGACCAAGGATACAGATACCTTCGTTGCCTGGACTTGCTGCCATGAACAGCCACCTTCCAAAAGGCGCTAAGCACGGACCTATGTAGCAGAAGCAGCCTGCCTCCTTGCTCACAACAAGGTGGCGAAGACTGCCGCAGAATAACCCTTCTTCTTGAGCCCCCATCCATGTAAAGGCCAAACCGTAGGCGGGCACCGATCCACCTGAGACATTCGGCGCAGACCTAGCCACAACAGAACGTCTGCTACCGACAACTTCTAGGAAAAGCCTGTCGGAGGCGAATGAGAAAAGCCTAGTACGGCCGTCTCGTCCAAGCGGGTGCTACCAAGAGTACCTTTCTCCGAACGCCCCGACACGCCACCTAGTTGCCCTATGAGAGCCCACGGGGAAAGGACAAGACCGACCTAATTGGGAGCTTACTGACCCTCGAATTGGATGAACCATCAGCTGCCCCATTCCTCCACCAGAGAGACCTCCGGGTGAACCCCAAGGAAGCCAATAATATTAGCTAGCGCTTGAATTAAGCCATAATGCACATTTGCCCCATAAGGCAAATCAGGCTCTAGTCGACTCAACTCCCTGACCCTTCCTGTTCCAGGCGAGTAGACTGCCGTAAACACTGCGACCACCTGAAGCATGCTCTCGCCTCCCCAGGCTCCACAAATGGGAGCTGGTAAGGCCAGAGCATTGCCCCCAACGATCGCTTCAGTGAACCATCTACTTTCCTATCTTGCGATAAAGAAGATTGCTAGGGCTCTCTTCCATACAGTGAGTCTACACCCCATGGTAGTGCAAGGTGTGCACCCACCCACATAGCACCCAGGCATGCCCCTGCTTAGCCTCAAACTGTCAATCAAGAACAGGCGAATTCAGGACAGCTGAATACTTTTTTTTTTTTTTGACAAAGACACCTCTTAACCAAAAATTCCGTCAGCATATGTTGAGACGCTCTTTCCGAGCCAACAATATGAAGTAGAAAGAACTCCCAAACACAGGCATACCAATCCACGGCCTTCCTGCTAGAGGAACGCCCCATTCCGTCTGACTGCACAAAGATGGACTTTATATTTTAAGTTCAACTAGCACCTGGTGATATGAAATACAGCTCTCATTACGCAGTGGCAATTGAGTCAGCAATGAAGAAGCTGAGAAACTGCAGACAAGTTCCCATTATACCACCTGGTAAAGACTCCACTTTTAGACCACTGAAGCAAAAAAGCATGCAAGAGTGCCTTGTGTCCTGCCAGTAACTGATCAAATTGAAGTGATTCAGTGTATTTATTTATTTATTTATTAAATTTCTTATATACCGCACTATTTGCCATCAGCGCGGTTTACACAGAACATAAACATCTGACAATATACATATGTCTGGTCATTACATTTAACAGGAAATGGCCCCTCCTCCAGGCTGACTCCACATTCACAGTCTAAACCGGCAGTCACCTTGGCTGATGCCGATCAGCGTGGAAGCCATTTTGTAAGCCCAGCATATGACGTATGCCTACTAGAGTCTGAGCCGCTGCCATTGCTGCTAGAGAACTAGCCTGGTTGCGTGCTTCTGGCCCCCCATTAAGGCATTCGCTGAACACTAGCAGAGACTCTCCGTACTGGAGAACCTCTGAGAAATGGAATGGGAGCCTAGATAGCTTCAAAGGCCAGAGGTCTATTTTGCAACCTCTCGCCACTGAGCTGCCTTTTCCATATGTAAAATTAAACCACATATAGCCAAAATTAAGACATTACAAATCTACCGTAAAATCTTATAATTTGGGCAAAGCCAAACTAAACGGGAACATGTTCCATTAAGAAACTACACAACTATAAAAACCTTCCCATGACATAATGCTTATGGCAGAGCATTCCACATCTGTGGACTGGCCATGGCGCTCACCCAAGCACTTGTTACAACTGTCCAAGAGAGTTATCACTATAATTCCTTTTGACTTGAAGATGTTTACAGCGGAACATAGCGCTATAGCACAGCAGCTAAGCCAAAATATTACCTTGCCATATAAACCGACTTGAACGCTTTATAGGACCTTCTATGGATAGCGGAAGGAGATTCTTGTAAATCAACATAGCTATGCCCCTTTTTCTTCTCTTTTCTTTTTTTTTTTTTTTGAAAGTATAGGACTCCAAAAACCAAGTTTCCACCAACTCCAATGAAATCCAAGCAGAGCAGCTAAAATTACCCGAACTGCTCCTATAGCTTTGCAAGAAGCTACCAGCCCCCGCTGCATCCAGTTGTCCTTCCCCCCCCCCTTATCCTGGGGGATTCTGCATTGCAGGCGGCGTTGCACACCCCCTGCCAGCCTACTGCATCTGCCAGGGAGATGAAGAGCAAAATAGAAAGTAGAACCCCTGGAAGCAAACAGTGTCCCGTCCTTGGGATTCAGGACGCAAAAGGTAAAAATCAAAAGGAAAATCAACAGGTTAGCTAAAAATAAACAAGGCTATCTCTCACTAAAGCAAGTTTCTTTTTCTTTTTGAAATCCCACCGAAGTCCGTGGGACCCAAGCTTCCGAACACAGCCCCTAACGCTGTGCATTAACCACAACCAGAGAAAGGAAAAGAAATGAAACCCTGCTCTAGTAATAGATGAGAATTTCCTGGGAAGGGCATGCTAAGTGCTGCTATGAAACACACAGGCCCCTCTCCCGGCCTTCCTGCAGTCAGAGAAATAGCAGTGGAATACACCGACCACCTTGCAAATGGAGGTCTTAGAGGTTGTTGCCTGTGTGAACCTGATGAGTAATATGATTTTGTATTGTACCACTCACCCCCCAGGGATGGGGGGCACTGAATACTATATGTGAGTCATGAGCAGCGCTGTCATTCGGTGACCTTTAGGGCACCAGAGCCCAACCAATGATACCGAAGTTAAGAGCTTTAAATCTTGGTCATATAATCTGGAGTCTCAAAACCTTACCTCACAGTACAGAGGCTCTGTGGTGATTTCTTTCCTGACTTGCAGAGAACGATCAATTTGATAATTAATGGCTGCATACACACAGTCATAGAAAGGCACTACTGAGAGTACCAGCTGCCCTCTGGTGGCCATAGACCATAGCACAGGCACGTGGTTGACAGTTTAACAGTCTATTTTTTTTTTTAATATCCTAAGGTTTCCTAAACCTGCCCGTGGTGAATTTTGGGCAGCTTTCACTATAGAATACATAAAAGCATACTTCTAGGCTGTCCCTCCTAACTGCAAGTTAGGGCTCTGCCCTTGAACCTAAAAGCTGGCAATTTGCCTAATATCCTGGGACTTAACAGATGCTCCTCAGAGACATGATTAGGAGGGAAAGAACATGAGGTATCAGTGATCAATGCCAAAACTGCTGTCCTATAAAACTAAGAATAAACTTAAAAATAAAGAGAACTGACAACAGCCCCCTTAAGGCTGAAGAATACCCTGAGCCTAAAAAAAAAAAACTACAAACAAAAGAAAGAAACAAACACTAGGCCCAAAAATCTAGCTATTTTGCCTGTTTGTTTTCCTCACACAGGCAGCACACTGCAACTTCCGCCATGCGGTCCAAATACCAAGAGAGGAAATGGCCGCCCCTTCACCAATGAATTTTGGTGCCAAGAACAGCAGCCGCTGCAAAAAGGAGGCCTCAGCAGACCGACCGAGCCCGAAGGCCTTACCTGCAGGGCCGAAAGCCACACAGCCTGCTCCTATAACCTTGAATTCATCCGATCCTCAAGCCACGCTGAGGCACCTGGCAGCCGCGGCGAGGATCGTTCAGCCGGTTCCACAGAGTAAAATTAAAATCCCGCAGCAACGGAGAGGCTCCGTCTCACACAACTTCAGTGTGGCTGTACCGGTCCCGGAGCTCTCTCCCGTACTGTCCAGGGAGAGAGATCCGCACCGGCAAATGCCTGCAGCAAGTGAAAATCACTGACAAGGAGGGACGGCGAGAGCTGCTATTAATTTAAAGAGTCAGGCTCAAATTTAAAATTACTGTAAATAAGGAAATTTGCTCCTAACCAAAGGGAACTAATCCCTGATTGCCAATTAACCAAAGGTAACTGAATGAAAAGTAAAATTAAAAGTAAATTAAAGGTAAAAATCAAAAAACAATAGAATTTGTCACACTAAATGCTCCTTATCTGTGCCCAAGTGAGCCCAGAAGCTAGGCTCACTATGTCCTCCCGCTGCAAGGAGACTGGACACACTGGAGGCTGATGGGAGATACCAGCAGGCTATATCCAGTGATGTCACGACTTTGACATGCCCAGTCTCCTAGCTGCAGGAAGAGGTGCACAACCCAGAAGTAGAGGACTAAACTGGAGGAACGATAAGGAATAACCCCTCTCATATGTTCTTGTCACAAATCAGAAATGAGGTTTAATTGTTGTTTATTCATTCAAAAATATTTGACATTCATTCTCATATTCTGATACTACAGCTAGCAAGCATTCACATAAATAGAACCCCCCCCCCCCCCCAAGCTAAGATCACTGCATTCATCAGAAAATTACATTATACTTCTGGTTTAAGCACCCTTCATCAGAGCTACAAAATGTACAGCAGAATTTAGATTCACAGGAATCTCAAGAGTCATATTGTCCCTTCCATGGAGGACCCTGGAATAGGACGGAGGCCACCATCTCATTTTACTGGGATTTAAACTGGTGGCTGAGGTGAAAAGCCCTGTGCCTGGAATCTGACATGTGTCAGATCATATTTTTATTAGAGTAATGGTGTAAAAATATTTAGAAATTTATATGCCTGGTTTTACTTTCCCCTGTTGATTTTTCTAGTTAGTTTTAGTTTTTTGAATGGTTCTGTACTGACAGCATTGAAAACCAGCATCTCCATTTCTTCACCAAGTAGGTGCAGTACAAAAAATAGCAACGTGAGCATCTCCCATGCTGTCCTTATCTTGCATTATTAAAAACCTGACAATCTGCTAGTGTGGATTCACCTAGCTCTAAACCAATGACCAGCACAAGGGTACTTGCCTAAAGTCCAAGGGCACACTGAGAAGCAAGATACTCAGAAAAGAATTTATTAAGACCACATAGGTAAAACGGTAGGCAACCAGGAATACCAAAAGTACAAAGACCCTACACGAACCATATTTCAGCAAGAGCTTTCTTCAGGGTCAGAACTCTGTGGTGTACTCTCTTCTATTTAAATCATTTCTTTTGTGGTGTAAATATAGAAGAGAATACACCACAGAGTTTTGACTCCTGAAGAAGGCTCTTGCCGAAACACTGCTCGTGTAGGATCTTTGTGGTATTGGTATTCCTGGTTGCCTCCTGTTTCACCTAGCTTTATACAGACGTTAACTTTGCTCAGATTGTTGACAAGTGGTGCTAATTAATGCCAAACTGATATGGTTTTTGTGATGTTGGTATTTGTCAGCTCTTTTCACTTAAGGTAGCAAACACGTTTCAGATGGTGGTGATTTTTTTTTAGGGCATTGTCAGCTTGATCCGAAGAGTTTCTTTACCCTGTGCCAGATTCTTGAAGCTCCCCAATCACACTTGACGTTGCAACAAGGCTATGACTTGGAACGCTTTATGACCATAGACTTGGATATGCAGCTGTTCACTGTATGTAAGAAAAATAATTGTATCGCACCACAGGTGTCAACTAGCACAAATTATCTTTACAAGTATTTCACTAAAATGGATTGCCAGCTAGGCCTGTATTGCTGGCTCAGCTGTTATCAGAAGAAACTCTTATGGTTTTCCATTTGTTTTAATCACACATTTAGGCATTTTTACATCCTGGGTGTTACAAGTTTTATTTTCTCTTCATATAGAAATACATCCTGGTAAGTGAAAAACAAAACACCCTCAAATGACAACCCCTCTCCCTCCCTTCCAAACATCTTCAATAATTAGACTGTAGGGTCTTTTGTTCTTGAGAGCTGCCTAATGCAGTGTCCAGTGTTCCTTCTAAGCTTTGTGCATGCACACACATTCTGAACCCTGCGCATATTGCAAAACATAGCATGCTCAATAAATACAATACTGAGACAATTTTTTTATTTTTTACTATAAAGCAGCACAGAGAAACTGAACTAGTCATATCTGCCTGATCTTAGCAGCTAAGCATAACGACTTAAATTGACACTGTGCTCAGTTGGCTGTTCAAATCCCAATGATAGCATGGTGCTATGATATTAATTGTAGATTTTTAAATTGAATAATGACAGTGTTGCTAGTAATGTTCCCTCTATGCTGCAATGGAGTGCAGTCATGTCAGAAAATAATTCTTCTACACATGAATTAAGTGTCATGCAGATCCTTGCTTTCATCACTGTCAGCTTAGCTGTGGAGTTCACCACGTCCTCTCCAACTTCCACCCAACTTCCAGTGCCATTTTCACTCTGCAACTTGCCAAACTCTCTGACACTTCCAACTAGAGGAGAAGTGGGTTGGCACTCGAACCAGGTTTATTTAAATTGTTTTAGTACAGACGAGACAAATTTTCTTGGAATCTAGGAGCCAGCCTAAAAATCTAGGGGCTGGCTACCAAACCCTAGGCCATAGTGCATATCTCACCCACCCAAAAGGGGTATATCGTGGTTACTTTTTTAGGTTTTAAGACCTGATTTATTAAGCCTGTTTTAACATTTTTTTATGGGAAAAAGCTTAATAAATCAGGCCCCACTCATCCTCCTCCTCCTTCCACCATCTGCAATGATCCTTTATTTATTTTATTTATTTATTTATTGTTCTTTTATACCGCACTCTTTTTCATCAGCGCGGTTTACATTAAACAGAAATACTCATTACAATCAACAAATTGTGATAAGTTTACATATAACAGGAGTAGTCAACTGGGAATTTAACTTTGGGAAACTTTGTACATATTTGTAAATAGCATATATACAGGGGATAGGATTTCTTAGTTACATCTTGAGTAAATAAGGTATATACAATTTTACTGTGCATGTTAGAGGGATGGTGATGAGCTTTGGAAATGCAGAATGAAGAGATGGTGTTTTATAGCTTTTCTGAAATTCTTGAGGTCCGTAATAGCTCTTATGTTGTGGGGAAGGTTGTTCCAACATCTGGGTGCATAGTATGCAAAGGCCCTGTCTGATGTTGAATGTTTGCATTTTGTGGTCTCTTGTGGAATAACTAGGGTATTTGCCGCTGCTGACCTCCTGGATCTAATATTGGGAGTCGGATGGATGAGTTTTGAAATTGATGAAGGAGCTATAGTATTTATCGCCTTAAAGGTCATGAGGAGAGCTTTATATGCTATTCTGCAGTAAATAGGTAGCCAGTGAAGCTCCATTAGGATGGGTGTTATGTGTTCGCACTTTGAAGCACCGTATAGAACTCTGGCTGCGGCATTCATGGCTAGTTGTAATGTATTTAGGGTGTTTTTAGGGAGACCATGGAGTATTATGTTCGCATAGTCGAAGTGGGGTGTGACTATGGTTTGAAATATGGTTCTGAAGCTGTCTGGTTCGAGCATGTTTTTCAGATGACGCAGAGTCCTTATTTTGAAATAAATAGTTTTTACAGTGCGGTTGATATGTTCTTTAAAATCCAGTCGCTGGTCGAGTATTACTCCAAGGTATTTTATGGACGGCTTGATTGGGAGGTCTGCGTCTCGTACTTTTAGTATATCAGGGGGTGAGAATGCTCTGTTTTTCGTGATTATGAGTACTTCGGTTTTTTTGTAGTTTATGCGCATATTCTGGGTGAGGAGCCAGTCTGCTATTGCATTAAAGCAATCTATTAGTGTTGTGAAGTCTGGAAGCTTGACGTTGATTGGTGTAAATATTAGTACATCGTCTGCATAGATCAACGAGGATATGCCATAGGAACGAGTGATGTTGCATATAGGCTGCATATAAATATTAAATAGCAGCGCTGATAGGGAGGAGCCCTGAGGTACTCCTTGTTTTAACTGGAAAGGTTGTGATGTCCCTGTAGTAGTCCTGACATGTTGCAGGCGATCTTCCAGGTATGATTTGCACCATTCCCATGCCAGACCGTGGATTCCCTTGTCAAATAGGCGGGTTAGAAGTATTTCATGGTCAACAGAGTCAAATGCTGCAGATATGTCCAGGAATATTAGGGCAAAGCCTTTTTTGATGTCGTCTAATCCACTGATGAGTGTGTTGGTTAAAGTGGTCAGCAATGTCTCTACTCCGTGGGCTTCCCTAAATCCGTGCTGACTGGGGTCGAGTGGTGAGGAGGTGTCTATGTGTTGTTGTATTTGATTGTTGGTTACTTTCTCAATTATTTTGGATAGAAGCGGTATACTAGAAATCGGGCGGTACGATTCTTCCTTTGATGGGTCTAGTTGGTTATTTTTTAGCAGCGGTCTTATGGAAGTCTGTTTTAGAGCCGATGGGAAGATGCCTGTTGAGAAGGACATCTTTATTATATTTGCTATGACTGGACTAAAGTCAGATCGCAGAGCTCTTATCCAGTGTGCTGGGCAGGGGTCGTTAGGTGCTGTGGTGGTATTCATTTGGGCTATAATGTCTTCGATGTATTTGGCTGAGGGCGGTGAGAGCTTTAGTAATGGGGAAACTCGTACATGTTGTTGGGATGGACTAGGTGATGAAGAAATTGTTGTTCTTATAGCTTTAGATTGTATAAAATTAGCGTACTTCTGCGGGTGAATGAGTTCCTGTTGAGGAGGTGATGGTTCTGTAGTTAGTGACTTTACTAGATTGAAGAGTTCCCGAGGTTTGTTTAGGGAGCGGTTGAGGAGTTCAGAGTGGTATGATTTTCTTGTGTTCCATATTGCTTCACGATGGGTCTGCAGGTGTGTCAAGTATGTTTGTTGAACTGTTGAGTTTCGCGATTTACGCCACTTTCTTTCGAGCTTCCTCAGGATGGTAAGAGACTTCCTTAGATCTTGTGAAAACCATGGTGCATATGGTCTTTTCACAACATTGTTCTTTGTTGTAGTGTTTTTACGGGCTGGTGGTAGTATAGCGTATTGGTTGATAGTTTCATTCCATGTGTTGACCATTTCATTGATGTTGTTAGAAGGTTGATTGAGCCTTGGAAATATGTGTTTCTTGATTTCTTCTTCGTTGAAATGTTTGAAGCGCGTGGAGTTTGTTGGTGACTGTTTTGCTTTATAATGTGAGAGGACCTGATATGATGGTATTGTGAGTTGTTATCAGGCTATGATCTGTCCAAGGGACCGGAGTGATGGATATGTCGAAATCATCATTATTGGACATGTATGTGGGTGGAGCGAAGACAAGGTCAAGCACGTTGCCATGTAGATGGGTAGGTTGGTTTATGAGTTGGTTGTAGTTGAGGTTTTTCATTGCGTCTAGGAATGTATTAGAAAGTGCAGGTTGTATGGAAGGGAGGTTGAAGTCGCCCATTAGCCAGTTAGGTTTCTCTGGGTGTACTGGGTTGCAGGCTAAGTCAATTACACTGGATAATTCTTCAGATGTTGAGTTCGGTGTCATATATATAAGGTTGATGGTATTGTGGTTGTTGTATATTGAGATAATATCTAATTGTTCTGTGCTCTTGGTAGTGATTGTGCGATATTGGAGGTCAGTTTTTGCTATAATGGCAACCCCACCTCCTCTTTTATTTGCTCTGTTACATGTGTATGTGGAGTAATTAGGTGGTGTAATTTGGTTTATTATAACTGCATCGGAGTCTGAGAACCAAGTTTCTGTGACCATTAAAATGTCAAGATTTCTTTTGATTATTAGGTCTGCTATGGCTGGCCATTTCTTGCGTGCAGATCTTGCGTTTATAAGGGCACAACGGAGACCTTCTTGTTGAGGAACAGATCGGCTTCGTTTTGTGCTGGATGTTTGGTCTATTGCTATATGTAGAAGGTGAGAATGTCTCTTATGGTAGGGATTTTGTGGATATTGGTGAAAGCCGTGGAAGTGTTTTTTGTTTGTGTTTGTGTTGTGTAGTGTAGTAATATGGTGGTGATCTTGTGATAGTGATTTAGCTTCGTATAGTATAATGAATAGTAGGCAAATTACCGTTATGACTGGTGCGGTCATTGTTGCTGACACTGTGGGCGAGGAGAGCTTTTGTAGGTACGTTTGGGGAGAAGCTAAATTAACTTTAGCTGCAATAAAGTTAATTTGAAAAGGAAAGACAGCCTGTGAGGAGCCCGCCCCCATGACATCACTTCCTCGGGCTCTGCGATGACCGGAGGGCTCCTGACACAGTTTCTCTTTACTTTTCAATGTAAGTGTAGTGCAGCCGCTGCGCTGTACAAAGCAGAAGCAGCGGCTTGGGCAGAGGGGGTGTGTGTGTGTGTGAACCAGCAAGGGGGGGGGAGTGTGAGTGAACCAGCAAGGGGGGGGGGAGTGTGAGTGAACCAGCAGTGGAGGGGGGGGGGGTGGTGTGATTGAACCAGCAAGGGGGGGGGGCGCGATGGTGTTATTGAACCAGCAGGGGAGGGGGTAAGTGAGTGAGTGACCCAGCAGGAGGGGTGAGTAAGTGACAGGGGGGTGGGTGAGTGAACCAGCAGTGGAGGGGGGGGGGTGGTGTGAGTGAACCAGCAGGGGAGGGGGGTTGGTGTGAGTGTTTGATTCCTATTCAAGAGAATTACTTTATATATAGTCAATATAGGCACAGAGGTAAATTTTTTTAACATTTTCTAATGGTGGTGTGCCTCGTGATTTTTTTCATGAAAAAAGTGTGCCTTTGCACAAAAAAGGTTGAAAAACACTGGTGTAGAGGTAGAGTACCTGCATGTGTGCGTGGTGCTTCACTGTCCAACCGCTTGCACTCTTCCTTCCCCCAGCACTCCAACCCTTCTCCTGCTGTCCATAACCCGCCCCCGTTTCCCTTCTCTCTCCCCTCTTGCGCTCACTCCCCTGCTCTCCATTCCCCCTCCCCCATTCTTTCTTAAATAAACCCTGCTGCTCTCTTAACATTTCTTCAGCCTCTGCACCTTTTTTTTTTTTTTGCAGGCTCTATGGGGCAGTTTCAGTACTTCTGCTACACTTCTGCCCACAGGGATCCCATTTCCTGTGGGCAGATAGTACTGGTTTTAGCCAAGATTGTGCAGCAGGTCTGCCTGCAGAAAATAAAATCTGCATGGGCAGAAATACTAGAAAAGGCCATGATAGCACTGTCTTGGCCATGATCTGCTTGCAGGAGGTGGGATCCCATGGGCAGAAGCACTGGTCTCTGCCACGAGGGTGGCCTTTTCCAGCCCTTTTCCCCATGTATGCTCTAAATCCCAGCTACCAGGTCTGATTTTCAGTCACCATGGTGACCTGGTGCTTGGGGTTTGTCGAGCCTTGTAATAGATCTTAACAGTGGAAAAAAAGTATATTCTCAAAGGAGTCAATTTTCAAAAAGAATTGCTGCAATTCAAATGAAGACATAAGTAAGACAGAAAACCCAATATTAATGTATTGCTATTAAGGTAATGTAATTTTCTTAAATTTTGTTGTCATGTTATGATTACATTTTCAGTCTGTAGCTTCTTCTTGCAGATTTGGTCAGTGGACGTTTGTACATATGTTGAAAATTTTGCATGCAAGCCGTATATTGCATAGAGGGAATGTTGGTAGTATCCACTGCAAATGTTGGAATACGAAGCCATAGTAAATTTCTTTGTCTTCCAAGGACTGAATCCTTGGCAACACTGATGTGGAGTACAGTGAAGGGATTTCTTATGTATGCATGTTTTTTTAATTATCTAAAATTAGTTGAAGGCATGTGCCCTTTTCCTGTAAAATAAATTTGATTTGAAAAGCACTAGACTAATGGGAGAAGAGAGAACACCGCAGTGGCAGTCAGGCAGCGGGAAAAAGTGAAGTAATTTGTTAAATGTGAGAAACTGTCCATGGGGCTCCATGGAAAGAAGCAGACTAAGGCAAAATGGTGGTGCCACAGCGGGCAGGAAAGCACATGAATGCACAGAAGAGGTTCCAAAAGCTTGTCCATAATAAAAAAAAAAAAAGCAATAAATAACAAAAACATAAAACAAATTATATATATATAGAAGAACTGTTAAATAAATAAATAAATATATATAAAAATATATATATATATATATATATATATATATATATATATATATATATATATATTTTTTTTTTTTTATATCTATTTCTCCATGAGCAAATGAGAAAACGTCCTCATGTATGGATGACATCATCTGATAGATTCCCAAGTGGAAGTATTCCCAGCTGCTCCTGGAAGCTTTTCGAACCCCCTCTGCATGCATGTGGTTTCTCGCCCACTGCGTGAACAGACAAAGGAGGGGGGGGCTGACTCTGTTGGTCAGGTGGAATCACCAAACCACACTCTCCGTGCAAGAGGGGAACAAACTAACACCCAATAAAACACATCTCATTCTAATTACACACGTAACTGGCACAATATTCTCGGATTTCTTCTTTGCAAAAGGGTTCCTTTATTATATCGCTATCTCTAGGAACAAGCAGGAATGTAGTCTTCACATAAGGGTGACATCGGTACCGATGGAGCCCACGCGGGAACGCTCCCCAGCGTCCAATAGGAAAGCTTTTGGCAGCATCCCACTGTGCCTGCATAGCTGCCTTCCTGCCTTTCCAGCTCTCCCCCCTCAGTTCTTCTTTTTCTTCGGAGCCGACAAGAAGCAATTCCTGTCACCGCAGAAAATTTGTCCGTCCTTATTTTTTGTGGTAGTGTCTGTCTTCCCGTCGACACTGGTGCCGACCTCTGTTGGTGCTTTCTTTCTTTCTAAAAAAAAATTCTGTGAGGGAAAAATTATTTTCCTTTTGGGCACAGGTTGCCATCTTAGGCTTAGGCCTTCCCTTTTTGTCACGGACAAAATGGAAAAACCATCCAGTGGTTTTAAGAAGTGTTCCAAATGGTGGCAGTACCATTTCGGCCACAGACACTCACGACTAGTGTCTAAAATGCTTAGGACTGGATCATCAACCTTCAGAATGTCCTTTGTAGGAAGATGACAAAAAGAGGCCTACAGAACTGAGCTGCAAAGCTGGGCACCCGCTTTGCCTCGGATGCAGTATGTTTTGCATCAACGTCATCGAGTCTTCCTCCCAAGGATCTCAGTTATCGAAACCTAGATCTTCATCAAAGACTGGCCGTCCCTCCAAGGATAGATCTCCTTCTAAGCATCGAGATGCCTTGGGTGTTGCCCTGGAGGGGGACACACCGGACAAACAACCCCAGCGGGAGGACCTTGCCTCCAGAGCCTTAGTGGGGTCCCAGGATGCTCCCGAAGCCTCCACCTCTGGAGAGCTCCTGGTGCCATACTCGAGGATCGTGGCCTGCAATTCCAGTACTGATACCCAAGCATCGGCAAACTCCATGGATCAATGTATCCTTGCCATCGAGCGGAGCTTAGCGGCCTTATTGGCTGCCTCGGTACCTGTAAAACCTTTACAGTCAATCCCTCAGGCATCGGTACCATCTCTGGTACAGACATCACCTGCATCAACTTTTTTGCCACTTACCACGCTACTGCCCATGCTGGCCCTTGAATCCGTTTCCGGTACCGAAGATCCGGCACGGCAAGTCTCAGCTACCGGTTTTGTGCGGTACAGAGTATGTGCAGAGCATGAACACCCTGCCCGTCAATACTTTGAGTCTTCGGACTCTGATTTGTCAGATGATGAATCAGTCATAAGAACATAAGATATGCCATACTGAGTCAGACCAAGGTCCATCAAGCCCAGTATTCTGTTTCCAACAGTGGCCAATCTAGGACATATGTACCTAGCAGTTTCCCCAAGGGACACAGGTTCCACAATGCTTGTATTGGTTCAAGCATTGATATCCTGGGTCCCTTCTTAATAATGGTTTATGGACCTTTCCTCCAGGAACTTGTCCAAACCTTTTTTAAACCCAGCTACACTAACAGCCTTTACTACATCCTCCGGTAACAAATTCCAGAGTTTGATTACACGTTGAGTGAAAAAAATATTTTCTTTTATTAGTCTTATATAGTTTACCCTGTAGCTTCATTGCATGTCCCCTCGTCTTTCTATATTCTGATAAGGTAAACAATCGATCTACGTTTACCCGTTCCACTCCGTTCATTAATTTATAGACTTCTATCATATCTCCCCTCAGCCGTCTCTTTTCCAGGTTAATGAGCCCTAACCTTTTTAGCCTTTCTTCATAGGAGTATCCTTCCATCCCCTTTACCATTTTGGTGGTCGATACCCGGGACATGAGAACTATCCCGGAAGACCTATCTCTGTCTCCACAACGTTGCATGTACCCTCCGGAGAACATGTCTTTACAAGACTTTATTTGCGATGTTACTCGGGGTCTGTCCATAACGGAGACATCGGAGAAAGGAACCTAGGGCTGAAGAAATTCTTCAGTACCCTACAAAGGAAGCTGCTACTCTCCCTATTCATTGCATACTTCATGACCTTATGCTTTTGTATGTGGGAGACACCCCTAACCATCTCTCCACATACATGACGACTCGTTACCATGTATTGGAGTATCCTGGTTTTCAAAAGATG
Organism: Ichthyophis bannanicus; assembly: GCA_033557465.1. Taxonomy (NCBI): domain Eukaryota; kingdom Metazoa; phylum Chordata; class Amphibia; order Gymnophiona; family Ichthyophiidae; genus Ichthyophis; species Ichthyophis bannanicus. The sequence continues at coordinate 86,749,158 of CM066034.1, read as the reverse complement.
CAATTACCACACCATTCCATGGTGGTGGAATCGGCAATGCATAGAATAAAGGGTGCTAAAACACATTCCTCAAACCCTCCAGGTAGGGAATCGAGAACCCTTGATGCCTTTGGTCGACATTGTTTTCAGGCCTCCATGTTATCAGCCAGGATCAGTTCCTACATACTCTATATGGGTATGTTCCTTTAGAGAGGTGGCTAAGGATTTGGAGTTAACGGCTCCTCTTCTCCCTGATGACAAGAGAGTGGATTTTCTCATCCTTGTGAAGCATGCTCAAAATATTTCAAAGTTTAACAGGGCAAGTTTAACAGTGCATCAGCAGGACTTCATCCATCTGCATTGGTGCACGCAGGATTGCTTGGCTCCAAGCATCGGATCTTGAATGGTAGGTTCAAGATATGCTGGGTAATATCCCTTGCACTGGGGAAAACCTTTTTGCCAAGGATTGGCAGGACAAGGCCCCTCTGAGTCTGAGAACAATATTCTTAATAGACTGTCTAGATCTACTGCTAACCCAGTTAGGAAAAAAGCAGCAAAGAAAGCCTTTTTCAATAAGAAGTACTACTATCCTTCTTACACCCCTGCTGTACAGTGTCAACACCATGCTCCTCAGAAGGGGCAGCAGCCATCAAAACAGCAAAAGAAGGCTTGGACTCTTAAGTTACAGCCTCCTCAGGGTCTTTGACTCCTTTCTGGAGAACATAGCCATTCTGCCTCAGGAGATTCCAGATCCCATCTACATTCCTGGCAGACTTTGTCTTTTTGCCCACAAGTGGCATCTTATCACATCAGAGCAGTAGACCTTGTCCATAGTACGGGAGGGGTAGAAGCTTCATCTACAAAGTCTACCCCCACCCCTGGACTCCTTCAAGAGAATTCCACTCTCAGCCCCCCTCACTGCTCTGTTGCTGCAAGAGGTCACCTCGCTTCTCTCTCAGGGCGCAATAGAAGAGGTTCCACCATCCCAGCGGGGAATGGTCTTTTTATTCTCCATACTTCCAAAGAAAACAGGAGGGTACAGACCGATTCTGGACCTCGGAGAACTGAACAAGTACTTACTACAGGAGAAATTAAAAATGATATCCCTAGGAGCCCTTCTCCCCTATCTCCAGAGTCAGGATTGGCGCTGTTCTCTAGATCTAAAGGAGGCATATACTCAAATGCCGATTCACTCACAGGATAGAAAGTTCCTGCGCTTCATCTTTCAAGGGAGACATTATCAATACAGAGTCCTGCATTTCAGCCTTGCCTCTGCCCCAAGAGTCTTCACAAAGTGCATGACGGTACTAGCCGCATTCCTAAGGACTCCAGGGATATTTGTCTTCCCTTACTTAGACGACTGGGTCATTTGAGCAAACACCTCTCTAGAGGCCAGTCTTTCCTTTTCGCACACCATGCAAGTGCTGCAACACTTGGGATTTGTTATAAATCTTCCAAAATCCCAACTCATTCCCTCTCAAACTCTAGAGTTCATAGGGGCTCTCATAGACACCCAACAATCGAGAGCATTTCTGCCCCAGCCCTGCCGTGCTCTACTCAATCAGTTAGCATCTCAGGCATGCCTCAAGAATTTTCTCACTGCTAGAATTGCTACAACCTCTGAGTCATATGGCATCAACAGTGCATGTTGTTCCATATGCTCATCTACATATGCGCGCAGCTCAATGGACACTGGCTTCCCAGTGGTCTTGGGCATTGGGTCACCTCGGAGACAAAATAATGGTCTCTACCCGCCTAATCTCGTTTCTCTCTAAATGGTGGCAATCCCCAGAAAACCTTCTCTTAGGGTCACCTTTTCAGATGCCAGCACTTCAATGTACCCTAGCAATGGCTGCGTCCAAATTGGGTTGGGGAGCTCATTTGGACAATCTCTCCACTCAGGGGCTCTGGTCTTATCAGGAGTCAGAACTTCACATAAATCTGCTAGAACTCGGAGCCGTCCACAATGCTCTGAAAGTGTTCCAGGGCCATCTTCAATTCCGCACAGTTCTAGTCCAAATGGACAATAAAGTAGCCATGTTCTACTTGAACAAGCAGGGCAGAACAGGCTTTTGGACCTTCTGCAGTGAGGCCCTGCATCTGTAGTCTTTTGCCATACAGTACCACATTCACCTACATGTGGTGTATCTTGCAGGCAAGCACAATGTCTTGGTGGACAAGCTGAGTCAGGTCCTTCTCCCCCACGAGTGTTCTCTTCATGCAGACAAGGTCGCTCACATTTTTCAGATCTGGGGAACCCCAGAGAGAGACCTGTTTGCAAGTCCTCAGAATGCCAAGCTTCCTCACTTCTGCTCCAGGACTCCTGCACTGGACAGCCAGCAAGTGGATGCTTTTCACCTCCACTGGGTTCAAGGCTTTCTATATGCCTTCCCTCCCATTCACCTCATTCCTAAGATTCTTTTCAAACTCCAGAGTGACAGCGGCTACATGATACTCATAGCCCCACGCTGGCCACGACAACCGTGGTATCTTCTCTGAGGCTCAACCCATAGATCTGGGGTCTGCTCCAGGTCTCTTATCTCAGGAGGGGGGGGGGGATGTTGCTCCATCCCAATCCGCAGTCCCTCCATCTTACTGCATGGCTACTGAGGGCTTAGCCTTCCAGGACGTTAACCTTTCTCAGGAGGTTAAGGACATAATTTTGGCTTCTAGGAAGTCATCCACCAGGCACTTCTACACCTTCAGGTGGCATAGATTCACTCTCTGGTGTTCTGAGAGGGGTCTTAATCCCTTTTCAGCTCCAGTGGAGGCATTACTTGATTATCTCCTCTATCGTCTTCTGGGCTCAAAACCAACTCTGTAAGAATACATCTAAGTGCAATTGTGGCCTCTCACATGCCCTTAGGTGGTCAGCTCATCTCTTCTCAGCCGCTTGTAGCACGCTTCATGAGGGATCTTCTATTAACCAAGCCCCCCATTAAGCCCCCTCCAGTGGTATGGGATCTTAATGTTGTTTTAGGACAGCTTCTCAAGCCGCCCTTTGGACCTCTAGCCACTACCTCACTAAAGTTTCTCACGTGGAAGGTTGCCTTTTTTACTGCCCTCACTTCAGCAAGACGCATTAGTGTGCTCCAGGCTTTGGTGGTTGACCCTCCTTATACACGATTCCACCATGATAAGGTTGTCCTTGGGACTCATCCTCACTTTATGCTGAAGGTGGTCTCGCCCTTCCATTTAAACCAGTCAGTCTACCTTCCTGTCTTTTTCCCTAGACCTCATTCCTCTAGGGCAGAGGCAACCCTTCACACTCTGGATTGCAAACATGCCTTGGCTTTTTATCTCCAGAGAACTCGAGAGCACAGAAAAGCTTCCCAACTTTTCATCTCCTTTGACTCGAGTCACCTGGGGTTGCCAGGGGTATCCAAACGTATTCTTTCCAGGTGGATAGCAGAACGTATCTCCTTTGCTTATGAAAGGGCAGGACTCTGTCTCTCGAGGGTCATGTCACTACACATGATGTGCGGGCCATGGCTGCCTCTGTAGCAAATCTATGCTCTGTAGCAATTGATAAGATATGCAAAGTAGCAACTTGGTCGTCTGTCCACATTTTTGCTGCTCACTATTGCCTGAACATGTACTGCCGCCAGGATGCCTTGTTTGGCCAAGTTGTTCTCCAGCATCTCTTTCAGACTTAGATCAACTCCTACCCTCCGTCCCAGGTTTCAATACCAGACATCCTTGGAAGGATATATGACCTCCTTATTTATATCTGTGATTCCACAGCTGACTCTGAGGTCATCTCTCTGCCATCTCCGAGCTAGGAAGTCCCATATGTGAAGACTACATTCCTGCTTGTGCCTGGAGATAGTGTAGTTACTCACCTGTAACAGGTGATCTCAGGGAACAGCAGGAATTGAATCTTCATAACCCACCCTCCTCCCCTAGGAGTTGTAGGTCTTCTCCTCTCCTTCTATCTCAGTTACAAACTCAACTGAGGAGGGAGAGTTAGAAAGGTGGGAAGGCAGCTACGCAGGCACTGTGGGATGTTCCCAAAAGATTTTCTATTGGACGCTGGGAAGCATTCCCGTGCGGGCTCCGTCGGTACCAACGTCGCCCCTATGTGAAGATTAAATTCCTGCTGTTCCAGGAGATCACCTGTTACAGGTGAGTAACTATGCTTTCTCTGCTTTTCCTGTTGCTATTATAAACCATATGAGAGACATCCTGTCCTGTGATGGGTCACAAAACAGCAAAGAGATGGAAAGATACATATTCCTAGTTTATACTAAAGCAAGCTATAGCACGCTGCACAGCAAGCAAACAGCACAGAGAATCGGCGCACACACACATGCATACACATTGCCACCCACCCACTCCCTGGACCTTGAGGGTTAAGGGAGGGGCTGGCCTTGAATGCCCTTGAGGGTTTATGTTGTAGTTGTGTTGGTGCTCAAGTGATAAGGCAAGGCAAAGAATATTTCTTTTTTTATGAGGTTTATTTCCCGCTTTCGCGGTTCAAATGCAGCAGACGTGAATGAAATAATGGGGTACAAAACAAGATTGCAAAACTGAACTTAAACAAGGCTTTTTTCACTGCTTAACTGAATGTCGATTACTGATCACATTCACCTGTCATGTGATCTCCTTTTCATTAAGGTAACAGAAAACTCTGATACCAGCACTGCTCCTGAATGGCACAGAATATGCTTCCATTTATTCACTTCAAATAAGCTCTTTTATCACAGCACACAGTGAGGTAACTTTGCTATTTTCTTACATACAACACTGGCAAGCAAAACACTTAAATGTCCTTTGGAATCATACAAGTAGAGCAATCCATCGGGACTTCCTGTTCTGTAGATGGCAAAGAAATTAAAGGTATTTCTTCTTGCCAGCTGATCAATGGCTTTGCTACGTTCTGAGTAGAAACTGCTCTGTTTTTAAGGAACTCTCTGAATTCAGTGAGAAGTAATTCAGCCTGTGTATTTTCTGAGCTAGGCTGAGCAAATCCTCCTTCAGGTAAATGCTTGTTTATATTACTTATCTCTAGGCAATTATCAGTGCTTTTACTTGGACAACATTTCAGCGTGCAAGCATTTCCCTTCCCCCACCTATCTCCACATGGCAGTGCAGGGTAAAACGCTCCAGCTGTGTTTAGAGAGTCTCTCAGAGTGTTAAAAGGAAAACAGTCAGGCTTTTCTTGACTTAACCAGTTAGTATCAAACTTTCTGCCTTTATCCTGTCTTTCACAAGTAAAATTCACTCTTTCTGGCTTTCCACTGTTAAGCTTGCTAGCCGTGCCACACCCACCAGATACCTTTGGCTTCTTCCAGGGTAATTCCTTATCCCTTTGCCTCCTATTCCAAGGTTCTTCTGGGTGCTTTAAACTCCTGAGCTGCAGCCTTGGATCTCTCAGTGCCTTAGAATTCTTCTGCTTCCAGAAATCTTTCTCTGCCCCTGAGTCTCCCAGCTTCTGTCTGCTCCTTCTTGGATCACAGCTGCTTAGTGGTTCTCTCTCTCTCGGTTCCTGTTCCTGGTCATCTGACCTGTCCTCGTCCAGGTGCTTGTGTCCTTCTTCCCTCTCCTGGTGGTCCTTCCCCTTGTCTAACTGTTTCTGGGTTTTTAACAAGCTAGCTGAGTACTGCACTGCCCGCCTCCTGCTTGGGCGTGCCCAATCAGGGACTTGGCTTCTCACCTGCCTTGAAGTGAGGAGTGGTTCCTGATTAGCTCTGCATTCTTTTTTCCTCTCAACAGAAACTCCTGCATTCCCCTGCAGTACCGGCTCTCTCCACGGATCACTATTAGTTTCTCTTGCTTCATAAGAGCCTGCTACATCACAACACACACACACTCACACTCACACTCACTCACACTCACACTCACACTCACACTCACACACACACACACTCACTCACTCACACACACACACACACACACACACACACACACACACACACACTCACACACACACACACACACACTCACACACACACTCACACACACACTCTCACACACACACACACACACACACACACACACACTGGGGAATTGCAGCTTACTTCACCTTTGTGACATAGGATACAGATTCACTCCATTAAAGAGTTTGGTCATCTTATATATATTTTTTTCTTTCCAAAACCCTTTTGTTTTCCCTTTTCCTGGACATCTGGATCTTCTCTTCTGTCATCCCTCCTTTGTTCTTCCATTCATGTCTGCATCCATTCCTTTTGACCTTTTGTATGCCCATGCCTGTCTATCTGCTTGGGCCTTGTCAGATTTATTCCTTTTTATCTGACCTTTTGTCACTTATTCAGGTCTTTGCTTGATTTGTTTTTCTTCCCTCTCATTCCCAAGAAATAAATCTTTTTAACTCTCCATCATATTCTGACACCTAAAAATGAGACCATTTTGTTTCCTTCATGTTAGACTGGCATATTCATATTTTTTGGCCTATTTATATTCTTATGATTTCCTCTCACACTGTGCCTCTGCTGATAGGTGACATCAGATGGAAACAATGTGAATAAACACTTAATACCTCTGGCAATTCATGTTAGCACTTTAATACAATTACCAGCATTTAGACACCATTTAGATCTTTTCTGTTAACCCTTTCTTCTCTGGCCCCTCACACAGTACTACCATTTTACCTCAGTCTATTTCCTTCCGTGGAGCCCCATGGACTTTTTCTTAAGCATCGCGTGTAAGTTCACATTTTTCAACAGTTACCTCTCTTTTTCCTGCTGCTTAACTGCTGTTGCGGTTTTCTTTCTTCTCCCATTTAATTTTTTTCCTAGTTTTGTGTTTTCGGCTGTTTTTAAAAGTTTCCTTAATTTTCCGTGTTACCCCCTTAGATGTTGGTGTTCTGGCTGCGTATTTACTAAATTCTCTGGGAACATGCAGGAAGTCAGTCCTCGCATATGGGTGACGTCGACAACGATAGAGCTCACATGGTAATTTCTCCCCACCTTTCAAAGAAAGCCTTTAGGAGATCCACCACGCATGCATGGTTGCCTTCCCACCCAAAGGTGCCATCTTGCCTCAAACTCCTTTTTTCCGTGGAGTTCATCAGACATTCTTCTGAACCCCGGAAAAGGTTGATTTTTCTATTTTGTTCTTTTTCATTTTTTCCTTCTCTGGTATGCATACTGGTGCCTTCTTGCCCTCTCGGGTCCGCTGCTACCTCAGCACAGTATTTTTCTTGGGTCTTTTTGTTTTTTTGGGGTATTTTTCTTGGTGCGTGGGAATTCCTCATGCCCTCCCTGGCTGGGATGCTTGAGTTTGAACTCGCGGTCACCATCTTCCCCGCTTTGTCCTTGGCCAGTGGGTTCAAGCAGTGCAGCCATTGTGGGCACACCATGTCCTGCACAGGCCCGCACATTTGCTGTCTTCGTTGCCTTGGTATGGATCACGATTTCTCCTGTGGGCTCTGTCAGCAGATGACAAGCAAAGGATGGAAGAATCTTCCATTGGGAAGACCTCTGTCTTGGCCCCAGTGGCGCTTGTGGAGCAGGCACCCTCAGGGGCCACTGTGGGGGTCTCAGCCTTGCATGACAGCCGTGCCTGTTCTGAACCTTGAGGTCATGTGGCATTGGAGAGGGGATCCTCTTCTGAGGGCTGGACGTTATCGATGGCATCGTCAGGAGACTCCACCAGAGCTGTGGGTAAGTCCCATGGTCACTGGCATTGGAACCCCCAGCCTGATGTCAAGGGTGATGACCGGGAGCGGCCCTTCAAGTTGCCCTGGTGGGAGAAAGTGCCATCGGGAGATTGAACCTGGTCTCCCCAACCCATCCTTGTCTAGGACACCCACTCAACAGTGCCGGCATCTGGCCTGAAACCTTCGGTGCACACACTGGTAGCTGTGGAGCTTCCTGGCCTCACTATCAGAATGGTGGCCCTTGAGCACAGCATTGTTGCCTTCTTGGCTCATCAGTGCGGACTGATGCCCAGTTCCTCTGCTCTGGGTCATTGGTCCTGACCTCTGGTCCTTCCATTGCGAGGGCGTCTCTGGAGGTTGTGGAACTGATCCTCGAGCGCCACCAGCATTGAGGAAGTTCCAGGCCCCATTCTGTGTCCCAATCGGGGCGGAGAACTTCCCCGGCCAGCGCCTCCAGTTCCAACCGCAGGGGCTCCGGGGGCCTTGTGGCACTGGTGATCCAGCGCAGCCCCAAAGCTCTCTGACTCTGAGTTGTTCTGGGAGACTGACAAACACATCCCCCAACTCATTCCTACATTGGGATGTCCCCTCCCAAGGACCTCTCCTTTCTGGAGTTTGTCTGGGACATTGCAAAGGCCTTGGCCTTCACCATAGGATCCAAGGAAGAGCCTTGGGCAGAGGACTTCGAGATCCTCCAGTATGAGGCCTCTCTGAAGGAGGCACTCGCGCTGCTGATTCCTTCCATCCTGGAACATCTTCTCTTCCATATGTTGGAGACCCCAGCCTCAGTGCCATGTGCAGAGTCCACTGGAGCCCTGGGTGCCAAAAAGTGCAGCTGCCCCATAACTCCATGGTAGTGGAGTCGGCCATGTGTAAGATTTAAAAACCAACAGATGCACACTCTGATACTCAAGGTAAAGGGTGGTATATCAAGTGCCTAAACCATAAACCTTGGTGTCCCCCAGCAGAGAGGCCCATTCCTTGGATGCCTTGGGTGGGAAGAGCTACCAGGGTTCGATGCTCACGGCTGGATCCAGGCCTACCAGCTCTGTATGACATGTACTTATGAGATATGGCGAGGGGGCTCAGTGGGTTCTCGGCTGAGCTGACAGAAGAGCCTCTTCAGTGGTTTCGGACCCTGATCTCGATGGTCAAGGTGTTCTCCAAATTCATCACTCAAGCGGCTTATGATGGTTTCGAGTCAGTGGCCAGAATAGCTGCGGTGGTCATTAGTGCCTGCCACCAGGCCTGGCTATAGTACTCCAACTTGGAGCAATGGGTACAGGACAAGCTGGTCGATATCCCATGCTTGGGGGAGAACCCATGACTGATAAGGCTGCCAACCTGGAGGCAGAGTTCCTGACCAGGACCAGGCTCTCCAAGAAAACTGCTGACCCTTCCCGACAGAAGGCTTCAGGGAAAAAGCGCCTTTACCCAAAGATTAGGAAGGCTTACAGAAACTACTCCCAGTACTCAGCCTTCTTAGCTTCCCAACAGAGTCAGCAGGCCAAGGGACAGGGGCATGTCCCATGTAAACCTAAGGCCCCAAGCCCCAGGCAGTGTTCCAGCTACAACCTGGGGATGGGGGCTTTTGACTCCTTGGGTATAGTCTCTCCTCCCTCAGGCGGTCTAGTCCCCCAGCACAGAGGTGGGGGGGGGGAGGGGCATCTGGTATACTTTTCCAGTTAACACCTGGGTCCTCCAGGTGGTGGAGGAAGGTTACATTCCCCCCCCCACCCCCATTTTGACCAGGCACCACCCATGTTCTTTCCAGGTGAACTCCCTCACAGACTTGCTCTAGTGAGAGCTTGCCAGGCTTCTGGACAACAAGGCGGTGGAACTGGTCACGCTCCATCTGAGGCCAGGGGTTTTACTTCTGGTACTTCTTAGAGGAATGACGACTTTCGCCCTATTCTGGATCTGCGAGATCTCAACAAGTTCCTTGTGAAGGAGTAGTTCAAGATGCTCTCCTGTAGAACATTGCTGCCTTACCTCCATCATGGAGATTGTCTATGCTCCTTGGATATCTAAGACAAGTACAGTACATGCACATTCCCATCCACCCAAGACACCAGCAGTACCTCCAATTTGTTGTCTGAGGAAACCACTACCAGTACAGGGTTCCGCCTCGGCCACAAGTGTATTCACCAAGTGCCTAGCAGTGGTTGCCGCTCACCTACTGCTGCAGAGGGTGTTCATTTTTCCCTACTAGACTGGCTGGTCAGGGACAGCATTGCTGTAGAGGTGCAGCGGGAAGCATGCCGCACAATTCTCATTCTGGAGCATCTTTGGTTTGTTATCAACTATCCCATGTCCACCTGCAACTGACTCAAAGCCTTGAATTGATAGGGGCATTGCTAGACACATTCCAGGCCCAAGCCTTTCTCCCCCTCGACAGGGCCCAGTGCCTGGCAGCCCTCGCTGGGAAGATTCAGGGCTGACCCTCTGTCTCCATCCTGCTCATGCTGCGCCTCCTGGGGCACATGGCTTCGACATTGTATACTACAGCAGACACCCATCTCCACATGCATTTGGCCCAGTGGGCCTTCTGCTCCCAGTGATCCCAGGTGACAGGGCACCTGAAGGATAGGGTGATGTCACTCATCCCTCAGCTGGTGGCAGCAGCCACTGAACTGGCAAGCAAGAATGCCTATTCAGGTCCGGATTCCAAAGAGGGTCCTCATCATGGATACCTCCAAGTTGGTCTGGGGGGCCCATTGTAATGATCTCGCACTCGGGGCCTGTGGTCAGTGTTGGAGAGCCTCCCACAGATCAGCTTCCTGGGGCTCAGAGTGATCGTCCGCACTTTCCAGGCTTTTCAGCACCACTTGTGGAACCAAACCTTCTTAATACAGATGGACAATCAGATGGTGATGATTTACATCAACAAGCAAGGGGGCATGGGATTGTTTCTCTTAAGCTCAGAGGTGGTCCATCTCTGCACTTTTGCCAGTGAGAGCGGGATGTTTCTCAGGGTGGTGTATCTTCCTGGACAGGATGATGATCTGGTGGACTGCCTGAGCCAGATTCTACAGCCCCATGAGTGGCCAACTGACTCTTCCACCATTGGGGCCTTCCTCTGCTGGATCTCTTTGCCAGCTTGGCCAGTGCTTAGCTGACCCAGTTCTGCTTCAGAATGTCGCAATCCTCCTGGGTGGCGGCTGATGCGTTTCTCATTCTGTGGACGGATAGGCTCCTTTATGCCTTCCCTTCCATGCCACTCATTGCCAAGACCCTTTTCAAGGTCCAGCTCGACCGGGCCGCTCTGATTCTCGTAGCACCATGGTGGCCCCCAACAGCCATGGTTCCTGCTGCTCCTCAGTCTGCCTTGGGCACCCCCATTCCCCTTGGGGTACACCCCAGACCTGCTCTGCAGGAGGCAGGCTCTCTCCTGACGGCCTGGCTGCTGAAAAGGTAGCCCTGGCCCAGTTTGACTTGCATAGACTCAGTTTGACTTGCCCAGAGAGGTGGAGGAGGTTTTGCTGGCTTCATGCAAGGACTCCATCCAGCAGGCATATGCCTTGAAGTGGCGCTGCTTCGTGGTTTGGTATGTAGAAAGGGGTGCCAGCCCCTTTTCCTGTTCTGTCCAGCTGGTGCTGCAGTACCTGTTGCACCTGTCTAATGCTGGTTTTGAAATCTTAACTCCATCTCAATGTGCGCTTGGCACACCACCTCCTCATTGAGAGGAAGCCCCTCTCTACCCAGCGTCTTGTGGCTCACTTCCAGAGGGGTCTCCTGCTCTCTTGACTTCCTATTCATCTGCCGTTTGGGGCATGGTATCTGTGTGGTCCTCTCGAAGATAATCACGCCACCCTTTGAGCAGCTGGCTTCCTGCCACCTCAAGTATCTGTCCTGTAAGGTGGTCTTCCTTGTAGTGCTCACATCTGTCCACAGGGTCAGTGAGCTCCAGGCACTGGTGGCTCATGCCCCCCCCCCCCAAAATACCAGGTTTCACAGGAACAGGGTGGTGCTTCGGATGCACCCCAAGTTCCTCCCGAAGGTGGTCTCTCCCTTCCACCTTAACCAGGAGGTGGTTCTTCCCACCTTTTTTTCCTGCATCCTCACACCAGTAGGGCAGAGGCCACTCTCGATACACTGGACTGTAAATGGGCATTGGCCTATTACTTAGTGGACCAAGCCCAATCGCCGCTCTTTGCAGCTCTTCATTTCTTATGACCCTTATTGCCTGGATGTAGTGGTCTCCAAGCGTACTCTGTTTACCTGGGTGGCAGACTGCATTGTATTCAGCTATGATCAGGCTGGTCTCTCGCTGGAGTGTCACGTCACAGTGCACAGTGTCTGAGCCATGGCGGTTTCTTTGGTGAACCTCCGCTCGGTCCCATTAACAGAGATCTGCCGGTCCGCCACCTGGTCCTCAGTTCACACTTTCACAGTGCATTACTGCCTGGAGGAAGAGTCCCAGCGGGATAGCACCTTTGGCCAGGCAGTACTCCGTCATTTGGGGTTTATGGCAACTCCTGCCCTCTGGCCCTTCTGTGTGTCCAGGTTACCGGAGAGCTGGCTCCCCTAGTCAACGCTAGGTTCCTTCTGAGGTCTTGCAACTGAATTGTACTCTGTTCCTCATGGTTTTTTTTGGGGGGGCTGCCCGTGGCTTACATGTATTTTTTGCCTGTAGCTAGGGAGTCCCATATGTGAGGAATGACTTCCTGCTTGTTCCCGGAGAAAGTGTAGTTACTCACCTGTAACAGGTGTTCTCTGGAGACAGCAGCAATCAGTCCTCACAACCTCCCTCCTCCCCATGGAGTTGCTTTTCTTTTTTGCTTTTTTGAGCTATGTTGTCATACTGAGGCAAGATGGCACCCTTGAGCAGGAAGGCAACCATGCATGCATGGTGGATTTCACAAAGGCTTTCTTTGAAACCTAGGGAGAGATTACTACATGGGTTCCGTCGATGTCGACGTAGCACATACATGAGGACCGATTCATGCTGTCCCCTCCTGTTACAGGTGAGTAACTCTGTTTTTTTTCTGTAAAAATCGAGCCTTTTGATTTTGCTGTAACTATTTTTCTAGGCAGTTTGTCACAGAAACTAGCCAGTCATTTTAAAAAGTGTTCCAGATGCTGAAAGACCCATATTCATGATACTCATAATTGGTGCCTTCAGTGCTTGGGACCTGATCATTAGCCTCCTCTTGTAATTTGTTTGCAGATGACAAAAAAAAGGGCTCAAAGTTCATAAAAAATGTTATGAATGTATTTTTGGCACTAGAAAATCTGATCCCTTGGTGGCACTTCTCCGCCCCCCAAAAGAAGTGCTGACAGTGCCACGGCACTGCATCCTTCAGATAGTACAGATGAGAACATAGGAGAACCCCCTCTCTGTATGTCCAGTCAGTAGAAAGCTGGACTCTATGTACGGTGTAGTATTGATAGAAGACACAGAGTAGGGCTAAATGGCCAATTTTCTCAATGGAGAAAAGTAAATAGTGGAGTATCCCAGGGATCTGTGCTGGGCCTGCTGCTTTTTAACATATTAATAACTGACCTGGAAATGGCAATAATGAGTGAGGTGATCATATTTGCAGATGGCACAAAATTATTCAAAGTTGTTAAAACACAAGGGGATTGTGAAAAATTGCAAAAAGACCTTGATAAATTGGAAGACTGGGCATCCAAATGACAGATGAAATTTAATGTGGACAGGTACAAAGTTATGCACCTAGGAAAGAACAACCCAAACTATGGTTAGATGATGTAGGGTTCCACATTGGGAACCACCATCCAGGAAAAAGATTTAGTCGTTATCGTGGATAACATGTTGACACCCTCCGTCCAGTAGGCAGTGGCGGCCAAGAAAGCAAATAGAATGCTAGGAATCATAAGAAAAGGAATGGAGAATAAAACAAAGGATATTATAATGCCTCTGTATTGTTCCATGGTGTGACCGCACCTTGAATACTGTGTGCAATTCTGGTCGCCATATCTTTAAAATGATATAGCGTTATTAGAAACGGTACAGAGAAGACCCACCAAAATGGTGAAGGGGATGGTAGGATACCCCTATGAGGAAAAGCTTAAAAGGTTAGGGCTCTTCAGCTTGGAAAAGAGAAGGCCGAGGGGACATATGATACAAGTCTATAAATTAATGAATGGGGGTGGAACGGGTTAATGTAGATCGGTTGTTTACGCCATCAAAAATAGAAAGACTAGGGGACATGCAGTGAAGCTACAGTGTAACCCATTTAAGACTAATAAGAGAAAATCATGTTTGCATTCCACATGGGCATCTGTTTTAAGAACATCATGGTGGCCTAGATGATCTGTCCCAAAATCTCCCTCTAGAGAGATTAGAACAGTATTGTTCCCTAGTGAGACATGGCAAAGTTGCTCAAAATTCATGGTCCGAACGACACATGGTATTTTCGAAATAGAATTAAGAGTTTCTTCAATGGGTATTGGCACCTGGAGACTGCCTGGCTCCAAGCCTAGAGACAATGAACAATTTATGCAGGACAAGCCTGCTGACGTATTGTACCACAGAGAGAATCTCTTCTGAGAAAGTCAGAGAGAAAGCAGGCTTCATTGAAAAGCAGTATGTCACCCTTCGAAACCTCTCAAGGTGCACGTCTGAGCCAGCTTTCTAGTGCAGGAGGTTTCAGAATGGCAACCAGAAAAGACTTGCTACTCTCAAAGTCCTAGGTATTTTCCTGGTTCTCATTATTTCCAATTAAAGTAGACTCCTCGAGCTCAAACAAAACGAGAGAAGCCTCGGAAGGCCCATCCAGCTCCTCAGATAAAGCCTGGGGTGGGATTCTGACTGGTTCTTGCAGAGCATAGCCATTTTACCTGTAGCCACAGCGGAAGACTTACATCTGAGGGTGGCTCATTCTTTGCCCAGAGGTGGCCCCTTACAACTTCAGACACGTGGGTCTTGCAAATTATCCAAAGCGGCTACAAATTACATCTATTTGATTATCTTCTTCCAAATTGGATTTCAGTCCGTAAACCCTCAGCATCAGGAACAATTGTGGTCAACATTATTGGCAACCTTGCATTTTAGGTATGTTGTGTACAATATCATGCAAAATAATTGGAAATATTCCAACTGTATGTCTTCGTAACATTTTAATAGTATGTTCAAAGGTATACAACAAAAAGAGTCTGTGCGACTTAGACGTAGTCATTTCTGAGAAAAACAAAAACAAAATATGACCTAGACAGGATTAATGGCAACCTTCATTAATATTTGATTGTACAACCCTTGGCAGTGATAGCCTCCAAATGTTTCTTGTAGCCATCTATAGGTTTCGTACATAGGTGTGCTGGTAGTTTCTCCCACTCTTCAATTGTGGTTTATTCCATCTCATGAATATTTCCAGGGTTCCTTTTACCAATGGCAGATTCATCTCTTTCCAAAAGTTCTCGATTGGATTGAGAACAGAACTCATTGCTGGCCAGTTTAAAACAATCCATTTGTTCCTCTATAACCATTCTTTTGTACTTTTGGATATATGTTTTGGGTTATTGTCCTGATGGATGATCCATGATCTTTGACACAGACCTAGTTTTCTGACACTAGGTATCACATTTTGCTCCAAAATACCTTGATAGTCCTCTGACTTCATGATTCCTTTAATAAGTTCCAGGCCTCCAGTTCCTGAGGCAGCAAAACAGCCCCACAACATTATGGAACCTCCATCATATTTAACTGTAGGTATGATGCTTTTTTCCTTATAAGCATTTTTTCTTCACCTGTAAATGTATTACTGGTGTGCATTGCCAGAGAGCTGAAGTTGGATTTCATCTGTCCACAGAATATTTTCCCAGAAGGACTGTGATTACTCAGGGTGAGATTGGGCACAGATCAGATGTACCTTTTTATATCTGTCTTTGAGCAGTGGGGGTTCTCCTTGGCCTTTGCCCATGAAGTCCTTCTTTGTTTAGTGTGCGGCATAAGGTGCTGGTTGAAACCACCACTCCAGATTGCTCCAGGTCAGCCTTCAGCTGTTTGGATGTTGTATGTGGTGTTTTTCCAACAGGTCAAATTAACCTTCGAAAATTTCTTGGATTAATTTACCTCTTCCCACCACATCCTGGGAGGTTCTTGACAGTTCCATGAGCAGAAAACGTCTTAATAACATTGTGTACTGTAGACTCTGTAATCTCAAGATCTTCGGAGATGGCCTTTGTACCTCTTTGAAGTTTGATGTTTGGTGATGGCTTTTCTGACAGTCTCAGGCAACTCTCTTGCTTTCACCATTGTGAAAATGGAACAGAGGGTGAATGTGGCCATCATTAGAGCCATCATTCATTGGCTGATTCGAGTCATGTGAGTACCGACAGTTGATCTAATTTTATGCAGTGGGAATGTGGTGCTTCTGTTCAAACTGATTTGAATTGTCTAAGAGTGCCAGTAATCATGTTCTGGCAATGTCCCAGTTTTTATACTATTTCCTTTTTTAATTCGTCTTGTTTTATTTGATTCTTCTGCCTGTCAAATATGTGTGCATAATATATATAGTCCAAAGCCATTTCACTGGCCACTTTTTTTTAGGAGACATTGAACATTAAACAGTTAAATTTCAAGGGTGCCAATGTTGAGCACATCTTTACTTTTGCAAGAAGTCACCACCCTTCAGAGGGATCTAGTGATTGTGCTTGTGTTACTGGAGCAAGAGGGGCAAAGATTTTATTCCAAAAATACTTGATCAGAACAAATATCTGGTCAGAGAGAAATTCAAGATTCTCTAAGCACCATGCTCCCTTATTTTCAAAAAGGAAATTGGCTATGTTCTCTGGGTCTAAAATATGCATATACCCACATACGTCCTATGAGTGGGATGTATCTGTATCTCAGATTTGTAGTAGGGCAACAGCATTTCCAGTATTGCATTCTGCCTTTTGGCCTTGGGTCAACTCTTCACATACTGTATTTATAAAATGTCTTGCCATGTTAACAGTGTGTCTATGCAGGCTTCGAGTACACCTATTCTCCTACCTACATGATTGGTTGATCAAGAGTGCCACTCAGTAAGGAGTCCATGAATCAACACTGACTATTTGGGTGCTAGAACTGTTAGGGTTTGTAATAAATTACCGGAAATCTCACCTCCATCCTAACCAGCAATTGGAATTCATCAGAGCTCTGCTTGACACAATTCAGGTTAGAGCTTTCCTCCCAAACGACAAACTATCCAGACTGACAGCGATAGTGTGGGAGACTCTGGGTTTGCAGGTATCGGCTCATGCCATGTTAACATTATTGGGCCACATGGCATCAGCAGTACATGAAACGCCCTTAGCACATCTTCATATGAGGCAACCTCAGTGTAGACACAGTACCCAGTGGTCGCAGGCTGCAGGGTATCTCAGGGTCCTTCTGTTCATCACCACTTCTCTCATTCAGCCTATGACATATTCAGGACAGTCTGACCAAGGGCCTCCCCTTCCAAATACCACTCCCACAAAAATTGAGGAGCGATGCGTCCAGGCTAGGTTGGGGGGCTCATCTTGGTGGACTCAACACCCGAGGAAATTTGGTCCCTCCAATAAAGTCTCTATCAGATCAACCCTTTAGAAATAAAATCTATTGTGAACACTAAATATCTTCAGACTAGTTGTCCAATCAAATTGTTCTAATTCAAATTGATGATCAAGTAGCCATGTTTTACATCAATAAGCGGGGAGAAATAGGGTTGTACCTTCCAGTGTTGGGAAACAGTCAAGTTGTGAAACTTCACCATCTCTTACAGGATGGACTTGAGAGCCACGTACCTGTGCAGTGAGCAAAACACTCTGGCAGACAGACTGAGTCGAGTCCTTCAGCCTTACGAATGGATCCTGAATAGGGAGGTCACAGGTTGCATCTTTCAGGAGTGGGGTGCCCCACTGATCTTTACGTGATTCCTCATAATGCCCAGGTAGATCAATTCTGCCTCAAGAGTGGGGTGTCACAGCAAACTAGCCTTGAATGCTTTCCTCCTTTATTGAGGAGGAGGGTCTTCATGTATCAAATATCTCTCATTGCCAAGACCCTCCTAAAGCTCAAAACAGACAAGGGTATGATGATGCTCATCGCCTCTTATTGGCCCAGACAGCAATGTTTCTCTCTACATCTGGAACTTTCCATTCAGGAACCAATTTGGCTTGGACAGGCACTGGATCTGCTATTGCAGGAGAACGGTACGATGCTGCATCCCAACATTGCCTCTAGCCCTCACAGCTTGGATTTTGAGAGGCTAATGTCTGAACTTAATCTGCTGATTGGTGTCAGCAATGCCCTTTTCACCTCCAGGAGGGCCTCAGTGAGAGAGTCCTATGTATGCAAATGGAAGAGGTTTGCTGTTTTGGTGTGAGGAATATATGCCCTAGATCCATTTGCCCGTCCTACATAAACACTGCTTGAGTATCTTCTACACCTCTCAGTATGGACAGCCCAACTCTGTAAGGGTTCACCTTAGTGCAATTGGAGCATCTCACCAAGAAGTAGAAGGTAAACCCACCTCTTTACAGTCTTGAGTTGTTCGCTTCATACGGGGCTTACTTATGCTAAAACCGCCCTATAAACCACCCATAGTGTCTTGGGACATCAATGTGGTTCTTGTGCAGCTGAGAAAACCACTTTTATGCCGCTCAATACATATCCTCTGAAATTCTTGACCATGAAAAGGTTATTTCTGGTGGACATAATTTTAACGTGCAAAGTGAGTGAACTTGAAGCCTTAATAGTTCATCCACCATATACAAAATTTCATCACAACAGAGTAGTCCTTTGTACTCCTCCCAAATTTCTTCCCAAGATGGTCACAGAATTTCATCTTAACCAATCAATAGTCCTTCCAACATTCTTCCCAAAATCACCTGCTCAGAGTGGAAGCTGTGCTACACATGCAGGATTACAAGTGAGCCTTTAGCTTTCTACTTGGAGCAGACAAATGCCTTAGAAAGTCCATCCAGCTTTTTGTTTCTTTTGACCCAAAGACTGGGGGTTGCCATCTCCAAACACACCTTGTCAGTTTAGCTCACAGATTGCATCTCTTTCACTTATGTCCAGGTAGGCCTCGGCCTTGAGGGTTTGATTTGATGTATTAATATTTATTATACTGCTCTTGGACAACAAGTCATCAGGGTGGTTTACAATCCATAAAAATAACAGTTGTGATACAGATGTAAAACTAACATTAAACAAAGTAAATCAGGACAACAATATCGAACCAGAGACAATTTGAGTTAAACACATGGGGAAACAACATTTAAAGGATTTCTCAGACTGGACTCTCATCCTTATTCTGAGAAGAACATCCTACTGAATAGCCATTCTTTGGTCATCTTTTTTAATGAATTCTCCATCCGTAAGTTCAAAGGAAGGCTGTTCCATTAGGTGGGTGCCAAAAAACTGAATGCTATGCGTCTTGTTGGTTCCAGCTTGAATTTAGAGCAGGGCTCGACAAAGCCCAAGCACCAGGTTGCTATGGCGACCAGAAATTTATACCTGGTGCCTGGGATTTGCTTCCTTGTTCACCCCCTCCCCCCGATCACAGGCAGAAAACCCCTTCTGTCTGCCCGTGGGAGATCTGCAGGAGGGATTTTGCCGCAGTCGGAGGTTAGATACAGCAGACAGCTCATGGGGATCCGATCTGCAGGGCGTCTGCGGTATCTAACCCCCAGTCACGGCAAAGATCCCTCCTGTTCTATCTGTGGAAGATCAGATCCCTGTGAGCAGAATAGGAGAAGAAACCCAGGGCAGCAGAGAGTTGCTGGGATCAGAGCTTTCATTTAACCCCCCCCCTGCCAAAAAAAAAAAAACAACCCAGGAGGAGGAGGAAAAATTTAAAGGGGCAGTATCTTTAAAAAAAATTGTACAGAGGATGGGTGAATCAAGGGCAATGGATGGGAGTGCTGGGGGTAGGGAGAAGGTGTGAGAGCCCGGAAGGGGAACAGTAGGAAGGG
Organism: Ichthyophis bannanicus; assembly: GCA_033557465.1. NCBI lineage: Eukaryota > Metazoa > Chordata > Amphibia > Gymnophiona > Ichthyophiidae > Ichthyophis > Ichthyophis bannanicus. Next base: position 86,729,648 of record CM066034.1, on the reverse strand, counting down.
AAGAGTACAAGATGAAGGTTAAAGGGATGAATGTTTGGGGACAAAAATGACAATCTGTATATGCCAAAGGGGGAAAACCCCCCATCCCCCACAACATACACGCAATCACCTCACCCACACATGCATAAACACACTCCACCTTTGCATGACAGACACACACAGGCATCACCCATGCATACAGTCTCATACATGCGCACACACAGACACCTCACCTCTTCACCACACACACAGGCAATCCATATCTGCATCACACACAGGCTTCTCACTCTGCAGCATACACACATGGACCGCTTATGTACCAGCTGCAATCTTTTCAAATTATATAACGTGGCCCCTGCCAACAGGGAATTACAGTAATCCATCTTAGAGTGGATCAGGGCATGCAGTAAGATATTAGACATCTCTTGTCTAAATAAGGTCTAGCTACTCTAATCTGTCAGAGAAAAAGGAGGCAGAAGTTACCTTTTCTGTGTATTGATCATTTGTCTGCCTTCTCCTTTATCAGACGCTTTGCTCAATTTTTGCCTGCCAGCCCCCCCCCCCCCCCGAAGTGACGAGCCAGCCCCGTGTCACGGGACTGGCTTGCTCAAAGGTACCCTGAACTATATTAAGCAATTCAGTGTGGTGTTCCGTGCCACAGTGGCGTTGAACCAAGTAGCAGGTCCTGCTCTTTGGTGAGCTCCTTGGGGTGACTCCGGTGACTCCTCTCTCTTATCCTCAGCCCCCTGCTTGCCCCTCCTTCTCACTCTGTTGGTAAGTATTCTGTATCTCTGCCTGATCCTGTCCTTTCTTCCCTAAGCGGTTCTCCTATGTGCTCCATTCTGGTACAGTGGGTCTGGTGCCCCCCAAATCCAGTTTCTCCTCCCCAACTAATATATGTGTACGCCTGCTAATCTACTCCCCTGCTCCACCGCTCCTGTTGTCTCGACTAGCACCAACGCCACCTCCCAGTTTCTTCTCCACTTTGTGCTGCTAAACTGCAGATCCCTCCACTCAGAACATCCTGTACGAGAGAGATTTTTAATCTCAGTATCCCCTTGATTTCCTCTTTCTTACAGAGACCTGGCTGAGAGAAGGGAAGAACTGCTTCTCATCCAGTGCCTGCTGTCAGATTTTGCTGCAATCTCCAGGAACAAGCAGGAATGTTGTCTTCACATATGGGTATCGTCGGTACCGACGAAGTCTGTGTGGGAACGCTCCCCAGCGTCCAATAGGAAAGCTTTTGGGAGCATTCCACAGCGCCTGTCTGCTGCCTTCCCACCTTTCCAACTCTCCCTCTTCAGTTTTTCATTTTCCGCGGTGCCGACAGGACGCCTGCCCTGTCATCGCAGAAAAATTTATCCTCCTTTTGTTTTTTGAGTTCACGTCTGCCTTCCTTCGACGCCTACCGGTACCGCCGGTTCTCTTTTATTCTTTTTTTTTTAAAAAACTAGTTTCTAAAAGATTTTCTCTCAGGGGCCTTTCCCCTCTCGGGGCTAGGCGCCATTTTGGGCACTAGGCCCATTTTTCTTCAAACATGGAGAAACCAGCTAGTGGTTTCAAGAAATGTTCTAAATGTGGCGGTACCATTTCCGTCACCAACACTCATGAATGGTGTCTTAAATGTTTAGGTCCTGACTATTCTCCATCGCAGTCTCTCTCCTGCAGAAAGATGACTAAGAGGGGCCTGCATAATAGAGCTGCAAAACCCGGTACCCTTTTTGCCGCAGATACGATGTCCGTTGCATCGACGTCTTCCAGGGCTTCATCTTCTTCCCATGGATCTCAGGTAACTAAACTTAAGTCTTCTAAGACTGGCCAGTCCTCAAAGGGTAGATCTCCATCCAAGTATCGATATACCACTGGTGTTGCCCTCGAGGAAAGTTCAGCGGCAAAACAGCCTCGGCGGGAGGCCTCAGTATCCAAAGCATTAACGGGACTCCAGAATGTTCCAGAGGCTTCCACCTCTGCAGAACTACTGGTGCCATGTTCTGGGGTCGTAGCCGCTTCCACCGTTACCGACATCCAGGCATCGGCAGGAGCGATGGATCACAGAATCCTCGCTATCGAAAGCAGTCTAGTGGCCCTCTTAGTAGCTTCAGATAAGACTCAGTTACCACACCATTCAATGGTAGTGGAATCGTCGATGTGTAGGATTAAGAGTGCTAAAACACATTTTTCCAATCCTCCCAGCCGTGAACATCTGCTATTTCCATCGGTGAATGTCGTATTGCCTAGCTTCAGGCATCAGACTTAGAACAGTGGGTGCTAGATAAATTGGTAAATATTCCTTGCACAGGAGAAAATCTCTTTGGCAAGGATTGGCAAGACAAAGCTAATCAGATTGAATCTGAAAATACTACTTTGAATAGACTATCAAAGTGTACCGCCAACCCAGCAAAGAAAAAGTCAGTCAAGAAACCCTTTTTCAACAAGAAAAATAAATTATCTCCAGGAACCAGCAGGAATGTAGTCTTCACATATGGGTATCGTCGATACCGACGGAGCCTGCGCGGGAATGCTCCCCAGCGTCCAATAGGAAAACTTTTGGGAGCATCCCACAGCGCCTGCGTGCTGCCTTCCCGCCTTTCCCAACTGTCCCTCACCAGTTCTTTGCTTTCCGCGGAGCCGACAGGTCGCGCATCCTGTCACCGCAGAAAAAAATCCCTTCTGTTCTTCTTTTTTGTGGTCGCGTCTGCCTTCCCTCGACGCTACACTGGTACCGCCGGTTCTTCTTTCTTTTCTTTTTAAAAAAAAAACAAAACAAAAACTTTCTTCTGGAGTCTTTCCAGTAATTTTCTCTTCAGGTGCTACATGCCATTTTGGCACTAGGCCCAACTTTTTCCTTCAAAATGGAAAAACCCGCTTCGGGTTTTAAAGTGTTCTAAGTGTGGCGGTACCATCTCTGTCACTGACACCCATGAGTGGTGCCTCAAATGTTTAGGTCCTGACCACTCTATTTCTGAGTGTGTTGCTTGTGGGATGATGTCGAAAAGGGGCCGGCAAAACCGAGCTGCTAAACTTAGCACCTTTTTTTCCCTCTGATGCAGCTTCTGTGGCATCGACGTCTTCCAGGGATTCGTCATCCTCCCATGGATCTCAGGTAACTAAACATAAATCTAGCCGGTCCTCAAAGGGTAGATCTCCTTCTAGACATCGAGATGCCTCTGGCGTTGCCCTTGAGGGACTTTCACCTGCAAAATTGCCCCGGTGGGAGGCTTCGGCTTCCAAAGCACTAACAGGGCTCGAGGATGTTCTTGAGGCTTCAACCTCGGCAGAACTATTGGTGCCATGCTCTGGGGTACCGGCCGCTTCATCCGGTACCGATACCCAAGCATCGGCAGCATCGATAGACCAGAGATTCTTGGCTATTGAATGCAGTCTGGTGGCTCTTCTCACTGCCTCGATGCCCCTGAAACCGCTTCAGACAATTCAACCGGTACCGGCACCGACCTGCATCGACATCGGCAGGTATTCTACCGGGACCGAGTCATGCGTGTCTATCCGGCATCGACAAGTCGGTACCAGACCACTCCGATGCCGACTTTGATCGGTACCGGTACCGGGCCTTGCGCAATCACCCGGATCAGAGATACTTCGAATCCTTTGAGTCTGTATCGAGTTCCGCCTTGTCCTGGGTTTCAGAAGATTCAATTACCACACCATTCCATGGTGGTAGAATCAGCTATGAGAAAGATAAAGAGTGCAAAAAGGCATGCATCTAATCCTCCAGGACGTGAGTGTAGGACTCTTGACGCCTTTGGATGTCGAACCTTCCAGGCTTCAATGCTTTCTGCTAGGATCAGTTCCTATATCTTATATATGGGAATGTTCCTTTAGGAGGTCACAGGAGATTTAGAGCTTATGAGCCTTCTCATTCCTGATAAGAGGCAAGATTACCTCGCCCTTGTCAAACATGCCCAGGATGTTTACAAGTTTGTGAATCGTGCAGCCTTTGACTGCTTTGAGTGCATAAGCAGAACCTCTGCCATTGCCATAGGTGCACATAGGATTGCCTGGCTCCAGGCATCTGACTTGGAATTTGGGGTACAGGATAAACTGGGGAATATTACTTGCACAGGAGAGAGTCTCTTTGGCAAGATTTGGCAGGAAAAAGCTAATGAGATAGATGCTGACAATATCACTTTGGAAAGATTGTCTAAATCTACAGCTGATCCTGCAAGGAAAAAATCCTCTAAGAATCTGTAAGAAGAAGTAGTTTTATCTCTCCTATACCCAGCAGGGCCATCGTTTAGGTCAGTCTGCCCAAAAGGGACAGCAGCAACAACCTAGACAAAGAAAGACAAAAGCAGCTAAGCCTCATCCGGCTCAGCAGGCTCAGTCTCCACAGAGGCTTTGACTCCTATCTAGAGAACTTTGCCTTCCTGGCCCTGAACGGCCCAGAACCCTCCACCATCCCAGGAAGGTTATATCATTTTGCCCCCAAATGGGGTCAGATAAGAGCAGAAAATTGAACTCTATCTATTGTAAGAGAGGGGTACAAGCTTCATTTCCTCAGCATGCCCCCTCCTACAATGGTAACAGTTCAATTCTCAGACTTCTCTCAACGACCAGTTAGGTCAAGAGGTCACTGTGCTCCTTGCTCAAGGGACAATAGAAGAGGTACCCATTCCTCAACGGGGTACAGGGTTTACTCCCCCTATTTCCTTATTCCAAAGAAAACAGGAGGACACAGAATTGAACAAATACCTGTTCAAAGAGAAGTTCAAAGTGATTTCTCTAGCAACTTTGCTGCCATACCTTCAGAGTCGGGATTGGCTTTGTTCTCTAGTTCTCAAGGATGCGTACACTCATGTTCTCATCCATCCAACTCACCAAAAGTTCCTTCGCTTTCTGTTTCAAGGGAAGCACTACCAAATACAGGGTTCTTCCCTTTGGCCTGGCCTCTGCACCAAGGGTGTTCACAAAATGCATGGCTGTGGTGGCAGCATTTCTCCGCAGCCTGGGAATATTCGCCTTCCCTTACTTAGACGACTGGTTCATTTGAGCCCCTTCAGAGCCAGAGGCCAGGGTTGCTCTCTCTCGCACAATGCGCATCCTTCAGTATTTGGGACTTGTCATAAACTTCCCAAAATCCAACCTTGCACCCACTCAGTCCCTAGAGTTTATAGGAGCTCTTCTGGATACCAGACAGACAAGGGCCTACCTTCCACAGCCCCGCTGCCTTCGCATTGTGCAGTTAGCTTCCCAAGCAGTGCTAAAACCTCACCTCACTGCTCGGGAAATTTACAATTGCTAGGCCACATGGCATCCACTGTGCATGTGGTTCCTTTATGCTCGCCTCCATATGAGGGCAGCCCAGTGGACTTTATCCACTCAGTGGACTCGGGCGTCAGGTTGCCTGTCAGACAAAATAGCAAACTCAGATCGCCTTATTTTGTCCCTCCAATGGTTGCAATCACCCCAGAACCTTTTGGTGGGGGTCTCCTTTTTTCAGCATCCCCCACCCCAGGCCATTTTAACAACAGATGCTTCACAGGTGGGTTGGGGAGCCCACTTGCAAGGCCTTTCTACCCAGGGTACCTGGACTCCACAGGAGGCCTATTTACACATCAGTCTCCTAGAACTCAGAGCAATTTTCCTTGCTCTTCGAGTATTCCACACCCAGCTCAGCTACAAGATAGTCCCAGTTCAAATGGACAATCAAGTAGCCATGTTCTACATGAACAAGCAAGGCGGAACAGGCTCTGTCGCTTTGCAACGAAGCTTTGCAACTATGGGCCCTCGCCAGAGAGCATCAGGTGTATCTTCCAGGCATTCAAAACTCTTGGGCAGACAGACTCAGTCAAGTTCTGCTTCCACACGAATGGTCTCTCGATGCAGACCAGGTGGCCAAAAGTTTTCAAATTTGGGGAACCCCGGACATAGACCTCTTTGGAAGTCCGCTGAATGCCAAACTTTCCCGGTTCTGTTCCAGAATTCCGGCTCAGGGTTGTCAGGCCAGGGATGCTTTCCTCCTCCATTGGGGTCAGGACTTCCTGTATGCCTTTCCACCCATTTCCCTAATTCCCGAAACCCTATTCAAGCTTCGGAGAGACAGAGGTAATATGATCCTCATAGCTCCACATTGGCCACGGCAAATATTGTACCCTGTGCTCCTACATCTCTCTCAAGCTGTGCCTCTGGAGTTAGGATCTGCTCCAAATCTCCTTTTTCAAGAGGACGGGATGCTGTGGCATCCCAATCCCCAGTCTATGCATCTCAGGGCCTGGTTGCTGAAAGCCTAGAACTTCACGGTCTTAACCTTTCCCAGCAGATGCAGGATATCCTTTATGCTTCCAGGAAGCCTTCCACAAGATGCTCTTATGCATTTAAGAGTAAAAGGTTTACCATATGGTGCTCGCAGAAGGGTCTTAACCCTCTTGCGATTCCTCTAGAATCATTACTGCAGTATCTCCTTCATTTATCAAATGCAGGGCTTAAGACCAATTCAGTGAGAGTTCATTTGAGTGCTATTGCAGCTTCTTTCAAGCCTCTAAATGGACAGCCTATTTCCTCTCATCCTCTCATAGCGAGATTTATGAGAGGCCTTCTTTTGACTAAGCCTCCCATTAAGCCACCACCGGTGGCATGGGACTTAAATCTGGTTCTTGGGCAGCTCATGAAACCGCCTTTTGAACCATTAGCCACTACCTCTTTGAAATTCCTTTCCTGGAAGGTCATCTTTCTTATTGGAATCACATCAGCACGTCGCATCAGTGAATTGCAAGTGTTGGTGGCTGATCCTCCTTATACAAGGTTCCATCATGATAAGGTAGTCCTTAGGACTCATCCACTCTTTATGCCAAAGGTGGTGTCACCTTTTCATTTAAACCAAGTGGTTTACCTATCTGTATTCTTCCCAAGGCCTCGCGCCTCGAATGCAGAAAGGAATCTTCATACTTTGGACTGCAAAAGGGCTTTGGCCTTTTACTTGCAAAGGACAGAGCAACATAGAAAGTCCTCTCAACCCTTTGTTGCTTTTGATCCTAGTCATTTGGGACTTCCAGTCTCCAAAAGAACACTGTCCAACTGGATTGCACAGTGTATATCTTTTGCCTATGAGAGTAAAAACCTTCCTCTTGATGGCCATGACACAGCTCACAATGTGAGAGCCATGGCAGCCTCTATGGCTCATCTTCACTCTGTGTCTATTGACGACATCTGTCGAGCAGCTACTTGGGCTTTGGTTCATACCTTCACAGCCCATTACTGCTTAAACAAGGACTCCCGCCGGGATGCCTTGTTTTGTCAGGCTGTTCCTCAACACCTGTTCCATACTTAATCAGCTCCTACCTACCATCCCTGGTAGGATGCCAGAGATCCATGGGGGGGAGTGGAGCCTTTTCACAAGGGCACACAACTTCTGGGGCCTTCTCCCTGGCATCTGCAGCTAGGGAGTCCCGATATGTGAAGACTACATTCCTGCTTGTTCCTGGAGATAGCATAGTTACTCACCTGTAACAGGTGATCTCAGGGAACAGCAGGAATTTAGTCTTCACAACCCACCCACGTCCCCTAGGAGTTATCTCTCTCTCTCTCTCTGTCTGTCTGTCTGTCTCAGCTTTAAACGCAACTGGAGAGGGACAGTTGGGAAAAGCGGGAAGGCAGCACGCAGGCACTGTGGGATAAATTTCTGCTGTTCCCGGAGATCACCTATTACAGGTGAGTAACTATGCTTTACCCATCTTACACCCATCGGGGGCACTGTGTCCAGTTCATATTCCCCAAAGGGGACAACAGAACAGACAGCAGAGGAAGCCACAAGTTTCAATAGCTCAACCGACTCAGCAGACTCGGCCTCCTCAGGGGCTTTGACACCTTCCTAGAGAACTTAGCTTTTCTACCCCTGAAAGGTCCAGAACCCCTTACCATCCGGGGCAGGTTATGCCATTTTGCTAGAAGATGGCAACAAATAACAGCAGAAAACTGGATTCTGTCTATTGTACGAGAGGGATTCAGACTTCATTTCCACAGTATGCCCCTTCCTACAACGATAAGACAGTTCAATTCTCAGGTCCCTGCCACCAATCTCTTGGGTCAGGAGGTCGAATCACTTCTTGCTCAAGGAGCAATAGAAGAGGTACCCATACCCCAACGGGGAATGGGATTCTACTCCCACTACTTTCTCATACCAAAGAAAACAGGGGGCACAGGCCTATTCTAGACTTCAGAGAATTAAACAAGTATCTGTTCCGGGAAAAATTCAAAATGATCTCCCTCGGAACACTCCTGCCATACCTTCAGAGTCAGGACTGGCTATGTTCTCTAGATCTAAAGGATGCATATACGCATATTCTCATCCATGCAGATCACAGGAAATTCTTTCTATTCCTTTTCCAGGGAAGACACTTCCAATACAGGGTTCTTCCCTTCGGTCTGGCTTCTGTGCCAAGAGTCTTCACAAAATGCATGGCAGTAATAGCAGCATTCCTGAGAACTCTAGAAATATTCGTCTTCCCTTACTTAGACAATTGGCTCATTCAGCATCAACAGCTCCAGATGTCAGCTTCGCTCTTTCTCGCACCATGTGAATCCTTCGATACTTGGGACTGGTCATAAGCCTCCCAAAATCTCATCTCACCACTTCTCAGTCTCTAGAATTCATAGGGGCTTGTCTAGACAAAAGGCAGTCAAGGGCTTTCCTACCACAGCCACAGTGTCTTTGTATAGTACAGCTGGCCTCCTAAGCAGCTATGAAGGTCTTCCTGACTGCTCGGGAGATGCTTCAGCTTCTGGGGCATATGGCATCCACGGTCCATGTGGTTCCCTATGCTCGCCTTCATATGCGAGCAACCTAGTGAACCCTATCTTCTCAGCGGAAACAGGCCTCAGGTCGGCTAACGGAGAAAATCAGAAACTCCACACATCTCATTTTGTCCCTACAATGGTGGCAATCACTGGAAAACCTTCTCATGGGTTCTCCTTTCCAGCAGCCTCTATGCCAAACCACCTTAACAACAGATGCGTCCAAGTTGGGCTAGAGGGCTCACTTGCACGATCTATCAACTCAGGGTCTCTGGACCCCACAGGAGGCTTGTCTTCAAATAAACCTCCTAGAGCTCAGAGCCATTTTCCATGCTGTCCGAGTTTTTCAGGCCCATCTCCGCTACAAGACAGTTCTGGTCCAGACCGACAATCAATTAGCCATGTTCTATGTGAACAAGCAAGGTGGAACAGGCTCTCTGTCATTATGCAATGAAGCTGTGCGACTGTGGGCCCTTGCCAGAGAACTTCAAATCCACCTCCTAGTGGTATTTATTTATTTATTTACATTCTCTTATATACCGCGCTATTCTGCATCAGTGCGGTTTACATTGAACAAACTGAAATTAAATTGAACAGGGCATTATAACTTGGAGATAACTATTTTACAGGGAATATGGGCTATGGAGGGTTAAGTGGCTTGCCCAAAACCACAAGGAGCACCTGTGGGACTAAAAACCCCAGTCCTTCCGGCCCAAGTTTGCTGTCCTCTAGTGGGATTTGAACCCCCGACCTTCCGGCCTGAAGTACCTTGCCCCAACCACTAGGCCACTCCTCCACTCCGGGCATTCAAAATCTTCCGGGCATTCAAAATCTTTGGGCAGACAAACTTGATCAAATACTGCTGCCACACAAATGGTCTCTGCACTCGGACGAGCTTGTTCGAGTGTTTCGAATCTGGGGAACGCCAGATATAGACCTCTTTGCAAGTCTACAGAATGCCAAACTTCCCTGATTCTGTTCCAGAATTCCGGCTCAAACTGTCAGGCAAGGGATGCTTTCCTTCTCCATTGGGGTCGGGACTTCCTCTATGCCTTCCCACCCATTCCCCTCATTTCCAAAACTTTATTCAAGCTTCAGAGAGACATAGCTCCATGCTGGCCAAGGCAGACGTGGTATGCTCTGCTCATCCTTTGACTCTGGAACCTTGGGTTCTAGATGGCTTACGGAATCTGCCCTGTACAGGTGAGAACTTATTTGGGGAAGAGTGGCAAATCAAAGCCACCCAGATGGATGCTTTCTCCCCCATCTCTCCTAACCCTGTGAGAGAATTGAACAAATTTCTCTTCAAGGAGAAATTCAAAATGCTGTCTCTCGGCATTCTCCTTCCTTACCTCCAGGGTCAGGACTGGCTTTGTTCTCTAGACCTACAGGATGCGTATACACATATACTCATCCATCCATCCCACAGAAAGTATCTTCGCTTTCTGTTTCAGGAAAACATCAATACAGAGTACTCCCCTTCGGTCTAGCCTCTGCTCCAGAGTATTCACAAAATGCATGGCAGTCGTAGCCGCATTTCTAAGAGGCATGGAATCTTTGTCTTCCCATATCTGGACGACCTTTTGCAGTATCTGGGACTGGTAGTAAACCTTCCCAAGTCCCAACTCATCCCTACTCACTCTAGAATTCATAGGGGCCCAGTTGGACACCATCATCCCAAGCTCAGTCCAGCACTCACTTGACAGCCAGGGAAATGCTACGCCTACTGGTCATATGGCCTCCACAGTGCATGTGGTGCCACTCAGGCGTCAGGAGCGCTCTCAGACCAAAAACAAACCACCGAACGTCTGTTTTGGTCCCTCCACTGGTGCTCCATTTCAACCATTGCTACCCCAAGCAACCCTCACAACAGATGCCTCCCAAACAGGGTGGGGAGCCCATCTGCAAACTCTCTCCACTCAGGGCACTTGGTCTCTACAGGAGACCACCCTTCATATCAATCTTCTGGAACTGCGAGCAATTTACCTTGCCCTCAAGGTCTTCCACTCCCTCCTAGCCAACCTCACTGTCCTAGTTCAGACGGACAATCAGGTGGCCATGTTTTACATAAACAAACAAGGAGGGACGGGCTCTCTGTCGCTTTGCAACGAAGCTCTAAGACTATGGGCCTTCGCCAGAGAGCATCAGATTCACCTGCTAGCAGTGTATCTCCCAGGAGTTCAAAACTCTCGGGCAGACAGGCTCAGTCGAGTTCTGCTGCCACACGAATGGTCCCTACATTTGGACCAAATAAACCGAATCTTTCAAAACTTCCCCGGTTCTGTTCCAGAACTCCGTGTCAGGGAGCTCAGGCTACGGACGCCTTTCTCCTGAATTGGAGTCAGGCATTCCTAGATGCCTTTCCACCCATTCCATTGATTCCCAAGACTCTGTTCAAACTCCAGAGGGATCATGGAACTATGATCCTCATAGCTCCACGCTGGCCACGCCAAGTGTGGTTCCCACTACTTCTACAGCTCTCCCAGGGATCCTACTTGGATCTGGGAGCTGCGCCAGACCTCCTGTCTCAGGAGGAGGGGACTTTGTGGCACCCAAACCCCAAATCCCTTCACCTCATAGCTTGGTTACTGAAGGCTTAAGCCTTCAAGACTTTCATCTTAACCAACCAGAGAAATATATCCTTTCTGCCTCTAGGAAACCCTCTACCAGGCGTTCCTATGCTTTCAAATGGAAACGTTTTTCCATTTGGTGTGCTCAGCAGGGTCTTGACCCTCTGGCACTTCCTTTGAATTCTCTTCTTGATTATCTCCTGCATCTATCCAATGCAGGCCTCAAGACGAATTCGGTAAGAGTCCATTTAAGTGCTATTGCAGCATCCTTGCAACATATAAATGGACAACCTATCTCCTCTCATCCTCTTGTTGCAAGATTCATGAGAGGCCTGACTCTCACTAACCATCCCATCAGACCACCCCCGGTCGCATGGGATTTGAATCTAGTGCTCGGTCAACTTATGAAGCCACCTTTTGAGCCAATGTTTTTCCACCTCCTTGAAATTTCTTTCCTGGAAGGTCATCTTCCTCATTGCAGTCACTTCGGCTCGCCGCATCAGTGAGCTGCAGGCTTTAGTGGCTAATCCACCTTACACAAGATTCATCATGATAAGGTTGTCCTTAGGACGAATCCCCACTTTATGCCTAAAGTGGTCTCGCCTTTTCATCTTAATCAAGAGGTATATCTACCTGTCTTTTTTCCAGCTCCTCATGCATCCAATGCAGAGAGGAACCTTCATACTCTGGATTGTAAACGAGCTCTCGCTTTTTACCTTAATAGGACTCAGCCACATCGAAAGTCTTCTCAACTTTTTGTGGCCTTTGATCCTTCCCATTTGGGACTTCCGTCTCCAAGCGTACACTTCCAATTGGATGCTCAGTGTATTTCTTTTGCTTACCAGAGCAAAAACATTTCTCTGGAAGCCATGTCACTGCTCACAATGTGAGGGCCATGGCAACTTCTATGGCTCATCTGCAATCTGTTTCCATAGATCAGATCTGTCGAGCCGCTACCTGGGCCTCGGTTCATACCTTCACAGCCCATTACTGTTTGGACAAGGACTCCCGCCGGGATGCCTTGTTTGGCCAGGCTGTCCTCAAGCACCTGTTCCATTCCTAAACAACTCCTGCCCACCTTCCCAGAATGGATGCCTGAGATCCATACGAAGATGGCGAACCTTTACAGGGGATCCCATGCATCTAAGCTAGGGAGTCCCCATATGTGAGGACTTATTCCTGCTTGTTCCTGGAGATAGCACAGTTACTTACCTGTAACAGGTGATCTCTGGGAACAGCAGGAATTAGTCCTCACAACCCACCCACCTCCCCTAGGAGTTGTATCTTTTATCTATCTATCTTCCTGTCCTCTCTCTGTTGACTCAGCTATAAACTCGAAACTGAGGAGAGCTGTTCAGGAAGGCGGGAAGGCATAGCGCATGTGCAGTGGGAGGTCCCAAAAGCTTCTATTCTAAGAAGCTGGGGAGCTTTCCCGCACGGGCTCCGTCGGTACCGACGTACCCATATGTGAGGACTAATTCCTGCTGTTCCCAGAGATCACCTGTTACAGGTAAGTAACTGTGCTTTCTGCGTCTCTCTCAAGCCGTGTCTCTCTCAAGCTACATCTCTGGAGTTGGGGTGTGCTCCAGATCTTCTTTCCCAGGAGAATGGGACGCTATTGCACCCGAATCCCCAGTCCCTGCACCTCAGGGCCTGGTTACTGAAAGCCTAGGATTCCCGGATATCAACCTATCTCAACAGGTAAAGGATATCCTTATGGCTTCCGGGAAGCGTTCCGCAAGGCGATCCTATGCCTTTAAGTGGAAGAGATTCTCTGTATGGTGTTCTCAAAGGGAACTTAACCCCCATACAGTGCCTGTCAAATCACTTCTGGAGTTCCTACTTCCATCTATCAGATTCTGGTCTTAAGACCAATTCAGTAGGAGTCCATCTTAGTGCCATTGCTGCTTTTCGTGAACCTCAGGATGGACAACCTATTTCCTCTCATCCACTCGTAGCGAGATTTGTGAGAGGTTTACTTTTAACAAAACCTCCCATTAAGCCACTGCCAGTGGCATGGGATCTGAATCTTGTTCTCGGGCAGCTCATGAAACCGCCCTTTGAGCCTTTAGCCACTACAGCTCTAAAGTTTTTCTTGGAAGGTCATCTTCCTAGTTGCCCTCACTTCAGCAAGACGCATCAGTGAGTTACAAGCTTTAGTGGCGGGTCCTCCTTATACAAGATTTCACCATAAGGTAGTTCTTAGGACTCATCCTCACTTTTTTCCAAAAGTGGCTTCGCCCTTTCATTTAAACCAAGTGGTTTACCTTCCTGTATTCTTTCCTAGGCCTCATGCCTCTATTGCAGAAAGGAATCTTCATACCTTAGATTGTAAAAGAGCCTTAGTTTTTTACCTTCAAAGAACTAAGCAGCATAGAAAATCTTCTCAGCGCTTTGTTGCTTTTGTTTCTAGTCATTTGGGACTTCCAGTTTCCAAAAGAACTCTCTAGGTGGATTGCAAATTGCATATCCTTTGCATATGAGAGTAAGGGACTTTCTCTCGAAGGCCAAGTCACAGCTCACAATGTGAGAGCAATGGCAGCCTCAATGGATAATCTTCGTTCTGTGTCCATTGATGACATCTGTAGAGCAGCCACTTGGGCTTCGGTACACACCTTTACAGCCCACTATTGCTTAGACAAGGACTCCCATTGGGATGCCTCGTTTGGCCAGGCTGTGCTCCAGCATCTCTTTCAGATTTAGTACAACTCCTACCCGCTGTCCCAGGTTTCGATGCCAGAGATCCATGGGAGGAAGCATGACACATCTCACCTGGGGTTCGCAGCTAGCTGGGGTCATCCCCCTGGCGTCTCTCAGCTGGGGAGTCCCCATATGTGAAGACAACATTCCTGCTTGTTCCTGGAGATAGCATAGTTACTCACCTGTAACAGGTGATCTCCGGGAACAGCAGGAATAAGTCTTCACAACCCACCCACCTCCCCTAGAAGTTCTCTCTATCTTTCTCTCTCGCTTTGTCTATTCTCTTCTTTGGTCTCAGCTATAAACTCAACTGAAGAGGGAGAGTTGGAAAGGTGGGAAGGCAGCACGCAGGCACTGTGGGATGCTCCCAAAAGCTTTCCTATTGGACGCTGGGGAGTGTTCCCGTGCATTCTTTGGTACCAATGATACCCATATGTGAAGACTTATTCCTGCTGTTCCCAGAGATCACCTGTTACAGGTGAGTAACTACGCTTTCTCAACACCTCAGGTGGGCTATAGTGGTGGGGGTGTGGCAGTTGTTCTCTGCTCTTCTTTACCTGTTTCTGAAGTCTCCTCTGCCCTTCACTACCCTGAGTCTCTTCTCCTTCACCTAGATGCTTCCCCCCCTCCATCTTCTACTTATTTATGCTTCTCCAACCCTTCATCTTTGGAATTGCTTCTCACCCTCTCTGAAGCCTCTCTCATCTATCCCCAGATCATTATCCTTGGAGGAGAGGTCTCCAGAGCTTCCCTTGGATCCCACTCTTCCTCATGAGTGATTCAAGTCCCAGTTTTGTCAGGGACATGGTCAGATCCATTCTATCTTCTTTAAAGATGGAGGAACCCAGGGCCAAGGGGTGAGACATCTTCCAGTATTCCATTGTCACTAAGGAGATGCTGACTCTGTCTGTACACTGTATTCTTCAGCGGCTACAGATGAGAATGTCAGAGACACCCCCCTCCCTGCACCTCCAATCAACAAGAAAGCCAACTAAATTTATAGTGTCCAAAAGGCTCCTAGATTCAAGAAGCTTCAGCTGTTGCACCATTCCATGGTTGACTCTGCTCTTAAAAGGTCCAAAAGTTCCAAATCTCACTCTTAGGCACCCCTGGGGAGAGAGGCCTAGGACATTGGACTCTTTGGGAGAAAATTCTTTCAGGATGCTGTGCTCACATCTCACATAGTGTCCTATCAGCTCTTCATGGGCATGCACTTGCAGAACCTCATGTGCAACCTGGACGATTTGACCAACCTTTTTCCTCCAGAGAAAGCTGAGCAATATCATTCCCTAGTGACACAAGTGAAGGAGTGCTGAAAATAAATGGTCCAAGCGATCTATGATATCTTTTGATATGGCATAAAGAGCCTCTTCAATGAGCATTGACTGTCAGAGACTCTCATGGCTTCAGAACTCAAACTTACAGCCAAGTGTGCAAGAGAAACTCGCTGTGCTGTGGAGAGAAGTTTTTTGGAGATGATGCTTGGGAAACTGCAGCCATGATGAAACAGCATACGGACACCTTGAAAATCATCTTCAGGTTCACTACCAGCCTGGCTTCCTCATATAGGAGGTTCCACAGTGGGTGGGGGGGGGGGGGCAACAGCTATCCTATTACTTTCACAGATGTAGGTACGCATGACCCTGACAGTCTTCCTAAATGAGGTAACCTTCTTCCACGTGCACTATATCCTTTTTAAGATACGGCGACCAGAATTGCACACAATATTCAAGGTGCGGTCTCACCATGGAACGATATAGAGGCATTATAATATCTTTTGTTTTATTTTCCATTCCTTTCCTTATCATACCTAGCATTCTATTTGCTCTCTTGGCTGCCGCTGCACACTGGGCCGAGGGTTTTAACATGGTATCCACAATGACGCCTAAATCTTTTTCCTGGGTGGTGGTTCCTAATGTGGAACCTTGCATCGTGTAACCATAGTTTGGGTTGTTCTTCCCTAGGTGCATAACCTTGCACTTGTCCACATTAAATTTCATCTGCCATTTTGATGCCCAGTCTTCCAATTTAACAAGATCCTCTTGCAATTTTTCACAATCCTCTTGGGTTTTAACAACTTTAAATAGTTATGTGTCATCTCAAATTTGATAACCTCACTCGTTATTCCACTTTCCAGGTCATTTATGAATATGTCAAAAAGCAGCGGACCCAGCACAGATCCCTGGGGTACACCACTATTCACCTTTCTCCATTGGGAAGATTGGCCATTTAGCCCTACCCTCTGCTTTCTATCTTTTAACCAGTTCCTGATCCACAATAGTACACTGCCTCCTATCCCATGACTCTTTAGTTTTGCCAAAAGTCTCTGATGAGGGACCTTGTCAAAGGCTTTCGGAAAGTCCAGACACACAATATCAACCGACTCACCTTTGTCCACCTGTTTATTCACTCCTTCAAAAAAACATAACAGATTAGTAAGACAAGATCTTCCTTGTCTAAAGCCATGTTGGCTGTCTCCCATTAGGTCGTGACTATCTACATGCTGAGTAATTTTATTCTTTATGATGGTTTCTACCATTTTTCCCGGTACTGACGTCAGGCTGACCGGTCTGTAGTTTCCCGGATCACCCCTGGAACCCTTTTTAAAAATTGGTGTTAAATTGGCGATCCTCCAATCTTCAGGTATTAGAGATGATTTTAATGATAGTTCACAGATTACTGATATCAGGTCTGCAATCTCATATTTCAGTTCTTTCAACACCCTTGGATGTATACCATCCGGCCCAGGTGATTTGCTACTCTTCAGTTTATCTAATAGTTGTAAGACATCTTCCCGATGTATCGATATTTCCTTCAATTCTTCCGCACCTTTAAATACCACTTCAGTCATGGGTAACATCCCTACATCTTCCTCAGTAAAGACCGAAGCAAAGAATTCATTCAGTCTCTCTGCTATCGCCTTGTCGCCTCTTAGTGCTCCTTTAACCCCTTTATCATCTAATGGACCAACTGACTCTCTAACAGGTTTTTTGCTACGAATGTACTTGAAAAGGTCTTTATTTCGTGTTTTTGCTTCCGCAGCAAGCTTCTTCTCAAATTCTCTCTTTGCCTGCCTTATCAATGCCTTGCATTTGACTTGCCAGTGCTTGTGCTGTTTCCAGGTTTTGTCATTTGGCTCTTTTTTCCATTTCCTGAAAGATGCTTTTTTGGCAACAACAGCCTCTCTGACCTCACCTTTAAACCATGCTGGCAGTTTTTTGGACTTACTTCCACTTTTCTTAAAGCGTGGAATACAGCTGGTCTGGGCTTCCAAGATAGTATTTTTCAACAAAATCCAAGCTTGATGTACGTCTTTAACCTTTGCAACTGCTCCTTTTAGTTTTTTCTTAACTGTTTTCCTCATTTTATCATAGTCTCCCTTTCGAAAGTTAAAGGGTAGTACTGTGGATTTCCTTACTATCCCTCCTCCACTAATTAAATCAAAGGCAATCATGCTATGATCACTTTTGCCAAGTGGCCCCAACACCCTTATCTCTTGCACTAGATCTGGTGTTCCCCTAAGGGCTAGGTCTAATATGGCTTCCCCTCTGGTCGGTTCATGAACCAGCTGCTCCAAGAAGCAGTCATTTATTTCATCTAAGAACTTTATCTCCCTAGCATGTCCTGCTGTGACACTGACCCAGTCTATGCCGGGGTAATTGAAATCACCCATTATTATTACTGCACTGTAACTTTTGCTAGCTTCCTTGATTTCTTTGAGCATTTCATCATCCATTTGTTCATTCTGGCCAGGCGGACGATAGTACACCCCCACTGCCATCGCCTTCCCCTTTTTACATGGAATTTCAATCCATAGAGATTCTACAGCAAATTTTGTTTCTTGCAAAACTTTAATCCTTTCTGACTCAATGCCCTCTCTAACATAGAGCGCAACCCCTCCACCAATTTGATCAACTCTATCATTACGATATAGTTTGTACCCAGGTATCACAGTGTCCCACTGGTTGTCCTCCTTCCACCATGTCTCTGATATTCCAATCATATCTAACCTCTCGTTTAGTGCTATATATTCTAACTCTCCCATCTTGTTTTTTAGACTTCTAGCATTTGCATACAAGCATTTTAGAGACTGTATTTTATTCATATTAATTTGGCTATTGGTAGACATGGGTAATTTGGGATCTTTAAGCTCTGTCTGCTCCATTCTCGAGGGCATTTGGGCTTCTTTACTCTTTTTTGGAACCTCTCTGCTTTTTGTAGTATCCTTCAAGGATACATTCTTCCGAACCATGCGCTCTTGGGCGACTGTCCCCCTATTATCTAGTTTAAAAGCTGCTCTATCTCCTTTTTAAAGGTTAATGCCAGCAGCCTGGTTCCATCCCGGTTAAGGTGAAGCCCATCCCTTCGGAAGAGCCCCTCCTTTCCCCAGAATGTTCCCCAGTTCCTAACAAATCCAAACCCCTCATCTCTGCACCATTATCTCATCCACGCATTGAGACTCTGGAGCTCTGCCTGCCTTTTGGGTCCTGCGCATGGAACGGGAAGCATTTCGGAGAATGCTACCCTGGAAGTTCTGGATTTCAACTTCCTACCTAAAAGCCTAAATTTAGCTTCCAGAACCTCCCTACCACATTTTCCTATGTCATTGGTACCGACATGTACCAAGACAGCAGACTCCTCCCCAGCACTATCTAAGACCTTATCTAGGTGGCGCGTGAGGTCCGCTATCTTCGCACCAGGCAGGCATGTTACCAGGCGATCCTCACGTCCACCAGCCACCCAGCTATCTACATGCCTAATGATCGAATCACCAACTATAACTGCTGTCCTAACCCTTCCCTCATGGGCACTTGGCCCTGGAGAAACCTCCTCGGTGCGAGAGGGGTTTACATCACCTGGAGGACAGGTCCTAGTTACAGGATCACTTCCTGCCACACCAGGGTGATGCTCTCCTGTCACGTGACCTCTCTCCTCCATGGCAACAGGGATGCTGCCAGACTGGAGGTGGGACTTCAGGACTATATCCCTGTAGGTCTCGTCTATGTACCTCTCTGTCTGTCTTATGCTTTCCAAGTCTGCTACTTTAGCCTCTAGAGAACGGACTTGTTCCCTGAGAGCAAAGAGCTCCTTGCACCTAGTGCACACGTAAGACCTCTCACCAGCTGGGAGAAAATCATACATGTGACACTCAATGCAAAAGACTGGAAAGCCCACATCCCGCTGCTGGACTGCTGTCTGCATCTTAGTTTTAAGTTTGTGTTTAGATCTTTAAGTTCTTTACGTACTAAAGGGTGCTATGGATATTTATACCTCTAAAACTGTACCTAATAAGTTTAATATACCTTGTTCACCTGAAGCTTAATTAATCTCAGGTCCTTAGTGTATGACTGATTTGGGTAATGAGCTTCACCTGAGAGCACCTCCTGTCTTTTAAGTTGTGCAAGTACCTATAAAGCTGTGATTATCCCTTTGGAGGGTGGGTGTGGGGAGGGAGGGAGGGATATAACACTTATTAAAAGAGGGCTGCTACACAGTACCCTGTCCTGTGCTGCTGAGGTAAGCTATATTCTCATTTGATTTAAATTATAGCTCTTTGCTGCTGCTAGGCTCTAACCTATTATGAAATTTAAACTACAAGCTCTCTGCTGGATTCTAAAGTTAACCAGAAAGCTCTCTTCTGTGTTTTAATTTGAAACTAAAAGTACTTTGCTGATGCTAGGCCCTAACCTATTATGAATTTTAAACTACAAGCTCTCTGCTGGATTCTAAAGTTAACCAGAAAGCTCTCTTCTGTGTTTTAATTTGAAACTAAAAGTACTTTGCTGATGCTAGGCCCTGAGTGACTATGAAATTTAAACTACAGCTCTCTACTGGGTATGAAAGGTAACCAGAAAGTTCTCTTCTGTGTTTTAAATTGAATCTTAAACTGTTGCTACTAGGCCCTGACTGATTTAACAAAAAATAGTGGGTTCACAGATTAATTAGCTTTAAAAGAAAAAAATTCCTTTCAGAAAAATTCCCAGAAGTATATACTCACAATTTCAGATTTCTCTCCAGAAGTAACAGCCCCCCTTTCTAGTCCTTCAAGACTAGAAAGCCTGATGCATAAAAAAGAAAAGAGACTGCGTAACCGCTGCCGACTTAGAAACTCTTGTGACTGGGCCCCATAAGATTCCCCATGCTCTGCAAGGGATGGAGCATAGCGCCTCTGCTTCCCAGCATCTTTCCAGACCCTTCAAATGGGGTAAATCCCCATCTCGCAACCAAGTATATATTTTTGACGCTACTCGCAGCTCCTGCTAATTCCACTAACTGCTGGAATACCCTGTCTTCCAAAGACAAATCAGTGACATTGATTTTAGCCGCTGCAACACTGTTTGAGCTGGAGCCAATAAAAAAAGGCTGTATTAGGTAGAGAACTCCTGCTGCAGAGAGGGGAAATCTTTCCAGCCCTTGGGTCCTAAAACTTGACCCAGGGACCATATGCCACGCACTTGCCATCTCCTCCAAGCAAACATCTTACCCCTAATTCTAAACCTGGGGTTCCACCAAATTGGCAGCCTCCTAGCAGGTGGACCTTCAGTTCTAACACAGCCCATCAGGAGTAAGTAGGCCTCCTGCGTAGCGGGAATCACCCTTCCCACCAAGGACTTTTCTGGATGTTTCATACCTAAAAGCAGCCATAAAGGGCAGGGTCGCACGATCCGTTTCTCTACTTCTAACTGGTTTACAAATCAGTTCCTCCTCACATGCCCACAGTGCATCTTGCTTTAAAAGGAACGCCTGATGATAATTACGAAAGTCAGGGAATTGAACCCCTCCCTTGTTTTTTGCAGCTTTCAGTTTTTTAAGTGCAATCCTAGGTTCTCGGCCTCCCCACAAGAATCTGCATAAGCAGCTTTCCATTTTACTATACACCCCAGGGGCCAGTGAAAACGGGAGCATACCTAGCATATAATTAATTTTAGGCATTAAAGTCATCTTTATTGTTTCTAATCTTCCCCACCAAGAAAGGTGAAGGGGGGACCAGGCTAATATTAAGTGATGTATGGTTTGCAACATCCTCTACATTTTCTTGAATAGCCTGTTCTATGGACATCCCATATTTGATGCCTAAATATTTGATATTTCCTGATTCCCAACGAAACGGGAAAGCAGCCATGTCTTCAGCTCTGACTCTTTCATTCATAGGAAAAGCGACTGATTTGGTCCAGTTTATTTTATAGCCAGATAATTCCGAGTAAAACTCAATCAAACTTAAGACCTCAGGAATTGCAGAAGGTTGTGTAAAAAGCAACAGGTCGTCGGCATATGCAGAGATTTTTACCTGCCAATCATCAATTACAATGCCTCCGATATCCTTGTTTTGTCGTATGGCAATAGCTAATGGTTCAAGGGCCAGATTAAAGAGCAAAGGAGAAAGAGGACACCCCTGACGGGTGCCTCTGTGTAATGAAAAGGATCTCGAAAGAGCACCATTCGCACATATCCGTGCTTTGGGGTTTCCATAAAGAATTCGTATCTTATTTATAAACTGAGATCCAAGGCCGAACCACTCTAAAGTTCTAAACAGAAAAGGCCATTCTAGCCTATCAAAGGCCTTCTCTGCATCTAAAGAGATACCGATATAAGCTGTATCTACAAGACCCGCTCTATCCAGCAAATTACAAAAGAGTCTGGCATTGTCCGAGGTCGCCCTTCCTGGGATGGAACCGCACTGATCCGGATACACCAACCCCCCTATACTTTTAACAAGCCTCTTCGCCAGCACCATAGCGTAAATTTTATAATCCGCATTTAATAAGGAAATAGGTCGATAGTTTGCAACCTGAGTGGGATCTCTCCCAGGCTTTTCTAGAACTACTATTGTAGCCTCTGCAAAATTACCCGTATGTGACTGAGCTTCATCAAGAGCCTCATAGTAAAGCAATAAATAAGGTATAAGCTCACACCTGAAAACCTTATAAAACTCTAAGGGGATGCCGTCTGGACCCACTGCTTTCCCGGGAGACATGCTGTTAATTGCGTTAAGTATCTCATCCCCCACCAAAGGTTTGTCCAGTTCTTTAGCCTGTTGCGTGCTCAGCCTGGGATGGGCTAATCTCTCTAGGAATTCCCCAGAGGCCTCCAAATCCTGCGTACATTCGGAAGAGTATAGTTTACAATAGTACTCCAAGAATGCATCAAGGATCTGGTCTGTACTAGTCAAATTCCCACGACTCTGGTCAGCTATATTCTCAATACGGGCTTTCTCTTGCTTCCTTTTTAAGTTGTTAGCCAACAACTTACCCCCCTTATTATTTTCTACATAAAACTGAGATTGTTGCTTCAACATCACATATTCCACTTCCGAACTTAATATTTCATTGTACTGATATCGAAGCCTCTGCAACTGCAGAGTTATGCCTGCATCCGCCTGCTTGACTAGTAGCCTTTCCCCCGCTTTGATTTGCTCTTCTAAGACATAAATCTAGCTTTCTTCCGTTTGTGTTCCTTAGTAGAGAAACTGTTAATCGTAGCCCGCAGGGAGGCCTTAAAAGCCTCCCACCAAGCCCAAGTTGGAGTGTCCCCTGGGTTGTTTGCGTCAAAATAACCCTTTATGGCTGCCTTAACTACTTCTTGAAAAGAGGGCTCAGCCAAGTAAGACCTGTTGAAAGACCAAGCCCGCTGCTGCGTGCTCTCCCCCACCCAATCAAGATGCAAAGAGATGGCAGCGTGATCGGAAATATGCATCCCCAAAATTTCCACTCCCCGCAGCCCTGGCACCAAGCTTTTGGAGATTAAGAAAAAATCTATTCGAGACCAGGACTTGTGTGGCGAAGAGAAAAAGGTAAAGTCCCTACCAGTAGGATGCCCAAGCCTCCATGCATCGGTCAACCCTAGGGAGTCTATAAGGGCCTTGAGCACCACTCTCGCTCTGGAGGATCTTTCCACTCTACCTGGATTCCTGTCCAATAAGGGGTCCAATACCAGATTAAAATCCCCACCCACAATCACTGGGGACATAGAGTTCTCCTGAAGCACTCTGGTTAGGTCCGTAAAGAACTTGGGGTCATCACAATTTGGCCCATAAACATTAACTATAGTGAGTGCAGACCCACCCAGCTCAATAGAGACCAATATCCAGCGTCCGCCAGCATCAATCCGCGTGGAAATAACTTTGCCCCCTAATGACTTCCGCCCCAAGATAACCACCCCGTTTTTCTTCTGAAGGGCTGGTGCTGCTCCCAGTAATGAATATTGCTTTCCCTCAAGTTTTTTAGACTCTATCAAACTTAGATGGGTTTCCTGCAATAAAATTAAGTCGGCCTGCTGCTGTCTGCAGTATGCAAGTATCTTTTTCCTTTTAATCGGGCTTTTAATCCCTTTCATGTTCAGAGAAATTGTATGCAACCCCTTAGCCATGAATCTCAATGACATCCAAAGAGTACTTGACATAGGCTGTGGGCCTCTTACCAATAGTGTCTACCTGATTATACCCCTCAGAGAGCCAAAACCCCTTACAAACAACCCCCCCCCCCATATCAGCATATGGGTGAGACAGCAAGTTCAACATGCACGTCGCTCTAGAGACCCTCCCTCCAAAAAAAATAAACACATCCCAACCCCCATCTTACATAACCTACTCCCCAGGTCCGCCTGTCATGAACATCTACACTCTAGATGTCTATGCTTCACATAGCGTTGCCAAGTTTCCTAGGGGAACACAACTACCCAGTACCCGTAACCCAACTTATATATATACCGCGCTCTTTCTCATCAGCGCGGTTTACAGTAAACATAAAGTGCTCACAGATAGCAACATGCTGTCGTGAGCTTACATGTAACAGGAGATCTAACAGGATTCAACTTAGGAAAACTTTGTACATCTTAATTATACAACTATATACAATGGTAGATTTCTTGTTATACAGAAGAGATGGATCAGAGCAATTTTGGTTTATAAAGGGGGCTTAGGAAAAGTTGGGTAGGAGATGGTAACTGGTGTTGGGAGAAGTGTAAGAGGAACAGGTGGTGTTTTATAGCTTTTCTAAATTGCTTGAGGTCCTTGATTGCTCTTATGGAGGGAGAAAGATTGTTCCAGCATCTAGGAGCGAAGTATGAGAATGCTCTTTCCGTGGTTGCATTTGAATGCTTTGTGGAGTCGGTTGGGATGGTAAGGGTATTGGCTGCTACCGATCTCCTGGATCTGGTAATAGGGGTGTGAGTGAGGAGTGTGCAGATTGCTGGGGGCGCTAAGTTATTGATGGCCTTAAATGTTGTAAGTAGTGCTTTGTATGTAATTCTGTAAGGTATTGGGAGCCAGTGTAATTCCTTTAATATGGGGGTTATATGATCACTTCTTGAGGCCCCATGGAGGATGCGAGCAGTGGTGTTCATTGCTAATTGAAGCGTGTTTAGGGTGCTTTTTGGGAGGCCGTGGAGAACTATGTTTGCGTAGTCAAAGTGGGGAGTGACTATCGCTTGAAAGATGGTGCGGAAGTTGTCGGGATTGAGCATGTTTTTGAGGTGTCAGAGGGTCCTAATCTTAAAGTAGATGGTTTTTACTGTTCGGTTTATGTGCTCTTTGAAGTTTAAGCGATGGTCCAGAGTTACACCTAGATATTTTATGGCGGTTTTGACTGGAAGTTCGGCGTCCCGTACTTTTAGGG
The DNA here is from genome assembly GCA_033557465.1 of Ichthyophis bannanicus. Lineage (NCBI taxonomy): Eukaryota > Metazoa > Chordata > Amphibia > Gymnophiona > Ichthyophiidae > Ichthyophis > Ichthyophis bannanicus. The sequence continues at coordinate 86,705,038 of CM066034.1, read as the reverse complement.
TAGGTGGGGGTGAGAATTCCTTATTCTTGGTGATGATTAAAACTTCGGTTTTTTTAAAGTTTATTCTCATGTTCTGTGTGAGAAGCCAGTCTGCTATTGCATCAAAACACTCTACTAGAACCGTGAAATCTGGCAGAGTGATGTTGATTGGTGTGAAAATCAGCACGTCATCTGCATAGATTAGAGAGGATACTCTGAATGAACGTGTGATCTCACATAACGGCTGCATATAGATATTAAAGAGTAGCGCCGAGAGGGAGGATCCTTGGGGGACTCCTTGTTTCAACTGGAATGGTTCTGAGGTGTTTGTTCCCATACGAACATGTTGCCAGCGCTCTTCCAGGTACGATTTACACCAATCCAGTGCTAACCCCTGGATCCCTTTGCATTGGAGTCGGGTTAGGAGTTTGTTATGGTCCACTGAATCAAATGCTGCGGAGATGTCTAGGAATATTAATGCAAATCCATTTTTGATGTTATCGATTCCAGTGATGAGAGTGTTGGTTAATGAGGTCAGCAGTGTTTTGACTCCATGAGCTTCTCAGAAGCCATGTTGACTGGGGTCTAGTGGAGATGTGGTGTCTATATGTTGTTGGATCTGTTGTGTTATCTTCTCAATTATTTTAGCTAGAAAGGGGATGCTGGCAATTGGACGATAGGATTCTTCCTTTGTTGAGTCTAGTTGGTTGTTTTTTAGAAGAGGTCTTATGGAGGTCTGCTTGAGAGCTGATGGGAAAGTTCCTGTTGAGAATGATTGGTTTATGATTTTCGATATGCACGGGCTGAGTTCAGATCTCATTGCTTTTATCCAGTGTGCTGGACATGGGTCATTTGCTGCCGTAGTTGTGTTTATTCTGGTGATAATGTCTTCAACATGTTTTGTGGAGGGGGGTACGAACTTGCAGAGTGGGTTCTCATGTACATGAATTTGGGAAGGTATCAAGGGGGAGGCTATTGATGTTTTGATGGCTTTTGATTGGATGTAATTGGCGTACTTTTGGGGGTGTATGGATTCTTGCTGTGGCGGGGATGGTTCTGTGGTTAGTACTCTTACGAGGTTAAAGAGCTCTCGTGGCTTGTTTAGAGAGCGGTTGAGGAGTTCCGAGTGATAGGCTTTTCTGCTGTACCAGACCGCTTCACGGTGGGTTTTTAGATGGGTTAGGTATGATGCTTGGTCAGAGGAGTTCTGGGATTTACGCCATCTTCTCTCTAGCTTTCTCAAAAGTGTGAGGGATTTCTTTAGCTCTGGGGTGAACCATGGTGCCGATGGTTTTTATCCAAAAGGTTATCCGGTGTTGGGTGGCTATTAGCTGTAGATAGTTCCGAGTATTCCTTGAGGGTGTTGTTCCAGTTGTCATCCATGTCATTGATGTTGTCCGATGGTTGGGTCAGTTTTGGGAGTACGATGTTCATGATTTCTTCTTTGTCAAATGGTTTGAATCGTCTCTGGTTTGCTGGAGCACGTTTCATAGTGTGGTTGACTGATTTTAGCTGTACTGGCATCTTGAATGATAGGAGGCTATGGTTGGACCAGGGAACTGGGGTGATTGAAAGATCAAAATTGTATTTGGAGTCTGAGTAGGTGGGTGGGGTCAAGAACATTTCCGCGTTGATGAGTGGGGTTGTTTATTTGTACATAATTGAGGTTGGACATTGCATCGAGGAAGGTGCAGGCCACAATGGGCTGGAGTGAGGCGAGATTAAAGTCACCTAGTAGCCAGTTCGGTTTGTCTGGATTATTTGGATTGCAGGCTAGGTCAATGATGGTCAATAGTTCTTCGGATGAGGTATTTGGTGGCCTATAGATCAGGTTGATCGTGTTATAGTTATTGTAGATAGTAATGGAATCGAGCTGTGTTGTGCTGCAGGTTTGTATTGTTCAGTATTGTAGTTCGGTTTTTGCTATGATGAGTACTCCGCCTCCTCTTTTGCTAGATCTGTTACTTGTGTAGCTGGAGTAGGCTGGAGGTGTGAGCTGGTTTAGTATGACTGTATCAGCATCAGAGAGCCAGGATTCTGTGACCAATAATATATCTAGGTTGAGGTTGGTTATGTGGTCGGTGATGGCAGGCCATTTCTTGCGGGTGGATCGAGCATTGATAAGGGCACATCTGAGTTCTTTTTGAGTATCTAATCTGTTGCGTTTTGTGTTGGTTGCATGCTCTAATGCTATGTGAAGTATGTGAGACTGTCTTTTGTAATGGGGGTTTTGTGTTGGTTTAAAATGGTTGTTATAGTGTTTTCTATTTCTATTGTGGAGTAAGGTGATATGGTTGTTGCCATGGGTAAGTGCATTAGTTTCGTTGAAGGTGTTAAAGAGTAGATAGAAGCTTAGGAGGGCTAGTAGTGAGCAGGTCATGGTTTTTGCCTTGTGAGTTCAAGTATTAGTTTAGACAGAATTTCAAATGAATCATTGAGCAGGTTGTTACTAAGTTTCAACAGGACTATTAGAGTATATACAATGTTTCAAACGGGTCTCAGAGCTGCTATATTGATAGTTTCTACAGACTTTCCCTGATTGTGGGTCAGATTATAACATTTAGTTATGCATCGAGATAATATACATGTAAAACACCCTAGTTAGGATCCTAACGGTTGCTATGATTTGAATTGCATATAGTAAGTAGGAGATTGCACAGATACCGTGAGGGGTCTGATGATTTGATCGTGTAGCTGGAGATCTGCCTCGTTAATGAAGTGCCAGGGTGGTCTGAGGGAATGTCTTTATTTTCTGAGCTCTTGGGTCTTTATCGGTGGCAGGCTGTCGAATTCCCTTCCCAGTACGACAGGATGTGTGAAAGCGAGGGATATCGAGGATTGTGCGGTCACAGGGCTTACTAGCTGCTTCAGTGCTCACCTTCGTTGAAGTCTTTCGCGCCTCACGTGAATGGAGGAAGGAAGGCTGTTTTCTAGTGCTCCGCCTAAGGGCCACGCCAAAGGGCCCTCTGGCGAGGCCCTCAGGCACGGGCCCGACAGGCGCGGGCCCGCCTGGCGGCGGCTGGCTTTTAATGCAAGTGATTCCCTCCTCCCACAGCCCCGATTGGGCTGGAGGATTGCAGAGCTCGGCCCCGGTCGGGGAGCAGCAAGATGGAAGCTGCAAGGGGTTTCCCGCCGGCGGCAGCTGGCTTTTAATGCAGGTGATTCCCTCCTCCCACAGCCCCGATTGGGCTGGAGGATTGCAGAGCTCGGCCCCGGTTGGGGAGCAGCAAGATGGAAGCTGCAAGGGGTTTCCCGCCTGGCGGCGGCTGGCTTTTAATGCAGGTGATTCCCTCCTCCCACAGCCCCGATTGGGCTGGAGGATTGCAGTGCTCGGCCCCGGTCGGGGAGCAGCAAGATGGAAGCTGCAACTTCCCATAACAGCAACCCAGCAATGTCATATCAGAGAACTTATCCCACCACATAGCTAGGTTAGCTCTCTACATTACAAAACTGTTCCTCAGAGTCTTCCACTTTACTCCAAAGGCCTTAGAAGCATCATCCATGCTCTCTGCATTTGGAGCGCTTCTTGGTCCACGATGAATCGTTCAAGCGCCGCCGGGTCGTCAAAAGTTTTGGTCACATTGTTGACAGTCACTCGAAGGCGCACTGGATAGAGTAGTCCATAGCGAGCCTGAATGCCTTGAAGCCTTTGTCTGAGCGCCAGGAACTGCTTCCTTTTGTCCACCGTTATCTTGCTGAAATCGGGGTAAAAAGAGATTGTGTCCCTCAAATTGAAGATCCTTGCGTGCTCTCGCGGCCTGCATGATCTGCACTACTTGCTGAAACCGCAGCACACATAAAATCAGAGGCCTAGGGGTTTTAGATTGCAATCTCAATACTGTAGGCACTCTATGCGCTCTCTCAATCTCAAAAGGATGCACCATTTCCAACTTCAGTAATTTCGGGATTAGACCTTCTAAGAATGAAACAGGGTCTTTCCTTTCTGCACCCTCCGGCAAGCCAATAATACAAATATTATTCCTCCTTACTCTGTTGTTCATGTCCTCGAGACTACGCTCTAACATCTCCGTTTTCCTCGCGGCGCTGGCTAGCTGCGCCAGACGTTCTTCCTGCGCCCCTGCAGTGGCTTCAATTTTCTCAACCCTGGTCACTAGGGATGCCATTTGGGCTTTTAATTCCTTTGAGTCCACTTGCAATTCACTCAAGCATTCTCCGTTTGTATCCACACGACTTCTAACTGCACAGATTTCATTTAGGATCTCTTGCAGCCCCTCTTCAGGCTCGCGTTGCGGCGCCATTTTAAGTGGAGACAACGGGTCAGCCTTTGTTCGTTTTGCCCCGGTATTTTGCCCGCTGGAGAATTCTAGCCGGGTTTGTTTACTGCATGCCATAATCCGCAGCCAGGGTTGCAACTTAGACCAGTCAGGCTACCTTTCACCACGGTTGGGTCAGGATTTGTTCGTTGAGCTCATGGGAGCACTCTCCTAAGCATCCATGCAGGTCCTTGGCTGGCTCCGCCTCCCCAGTTCATTAGTATTATAGGAATGTAGTTCTCATCATATACAATTTTCTGTACCAAAAGAGGAAACTAGGCATTCTCCAGGAACAAGCAGGAAGTCTGTTCTCAAATATGAATGACGTCTGTGCTGATGGAACCCGCACGGTAACCTCTCTCCAGCTTTCAAAGAAAGCCTTTGGGAGATGCACCACACATGTGTGGTTGCCTTCCTGCCCAAGGGTGCCATCTTCCCTCTGTCTTCTTTTTTCCACGGAGCCCATCAGACGTGGGTGTCTGCCCTCCCCCCTCCCTCCCAAAAAAGTTGCTTAAATGTTTATTTTTCATTTTCTTTCTCCGGTCACATACCAGTTCCTTCTCGTCCCCGAGTCTGCTTGCCTCTGTGCCGTGTTCTCGGTTTCTTTTTCTTTTCTCTACTATTTTCCGTTGGTTCGAGTTCACGCCTTTTTCCTGGCCGGGCCAAGTGAGTTTGACCTGGCTGGGACAGTCTTCCCCACCATGATCTGTCATTGGCTTCAAGCCATGCGTTCACTGCGTGTAAGACGTGTCGCACACGGACCTGCACGACTGCTGCCTTCAATGCCTTGGGCCTTGCCACAGTCCCTTGGTCTGCAGTCTCTGCAAGCAGATGACCCAAAGCCCTCAAACTGTCAGCAGCTATCGCACAAGTCCATCTTCCAGAAGACTGACTTGACCCCGGAGTTGTCCGTGAGGCCATGCTCCACGACCTCTGACCCTTGTGGAGACCAAGCTGCCTCAGGGCTACGGAGCCTTGAGCCGGAGCTCCCTTGATAAGGAACCTTCCAGGAAGAGCCAGAAGCCTTCGAAGACCTCATCAGGCGATGAGTCAAGGAAAGTGGGGCAGTCCCATGGGTCCTGAACCCGCAGCCCCCGGCGCAAGGCAGAGGGCAACGGCTGAGATAGGCCTACCAAGCTGCCCCAACGGAAGCCATTGGTGCCACGGGCTCAGTCTTGGACCCCTGAGGTCATCCTTGTCGAGTACCCCCTCGACGGAGCCGGCACCGGGCCCGACGTCCTCTGTGCCCACGCCAAAGACTTCAGAGCCATCTGGCCTTGGAACATAGTTTGTCTTCCTTCATGGCCCAACAGTAGGCTCTGATGCCCATTTCCTCTGGGTCATCACTCCCAACCACCGAGCTCTCCACATTGAGGGACTCCCCAGAGGCCCAGCCGATACTAGAGGGCCATTGGCCTTGAGAGATGCCTTAGCATTGTTCCCGGTCCTGATTCAAATCCTCGGGGCTGCAGTTTTCTCCACTCAGTGCCCTCTGTTCTGAGCACAGAGCCTCCAAAGCACCAGGGACATCAGGGCCGGGGCTCAACCCTGATACCTGGATAACCTTCAACTCCTCCAGCAACCCCAAATTGGATGGGAGACCGAGGACGATAAGTTCCCAGACACCTACCACCACCAGGATGTGCCCTCGGACTAGTCTCCCCCAGAGATGCAGTGCCAGTCCCCACAGGGATATGGCGAAGGCCCTTGCCTTCACCACAGAGAAGGACCCTCGCACAGAGGATCTCGAGATCCTCCAGTATGAGGCCCCCCCCCGAAGGAAGCACTCCCAGTGCCTCCCCCCCAATCCTGGAGTAGCTGCCCTTCTGCAGGTGGGAGACCCCCCCCACATTGGTTCCTATTGTGAGCAGCTGGCTGGACTCAATGTATCTAGTCCACCAGAGCCCTGGCTTCCAAAAAGCTCAACTGCCCCATAATTCCATGGTGGTGGAGTCAGCCATGTGTTGGGTCAAGAGCCAGAAGACGCACTCCTCTACCCCAAGACTCTGGTCTCTGCAATCAAAGAGTACTCTAAGTTTATCACTTGAGCGGCCTATGCTATCTTCATCCGCCCACCCTCAGTGCCATGGGATCTCAATGTTTTAGCTCAACAGCTCAAACCACCCTTCAAGCTGTTAGCCATTGCTCAACTCCACTACGTCTCTTGGAAGATTTTCTTCCTCATAGCCTTAACTTCAGTCAGAGGCATCAGTGAGCTACAGGCACTGGTAGCTTACACCCCTTACACATGTTTCTACCACGACAAGGTGATTTTGTGAACTCACCACCACTTTCTCTCGAAAGTGGCCTCCGTCTTCCATATCAGTCAGTCATCCTTTCAGTATTCTTTCCCAGGCAGCATGCTTCTCGGGCAGAAGCCTCTCTGCATACTCTGGACTGCAAAAGAGCTCTGGCTTTCTACATACAAAGAACAAAGTCCATCAGAAAGTCATCTCAACTTTTGGTCTCCTTTGATCAGGCTCATCTGGGACTTCCAGTTTCTAAACGCACCCTATCATCGTGGATTGCGGACTGCATCTCTTTCTGCTACAACAATGCAGGATTATCCCTCACTGAGCACGTCACTGCACATAATGTTCGAGCAAAGACCACCTCTGTGGTGAACCTACATGCAGTACCAATCGCTGAAATCTGCTGAGCTGCTACATGGTTCTCCATCCATACCTTCGCATAGCACTACTGCTTGGACAAGGACTCCCGCTGGGAGGTGGCCTTTGGCCAAGCGGTCCTTTTGCAACTCTTTGGAACAACTCCTACCCCCCCCCCCCAGCCCACTTCAATCCAGATCTCCGTGCCAGGGAAGTCCAAGGTCAACGAACCTATCCAAGTTCTAACCCCCACGAGATCTGGGAGCTAGTGAGTCCCATATATGAGGACTACATTCCTGTTTGTTCCTGGAGATAGCGTAGTTACTCACCTGTAGCAGGTGATCTCCGGGAACAGCAGGAATTTAGTCCTCACAACTCGCCCACCTCCCTGAGGAGTTGTAGGGCTTTCTCCTTCTTTCTGTTCTCCTTTCTCTTCAGCTATACACTCAACTGAGGAGAGTAAGTTAGAAGAGTGGGAAGGCAGCAACGCAGGTACAGTGGACTGCTCCAAAAGGTTTGCCTATTGATAGCTGGGGAGCTTCCAGCGCGGGCTCCGTCGATACCCGATGTCACCCATGTTATGTGTGAGGACTAAACTCCTGCTGTTCCCGGAGATCACCTGCTACAGATGAGTAACTACGCTTTGCTGCCCTCTTACCCTTCTTGTTCAGGCTACCGAAGCCATGGTACAAGGGTCCTCAGAGTCTGTCCTCACTTGCAGCTGCTCACAACTGGGCCGTGTTTTCTTCTACATGTTCCCGGTAGCCTGTAGCTAGGGAGTCCCATATGTGAAGACTGACTTCCTGCTTGTTCCTGGAGAAAGCGTAGTTACTCAGCTATAACAGGTGTTCTCCAGGGACAGCAGGAATCAGTCCTCACTATCCTCCCTCCTCTCCTTGGAGTTGCTGTACAAATTTTGGCCATCTCCTTTTGTCGGCTCTAACTATGTCATCTGAGTAAGATGGCATCCTTGGGTGAGCAGGGGACCATGCATGCGTGGTGGCATCTCCCAAAGGATTTCTTTGAAAGCTGGAGAGATACTTCCATGAGGGCTCCGTCGACGTCGCCCATATGTGAGGACTGATCACTGCTGTCCCTGGAGAACACCTGTTACAGGTGAGTAACCACGCTTTCCTAGCACATATTCCACGCTTTCCTAGACCATATTCCATTAAAAGAATTATAGTTGCCCCAGATGCTGCAAGTTTGATTGCCTTTCTGTCCAGATGTTTCTGTGATGATTAGCAAGGCTGAAAGTGTAGACAAAGTGGTTATTCCTTATTGTCCCTCCAGTCCAGTCCAGTCCTGCACCTCTGGGTAGTGCACCCTCTCCAGCAGCTTGGAGACTGAGCATGTCAGCTTTTGGTGTCACCAGTACAAATACCACTGGCACTGCCCACCAGCTCCCAGTATGCTCAGTCTCCAAGCAGTTGGAGGAGGTTGTGAGCCAGGGTGTTGAAGGAGCAAATAAGGAGCTAGTTTAGTCGGGGATTTTTTTTCTTGTTGTTTTCTCCCTTGGCTTGTTTTCTTTTGTTTGGTTTAAGTTAGAGCTCCAAAAAAAAAAGAAAGGAAGGCATTGACAGAGCGATCCAGCCCCGGGATAGGGTTTTTTCCTGTGGCACTGCAGAGGAGAATCTCTTTTCACCCCCCCCCCCTCCTTGGACGTCCGGAGGGATGTTGGGTGGCTCCCGATCCCGCAAGTGGGTGAGGAGCCACTGTTGCTGGTGCAGCTGCCTGAGATGTGTTCGTTTCCTTCTCTCCCCCCCCCCCCTTTATGCCGATGCGGCATGCAGGTTGAGCACGAGGAGTGTGTTCTGCCCTCCGGCAGTACAGGAGGCAGTCTGCTGCAGTCGGAGGAGTCTCTGTTTACTTCCAGTGCTGGTTTCAGGTACGGTGGGGAGGTTTACAGTGGCACAGTGGGTCTCGGCACGGGTGACCTTGCTGTGGCGGAAGGCCTGGCGCCTCGTGGTTTTGGTTGGGAAGTGCTGCAAGTTCGATGGGTGGCCTTTCTCTCTTTTTCTCTCTCTTACTGGTTTTCCTCAAAAAAAGAGAGAGAAGATATTAAAGAAGTTACTTAGGGGGAAAATAGTAAGGCTGGGAGCAGCCTACTTTGTTTACTTGGCTTTTGTTTTAACCCTGTGGCTCGTGGCTTCCTGCAGTGTGGGACCTCGAGGGGGCCGGGGCACGTTGGAGCCAGAGGGAGCGGTTCTGCACCCATGCCTGTACGCCCGCAGTGCCTGGTCTGCGGAACCCGGTGTGGGATCGTGTCAAATGCGGGTGTTTGCCGTGGTTGTGTGGCAGAGGCTATGAGCATGGAGCAGGCGCTTCAGGACAAGGCTGTGTCCTTGCCAGTGCAGGAGGCTCAGGCCTCTATAGAGTGCTCTCCCTCTTTGCTGGGGACACCTTTGGCGGTTCCTGGAACCTCCACACCTCTGGGGGTAGGAGGGGCTCTGGAGGGGGTTCTCCCCAGAGTTTGTGCTCTTATTGCATCAGGCTTTTTGCTTACGCCAGCAGGGCTCGGTGGGAACTGAGTCACCGCAATGAAGGGGGATGACCTAAGTGCGATGCAGGTCAAGAAGTCCAGGCCTTCGGAGGAGTGGCCGGGGCAGTGTCCCTTGTCCAAAGGGCTGGAGGCAGACAACATGGAGATGGAAGCTGACTTGGAGGGCGATGAGCTCGAAGAGGGGGAGATCCTGGAATCAGATGACCAGGCTAGGATCGTCCAGGTCTTTCGGCAAGAGGAACTGCCTGCCCTAATCTCGGAATCTCTTAAGGCCCTCAATTTGCCACTAGCCTGCCGGCAGAGGAGGAGTCACTGGAGGATCCTCCGATACATGCGGTGCGAAAGACAGTCGGTCTTTCCGGTGCACAGGGTGGTCAAGCAGATGATCCAGGACTAGTGGGACCTGCTTGAGGTGGGTCTTAAGGGGATGAGGATGATGACGCAGCTCTACCCCCTTCCAGATCAGGAGCGCAAGATGTTTAGGTCCCCACAAGTGGACATGGCGGTGGCTGTGGTTACGAAAAAGATGACCATCCTGGTTGAGGGGAGCGTGGCTTTGAAGGATGGGCAGTACAGGAAATAGGATACCTTGTTGAATCAGGCGTTTGATGTTAGTGCACTATCCTTGCAGGTCTCCATCTGTGGGGCCTAGGTTGCGAGGGCATGTCTGCAGTGGTCATAGAAGCTGCAGCAAACAGGGAATCCCACGCTGGAGCAGGTGGTGGAAGTAGCTAAGCTGGAATCGGGGGTGTCCTACCTCGCCAATTATCTACAATGATCTCATTCGCGGGCTCGCCAGAAGCATGGAGTCGGTGGTGGTGGATCGTTGCTATCTTTGGCTGTGGAATTGGGCAGCAGATAGTTCCTCCAAGTCCCATCTTAGCAAGCGCCCCTTTAAGGGGAAATGTCTGTTCGGGGAGGACCTGGACAAGTTGGTCAAGGACTTGGAGGAATCAAAAGGGGGACATCTGCCGGAAGATAAGCAGAAGCAGAGTCACAATATGTCAGCATCTTGGGACCAGGCTTGTGATTTCCGGCATTTTTGTATGTCCCACTTTGGTTCCTTCCAGAGAGGTAAGTTTCCCACTTATGGGCAGGGGTTTCAAGGTTTTTGAGGGGCAGGCAGAGGTTTCTCTGCTCCCTCCACCTCGGGACTCAAGAAGCCCCAGTGAAGCGAGTGGGGGCCCAGGCAGCAGTGCAGCCGTGGGGGGTCAGCTGCAGGAGTTTTACCCTGCTTGGGTCAAATCACGTCTGACCAGTGGTCCCGGAGATCATCCTCAAAGGCTATGCCCTCGAGTTAGCCCGGCCAGTGGGCGAGTCCTTCATCCACTCCCTCTGCAAGGTGCCAAGCAAGGCAGCGGCAGTGAGGGACACCCTGTCGTAGCTGCTTCAGCTCAGGGTGGTAGTCCCTGTCCCACAGTGCGACTGCTGTCGATACGCCATCTATTTCATGGTCCCCAAAAAGGACGGTTCCTTTCGTCCAATCCTGGATCTCAAGCAAGTGAACTGTTGTCTACAGATTCTGCCTTTTTGCATGGACACGTTGCGGTCCGTGATCGTGGCTGTGAAGAAGGGGGAGTTTCTGATATCCCTCGATTTCATGGAGGCATATCTCCACATCCCCATCAGGCCAGAGCACCAGCAGTTCCTGCGGTTTGCAGTGCTGATGGGACACTTCCAGTTTCAGGCTTTGCTGTTCGGCCTGGCGACGGCTCCTCGCACCTCCACCAAAGTCATGGTGGTGGTAGTAGCAGCGCTCCGCAAGGAGGGGGTGTTGGTACACCCTTACCTCGACGACTGGCTGATTTCAGGCAAAGTCCAGGGACAAGAGTGTGCGGGTGATGTCACGGGTGGTACAGCTTCTGGAAAGTCTTGGCTGAGTAGTCAACGTGGCCAAGAGCCATTTGGTCCCGTCTCAAGAGCTGGAATTCTTGGGAGCACGCTTAGACACCCGAGTGGGAAGAGTCTTTCTGCCAGAGCAGTGAGCTCGGGGGCTACGCCTGTTGCTGCGTTAATTTCTGTGCCAGCCTGAGCCGACGGCCTGGTAATATCAACAGGTTTTAGGAACCATGGCAGCTACTCTGGAGGTGATGCTGTGGAAGAGAGCGCACATGCAGCCATTGCAAAGTCCCTGCTCCATCGGTGGTCGCACCAGACGGACCCCCTGTCCCAGTGGCTCCTCTGCCCACAGGGGGTCAGGAAGGTGCTCCAGTGGTGGCTATGTCCAGGAAATTTGACAGTGTGCATGCCCCTCGAGTCACTGCAGTGGATCCCATTGGTGACCGATGGCAGGCTGACGGGCCCATTGTGAGGGGCTTTTTTTCAGGGGAGCTGGAATGAGCAGGAGGCCGGTTGGTCGATTAACAGACACGAGTTGCGGGCAGTAGCCCGGGTGCTCAGTGCCTTAGAGTTGTTCTTGCAGAGAAAGGCGGTCAGGGTCCTTTCGGACAATGCAACCATGGTGGCCTATGTCAGCCATCAGGGAGGCATGAGCAGTGTGGCTCCGGTAGAGGAGGCAGAGCTGCTGTTCGGTTGGGCAGAGCCTTGCCTCCAAGCGCTGTCGGCAGCACACATTGCAGGAGTCGACAACGTGACGGCGGACTATTTCAGCCGGGTACGCATGGATTCCGGGGAGTGGGCGCTCCACTCGGAGGTCTTCGCGCAGGTGGGGAGCGCTAGTCATGGACCTGATGGCAACATTCAAGACTGCCAAAGCGAGCCGTTTCTTCAGCAGGAGACAGGAAAGGATGTCCGAAGGCCTGGATGCTCTGTTGCAGCAATGGCCCACAGAAGATCTTCTGTATGTCTTTGCAGCATTGACAAGTGCCTGTAGGGTTGTACGTCCATTCCATCAGGGCTCAGGCGGCTTCTTGGGCTGAATACAGTTTGGTGCCTCTGGTAGAAATCTGCAGGGCAACAACCTGGTCTTCTCTGCATACTTTTAATAAACATTATCGCCTGGATGTCCAGGCTGCGGGGGATGCCTGTTTTGGAATGGCGGTGCTGCGTGCCAGTCTTGTTAAGTTTACTGCTCCTGTTATATCCCAGAAGGACTGGACTGGAGGGAAAATAAGGAAAGTAAAATTAAACTTACCTGCTAATTGTTAAGCCTTGAGAAATGCCAGTCCAGTCCTGGAACCCACCCAGGTTTTTGGTAAGGTCAATTTGTCCGATTTTCTGACCTGTTGCTTCTGGCATGGGTAGAGTCGGGGTCACTGGTGCTTAGGCATTCAGGGGCAGATTGGGAGTGTTCTTTCTCTCGTTGGCAACTTGTCTATGACCAGGGATTCCTCTCTCTCGCTTTCTCTTGGGGGGGGGGGGGGGTGAAGGAGTTCCTCAATGGTGGGGGGGGGGGGGGATGCCAGTTTAGTTCTAGTTTAGCCTAGGTTGATTTTTTTTTCTGTTTAATTACTTATTTGTTGCTCCTTTGAGTCTGCTTTGTCATTAGGTTACTGGGAGCTGGTGGGCAGTGCCAGTTGTATAAGTACTGGTGACATCAAAAGCTGACATGCTCAGTCTCCAAACTGCTGGACGGGGGTGCACTACTCAGATGTGCAGGAGTGGACTGGAGTTCCTCAAGGAACAGCAATTAGCAGGAAAGTCTAATTTCTCTATCTTTTGGTGGATTTGAAAGGCAGGAATGTTCTGCGAATGCTAAATACTGTGCTTTCAGAAACTTCTTTAAAGAATGTGCTGGAGCAACATAGCATAAGATGGAGTGGTAAGCAGCGAGTCTGAAAGAAGGTGTAGGTAAACTGACCAAGAGTAAGGCTCTAAATAAAATTTGTATTGAATGATCAATCTTTTGGAGCTGCGAGCAATCTGCTTGGCTCTACAGACTTTCTCATGCCCTCTCTCACCAGTCTGTCTTAGTTCAGACAGACAATCAGGTAGCAATGTTCTATGTGAACAAACCAGGGGGCACAGGGTCCAGACTCCTATGTCAGGAGGCGCAGGCCCTTTGCTCCTTTGCAGTCAAACAAGGCATGTTTCTCAAAGCAGTTTATCTACCTGGTCAGGAGAACTTCTTGGCAGACAAACTAAGCAGGATTCTCCAGCCTCATGAATGGCAGTTGAATCCACTGGTGGTTCAGCAGATCTTTCTATGATGGGGACTTCCATCCATCGATCTCTTTGCAAGTCCACTGAACCGTCAGCTGCCCAGGTTTTGCTCCAGACAGCTGCATCCCCTGAGAATGGCAGCAGATGAGTTTCTGATCTCTTGGTCTACGGGCCTCATGTATGCATTTCCTCCCATGCCCCTGGTGGCCCGAACTCTGTTCAAGATTCTACTGGACAAGGTCTCGGCGATTCTGGTAGCCCCCAGATTGCCGAGGCAACCGTGGTTTCCGCTTCTTCTGCAGTTGGCAGTGGAAACTCCATTCCCTCTGGGGTTGCAACCCAATCTCCTGTCTTAGGATCAGGGTTCCCTTCTTCACCCCAATCTCAGATCCCTCAATCTGATGGCCTGGCTGCTGAAAGGATAGTGCTAGCTCCCTTGTTTCTACCTAGGGAAGTTGAGGAGATGGTCTTGGCCTCGAGGAGGCAAGCCACCAGAAAGTCCTATGCACTCAAGTGGCGCAGGTTCTCAGTGTGGTGTGCTCAGCACAATGAAGATCCTTTCTCCTGCCTGGTGCCAGTAGTGCTACAATACCTACTTCACCTGTCAGACCTAGGCCTTAAGTCCAACTCTGTTCGGGTCCACCTCAGTGCTCTTTCAGCACACCACTCAACGGTGGAGGGACAGTCACTGTCGGTTCACCCCTTGGTGTCCCGCTTCCTCAGAGGCCTGCTTTTGCTCAGTCTCCGATTCGTCCACCTGCCACTGAGTGGGACTTGAACATGATCTTGCAACAACTTACTCGCCCACCGTTTGAGCCGATGGCTACTTGCCATTTATGCTTCCTTTCTTGGAAAGCGCTCTTTCCTCGGCCAGACGTGTGAGTGAACTACAAGCTCTGGTTTCTGATAGACCGTACACACGGTTCTATAGGAACAGGGTGGTCCTTTAGACTCCTCCGAAGTTCCTTCCAAAAGTTGTCTCCTCTTTCCACCTCAACCAGGAGGTGGTTCTTCTGACATTCTTTCCCAGGCCGCATACCAGCTGGGCTGAGACAGTCTTGCATACTTTAGACTGTAAGAGGGTGTTGTCCTTTTACATTGAACGTACGTGGGGGCTTACAAGGGCTACTCAGCTCTTCATCTCCTTTGACCCTAATAAATTGGGGTTACCTGTCTCCAAGCATACGTTGTCCACTTGGGTAGCAGATTGTATCGCCTGGGCGTACAAGGCAGCCGACCTTCCCTTGCAGGGTCGAGTCACGGCCCACCGTGTCAGGGCGAAAGCCGTGTCAGTAGCTCATCTCCGCTCTGTTCCGTTGGCAGACATCTGCCGGGCCGCTACTTGGTCTTCAAGCCAGACGTTTGCAGCCCACTACTGCCTCAAGAGAGAGTCCCGAAGGGACAGTGCTTTCGAACAGGCGGTACTCCGTAATCTCTTTGAGGTTTAGACAAATCCGGACCTTGTGTTGGGCTACCGTACAGGGGCGTTCTCAGAGGATATTCTTATCACAGATGTCGGTGCCAATGTCACCCATATGTGAGGACTGATTCCTGCTGCTGCTGGAGAACACCTGTTACAGGTGAGTAACTACTCTTATTCATCCACAAATATTTGCCGATCACTACATGGATAAACTGAAATCAGCTACACTAGATGATGATCTTCTCATTCCTTTATCTATTCAACAGAGCAGTTGACTCTCCCAAACATGACATATGGTCAACATTCCACCAGATTGATCTAAAATACATCAAAAATACAATTACTCTGATCGATACTACATCACCTAGTGGCCCCTGCCCTGTCAGTTGGTTGAAATCAATGAAAGATGAATTTGCATCAGCCATCTTAGAAATTGTCAGCCTTTCATTACACCATTACATGACCCCACTCAACGCCATCACAAGAGCCCCAAACAGAGCAGGCAAAAAGAATAAAAACACAGCACCCACACTTGCACAGTTAAAGCACCAGATACACCCAACCATCTCCTGACTATATCCATAGAGCTCATCAATGCCAGGTCAGTAAGAAACAAGATTAATACCCTCGCTGACCACATAGAAGCTCAGCAAACAGACATCCTATGCATCACCAAAACATGGCTTACCCCCACTGAGAACGTGCTACTCAACCAACTAGTTACCCCCACCCCCAGAGCCTACAACCTCCCACGCACACAAAGGAGAGGAGATGGAGTCCTGATCATCGCAAGGAACAACCTAAAGCTCAAAGTCAGTTCCACTACAAATACAAATCACTGCAACACAATCATCGTAGAGAACAAGAACCTAGCCCTGTGCCTCACCTACAGAGCACCACATGCTCCACCAGACGAATTATCTTCAATATTAGAAGCGGTATGTGCAGTCAACAACCTCCACAAAACTCTGCTTGTATTTGGAGACTTCAACCTTAGATCTACCACAAGCAAGGATGCAGAAGCCTTTGACAGCCATGGACTCGCTCCAATTCACACAGATGATCAACACCCCCACACACAGACTCGGATCATCCCCCGACCTCATCTTCGTCCTCAACAACCTAATAGAAAGAAGCATCATTTCAAGACCTTCGATCACACCAGTACCCTGGTCGGACCACCACCTTTTAAAAGTCCAGCTCCAATCAAGACGCATCCATGACCAGCAAGAAAAGCCATCTACACCTAGGAGATTCAAAAGCTTCAACAAAGACCAATTCATACAGGACATTCTACCCCTCCTTAACACAAACACAGAGGACATAAACGAACAAATTGGAAACTGGAACAACACCATCACAAACGCTGCCAAACCCACGGTCCCCAGAATACAAAAATCACACAGCACTAGATCCAGCTCCACCTCCTGGTACTCCAAGGACATACGCAAAGCAAAGAGAGCCCTATGATGACTAGACCGTTGATGGAGACGTACCAAGTCAGCCTCCATACAGGACTTCTACCAGTTAAAGCAAAAATAATATAACAACCTCATCAACCAACATGAGTAGGAATACCACACAAACCTGATCCTAAAGTCTGCAAACAAACCAAGAAAACTCTTTGAATTAGTAAAGACCCTCACCAACGAACCTTTTAACGGGAATAAAAAGCCAATAGATCCACAGACCTTCGCAGACCACCTCAAGAACAAATTCGCCGCCCCCCACAAGGACAACACAAATATCAACAACAAGCTCCCTCCTCCCAACCAAATATGGGACAAATTCAGCATCCTGTCCACAGAACAGATCTCAAACATCAAAGCTCTCAACACCACCACCACCCCTACAGATCCATGCCCCGTAACCTGGATCAAAGCAGCTAAAGAAGACCTGATCCAAATCATCCACAAAATAGTTCACAACTCTCTCACCACAGGAATTATGCCTAGCGCCCTGAAGCTAGCCACAATACGCCCAGTCCCCAAAAAATCCCCACTAAGTAAATCTGACCCTACCGCCTACAGACCCATCTCAAGCCTCCCCCTCATGTCAAAGATCATCGAAAAATGGTCCAACATCAACTTCAGCATTACATCGACATCCATGCCCCCCTGGACCCTAATCAACATGGCTTCCGACCAAACCATAACGTTGAAACTCTACTGATACACCTCTTCGACAATCTGATCCAGATTATTGACAACTTTAAGAAGGGCGTCCTCATGATTTTCATAGACATCTCCTCAGCATTTGACCCTGTTAACCACACAACCTTGCTAGCAGGACTACAGGAAGTTGGCCTATACAGCACTATCTTGAACTTGTTCACATCCTACCTCACTGATAGACAACTCCAAGTCAAATGCAGCTCAGATACCTCCCAGCCTCTGAGAGACACACAGGGCGTCCCGCAAGAATCAGAACTCTCTGCTCTGCTATTTAACCTCTTCATACAACCCATCTGCATGAGCATCAAGAACCACAAGATACAATACACCATCTACGCAGATGACATGATATTCACCCCCATCAACTTGGACAGCCCAGACTACACTAACCTAGCCAACTGTCTTCAGCAAATGACAGGGTGGCTCCTGGAAAACAACTTGTCAATAAACTATAACAAAACAGAAGCACTTCTCTCCAGAAACTCCACCTTCTCCCCCACACCCACCATCAAGCTGAACGACATCACAATATTAATAAAGCCCGAAGTGAAATACCTTGAAGTGACTCTCGACAAGGACCTGAACCTTCAATCTCACATCGCCAGAACCACAAGGAACACATATCTCAAAATGTGAACCATCAGGCACCTCAAACCCATTCTCTCACAGGATCACTTCCGTACAGTCTGTCAAGCTCTCATCACTCCCACATTAGACTACTGCAACCCCATCTACCTTGGGCTCTCAAAACAAGCACTCTGGCCTTTACAGATAGTATAGAACACTGCTGCCTGCATAATAACAGGCTCATCGGGGCATGACCACATTACCCCCATCCTATACCACCTCCACTGGCTCCCAATCAGCTCACGAATCCAATACAAGGTACTCTTAAACATATTCAAAATAAAACAGAACCTCTCAGCAAACTGCCTGCAACCCCTCATCAAAGCTAACCAAGGCGCCAGACCCAGAAGAAAGAGAACCTCAGACACCATCACCATCCCCAAAGAATTCACCAGAACAAGACAAGACGCCTCAAGAAGAGCACTATCCCTGGCGGCACCTGCTCTATGGAACTCTCTCTGATGATCTGAGATCAACCGCAGACCTCAAGGACTTCAGAAAGCTGCTCAAAATAACACTTCACAGAACACTAAGGACTTCACGTGAACCAGCCACCAGCCTCTCCAACCTATGCATGACCCCTGCTTCCCCTCTGCTACCTGTATATAGCCCCTGTTCATAGCTCACAATGTATATAGCTCACCAGTTAATCAGTCACACTACATCCCTACACCACACATGTCGATGTATGCACCCTCACACACTACCTCTTGATTGTTTTGATGTGCCAACCGCTTTGATTTAAAGATAAAGCGATATATTAAATCCTTTTAAATAAATAAATAAAAATGCCATCACTATTAAAACAAGCCATAATACGATCAATACTAAAAACATCAAATGCAGAAAAAAAACTCCCCCCAGATCATATAAGCCAATATCAAGCTTGCCGTTCTTAGCTAAGATAATAAAAAAAAATCGTGCAAAATCAACTGCTAGACTTTGTTGAACTTCACACTGTTATGTTCTAAACCCATGCTGTTGCTCATCCAGTGGAGTGTTGAGATCCTAAAGCTAGCATTTCTCAATAATCTCATTTGCAGCTTGGATTCTAGTACTGGGGTGGAGGGATGGCCTAGTGGTTGAGGCAAGGTACTTCAGGCCGGAAGGTCGGGGGTTCAAATCCCACTAGAGGACAGCAACCTTGGGCCAGAAGGACTGGGGTTTCTAGTCCCACAGGTGCTCCTTGTGGTCTTGGGCAAGCCATTTAACCCTCCATAGCCCATGTTCCCTGTAAAATAGTTATCTCCAAGTTATAATGCCCTTTTCAATGTAATTTCAGTTTGTTCAATGTAAACCGCACTGATGCAGGGGTATATAAGAGAATATAAATAAATAAAATAAATAGTAAGAAAGCATTCATCTTAATTTTTCTTGATATTGCCTTTGCCTTTAATAGTGTTAAGCCTTTTGATAAGTAAATTATGATTATGCAAATTGGTCTCCAGGAAACGGTCATTCAGTGATTCAGATCATACTTAACGAACCATGTTCAACAGGTCCAGATTGTCCAGACAACTTCCATTGCCTATAAACAAGAACAGGGCATCCCCCAAGGCTCATCCTTATCTGCTTTATTATTTAACCTCTATATTCAACCAATATGTAACATCTTCAGAAAACATAAGGTAAACTATCATCTCTATGCCGATGATGTAACGTATCATCCAATAGATACCTCCGACCCATCGTGCCCCCCCAGAAACTGTCTTGTCTAGATGAGGTAACGGAATAGCCAAATCACATAACTTGAAGATCAACATCAATAAAACCGAGGGTACTCTAGGTCTCTAGAAATCCAAAATGTATCTCCCCCCCCCCCCCAATAAATTTCAGATCCAGGGTGTGGAAATTAAAATAAAAAGGAGGTGAAATATCTCTGCATAATCTTAGATAAGATGCTAAATATGGTTGCCTATATAAAATCAGTCACTAGGGTGGTTTACTTTAAATTAAGAATGATTCAACATTTAAGACCCCTGTTGGATGAACACAATTTCAGAACTGTCCTATTGGCCCTTATAACCCCCCACTTTGATTATTGTACCAGCATCCTCCAGGGCATTCCCAAGAAATACACACATCAACTATAGCTAGCTCAAAATCTTGCTGCTTGTATTCTACGCAAGGCGAAACGATCCGATCATATTACACCAATACTTCATAGCCTACACTGGTTGCCAGTTGTAGCAAGGATAAAATTTAAATACTTAATAATTGTTTTCAAACACCATAATAAAATTGCCATGACACCGCTATCTTCGCTCCTATCAGCTCCCTCTTACTCCAGAATAAGAAGGCACTGCACCCAAAACACCTTAGCCATACCTCAACATTTCTGCACCATGAACCAATATACCAGCACAAGGACTTTCTCATACGTTGCTCCAACATTGTGGAATGTTCTGCCCAATTATCTAAGAGCTATAAAAGATTTGCAACAGTTCCGCAAAGATCTAAAAACCCGCCTTTTCATTAAGTATTATGGCAACACCCATGAACAATCTCATATAGTTTAGTTTCCCAAGTAAAAGTTTTTTTCCCTCTGGAGATCATACGTATGCTAACATTGCACCTAATTATTATATTAAAACAAGCATGATTATTCCTGCTGATTAGTTGATATATTGTTCGCTTAAGTTTAATGTAAATAGTTTTCAAAGTTTTAATGTAAAGTTCTGTTGATGATCCCTGTAAACCGCCCCTGATCTTGGCAAGGAGCGTTATATAAATTCATGTTAAATAAATAAGGACAAGTAGGGTCTAGTGAGGGTTTCTTGAGGAGAGGAGTGACCACAGCATGATCGAATGCTGCAGGGAAAGTTGCAGTGGAGAGCGATAAGTTGAGAATGAGAGATGGAAGGGACTACAGTGGAGGAGATGGAGCTAAGGAGACGGGTGGGAATAAGATCAGAGGAGCAGGTAGTAAGTTTGGATGAGGAAAGAAGGTGAGTGGTTTCCTCCTCAGAGATCATAGAAAAAGAAGAAAGGTTAGCAGAGGTAGGGGAGGAAAGTTGGGAGTGAAGAGGGGGAGGAGGAGAAGTAACTGACCTTATGGGAATTGGTGTGTAAGCTTGTGGATTTTGTCATGGAAGTAGTCAACCAGGGTTTGGGCAGAAAGGGAGAGAGGGGTTGGAGGCGGAGGCACCTTGAGGAGAGAGTTGTGAGTTGTAAATAGATGGTGAGGGTCAGAGGCAAGAGAGTTAGATGAACATAATAGTTTCATTTGGCAAGTGCTATGGCTGACTGTAAAGAGACAAGCATGAATTTGAAGTGTAGAAAGTCCTCAAGGATGTGGGACTTTGTGCCAAGCATGCTCAGCTGAGCGGGTGCAGGAACAAAGATAGCGGGTAGTGGAAGACAACCAGGGTTGAGGTACAGTATGCCTCACAGGATGTGGCATGGGCAGAGCGAGAGCATCCAGAGCAGAGGAGAGTGCAGTATTATAGGAAGCTACTGCCTCATCAACAGACTCAGATGATATAGTGGAGGAAGAGGTGATGAGACGGTGGAGGAGAGAGCCAATGGGTCAATAGCATGAAGATTTCTATTAAGAGGATGGAGGAGACAGGGCGAGGTTGAGGTGGTGAGTAATGAAGAATGAAGCTTAACAGGTGATGGTCTGATAAGGGAAGAAGTGTGAGGTACAGAAGTTCAGGGTAAGCAATTTGAGAAGAATACAATGTCGAGGCAGTGGCCTTGCTGGTGAGTAAGGGCAGTAGAGCAAAGCTGGAGGATGAGTGATGAGCATAAGGGTCAGAGGGATTATCAACATGGATGTTAAAATCCCTGAGAATAAGGGAGGGGGAAGAAGGAAAGCCATGAATCAGAGAAAGAGATGGACTTGTTAGGGGTTCCATAAATAACAGCTAATCAGAGAGGTGGTGGAGTAAAAAACCAGATGGAGTGGACTTAAAAGGAGGGAAAGAAGTGAGACTTGAGGCAGAAGAAGAGGTTGAAATTTACAGGAAGAAGCTCCACACCACTGCCATGGCCAGTGGGATGAGCCATGTGGGGAGAATTGATAGCCGCCATGACAGAGAGCAGCGACTGATGCCGAGTCCTCTGCAAGGAGTCAGATCTCAGAGCAAAGAGATGGAGAGCATTAGTGCAAACGAGCGTGACAGAATGGCGTGTTCCCCTTCCTCCATTCTCAAACCCCCATGCATCTCTGCACAGACTCAGTGGGAAGAGACATGGTTAACTGTCTTTGTAGGGTGACAGAGGCTATGGAACTGTATGAAGTGTGTCTGTGGGTGATTATTCTGCGTATATTTGTATATGTCTTGAGAATGTTGGGGTTGTGTGAAATGAAGTGAGGTGGCTGGGATGGCGCGTATGTAGAAAGTGAAGTGTGGGATGGGGTGTGTACACGTCTTTCCATATAGGCATTCTGTCTCCCCCCCAACAGTCTCCACTTTACTCACTTTCTCAACTCTCCCTTCTGTCCGTCTACACAGGGCCGATGCAAGGATTAGAGATGAGCCCTTCATCCTGCTGCCCCTCATCGCGTTTCCCGCCTTTTATGACCTGCTGCTTCCGCTGCCGGTTTGCATAAACCGAAAGCCTGCATCAGAGGGGGGCATGAAAGCAACAGGCCATAGAATGCAGAAACTGGCGCAGCACCAGAAAGTTCAGGTATATAAGCGCTGTGCCAAGGTTTGTGTCATTGCTGCTGCTGCATGCAGATGCAGCCCGAGGGGGGTACAGGGCCATGTGCGGAGATTCATTGTGGGGCCTCATTTGCATAAATATTTGCATAATGTTAACATGCACTAGTTTTAGTAAACATGCCTTTTAATGAGTGTCTGGATAAAGAAAGACTACCAGATTTCTACATTACTGTATTCCTGTGCCAATTGCCAGGCACATTAGGAAGTACTACAAACACTGCCCATTTAGAACCCATAGCAAATCCATCATATTCTAACAGCACTATCAGGACTCACAAAGCACCATACTCTACTTATCAAAAAGCAATATTGCAAATATTAAGCCAAAACATCTCAGAGAATATCAATACATTTCCTAATGGGGAAAGAGAACAAGTGGCACTGTCAAATAGAAACTACATAAATGGAATACCTCAGCTCGGTTACACATGTAGAACATAGACAGTCGCCAAACAAAAAATAAGGGATCACAATTTAGAAATAGGAAGACAATAATTAAACTGGGAACCCCAAAAGCCAAACTTGGAATGTACAGCACTGGAGAAATAAAACTATAAATTAATTCCCTCTTGTACTAAACAAAACGCAAAGATGTTGGCAATGCACATTTCCCAGAGCTGACATATTCCAATTAATAAATTCAAAATAAGAGTATTTTTCTACCATTTGTTTGGCCATTTTATTTTTCAGTTGCAATTGCTCCAGTCACTTTCTTCTGGTTTCTTTGTCTTCTGCTAACTCTCCGTTGTCTGCTGTCCATTTGTCCTTTTTTCTCTCTCCTAGTTTTTTCCATGCTCTCTCCACATCTGCTTTAACATACTGATCTTTCCCCTTTTGCTGTTTCCTCCATTTATTTCCTTATTCCTTTTTCATCCACTCAAATTTCACCCTTCCATCTTCAATCCCCACTTACTCTCCCAATACCGGACAATCGTAGATTTTCTTTCCTCCCACACAAAATATCTTTTCCCCTCTCCATCCTCACTCCCCCAGCCCCATCCCATTCTAGTCCTCCCCAACATCAGTTCCCTTCTAGTTCCAGCCTCACCCAGCATATGCGCCCTTCTAGTCTCATTTCCAATCTTAGCCTGCCATCAGCCCATTTCCATTTCAAGCCCCCCCATCAGCCATTTTCCGTCCTATCCTAGGCCCATCAGCCCATTTCCAGTCCTAATCTAGCCCCCTTAACAGCAATTTCCAGTCCTATCCTAGCCCCCTAGCCCCCCATCAGTCCAAGTCCAAGCCCCCCATCAGCCTTTCCCAGTCCTAGCCCCCCATCGGCCATTTCCATTCCTATCCTAGCCTCCCATGAGCCCTATCTCCAGGAACAAGCAGGAATGTAGTCCTCACATATGGGTATCATCGGTACCGACGGAGCCTGCGCTTGTACGCTCCCCAGCGTCCAATAGGAACGCTTTTGGGAGCATCCCTTAGCACATACCTGCTGCCTTCCCGCCTTTCCAACTGTCCCTCTTCAGTTCTTTGTTTTCTGTGGAGCCAACAGGACCTATTCCCTGTCACCGCAGAAAATTCCATCTTTAAAATTCTTTCTTGTGGTCGCGTTTGCCTACCGCACGATGCCTACCGGTACCGCCGGTTCTTTTCTTTTCTTTTCCTAAAAAAAACAACCCAAAACCCCTAGACTTAGACTGTTTCTTTTCAGAAACTTTCCTGTTTTGGTGCTGGGTGTCATTTTGGGCATTAGGCCCCATTTTTCCAAAATCATGGAAAAGCCAACTAGTGGTTTTAAAAAATGTACTAAGTGTGGCGGTACCATTTCCGTCACTGACACCCATGATAGGTGT
Source organism: Ichthyophis bannanicus (assembly GCA_033557465.1). Classification (NCBI taxonomy): domain Eukaryota; kingdom Metazoa; phylum Chordata; class Amphibia; order Gymnophiona; family Ichthyophiidae; genus Ichthyophis; species Ichthyophis bannanicus. The sequence goes on along the minus strand of CM066034.1, from coordinate 86,680,909 downwards.
CTAAAATGTTTAGGACCTGATCATTCTCCCACTAAATGTCTCTCCTGCATGGGGATGACCAAAAGAGGAAGACAGAACTGGGCTGCAAAGCTTGGTACCCTCTTTTCTTCAGATGCCAGATCCATTGTATCAACATCTTCTTCCTCCCATGGATCTCAGGTAACTAAACACAAAAGCCGGTCCTCAAAGGGTAGCTCTCCTGCTGGCCATTGGTATTGCCCTTGAGGGAACCACACCGGCAAAACAGCCCCGGCGGAAGGCTTCGGCTTCCAAAGCATCAATGGGACTTCAGGATGTTCTCGAGGCCTCGACCTCGCAAGAACTACCTGTGCCATGCTCTGGGGTTCTGGCCGTTCTTACCGTTACCGACACCCAGGCATCGGCAGCGTCAATAGACCAGAGATTTCTTGATATCGAACGCAGTATCGCAGCTCTTCTCTCAGCTGTGGTACCGGTGGTCTCAAGGGCACCGGTACCGACACCGACAATGCTGGTACCAACGGTACCGGCCCCGACGATGCTGGAACCGACGGTACCGGCCCTGATGGTAACCCTTCCCATTCCACCTCCGGTTGGAGTGGATAAAGTGGTACCGGGTCACCTCGGTACCGACTTCGATCGGTACCGGGATCATGCTTTGCAGGAGCATCGGGGTCAGGAATACTTTGATTCCTCCGATTCTGAAGACTCTGACAATTCTGCTGGCACTAGAGGGTTTCTCCTAGAAGATCCCTCTTCTCCCCAATGCAGAATGTCACCTCCCAGAGGACATGTCATTTCAGGATTTCATTTGTGATATGGCTAAAGGTCTTTCAATCACAGTAGCTCCTGAAGAGGAACCCAGAGCAAAGGAATTGGACATATTGCAATATCCTAAAGCTCCTAAGGAGGCAGCTACTCTGTCTATCCATGAAATTCTGCATAGCTTGATGCCCAGAATGTGGGAGACACCTCTGACTACTTCTCCTCACTCTAGGAGACTTGAAACTATGTATCGAGTCCCACCATGTCCTGGATTTCAGAAAGCTCAGCTGCCACACCATTCAATGGTAGTGGAGTCAGCCATGCGTAGGATGAAAAGTGCAAAGAGACATGCATCCAATCCTCCAGGTCGTGAATGCAGGACTCTGGATGCTTTTGGACGCAGAACCTTTCAAGCTTCCATGCTTTCAGCTAGGATCAGCTCATATATCCTATATATGGGAATGTTCCTCAAAGAAATAACAGGAGACTTGAAACTTATGAGCCCATTTCTCCCAGATGATAAGAGACGAGACTTTCTTACTCTGGTTAAGCATGCTCAGGATGTCTCCAAGTTTGTCAATCGTGCAGCCTTTGACTGCTTCGAATGCATCAGCAGAACTTCTGCTATTGCCATTGGCGCACGACGGATTGCCTGGCTACAGGCGGCAGACTTGGAGACTTGGGTACAGGACAAGTTAGGCAATATTCCTTGCACGGGAGAGAATGTCTTTGGCAAGAACTGGCAGGAGAAGGCCAACGAGTTAGATGCTGACAATTCTATCTTAGATAGATTATCAAAGTCTACAGCCACTCCAGCCAAAAGGAAGCCTTATAAAAAACCCTCTTTTAGCAAAAAGAGGAAGTTTTATCCTTCCTATACCCAGCAGACTCAGATTCCAGGTCAGGTTGCCCAAAAGGGACAAACTAGACAACAAAAGAAACCAAAAGGCCTGAGAGCCCAACCAGCTCTCCAGGTTCAGCCCCCTCAAGGGCTTTGCCTTCCTGCCTCTGAGGGGTCCTCAACCCCCCCAATATTCCCAGCAGGTTATGCCATTTTGTCAACAGATGGCATCAGATAACAGCAGAAGATTGGACTTCGTCCATTGTAGGGGAGGGGTACAAACTTCATTTTCACAGCTTACCCCCTCCTACAATTCTAAAGCAGTTCAATTCACAAACCTCTGCAGACAATCTGCTAGATTATGAGGTCTCCACACTTCTTGCCCAAGGGGCAATAGAGGAAGTACCCATTCTTCAGCAGGGTGCAGGGTTCTACTCCCCCTATTTTCTTAATCCAAAGAAACAGTAGGACACAGACCCATTCTAGACCTCAGAGAATTGAACAAATATCTGTTTCGAGAGAAATTCAAAATGATTTCTCTGGGAACTCTTCTGCCATACCTTCAAAGCCAGGACTGGCTTTGCTCTCTAGACTTAAAGGATACATACACTCACATTCTTATCCATCCAGATCACAGGAAATGTTTACGTTTCCTTTTCAGGGGAAGAAATTTCCAGTACAGGGTTCTTCCTTTTGGTCTGGCTTCAGCACCAAGGGTATTCATGAAATGCATGGCAGTGGTAGCTGCATTTCTACAAACCCTGGGGATTTTCATCTTCCCTTACTTAGACGACTGGCTCATCCGAGCCTCCACAGTGACAGAGGCCAGCACTGCACTGTCTCGTACAATGCGAATCCTCCAATACTTGGGATTGGTAATAAACTTCCCGAAATCTCAACTAGTTCCTTCCCAATGCCTAGAATTCATAGGAGCCTGTCTGGATACCAGACAGGCAAGGGCTTTCCTTCCACAATCCCGGTGTCTTCGCATAATGCAGTTAGCTTCCCAAGCGGCAGGCAAATCCTCCCTCACTGCTCAGGAGCTACTGCAGTGACTGGGACACATGGCATCCACAGTTCATGTAGTCCCATATGCTCGCCTCCACATCCGAGCAGCTCAGTGGACCCTCTCCACACAGTGAACACAGGCCACGGGTCATTTGTCGGACAAAATAACAATCTCTCAACGACTAATTTTTTCCCTCCAATGGTGGCAATCATTAGAAAATCTGACAGTAGGGTCTCCTTTCCCTCAACCCCTCTTCAGGCCACCCTAACGACAGATGCATCACAGGTGGGTTGGGGAGCACACCTGAATCACCTCTCTACCCAGGGCACATGGACTCCACAGGAGGTTGGTTTACACATAAACCTCCTGGAGTTAAGAGCAATTTATTTAGCTCTTCGAGTGTTCCACGCCCAGCTCAGCTACAAGACAGTCCTAGTCCAGATGGACAATCAGGTAGCCATGTTCTATGTGAACAAGCAGGGCGGGACAGGCTCTCTGTCGTTATGCAACGAAGCTTTACGACTATGGGCCCTCGCCAGAGAGCATCAAATTCACCTTTAGTGGTATAACCTCCAGGCATTCAAAACCTTTGGGCAGACAAACTCAGTTGAGTACTGCTACCTCACGAGTGGTCACTCCACCTAGACCAGGTGGCAAAGATATTTCATCTCTGGGGCACTCCAGACATAGACCTCTTTGCAAGTCCACTGAATGCCAGACTTCCCTGGTTCTGTTCCAGGATTCCGGCGCACAACTGTCAGGCAAGGGATGCCTTCCTCCTTCACTGGGGTCAGGACTTCCTTTATGCCTTCCCACCCATTCCCCTTATCCCCAAGACGCTCTTCAAGCTTCAGAGAGACAGGGGTCGCATGATTCTCATAGCACCACGATGGCCATGCCAAATGTGGTATTCCCTGCTTCTGCACCTCTCTCAAGCGGCACCTCTGGAGTTAGGGCATGCTCCAGATCTCCTTTCCCAGGAGAACGGGACGCTATGGCACTCGAATCCCCAGTCCCTGCACCTCACGGCCTGGTTGTTGAAGGCTTAGACCTCCAGGATTTCAACCTGTCCCAGCAGATAAAAGATAACCTTTAGGCTTCTAGGAAACTTTCCACAAGAAGATCTTATGCCTTCAAGTGGAAACGCTTTACTATATGGTGCTCCATGAAGGGATTAAACCCCCTGGTCATACCCTTAGAATCGATACTAGAGTATTTCCTTCACTTATCAAATTCTGGGTTAAAGACCAATTCGGTAAGAGTCCATCTTAGTGCAATTGCAGCTTCTTATAAGCCTCTAAATGGACAACCAATTTCCTCTCATCCACTTCTATCAAGATTTATGAGAGGCCTTTTATTAACTAAACCTCCCATCAAGCCACCACCGATAGCATGGGATCAAAATCTAGTTCTTGGGCAGCTCATGAAGCCGCCTTTTGAGCCTTTAGCCACTACAGCCCTTAAGGTTTTGACTTGGAAGGTCATCTTCCTGATTGCAATCACCTCTGCCCGTCGCATTAGTGAACCGAAAGCTTTAGTGGCTGATCCTCCCTATACTAGATTTCATCATGATAAGATTGTTCTTCAAACTCACCCACACTTTATGCCAAAGGTGGTTTCGCCTTTTCATTTAAACCAATCTATTTATATTCCTGTATTTTTTCCGAGGCCCTACGCCTCTAATGCAGAAAGAAACCTTCATACTTTGGATTGTAAAAGGGCCTTAGCCTTTTACATTCAAAGAACACAGCAACATAGAAAGTCCTCGCAACTTTTTGTAGCTTTTGACCCTAGTCATTTGGGACTTCCAGTCTCCAAAAGAGCTTTATCTAAATGGATTGCCCAATGCATATCCTTTGCTTATGAGAGTAAGGGTCTTCCTCTCCATGACCATGTCACAGCTCATAATGTGAGAGCCATGGCAGCTTCTATGGCTAATCTCCACTCTGTGTCTATCAATGACATTTATTGAGCAGCTACCTGGGCTTCGGTACACACCTTCACAGCCCACTACTGCCTAGATAAAGCCTCCCGTCGGGATGCCTTCTTTGGCCAAGCTGTTCTTACATAGAAACATAGAAATATGATGACAGAAAAAAACCACATGGCCTATCTAGTCTGTCCTTCCATATCAACAACAACAGTAGTCCCCTTTTTACCTTTAGAGATCCTCTGTGTTTTTCTCATGCTTTTTTGAAGTCAGTTACTGTCCTCATCTCTACTACCTCCACTGGGAGACTATTCCATGGATCCATTACTCTTTCCGTAAAGAAATATTTCCGCATATCATGCCTGAATCTATCTCCCTTCACCCTCATCCCATGTCCCCTTGTAGCAGAACTTGCTTTCAATTGAAAGAGGCTCTCTCCCTGGACATTTATACCGTGGAGGTATTTAAACATCTCAATCATATCACCTCTATCCCGCCTTTCCTCTAAGGTGTACATATTAAGATCCTTAAGTCTGTCCTCATATGCTTTATAATGATGACCACTAATCATTTTAGTAGCCACCCTCTGCACCGACTCCATCCTGTTCACATCCTTTTGAAGGTGCGGTCTCCAGAATTGCACACTATACTCCAAATGAGGTCGCACCAGAGACTTATAGAGAGGCATTATCACTAAAATCTCTTTCAAACCTAAACCAACTCCTACCCACCAACCCCGGTGGGATGCCAGAGATCCATGGGAGGAAGGATGCTCACCTTCGACGGTGACACCTTTCTGGGGCTATCTCCATGGCATCTTCAGCCACGGAGTCCCCTTATGTGAGGACTACATTCCTGCTTGTTCCTGGAGATAGCGTAGTTACTCACCTGTAACAGGTGATCTCCGGAAACAGCAGGAATTTAGTCCTCACAACCCACCCACCTCCCCTAGGAGTTGTCTCTCTGTCTTTGTCTCTTTCCTCTCTCCCTCTATCCTTTCATTTAGCTACAAATTTAACTGAAGAGGGACAGTTGGAATGGCGGGAAGGCAGCACGCATGTGCGGAGGGATGCTCCCAAAAGCGTTCCTATTGGACACTGGGGAGCGTTCCCGCGCAGGCTCCGTCGTACCGACGATACCCATATGTGAGGACTAAATTCCTGTTGTTCCCGGAGATCACCTGTTACAGGTGAGTAACTACTCTTTCCAGTCCAAGCCCCTCCATCACCCCCTCAGCCATTTAACAGTCTTAATCCCACCCCCCACCCCCTTCCCCGAAGAGCCATGTGCCTGTCTTATTGCCCTTAGAAGGCATCGGAGTGGCCCTGGCTCACCTCTGTATAGCCGCTGAAGTGAAGAGTGCCGTTTTTCTTCACTTTGTCACGTCAAAACCCTAATGGTCAGTAATAAAATTAAATTCCTCTACCAAAAATTACCAACAATCCTTTCCTCAAAAACAACAGATTTGAATAGCCTCAGTTTTTGTTGGATAGGGCCAAGGGAGGTTAGGAAGATCACCCTAACCACTCCAGATGGCCATATCCTTTTTATTAAGGTTCTTTATACCCTTAGCATCTAAAGACTTAACTTATGATGACGAAAGAGTCCTTTCTTCATAGACCAGCAGAATACTCCATACAGTTACATTGTAATTTACTACCTCTGTAACCATGCCCTACTAGTACTTTGCCAGTAAGTTGCCTTTATTAGCCTTTCATCACTTCACCCACAGTGTTGCTTCTAACTCTTGCCAGTATTATTGCTGCTAGCTTTTGCTAACATTTGTGCTACTACTCCTTTTGTCAATATTACTGCTATTATTATTATTATTATTTTCGACTGCTTTGCCAGAACTACTGCTGATAGCTCTCCCTCAGATACATCAGCCCGCTAACATCTTGACCATCACAGCACTCATCAACCCCCAGACCGCCGAATCACCATGCTACAACTCACCTCAATCACACATGCCTATGCCCTTCCCATGTGCTACATACTACTCGCCCTGGCACTCGACTCTCAAGCCCTCACCACTCATTACAACTCCATCCCAATATTACACAGCCCCTGGAAGAGAAGCTATAACCGGGAAAGGAAACACACAGAGCAAGAGAAGTGATGACACAAGCGCTTTAGTGGGATCCCCAATGCGTTTCGGCAGGTTGCCTTCCTCAGGGGGTTAATATCACTTGCAGACACAAAATAAAACATATTTAATATAAAAATTATAAAAATGAAACACATAATTAAAACAATAAATACAATTAAAATATCAATACCAATGTTAAACCAATAAGATAAAACAAATGAGAGCTAACCGGGCATGTTAGTAACCGAGTTGTTAAACAATGGTAGTAACTTATCTTATATACTTTAATTAAAAAATGTAGGGTAAATGAATGACATGAAAATCAAAAATGTTGAATAGGAAAATAAATAATTAAAAATATGTACACAAGGTGTTAATATGCTTGTAGCAACATCATGTACTCATTAACAAACGAGTATAAGCTAAAATGTTTAAAACAAGCTAGTAAGAACACATATAATGTGCATACGGGTAATAAATACTATACAACCAACATACTGAACAGACACTACGGATGACTTGTGGTGAATAAATAATGTAAAAATAAAAAAAGGGGGAACTTAATAAAAAAGTAGTAAAAAGATAAATAATTAAGAGTGTATGCACAAATATATTAATAAGTATTGCATTGTAATATGTACTTTCAAAATAAACATAGACTAAAACTAGGTAAAATATAATAATAAAAAAACGCATAGAACATAAGTGTAGATTATAGGATGGATACTGTGCAGGCAATACATTAAAAAAGGTTTAAAACGAACGCAGAGCAGAAGCGGAATAAAACCTGTAAATTCATTCGGCAATTCTCTATACACCAATATCCCCCAAAAAGCAGCCTTAGAAATATTAGCAAATACTTTAATTCAGAGACCAAAACCCATCCGTACACCTACATTTTTTTTGACTCAATTGGCGTCTATAGCAATGACCGAAAACCTTTTTGCTTTTAAGGGTATCTTTTATAAACAGGTCAAGGGGGTGGCCTAGAAATGCTAGGATACACCCAATTAGTTAACGCACCAACTCACATCAAGGGAAACACGCTTGACATGATTTTTGCACCGTCCACTTCTCTTAGCTCCACCTATGACCCTAAGATTACTATAAGCCCAGTACCCTGGTCTGACCATAGCTTAATCAACTTCTCAATGCCAGGATGCCCTGAGCCCACCATCCCCCAGTCCTCGGACAAATCTTATGCCTCAACACATAAGTCTTTCCGTCCATTTAACAAAGATGAAATCCTGAAAAAAGCACACCTTCTCCTTAACCCACCTGAACAGAACCTCGATGATATGATTGCAGCCTGGAACTCAAACCTAGATGCCAGAATTGACCTGCCCTCCATCAGAGAACCCCGCAGGAGAACAAAAGCACCATGGTACTCACCCGAGTTGAAGAAGTCTCTACAACTGCTCAGACGTCTCGAAAAGCGCTGGAGGCACTCAAGATCAACTGAGAATCATGAAGCCTACACCACTCAACTAGCTAAACATCGTGCAGCAGTCTCAACAAGCATGAAACGATACTACGCTGAAAGGTTGCACAAATCATTGAATAAGCCACACGATCTCTTCAACAATGTCAGCTCACTAGCAAAAGAACCTTCCCCCAGCCAACCAAACCACCCTGACCCCCAAGAATATGCCGAATAACTACGAACCAAAGCCAGTCAGGTCAACTTACCCTCCGATACCGGTGCCCTGGATGACAAATCCGGGTGGCTCCCGCCCTCCACCTTAACCTCTGATTTAGCCGGCACCCATCAAATGCTCACGACATTCACAACCCCATCCACTAGAGAACTCCAAGACATAATCAACAGCATAAACACCACCACGGCACCGAATTATCCTTGCCCAGCACAATGGATAAAAACACTACGTGTTGAACTCAGCCCATTCCTTACCAATCTTATTAACACTTCCTTCCTGACCGGAACCTTCCCCAACAGCCTGAAGCAAACTTCAATCAGACCCCTGCTCAAAAACAACAGACTTGACCCTGCTAAAATGGACTCCTACAGACCAATATCAAGCATCCCGTTCCTAGCCAAAATTATGGAAAAAATAGTCCGACAACTAGACCACCCACATTGAAAATAACTCACCCTTGGACACCTGCCAACACGGGTTCCGCGAGTCACATGGGGTTGAAACTCTCTTAATCACGTTATTTAACACCCTAACTGTAGGTATCGACAACCTCAGGCAAGCCTTTGCTCTCATTTTCCTAGACATCGCAGCTGCCTTCGACTCCGTCAGTCACGACCTACTTCTCTCCCACCTTGCTGAGAAGGGAGTGCACAGCACTGTGCTATCATGGTGCACATCATATCTAAATGAAAGATGGCAACATGTTCGCTCCGGCCCCTCAAGATCAGATCCATTCCTGCAAGCGAAGGGTGTACCACAAGGGTCCTCACTTTCAGCACTTCTTTTTACATGCAACCCATCTGCGCCATCATTAGATCCTTCCACATCAACTGTCTAATATACGCTGATGACGTTCTGATGTACACAACAATATCAACTGAGCACCCAGATCTCTCCTGCCTGTCCTCATGCTTCGACGCGGTTACAGACTGGCTACACACTCAGAAGCTAAAAATAAACTTCAAGAAAACGGAAGTCCTATTCGTCTGCAGAGACCAAGCATTCACTCTACCATCATCCATAAAAGTGCGTGATGCCGAACTCTTCGCCAAACCTGCGATACGATACCTTGGTATCATCCTTGACCAACAACTCAATATGAAGGAGCAGATATCTAATATGGTAAAGGCAGTATTCCATAAAATCCGAACACTGCGCCACATTAGACAACTGCTAGACCCGACTGACTTCAGAACAGTATTTCAAGCTCTAGTAATGCCTCATTTCGACCACATTAACTCCATACTGCACGGACCTCCGAAGAGCACCCTACATCCTTTACAGTTGGCAATGAACGCTGCAGCAAGAACTCTACATGGAGCCTCCAGAATGGAACACATTACCCCCATACTAAAACACCTACACTGGCTCCCCCGTCCACTACAGGATTTCATTTAAGATTCTAACAATGACTTTCAAGGCCATCCATAACTGCACGTCCACCTCCCTCTCTGACTTAGTCCAGATAACCCCCCCCAACAGGATGAGGAGGTCAGCTGCTACTAACACTCTCATCCTTCCCAAAGCAATCATTAAATGCTCCAAGACTACGAGCAACCGTGCCTTTGCCTTCTACGCACCCTCCTGCTGGAATGCTCTCCCACCTGACATCCGCGCCATCAACAACCTTCTTCAATTTAGGAAAGCGTTGAAACGTCACCTATTTACCCAGTACTTCTCCATCTCAAATGACAGCTCTGTCACCTTCACTCATGTCCAACTCTCTCCACACGAGCCCCATGCCCACGACACCACTACCTTCCGAACCCACCTCTATTTAATTTACAGAATGTCATTGCCGTATCAACTGTTCTTACCAACGAGATAGGTGTATAAGCCTGCATACTAAATTGTAAATAGTTGTTACCTGTTAACCTGTTATCCATGTTTATTACCCTGTTTATTGTAAGTGCATTGAACTGCCCTCTTTGCACAAATACGTTTCCTGTAAACCGCGCTGATAATAAATAGTGCGGTATAGAAAAGCAATTAAATAAATAAATAATACGGTCTTCAAAGAAAATGCACAACGTGCACGTTTCGGAACCAAATCCTGTATCAAGTGCAATGCTCGTGAAGCGTTTTTTCTTCACTTCGGCAGCAGTGTTCTAGTAGAGGCCACTGATGCGCAGAGTGCTGGGAAACAGGAAATGCACTTTAACCTCCAGCACGCCAGCAGGCTACACTAGAGCACATCTGCTGAAGTGAAGAAAAATGGCGCTCTTCACTTCAGCGGCTCTACAGAGATGAGCCAGGGCCTCCGGCCTCCACGGCTTCCTCTAAAGCCAGCCCTGCCGGGAGCCGAACATCATGTGTGGGATGTTGGCATGGGGCCCTATGCAAACAGCATTCTCGCACAATGGATGGGCCGGCCCTGGCTGCAGGTCTCCGAGAGAGGAGACCGCAATGGAAATGGGATCTCCAGGAACAAGCAGGAATGAGTCTTCACATATGGGTATCGTCGATACCGACGGAGCCTACGCGGGAACGCTCCCCAGCGTCCAGTAAGAAAGCTTTTGGGAGCATCCCACAGCTCCTGCGCGCTGCCTTCCCGCCTTTCCCAACCGCCTCTCTCCAGTTCTTCTTCTGCGTTGACAGGAACACGACCTGCTGGCTCCGCGGAAAAGAAGTTCTTTATTTTTTTCTTTATTTTTCTGTGTCGCGTCTGCCTTCGACGTCAGACCAGTACCGCCAGTCTTTTCTTTCTTTCTTTCTTTCTTCAAAAAAAAAACCCCAAAAACTTTTATTTCTTCAACTGTGCATTTTCAGTTTGGGCCTTAGGCCTAAATATTTTCTCCTCATGGAGAAGCCTGCTTCCGGGTTTAAAAAGTGCACAAAATGTGGCGGTACTATTTCTGTCACCGACACCCATGATTGGTGTCTAAAATGTTTGGGTCCTGCCCATTCCATCACGGATTGTGTGTCCTGCACCATGATGTCTAAAAGAGGTCGGCAGAACCAAGCAGCCAAGCTCAGTACCCTGTTTCCCTCTGATGCAGCCTCGGTAGCATCAACGTCTTCCAGGGCTGCTTCTTCCTCCCATGGATCTCAGGTAACCAAACATAAATCTAGCCGGTCCTCGAAGGGCAAATCTCCCTCTAAGCATCAAGATGCCTCCGGGCTTGTCCTCAAGGATTCCGCTCCGGCAAAATTACCCCGGCGGGAAGTTCCGGCTTCCAAAGCATTATCTCTGGGGTCACAGGTTGACATCGATGGCTTGGCCTCGACCGATCACCTGTTGCCGTGTTCTGGGGTACTGGTGGCCTCCACTGGTACCGACATCCAGACTTTGGTGGCGTCGATGGATCAGAAAATTCTATCCATGCAGCGCATCCTTACGGCGTTCATGCAGGCTTCGACGCCTTCGGTACCGCAACAATCCCCGTTGCCGGTACCGACTCCTTCATCGGCACCGTTCCTGGTGCCGGTACCGATTGCATCGACATTGGCTTTGGTGTCGACTGCAACGGTACCCTGTCCTATGATGCCCATCGGTACCGAACCGGTACCGCTTACTCCCGATGTCGATCCCACTCGGTACGCGTATCGGGCTTTACAGGAGCATCCAGACAGGCGATACTTTGATTCCTCCGAAGACTCTGAGTCAGAGGCTTCTGTCGATGCACCAGTACTACTTCCTCAGGAGTCTGCTTCTCCAAAACGAAGAATGTCTCCTCCAGAGGATTTGTCTTTTCAAGACTTCATTAGGGAAGTGGCTAGAGGCCTCTCCATTACAGTGGCTTCTGAGTCAGAGCCTAGAGCCAAGCAATTAGATATTTTGCAATATCCTAAGGCTCCTAAGGAAGCAGCTACCTTACCTATTCATGAGATTCTTTATGATCTCATGTTGGGCATATGGGAGACTCCTCTCACCACCCCTCCTCATTCTCGTAGGTTGGACACCATGTACCGTGTCCCTCCCTGTCCTGGTTTTCATAAGACTCAGCTTCCTCACCACTCTATTGTGGTTGAGTCTGCTATGAAGAAAATAAAAAGTGCAAAGAGACACTCATCTAACCCTCCAAGACGTGAATGTAGGACCCTAGATGCTTTTGGCCGAAGGATTTTCCAGGCCAATATGCTTGCTGCCAGAATCAACTCCTATAGTCTCTGTATGGGGATGTTTCTAAAAGAAGTCACAGATCATCTGCAGACTTTAGCTCCTTTTATTTCAGAAGATAAAAGGCAGGAATTTCTCACTTGGCTCAAACATGCCCAAGATGTTTCCAAATTCTCCAACCATGCAGCCTTTGACTCTTTTGAGTGTGTAAGCAGAGCCACGGCTATTGCCATAGGTGCACGCAGAATTGCTTGGTTACAGGCCTCTGATTTGGAACTCTGGGTCCAAGATGAGTTGGGAAACCTTCCTTGTACAGGTGAAAACCTGTTTGGCAGGGATTGGCAAGCAAGGGCCACTCAGATGGATGCTGAGAACTCTGCTTTGGATCGACTTTCAAAGTCTACCTCTGCCCCTGTTAAGAAAAGATTGTTTAAAAAGACATCTTTTTCTAAAAAGGGAAGATATTATCCTGCTCATGGGCAGACATCTTCTGCAGGTCGTTTTGCTGCAAAGCGTCAGCAACCACCTAAAGAGGCCAAGTCAAAGGCTGCCAGGCCTACCAGAGCTCAGCAGCTTCAACCTCCTCAGGGCCTTTGACTTGCAACTAGAGAACTTAGCCTTTCTAGCTCTGGAAAAACCAGAGCCCCTCATCATTCCAGGAAGGTTGACTTACTTTGCTCCCAGATAGGAGCAAATCACAGCATAGCAATGGACCTTCTCCATCATAAAGGAAGGGTACAAGCTTCATTTCTTGAGTCTTCCTCCTCACACCATGGTGAAACAGTTCAATTCTCCAACATCTCTCCTCAACCTTCTAGGTCAGGAGATTGCTACCCTTCTTGCCCAAGGGGCAATAGAAGAAGTACCTCTTCTTCAACAGGGCTCAGGGTTCTACTCCCCTTATTTTCTTATCCCAAAGAAAACGGGGGGCTACAGACCCATATTAGATATCAGAGAATTGAACAAGTTTCTATTCAAGGAGAAATTCAAAATGATTTCTCTAGGGGCTCTGCTTCTATACCTTCAGAGTCAGGACTGGCTTTGTTCTCTAGATCTCAAGGATGCGTACACCCATGTCCTCATCCATCCAACACACAGAAGGTTCCTTCGTTTCCTTTTTCAAGGAAAGCACTACCAATACAGGGTGCTTCCTTTCGGTCTGGCCTCTGCACCAGGGGTGTTCACGAAATGCATGGCAGTAGTAGCTGCATTTCTCCGCACTAGGAATATCCGTATTCCCATATCTGGACGACTGGCTCATTCGAGCCCCATCTCAGTCAGAGGCCCAGACTTGTCTAACCTGCACAATGCGTATCCTTCAGTATTTGGGACTAGTAATAAACATCCCAAAATCCAATCTCACCCCTACTCGGTCTCTGGAGTTCATAGGGGCCTTGCTGGATACCACAACTGCAAGGGCCTATCTTCCTCAGGCCCGTTGCCTACGTCTGGTGCAGTTAGCCTCCCAGATTCAGTTAAAGTCCCAGTTAACTGCTCGAGAGATGTTACAACTATTAGGACACATGGCATCCACTGTGCATGTGGTTCCATATGCTCGCCTTCACATGAGGGCAGCTCAATGGACTTTGTCCACCCAATGGACTCAGGCATCAGGTTGCCTGTCAGACAAAATAACAAACTCCAGTCGCCTTTTTTGGTCTCTCCAGTGGTGGAAGTCCTCTCAAAACCTGTTGCTGGGGTCCCCTTTTCAGCAACCTCTACCCCAAGCAACTCTCACAACAGATGCTTCTCCAAGGGGTTGGGGAGCTCATCTGCAGGATCTCTCCACCCAGGGCATCTGGTCTCCATAGGAGACTTCTCTGCATATCAATCTCTTGGAACTCAGAGCAATTTTCTTAGCTCTCAGAGTGTTCCATTCCCTGCTCAGCTACAGGACAGTCCTTATCCATACGGACAACCAAGTAGCCATGTTCTATGTAAACAAGCAGGGAGGGACTGGCTCTCTGTCGCTTTGCAACGAAGCTTTGCGACTGTGGGCCTTCGCCAGAAAGCATCACATCCATCTTCTGGCAGTATATCTTCCGGGCGTTCAAAACTCTTGGGCGGACAGACTCAATCGAGTTCTGCTTCCACACGAGTGGTCCCTCCACATGGACCAGGTAGCCAGGATCTTTCGAATTTGGGGAACCCCGGACATAGACCCCTTTGCAAGTCCGTGGAATGTCAAACTTCCCCGGTTCTGTTCCAGAATTCCGTGTCAGGGAGTTCAGGCCAAGGATGCCTTCCTCCTTCACTGGGGTCAAGACTTCCTTTATGCCTTTCCACCAATTCCCCTAATTCCCAAGACACTATTCAAGCTTCAGAGAGATCAAGGGACCATGATCCTCATAGCACCACATTGGCCATGCCAAGTGTGGTACCCTCTACTTCTGCATCTCTCTCAAGCTCCCTCCCTGGACTTGGGCTCTGCTCCAGACCTTCTATCCCAGGAAGAAGGAACGTTGTGGCACCCAAACCCCCAGTCTCTCCATCTCAGGGCTTGGTTGCTGAGGGCCTAGACCTTCAAGATTTTCATCTCTCCCAGCAAGTCGGAGATGTTATTCATGCCTCTAGAAAGCCTTCTACTAGACGTTCCTATGCTTTCAAATGGAAAAGATTTACCATTTGGTGTTCAGGGAAGGTTCTAAACCCTCTTGCAATACCTCTGAATTCTCTACTAGAGTATCTTCTGCATCTATCCCATGCAGGTCTGAAAACAAATTCATTAAGAGTCCATTTGAGTGCTATTGCAGCGTCCCTCAAGCCTCTCAATGGACAACCTATTTCCTCTCATCCTCTTATAGCAAGATTCATGAGAGGCCTTCTTTTAACTAAACCTCCCATTAGACCACCTCCAGTGGCATGGGACTTAAATCTGGGTCTTGGCCAGCTTATGAAGCCACCCTTTGAACCTTTAGCCACCACCTCCTTGAAATTTCTTTCTTGGAAGGTTATTTTTCTCATTGCAGTCACCTCAGCATGCCGCATCAGTGAGTTGCAAGCTTTGGTGGCCAATCCACCTTATACAAGGTTTCATCATGATAAGGTAGACCTCAGGACCAATCCACACATTATGCCTAAAGTGGTCTCACCTTTTCGTCTGAACCAAGAGGTGTATTTACCTGTCTTTTTTCCAGGACCTCATGCATCAAGTGCAGAGAGGAATCTTCATACCTTGGATTGTAAGAGAGCTCTCGCTTTTTACTTAGAAAGAACACAGCAACATAGAAAGTCTTCTCAACTCTTTGTTGCTTTTGATCCTTCTCATTTAGGACTTCCAGTCTCTAAAAGAACACTGTCCAACTGGATTGCTCAGTGTATTTCTTTCACCTACCAGAGTAGAAACCTTTCTCTGGAGGGCCATGTCACAGCTCACAATGTGAGAGCCATGGCAGCCTCAATGGCTCATCTAAACTCTGTGTCTATCGACCAAATCTGTCGAGCGGCCACCTGGGCCTCGGTTCATACCTTCACAGCCCATTACTGCTTGGACAAGGACTCCCGCCGGGATGCCTTGTTTGGTCAGGCTGTTCTCAAACACCTGTTCCATTCCTAATCAACTCCTACCCACCTACCCTGGTTGGATGCCAGAGATCCATGGGGGGAGGTAGAGTCCTTTTCAAGGACACACAACCTGGAGTCTTCCCCTGGCATCTGCAGTTAGGGAGTCCCCATATGTGAAGACTCATTCCTGCTTGTTCCTGGAGATAGCACAGTTACTTACCTGTAACAGGTGATATCTTGGGAACAGCAGGAATAAGTCTTCCACAACCCACCCACCTCCCCTAGGAGTTCTATCTCTCTGTCTATCTTTCCTTTCCTCTCTCTCTCTCTTTGTCTCAGCTTTAAAACTCGAACTGGAGAGAGGCGGTTGGGAAAGGCAGGAAGGCAGCGCGCAGGCGCTGTGGGATGCTCCCAAAAGCTTTCCTTTTGGACGCTGTGGAGCGTTCCCGCGCAGGCTCCGTCGGTACCGACGATACCCATATGTGAAGACTTATTCCTGCTGTTCCCAGAGATCACCTGATCTCCAGGAACAAGCAGGAATGAGTCTTCACATATGGGTATCGTCGGTACCAACGGAGCCTGCACGGGAACGCTCCCCAGTGTCCAAAAGGAAAGCTTTTGGGAGCATCCCACAGCGCCTGCGCGCTGCCTTCCCGCCTTTCCTAAGTGCCTCTCTCCAGTTCTTCTTTTCCGCGAAGCCAGCAGGTCGTGTTTCCTGTCACCGCTGAAGAATTTCTTATTTTCTTTTATTTTTCTTTAGTCGCGTGTCTGTCTTCTCGATTCCGGACCGGTACCACTGGTCTTTTTTCTTTCTTTAAAAAAAAACAAAAACCCTAAAACTACAGTGCATTTTTTCTTCTGGGACCTTAGGCCTACAGATATAGTTTTCCTCATGGAAAAACCCACCTCCGGGTTTAAAAAATGCACTAAGTGCAGCAGCACTATTTCTGTCACAGACACCCATGACTGGTGTCTAAAAGGTTTAGGTCCTGACCACTCCATAGCGGATTGTGAGTCCTGTTCTATGATGTCTAAGAGAGGGTTACAAAATCGGGCAGCCAAGCTCAGTACCCTGTTTCCTTCCAATGCAGCTTCTGTGGCATCGACGTCTTCCAGGGCTGCTTCTTCATCCCATGGATCTCAGGTAACCAAACTTAAATCTGGCCGGTCCTCAAAGAGTTCATCTCCCTCTAAGTATCGAGTTTCCCCCGGGCTTACTCTTGAGGAATCAACATCGGCAAAATTACCCCGGCGGGAGGCTCCGGCTTCCAAAGCTCTACCTATGGGGTCACAGGTTGACATCGATGGCTTGGCCTCGACCGATCACCTGTTAAAATGTTCTGGGGTACCGGCGGTTAACACCGATACCGACATCCAGACATTGGTGGCGTCGATGGATCAGAATATTCTGACCATGCAGCGTGCCTTCACGGCATTCATACAAGCTGCGACGCCTCCGGTACTGCAACAAACCCCGTTGTCGGTACCGGTACCGATCCTGGTACCGGATCCGAAATTGGTTCCGATTGCATCTACATCAGCATCGACGGTAGCGGTACGCTATCCAGTGATGCCTATCAGTACCGACTCGGTACCGATTACTCCCGATGTCGATACCTCCCGGTACGCGTATCGGGCTCTGCGAGAGCATCCAGACAGTCGATACTTCGATTCCTCTGAAGACTCTGATACATCAGAGGCCTCAATTGAAGCATCGGGGATCCTTCTTCAGAAACCCTCTTTTCTAAAAAGGAGAATGTCTTCTCCTGATGACTTGTCTTTTCAGGACTTCATTAGGGAGGTGGCAGGCCTGTCCATTTCAGTAGCCTCTGAAACTGAACCTAGAGCCAAAAAATTAGATATCCTACAATATCCTAAGGCTCCTAAAGAGGCTGCCACCTTACCAGTACATGAGATTCTTTATGATCACATGTTAGGCATATGGGAGACTCCTCTTTCCACCTCCCCTCATTCCCGAAGGTTGGACACCATGTATCGTGTTCCTCCTTGTCCTGTGTTTCATAAGACTCAGCTTCCTCACCACTCCATTGTGGTAGAGTCTGCTATGAAAAAGATCAAGAGCACAAAAAGGCACTCCTCTGCTCCTCCAGGAAGAGAATGCAGAACCCTAGATGCCTTTGGCAGGAAAATCTTCCAGGCCAGTATGCTTGTAGCCAGAATCAACTCCTATAGTCTCTATATGGGGATGTTTCTAAAAGAAGTTACAGATCATCTGCAAACCTTATCTCCTTTTATGTCAGAAGATAAGAGAGAAGAATATATCACCTGGCTTAAACAGGCACAGGATATATCCAAGTTTTCCAACCGTGCAGCCTTTGACTCTTTTGAGGGTGCCAGTAGAGCCTCGGCTATTGCCATAGGTGCACGCAGAGTTGCTTGGTTACAAGCCTCTGATTTGGATTCCTGGGTACAGGATGGTCTAGTCAGTGTTTTTCAACCTTTTTTGTGCAAAGGCACACTTTTTTCATGAAAAAAATCACGAGGCACACCACCATTAGAAAATGTTTAAAAAATTTACCTCTGTGCCTATATTGACTATATATAAAGTAATTCTCTTGAATAGGAATCAAACACTCACACCAACCCCCCTCCCCTGCTGGTTCACTCACACCACCCCACCCTCCACTGCTGGTTCACTCACCCACCCCCCTGTCACTTACTCACCCCTCCTGCTGGGTCACTCACTCACTTACCCCCCCTCCCCTCCCCCCCTCCCCTGCTAGTTCACTCACACCATCGCCCCCCCCCCCTTGCTGGTTCACTCACACCACCACCCCCCCCTACACTGCTGGTTCACTCACCCACCCCCCTGTCACTTACCCCTCCTGCTGGGTCACTCACTCACTTACCCCCCCCTCCCCTCCCCCCCTCCCCTGCTAGTTCACTCACATCATCGCCCCCCCCCCTTGCTGGTTAACTCAAACCACCCCCCCCTCCACTGGTGGTTCAATAACACTCCCCCCCCCCCCTTGCTGGTTCACTCACACCCCCCCCCCTTGCTGGTTCACTCACACACACACACCCCCTCTGCCCAAGCCGCTGCTTCTGCTTTGTACAGAGCAGCGGCTGCACTACACTTACATTGACAAGTAAAGAGAAACTGTGTGAGGAGCCCTCCGGTCATCGCAGAGCCCGAGGAAGTGATGTCACGGGGGCAGGCTCCTCACAGGCTGTCTTTCCTTTTCAAATTAACTTTCTTGCAGCTAAAGTTTTCTGTATTTGGAAAAACTTAGAGAAGCTAGCAAAGTAGTCAAGAAGGCAAAGATTCAAAAGGAGGAGGAAATAGCCAATGCAATAAAATGGGTGGATAAGACATTTTTCAGATATATTAGTGAGAAGAGGAAGGGCAAAAGTGGTATTGTCAGACTCAAGGGTACAGGGGGGGAATATGTAGAAGCTGATAAGGATAAAGCGGAATTACTTAACAAATATTTTTGTTCTGTGTTCACAGATGAAAAACCAGGAGCAGGACCTCAGAAAACACCCACAAATAAGAACAGAAGCGAGGGACATCTTGAACAATTTTCAGAAGACTGTGTTCGTGAGAAACTAGCTCAACTCAAAGTAGACAAAGCGATGGGACCGGATGGGATACACCCTAGAATACTGAGGGAACTTGGGGACATTCTAGCAACTCCACTGACTGACCTTTTCAATGCCTCGTTGGAGTCGGGAGTGGTGCCAAAGGACTGGAGAGAGGCTCATTTATTTTATTTATTTATTTATTTATCTATTTCTTCTATACCGCCCCTTCCAGAGATCAGTGGCGGTTTACATGGAACAAGTAAACAAATTTGTATACTAATGTATACATTACATGGAACAGAGATTTTTAACTTTATACAGATAATAGTTATTAACAGAGATTTATAACATTGTAACTTTATACCCCAAAAGCGGAAGTAAGGATGTGGTTGAAAACTACAGGCCGGTTAGTTTAACTTCAGTGGTGAGTAAATTAATGGAAACGCTGTTGAAAGAGAAAATAGTGAGGTTTCTGGAGTCCAGCGGATTACAGGATCCGAGGCAGCATGGATTCACCAGAGGCAGGTCTTGTCAGACAAATCTGATTGATTTTTTTGACTGGGTGACCAGGGAGTTGGACCGAGGGAGAGCTCTAGATGTGGTGTATTTAGATTTCAGTAAAGCCTTTGACACTGTTCCTCACAGGCGACTTATAAACAAACTGAGCACCCTAGGGATGGACCCTAAAGTTACTGCTTGGGTTAGAAATTGGTTGGGTGGGAGGCGACAAAGAGTACAAGTAGATGGAGCTCACTCTGAGGAAAAGGATGTTACCAAGTGGTGTGCCCCAGGGATCTGTCCTTGGTCCGATTCTTTTTAACATCTTTGTTAGTGATATAGGGAAGGGCTGTCGGGTAAGGTTTGCCTCTTTGCAGATGATACCAAAATCTGCAATAAAGTAGACACCCAGGAAGGTGTAGATAACATGAGGAGGGATCTAGCTAAGCTTGAAGAATGGTCTAGAATTTGGCAGCTGGGATTTAATGTTAAAAAATGTAAGGTCATGCATTTGGGCTGCAGCAATCCAAGGGAGCAATACAGCATAGGAGGTGAAGTACTTTTGTCCACTAAAGAAGAGCGGGACCTAGGCGTAGTTGTGTCCGATGATCTTAAAGTCGCTAAACAGGTAGAAAAGGCGACGGCAAAAGCTAGAAGGATGCTTGGGTGCATACGGAGAGGAATGGCTAGCAGAAAAAAGGAGGTGATAATGCCTCTGTATAAGTCTTTGGTGCGACCTCATTTAGAGTATGGTATGCAATTCTGGAGACCGCACCTTCAAAAGGATGTGAACAGGATGGAGTCGGTGCAGAGGGTTGCTACTATGATGATTAGTGGTCTTCATTATAAAGCATATGAGGACAGACTTAAGGATCTTAATATGTACACCTTAGAGGAAAGGCGGGATAGAGGTGATATGATTGAGATGTTTAAATACCTCCGTGGCATAAATGTTCAGGGAGAGAGCCTCTTTCAATTGAAAGCAAGTTCTGCGACGAGGGGACATGGGATGAGGGTGAAGGGAGATAGATTCAGGAGTGATATGCGGAAATATTTCTTTACGGAAAGAGTAGTGGATCCGTGGAATAGTCTCCCAGTGGAGGTGGTAGAGATGAGGACAGTAACTGAATTCAAAAAAGCATGGGACCAACACAGAGGATCTCTAAAGGTAAAAAGTGGACTGTTGTAGTTGTTGTTATGGAAGGACAGACTAGATGGGCCTTGTGGTCTTTTTCTGTCATGTTTCTATGTTTCTCCCAGATGAGAACAAAACACAGCAGAGCAATGGACCCTCTCCATCATACGAGATGGGTACAAGCTTCATTTCTTAAACCTTCCTCCTCACACCATGGTGAAACAGTTCAATTCTCCAACATCTCTCCTCAACCTTCTAGGTCAAGAGATTGCTACCCTTCTTGCCCAAGGGGCAATAGAAGAAGTACCCCTTCTTCAACAGGGCTCAGGGTTCTACTCCCCCTATTTTCTCATTCCAAAGAAAACGGGGGGCTACAGACCCATACTAGATCTTAGAGAATTGAACAAGTTTCTATGCAAGGAGAAATTCAAGATGATCTCTCTCGGAACTCTCCTTCCATACCTCCAGAGTCAGGACTGGCTTTGTTCTCTAGATCTCAAGGATGCGTACACCCATGTTCTCATCCATCCAACACACAGAAGGTTCCTTCGGTTCCTTTACCAAGGAAAGCACTACCAATACAAAGTGCTTCCTTTCGGTCTGGCCTCTACTCCAAGAGTGTTCACAAAATGCATGGCAGTAGTAGCTGCATTTCTGCGCACTCTAGGAATATTCGTATTCCCATATCTAGACGACTGGCTCATCCGAGCTCCATCCCAGTCAGAGGCCCAGACTTCCCTGACCTGCACAAGGCGTGTTCTTCAGTATCTGGGACTGGTAATCAACATTCCAAAATCCCATCTTACCCCTACTCAGTCTCTAGAGTTCATAGGGGCCTTACTGGATACCACAACTGCAAGGGCCTATCTTCCCCAGGCCCGTTGCCTACGCTTGGTGCAGTTAGCCTCCCAGATTCAGTTAAAATCCCATTTAACTGCTCGAGAGATGTTACAACTTTTAGGCCACATGGCATCCACGGTGCATGTGGTTCCTTATGCTCTCCTCCACATGAGGGCAGCTCAGTGGACCCTATCCACCCAATGGACTCAGGCATCAGGTTGCCTGTCAGACAAAATAGCAACCTCGAGTCGCCTCTTTTGGTCCCTCCACTGGTGGAAGTCCACTCAATCTGTTGCTGGGGTCCCCCTTTCAGCAGGTGTTACCCCAAGCAACTCTTATGACGGATGCCTCTCCAAAGGGTTGGGGAGCTCATCTACAAGATCTCTTGACCCAAGGCATCTGGTCTCCACAGGAGACATCTCTACATATCAACCTTTTAGAGCTCAGAGCAATCTTTCTGGCTCTGAGTCTTCCACACCCTGCTCAGCTACAAGACGGTCCTCATGCACATGGACAACCAGGTAGCCATGTTCTACGTGAACAAGCAGGGAGGGACTGGCTCTGTCGCTTTGCAACGAAGCTCTCAGATTGTGGGCCTTCGCCAGAGAGCATCAAATCCATCTCATGGCAGTGTATCTTCCAGGAGTTCAAAACTCTTGGGCAGACAGACTCAGTCGAGTTCTGCTTCCACATGAATGGTCCCTCCATGGGGACCAGATAGCCAGGATTTTTCGGATTTGGGGTACCCCAGACATAGACCTGTTTGCAAGTCCGTGGAATGCCAAACTTCCCCGGTTTTGTTCCAGGATTCCCTGTCAGGGAGTTCAGGCCAGAGATGCCTTCCTCCTTCATTGGGGGCAAGACTTCCTCTATGCCTTTCCACCTATTCCCCTCATTCCCAAAACTCTGTTCAAGCTTCAGAGAAACAAGGGGTCTATGATCCTCATAGCACCACATTGGCCATGCCAAGTGTGGTACCCTCTACTTCTGCATCTCTCTCAAGCTCCCTCCCTGGACCTGGGGTCTGCTCCAGATCTCCTCTCCCAGGAGGAGGGAACCTTGTGGCACCCAAATCCTCAGTCTCTTTATCTCAGAGCCTGGTTGTTGAAGGCCTAGACCTTCAGGATTTACACCTTTCTCCGCAAGTGAAGGATATCCTTCATGCTTCCAGAAAGCCTTCCACCAGTCGTTCCTATGCTTTTAAATGGAAAAGGTTTTCCATTTGGTGTGCAGAGAAGGGTCTCAACCCTCTTGCAATACCTTTGAATTCTTTACTGGACTATTTGCTGCATTTATCCCATGCAGGCCTTAAAACAAATTCAATCAGAGTCCATTTGAGTGCTATTGCAGCATCCCTTAAGCCTCTCAATGGACAACCTATTTCCTCTCATCCTCTTATAGCAAGATTCATGAGAGGCCTTCTTTTGACTAAACCTCCCATTAGACCACCTCCAGTGGCATGGGACTTGAATCTGGTTCTTGGCCAGCTTATGAAGCCACCCTTTGAACCCTTAGCCACTACCTCCTTGAAATTCCTTTCCTGGAAGGTTATTTTTCTCATTGCAGTCACCTCAGCTCGCCGTATCAGTGAGTTGTAAGCTTTAGTGGCTAATCCTCCTTATACAAGGTTCCATCATGACAAGGTAGTCCTCAGAACTAATCCACACTTTATGCCTAAAGTGGTCTCACCTTTTCATCTGAACCAGGATGTGTATTTACCTGTCTTTTTTCCAGGACCTCATGCATCAAGTGCAGAGAGGAATCTTCATACCCTGGATTGTAAAAGAACACTTGCTTTCTACTTACAAAGGACACAGCAACATAGAAAGTCCTCTCAACTTTTTGTTGCTTTTGATCCTTTTCATTTAGGACTTCCAGTCTCTAAGAGAACTCTGTCTAATTGTATTGCTCAGTGTATTTCCTTCGCCTACCAGAGTAAGAACCTTTCTCTGGAGGGCCATGTCACAGCTCACAATGTGAGGGCCATGGCAGCATTTTTGGCTCATCTTAACTCTGTGTCGATCGACCAAATCTGTCGAGCGGCCACCTGGGCATCGGTTCATACCTTCACCCGCCCATTACTGCTTGGACAAGGACTCCCGCCGGGATGCCTTGTTTGGTCAGGCTGTTCTCAAACACCTGTTCCATACCTAATCAACTCCTACCCTCCATCCCTGACTGGATGCCTGAGATTCATGGGTGCAGGTGGAGCCCTTCCCAGGTGATCTCCCAGGCATCTCTAGCTGGGGAGTCCCCATATGTGAAGACTCATTCCTGCTTGTTCCTGGAGATAGCACAGTTACTTACCTGTAACAGGTGATCTCTGGGAACAGCAGGAATAAGTCTTCACAACCCACCCACCTCCCCTAGGAGTTGTATCTCTCTATCTATCTTTCCTTTCCTCTCTCTCTCTCTTTGTCTCAGCTTTAAAACTCGAACTGGAGAGAGGCAGTTAGGAAAGGCGGGAAGGCAGCGCGCAGGCGCTGTGGGATGCTCCCAAAAGCTTTCCTTTTGGACGCTGGGGAGCGTTCCCGCGCAGGCTCCGTTGGTACCGACGATACCCATATGTGAAGACTTATTGCTGCTGTTCCCAGAGATCACCTGTTACAGGTAAGTAACTGTGCTTTACCCTGAACCACAGGTGCCCTAGGTGGCCACCTCGTTCTCCTGATAGTACTGCCGGCCCCTCCCTGTAGAACATTTTCCTTGCACTCTCTCTCTCTCCTTTCCTCTGTTCCTACCCTTCTCCTCCACTACATCTTTGCACTTCCTCACCTCCTTCACTAATGCTGCAGCTTCAGACCTGGGCAGACACTGCAGCACTTTAGCCACAACATTTGCTTTTTATGTTGTAGTGCTTGGGATCCCCATTGCAGGGTGAACAGATCTTTACCACCCTGGCCTGCCAATTCCTTCTAATGGCTCCTACTTTCCTTCATAGATTTGATTGTACATGCACAATGAAACCTGTAAATGGAGAGACAGCAGGAGTCTGATTTCTGCGTGCCAATTGATTTTCTCATTTCAGTAACACTGGGTCCTTGAATATCTGGCAAGATCTGAGGGTTGGCCTTGATTATTTTAACATTTTTTATACAGTGGTCGCATAGGAAGCAGCTAGCTACACTACAGTGTGTACAAAAATAGAGTAGCTAGAGTTCTTTTCTCTCTCAGTTTGGATTTTTTGCATTGGTTCCTATTTTCATTTGAGTGACATTTACAGACTTTTTTTTTTTTTTTTTTTTTACTAACACTTTGTTAGCATGAAAACTAAGTGTAACACCCCAAAGGCGTATTAAGTGCCAAGCCTTTGTGGTAACTGCATGTTCTCTGCAGTTGCTGCACAGAAGTGCATCCTAATATGTGGTGTAATTAATGCAGGTGCACCTGACCATACCCCTTAGAGGTAGTGTTATATGCATCTATGTAACTGCACATTGACAGCACATAATGTGAATCCCTATGCTAACTGCAGTGTACTGTCCATGCCAACATTCTGCCCATTCCCTGCCCCTTTCTGTGAATGGCAATTAACATAGTTTGCTTTAATGGCCATAGCCCATTCTTTAACTGTCACCGAGGGCCGTTACTACCCACTCATTAACCCTTTAGTGGGCTTTAGTAAAAGGCCCTTTTAAAGCTTTATTCCTCATTTTGAAAATGTTATTTCAGGAAGCCATTTACATTGTAAAATCCTTAGTCAAATCCTTATCGAAAGAACCATCACCATGCCAGCCTGATGTGATTCACCCACAAGATTTCGCTGACCACCTGCAGTGTAAGCTTCTACAAACAGACAAAATATCTACATACACAGCACATAACACCTCCTGTCCAATGTACCTTTCTATGTTCTCTACACCATCCAAGAAATATGTTGAAGATACCATCGCTGCCCTTAATACCACCACTGCACAAACTGACCCCTGCCCCGCCTTTTGGATAAAAGATCTACGCAGCGAACTCAGCCCTTTAATCACAAGAATGATGAACTTTTCCTTCACAACTGGATCTTTCCCCTCAACGCTCAAGCAAACATCCATTAGACCTCTTCTGAAGAACCCCAAACTCGACCCACGTAAAGCTGAATCTTACAGACCCATAGCTAGTATACCCCTCCTAGCTAAGATAATCGAGAAAGAAGCACAAAGACAAATTCAAGACAACATCGACACCGCCTCCCCACTAGACTATTGTCAACACGGCTTCAGGGAGTTCCATGGCGTTGAAACCCTCCTTACCACCCTTTTCAACAATATTATCACAGGTATTGACAACATCCACCAAGGTTTTGTGCTTATCTTCATAGACATTGCCGCAGCTTTCGACTCGGTACACCACGGTCTACACTTAGGGCGACTAAAAGAAAAGGGCATCAATGGCATCGCCCTTGACTGGTGCAGATCATACCTTGATGGAGATGGCAACATGGAAAAACCGGAGCAGCACCATCTGAACCTTTCCACCAAAGACAGGGCGTACCACAAGGGTCATCCTTATCACTCATGTTCAATATATACATACAGCCCATCTGCAATATCATCAGGTCATTCAAGGTGGACTGTCTAATTTATGCTGATGACTTTCTTCTCTTCATGCCATTCTCCACAGCGCAAATGGACCTCTCCCCATAATTGAATGTTTTGATGCAGTGTCCGAGTGGCTTCTGTCTCAAAACCTCCGTATTCAACACAAGAAAACGGAGGTACTCTTTATCACGAGAGACCAGAACTTCACCCCGCCACCCCAAATAAAAGTGAAAGAAGCCGAGCTCCAAACTAAACCCTCAATTCGATACTTAGGGGTCACCTTGGATCAACGTCTGGACATGAAGCTACATATATCCAATACTGTTAGAGCAATATACTTCAAAATCCGGTCACTCAGACATCTTCGCTCCTTATTAGACCCATATGACTTCAGGACAATATACCAAGCATTAATCTTACCTCATTTCGACTTTGCCAATGCCATTCTTCAAGGTCTCCCACAATCTACATTAAATCCACTGCAACTTGCCATGAATGCTGCTGCCAGAGTCCTTTTTGGAGCATCGAGAAGTGACCACGTAACGCCTATCCTGATGCAGCTCCACTGGCTCCCCATACATGGAAGACTTTTGTTCAAGACCTTGCTTCTCACATTCAAAGCCATCAAGGGCATCACTTCCTCCTCACTAATTGACCTCATTCAGTCCATCCTGCCTAACCGAACGAGAAGATCCACATCCACAAACGCTGTAGTAATTCCAAAGGCATCAACAAAATGCACATTAACAACTTCAAACAGAGCTTTCAGTCTCTATGCTCCAAAATGTTGGAACACATTACCACCAGATATCCGTGCTGTCACCGATCTAGCGCAATTCAGAAAAACACTCAAATTCCACTTATTCCTCCATTACTACCAGATTACCCAGACACCAACTTAAGTACGCCTCTTCGATATTAGCCTATCATCTAAGATAGTATCCTAATCCTTAGTACAAAGCTTAGATTAGCCAGACCCCATCTTAACCACACCTTTCGACATTAGCCTACCTTTTAAGATAGTATCCTAATTCTTAGTACAAAGCTTACTGTACATATGTTAATTGTTCAAGTTCTTATTTCCCTATGTTATCCAAGTTGATTTTCCTGTTCTATGTAAAACCAAACAGCTTGTGTTATGGTCCTTTGTTTTATGTAAACCACGCTGATTGTAAATAGTGCGGTATATAAGAGATTGTAGTAATAATAATAATATAAGCCTCTGAAGATTTTACGGTTATTTTACAATTTTTTTTGTTGTAAACACTGTTTATCCAAGGTAAAATATTCTGGGATTTGGAAGAGGTCCTTTTCAAATTGTGCCTAGGATTTTTGGAATTATAGTGCCGATATTCAGAAACTCTTATCCAGATAATCACAAAGGTTATCTGGATAAGGGCACTGTGAGAGAGATTCAGCGGCACCATCTTGATGGTACTGTTCAGTGCCTCTGTAGACCGTTCAGTGATATCTGATTAGTGCCAGGGCAGTCCATGGATGGAGCAATTATCCAGATAGTGGTGGTGATCAGGCGCTATCTGGATAATTTCTGCTTTTTTTATGCGGATAGTTTATCTGCATAATTTAGGACAGCAAAAAAGCTGGTCTGACATTGACTTTGCTGTGATTAGAGTTGGTGCAAATTTTTGTGTTTGGATCTTTATTTGTTTTTATAGGGTTTGATCATGTTTAATTTTAGTTTACTTTTTATTGTTTTACTGTAGTATGTGGAGTGGAGGAGTAACCTAGTGGTCAGAGCAGTGACCTGGTGTTCAAGAGACCAGGGTTCGATTCCCACTAGCACTCCATGTGGCCTTAGGCAAGTCACGTTTACCCTCCATTGACTTGGATGAAAGGCCTGGCAATCTACTTCCAGTCACACCTTGCCAAAAATCCCACAGGCTGCTGGGTTGCCAGGAGTCAGCATTGATGTGGTGGCTCGCATTGCATTGCTTGTATAATTTGTTCTGTAAGTCACCAGCAGCATACCCTCTGAAGTGAATTTTCATATTTATTATAACTATTGCAGAGACATGTGCCATTGTCTTGAGTTTTTTTTTTAGAACCTAGCGGCTTTGCTCATTTTTACAGTATTTCAGATTAGGTGGTGTTCGACCTCCAGTGCCTGTGGAGCAAGAAGTATCTCTTTTAGTGACTTATCCTTTAGGACAGGAATTCTCAGCCCAGTCCTCGGGACAGATCTAGCCAGTTATGTTTTTAGGGTAACCACAATGAATATGCCTGAGAGAGATTTACATACAATGGAGGCAACATATTCAAATATCTCTCATGCATATACATTGTGTACTCCTGGGGGAATTCTGCGCATCTAAACAATGCAGAATTTGCACCAAATTACCCACCTACCCAGAAATCTGTATTGGTTATACAAACTTCTGCACAGGCACCAGCATCAGAGAGACACTGAGGTAGGCTCGGAGCTCACAAGCTTTAAAGGTGCCTGAGCCTGCCTCGCTGTTCTCTGCTTCACAGCTTTGGGAGCGTTTCCCTTTGCTCCTTGGCTATGCTATATTTCAGACTCCAAAATAAAAGAATTCCGATTTACCAAAAATCACCCTATGTTAGAAAAATATTTTTGTCGGAGACTATCTTCCCAGTGCTGTGTATTCAAACAGAGCACTGCCGTGATGTCTCCTTTTATTAATTTTAAATTTATAAAGAACAAAAGTACTTAACTTTAGTAAAGAGATGCCATTGCCATTGCTGCCAGAATGACTATCCGACGTAGCGCTCGTTTCGGGTTCAATATTTTATTCTTTTAATGAACCCTGCCTCAGGTTTGTCTTTCAGCTGCTATTGGCAAAGTAAAAAGCTAACAGATGGAAGTGTGATCAGCCGTTTAAATCCTCGGCGTCTGACGTCAAAGAACAGGTGAAATATCAGAGCCAATAAACTAGCTCACCAGAGGGAGGGAACACCCACCAACAGGGAATCCCTTTCAGGGAGCTAAAGCAACCTCAAATGATAGTATGCCAATCTATTTGTTGGTTTAAGCCCCTAGGGGTCACCGAGTCCAATCTATAGATCCAACGCTGTTCTTGATATTGCAATCGCTGTTCACGATCTCCCCCACGGGGGTCCAATGGTATGAAATCTAATATCCGCCAGAGTAATGCGGTAAAGGAATGACCATGTAATAAACAGTGTTCAACAATAGGCGCCGAGAGGGATCTCGTCCTTAATCTTGATGCATGCTCTGATAATCTGACGTGAATCTGACGTTTTGTCCGGCCAACATAATATAGGGAACAACCCGTATATATTCAATAAAATGGCATACCGATTGTGCTACTCAATTTGTTGTATACCTCATTGTATGCCCTTGTTCCCTATATTATGTTGGCCGGACAAAACGTCAGATTCGCGCCAGATTATCAGAGCATGCATCAAGATTAAGGACGAGATCCCTCTTGGCGCCTATTGTTGAACACTGTTTATTACATGGTCATTCCTTTACCGCATTACGCTGTCTCTGCAGCTAGTTACATTGGAAGTAAGCAGGGCAGGCTCACTCTTACAAGGGAGATTAGAGAATTGCAGATCAATGTTTTAAATTCATAAAAATGTCCAGACAAGGTAAGGCATTCTGTGAGTTGGGGGGCAGTTGTGGAGAGTATTTTAGGTTCTCCAGGAACAAGCAGGAAGTCAGTCCTCACATATGGGTGACGTCGACGGAGCCCACATGCGGAGCAAATCCCCAGCTTTCGAAGAAAGCCTTTGGGACTGCATCACGCATGCACTGTCCCCTTCCCGCCCAAGGGTGCCATCTTGCTCAGTTGTCTTATTTCCGCGGAGCCCAACGCACGTCGTCTTAGTTTTCCCCGGAAAAAGTTGATAAAAGTTAGAAAATTCTTTTTTCTATTAGCTGGTTCGACGCCAGTTCCCCTTCCTGCCTTCGGCTCGGTACACCGGTATCGAGTCCGACCTATTTTTCCTTTTTGTCCTTAGTGACTAGCATTCGCGCGCTTTTTTCTTTTTAGCTGGCAGCCCGGTCCTTTGACCTTGCAGGGGCCCTTTTTCCCCGATGGCTGCCAGCGGGTTTAAGAAGTGTGATCGGTGCATGAAGCTAATGTCTCTCACTGACACACATGACTGCTGCCTCAAATGCCTCGGGCCCGACCATGACCCTGTGGTCTGTGGCCCGTGCAAAAGGATGTCTTCTAAGTCCTTGAGGAGCAGGTAGCAGCAACATGACAGGATTTTCCCCGAGTCTGCGACCGCCCGGGCCCAGATCTCATCAGAGTCCTCGACCTCTCGGGAGCTGTGTGATCCCGAGCAGCGTCGGGTGTCCTCTGAAAGGAGGTCTCCCTTGTGGGAACATCGGAGGAAGAAGAAATCCATGAGGGCGGTGTCGTTGGAGAACTCCGAACGGCCTGGTCCCTCGCGGGCTCGGTTGCGGAGCCCGGCTCACCTCCCCGGATCCTCGGAGTCTGAGAGGCCTGCCAAACTCCCTCGAAAGGACCCGGAGACACCGAGGAAGGTAAGCACAGTCCTCAGTGTGAACTCTCCTCCGGGAGAGCCGGCGTCGGGACCTGAGCCGGGGGCTGCTGAGCCTCCTAAGCTCAGTCTCAGGTTGGCGGCCTTGGAGCGCAGCGTGTCTGCCTTCATGGACCAGCAGTGGGCGCTGATGGCCGGTCTCACACGTCCATCTGCCCCGACCACCGGGACTTCGACATCCAAGTCAAACCTGGAGGCCGAGCCGATCCTTGGCTGAGGTTCCCCTTGACCTCCCGTTCTGGAAAGAGGTCGTCGACACCGATTCCCTTGGCATCGGGGCGGCCGAGACCGAAGCCCTCGAGGCTGGAGCCGATTGACAACTCCTCGGAGTCCGGTTGGGAGATGGAGGACGAGGAGTCCCCTGGGCACCCACGTACAAAGAACGTCCTGTCAGACTCCCTAGGATCTGAACCTCGGAGACGGTCACCCCCGTTGGACACCCAGTTCTTGGACTTCGTCCGGGACATGGCAAAGGCTTTGTCATTCCTGGCGGATCCCTAGGAGGAGCCTCGAGCTGAGGAGCTCGAGGTCCTCCAGCATGACTTTCCTCCAAAGGAAGCCCTTACTGTACCGGTGCCCCCCATTCTGGAATGGCTGATGCTCTGCATGTGGGAGACACTGGCCTCGATGCTGGCCCTCGGCAGGCAAATCGATTCCATCTATCGAGTTCGCAAGAGCCCTGGGTTCCAAAAGGCACAGCTACTGCACAACTCCATGGTTGTGGAATCGGCCATGTGATGGCTCAAGAGCCAGAAGACGCATTCCTTGGTGCCTCCTGGCCAGGAGGCCCCAAACATGGATGCTCTCGGCAGAAAGTGCTACCAGGGGTTGATGCTGGCATGCTGAATCCAGACGTACCAGCTGCACATGGGCATGTACCTGCGAGACCTGGAAAAGGAGATTGCCGGGTTCTCTGCTGGGCTCTCTGAGGGACCTTTGCAGCGCTTCCAGATTTTGTCCACGGTGATCCGAGAGTGTTCGAAGTTTGACTCGGGCAGCCTATGACTGCTTCGAGGCTTCGGCCCGAGTAGCAGGAGCCGGCATCGGTGCATGACGCCAGGCATGGCTACAGTCGTCGGACCTAGAGCCATGGGTGCAGGACAAGTTGGTCGTTGTCCCTTGCCGAGGTGAAAACCTCTTTGGCAAGCCCATGGCTGAGAAGGCTGCCGAGTTTGAGTCTGAGTACCTGACCCGGACAAGACTCGAGAAGAAGACTTCTGCCCCTTCTAAAAAGAAGGGCTTGGGTAAGAAGCCCTTTTTCCTGAGAAAAGGATCAGCATACCGAAACTACCCCATGTTTCAGGCCTCCCCAGCTCCCCAACAGGGGCAGCAGGCCAAGGGACGGAGGCAGGGCCCACGTAAGCAGAATGCCCCCAAGCCCCAGGCACTGGCCCCGGCCCAGCCTGGAGGGGGCTTTTGACTCCCAGTGCATAGTCTCTCTCCCGAAGGACGCAAGGCCCTGCACAGGAGGAAGGCTAACCCTGTATGCTCACAGGTGGCCAGCCATTACTACAGACACCTGGGTTCTCCAGATTGTCCAAGTGGGCCATTGGTTACATCTTACCCAGGTGCCTCCCTCTTACTTTCCAGGGGAGCCTTTCAGACCCCCTCTTCACAGGGGCCTCCTCTTGCAGGAGTTAACAGGTCTTCTCAAGGATCAGGTGGTAGAACCGGTGCCTCACTACCTACAAGGCACAGGCTTATACTCCAGGTACTTTTTGATACCAAAGAGAACTGGAGGCCTAAGACCTATCCTTGACCTGTGAAACCTGAACAAGTTCCTGGTGAGGGAAAAGTTCAAGATGCTTTCCCTTGGAATATTGCTGCCTTACCTCCGCCAGGGAGACTGGCTATGCTCCTTAGATCTCAAAGATGCATATACACACATCTTGATTCATCCAGACCACAGACAATATCTAAGATTTGTAGTGGGAGGAAACCATTTTCAGTACAAAGTGCTGCCCTTTGGCCTAGCCTCGGCACCCAGGGTATTCACAAAGTGCCTTGCGGTGGTGGCGGCCTTTCTAAGGACTCAAGGGGTCTTCGTCTTCCCCTACTTGGACGACTGGCTCATCAGAGCCCAGTCAGCTCTAGAAGCCCAACAGGCCACGTCCGGCACTATCCAGTTGCTTCAGCACCTGGGCTTTGTGATCAACTACACAAAGTCCACTCTGGTTCCCTCTCGGGGACTGGAGTTCATAGGGGCAAGGTTAGACACCCTTCAGGCAAAGGCTTATCTACCAGAGGAAAGGGCTCAAAGACTAGTAGCCTTAGTGCAGCAAGTGAGTTGCAGATCCCGTATCTCAGCAAGACACTTTCTGTGCCTTCTTGGTCACATAGCCTCCACAGTGCATGTGACACCCAATGCTTAACTCCACATGAGAACAGCTCAGTGGTGCCTCAGGGACCAGTGGACACAAGCCACAGGCAGACTCCGACAACATCAAGGTGTCCCATTGCCTAATACAGTCTTTGAAATGGTGGCTTCAACCTCACAACCTTCTGCAGGGAGTGCCTTTTCAGCCTCCTGCACACTTAAGGGTGCTGACTACTGATGCATCCCTGCTGGGATGGGGTGCCCATTGCCAGCAGGTCTGCACTCAAGGTGTGTGGTCTCCATGGGAGAGTACACAAAAAAATCAATCTCCTAGAGCTTTGAGCGATCCGCCTAGCTCTTCGGACCTTCTGCCAAACCCTGGCTCATCAATCTGTCTTGATTGACACAGACAACCAGGTAGCGATGTTCTATGTGAACAAACAGGGGGGCACAGGCTCTTGCATCCTGTGTCAGGAAACTCTGGACTTATGCTCCTTTGCAGTCAGTCAGGGTATGTTCCTCAAGGCGGTTTACTTACCAAGTCAGGAGAACTTCCTAGCAGACAAGCTAAGCAGAATTCTCCAGCCGCATGAGTAGCATATGGATCCCAGTGTAGCCCAGCAACTCTTCCAGTGTTGGGGGCGACCATCCATAGATTTGTTTGCAAGCCCTCAAAATCACCACTTGCTTCGCTTCTGTTCCAGACAGCCGCACCCACACAGGGTAGCTGCGGATGCTTTCCTAATATCATGGTCTGTGGGCCTTCTATATGCGTTTCCTCCCACGCCACTGATAGCTCGGACCTTATTCAAGATCCTTCAGGAAAAGGCCTCGGTCATCCTGGTGGCCCCCAGGTGGCAGAGACAGCCTTGGTTTCCACTCCTCCTGCAGCTGGCGAAGGAGACTCCAGTTCCACTGGGATTTTCGCCCAATCTGCTGTCTCAGGACAGGGGCTCACTTCTGCATCCCAACCTCAGGTCCCTCAACCTGATGGCATGGCGGCTGGCTTGCAGCACTTCTCCTTCCAAAAAAGATAGAGGATGTGCTGCTAGCCTCTAGATGGCAATCGACTAGGAAAACCTACTCATTTAAGTGGCGCAGGTTAAGGTATGGTGTACTCAGCAGAGTGAGAACCCATTCTTCTGCCAGGTGGCTGTGGTGCTGCAGTACCTGCTTCACCTTTCCGATTTAGGCCTTAAGTCAAATTCAGGTCCGAGTTCACCTTAGTGCTATCTCCAGGAACAAGCAGGAATGAGTCTTCACGTATCTTGGGTATCGTCGGTACCGACGGAGCCTGTGTGGGAACGCTCCCCAGCGTCCAATCAGAAAGCTTTTGGGAGCATCCCACAGCGCCTGCGTGCTGCCTTCCCGCCTTTCCCAACTGTCTCTACTCAGTTCTTCTTTTTCCGCGGAGCCAGCAGGTCGTGTTCCTGTCACCGCAGAAGAATTTCTTTATTTTTCTTTATTTCTTTTGTGTCGCGTCTGCTTTCTTCGACGCTCCACCGGTACCGCTGGTCTTTTTCTTTCTTCTTGTTAAAAAAACAAACAAACAAAAAAAACAACAACTTTTTTCCGTTTCTTTTCTTCAGGTGCACTTGTGTTTTGGGCCTTAGGCCCAAAACGTTTTTTCCTTAACATGGAAAAACCTGCCTCAGGATTTAAGAAGTGCACAAAATGTGGCGGTACAATTTCCGTCACCGACACCCATGACTGGTGTCTAAAATGTTTAGGTCCTGACCATTCCATCACAGATTGTATGTCTTGTTAGAGGGTCGGCAGAACCGAGCTGCCAAGCTCAGTACCCTGTTTCCCTCTGATGCGGCTTCGGTGGCATTGACGTCTTCCAGGGCTGCTTCTTCCTCACATGGATCTCAGGTAACTAAACATAAATCCAGCCGGTCCTCGAAGGGTAGATCTCCTTCTAAGCATCGAGATGCCACTGGCGTTGCCCTCGAGGATTCTGCACCGGCAAAATTACCCCGGCGGGAGGCTTCGGCCTCCAAAGCATCATCATCGGGGTTCCAGGATGATCTCGATGGCGTGGCCTCGACAGATCTCCTGGTGCCATGCTCTGGGGTACTGGTGGCTTCCACCGGTACCGACTTCCAAGCATTGGCGGCGTCGATGGATCAGAGGATTCTGTCCATGGAACGCAGTCTTGCGGCTTTCCTTGTGGCATCGATGCCCGAGGTACCGCAACAGACTACCCCACCGGTACCGGCTATAGCATCGCCATCGGTACCGATCCCGGTACCGGTGGCATCGACATCGGCATCAGTGTCCGCTATGCCGGTACTCTGTCCTCTGAAGCCCTCCGGTACCGATACCCTGGTACCGGTGATTCCCGATGCCGATCCCAGTTGGTACGGGTATCGGGCTTTGCAAGAGCATCCGGACAGATGATACTTCAATTCCTCTGAGGACTGAGGATTCTGAAGAGTCGGTCGATGCAGTGATGCTTCTTCCACAGGAGGAATCCTCTCCTAAACGAAGGATATCTCCTCCAGAGGACTTGTCTTTTCAAGACTTCATCGGGGAGGTGAATCGGGGCCTTTCCATTACGGTGGCCCCTGAGACAGAACCCAGAGCCAAGGAGTTAGATATTTTACAATATCCTAAAACTCCTAAGGAGGCAGCTACCTTGCCTGTTCATGAGATTCTGTATAATCTCATGTTAAGGATGTGGGAAGCACCTCTGACCACCTCCCCTCATTCTCGCAGGTTGGATACCATGTATCATGTCCCTCCTTGTCCTGGTTTCCATAAAACTCAACTTCCTCACCACTCTATTGTGGTTGAGTCTGCTATGAGAAAGATTAGAAGTGCCAAAAGACATGCCTCTAATCCTCCAGGATGTGAATGTAGAACCCTGGATGCTTTTGGAAGAAGTCTTCCAAGCTTCCATGCTTGCTGCGAGAATTAATTCCTATAGTCTTTACATGGGAATGTTCTTAAAAGAAGTCACTGATCATTTGCAGACTTTAAGTCCTTTCATTTCTGAAGATAAGACAAGACTTTCTCACTTGGCTTAAACATGGCCAAGATATCTCCAAATTCTCCAACCGTGCAGCTTTCGACTCCTTTGAATGTGTCAGCAGAGCCTCAGCTATTGCCATAGGTGCACGTAGAATTGCTTGGCTTCAAGCATCTGATTTGGAGATCTGGGTTCAAGATGAATTGGGAAATATCCCTTGTACAGGTGAGAACCTGTTTGGCTTTTGATTGCCAATCTTTACCAATCAGATGGATGCTGAAAACTCTGCCTTGGATAGACTATCCAAATCCACAGCTGCTCCTGCTAAGAAAAGGTTATTCAAGAAAACACCTTTTTCTAAAAAGGGAAGATTCTATCCTGCTTATGGTCAGCGGGCATCTTCTGCAGGTCAGTTCCCTACCAAACGTCAGCAATCATCCAAACAGAGCAAAGCAAAGGCTGCTAGGCCTCCACCGACCCAGCAACCTCAGCCCCCTCAGGGTCTTTGACTTTCCGCTAGAGAACTTAGCCTTCCTGGCTCTGGAAGGACCAGAGCCCTCCACCATTCCAGGAAGGTTATGTCATTTTGCTCTCAGATGGGAGCAAATTACAGCAGAGCATTGGACACTCCATCATGAGAGGGGTACAAACTTCATTTTTCAAGCTTGCCCCCTCACACAAGAGTGCACCAGTTCAATTCTCCAACATCCCTCCTCAGCCTGTTGGGGCAGGAGGTTGCCACCCTTCTCACCTAGGGGGCAATAGAGGAAATGCCTCTTCAGCAACAGGGCACAGGTTTCTACTCCCCCTATTTTCTTATTCCAAAGAAAACAGGGGGCTACAGACCCATCTTAGATCTCAGAGAATTGAACAGATTCCTAGGCAAGGAAAAATTCAAAATGATTTCTCTGGGAACTCTGCTGCCATACCTTCAGAGTCAGGATTGGCTTTGTTCTCTAGATCTCAAGGATGCGTACACACATGTTCTCATCCATCCAAATCACAGAAGGTTCCTTCGGTTCCTTTTTCAAGAGAAGCACTATCAATACAAAGTGCTCCCTTTTGGTCTGGCCTCTGCACCAAGGGTGTTCACAAAATGCATGGCAGTGGTAGCTGCATTTCTGCGAACTCTGGGAATATTCGTCTTCCCTTATTTGGACGACTGGCTCATCCAAGCTCCCACTCAGAGGCCAAGAGTTCTCTAGCCTGCACAATGCGTAACCTTCAGTATTTAGGGCTGATAATAAACATCTCAAAATCCAATTTAACCCCTACTCAGTCCCTGGAGTTTATAGGGGCGTTGCTGGATACCACAAAGGCAAGGACCTATCTCCCCCAGGCCAGTTGCCTTCGCTTGGTGCAGTTAGCTTCTCAAGCAGAGTTGAAGCCTCACTTAACTGCTCGAGAGATGTTACAGTTACTAGGCCACATGGCATCCACCGTGCATGTGGTCCCATATGCTCGCCTTCACATGAGAGCAGCTCAGTGGACTTTATCCACCCAATGGACCCAGGCATTAGACTGCCTGTCAGACAAAATAGCAAACACAAGTCACCTCATTTTGTCTCTCCAGTGGTGGAAGTCCCCTCAAAACCTGTTGCTGGAGTCCCCCCTTTCAGCAGTCTCTACCCCAAGCAACTCTCACAACAGATGCTTCTCCAATGGGGTGGTGAGCTCATCTACAAGACCTCTCCACCCAGGGCATCTGGTCCCCACAGGAGACTTGTCTACATATCAATCTCTTGGAACTCAGAGCAATCTTCCTTGCTCTGCGCGTGTTCCACACCCTGCTCAGCTGCAAGACAGTCCTTATCCACACGGACAATCAGGTAGCCATGTTCTATGTGAACAAGCAGGACGGAACTGACTCTCTGTCGCTTTGCAACGAAGCTTTCCGACTGTGGGCCCTTGCCAGAGAGCATCAAATTCATCTTCTGGCAGTTTATCTTCCAGGCGTTCAAAACTCTTGGGCAGAGAGGCTCAGTCGAGTTCTACTTCCACACGAGTGGTCCCTACATGTGGACCAGGTGACCAGGATTTTTCAGATTTGGGGAACCCCGGACATAGACCTCTTTGCAAGTCCATGGAATGCCAAACTTCCCTGGTTCTGTTCCAGAACTCCGGCTCAAGGGGCTCAGGCAAGGGATGCTTTCCTCCTTCACTGGGGTCAAGACTTCCTGTATGCCTTTCCACCCATTCCCCTAATTCCCAAAACCCTGTTCAAGCTTCAGAGAGACAGAGGCCACATGATTCTCATAGCTCCACATTGGCCACGGCAAGTGTGGTACCCTCTGCTTCTACATCTCTCTCAAGCTCCCTCCCTCGAGTTAGGGTCTGCTCCAGATCTCCTATCTCAAGAGGACGGGAAGTTATGGCATCCCAATCCCCAGTCTCTGCATCTCAGGACTTGGTTGCTGAAGGCTTAGATCTCCAAGATCTTCATCTTTCTCAACAGGTGAAAGATGTTCTTTATGCTTCCAGAAAACCTTCCACTAGACGTTCTTATGCTTTCAAGTGGAAGAGGTTTACTATCTGGTGCGCTGGGAAGGGTCTTAACCCCCTTGCCATACCCCTGGAATCTTTGCTGGAGTATCTCCTCCATCTGTCTAATGCAGGCCTTAAAACTAATTCAGTAAGGGTCCATTTGAGTGCTATTGCAGCTTCCCTTAAGCCTCTGAATGGACAACCTGTTTCCTCTCATCCCCTTGTAGCAAGGTTCATGAGAGGCCTCCTTTTAACAAAGCCTCCCATTAGACCACCTCCGGTGGCATGGGACTTGAACCTGGTTCTTGGTCAGCTTATGAAGCCGCCTTTTGAACCTTTGGCTACCACCGCCTTGAAATACCTTTCTTGTAAAGTTATCTTTCTCATTGCAATCACATCAGCACGTCGTATTAGTGAATTGCAACCACTCATAGCTAATCCACCTTATACAAGGTTCCATCATGACAAGGTAGTCCTTAGGACTCATCCACATTTTATGCCTAAGGTGGTCTCGCCCTTTCACCTCAACCAGGAGGTCTACCTACCTGTCTTTTTTCCAGGGCCTCATGCATCAAGTGCAGAGAGGAATCTTCATACCCTGGACTGTAAAAGAGCTCTGGCTTTTTATTTACAAAGGACACAGCAACATAGAAAGTCCTCTCAGCTCTTTGTTGCCTTTGATCCTTCTCATTTGGGACTACCAGTCTCCAAGAGAACGCTATCTAACTGGATTGCCCAGTGTATTTCTTTCGCCTATCAGAGTAAGAACCTTTCTCTGGAGGGCCATGTCACAGCTCACAATGTGAGAGCCATGGCAGCCTCAATGGCTCATCTGAACTCTGTGTCTATTGACGACATCTGTCGAGCAGCCACTTGGGCCTCGGTTCATACCTTCACAGCCCATTACTACTTGGACAAGGACTCCCGCTGGGATGCCTTGTTTGGTCAGGCTGTTCTGAAACACCTGTTCCATACTTAATCAACTCCTATCCACCATCCCTGATGGGATGCCAGAGATCCATGGGGGGAAATGGAGCCCTGTCCCAGGGACACACAACTTCTAGGGTCTCTCCCTGGCATCTAAAGCTAGGGAGTCCCCATATGTGAAGATTCATTCCTGCTTGTTCCTGGAGATAGCACAGTTACTTACCTGTAACAGGTGATCTCTGGGAACAGCAGGAATAAGTCTTCACAACCCACCCACCTCCCCTGGGAGTTGTATCTCTCTATCTTTCCTTTCCCTCTCTCTCTCTTTGTCTCAGCTTTAAAACCTAACTGAGGAGAGACAGTTGGGAAAGGCGGGAAGGCAGCACGCAGGCGCTGTGGGATGCTCCCAAAAGCTTTCTGATTAGACGCTGGGGAGCGTTCCCGCGCAGGCTCAGTCGGTACCGATGATACCCAAGATATGTGAAGACTTATTCTTGCTGTTCCCAGGGATCACCCGTTATAGGTAAGTAACTGTGCTTTATCAGCACACCACACTCCAATGGAAGGGCAACCTCTCTCTTTGCACCCTTTGGTGTCCAGGTTCCTGAGAGGTCTACTTCTGCTGAAATTCCCAGTTCGTCCCCCCCCCCCCCCAGTGACCGAATGGGATCTAAATGTGGTCTTGCAGCAGCTTACTCGCTCACCTTTTGAGCCGATGGCGTCTTTCCATCTGCGCTTCTTTACTTGGAAGACGCTTTTCTTGGTGGCACTTACATCGGCTAGACGAGTGAGTGAGCTGCAAGCTCTGGTGTCCGATAGACCGTTCACACGGTTCTATAGGAACAGGGCGGTGCTTCGCATGCACCCCAAGTTCCTACGGAAAGTGGTCTCCTCATTCCACCTCAACCAGGAGATGGTGCTTCCGATCTTCTTTCCCAGACCCCATGCCAGCTGGGCAGAAGCAGTTCTGCATAACCTGGACTGTAAGAGGGTGTTGGCCTTCTATCTCAAGCGTATGTGAGGACATCGAAGAGCTCCTCAGCTTTTCGTCTCTTATGACCCTAGTAAACTGGGGATGCCTGTCTCCAAGCGTACGTTGTCTACCTGGGTGGCGGATTGCATCACCAGGGCATACAGGGCGGCCGATCTCCCATTGTAAGTTGGAGTCACGGCCCACCGGGTCAGGGCTAAGGCAGTGGCTCACTTCTGCTTTGTTCCGCTGGCAGACATCTGCCGGGATGCAACCTGGTCTTCAAGCCAGACTTTTGCAGCCCATTACGGCCTGGATAGGGAGTCCCAACCGGACAGTGTTTTCAGCAAGGCTGTACTCTGTAATCTGTTCGAGGTTTAGGCAACTCCGACCCTTTGGTGTCAGGCTACTGGAGTGTTACGTTCTCGGATGAACTCCTATCATGGCTGCTGCGGAAGTGGCAGATAGGGAGGACATGTGATACAGTTCCAAAACTTTTAGATAAGTGCTGTGCTGCATTTTTTGAGCCATTGAGAGGAGCAGGAGCAGGAGCAGCAGCAGCAGGAGCAATGGGGGCAGGAGGGTGGCAGGATGAAAGGCCCGCCTAGGGTGTCTCCATTTTATGTACTGGTCCTGGTCTTCAGTCATGACCCATAAGATTATAAGTATGATGGACCCTTGTGCTTGTGCTTACAGAATACTAAATCACAAAACTGCCGTTCATCTCACATCTAATAATCTAATAGAAAAAGAGAGACAAACCCTGTGCCCTATAAACGTCCTAAAGAAAATTTTTTGTTGGATTATTTGCCTCGAAAGGAATACCCCTCTCTCGTGACAAATCCTCCTTTTTATTCTTTTTAAGAGAGGGAACTCCCCCCTCATACTACCACACCAAGGGATAATACCACAATTATCCTCAGAAATTCTGAACTAAAGAAGTATTCTGAAAAGTACTTAGCTGCAGTGAATGTTCCACTTTTATCAAACGCCAGCAAAAAAACCTGCAACTCCACTGTCGATCACAGACGTCCCACTCTGTTAGTTCTGTTGCTCTTCAATAAGTCACATTCTTGGAGTCGTCAGAGATTTCAAACATCTCACTCTTTAGGTTCTGTTACTCTTCAGACTTCACTCTCTTAAAGTCATCACATACTTGGAACTTAACCGATTCCAGTGACATATAATAAACTGTACACAATGTCATGTTTCAGACCCTGACGCTCCTTCGTGCATAATGCGTCATTATCCTACTTCCTCTTCC
This sequence comes from Ichthyophis bannanicus, assembly GCA_033557465.1. NCBI lineage: Eukaryota > Metazoa > Chordata > Amphibia > Gymnophiona > Ichthyophiidae > Ichthyophis > Ichthyophis bannanicus. The sequence continues at coordinate 86,639,072 of CM066034.1, read as the reverse complement.
TTCACTTTTATATTCAAACTCTAATCTCGTGGTTGCAAGTCTGGGCTATCATTGGCTGTGCTCTGAATCAACTTAGTTAACCAAACTCCACCAATCCAGGGCTAACGAACTCCATGTAGCTCACGATCGTGGTGACCTCTCGGTGGCGGTATCCTTAGACCTCTCAGTGGCCTTTGATTTAGTGGATCACTCTCTTTTGTCTCGTTTACGCGAAGCTGGTCTCCGTAGCATAGTCTATCATTGGTTTCACTCTTTTCTCTCCTCCCGCTCTTGCACAGTAGTCTCATCTGCCCCAACCACTCTCTCCGACTCCTTTCCACTGCCCTGTGGTGTCCCTCAGGGATCTGTTTTGGCACCTCTTCTTTTCAATATATTCCTAGCACCATTGGCACTTCTGGTCCGCATTCTATTATGCTGGCGACCTGCTCTTTCTGTATCACACCTCCCCCCTTCATCCTGATCTTGGCCCACTCAACTCTTGTCTTTCAGCTGTCGCTAACTGGCTCACTCTAAATTGTCTGCATCTCAATCTTGCGAAAACAGTAGCCATCTGGTTTACTCATGGCAGTCCTTCTCCTCTGATCACCCCCTCTTTCTCAAGCTCGTCAATTCCTCTTGTCACAAGTTTTCGTTATCTAGGTGTAATTTTCGACTCCCTCTCCTTTCATGCTCACATCTCCCACATTACAAAGACCTCCTTTATCTTCCTTCGACAGATACGGTCCATTCGCCCCTTTCTCACCCCTGAAACCCTCACCACCCTTCTTCTCTCTTTGGTAATGTCACGCATCGATTTCTGCAACTCAGTCCTTGCTGGGCTTCCTCTTTCACAACTTCACCGCCTTCAACATATTCAAAACACTGCTGCACGCCTTATCTTTCACTCCTCACTTCGTGATCATGTCACCCTTCTCTTTCTTCACCTACACTGGCTCCCCCTGCAATTTCGCATACGCTACAAGATCCTCACACTGGCTCACCAAGTCTTATATAACCACACCCCCCTATATCTGGCAGACCTACTTCAATTTCATACTCCCACTCGCTCAATTAGTTCAATTCACATCAACCGTCTTCACCTCCCATCTCCGTCACGTGCCCATCTACAATCCACACGTTCCTCCGCCGCCTTCTTTATCGGCCCTGCCTACTGGAACTCTCTGCCCCTTTCCGTCAGACTCGAGCAGCACTATCCTACTTTCAAAAGAGATCTGAAAACACATCTTTTCTCCACTGCCTTTGACCTCCCCTCCCCTTTTGTGTGACTTCCCTCTCCTCCTCTCTCCTGTCACCCTCTCTCCTTACCCATGTCTAGTTAAGTGTCTTGAGTGCTTTCCTGTCATACTTTGTAACTTCCTTTCCTTTTCCGGCCCATTGGTCTTCCTGTATATTGATTGATTTTTGTAAACTGCCGTGCTCTAACTGGAACTGCAGTATATCAAGCTAAATAAACATAAACATAGATTCAAACCTCCAGGTGTTACCGTTTGCAATCGATAGATCCATGATTGTTCCTTATACTGCAAACGGGACAAAGGATACCCCCCCCGAGAGTGTTCCGGAACAAAATCAAGAATACGCCATCTCAAATCCTGAAAATGTTCTAACTCCTGCCAATGCAGCGCCACTGCTGCTGAAAGAACTCTAGTGTTAATCCGGGATCGATGTAATCTTCTCTTCATGGGTCATGATGTCCTCTCGACATAATTTTTCCGGCAAGGACAGGTTGTAACATAAATCACATAATTACTCAAGCAGGTAGTGTGATATTGACTAAAATGTCTAATCCCAGTCTTTGGATCTTCCCAATCTGGGCCCTCCAAAGCAGTGGCACAGAAGTCAAATGAGCCACATCGGTAGTGTCCTATCTCCAGGAACAAGCAGGAATGACTCTTCACATATGGGTACGTCAGTACCGACGGAGTCCGCGCGGGAACGCTTCCCAGCGTCCAATCAGAAAGCTTTTGGAAGCATCCCAACACGCCTGCGTGCTGCCTTCCCAACTGCCTCTCCTCAGTTTTCGTTTTTCCGCGGAGCCGGCAGGATGTCCTCCTGTCACCGCAGAAAATTCTTCTTTTATTTTTTAGTTTTCTTGTGGTCGCGGCTGCCTTCCCCGATGCCACCGGTACTGCCGGTGTTTTTTTTTCTTTTCTTGTAAAATTTTTTCCTTTTTAAGGAATATATATTTTTTTTCCTTCATGGAACATCCAGCCACTTTCCCCAAGAAATGTACAAACTGGTGGTACAACTTTATTTTTAGACACTCACAATCGGTGTCTAATCTGCTTGAGTCCTGACCATTTTCCTCCGGAGCCCTCAGGCAATAGTACTGTGAGAAGAAGTTTTCAACATAGAGTTCCCCTCGACACGCGGTCCCCCTCCAACTTCAGGGCACCGACCATATCTTCTACACAGGATCAGGTAACCCAAAAACAGTCTGTTAAGACTAGCCAGTCCTCGAGTGGCAGTTCTCATGCACAGCATAGAGATGCCTCCGGCCTTGTTCTCGAGAATCCACTGGTTTCAAAACCCCGGTGGGAGTCTTCGGCCTCCAAAGCCTGTGTGGGGTTTCAGGTTGTTCCTGAGGTTCACCCCTCACAGAACATACCTGAGCCATGATACCCCGGCATCGGCACTGGTGTTGGATGAAACATTCCTCACCAAGGATCGTCGTCTGGTGTCCTCGGTACCTGCGGGGCCGGTGGAGCCAGACATTTCGCCCCAGCAGTGTTCAGCTATTTCTCAACTGTTTTATCCAGTTTGGGGGGACAGGGACAGTTAATCCAACAATCTGTACCCCGAAGCTTAATCCTGGCACAAACTGTCCCAATCAGTTTGGTCCTGCCAACAACCCCAGAAGCTCTTTGGCCTCCATCACCGCTTAATAGGGTCCAGGACCTTCATCTGCTCTCCCACAGTGAGCCACTCCAAATGCTCTTCACAGTAAGCTTGCGCTTCAGCTGGTATATGGAAAAGGTGCTTCTGCCCTCGGTGTGTAAAGCGGAGTTTGACTGGATCTCTTAAAGAGAAGCACACCTAATTTCATATCAGCCATCCACACACTTCTGCATAGGCTTTACATTGCAGTGAACTGCTGTAGAATAGTTCTGAAAAATTAAATCTTTGCACCCTTTGTGTTCCAATGCCTGTTGGTTTCGGCTGTCTCTCATTATTTCTTCTTTGTGCTGGAAGTTTAAGAAATGAGCCAGAATCACCCGTTGACACTGATCTTTCTCGGCTGGGTCCCAGCCGATGTGTCTGCTTAATGAATAGCTTTCCTGCTAACGTGGCTGGATGCAGGCATTGGGGCAGCCATGTTTCCAAAAATTCTCGGAGCTCTTGGTCAGTTACCGATTCTGTCACCCCCACTATGCATAAGTTTTTCTGACGTCCAACTTGGCCTCCTGTTTGTGCACGAGCGTTTTGAGCTGCTGTATTTTTCCTGCTGAATCTAGGATGTTATCTTCTAGTGCAGACACCCACTGCTCCACTAGCGTCACACAGTTGTTGAAGTCGGCTACCAACTGGACTACTTGGGCCAGCTGATCCATGAGGCCTACAAACCAACTGTTCAAGGCTCGCACCACTGACTGTGAGACTTCTCCTATTATGTGGGGCATTGCCATTTGTGGGCTGGGCGGGGGGAGTCATCTGCCATTTTACTTTCCCCAACTCTGCCTTTCTCCTGCCGTGTTGTTTTTGCTGCCATTCACTGCTCGAAGGACGGGTCTCCACACAAACCACACCAACACCTTAGTACCGTATTTTAGCACATATAACGTGCGCGGTATACTATTTTTTCTTACCGCGCAACCCCCTCGCTTGGTATTTGCAAAGGTGTGCTATACCAAAACCGGTATCACTGCAATATGGCCACCAGTCGAATTAATATAATTTTGCAAATTTGTTTCTTTATGGGCAGCCATGGAATCAAAGATCAACAAAGACGTTTTAGAAAAGAAACCACCAGGCCTGGCCCTATAACATTTATCTATCCATATTTTCATGACTTCAAGAGTCCATCCATCCCCTTTTGTTACAGTGAACAACAATACCTGTGGAAATTTTTTGCGGGGCTTGGTTTCTCTCTTGAAAATAACCATCGGCTTCAATTTAAGCCCACTTGCTGTGCAACCCAGGACTACAGTGAAGCAAGCCCTCTCGTGTCCAGTTGTTGTTGCGACAGTTTTCGAACCCGAAGCAGCTACAGTCCTGGTTGGTGGAATGTCGAAAGACACAGGAACCTCATCCATGCTAACATCCATTGCCGAAATGCCTAACACTCAAATTTCTTTGCTGACAAATGTGCAGAAATCTGCCATGTTTTGTTCCCAGTCATCTGGAATCCTCTGGCCTACAGTTGTTCTTATTTGCACGGAAAGACCATTCCTCTTCATAAATTTGCAAATCCAGTTGAAACTAGCCTGGAAACTTGAAATGCCTCTCTCATTTTCCAACAGTTTTGCTTTGAATTGAATTGCGATAGTTGAGACAACTTGATTTTGTTCCCTTCTAGACAGAATCCACTTTTTTAAGTCACTCTCTAGCTCTGGCCACTTTTCTTTGGGACCCCGACGTGCACGTTTTCGCGGGTTCATCTTCTCTAGCGCCGTTTTCTCTTATCTCCAGGAACAAGCAGGAATGTAGTCATCACATATGGACATCGTCGGTACCGACGGAGCCTGCGCAGGAACGCTCCCCAGCGTCCAATTAGAAAGCTTTTGGGAGCATCCCACAGCGCCTGCGTGCTGCCTTCCCGCCTTTCCCAACTGCCTCTCTCCAGTTCTTCTTTTTCCGCGGAGCCAGCAGGTCGTTCTTCCTGTCACCGCAGAAGAATTCTTCTTTATTTCTTTCTTTTTTGTGGTCGCGTCTGCCTTCCTCAACTTCCTGGTACCGCTGGTTTTTTCTTCTTCTTTTCTGTCTTTAAAAAAAAAAAAATACTAGGACTTTTTCCTATTTTTTCCCAGGTGCACGCGACATTTTGGGCCTTAGGTCCAAAATGTTTTCCTACAATGGAGAAACCTGCTTCTCCAGGACCAAGCAGGAAGTCAGTCCTCACTTATGGGTGACATCGGCACCAATGGAGCCCCCGGGCGGAGCATTTCCCCAGCTTTCTAAGAAAGCCTTTGGGAATACTGCACGCATGCGCGGTCCCCTTCCCGCCTAAAGGTGCCATCTTGCTCAGTCTCTTTTTCCATGGAGCCCATCGGATGTCTGTCCGAGTCACCCGGAAAAGTTGACGTTTTTTCGAAGATTTCTTCGCCTTTGTCTCCAAGTTTGACGCCGGTTCCCCTTCCCGCCGGGCTCAATACACCGGTATTGAGCCTGTTTTCTATTTTTCGGTTTTTGCCCTTCGTGGCTGGCGTTCGCGCCCTATTTTCTGTTTTTCCCTGGAAGGCCGGTCTTTTGACCTCGCGGGAGGCCCTTTTTTCCCCCCGATGGCTTCCAGTGGTTTCAAAAAGTGTGATCGGTGTAAGAAACTAATGTCTCTCACCGACACACACGACTGCTGCCTTCGGTGCCTCGGCCCAGATCATGATCCCATGATCTGTGGCCCATTTGGCAAAATGTCCACCAAGGCACTTCGAAGCCGTCAGCACCAGAAGGAAAGAATTTTTTCGGATTCTGCCTCTGGCCAGGCCCGGACCTCATCTGAGGCCTCGACGTCTCGGGAGTCTGATCCCGAGCATCGCTGGGGTTCCTCGAACCGGGAACGCAAGAGGAAGAGACTGCTCGTGAGGGCGGCGTCGGAAGAGGACCCTGGTTCCTCGAGGGCCAGGCCTAAGACCCCAGACCGCCGTCCCGGGCCTTTATAAGAACATAAGAACATAAGATATGCCATACTGGTCAGACCGAGGTCCATCAAGCCCAGTATCCTGTTTCCAACAGTGGCCCATCTAGGTCATACGTACCTAGCAATATCCCCAAAAGACACAGGTTCCATAATGCTTGTACTGGGTCAAGCATTGATTATCCTGTGTCCCTTTTTAATAGTGGTTTATGGACCTTTCCTCCAGGAACTTGTCCAAACCTTTTTTAAACCCAGCTACACTAAAAGCCCTTATTACATCCTCCGGTAACAAATTCCAGAGTTTGATTACACGTTGAGTGAAAAAATATTTTCTCTTATTTGTCTTAAATAGTTTACCCTGTAGCTTCATTGCATGTCCCCTAGTCTTTCTATATTCTGATAGCGTAAACAATTGATCTACGTTTACCTGCTCCACTCCATTCATTAATTTATAGACCTCTATCATATCTCCCCTCAGCTGTCTCTTTTCCAGGTTGAAGAGCCCCAACCTTTGTAGCCTCTCTTCATAGGAGTAGCCTTCCATCCCCTTCACCATTTTGGTGGCTCTTCTCTGTACTTTTTCTAATAATGCTATGTCCTTTTTAAGATACGGTGACCAGAACTGCACACAATATTCAAGGTGCGGTCGTACCATGGAACGATACAGAGGCATTATAATATCCTTTGTTTTATTTTCCATCCCTTTCTTTATGATACCTAGCATTCTATTTGCTTTCTTGGCTGCCGCTGCACACTGGGCAGAGGGTTTTAACATGTTATCCACGATGACTCCTAAATCTTTTTCCTGGGTGGTGGTTCCCAATGTGGAACCTTGCATTGTGTAACTATAGTGTGGGTTGTTCTTTCCTAGGTGCATAACTTTGCACTTGTCCACATTGAATTTCATCTGCCATTTGGATGCCCTGTCTTCCAATTTATCCAGATCCTCCTGCAGGTTTCCACAATCCTCTTGGGTTTTAACAACTTTAAGCAGTTTTGTATCATCTGCAAATTTGATAACCTCACTCGTTATTCCCTTTTCCAGGTCATTTATGAATATGTCAAAAAGTATGGACCCAGTACAGATCCCTGGAGTACTCCACTATTCACCTTTTTCCATTGGGAATATTGGCCATTTAGCCCTACCCTCTGTTTTCTATCTTTTAACCAGTTCCCGATCCACAATAGTACACTGCCTCCTATCCCATGACTTTTTAGTTTCGCCAAAAGTCTCTGATGAGGGACCTTATCAAAAGCTTTCTGAAAGTCCAGATACACTATATCAACTGACTCACCTTTGTCTACCTGTTTATGCACACCTTCAAAAAAACATATCAGATTAGTAAGACAAGATCTTCCTTGTCTAAAGCCATGTTGGCTGTCTCCCATTAGGCCATGACTATCTACATGCTGTGTAATTTGTTCTTTATGATGGTTTCTACCATTTTCTCCGGTACTGACATCAGACTCACCGGTCTGTAATTTCCGGGGTCACCCCTGGAACCCTTTATAAAGATTGGTGTTACGTTGGCGACCCTCCAATCTTCAGGTATTTCAGATGATTATAATGAAAGTTCACAGATTACCAATAGCAGGTCCGCAATCTCATATTTCAGTTCTTTCAACACTCTTGGATGTATACTATCCGGTCCAGGTGATTTGCTACTATTCAGTTTATCAAATAGTTGTAATATATCTTCCCGGTATAGCGATATTTCTCTCAATTTCTCTGCAGTATCACCTTTAAATACCACTTCAGTCTTGGGTAACATCCCTACATCTTTCTCAGTAAAGACCGAAGCAAAGAATTCATTCAGTCTCTCTGCTATAGCCTTGTTTCCTCTTACTGCCCCTTTTACCCCTCTATCATCTAATGGCCCAACTGACTCTCTCACAGGCCTTTTGCTACGAATGTACTTGAAAAAGTCTTTATTTCGGGTTTTTGCTTCCGTAGCAAGTTCCTTCTCAAATTCTCGCTTTGCATGCCTTATCATTGCTTTGCATTTAACTTGCCAGTGCTTGGGTTGTTTCCAGTTTTCTTCGTTTGACTCTTTTTTTCCATTTCCTGAAGGATGCTTTTTTGGCAGCAACAGCCTCTCTGACCTCACCTTTAAACCATGCTGGCAGTCTTTTGGACTTTCTTCCACTTTTCTTAATGCGTGGAATACAGCTGGTCTGGGCTTCGAGGATAGTATTTTTAAATAACACCCAAGAATTCTGTAAGTCTTTGCAACCTTTGCAACCGCTCCTTTTAGTTTTTTCTTAACTATATTCCTCATTTTATCATAGTCTCCTTTTTGAAATTTAAAAGGTAATACTGTGGATTTCTTTACTATCCCTCCTCCACTAATTAAATCAAACATGATCATACTATGATCACTATTGCCAAGTGGTCCCAACACCCTTATTTCTTGCACCAGATCTGGCGTTCCACTAAGGACTAGGTCCAGTATGGCTTCCCCTCTGGTCGGTTCATGAACCAGCTGCTCCAAAAAGCAGTCATTTATTTCATTTAGAAACTTTATCTCCCTAGCTTGTCCTGCCATAACACTGACCCAGTTGATACCAGGGTAATTGAAATGACCCATTATTACTACTCTGCTGTGACTTTTGTTAGCTTCCTTGTTTTCTTTGAGCATTTCATCATCCATTTGTTCATTCTGGCCAGGCGGTCGATAGTACACTCCCACTGCCATCACCTTCCCCTTCATACACGGAATTTCAATCCATAGAGATTCTACAGCAATTTTTGTTCCCTGCAAAACTTCAATCCTTTCTGACTCAATGCCCTCTCTAACATAGAGCGCAACCCCTCCACCAATTTGATCAGTTCTATCATTACGATATAGTTTGTATCCAGATATCAGTGTCCCACTGGTTATCCTCCTTCCACCATGTCTCTGAGATTGCAATCATATCTAACCTCTCATTTAATGCTATATATTCTAACTCTCCCATCTTATTGTTTAGACTTCTAGCATTTGCATACAAGCATTTTAGAGACTGTATTTTATTATTATTAATCTGGCTATTGGTAGGCATGGGTAATTTGGAATCTTTACGCTCTGTCTGCACCTTACTCAAGGGCATTTGGGGTACTATACTCTTTTTTGGAACCTCACTGCTTTTGGTAGTATCCTTCAAGGATACCTTTGTCCGAACCATGCGCTCCTGGGCGACTGTCGGCTTTCCCCTATTTTCTAGTTTAAAAGCTTCTCTATCTCCTTTTTAAAGGTTAATGCCAGCAGTCTGGTTCCATCCTGATTAAGGTGAGGCCCATCCCTTCGGAAGAGCCCCTCCTTTCCCCAGAATGTTCCCCAGTTCCTAACAAATCCAAAACCCTCATCCTTGCACCATTGTCTCATCCACGCATTGAGACTCCGGAGCTCTGCCTGTCTTTTGGGTCCTGCACGTGGAATAGGAAGCATTTCGGAGAACGCTATCCTGGAAGTTCTGGATTTCAACTTCCTACCTAAAAGCTTAAATTTAGCCTCCAGAACTTCCCTACCACATTTTCCTATGTCATTGGTACCAACATGTACCAAGACAGCAGACCTCCTCCCCAGCACTATCTATGATCCTATCTAAGTGGTGCATGAGGTCCACTACCTTCGCACCAGGCAGGCATGTTACCAGGCGATCCTCACGTCCACCAGCCACCCAGCTATCTACATTCTTAATGATTGAATCACCAACTATGACAGCTGTCCTGAATCTCCTCTCATGGGGACATGGCCCTGGAGAAACGTCCTCGGTGTGAGAGGGTTTTACATCACCTGGAGGACAGGTCCTAGTTACAGGATCACTTCCTGCCACACCAGGGTGATGCTCTCCTGTCACGTGTGACCTCTCTCTTCCATGGCAACAGGGATGCTGCCAGACTGGAGGTGGGACTTCAGGTCTATATCCCTGTAGGTCTCGTCCATGTACTTCTCTGTCTTTCTTATGTCTTCCAGGTCTGCTACTCTAGCCTCTAGAGAACGGACTTGTTCCCTGAGAGCAAAGAGCTCCTTGCACTTAGTGCATACGTAAGACCTCTCACCAACTGGGAGAAAATCATACATGTGACACTCAATGCAAAAGACCGGAAAGCCCCCATCTCGCTGCTGGACTTTTGTCTGCATCTTAGTTTAAAGCTTGTGTTTAGGTCTTTTAAATTCTGTATATAATAAGGACTGGTGTAGATGCTTATATTAATAAAAGTGTATCTAACACCCCCAATACACCTTGTTCACCTGAAGCTTAATTAATCTCAGGTCCTCAGTGTATGACTGATTTGGATAAAGAGCTGCACCTGAGAGCAGCCCCTTTCCTCCAAGATGTGTAGGAGCAGGAGAAGCCATCCAAAGTACCTCGTGTAGAGCCGGAGACTGTCAGATATGTAAGTCCTGTAGTCCTCTTGGTAACTCCTCCGAGGGAGCCGACGTCAGGCCCGGCGCTGCCAGGGCCCGAGTCGGTGGCTGCTTAGTCTCCTGAGCTTGGACTCAGGCTGACAGCTTTGGAGTGCAGATTGTCTGTCTGCTTTCATGGAGCAGCAGCGGGTACTGATGGCCAGCTCGCTGGTGCATCGGCCCCGACCACCGGGACATCGACGTCAAAGTCGACCCTGGAGACCGAGCCGATACTCGAGACCATGAAGGCTCGAAGTCGTCCTCGGTCAAGGTCTCCCTCGACCTCCCGCTAGGAACCGAGGGTGTCAACGCCGGTGCCTTCGGCGTCGGGGAGGGTGCCATCTCGACCCGCACGGTCGGAGCCCCTCGACTCCTCTTCGGATGAGTCAGCATGGGAGATGGAGGACGAGGAGTCCCCCGATACCTTCCGGACTCGGTGCGTCCCTTCGGACTCACCGCAGTCCGAGCCCCGGAGTAGGTCCCCTCCGGAGGACACCCGGTTCTCGGAGTTCGTGCGGGATATGGCCAAGACTTTGGCGATTCCCGCGGACCCCGAGGAGGAGCCTCGAGCCGAGGAGCTCGAGGCCCTCCAGTATGAAGGAGGCCTTTACGTTTTCGGTTCCTCCGATGTTGAAATGTCTCCTCTTCCGGATGTGGGAGGCACCGGCCTTGGCTCCGGTCTTGAGCAAGCGAGTCTATTCCTTTTATCGACTCCGTAAGAGCCCTGGCTTCCAAAAGGCGCAGCTGCCGCTCCATTCCATGGTGGTGGATTCGGCCATGCATAGTCTGAAGAGCCAGAAGATGCACTCTGCAGTGCCCCCCAGCAGGGAGGCCCGGAACCTGGATGCTTTCGGCAGAAAGTGCTTACAGGGCTCGATGCTTGCTTGCCGTGTCCAGTCATACCAGCTGTACATGGGCATGTACCTCCGAGACCTGGCAAAGGAGCTTGCCGGGTTCTCTGCTGGCCTCTCCGGGGAACCTTTGCAGATGTTCCAGTCTTTGTCTTCAGGAATCCGGGACTGTTCCAAGTTCATGTCCCGAGCGGCCTACGATGGCTTCGAGGCTTCGGCTCTTGTGGCGGCAGCCAGCATCGGGGCCCGACGTCAGGCATGGCTGCAGTCATCGGACCTCGAGCCTTGGGTACAGGACAAGTTGGTCGATGTCCCTTGCCGAGGTGAAAACCTTTTTGACAAACCCATGGCTGAGAAGGCGGCTGAGCTAGAAATCGACAAGGCTGTCCAGGAAGACTTCTGCCCCTTCTCACAAAAAGGAGGGCTCGGGTAAAAAGTCCTTCTACCCGAGAAAGGTGTCTGCCTACAAATCTTTCCCTCAGTACCAGGCCTCCCCAGCTCCCCAACAGGGGCAGCAGGCCAAGGGGCAGGGACATGGGCCCCATAGGCAGAAGACTCCCAAGCTTCCGGCTCCTGCTCCTACTCAGCAGGGAGGGGGTTTTTGACTCCCAAGGCATAGCCTCTCCGTCTCTGCTGCCCCATCCCTGCACAGGAGGTGGCTTAGCCCTGTTTGCCTACAGGTGGCCACCCATTACAGGGGATGCTTGGGTCTTAAGCATCATTCACCAGGGTTATATGCTTCATTTCCAACAGCTACCTCCTGTCTACTTTCCAGGAGAACCTCTGAGGCCTCTCCTGTGCACCAACCTCCTCCTTCAAGAACTTCAGGGTCTGCTTCTGGACAAGGCGGTGGAGCCTGTACCTCCTCGCCTACAGGGGCACGGGTTCTACTCCAGGTATTTTCTGGTGCCAAAGAGAACAGGGGGCCTAAGGCCTATCCTAGACCTCAGGAACCTCAACAAGTTCTTGGAGAAAGAGAAGTTCAAGATGCTTACTCTTGGAACACTTCTGCCCTACCTCCAGCAGGGAGACTGGCTATGCTCCTTAGATCTAAAGGATGCGTACACTCACATCCTCATTCATCCAGACCACAGAAAGTACCTCAGGTTCGTGGTGGGAGGAAACCATTACCAGTACAGGGTGCTGCCTTTTGGCCTAACTTCCGCCCCACGGGTCTTTACAAAGTGCCTAGCTGTGGTGGCGGTCTACTTGAGGACTCAAGGGGTTTTTGTGTTTCCCTATCTGGACGACTGGCTCATCCGAGGTCAGACTTACCAGGAGGCCAGGTAGGCCACCTTCAGGACTGTCACACTCCTTCAAGACCTAGGCTTTATCATAAACTTCGCAAAGTCCACTTTGCTCCCCTCCCAGAACCTCGAGTTCATAGGAGCACGGCTGGACTCTCTGCAAGCAAGGGCTTACTTGCCAGAGGACAGAGCTCAAAGGCTCGTGGAGTTGGCATCCCGATTTCTCAGTCTGCCATGGGTTCCTGCCAGGCTCTGTCTGCAACTCCTGGGACACATGGCATCGACTGTGCATGTGACCCCCAATGCCCGCCTCCACATGAGGCCTGCACAGTGGTGCCTCAGAACTCAGTGGAAGCAGGCCACAGGGAGCCTAGCAGATAAAGTAAGGGTATCAAAACCCTTCCTGAATTCTCTTCAGTGGTGGCTACACTCCCCCAACTTGCTGCAGGGGGTGCCTTTTCAGATGCCTGCCCCACAGTGGTGTTGACAACCGATGCCTCCTTGCAGGGCTGGGGTGCACACTGTCAAGAGAGCTGCACCCAAGGCCCCTGGTCCCCATGGGAAGCCACACAACAGATCAACCTACTGGAACTGCGGGCTATTCGCTTAGCCCTCAGGGCTTTTTCTCACACCTTGGCCCACCAGTCTGTTCTAGTTCAGACAGACAACCAAGTAGCCATGTTCTATGTGAACAAACAGGGCGGCACTGGGTCCAGGCCTCTCTGCCTGGAAGCACAGGCCCTTTGCTCTTTTGCCCTCAGGCACCAGATGTTGCTGAGGGCTGTTTATCTTCCTGGCCAGGAGAACTTTCTGGCAGATCGCTTAAGCAGAATTCTGCAGCCCCACGAATGACAGCTGCACCCTTTGGTGGTTCAACAGATTTTCCTGAAATGGGGACTTCCATCCATGGATCTCTTTGCCAGTCCCCTGAATCACCAACTGCCCAGGTTTTGTTCCAGGCAACCGCATCCACTAAGGGTGGCGGCGGATGCTTTCCTGATTTCTTGGTCCCAGGGCCTACTCTGTGCGTTTCCTCCCACGCCTCTGGTGGCCCGAACCTTGTTCAAGATTCTCAGGGACAAGGCCTCAGTACTTCTGGTTGCTCCCAGGTGGCCGAGGCAGCCCTGCTTCCCCCTGCTACTTCAACTGGCAGTGGAGACACCCATCCCTCTGGGATTCCAACCCGACCTTCTCTCTCAGGATCAGGGTTCCCTTCTGCATCCCAATCTCAAATCTCTCCATCTGATGGCATGGAGGCTGCAAGGGTAGTCTTGGCTCCCTGGGGCCTACCTCAGGAAGTGGAAGAGGTGGTCTTGGCCTCTAGAAAGCAATCCACCAGGAAAACATATGCCCTGAAGTGGAGGAGGTTCTCCTTGTGGTGTCAGCAACGCAAGGAAGATCCTTTCGGCTGCACTGTGCCAGTAGTGCTCCAGTACCTTCTGCACTTGTCCAATCAGGGCCTTAAGTCCAATTCTGTTCGGGTCCACCTCTCTGCTCTGGCAGCTCACCACTCAATGATGGAGGGACACTCTTTGTCGGTTCACCCATTGGTGTCCATGTTTCTCAGAGGCTTACTATTGCTCAAGCCTCCTCTCCGTCCACCGGCCCCTGAGTGGGAGTTGAATGTGGTCTTGCAGCAACTTACTTGCCCACCTTTTGAACCAATGGCTACATGTTCTCTACGCTTCCTTTCCTGGAAGACTCTATTTCTAGTGGCTTTGACCTCGGCCAGGCGAGTGAGTGTACTTCAAGCCCTGGTCTGTGACAGGCCATACACTCGCTTCTATAGGAACAGGGTAGTCCTTAGGACTCATCCTAAGTTCCTCCCCAACATTGTCTCCTCGTTCCATCTCAACCAGGAGGTGGTTCTTCCAAAATTCTTCCCTAGGCCCCAGGCCAGCCAGGCTGAGACAGTCCTGCATACCCTGGACTGTAGGAGGGCCTTATCCTTCTACCTTGAGCGTACGCAGGGGCATAGGAGGGCTACTCAGCTCTTCGTATCTTTTGACCCCAATAACTTGGGGGTACCTGTGTCCAAGCGTACCTTGTCCATCTGGGTGGCTGACTGTATCACCTGAGCTTACAGGGCAGCTGACCTTCCTTTGCAGGGTCGGGTCACAGCCCACCGTGTCAGGGCAATGGCTGCCTCAGTAGCTCATCTCCGCTCTGTACCGTTGGCAGACATCTGCAGGGCTGCAACTTGGTCCTCAAGCCAGACTTTTGCGGCCCATTACTGCCTGGAGAGGGAGTCCCGCATGGACAGTGCTTTCTTTCAGGCAGTGCTCCGGAATCTCTTTGAGGTTTAGGCAACTCCTACCCTCCAGCCCTCTGGTTGGGCTACCGGTGGAGGTATGTTTTTAGTGAAATCCTTTCTCTGATGCTGAGGCTAGGGGGAGCTCATTTTTTAGCTCTGGGTCCCCGATAGCCTGAAGCTGGGGAGTCCCATAAGTGAGGACTGACTTCCTGCTTGGTCCTGGAGAAAGAGTAGTTACTCACCTGTAACAGGTGTTCTCCAGGAATCAGTCCTCACAACCCTCCCTCCTCCCCTGGGAGTTGCAGTTGTACATAATTTATTTTTATATTTTTGTGTGCTGTTTTTTAGCTATGTCATTTGACTGCTGGGGAAATGCTCCGCATGGGGTCTCCATCGGCGCCGATGTCACCCATAAGTGAGGACTGATTCCTGCTGCTCCTGGAGAACACCTGTTACAGGTGAGTAACTACTCTTTCAGGTTTCAAAAAGTGCACCAAGTGTGGCGGTACCATTTCTGTCACCGACGCCCATGAATGGTGTCTAAAATGTTTAGGTCCTGACCATTCCATCACAGATTGTATGTCCTGCGCCATGATGTCTAAAAAAGGTCGGCAGAACCGAGCTGCTAAGCTCAGTATCCTGTTTCCCTCTGATGCAGCTTCGGTGGCATCGATGTCTTCCAGGGCTTCCTCTTCCTCCCGTGGATCTCAGGTAACTAAACATAAGTCTGGCTGGTCCTCAAAGGGTAGATCTCCTTCTAAGCATCGAGATGCCTCTGGCATTGCCCTTGAGGATTCTGCACCGGCAAAATTGCCCCGGCGGGAGACTTCGGCTTCCAAAGCATTATCGGGGCTCCAGGTTGTTCTCGAGGCCTCGACCTCAGCAGAACTACTGGTGCCATGCTCTGGGGTACCGGCGGTCTTCTCTGGTACCGACATCCAGGCATCGGCAGCGTCGATAGACCAGAGTGTCCTGGCTATTGAGCGCAGTCTGGCGGCTCTCCTTGCGGCATCGGAACCGCTACAGACAATCCGGCCGGTATCGGTACAGGTACCAATAGCATCGACATAGGCATCGGTGTCTGTTTTGCCGGTACCCAGTCATCCAATGCCTTCGGGTACCGATACCCCGGTACCGATTACTCCCGGTACCGACTTCGGTGGGTACAGGTATCGGGCTCTTCAAGAGCATCCGGACAGACGGTACTTCGAGTCCTCTGAAGAATATGAGGATTCTGACAGTTCTGTCGATGCAGTAATGCTTCTCCCAGAGGAGCCCTCCTCCACTAAGCGCAGGATGTCTCCTCCAGAGGATATTTCCTTCCAGGATTTTTATCAGGGAGGTGGCTCGGGGTCTGTCCATTACTGTGGCCCCTGAATCAGAGCCAAGAGCTAAGGAGTTGGAAGTTTTACAATATCCCAAAACTCCTAAGGAGGCAGCTACCTTTGCCCATTCATGAGATTTTGCATGGTCTCATGTTAAGGATGTGGGAGACACCTCTTACCACCTCTCCTCATTCTCGTAGACTGGATACTCTGTATCGAGTCACTCCTTGTCCTGGTTTCCAGAAAACTCAGCTTCCTCACCACTCTATTGTAGTGGAATCAGCTATGAGAAGGATTAAGAGTGCAAAGAGACATGCCTCTAATCCTCCAAGACGTGAGTGCAGAACCCTGGATGCTTTTGGACGTCGTGTCTTTCAAGCTTCCATGCTTTCTGCCAGGATCAGTTGCTATAGTCTTTACATGGGAATGTTCCTGGAAGGAGGTCACAGATGATTTAGAGGCCTTGAGTCCTATTCTTCCTGAAGATAGAAGTCAGGATTTTCTCACATTGGTCAAACATGCCCAAGATGTTTCTAAATTTGTCAACCGTGCAGCCTTTGACTGCTTTGAGTGCATAAGAAGAACTTCTGCCATTGCCATAAGTGCACGTAGAATTGCTTGGCTCCAGGCATCTGATCTGCAGCTCTGGGTACAAGACAAATTGGGAAATATCCCTTGTACTGGTGAGAACCTGTTTGGTAGAGATTGGCAGGAAAAGGCCAATGAGTTGGATGCTGACAACTCTACCTTGGATAGATTATCCAAGTCCACAGCTGATCCTGCTAGAAAGAAATCGTTCAAGAAACCATTCTTTTCTAAAAAGAAAAGATATTATCCTGCTTATACTCAACAGGGACGTTCTGCAGGTCAGCTTGTCAGGAAAGGTCAGCAACCACCCAAGCAGAAGAAAGCAAAGACTGCTAAGCCTCAACTGTCTCAGCAGTGTCAGCCTCCACAAGGCCTTTGACTTTCAGCTAGAGAACTTAGCCTTCCTGGCTCTCGTGGGACCAGAGCCTTCCACCATTCCAGGAAGGTTATGTGACTTTGCCCCCAGATGGGGGCTGATAATAGCAGAGCATTGGACACTTTCCATCATAAAGGAGGGGTACAGGCTTCATTTTTCAAGCATGCCCCCTCCCACAGTAATAAGGCAGTTCAATTCTCCAACACCTCTCATCAATCTGTTAGGTCAGGAGGTCACTATCCTTCTTGCCCAAGGTGTGATAGAAGAAGTACCCATTCCTTATCAGGGTATGGGGTTTTACTCCCCCTATTTCCTTATCCCAAAGAAAACAGGGGGATACAGACCTATCTTGGACCTCAGAGAATTGAACAAATTCCTTGTCAAAGAGAAATTCAAGATGATTTCTCTTGGAACTCTGCTGCCATACCTTCAGAGTCAGGATTGGCTTTGTTCTCTAGATCTCAAGGATGCGTACACCCATGTTCTCATCCATCCAACTCGCAGGAAGTTCCTTCAGTTCCTTTTTCAGGGAAAGCACTACCAATACAGGGTGCTTCCTTTTGGCCTGGTCTCAGCACCAAGGGTGTTCACAAAATGCATGGCTGTTGTAGCAGCATTTCTCCGCACTCTAGGGATATTCGTCTTCCCCTACTTAGACGACTGGCTCATTCGAGCCCCAACAGAGTCAGAGGCCAGGACTTCTCTATCCTGCACAATGCGTATCTTTCAGTATTGGGGTCTGGTAATAAACATCCCAAAATCCAGTCTAACCCCCACTCAGTCTTTGGAGTTCATAGGAGCTTCGCTGGATACCAGAAAGGCAAGGGCCTACCTTCCCCAGGCCCGTTGTCTTCGCATGGTGCAGTTAGCTTCTCAAGCAGTGCTGAAGTCTCATCTCACTGCTCGAGAAATGTTACAACTACTAGGCCACATGGCATCCACTGTGCATGTGGTGCCCTATGCTCGCCTCCATATGAGGGCAGCCCAGTGGTCTTTATCCACTCAATGGACCCAGGCATCAGGATGCCTTTCAGACAAAATAGCAAACACAAGTCGCCTTATTTTGTCCCTCCAGTGGTGGAAGTCCACTCAAAACCTGTTGCTGGGGTCCCCTTTTCAACAACCTTTTCCCCCAAGCAACTCTCAACAGATGCTTCTCCGATGGGTTGGGGAGCTCATCTGCAAGACCTCTCCACCCAAGGCACCTGGTCTCCACAGGAGACTCGTCTACATATCAATCTCTTGGAACTCAGAGCAATCTTCCTTGTTCTTAGAGTGTTCCATACCCTACTCAGCTACAAGACAGTCCTTATTCATACGGACAATCAAGTAGCCATGTTCTATGTGAACAAGCAGGGGGGAACAGGCTCTCTGTTGCTTTGCAACGAAGCTTTGCAACTATGGGCCCTCGCCAGATAGCATCAGATTCATCTTCTGGCAGTGTATCTTCCAGGCATACAAAACTCTTGGGCAGACAGATTCAGTCGAGTTCTGCTTCCACACGAGTGGTCTCTGCATGCAGACCAGGTGACCAAGATTTTTCAAATTTGGGGAACCCCGGACATAGACCTCTTTGCAAGTCCGTGGAATGCCAAACTTCCCCAGTTCTGTTCCAGAATTCCGGCTCAGGGGGCTCAGGCCAGGGATGCTTTCCTCCTTTACTGGGGTCAAGACTTCCTGTATGCCTTTCCACCCATTCCCCTAATTCCCAAAACGCTGTTCAAGCTTCAGAGAGACAGAGGCCATATGATTCTCATAGCTCCACATTGGCCACGGCAAGTGTGGTACCCTCTGCTTCTACATCTCTCTCAAGCTCCCTCCCTGGAGTTATGGTCTGCTCCAAATCTCCTATCTCAGGAGGACAGAATGTTATGGCATCCAAATCCCCAGTCTCTGCATCTCAGGGCTTGGTTGCTGAAGGCCTAGATCTTCATAGTCAATCTCCCTCAGCAAGTAAAAGATATTCTTTTTGCTTCCAGGAAACCTTCCACAAGACGCTCTTATGCTTTCCAGTGGAAAAGGTTTACCATATGGTGTTCGCAAAAGGGTCTTAACCCCCTTGTGATACCTCTGGAATCCTTGCTGGAATATCTCCTTCATTTATCCAATGCAGGACTTAAGATTAACTCAGTAAGGGTCCATTTGAGTGCTATTACAGCATCTCCAGGAACAAGAAGGAATGAGTCTTCACATATGGGTATCGTTGGTACCGACGGAGCCTGCGCAGGAACGCTCCCCAGCGTCCAATAAGAAAGCTTTTGGGAGCATCCCACAGCTCCTACATGCTGCCTTCCCGCCTTTCCCAACCGCCTCTCTCCAGTTCTTCTTTTCCGCGGAGCCAGCAGGTCGTGTTCCTGTCACCGCAGAAGAAAATCTTTATTTTTTCTTAATTCTTTTGTGTCGCGTCTGCCTTCTTCAACGTCGGACCGGTACCGTCGGTCTTTTCTTTTCTTTCTTTCAAAACCCCCCCCCAAAAAACCCAATTTATCTTTTCTTCACTGTGCATTTTCAGTTTTTGGGCCTTAAGCCTAAAATTTTTTTTTCCTCATGGAGAAGCCCGCCTCCGGGTTTATAAAGTGCACAAAATGTGGCGGTACTATTTCTGTCACCGACACCCATGACTGGTGTCTAAAATGTTTGGGGCCTGACCATTCCATTACGGATTGTATGTCCTGTACCATGATGTCTAAAAGAGGTCGGCAGAACCGAGCAGCCAAGCTCAGTACCCTGTTGCCCTCTGATGCAGCTTCGGTGGCATCGACATCTTCCAGGGCTGCTTCTTCCTCCCATGGATCTCAGGTAACCAAGCATAAATCTAGCCGGTCCTCGAAGGGTAGATCTCCCTCCAAGCATCGAGATACCTCCGGGCTTGCCCTCGAGGATTCCGCACCGGCAAAATTACCCCGGCGGGAAGCTCCGGCTTTCAAAGCATTGTCTATGGGGTCACAGGTTGACATTGATGGCTTGGCCTCGACAGATCACCTGGTGCCGTGTTCTGGGGTACCGGTGGCTCCCACTGGTACCGACATCCAGTCATTGGTGGCGTCGATGGATCAGAAGATTCTGACCATGCAGCGCACCCTAACGGCATTCATACAGGTTGCGACGCCTCCGGTACCGCAACAATCCCCGTTGTCTGTACCAGCTCCGGCACCGGCATCACTCCCGGTGCCGGTACTGATTGCATCGGCTTCGGTGTTGACTGTGACGGTACCCTGTCCTATGATGCCCATCGGTACCGAACCGGTACCGGTTACTCGCGATACCGATCCTACTCGGTACGTCTATCGGGCTTTACAGGAGCATCCAGACAGGCGATACTTCGATTCCTCTGAAGACTCTGAGTCTGAGGGTTCTGTCGAGGCATCAATACTTCCTCCTCAGGAGTCGTCTTCTTCTAAACGAAGAATGTCTCCTCCAGAAGACTTGTCTTTTCAAGACTTCATTAGGGAGGTGGCTAGGGGCCTCGCCATCACAGTGGCCCCTGAGTCAGAACCCAGAGCCAAGGAGTTAGATATTTTACAATATCCTAAAACTCCTAAAGAGGCAGCTACTCTACCTATCCATGAGATTCTGTATGATCTCATGTTGAGAATGTGGGAGACACCTCTTACCACCTCTCCTCATTCTCATAGGCTAGACACCATGTATCGTGTCCCTCCTTGTCCTGGCTTCCACAAGACTCAGCTTCCTCACCACTCTATTGTGGTAGAGTCTGCCATGAGAAAGATAAAGAGTGCAAAGAGACACTCATCTAATCCTCCAGGACGTGAATGCAGGACCCTAGATGCTTTTGGCCGAAGGGTTTTACAAGCTTCTATGCTAGCTGCCAGGATCAACTCCTATAGTCTCTATATAGGAATGTTTCTAAAAGAAGTCACAGATCATCTGCAGACTTTAACCCCTTTCATTTCGGAGGATAAAAGGCAGGAGTTTCTCACTTGGCTCAAACATGCCCAAGATGCCTCCAAATTTTCCAACCGTGCAGCCTTTGACTCTTTTGAGTGTGTAAGCAGAGCCTCGGCTATTGCCATAGGGGCACGCAGAATTGCTTGGCTACAAGCTTCTGATTTGGAGCTCTGGGTCCAAGATGAATTAGGGAATATCCCTTGTACAGGTGAAAACCTTTTTGGTAAAGATTGGCAAGCAAAAGCCAATCAGATGGATGCTGAAAACTCTGCTTTGGATCGACTTTCAAAGTCTACCTCTGCTCCTGTTAAGAAAAGATTGTTCAAAAAGACATCTTTTTCCAAAAAGGGAAGATACTATCCTGCTTATGGTCAGTAGGCATCTTCTGCAGGTCATTTTGCTGCAAAGCGTCAGCAACCACCTAAACAGGCCAAATCAAAGGCTGCTAGGCCTTCCATGACCCAGCAGCCTCAGCCTCCTCAGGGCCTTTGACTTGCAACTAGAGAACTTAGCCTTTCTGGCTCTGGAGGAACCAGAGCCCCTTACCATTCCAGGAAGGTTGACTTACTTTGCTCCCAGATGGGAACAAATTACAGCAGAGCAATGGACAGTCTCTATCATAAAGGAAGGGTACAGGCTTCATTTCTTAAGCCTTCCCCCTCACACCATAGTGAAACAGTTCAATTCTCCAACATCTCTCCTCAACCTTCTGGGTCAGGAGATTGCCACCCTTCTTGCCCAAGGGGCAATAGAAGAAGTACCTCTTCTTCAACAGGGCACAGGGTTCTACTCCCCTTATTTTCTTATCCCAAAGAAAATAGGGGGCTACAGACCCATATTAGATCTCAGAATTGAACAAATTTCTATTCAAAGAGAAATTCAAGATGATTTCTCTTGGTGCTCTGCTTCCATACCTTCAGAGTCAGGACTGACTTTGTTCTCTAGAACTCAAGGATGCGTACACCCATGTCCTCATCCATCCAACACACAGAAGGTTCCTTCGGTTCCTTTTTGGAGAAAAGCACTACCAATACAGGGTGCTTTCTTTCAGTCTGGCCTCCGCACCAAGGGTGTTCACGAAATGCATGGCAGTAGTAGCTGCATTTCTACGCACTCTAGGAATATTCGTTTTCCTATATCTGGACGACTGGCTCATTCGAGCTCCCTCTCAGTCAGAGGCCAAGACTTTTCTAACCTGCACAATGCGTGTCCTTCAGTATTTGGGACTGGTAATAAACATCCCAAAATCCAATCTCACCCCTACTCAATCTCTGGAGTTTATAGGGGCTTTGCTGGATACCACAACTGCAAGGGCCTCTCTTCCTCAGGCTCGTTGCCTACGCTTGGTGCAGTTAGCCTCCCAAATACAGTTAGTCCCATTTAACTGCTCTGGAAATGTTACAACTCTTAGGCCACTTGGCATCCACCGTGCATGTGGTTCTATATGCTCGCCTTCACATGAGGGCGGCTCAATGGACTTTGTCCACCCAATGGACTCAGGCATCAGGTTGCCTGTCAGACAAAATAGCAAACTCCAGTCACCTTTTTGGTCTCTCCAGTGGTGGAAGTCCTCTAAAAACCTGTTGCTGCGGTCCCCTTTTCAGCAGTCACTACCCCAAGCAACCCTTACAACAGATGCCTCTCCAATGGGTTGGGGAGCTCATCTGCAAGTTCTCTTCACCCAGGGCATCTGGTCTCCACAGGAGACCTCTCTACACATCAATCTCTTGGAACTCAGAGCAATATTCTTAGCTCTCAGAGTGTTCCACTCCCTGCTCAGCTACAGGACAGTCCTCATCCACACGGACAACCAAGTAGCCATGTTCTGTGTGAACAAGCAGGGAGGGACTGGCTCTCTGTCGCTTTGCAACGAAGCTTTGCGACTGTGGGCCTTTGCCAGAGAGCATCAGATTCATCTTATGGCAGTATATCTTCCAGGCGTTCAAAACTCTTGGGCAGACAGACTCAGTCGAGTTCTGCTTCCACACGAGTGGTCCCTCCACATGGACTAGGTAGCCAGGATTTTTCGAATTTGGGGAACCCCGGACATAGACCTGTTTGCAAGTCCGTGGAATGCCAAACTTCCCCGGTTCTGTTCCAGAATTCCGTGTCAGGGAGTTCAGGCCAAGGATGCCTTCCTTCTTCACTGGGGTCAAGACTTCCTTTATGCCTTTCCACCCATTCCCTTAATTCTCAAAACACTTTTCAAGCTTCAGAGAGACTGAGGTTCCATGATCCTCATAGCACCACATTGGCCACGCCAAGTGTGGTACCCTCTACCTCTGCATCTCTCTCAAGCTCCCTCCCTGGAGTTGGGCTCTGCACCAGATCTTCTATCCCAGGAAGACGGAACGTTGTGGCACCCAAACCCCAAGTCTCTCCATCTCAGGGCTTGGTTGCTGAAGGCCTAGACCTTCAAGTTTTTCATCTCTCTCAGCAAGTCAGAGATATTCTTCATGCTTCTAGAAAGCCTTCCATTAGACGTTCTTATGCTTTCAAATGGAAAAGATTTTCCATTTGGTGTTCAGAGAAGGGTCTTAACCCTCTTGTAATACCTTTGAATTCTTTACTAGAGTATCTTCTGCATCTATACCATGTAGGCCTTAAAACAAATTCAGTAAGAGTCCATTTGAGTGCTATTGCAGCGTCCCTCAAGCCTCTCAATGGACAGACTATTTTCTCTCATCCTCTTATAGCAAGATTCATGAGAGGCCTTAACATAGAAAAATGATGCCAGAAAAAGACCACATGGCCTATCTAGTCTGTCCTTCCATAACAACAACTACAACAGTCCACTTTTTACCTTTAGAGATCCTCTGTGTTGGTCCCATGCCTTCTTTTAACTAAACCTCCCATTAGACCACCTCCAGTGGCATAGGACTTAAATCTGGTTCTTGGCCAGCGTATGAAGCCACCCTTTGAACCTTTAGCCACCATCTCCTTGAAATTTCTTTCTTGGAAGGTTATCTTTCTCATTGCAGTCACCTCAGCACGCCGCATCAGTGAATTGCAAGCCTTGGTGGCTAATCCTCCTTATACAATGTTCCATCATGATAAGGTAGTCCTCAGGACCAATCCATGCTTTATGCCCAAAGTGGTCTCGCCTTTTCATCTGAACCAAGAGGTATACTTACCTGTCTTTTTTCCAGGACCTCATGCATCAAATGCAGAGAGGAATCTTCATACTTTGGATTGTAAAAGAGCTCTCGCCTTTTACTGACAAAGAACACAGCAACATAGAAAGTCTTCTCAACTCTTTGTTGCTTTTGATCCTTCCCATTTAGGGCTTCCAGTTTCTCAGAGAACACTGTCCAGCTGGATTGCTCAGTGTATTTCTTTCGCCTACCAGAGTAGGAACCTTTCTCTGGAGGGCCATGTCACAGCTCACAATGTGAGGGCCATGGCAGCCTCAATGGCTCATCTAAACTCTGTGTCCATCGACCAAATCTGTCGAGCGGCCACTTGGGCATCGGTTCATACCTTCACAGCCCATTACTGTTTGGACAAGGGCTCCCGCCGGGATGCCTTGTTTGGTCAGGCTGTTCTCAAACACCTGTTCCATTCCTAATCAACTCCTACCCATAAGACATGCCATACTGGGTCAGACCGAGGTCCATTAAGCCCAGTATCCTGTTTCCAACAGTGGCCAATCTAGGTCATACGTACCTAGCAGTATCCCCAAAAGAGACAGGTTCCACAATGCTTGTACTGGGTCGAGCACTGATTATCCTGGGTCCCTTTTTAATAGTGGTTTATTGCCCTTTCCTCCAGGAACTTGTCCAAACCTTTTTTAAACCCAGCTACACTAACAGCCCTTACCACATCCTCCGGTAACAAATTCCAGAGTTTGATTACACGTTGAGTGAAAAAATATTTTCTCTTATTTGTCTTAAATAGTTTACCCTGTAGCTTCATTGCATGTCCCCTAGTCTTTCTATATTCCGATAGCGTAAACAATTGATCCACGTTTACCTGCTCCATTCCATTCTTTAATTTATAGACCTCTATCATATCTCCCTTCAGCCTTCTCTTTTCCAGGTTGAAGAGCCCCAAACTTTGTAGCCTCTCTTCATAGGAGTAGCATTCCATCCCCTTCACCATTTTGGTGGCTCTTCTCTGTACGTTTTCTAATAATGCTATGTCCTTTTTAAGATACGGTGACCAGAACTGCACACAATATTCAAGGTGCGGTCGTACCATGGAACGATACAGAGGCATTATAATATCCTTTGTTTTATTTTCCATCCCTTTCTTTGATACCTAGCATTCTATTTGCTTTCTTGGCTGCCGCTGCACATTGGGCAGAGGGTTTTAACATGTTATCCACAATGACTCCTAAATCTTTTTTCTGGGTGGTGGTTCCCAATGTGGAACCTTGCATTGTGTAACTATAGTGTGGGTTGTTCTTTCATAGGTGCATAACTTTGCACTTGTCCACATTAAATTTCATCTGCCATTTGGATGCCCAGTCTTCCAATTTATCCAAATCCTCCTGTAGTTTTCCACAATCCTCTTGGGTATTAACAACTTTAAGCAGTTTTGTATCATCTGCAAATTTGATAACTTCACTCGTTATTCCCTTTTCCATGTCATTTATGAATATGTCAAAAAGTAGCGGACCCAGTACAGATCCCTGGGGTACTCCACTATTCACCTTTTTCCATTGAGAATATTGGCCATTTAGCCCTACCCTCTGCTTTCTATCTTTTAACCAGTTCCCGATCCACAATAGTACACTGCCTCCTATCCCATGACTTTTTAGTTTCGCCAAATGTCTCTGATGAGGGACCTTATCAAAAGCTTTCTGAAAGTCCAGATACACTATATCAACCGACTCACCTTTGTCTACCTGTTTATGCACACCTTCAAAAAAACATATCAGATTGGTAAGACAAGATCTTCCTTGTCTAAAGCCATGTTGGCTGTCTCCCATTAGGCCATGACTATCTACATGCTGTGTAATTTTGTTCTTTATGATGGCTTCTACCATTTTCCCCAGTACTGACGTCAGACTCACCTGTCTGTGATTTCCCGGGTCACCCCTGGAACCCTTTTTAAAGATTGGTGTTACGTTGGAGACCCTCCAATCTTCAGGTATTACAGATGATTTTAATGAAAGTTCACAGATTACCAATAGCAGGTCCGCAATCTCATATTTCAGTTCTTTCAACACTCTTGGATGTATACTATCCGGTCCAGGTGATTTGCTACTATTCAGTTTATCAAATAGTTGTAATATATCTTCCCGGTGTAGCGATATTTCTCTCAATTCCTCTGCAGTATCACCTTTAAATACCACTTCAGTCTTGGGTGACATCCCTACATCTTCCTCAGTAAAGACCGAAGCAAAGAATTCATTCAGTCTCTCGGCTATATTTATTTTATTTTTTTATTTAATTCTCTTATATACCGCGCTATTCTTCATCAGTGCGGTTTACATTGAACAAACTGAAATTACATTGAACAGGGCATTATAACTTGGAGATAACTATTTTACAGGGAACATGGGCTATGGAGGGTTAAGTGGCTTGCCCAAGACCACAAGGAGCACCTGTGGGACTAGAAACCCCAGTCCTTCCGGCCCAGGGTTGCTGTCCTCTAGTGGGATTTGAAACCCCGACCTTCCAGCCTGAAGTACCTTGCCCCAACCACTAGGCTACTCCTCCACTGTATAGCCTTGTCTCCTCTTACTGCCCCTTTTACCCCTCTATCATCTAATGGCCCAACTGACTCTTTCACAGGCCTTTTGCTACGAATGTACTTGGAAAAAGTCTTTATTTCGTGTTTTTGCTTACGTAGCAAGTTCCTTCTCAAATTCTCGCTTTGCGTGCCTTATCAATGCTTTGCATTTAACTTGCCAGTGCTTGTGCTGTTTCCAGTTTTCTTCGTTTGACTCTTTTTTCCTTTTCCTGAAGGATGCTTTTTTGGCAGCAACAGCCTCTCTGACCTCACCTTTAAACCACCTACCCACCTACCCTGGTTGGATGCCAGAGATCCATGGGGGGAGGTAGAGCCCCTTTCAAGGACACACTACTCTGGGGTTTACACTGGCATCTGCAGCTAGGGAGTCCCCATATGCGAAGACTCATTCCTGCTTGTTCCTGGAGATTGCACAGTTACTTACCTGTAACAGGTGATCTCTGGGAAAAGCAGGAATAAGTCTTCACAACCCACCCACCTCCCCTAGGAGTTGTATCTCTCTATCTATCTTTCCTTCCCTCTCTCTCTCTCTCTTTGTCTCAGCTTTAAAACTCGAACTGGAGAGAGGCATTTGGGAAAGGCGGGAAGGCAGCACGCAGGTGCTGTGGGATGCTCCCAAAAGCTTTCTTATTGGACGCTGGGGAGCGTTCCCACGCAGGCTCTGTCGGTACCGACGATACCCATATGTGAAGACTTATTGCTGCTGTTCCCAGAGATCACCTGTTACAGGTAAGTAACTGTGCTTTCCTTTAAGCCTCTAAATGGACAGCCTATTTCCTCTCATCCTCTTATTGCAAGATTTATGAGAGGCCTTCTTCCAGCTAAGCCTCCCATTAGGCAACCACCGGTGGCATGGGACTGAATCCTGGTTCTTGGGCAGCTCATGAAGCCACCCTTCGAACGTTTAGCTACTATCTCCTTAAAATTCCTTTCTTGGAAGGTTATCTTTCTTATTGCAATCACATCAGCATGTCGCATTAGTGAGTTGCAAGCGCTAGTAGCTAATCCACCTTATACAAGGTTCCATCATGACAAGGTAGTCCTTAGGACTCATCCACACTTTATGCCAAAGGTGGTCTCGCCTTTTTATCTGAACCAAGCGGTCTACCTACCTGTGTTTTTTCCAAGGCCTCATACATCAAATGCAGAGAGGAATCTTCATACCTTGGATTGTAAAGGAGCTTTAGCCTTTTACTTACAAAGAACACAGCAACATAGAAAGTCCTCTCAACTCTTTGTTGCTTTTGATATTTCTCATTTGGGACTTCCAGTCTCCAAGAGAACACTATCTAACTGGATTTCTCATTGTATTTCCTTCGCCTATCAGAGTAAGAACCTTTCTCTGGAGGGCCATGTCACTGCTCACAATGTGAGGGCCATGGCAGCCTCAATGGCTTATCTGCTCTCTGTGTCTATTTACGACATCTGTCGAGCAGCCACCTGGGCCTCGGTTCATACCTTCACAGCCCATTACTGCTTTGACAAGGACTCCCGCCGGGATGCCTTGTTTGGTCAGGCTGTTCTCCAACACCTGTTCCATACTTAATCAACTCCTACCCACCATCCCTGGTAGGATGCCAGAGATCCATGGGGGGAAGTGGAGCCCTTCTCAGGGGCACCCAACTTCTGTGGTCTCTCCCTGGCATCTAAAGCTAGGGAGTCCCCATATGTGATGACTACATTCCTGCTTGTTCCTGGAGATAGCATAGTTACTCACCTGTAACAGGTGATCTCCGGGAACAGCAGGAATTTAGTCCTCACAACCCACCCACCTCCCCTAGGAGTTGTATCTCTCTATCTCTTTCCTTTCCCTCTCTCTCTCTCTTTGTCTCAGCTTTAAAACTCAACTGGAGAGAGGCAGTTGGGAAAGGCGGGAAGGCAGCACGCAGGCGCTGTGGGATGCTCCCAAAAGCTTTCTAATTGGACGCTGGGGAGCGTTCCCGCGCAGGCTCCGTCGGTATCGACGATACCCATATGTGAGGACTAAATTCCTGCTGTTCCCGGAGATCACCTGTTACAGGTGAGTAACTATGCTTTCTCCAGTCGCGAACAGATGACTCACCAACATTAAATTCTCTTCCTGCTGCTCTGTTGCTTGCTTGTTCTGCTCTTGCCACAACTTTCAGCTTGAAGTCCGCAGTGTAAGACTTGTGTTTAATTCTGGACATGATGCCAAGATTATAATAGCTTTATTATAATAGAACAGAGGGCCTTTTGTATGCCTTTAAGCAAGCGACTATGGGGATATATGATTCCTTACATGAACTTGTCCAACGGTGAACTTGTCACAGTGAACTCGTCCAATTGTTGGAGACGTTCATTGATCAGAAAGGGCATTCACGATAAAACAATTCTCAAGCTAGTCAGTCAGAGGCACGTGCGCGATATAAGTGAGGGCACGTAATGTGAGAACTTTATTACATAATTTATTTATTTTATTTATTTACATTCTCTTATATACCGCGCTATTCTGCATCAGTGTGGTTTACATTGAACAGGACATTATAACTTGGAGATAACTATTTTACAGGGCACATGGGCTATGGAGGGTTAAGTGGCTTGCTCAAGACCACAAGGGGCACCTGTGGGACTAGAAACCCCAGTCCTTCCGGCCCAAGGTTGCTGTCCTCTAGTGGGATTTGAACCCCCGACCTTCCGGCCTGAAGTACCTTGCCCCAACCACTAGGCCATAAAAGCCCAATTTCCGTGCATTATATGTGGGTGCGCATTATATGCGCTAAAATACGGTAAATCTTTCCCTCTCCCTTAGATATAATTATAATCCAATTTCAGGTATTTTGAGGGGTCAAGGGAGGAAAGAGGCACGCGAGCCGGAGTGTATCGTGTCCGTCAGACTCACTGCATCATGTGATCTCCCCCAAAGTCTAACTTAAAAACAGTTCATGTACTTTTCTTTGAGGAACTTGTCCAAATCTTTTATTTTTATAACCCAGCTACACCGATTATTTACCCATGGATTTTTGTACTTGCTTTGTGTGGCTAGATTTTCAACAGAAAATAATGTGTATTTTCCAAATGCTTCCCAGTGAATACAGATAAAATTACGCATGTACATTTTAGCTCTCTGAGGAAGAATTTTTTTTTCGTATAGCTAGTTTGCAAATACAGGTTGCTCTTTAGGCACATAAATGGTTTTGAATAGTGTCCCCAAAAATCCAAGTAGCATTTGTTAATTTAT
Source organism: Ichthyophis bannanicus (assembly GCA_033557465.1). Taxonomy (NCBI): domain Eukaryota; kingdom Metazoa; phylum Chordata; class Amphibia; order Gymnophiona; family Ichthyophiidae; genus Ichthyophis; species Ichthyophis bannanicus. The sequence continues at coordinate 86,609,441 of CM066034.1, read as the reverse complement.
GAAAAACAGGCCTGGTAAATTTGTTGGTCTTGAAACTGGAGAATTTGATTGATTGGTCTCAGAGGCTTATACTCCCCATACAAGTCCATCTCTTGGAGATGATCTAGAAAGTTTGTATACTAAAATGGCCTTTATTAATTTTACTGGTTTTTTTTTCAGTCCTTGAAAAGATATCACAGCCCAAGTCTGGCATTAATCTTTTAAGGAGCCTTTATGAGTCGGCACCTCAGTCATTCCGTTTACTGGATGAGAAACTATGAAAATAATAATTGGAGTGGAGCTCACTCAGGCAAGAGCAGGATCCATTTTGAAGTTGGGGCTAGTTGGTATCTTCTGGAGATCTTGATGTGATAGTGCGGAAGTTCTGATGGCCTCTGTTAGTACAAAAAGTTCATGATGATTATTATTATTTCTTTTTTTAACGGGGCAGTTTCCTTTCTGTTTCCAACTCATTTGGAACCAGGGCTAGATTTGCCACCATGGGTCTTCATTCACAACCCTCTTGAAGGGGTGAATTCCTACATTTAGGAAGTCTAGTTTTACGGTCTTAAATATAAGCTCCTGAAAACTTGGCAACAAAAAATGTGGATTTAGAGTAAGAAGAAAAGGTTAAGCACTTTGCATTGATTGTCTGCATTTGGCACCTAGCTAACACTTGTAAATCTGGGCAAATGAACTTCAGATCTAATTTAGGATCCTAAGGTTAGGTGAAATTTGCTTCTGAAAATCTAGACTTCCAATTTCAACTGAAACCACCTTAAATTTAGGTGCCTAAAATTTTAGCAAGTAGCTCAGACACCGAGCATGCCTTGAAAACTGACCCCTCAATATAGTCTCTTATACCCAGTTACTCCATTACATAGTAGCATAGTATATGATGGCAGATAAAGACCAGTATGGTCCATCTACTCTGCCCAGTAAGGTTGCTAGAGTGGTTGTATCCACCACTTTGGAAGGTCACCCCCCCCCCCTATTTGTTGACATATAAAAGAAATGTATTTTTTTTATTCTGTCCCCTTGCTATATAGGGATACATTGTATCTGTCCAATGCCATTTTGAATTCCGTCCGTTTTTGCCCTTACTACCTCCATCGGGAAAGTATTGAAGACATCCATCACCCTTTCAGTGAAAAAGTATTTTCTGACATTTTAAGTTTACGTCCTTGCAGCTTCATTTTATGCCCTTTAGTTTTACAGCTGCCCACTCTTTGAAAAATGTTTGTTCATTAATACCCTGTAAGTATTTAAATGTATAAAAGGCCTTGACAAATTTTGTGTGGATTTAGGAGCCAGACCAGAATCTTAGGAGCCAGTCCTTGAGATCTCCTTGTGCCCCCCCTTTCCTGGTTGTCTTCCACACAGGTCTCATGTTCTCAAGTCTTGACAACACCTGTTGCGTGGGATGTGGCGGTGGGTGCCTTTGAGTAGAATACAGGGTTGCAGTTTGTGTGTGTACTACAGAACTGAGAAATCTGTGTGTGGTTTGCAGAAGTGCGTTGCCCCTGTCTGTGTAAATGTGAGTGTGTCTCTTTGGTGCATAGGTGAGATGCCTGTGTGTGTTGGTCATGCAGAGATGGGGGTGCCTGTGTGTGTAGTGTGGGGGTGGCGTACTTATATGTCTGTTTTGGGATCAGAGGTGCCCTTTTGTCCCCATATATTCATTCCTTTAACCTCTAGAACTTGCACTCTAACTTCCCTCCAGACTCCTCTCCAATCTGTTTCCCTTCCAGACTCTTGTCCCTTCTCCCTCCTCCCTAGCACTCCCACCTCTTGCCCTCCATTTCTCCATCTTCCTTCCTTTTTTTAAAGCTTCTGGCCCTTTAAGGTTTTGCTGCCTCAGTCCCCCTTCCTGTCTGACTTTTTTTTTTCTTTTTTTGCAGGCCCAAATCCGCTCTTCTCTTCTGCCCACAGGGATGGAATCCTCGAGGGCAGCCTGCTGCCTTCAAGCCGCAATCTCAGCATTTCCCACCTGTTCTGTCTATGTGGATCCTATCTCCCGTGGACAGACATATAAGGGGTCTTTGCTGTGATTGTGGACATCCCCTTCTCTTGTATCCACAAGAGGTAGGATCCCCGTGGGCAGCCTACTGCCTGCCGGGGGTATTCATTGCAGAGACTCTTCCTGTCTGCCTGCAAGGATCGCGGACAGACAGGAAGGGTCTTTGCAATCATCGTGGTCGGCAGGCAGCAGTCTGCCCATGGGAATCCTAACCCCTGTGGACAGAAGAAAAACCACAATCGCAGCAAAGACCCCGTCTGTGAACAGAAGGGTCTCTGCCCACAGGGTGGGGCTTGGGCAGAGTTAGGGTAGAGCTTGGAGGGGCAGTGCTTGGGTTCCCACCCCACAGAGAAAAAGCCCTTCTGCTTCCCCTGCTTTCTATTAGTGAATTCCATTTACCACCACCTTCTGTCATCTGTCAGTCAACCAATTTCTGATCCATTTCACCACTTTGGGGCCTATCCCCATGCTGCTCAGTTTTATAATCTTCCTATGAGAAAATGTATCAAAGGCTTTGCTGAAATCTAGGTACGAGTGTGATCAAAAAGCTTCAAGACTTGTTGTGTAGCTATATAACAATATGTCGCACCACGATGCTATTAAGCATGCAGAGATCTAGATCTCCAGGAACAAGCAGGAATGTATTTATTTATTTAGAAGGATTTAGTATACCACCTTATCGTTAAATCAAGGCGGTGTGGCACATCAATCAAAATCAATAATAAAGTGTGGTTTGTAGCATGCAGTGTGAGAACTGAGAAGTGTAGTGTGTGGGGCAGTGCGTTAGATTATATCGGTGAACTATTTACATAATGAGCTATATACATATATACAAAATGGGGCTGTTTGAGAGGCGTGCTAGGATTGAGATTCTGTAATGTCTTGGAGGTAGGATCGTGATCCTGTAATGTCTTGAGGTAGAAAATTTATGTGAGGTCCTTGAAATGTACTGTAAATAGATCAGTCTTAAGAAGTTTTCTGAAGTCCTTGAGGTTCTTGGTTGATCTTATGTGGTCTGGGAGAGAGTTCCATATAGCGGGTGCTGCCAGGGAGAGTGCCCTCCTTGATGTGGCCAGCCTTGTTTTAGCAAATTCTTTTGGTGTTCTGATGGTGTCTGAGGTTCCTTTTCTTCTTGGTCTCCTGTTGTCATTGGTTTTTATGAGAGGGCATAAGCTGTCTGCTGATAGGTTGTGTATTATTTTAAATATGTGTAGAAGTACTTTGAATTGGATTCTGGAGCTGATTGGGAGCCAGTGTAGGTGGTACAGTATGGGGGTGATGTGATCGTGAATTGTGTGATCTGTTGTGAGTCGTGCAGCTGTGTTTTGTGCTAGCTGTAGTGGTTTTATTGTCTTTTTAGGTAGTCCTTGGTAGATGTGATTACAATAGTCTAGGGTTGGAGTGATGATGGCTTGACAGACTGTTCGGAAGTGTTCATGGGCGAGGATGGATTTGAGCCTTCTGACTGTCCTCATTTTGATGTAAGCGCTCTTTGTTATTTTTGCAATGTGGGACTGGAGGTTGAGGTCCTTGTCGAGCGTTACTCCCAGGTATTTTATTTCTTGTCTTACCGGTATGATGGTGGTGTTTAGGTTGATGGTGGCCGATGGTGAGAATGTCCGGTTTCTTGTGATGAATAGAGCTTTGGTTTTGTTGTAATTTATTGATAGGTGGTTTTCTTGCAGCCAGGTTGCCATTTGTTGGAAGCAGTTGGCTATGTTGGAGTAGTCTGGGTTGTCCATTTTGATTGGTGTGTATATCATTATGTCATCTGCGTATATGGTGTATTGAATCTTGTGGTCCTTGATGATGGTGCATATGGGTTGTACGTAGATGTTAAATAGCAGGGCGGAGAGAGCTGAGCCTTGTGGGACTCCTTGAGTGGCTCTGAATGGTTGAGAGGTCTTTGTTCCACACTTGACTTGTAGTTATCTGTTGGTGAGGTAAGATGTAAACCAGCTCAGAGTAGTACTGTGTAGGCCTGCCACCTGTAGTCTGTTTAGTAGGGTTGTGTAGCAGACAGTGTCGAAAGCTGAGGAGATATCTAGGAATATCATGATGACGCCCATTCTGGTGTTGTCGATTGTCCTCAAAAGGCTGTCAAATAGCTGGATCAGTATGGTTTCAACCCCATGTCTGGGTCGAAAACCATGTTGATTGGGGTCCAGTGGATTGTAAATGTCGATGTGTTGTTGGAGCTGGTGTTGGACTGTTTTCTCGATGATCTTGGACAGGAATGGTAAGCTTGATATGGGTCTGTAGGCGGCTGGGTCAGTTTTAGCCAGGGTGGTTTTCTTGGGGATTGGACATATTGTGGCTAGCTTCAGGGAGTTTGGCATTGTTCCCTTGGAGAGGGAGTTATCTACTATTTTCCGTACTACTGGTGTTAGTTCCTTTTTCGTTGCTTTGATCCAGGCTACTGGGCAGGGATCTGTAGGGGCGGTGCTGGTGTTGAGGTCAGTGATGATCTTTGAAAGTTGTTCATTCGATGGAATGTCGAATGTGCCTCAGCTCCGTTCAGGTTCGAATGTCTTGTATTTCACGGACGCGCTGTTGTTCTTGGGTGTTGCAGTGAATTTGTTCTTGAGGTGGTCAGCGAAGATCTGTGGGTCTATTTGTTGATCATTTCTGTTGGAGGGTTCCTTGGTGAGGTTCTTTACAATTTCGTAGAGTTCACGGGGTTTGTTAGTAGACTTCATGATAAGGTTAGTATGGTATTCTTTCTTCTGCTGGTTGATGAGGTTGTTATATTACTTTTGTTTTGTTTGGTATTGTTCCTGTAGGGATGTTGATTTGTTGCGTCTCCATCGGCGTTCAAGTCGTCTTAGTGCTCTCTTTGCTATTCGTATATCCTTGGAGTACCATGGAGTGCAACAGGGTTTTGTGCTGTGTGATTGTTGTGTTCTGTGGGTGGGTGGTCTGGCGGCAGATGAAATGATGTCGTTCCATTTGGAGATTTGCTCATCTGTGTCCATTGTTTCGGCATTGAGGAGTAGTTGTGTGTCTTGTGTGAACTGTTCCTTGTTGAAGCTTTTGAATCTCCTGGTTGGGGGTGGGTCGTTGTTTTGCCTTTTTGAGTCTGTTACTTGTAGTTTAATCTTTATTAGGTGGTGGTCTGACCAGGGTACCGGTGTGATGTATGGCCCTGAGATGAGGCTTCCTTCCTTTAAGTTGTTTGGAGCAAAGATTAGGTCGGGGTGTGTCCAAGGTTGTGGGTGGGGGTGTTGATGAGTTGGGTGAATTGGAGGGAGTCCAGAGCTGATAGGAAGGCTTCTACCTCTTTTCTGCTAGTAGATCTGAGATTGAAGTCTCCAAGTATTATGAGTTGTTTGTGTAGGTTGTTGACGGCGCATATTGCCTCTAGGATTGCTGAAAGTTCATCTGATGGTGTGTCTGGCACTCTGTAGGTAAGGCATATGGCTAGGTTCGAATTTTCAATGATTGTGTTGCAGTGGTTTGTATTAGTTGAGATTTTACTTTTTAGCTTTAGGCTGGTCCTTGCTATGATGAGAACCCCTCCTCCTCTTCTTTGAATGCGAGGGCAGTTGAATGCTGTGTGGGTGTCAGGGACTAGTTGGTTGAGTAGCACATTGTCGGTGGGTGACAGCCATGTCTCGGTGATGCACAGGATGTCTGTTTGCTGGTCTTTTGTGGTCAGAGATGGTATTTGTTTTGTTTCGTACTGACCTGGCATTGATAAGCTCTATGGAGATGTTTGTGGATCGGTTGGTGTGTATGTAGTCTTCACATATGGGTATCGTCGGTACCGACAGAGCCTGCGCGGGAACGCTCCCCAGCGTCCAATAGGAAAGCTTTTGGGAGCATCCCTCAGCACATGCGCGCTGCCTTCCAGCCTTTCCAACTGTCCCTCTTCAGTTCTTTGTTTTCCGCGGAGCCGACAGGATCCATACCCTGTCACCGCAGAAAATTCCGTCTTTAAAATTGTTTTCTTGTGGTCATGTTTGCCTGCCGCACGACGCTTACCGGTACCGCTGGTTCTTTTCTTTTACAAAAAAACCCCCCAAAACCTTATACTTTGAGCTGTTTCTCTTTAGAGACTTCTCTTTTTTGGTGCTAGGCGCCATTTTGGGCACTAGGCCCCATATTCCTAAGACATGGAAAAACCAACTAGTGGTTTTAAAAAATGTACTAAGTGTGGCGGTATTATTTCTGTCACTGACACCCATGATTGGTGTGTTAAATGTTTAGGGCCTGAACATTCTCCATCTGAATATCTCTCCTGTATGGAGATGACTAAAAGAGGAAGACAGAACCGGGCTGCGAAGCTCGGTACCCTCTTTTCTTTGGATGCCAGATCCATTGCATCGACATCTTCAAGGGCCTCCTCTTCCTCTCATGGATCTCAGGTAACTAAACATAAAAGCCGGTCCTCAAAGGGTAGCTCTCCTGCTAAGCATCGAGAGGCCATTGGCATTGCCCTTGAGGGAATCACACCGGCAAAGCAGCCCCGGCGGGAGGCTTCGGCTTCCAAAGCATCAATGGGGCTTCAGGATGTTCTCGAGACCCTGACCTTGCAAGAACTACCTGTGCCATACTCAGGGGTTCTGGCCGTTTTCACCGGTACCGATACCCAGGTATTGGCAGCGTCGAAAGACCAGATGTTCCTCGCTATCGAACACAGCATCGCAGCTCTTCTCTCAGCTCTGGTACCGTTGGTCCAATGGGCACCGGTACCGACATCGACACCGATCCCGGTACCTACACCGGTACAGATACCAGTACCGGCCCCGGTGGGACTTCTTCCCACGCCATCTTTAGCTGGAATCGACAGATCAGTACCGGATCAACTCGGTTCCGACTTTGATCGATACCGGGACCGTGCTTTGCATGAGCATCGTGATCAGGAATACTTTGAATCCTCCGATTCCGAAGACTGACAATTCTGCTGGTACTAGAGGGTTTCTCCCAGTGGATCCCTCTTCTCCCCAATGCAGAATGTCACCTCCAGAGGACATGTCTTTTCAGGATTTTATTCGTGATATGGCCAAGGGCCTTTCAATCACGGTGGCTCCTGAAGAGGAACCCAGAGCAAAGGAATTGGAAATTCTCCAGTATCCTAAAGCTCTAAAGGAGGCAGCCACTCTGCCCATCCATGAAATTCTGCATAACTTGTTGCTCAGAATGTGGGAGACACCTCTGACTACATCTCCTCACTCTAGGAGACTTGATACTATGTATCGAGTTCCGCCATGTCCTGGATTTGTGATAAGGAAGCTTATCATAGCTCAGGAAGGAGCTATAGAAAAGGTGAAGTGTCTCTGAACAAGCAACCTGTCAGTGCTGGTAGAAATGAGAAAACAGAATTTTGCCATAAAAGACTACCAGTCCCAGAATGCACCAGGTTTCCAACAGCCATGAGAGGAGCTGAAGTGAGAAAACGTGTGTTCAATCAAAAGGGCTATGAGGTAATCCCCAAGCACTCATTGCAAAGGGCAGGGCTTGATTCAGCACAGCTGCGCTGTGCTAGGATGAAACACTCATCTCAAAGGGCAAGGCCTGATTCAGCACAGCTGCGCTGTGTTAGGGAGGAGCACTCATCTAAGCAGAATAAGAGTAAAGTTTATTCTACAGATGACCATCTTCATGATCACCTTGGATATCCAGAGAAGGATCATCAGTTTCATCTGAAGAATCATCAGAAGCAGAAGCCAAACCGGACGGACAGAGAGAAAAAGAAACCCTCTGGAAGAAAGAGGAGAAAAGCCTTTGAGAGGTCTAGAAGAGTCCAAAGCAGTATGTATACTGGGAGGTATTCCAAGGGCCAGCATACACCATTGGACTGGGGAAAGCCAGAGGAATGGTGCTGCAGAGCTAGGAATCTCCAGACGCTACCTGTGAGGGAGACGGCTGCACGTAGAAGGGACCCTAAGACCTGTGCCAGAAGGTATGTGAAGAGGGATCCAGTGTCCAGGGATCTGGATTGGAAGGCTGGACATAAGAACTGGACTACATACTGGCCAGGCTATATAGAGAGGAACTCTAACAGCAATGGAAGCTCAGGTATGAACACTGATCTATGCCCTAGCTATAACCTTGAAAGACAGCAGGGAAACAAGTATTCTCCTGAAAATGCTCCATTGAGAGATTCATCTGTGCCAATCCATGATATTGAACCCATGCTTGTTGAACAAGGGGGAATAATAGCAGATGAGGATCCTGTTTATATGGACTGCTCTCTATCTAAACTCCGTTGGTAACTTTCTGTTATAAAGTACAGCAACCATCACAAAGAAATACAAATTTGTTCTTTAATCTACTCAGAAAAGCTCCTGAAGCAGGATTTGACCCACACAGTGGAAGGCAAGCCAGCTAAGGGGTTTCAGCTGGTGACTGCTAGCAATTACGCCTTACCTAATTGCTTGTGAGCTAGGAGAGAATCACTTCTGTATCTATGTGGGAAGTAATCAGAAGTTAACCTGAAAAGAACGGTTTGTTTCTTGCTTTGTGGCTTTTCATTTTGTTGTTTTCCTGATTTTGACTTTGTTTTTCCAAGTTAACACTGAAAGCAAGTAACCTAATTTATGTGCTACCAAGCATATCTGTGTTGGGAGAAATAACCCCATAAATAAATATCTTATTGGCTTTACCCAAGAGCACAACTAAATTATTGTCAGCAGCTGTGTCTGGTGTGAATGAACTACATTGCCCACAATACCTTGCAAATCATATAGATATATGCACTTGCCAAGAATGTGAGGATTCTCACCCAGGCAGCCGTCTGACAGATTTCAAAAGACTCAGCTGCCACACCATTCAATGGTGGTGGAGTCAGCCATGCGTAGGATGAAAAATGCAAAGAGGCATGCATCCAATCCTCCAGGTTGTGAATGCAGGACTCTGGACGCTTTTGGGCGCCAAACTTTTCAGGCTTCCATGCTTTCAGCTAGGATCAGTTCATATATACTGTATATGGGAATGTTCCTCAAGGAAGTTACAGGAGATTTGGAGCTTATGAGCCCATTTCTCCCAGATGAAAAGAGACAAGACTTTTTCTTGCTCTAGTTAAGCATGCTCAAGATGTCTCCAAGTTTGTAAATTGTGCAGCCTTTGACTTCTTTGAATGCATCATCAGAACCTCTGCTATTGCCATTGGCGCACGACGGATTGCCTGGCTTCAGGCATCAGACTTGGAGACTTGGGTACAGGACAAGTTAGGCAACATTTCTTGCACGGGAGAGAATCTCTTCGGCAAGAACTGGCAGGAAAAGGCTAATTAGTTAGATGCTGACAATACTACTCTTGATAGATTGTCAAAATCTACAGCCACTCCAGCCAAAAAGAAGTCTTATAAAAAACCCTCTTTCAGCAAAAAGAGGAAATTTTATCCTTTCTATACCCAGCAGAGTCAATCTCAGGGTCAGGTTGCCCAAAAGGGACAAACTAGATAGCAAAAGAAGCCAAAAGGACCCAGAGCCCAACCAGCTCGGCAGGTTCAGCCCCCTCAAGGGCTTTGACTCCTTCCTAGAGAGCTTAGCCTTCCTGCCTCTGAGGGGTCCCCAACCCCTCCAATATCCCTGGCAGGTTATGCCACTTTGCCAACAGATGGCATCAGATAACAGCAGAAGACTGGACTTTGTCCATTGTAGGAGAAGGGTACAAGCTTCATTTTCACAGCATGCCCCCTCCTACAATTCTAAAGCAATTCAATTCTCAAACCTCCGCAAACAATCAGATCACAAGGTCTCAACACTTCTTGCCCAAGGGGCAATAGAGGAGGTACCCATTCTTCAACGGGGTGCAGGGTTCTACTCCCCCTATTTTCTTATTCCAAAGAAAACAGGAGGACACAGACCCATTTTAGACCTCAGAGAATTGAACAAATACCTGTTTCGAGAGAAGTTCAAAATGATTTCTCTAGGAACTCTTCTGCCATACCTTCAAAGCCAGGATTGGCTTTGCTCTCTAGACTTAAAGGATGCATACACTCACATTCTGATCCATCCAGATCACATGAAATTCTTATGATTCCTTTTCAGGGGAAAACATTTCCAGTACAGGGTTTTTCCCTTTGGTCTAGCTTCAGCACCAAGGGAATTCACAAAATGCATGGCAGTAGTAGCTGGGGATATTCGTCTTCCCTTACCTTAGATGACTGGCTCATTCGAGCCCCTACAGTTGCAGAGGCCAGCACTGCACTGTCTCGCACAATGCAAATCCTCCAATGCGAATACTTGGGGTTGGTAATAAACTTCCCAAAATCCCAACTTGTTCCTTTCCAATGCCTGGAATTCATTTGAGCCTGTCTAGATACCAGACAGGCAAGGGCTTTCCTTCCACAGGCCCGATGTCTTCGCATAATGCAACTAGCTTCTCAAGCAGCAGGGAAATCCTCCCTAACTGCTCGAGAGCTACTGCAGTTGCTGGGACATATGGCATTCACGGTTCATGTAGTCCCATATGCTCGCCTCCACGTGCGAGCAGCTCAGTGGACCCTATTCACACAGTGGACACAGGCCACAGGTCATTTATCGGACAAAATAATAAACTCTCAACGACTAATTTTGTCCCTCCAATGTGGCAATCCCTAGAAAATCTGACAATGGGGTCTCCTTTTCATCAACCCCTTTTTCAGGCCACCCTAATAGATGCATCGCAGGTAGGTTGGGGAGCACACCTGAATCATCTCTCTACCCAGGGAACCTGGACTCCACAGGAGGCTGGTCTACACATAAACCTCCTGGAATTAAGAGCAATCTATTTAGCTCTTTGAGTATTCCACGCCCACCTCAGCTACAAGACAATCCTAGTCCAGACGGACAATCAAGTAGCAATGTTCTATGTGAACAAGCAAGGCGGGACAGGCTCTGTCATTATGCAACGAAGCTTTATGACTGTGGGCCCTCAAATTCACCTTCTAGTGGTCTATCTTCCAGGCATTCAAAACCTTTGGGCAGACAAACTCAGTCAAGTACTGCTGCCTCACAAGTGGTCCCTCCACTTGGACCAGGTGGCAAAGATATTTCATCTCTGGGGCACTCCAGACATAGACCTCTTTGCAAGTCCACTGAATGCCAAACTTCCCCGGTTCTGTTCCAGGATTCCAGCTCACAATTGTCAGACAAGGGATGCCTTCCTCCTTCACTGGGGTCAGGGATTCCTTTATGCCTTCCCACCCATTCCCCTCATCCCCAAAACACACTTCAAACTTCAGAGAGACAGGGGTCGCATGATTCTCATAGCGCCACGATGGCCACACCAAGCGTGGTATCCCCTGCTTCTACATCTCTCTCAAGCTGCACCTCTGGAGTTAGGGCATGCTCCATATCTCCTTTCCCAAGAGAACGGGATGCTATGGCACCCAAATCCCCAGTCCCTGCATCTCATGGCCTGGTTGCTGAAGGCTTAGACCTCCAGGCTTTGAACCTGTCCCAACAGGTAAAGGATATCCTTCATGCTTCTAGGAAACTTTCCACAAGAAGATCTTATGCCTTCAAGTGGAAACTTTTTATTATATGGTGCTCCAAGAGGGGTTTAACCCCCTTGGCATACCCTTAGGATCGATACTAGAGTATCTCCTTCACTTATCGAATTCTGGTCTAAAGACCAATTCGGTAAGAGTCCATCTTAGTGCAATTGCAGCTTCTTATAAGCCTCTGAATGGACAACCAATTTCCTCTCATCCACTCATATCCAGATTTATGAGAGGTCTTCTATTAACCAAACCTCCCATTAAGCCACTACCGGTGTCATGGGATCTAAATCTAGTTCTCGGGCAGCTCATGAAGCCGCCTTTTCAGCCTTTAGCCTCTACAACCCTTAGGTTTTTGACCTGGAAGGTCATCTTCCTAATTGCAATCACCTCTGCACGTCACATTAGTGAACTGCAAGCTTTAGTGGCTAATCCTCCTTATACTAGGTTTCACCATGATAAGGTTGTTCTTAGAACTCATCCACACTTTATGCCAAAGGTGGTTTCGCCTTTTCATTTAAATCAATCAATTTATCTTCCTGTGTTTTTTCCGAGGCCTCACGCCTCTAATGCAGAAAGAAACTTTCATACTTTGGATTGTAAAAGGGCCTTAGCCTTTTACCTACAGAGAACCCAGCAACATAGAATGTCCTCGCAACATTTTCTAGCTTTTGACCCTAGTCATTTGGTACAACCGGTCTCCAAAAGAATTTCATCTAAATGGATTGCCCCATGCATATCCTTTACTTATGAGAGTAAGGGTCTTCCTCTTCAGAACCATGTCACAGCTCATAACATGAGAGCCATGGCAACTTCCATGGCTAATCTCCACTCTGTGTCTATCGATGACATTTGTCGAGCAGCCACCTGGGCTTCGGTACACACCTTCACAGCCCACTACTGCCTGGATAAAACCTCCCGTCGGGATGCCTTCTTTTGGCCAAGCTGTTCTTCAAAATCTCTTTCTGACCTAATTCAACTCCTACCCACCAACCCTGGTGGAATGCCAGAAATCCATTGGAGGAAGTATTCCCACCTTTCCAGGATGGCCCCTTCCTGGGGCTATCTCCCTGGCATCTTCAGCTAGGGAGTCCCCATATGTGAAGACTACATTCTTGCTTGTTCCTGGAGATAGCGTAGTTACTCACCTGTAACAGGTGTTCTCCGGGAATAGCAGGAATTTAGTCTTCACAACCCACCCACCTCCCCTAGGAGTTGTCTCTCTATCTCTTTGTCTCTTTCCTCTTTCCTCTCTCCCTCTATCCTTTTCACTCAGCTACAAACTTGAGTGAAAAGGGACAATTGGAAAGGTGGGAAGGCAGTGCGCATGTGCTGAGGGATGCTTCCAAAAGCTTTCCTATTGGACGCTGGGGAGTGTTCCCGCGCAGGCTCCATCGGTACCAACGATACTCATATGTGAAGACTAAATTCCTGCTGTTCCCGGAGGTCACCTGTTACAGGTGGGTAACTACGCTTTATGTGCTCTATATATGCAGAGTGTAGCGTGATTGGAGCACACCTGTTCTTTTTTTAATCATATGATGTTGGGTATCGTGTATAGCAGTTTGTCAGATTTATGATGAGTGAAAAAAATTGAACAGCGAATTTGCATTAAATTCTGCCAGAAACTTGGAGATTTGTACCGAGACTTATGAGAAGTTACAGCAAGTGTATGGCAATGAATGCATGAGTCATGCTCGAGTTTGACTAGTACAAATGTTTCCAAGAGGGCTGCCAAAGTGTTGACTTAATCACAAAAGTTTCTCCACTTAGTACCGATTTAAATCGCATTATCAAGCGACATGAAAATGTGCTACAGAGTATTCCAGGCTTGGAGAATAAAAAGGTCCGCTGTGTGTGGCAACGCCATAAAAACCTAAAAGAATTATTGAGTCCAGCACTGTTGCCACCTTTAAAAACATCTGAAATTGAGGACACTTTGGGCCACCGAAGATGTGGAGATTGCAACATTTGCCATATCACGACAGATATGACTGAATTTGAATATCACGGTAGACGGTACACGCTGAAACATCGAACCTCGTGTAGTTCAACCCATGTAGTGTATTGTATTCAATGCCCTTGTGGTCTCCTGTATGTGGGGAAGACCACTAGAATGTTGAAAATACGTATGAATGAGCACAAAAGTAGGCTTAAATGCCAGAAACGAGAAGCCCCAATTGTCGATCATTGTTTACAATATTCACATGCTTTTGATAATTTACGTTGCTTTTGCATTGATCAAATTAATACTGCTTGGCGGGGAAAATCACTAGATCAAACACTACTGTGGCGGGAACAAAGATGGATACATTGGCTAAATTTGGTTTCTCCTAATGGCCTGAATGTGAGGGTGGAATGGGAAATCTGTACTTAGTATTATATGAGGGCCAATGGCACGGAGACGTCACCACCGTAGCCTTTTAAATTTCCCGTATGGGACTTCACTCCACATGCGTGGCGTTGAAAAAGCTGGTAGAGAATAGACTGCTAAGAAAAGATTTTGAGATTTACCATCATTGAATCGTTTAAAAAGGTATGTTGCCCTACGTATTAGTATCGATAAAAACTTGAAACAGAACTCAGAGAATGTAGATTTATTGGATTGCATTACAGTGCTTTCAAGTCAAACCCCTGAAGAAACCAATCTGGTGAAACACAAATAGAGCGCCATTGGTAGCGTTGGGAATGACAACGACAAAGCTAAGCACTATTCTTTTGTTTACGCGATCCTGTATCAAATTTGAGATTTACGTTTAAAAGATAGAGATTGAGTCTAAAACACTACTTCTTATGACTAGACACAACAGGTCATTGATGCAAAAATAGGCTCCAAACGATCAGCCTATGGCAGTTCTGGGAACCTCGAGTCTGAGACCCTGTTAGTCATTTAAAAAAAACATCTTGAACAAGTTGGTTCGACAAATGTGTTTGTAACTAAATATTTAATTCAGAGTATTATATTTTTATTGACAATAATCGCTCTGATATAAGTTGACTAAAATAGATTTGTGAGGCACAAAGTGTTGACAATGACAAATGTTTTGGAAGACCATCCACGAGCAGGAATGAAGACAGTTGAAGCAGTGCTGGCTGCAATGTGCTCAAATCATTGATTATCAGGGAGTTTGCTGAAGACATGGACATCAGTTGCGGGTTGGTGCAGTCCATTCTTACTGTCGATTTGGGTATAAGACCTGTCTGCAAAATTCATGCCAGAACTCCTGTCCCCTGTCCAAAAAGATGATTGACTGGCTGCAGCCAGGAAGTTGTTGGAATGTGTTGGAAATGACTCAGATTTCATCAGAAAGATTTATTTATTTATTTATTTATTTATTGAAAAGTATTTCTAAACCGTCTTATCATAAAAATCAAGGCGGTGTCACAACAATACAATCAGATGAAGTGCTGGGGGGGTCATGTAGTGTAGGAGGAATAGTGTGGGGGGGGGTCGTGCAAGAGGAGTAGAGTGCGGGGGGGGGAGTTCATGCAGTGGGGGCAGTGATGTGGAGTGCGTGTGGGGAGGGGGATTCTAGATTAGGGTGGGCTATGTACAGTGTGCGCTATAATACAGCATGTTCTATAATACAAGGTACTGTCCAGATAGGGCTTGAGCTAGATCCTGTGCCGATACCACAATCTCTTGTCGGTGTCTTACAATCTCTCGTCGGGGTCTTTGTTGATCAGACTGTTGTTGATTTACGTGATGTGTCCATAAGTTCTATGAAAAGAGTTGTCCTTCAGTGTTTGCGGAAGTCTTTGAGGTCCGTTGTCGATCTCAGACATCTGGGAGGGAGTTTCAGATGGTTGGGCGTGCGCCAGGGAGAGGGCTCTCTCTGTGGTGTTCCTTTCGTGTTTTTCTGAAGTCTTTTGGTGGTGTTGACTCTGTTGGAGGTTCCTTTTCTTCTCGGGCGGGTGCTGGTGTCTGGCTGAATGAGGGTGTGCAGGCTGTTTGCTGAATGTGGTGCTTGATTTTGGAATTATGTTCATTATTGTTTTGTATGATACGTGAGGCTGATTGGGAGCCAGTGTAGATCTTTGAAACCAGTGTAATGTGTTCATGTCTTGTTGAGCCAGAATTTATGCGTGCGGCGGTGTTTTGGGCTAGTTGGAGCGGTTTGAGAGTGTGCTTTGGTAGGCCAAGGTAGATGGGGTTGCAGAAGTCCAATAATGGGGTGATGAGCGCTTGGCATACTGTGCGGAAAGTGTCTGCGTCGAGGGGGGTTTAAGCGTCTGATGATTCTCATTCTATAGTATGCATTCTTGACCGTTTGTTGTTTGACGTGAGACATGAGATTGTGTTGTTGTCAGGGTTACTCCCAGGTATCTTACTTCGGATTTCATTGGAATGGTTGTGTCTGCTATTTTGATGTCCGGTGGGTGAATGAAGTCGGGGTTGCGAGTGATTATTGGGCCTCAGTCTTGCTGTAGTTGATTGAGGAGGTTGTTGTTTCGTGCACCAGTTTGTCATTTGCGTTTAGGCAGTCAGTTATTCTATTGTAGTCTGGTTATCGGTTGAGATAGGTGTGTATATCATGATATCGTCTGCATAGATGTGTATGAATGTTTGTTCGCTTTCAGGATGTCGCATATTGGCTGGATGTATATTTGAAACAGAAGGGCCGAGAGGGCGGATCCTTGAGGTACTCCTTTGGCGGATTTTTATGGGTTGAGAGGTGTTGTGGCTATCTTGACTTGTAGCTGCCTGTCGGTGAGGTAGGATTGGAACCATTTTAACGTGGTACGTGAAGCCCAATTTTCTTTAGTCTTTCCAGGAGGGTTGGGTGGTCACTGTGTCGAAGGCGGAGGAGATGTCGACGAAGATCATAAGGATGCCTTTAGTGTTGTTGTCTATGACTCTGATGATGTTGTCTATGAGGTAGATCAGCAGTGTTTCGACTCCATGTTGGGGGCGGAAGCCGTGCTGGTTGTCGTCTAGAGGAGCCATGGTTGTCAATATGTTCCTGAAGTTGTTGTTGCACTGCTTTTTCTATGATTTTGCACAGGAAAGGTATGCTGGATATTGGTCTGTATGTGCGGGGTTGCTCTTGTCGAGGGTTGTTTCTTCGGTATTGGGCGTACTGTAGCCAGTTTTAGTTGAGCTGGCAGGAGGACCCTGGGTGAGGGAATTGAGCACAATGGTCGTGTATGATGTGGATGAGGCTTGATTTGGTGGCCTTTATCCATGATACTGGGCAGGGGTCCGGTTGGGGGCGGTGCTTGTTCTGATTGCTGAGATGATGCGGGAGAGCTTGCTCATGTGAGGGAGGGTAGAAGGCGTCCCATGTCTTAGGGTATGAATTAGGCCTGGTTGAAGAGCTGGTTTCAGTTGGTTCTGTGGAGTGAAAATTTGTCTTTGATGTGATCAGCAAATTTTTGCGGGTCTATTTGTATTTTCCTCCTCAGTTTTCTGCTCCTTTGTGAGGATTTTCACTATATCGAAGAGCTCCCTGGGTTTTGTTTATGGAGGTGTTGATCATGTTGGTGTGGTATTCTTTCTTGGATTGGTTGATGTGTCGGTGTTATAGTCTTTGGTTTGTTAGGTATATCTGCTGGTTTTCTGGTGTCTTGGATTTTCTCCATCTCCGTTCCATCCTTCTGAGTTCTCTTTTCTTTTGTCGTATGGTTGAGGAGTACCAGGGCTTGTGTTGTCTTGTTGTTGCAGTGTTCCTCTGGTCTGGTAACAGTGGCTGTGGCGACGTTGGATATTGTGTTGTTCCAGTTGATAATTTGAGTCTCCAGGTTGTCGTTTCTGTTGACAGTTGATTTAACGTGTCCAGTAGGAAGGTGTCTCGTCGAATTCTTGAATCGCCTTTGTGTGTGGGAAAATGTTGGTTTGTTTCGTTGTGGTTGTCTTTTTGAAGTTGCAGTGTGATCTTGATTATGTGGTGGTCTGACCAGGGGACTGGGGTGACGGAAGGAGTTGAGATTAGACCTCTTGAAGTTAGGGAGTTGGTTGCGAATATGAGGTCTGGTGTAGATCCGTTGCCTGTGTGTAGGGGCGTTGATGATTTGGGTGTATTGAAGTGATGTCATTGCTTGGAGGAAGGCATCGGGCATCTCTGGTGTTGGTGGTCTTGAGGTTGAAGTCACCTAGCATGAGGGTGGGTTTGGTTAGTTGTCTATGAGGGCGCATGCTGTTTCAAGCGCGTTGCTGCCAGTTCATCAGGAGGGGCTCGGGGTGCTCTGTAAGTTAGGCAGAGTGCCATGTGTTTGTTCATGATGCTGGAGCGTGTTGCTTTGTGGTGTAGCGGTGGAGCTGTGTGTTTGAATTCAGGTTTTTTCTTTGCGATTCTAAGTACCCCTCCTCCACGTTTGTGGGTGCGTGGGCAATTGTAAGCTGTGTGGCTGTCTGGTACTAATTGATTGAGTAGAACTGTGTCGGTAGTATTGAGCCAGGTTTCTGTAACGCAGAGAATGTCTGGTTGGTGGTCTTCTATGTGGTCTGCTAGTGTGTGTATCTTGTTGCATATGGACCTCGCGTTTATGAGTTGTATGGCAGTTTGCTCTGTTGTGTTGTGTGAATCATGAATCATGGGTTTATAGTTATGACCTGGACTCTAAGGTTCAATCCTCACAATGGAGGACTCCAGACTCTCCTAGACGCAAGAAAGTCTGCCAGGTGATGAACAATGTCAAGGTCATACTCGGTTTTCTTTGATTACCAGGCTATTGTTCATCATAAGTATGCTTGAAAAGGCCAAACCATCAATAAGGAGATAAGGAGTTACTACATCCAAGTTCTGACTTGTTTGAGAGATGCAGTTTGTCGTAAGAGGCAGAGTTACACAGTAATGGTGAGTGTGTGTGTGTGGGGGGGGGGGGGGGTTTCATCACATTAATGCCCCAGCTCGCGCATCCCATCTTGTCCAGCAGTTCTTGGCTAAACACCAAATTTAGCACTCACCTGACCTTGTACCCTGTGACTTTTTTTTTTCTTGTTTCCAAAACTGAAATTACCACTGAAAGGAAGGAGATTCAATGACTTGGAGACCATTAAGCAAAATTCGACACAGCAGCTTCATAGCATAATGAGAGGCATTCCAAAATTGTTTTCAGCAGTGGCAGGAACGCTGGAGAAAGTCTGAAGGGGACTACTTTGAAGGAGACCGAGTGCAATAACTGTCAGTGTTTATACTACTTGTGTTATTCAAATCTCTATACTTTTTGATTGCACCTTGTATATTGCATCCATCACATGCGCTTAATCTAATTCTAATCTAATTTGGCATGATCGTCCTTCAGTAAAATCATGTTGCCTTGGATGATGCAACCCATCGAACTCTAGAAAGTCCACTATTCTTTCTTTTAGAAGCATCTCCATTATATTTCCCACCACAAAGGTAAGGCTTTCCAGCCTATAGTTTGTCACCTCTTCTTGTTACCACTTTTGTGAAGATATATTACATCAGTCCTCTATTCTTGTGGTACCTTTTGATGACAGATGCTGCTTCCATGGTGTGGTTATGCATTCTAGTGTTGCCACTTTAAGCCAGAGCTCGACAAATCCCAGGTGCTAGGTCACTATGGCAACTATAAATTGAACCCTGGTGCTTGAAATTTCATTGCCCCCCCCCCTCCCTGAGCCTTCACCCATTCCGTTTCTACTTGCTCTCCTCCCCAGCCATCATCCGATCTATCTTACCATTTGCCATGCTGTTCACTGCTGCACAGTGATTTCTCTGCATGTAGTTCGAGTCGCATAGCTCTGCATGTAGTTCAAGTCACACAGTGCATGAAGTTTGCTGATCTCGCAGTTTCAAATCTCATGAGATCAACAAACTTTCTGCACCATGCAGTTTGAGCTACATGGAGAGCTGATTGTGGTGCAGCAGCGAGCACTGCGGCAAATGGTGAGATAGATCAGATAACAACTGGCCGAGGAAAGCAAGTAGAGAGAAACAGATCTGATCATGGCTGGTAGAGGGGGGAAATGAGAGAGATTGTTTTGCTTTGCGTATTACCAGGCCATGGTGATATGTGAAGCAAAAAAGGAAGTTGCCTTGGATACAGCTATAAAGGATCACCACTATACTGCTCACAATGTTCTAATTGGAGCTGATGAGAAGGGGAGGGGAAGAAGGGTTGCTACCTTCTGGTTGGCACTGTCTAATGGCATGTTAAGGACCTGTTTTATTAAGTTTTTTCTTTTCCCATAGAAATCGGGAAAACAATAAATCAGGCCCTTAAAGGAGCTGCAGTGCACCTTGTGGGGGATGGGGAGCACTGTGACCGAGGTCTTAGAGGCTGGCTCCTAAGTGTTTAACCTGTGTCCTGGATTCCAATAAAATTTGTCAAGGCCTACTTTAAGCTATAGATGAGATTTACACTGAGAAATGTTTACTAAGAGTAGCAGAGAGCGTGTGGAAATGCAGAGAATCCCACAGAATTGTATTCCATGCCTCTCATCCAGAGCATAGCTTGGAGGATGTATTTTGCATGTGTGCTATGATTTTGTGGTAATTAACTACAAACTTTGCTCCATTCATTCACTATACCAAAAACACTGTGTTCGAAGAACAGGTCTCAGACTAGTACGGGGAGGAATCTTGTGAGGCAAAGCCCCTAAACACCAATCCCCTTCTTTGCATCAAGGACCTGTAATTTCCTCCTTTATTTTGTAATTCAAAACTTTCTATCAATGTCACTTAATGTTGCAAGAACCAGCTTTCGTTTATCACTTTTGACATTCTGCTGCAAAATCAAACTTTCTTCACACTGTAGTCGTGCTTAACACTTGCAGTAATAAAAAGTAATAGCTGGAAATGCTTATCTTAAAGTCAGAACTTGAATCCCAACGCAAATCATTAGCGCTTGTGCGTTTCACCGTGCAAGCGGTTTCATCGGGGGAATCTAATTCGATGACGACATGCAGCTTCTTCATAGTATTATCTAAAAACAGACTTGCACGGCACGGCATTTATCATGACGTGCACGTGCACGGCATTTATCATGAGTGTTGCCGCAGCTTTTGATAAGTGCTGTGCATGTCTGTTTTTAGATAATACTGTGAAGAAGCTGCATGTTGTCATCGAATTAGATTCCCCTGATGAAAACACTTGCACGGTGAAACGCACAAGCGCTAATGATTTGCGTTGAGATTCAAGTTCTGACTTTAAGATAAGCATTTCCAGCTATTACTTTTTATTACTGCAAGTGTTAAGCACGACTACAGTGTGAAGAAAGTTTGATTTTGCAGCAGAATGTCAAAAGTGATAAACGAAAGCTGGTTCTTGCAACATTAAGTGACATTGATAGAAAGTTTTGAATTATAAAATAAAGGAGGAAATGACAGGTCCTTGATGCAAAGAAGGGGATTGGTGTTTAGGGGCTTTGCCTCACAAGATTCCTCCCTGTACTAGTCTGAGACCTGTTCCTCGAACAACACAGCGTTTTTGGTATAGTGAATGAATGGAGCAAAGTTTGTAGTTAATTGGCATTTCGATTGCTCTGATAAACCCCGCTAGACGAGAGATGATTTTGTGGTAAACATTTGCACAAATATTTTTAGGTAATCCATTCTTCCTTAGAGGAGAAGCTCTTCAGGTACACTATATCTCCAGGAACAAGCAGGAATGTAGTCTTCACATATGGGTATCGTCGGTACCGATGGAGCCTGCGTGGGAACGCTCCCCAGCGTCCAATAAGAAAGCTTTTGGGAGCATCCCACAGCGCCTGCGTGCTGCCTTCCCGTCTTTCTGAACTGCCCCTCTCCAGTTCTTCGTTTTCCGTGGAGCCGGCAGGTCGCAGTTCCTGTCACCGCAGAAAATATCCCATTTATTCTTTTTTTTTTGTGGTCGCGTCTGCCTTCCTTCGACGCTACACCGGTACCGCCAGTCCTTGCTTTTCTTTAAAAAAAAAAAAAAAATTTCCTGGAGTCTTCCAGCTTTTTTCTCCTCAGGTGCCACATGACATTTTGGGGCACTAGGCCCAACTTTCCTCCACAATGGAAAAACTCGCTTCGGGTTTCAAAAAGTGTTCTAAGTGTGGCGGTACCATCTCCATCACCGACACCCATGAGTGGTGCCTCAAATGTTTAGGTCCTGACCACTCTATCTCCGAGTGTGTTGCCTGTGGGATGATGTCGAAGAGGGGTCGGCAAAACCGAGCTGCTATACTCAGCACCCTTTTTCTCTCCGATGCAGCATCTGTGGCCTCAACATCTTCCAGGGCTTCGTCTTCCTCCCATGGATCTCAGGTAACTAAACATAAATCTAGCCGGTCCTCAAAGGGTAGATCTCCTAAGTATCGAGATGCCTCTGGCGTTGCCCTTGAGGGACTCACACCGGCAAAATTGCCCTGGCGGGAGGCTTCAGTTTCCAAAGCATCATCGGGGCTCCAGGATGTTCTCGAAGCCCCAACCTCGGCAGAACTATTGGTGCCATGCTCTGGGGTACCGGCCGCTTTGTCCGGTACCGATACCCAGGTTTCTGGCTATTGAACGCAGTCTGGCGGCTCTTCTCTCGGCATCAATGCCCCCGAAACCGCTTCTGACAATTCAACCGGTACCGGCTCCTACATCGGTACCGGGGCCAATTGCATCGACGTTGGAAGGTGGACTACCGGTACCGACACATGCTGTGCCCTCCGGTACGTCGGTACCAGACCCTGTCGATACCGACTTCGATCGGTACCAGTATCGTGCGCTGCACGATTACCCGGACAGGAGATACTTTGAATCCTCGGACGCGTCTGAAGACTCTGACAGCTCTGTCGATACCAGAGTATTTCTTCCTGAGGATGCTTCCTCTCCTAAACGTAGGATGTCTCTTCCAGAGGATATATCCTTCCAGGATTTTATCCGGGATGTGGCTCGAGGTCTTTCCATCACAGTGGTTCCTGAAACAGAGCCTAGGGCAAAGGAATTGGAGATTCTACAGTATCTTAAAGCTCCCAAAGAGGCAGCTACTTTGCCTAGTCATGAGATCTTACATGATCTCATGCTAAGGATGTGGGAAACACCTCTCACCACTTCTCCTCATTCTCATAGGCTCGATACTATGTATCAAGTCTCTCCTTGTCCTGGATTTCAAAAAACTCAGCTGATTCCACCACCATGGAATGGTGGGGCAGCTATGAGAAGGATCAAGAGTGCAAAAAGACATGCATCTAATCCTCCAGGACGCGAATGTAGAACTCTTGATGCTTTTGGGCGTTGAACCTTCAAGGCCTCTGTGCTTTCTGCCAGGATTAGTTCCTACATTTTATATATGGGAATGTTCCTTAAGGAAGTTACAGGAGATCTAGAGCTTATGAGCCCTCTCCTTCCTGATGATAAGAGACAAGCTTATCTTGCACTTATCAAACATGCTCAGGATGTTTCCAAATTCGTAAATTGTGCAACTTTTGATTGTTTTGCGTGCATAAGCAGAACCTCTACTATTGCCATAGGTGCACGTAGGATTGCCTGGCTCCAGGCATCTGACTTGGAACTTTGGGTACAGGACAAACTGGGAAATATTCCTTGCACAGGAGAGAATCTCTTTAGCAAAAATTGGCAAGAGAAAGCTTATGAGTTAGATGCTGATAATGTCACCTTGGATAGATTACCAAAATCTACAGCTGATCCTGCT
This sequence comes from Ichthyophis bannanicus, assembly GCA_033557465.1. Taxonomy (NCBI): domain Eukaryota; kingdom Metazoa; phylum Chordata; class Amphibia; order Gymnophiona; family Ichthyophiidae; genus Ichthyophis; species Ichthyophis bannanicus. Next base: position 86,586,439 of record CM066034.1, on the reverse strand, counting down.
AGGAAAAAGTCCTACCAAAAAACATTCTTCACTAGAAAGAAAACGTTCTACCCTTCCTATACCCATCAAGGGCATCGTTCAGGTCAGTCTGCCCAAAAGGGTCAGCAGCAACCTAAACAAAGAAAAACATAAGAACATAAGATATGCCATACTAGGCCTCAACCGACTCAGCAGACTCAGCCTCCACAGGGGCTTTGACTCCCATCTAGAGAACTTTGTCTTCCTGGCCCTGAACGGGCCAGAGCCTTCCACCATTCCAGGGAGGTTATGTTATTTTGCCCCCAGATGGGGGCAGATAACAACAGAAAGTTGGACTCTGTCCATTGTAAGAGAGGGATACAAGCTTCACTTCCTCAGCATGCCCCCTCCTACAATGGTAAGACAGTTCAATTCTCGGTCCTCTCTCAACTCCCAGTTAGATCACGAGGTCAGTCTGCTTCTTGCCCAAAGTGCAATAGAAGAAGTACCCATCCATCAACAGGGCGCAGGGTTCTATTCCCCCTTTTTCCTTATTCCTAAGAAAACAGGAGGGCACAGACCCATTTTGGACCTCAGAGAGTTGAACAAATTCCTGTTCAAAGAGAAATTCAAAATGATTTCTCTGGGAACTCTACTGCCATACCTTCAGAGTCAGGACTGGCTTTGTTCTCTATATCTCAAGGATGCTTACACTCATGTTCTCATCCATCCAACACACCGAAGATTTCTTCGCTTTCTATTTCAAGGGAAGCACTACCAATACAGAGATGTTCCTTTTAGCCTGGCCTCGGCACCAAGTGTGTTCACAAAATGCATGGCTGTGGTGGCAGCATTTCTCCGCACCCTAAAAATATTCGTCTTCCCTTACTTGGACGATTGGCTCATTCGAGCTCCATCAGAGCTAGAGGCCAGGGTTTCTCTATCTCGCACAATGCGTATCCTTCCTGCGTAAACTTCCCAAAATCCAACCTAGTTCCCACTCACTCTCTAGAGTTCATAGGATCCCTGCTGGATACCAGACAGACAAGGGCCTATCTTCCACAGTTCCGCTGCCTTCGCATTGTGCAGTTAGCTTCCCAAGCAATGCTAAAGTCTCACCTCACTGCTCGGGAAATGTTACAATTGCTAGGCCACATGGCATCCAACGTGCATGTGGTCCCTTATGCCCGCCTCCATATGAGGGCAGCCCAGTGGACTCAATCCACACAGTGGACTCAGGCATCAGGTTGCCTGTCAGACAAAATAACAACCTCAGATCGTCTTATTTTGTCTCTCCAATGGTGGCGGTCACCCCACAATCTCTTGGTGGGGTCCCTTTTTCAGCAACCCCCACCTCAAGTAACTAACAGATGCCTTACAGGTGGGTTGGAGAGCCCATTTGCAAGGCCTCTCTATCCAGGGTACCTGGACTCCACAGGAGACCGATCTACACATCAATCTCCTAGAGCTCAGAGCAGTCTTCCTTGCTCTTCGAGTGTTTCACACCCAGCTCAGCTACAAAACTGTCCTAATTCAAACGGACAACCAGGTAGCCATGTTCTGTGTGAACAAGCAGGGCGGAACAGGCTCTGTCGCTCTGCAACGAAGCTTTGCGACTTTGGGCCCTCGCCAGAGAGCATCAGATTCATCTCTTTGCAGTGTATCTTCCAGGCATTCAAAACTCTTGGGCAGACAGACTCAGTCAAGTTCTGCTTCCACGCGAATGGTCCCTCCATGCAGACCAGGTGACCAAAATTTTCCAATTTTGGGGAACCCTGGACATAGACCTCTTTGCAAGTCCGCTGAATGCCAAACTTCCCCGGTTCTTTTCCAGAATTACGGCTCAGGGTTGTCAGGCCAGGAATGCCTTCCTCCTCCATTGGGGTCAGGACTTCCTTTATGCCTTCCCACCCATTCCCCTAATTCCCAGAACCCTTTTCAAGCTTCAGAGAGACAGAGACTGTATGATTCTCATAGCCCCACATTGGCCACGACAAGTGTGGTACCCTCTGCACTTACATCTCTCTCAAGCTCCATCTCTGGAGCTAGGGTCTGCTCCAGATCTCCTATCCCAGGAGGACGGGATGCTGTGGCATCCCAATCCCCAGTCTCTACATCTCAGGGCCTGGTTGCCGAAAGCCTAGAACTTCACGGTCTTAACCTTTCTCAGCAAGTAAAGGATATCCTTTATGCTTCCAGAAAACCATCCACAAGACGCTCTTATGCTTTCAAGTGGAAAAGGTTTACCATATGGTGTTCGCAGAAAGGTCTTAACCCTTTTGCAATACCTCTGGAATCATTACTGGAATATCTCCTTTATTTGTCTAATGCAGGGCTTAAGACCAATTCAGTGAGAGTTCATTTGAGTGCTATTGCAGCTTCCCTCAAACCTTTAAATGGGCAACCTATTTCCTCTCATCCTATCATAGCGAGATTTGAGAGGCCTTCTTTTAACTAAACCTCCTCTTAAGCCACCACCGGTGGCATGGGATTTAAATCTGGTTCTTGGCCAGCTCATGAAGCCGCCTTTTGAACCATAGCTACTACCTCATTAAAATTCCTTTACTGGAAGGTTATTTTTCTTATTGCAATCACATCAGCACGTCACATTAGTGAGTTGCAAGCATTGGTGGCTGATCCCCCTTATACAAGGTTCCATCATGATAAGGTAGTCCTTAAGACTCATCCTCGCTTTATGCCAAAGTTGGTTTCACCTTTTCATTTAAACCAAGCTGTTTACCTTCCTGTTTTTTTTTCCCAAGGCCTCATGCCTCTAATGCAGAAAGGAATCTTCATACTTTGGACTGTAAAAGAGCTTTGGCCTTTTACTTGCAAAGAACACAGCAACATAGAAAGTCCTCTGAACTCTTTGTTGCTTTTGATCCTAGTCATTTAGGACTTCCAGTCTCCAAAAGGACCCTGTCCACCTGGATTGCACAGTGTATATCTTTTGCCTATCAGGGCAAGAACCTTCCTCTTGAAGGACATGTCACAGCTCACAATGTGAGAGCCATGGCAGCCTCTGTGGCTCACCTTCACTCTGTGTCTATCGACGACATCTGTCGAGTAGCTACCTGGGCCTCGGTTCATACCTTCATAGCCCATTACTGCTTGGACAAAGACTCCCGCCGGGATGCCTTGTTTGGTCAGGCTGTTCTTCAACACCTGTTCCATACTTAATCAACTCCTACCCACCAGCCCTGGTAGGATGCCAGAGATCCATGGGGGGAAGTGGAGCCCTTTCAAAAGGGCACACAACTTCTGGGGCTTCTCCCTGGCATCTGTAGCTAGGCAGTCCCCCGTATGTGAAGACTACATTTCTGCTTGTTCCTGGAGATAGCATAGTTACTCACCTGTAACAGGTGATCTCCGGGAACAGCAGGAATTTACTCTTCACAACCCGCCCACCTCCCCTAGAAGTTGTATCTCTCTGTCCCTCTCTCTCTCTCTCTCTCTTTGTCTCAGCTATAAACTCAACTGGAGAGAGGCAGTTGGGAAAGGCGGGAAGGCAGCACGCAGGCGCTGTGGGATACTCCCAAAAGCTTTCCTATTGGACACTGGGGAGCATTCCCGCGCAGGCTCTGTCGGTACCGACGATACCCATATGTGAAGACTAAATTCCTGCTGTTCCCGGAGATCACCTGTTACAGGTGAGTAACTATGCTTTGTTTTCTAAAGCACAGCAGCAAAAGAGTGACAGTGCTCTATAATACTCTTAGGTGGTGCTCACTTCTGCTCTCTAGTGTTCTAGCAGCTCTGATAAATGCTTTCAGCTGATCTGGTCATTAAGGGAATAATTTTAAAAGGCATTTTTGTGTGTAAAATACGATAATTTTATAACGGGTTTCTTAACTTGTGTGGCAATTTTCAAAAGTGTGTATGTGTATGTTCATTCCCTTTTGACAGTTATTGCAGAAGTACATGCACATCTTTGCACTTGTTAAATAAATTTCTTAGCTTTATAAGATATGCAAGTATGCACATAAAAACAAGTTAAGAAATTTGTGCATGTTAAATAGCAAGCAGAAGCTCAAAAATTCTATGAGCAGAGATGCAGAGTCCTTTTGCCCTTTTTGCATTACATAAAACAGCTGCCTTTATTTTTTGTAATCTGTTTCTTTTCCTTGTGTTTTTCTATCCCCATGGCTAGCTTGGGCAACCAAGAACATGTGCAAACTCAAAAGCTGTGAAGGCAAGTGGGAAGTGCTTCCTCTGAAGCTCCCTCTCGGCTGTATTTGATAGCCAGCAGAGGCCACCACTGAAGCAGCTGATACATTTCTCACCCACTAAGCCTTTGTGTACCAACACCATGCTGCATTTCTAGTTTTGTCTATCCTGGTAGATGGGAGATTCAAACTCTCATTCTCCATGCTGAAGTGTGGAGTCAACCCTTTTCTTTCTTTATTAGATTATATTACATACATTCCAAATTTCTGTAATAGCCAAATTTACAGAAGCTTTTATTTGTTTGTTTAAAAAGGCTTTATATTCTGTGTAATACCCTAGGCAGAGTGCAGAGCAATACATAATAAATTACTTACTTTACAATACTCAAAGAAGCAAAATAACACTCAAAATCTAAAAGTAATGAAAAAAACTAACAAAAAATCAAAATAAACTAAAAATAAGCCACCTGCTCTCAAATAGTTACTTCCTAACTAAACCACTGCATATGCTTGCTTGAAAAGGTAAGTCTTAAGTCACTTCCTCAACACTTCTATATCAGATGAGGCACATCTATGCCAATAATAAATTCTCAAAACTGTTGACAAATATTGTGTTGCTACATAATTGAGACATTTAAAGACAATAAGCAAGATCTTAGAAATGATGTGCCACTTAATAGGCAGCCAATGTAGCTGTTGCAAGAAAGGCATAATATATTCAACACAATCTACTGTAGTAATAACTTGCGCAGCAGTGTTTTGCACTAATTCTGACAAATCACTTGTGGGAAAACCTAAAAACTGTTACAAGAATCAAGAGAAGATAATACATGAGTTTGCACTATTGTGCAAAAAACAATTGCCATTAAGAATGGCTTTAATCTTCAAATAATATAATCAATTTGAAAAAAGCAGCCTTAGATAATCTTTGAATACATGGGACCAGTAGTGATTGGTTATCTTAAATCAATCCTAAATCCCTAATGTGAATGGAGTCTAAAAATACCAAGTTGTCAACTTTTAACTTTACTGAAGTCGATTGAGAAGAATCCCAAGACACACATATCTCAGCATTAAGCCTGTTATGTGTCATCCAAGCTCTTAACAGTCCTGAGATATATAGATGTAGATATATTATATACTCCCCAGATCAAGGGCTTTCTGAATAGTGGAATCAGTTGGAACAAAACATTGAACATCATCAGCGTTTACCCGAAAGGCTTGCTAATCAAAGCAATATAGATGTTAAATAATTCTGATAGTGCAGATCCTTGAGGGACACCTGATAATATTGTGTGCCAGAAAATAATTTGCTAGCAGACCAACCTTGAAACTTGTGATTATGCAAAAAAGATTTAAACCAATCATATACAACACCAGCAATCCCAATCTCACAACATTTAGATAACAGCAAAATATGGTGTACTTTTGTACTTATTTTTCTGATGTATCATTATCAGCTTTCATGTATTCCCAAGCGCTCAAGATGAGAAAATATCATTAGGGTAATTTTTATACGGAGGCACCTCATGCCTTAATTTAAGGCACATACTTAGCTTTATAAAATAGGTGTAACAGGTACCTGAAAACATCTGTTAACTAGGTGCAACTTTATAAAATTACCTTTTCTATCATTAGTTTTGATTAAGGGAAAAAAAAACAACTTGGGTGAAATAACGGTTGTAAAAAGCATAATAAGCACAATATCTGTTAAACATGATTGCGATATTGCTAGGGGTAGAAATATGGTATTGAGAGCAGCTAGCAAAGACAGTTTGGAAGTGATGAAAGTAAACTGGAAAAGCATGACTCTTCCTCTGCAGATAGGGAAAGGGAATTGAAGATAGAAGTAAGAGAGGAGAGTGTGGAAGATCATATGGGTGGGACATTGGACAGATGATAGAGAAGAGGGGGGGGGGGCAGAAAACCTGGAGGGCCACAAAGGAGGGGAATGTACTATCCCCTCCCCCTGACACATTAACCCTTTTTACAGGGAGTCCCAGTATGTTGAATAACAAATACTTATTCTTTCCTCCGATGAAGCAGTTACCACATATTGATAGAAGCAAACCAGTCCAAAACATGGTATTCTCAGGCACACTTTATTCAAAGGATTCACCAATCAGGGGTGATAAGAGCCAGACCCGACAAGACCGTGTTTCGGCAATGCCTTCCTTAGGGGTTTTATAACACTGTAAATGTGGTCTTTGCACAGAGTGTGAATAAACTAATCATGTAAAGTACACTCTACCAGCTCACCAATTGCAGTTATCGTAGTGAACTACTCATATCAAACTTTCATACAAACTGTAGATAACGTCATACTGCCTCCTGCTTTCCCCGAAGGTCTCAGACTTAAAAACAATGAGTGTAATGACTAGGCTCATATGTTATAATAGCATCAATGACCTTCTTTTTTATTACCAATTAAGGGACTGCTAAGGCTTTTACTAATTAAAACTTTAAAAAACTGCTTATCTGTGTCTTGTGGTTTTATCATGAACTCTTGTCCCCTGCGTTATGATCTTTCAAAGTTGCTTCATTTATTCTGAAAGAAGCCCAACGTCGACATGAAGCTCTGCTCCCGCGTTTCACAAATTGTTTCTTCAGGGGTTAACGCTTGTAGTTTGGGACCGATTTTTATTCATGCTGATAAGCTGTGTCTTTCCATTCTTACTGAAAAAGGTTATCTAGAGCAAATATACAAGTAAATATATTTTAATAATCCGTGATATGACACTCCAACAGTGCTGCCTAACTCTATTTTCTAACTATATCCCAAAACACTAACCTCTTAATACTGATAACTAACAGAGTGCTGCCCACGTTCCACGTTCCGTGGACAGCACTCTGTTAGTTGTTATCAGTATTAAGAGGTTAGTGTTTTGGGATATAGTTAGAAAATAGTAGAGTTAGGCAGCACTGTTGGAGTGTCATATCACGGATTATTAAAATATGTTTACTTGTATATTTGCTCTAGATAACCTTTTTCAGTAAGAATGGAAAGACACAGCTTATCAGCATGAATAAAAATCGGTCCCAAACTACAAGCGTTAACCCCTGAAGAAACAATTTGTGAAATGCGGGAGCAGAGCTTCATGTCGGCGTTGGGCTTCTTTCAGAATAAATGAAGCAACTTTGAAAGATCATAACGCAGGGGACAAGAGTTCATGATAAAACCACAAGACACAGATAAGCAATTTTTTAAAGTTTTAATTAGTAAAAGCCTTAGCAGTCCCTTAATTGGTAATAAAAAAGGTGGTCATTGATGCTATTATAACATATGAGCCTAGTCATTACACTCATTGTTTTTAAGTCTGAGACCTTCAGGGAAAGCAGGAGGCAGCATGACGTTATCTACAGTTTGTATGAAAGTTTGATATGAGTAGTTCACTACGATAACTGCAATTGGTGAGCTGGTGGAGTGTACTTTACATGATTCCTTAGGGGTTTTATGGCATTTGTTATGGATTCACATTGAGGGAAAGCCCTTTTTTCCTTTACTACATCTCCTGAGGAAAGAGGAGCCGGTAGTGTAGTGTTTCAGGGGCCCATTCTGTTCTGTGTTCTCATAAGTAATACTGAACATGGTATGAAGATCTGTGATGATATCCACCCTGAAGAGCTTCAATCAACCCTGAGAAAGGCATTGTTGAAACAGTCGTGACTGGTCTGGCTCTTATCATTCCTTATTGATGAATTCTTTGAATAAAATGTGTCTTTGAGAATGCCATGTTTTGAACTGGTTTGTTTGTATTCTTTCCTCTCCATGTTATCTGGAAGGTAATGCAAAAAAAAATTGATAAACTGACTTTTAAAGTTGCCGATGAAACAAATATCCAGGATAGACAGTTTAATAAGAATATTTTTGCTCACTTCATACCTATAACAGGTTAAAGATCCATGTGATTTGAAAGCCATTGAACAAGAAGTCGCAGCAATACCAGCCAGAGAAGCCTGCAGGCGGACTAAGGATGAATTAGCAATTGATTTACACGTAAGACCTACATAAGGCATAACTCTAGGAGGGAGGATGGATTATTTTCTTATATATAGCACCCCTAAAGACTTGCGTTGTCTTTAACTACTGCCAGAATAATTACATTCTGGCTTATGCTATTTTAGAAAAACCCATGTGGCCTGTAACCAGATCAGTTTGCATTCATTCTACTACTGAATACTAACTACCTCTCACCTGCAACAATACTGTAAATAGCTCAAAGTTAAATGTAATCATTATGTTATAGTTTTTTCGGGTTCTATTGTTAGTTTCTTGTATAATAGTATACCTTTTGGTCCTGTTAAATTGTTGGTTCACTGTAAACCGCTTTGAATAGTAAAAAGGCGGTATAAAAAATAAGTTTGTATAAATAAATACATGATAAATGGATGCATTTGGCACTGGTGAGACTAGTGCAAATAGGAAAACTACAAGGTGCAGTATGTATCCGTGTACAACTTCTCACAGTGTGAACTGACACGTGGAAATGGGAAGTCTATGCATCAAGTTAAACCTAACTTGCTCTGCATTTATATCCTGGTAAGAATGCCAACAAAATCTGATTATCTTTTTCAGGTTGATTTTCAGACTGGTCTCTCGGATTATGCTGTCCTTCGGCGAAGATTGAAACATGGCTGCAATGAATTTAAGGTGGATAATACGGAGCCAATCTGGAAGAAATACTTAGGGCAGGTAAGTTAATATCTGGGGCAGCACTTTGTGTGGAATGGGATATATAAAGTTTCTCTGCTTCCCTTTCACCCAGGTTCCTAAGTCTCACAGATTCATTTAAGTATATTTCAGAAAAATCCCATTGTAGATGTGTTTTAAATGTACAAGTCTGCACACTGAGAATTAATAGACTGCAGTTGTGCTCTATACATCCTACTGTATTGCACCAAGTGAAATTTAAGAAAGTAGTAAAATGTAGATATTAGGCTAACCATCACATCAGTTTGACATAAGGAGAAAGCGTGACTGTGTTTACCAGTACTTGGATTAGAAAGGCTGTGCAGGTTGAAAGGTTGTAATGAGGTGAAGAAAAATAAATACAGCTAGTAGGTTTAAAGAGATGTGGGTGGAATTCTTTCAGGATAATAAGAGCAGGAGGCATCCAAGCCCCATGACCTCTTAATCTTTTGACTTTGTAGGACTGGTTTTAAAGCTTTTATTGTGTATTCATTATCCTATTAGTGTGCATGGTGACATGAGGGTATTAACTACTTAACTGACACTAGAGAGGTAACTAAATACTAGTAAATCAGAATGAGAGGCAAAATTAAGGTGGAGACCAGAATCTGCTGTGGCTGGAATCGTTTTTTATTTAAACCATGAGTCTGTTAACTCTCATTCCATATAGTCCTGCTAGACCAGTCCAGACAAATGGGTTGTGTCCCCACTACCAGCAGATGTGGGACATTTACACCTGTCCTAGAACTGGTGTAAATGCCCGTGTCTAGACTTTTCAAGAACATGTGTAAATTATAGTATTTTATAGTTTGTGTGTACTTGCACTCTGCTGAAACTCCACTCATGCACATGCCCACTGGCAAATTACATGCCATCATGAAGTGTGCATAGTTTAGAGCTGTTTGGTATTTTATAAGAGGTACAAATGTTAATGATTAAAGTAAACCCTTTTAGGCACATACTTAGGGTTGCCAATTGGCTCCAGATGTACCTGACAAGCTTGATCCAGTCCTGCGTTTACCCTGTTGCATGCTGAGGTATATAGTTTTGATTTCTCTATTGCACTCCATAAGAAAAACAAGATTACAAGTCCCCTGCATGCAATGGGGTAAACCCAGGACTGGATCAAGCCTGTAGGGTGCATCTGGAGCCAGTTGACAACCCTACATATGAAATAACCCCCAAAGTATCTGCATACATGTAGTTTAAAAATCCCCTTGTCATGCAGTTAAATGAATGCACGTAGATTTTGGCAAAGCAAAATGGGGATTGTAAGGTTATGTAAGTTAGTTTTTTTGCTAACTCAGTCTGTTTACAGTAGTAATGATAAATATTCATCTCCAGGAACAAGCAGGAATGAGTCTTCACATATGGGTACGTCGGTACCGACGGAGCCTGCCCGGGAACGCTACCCAGTGTCCAATCAGAAAACTTTTGGGAGCATCCCACAGTGCCTGCGTGTTGCCTTCCCGCCTTTCCAACTCTCTCTCCTCAGTTGTTCGTTTTTCCGCGGAGCCAGCAGGTCGTGTTCCTGTCACCGCAGAAGAATTTTCCTTATTTTTTCTTTATTTCTTTTCTGTCGCGTCTGCCTTCCTCGATGCTATACCGGTACCGCCGGTTCTTATTCTTCTCTTTAAAAAAACAAAAAAACAAACCTTTTTTCCATTTATTTTTTTTCGGGTGTACTTCAGTTTTGGGCCTTAGGCCCAAAACACTTTTCCTTAAATATGGAAAAGCCTGCCTCAGGATTTAAGAAGTGCACAAAATGTGGCGGTACTATCTCCGTCACCGACACCTATGACTGTTGTCTAAAGTGTTTAGGCCCTGACCATTCCATTAAAGATTGTGTGTCCTGTTCCATGATGTCTAAGAGAGGTCGACAGAACCGAGCTGCCAAGCTCAGTACCCCGTTTCTCTCTGATGCAGCTTCGGTGGCATCGACGTCTTCCAAGGCTGCTTCTTCCTCACATGGATCTCAGGTAACTAAACATAAATCCAGCCGGTCCTCAAGGGCAAATCTTCTTCTAAGCATCGAGATGCCCCTGGCCTTGCCCTCGAGGATTCTGCACCGGCAAAATTACCCCGGCGGGAGGCTTCGGCTTCTAAAGCATCATCATCGGGGTTCCAGGATGATCTAGATGGCGTGGCCTCAACAGATCTCCTGGTGCCATGCTCTGGGGTACCGGTGGCTTCCACCGGTACCGACTTACAGGCATTGGTGGCGTCGATGGATCAGAGGATTCTGTCCATCGAACGCAGTCTGGCGGCTTTCCTTGTGGCATCGACGCCCGTGGTATCTCAACAGACTACTCAGCCGGTACCGGCTCCGGTATCGCCATCGGCACCGATTCTGGTACTGGTGGCATCGACATCGGCATCGGTGTCAGCTATGCCGGTACTCTGCCCTCTGCAGCCCTCCAGTACCGATACCCCGGTACCGGTGATTCCCAATACCGATCCCAGTCGGTATGGGTATCGGGCTTTGCAAGAGCATCCCGACAGACGATACTTCAATTCCTCTGACTCTGAGGATTCTGAAGAGTCTGTCGATGCAGCGATGCTTCTTCCACTAGAGGAGTCCTCTCCTAAATGAAGGATGTCTTTTCAAGACTTTATCAGAGAGATGGCTCGTGGCCTCTCTTACAGTAGCCCCAGAGTCAGAGCCTAGAGCTAAGGAGTTAGATATTCTACAATATCCTAAAACTCCTAAAGAGGCAGCTACCTTGCCTATTCATGAGATTCTGTATGATCTCATGTTAAGGATGTAGGAAGCACCTCTAACCACCTCTCCTCATTCTCGCAGGTTGGACACCATGTATCGTGTCCCTCCTTGTCCTGGTTTCCATAAAACTCAGCTTCCTCACCACTCTATTGTGGTTGAGTCTGTAATGAGAAAGATTAGAAGTGCCAAGAGACATGCCTCTAATCCTCCAGGACGTGAATGTAGAACCCTGGATGCTTTTGGTAGAAGAGTCTTCCAAGCTTCCATGCTTGCTGCGAGAATTAATTCTTATAGTCTCTACATGGGAATGTTCTTAAAAGAAGTCACTGACCATTTGCAGACTTTAAGTCCTTTTATGTCTGGCAGTAAAAGGCAAGAATTTCTCACTGGGCTCAAACATGCCCAGGATACCTCCAAATTCTCCAACCGTGCAGCTTTCGACTCCTTTGAATGCGTAAGCAGAGCCTCAGCTATAGCTATAGGTGCACGTAGGATTGCTTGGCTTCAAGCATCTGATTTGGAGACCTGGGTCCAAGATGAATTGGGAAATATCCCTTGTACAGGTGAGAATCTGTTTGGCTTTTGCTTGCCAATCTTTACCAATCAAATGGATGCTGAAAATTCTGGTTTGGATAGACTATCCAAATCTACTGCTGCTCCTGCTAAGAAAAGGTTGTTCAAGAAAACACCTTTTTCTAAAAAGGGAAGATCCTATCCTGCTTATAGTCAGAGAGCATCTTCTGCAGCTCAGTTTCCTTCCAAACGTCAGCAATCCTCCAAACAGACCAAAGCAAAGGCTGCGAGGCCTGCTCCAGCCCAGCAATCAGCCCCCTCAGGGCCATTGACTCTCTGCTAGAGAACGTAGCCTTCCTGGCTCTAGAAGGACCAGAGTCTTCCACCATTCCAGGAAGGTTATGTCACTTTGCTCCCAGATGGGGGCAAATCACAGCAGAGCATTGGACACTCTCCATAGAAACATAGAAACATGATGACAGAAAAAGACCACATGGCCTATCTAGTCTGTCCTTCCATATCAACAACTAAAACAGTCCACTTTTTACCTTTAGAGATCCTCTGTGTTGGTCCCATGGTTTTTTGAATTCAGTTACTGTCCTCATCTCTACCACCTCCACTGGGAGACTATTCCACGGATCCACTACTCTTTCCATAAAGAAATATTTCCGCATATCACTCCTGAATCTATCTCCCTTCACCCTCATCCCATGTCCCCTCGTAGCAGAAATTGCCTTCAATTGAAAGAGGCTCTCTCCCTGAACATTTATGCCATGGAGGTATTTAAACATCTCAATCATATCACCTCTATCCCGCCTTTCCTCTAAGGTGTACATATTAAGATCCTTAAGTCTGTCCTCATATGCTTTATAATGAAGCCCACTAATCATTTTAGTAGCCACCCTCTGCACCAACTCCATCCTGTTCACATCCTTTTGAAGGTGCGGTCTCCAGAATTGCACACTATACTCTAAATGAGGTCGCACCAAAGACTTATACAGAGGCATTATCACCTCCTTTTTTCTGCTAGCCATTCCTCTCTGTATGCACCCAAGCATCCTTCTAGCTTTTGCCGTCGCCTTTTTTACCTGTTTAGCTACTTTAAGATCATCAGACACAACCACGCCTAGGTCCCGCTCTTCTTTAGTGGACAAAAGTACTTCACCTCCTATACTGTATTGCTCCCTTGGATTGCTGCAGCCCAAATGCATGACCTTACATTTTTTAACATTAAATCCCAGCTGCCAAATTCTAGACCATTCTTCAAGCTTAGCTAGATCCCCCCTCATGTTATCTACACCTTCCTGGGTGTCTACTCTATTGCAGATTTTGGTATCATCAGCAAAGAGGCAAACCTTACCCGACAGCCCTTCCGCTGTATCACTAACAAAGATGTTAAAAAGAATCGGACCAAGGACAGATCCCTGGGGCACACCACTGGTAACATCCTTCTCCTCAGAGTGAGCTCCATTTACTTGTACTCTTTGTCGTCTCCCACCCAACCAATTTCTAACCCAAGCAGTAACTTTAGGGTCTATCCCTAGGGTGCTCAGTTTGTTTATAAGTCGCCTGTGAGGAACAGTGTCAAAGGCTTTACTGAAATCTAAATACACCACATCTAGAGCTCTCCCTCGGTCCAACTCCCTGGTCACCCAGTCAAAGAAATCAATCAGATTTGTCTGACAAGACCTGCCTCTGGTGAATCCATGCTGCCTCGGATCCTGTAATCCGCTGGACTCCAGAAACCTCACCATTTTCTCTTTCAGCAGCGTTTCCAATAATTTACTCACCATCGAAGTTAAACTAACCGGCTTGTAGTTTTCAACCACATCCTTACTTCCGCTTTTGTGTAAAGGCACCACATGAGCCTCTCTCCAGTCCTTTGGCACCACTCCCGACTCCAACGAGGCATTGAAAAGGTCAGTCAGTGGAGTTGCTAGAACGTCCCCAAGTTCCCTCAGTATTCTAGGGTGTATCCCATCTGGTCCCATCGCTTTGTCTACTTTAGGTTGAGCTAGTTTCTCACGAACACAGTCTTCTGAAAATTGTTCAAGATGTCCCTCGCTTCTGTTCCTATTTGTGGGGGTTTTCTGAGGTCCTGCTCCTGGTTCTTCATTATTGAACACCAAACAAAAATATTTGTTAAGCAATTCCGCTTTATCCTTATCAGCTTCTACATATGCCCCCCCCCCCCCACACCCTTGAGTCTGACAATACCACTTTTGCCCTTCCTCTTCTCACTAATATATCTGAAAAATGTCTTATCCCCCCTTTTTATTGCATTGGCTATTTCCTCCTCCTTTTGAATCTTTGCCTTCTTAACTACTTTGCTAGCTTCTCTAAGTTATTCCAAATACAGATGCCTGTCTTCCTCTCTCTGTGATCTCTTGTATTTCATGAAGGCCTCCCTCTTTTTCTTCACTTTTTCAGCTACTTCCTTAGAAAAGCATAGCGGTCTCCTTTTCCTTTTGCCTTTATTTACCATTCTAACAAAAAGGTTGGTTGCCCTTAAAATATCCCCTTTCAGTTTTGCCCACTGTTTTTCTACATCCCCCAGCTGTTCCCATCCCACTAACGACTCTCTGAGGTATTGGCCCATCTTCGCAAAGTTAGTCTTCCTAAAGTCTAAGATCCTCACCTTGGAATGGATTCTAACAGCCCTAGTCCTAATACTGAACCACACCATCTGGTGATCACTGGATGCAAAATGATCTCCCACTACAACATCAGAAACACTTTCACCATTGGTAAGCACCAAGTCCAGTATGGTTCCTTCATGTGTGGGGTCTGTTACCAATTGCCTGAATAGTTCTCCCTGTAGAGAATCCAGGATCTCCTTACTTCTAGATGATCCTGCAGCAGGAATGTGCCAATCAACATCTGGCATATTGAAATCTTCTATCGGTAGCACTTCCCCTTTCCTAGCAATGCTGCGTATGTCTTCAATTAACTCTCTGTCCACTTCTTCCTCTTGTGAGGGAGGTCTGTATATCACACCAATGCAAATAGATTTCTCTTTCCCTCTTTCTAGTTTAACCCACAATGCCTCCTCTCTCCCTTTTAAGCTCTGTAATTCCAAAGCTTTAATAGTAGTTTTTACATATAGTGCCACTCCTCCTCCCCTTCTTCCTACCCTGTCCTTTCTGAATAAAGTATAGCCAGGTATAGTTACATCTCAGTCATGGTTTTCTGTGAACCATGTTTCTGTAACTGCCACTAAATCCAAGTCAGCCACTCCCACCAAAGCTTTAACATCAAGGATCTTATTTCCCATGCTATGGGCATTTATATTCACTGCTTTCCATATGTTACCCCTGTTACCCATTTCTATAAAGGTATTTAATGTATCACCTACCTGGAGGCTTTCACTTACCTGGGGGCTTTCTTCACCTATCCCCAACGAATCTAGTTTAAAGCCCTCTTCAGTAGATTAGCCAGTCTACTACTGAAGATGCGTTAACCTTTCTTGGACAGATGGATGCCATCTCTGCTTTGCAACCCTTGGAATAGCATCCCATGGTCTAGGAAACCAAAACGCTCTCGATGACACCATCCACGCAGCCATGCATTTATCTCCAGGATGCGAGCCTCTCTGCCTTGGCCTTTACCCTCAACAGGGAGTATTGAAGAGAACACCACCTGTGCACCTAACTGCTTCACCCTCTGTCCCAGAGCCATGAAGTCACTTTTGATATGTTCCGAGGTATACCTGGCAGTATCATTTGTTCCAACATGGATTAGCAACATTGGGTAATAGTCAGTGGGCTTGATGAGTCTTGGCAAACTCTCCGTAACATCTTGGATTTTGGCACCAGGCAGACAGCATACCTCTCTGGACATCAAGTCTGGTCGGCAGATGGACGCCTCAGTACCCCTCAGAAGAGAGTCTCCAACCACCACTACCCTTCGTTTCCTTCTGGTCACTGATTCTGCATCTTTGGGGTACTTTAACTCTGGTTCTTCCCTTTCCAGGGATGCTTTCACCACCTCCACATCCAGGGCTGCATAATGGTTCTTCAATTCAAGGGCTGGAGAAGTTGGATTGGTGATTTTGCAGGCCTTGGTGACTTGTGTCCAACCATCGACATTCTGTTGGCACCCATCTTCTCCTGTGCTGGAGAGCTTGGTTGCTGCAAGATGCATCTCATCAATGTACTTCTCACTGTCTTGAATGCTCCTCAGCCTCACCACCTCCTCTCTGAGTTCCTCCACTTGTTTCCTCAGAGCTTCAGCATGCAGGCACCCTGCACATGGAACTGGTCCTTCAACTGGCATTAGGACTTCTGTCTGGACC
The DNA here is from genome assembly GCA_033557465.1 of Ichthyophis bannanicus. Classification (NCBI taxonomy): domain Eukaryota; kingdom Metazoa; phylum Chordata; class Amphibia; order Gymnophiona; family Ichthyophiidae; genus Ichthyophis; species Ichthyophis bannanicus. Next base: position 86,570,096 of record CM066034.1, on the reverse strand, counting down.
GAGGCAGAAGCTGTAACGGGGGCAACAGCTTTAGCAATACGATTTTTCCCAGCCATTGTTCTCTTCGTGGAGCTTAGGTATCTGTTAAAGCAAAAGAGAGAGATCTACCATGTACCAGCCGGTTTCACAGCTGTCCTTTCAGAGAAAAAGCAGTTAAATCTCTTTAATTATATTCAAAATGTGCTGGTCCAATTCTCTGTGATTTGTTAAAGGGGGAGGTGCCCTATAAAGCAAGACTGCTCACTAGGGGTGGGTGGGAGTCGGGGTGGGTAGGGAGGGAACTAACACCTGATTAGGTGTTAGCAGTTTCTAAACCTGAGGAGGTTACTAGAGTTCAGCAAAAGGTCCCCTAAAGCACCAAAAAGAAAGTAACCTTGCTTTAAAAAAAATACAAAAAACCCTTTTAAGAGCTCCCGGTCAGAGAGCTAGCAATGTAATATAATAAAAACAAACAAACCCTCAAATCCTTACTGTTTGTTGATCTGTAGAGCCCTGGGAGAGACGGGTACAAACTTCATTTTTCCAGCTTTCCCCCTCTCACAAGAGTACACCAGTTCAATTCTCCAACCTCCCTCCTCAGCCTTTTAGGGCAGGAGGTTGCCACTCTTCTAGCCAGGGGGCAATAGAGGAAGTGCCTTCTCAACAACAGGGCACAGGGTTCTACTCTCCCTGTTTTCTTATCCCAAAGAAAACAGGGGGCTTCAGACACATTTTAGATCTCAGAGAGTTGAACAGATTCCTAGTTAAAGAGAAATTCAAGATGGTTTCTCTAGGAACTCTGCTGCCATACCTTCAGAGTCAGGATTGGCTTTGTTCTCTAGATCTCAAGGATGCGTACACTCATGTTCTCATCCATCCAACTCACAGAAGGTTCCTTCGGTTCCTTTTCCAGGAGAAGCACTATCAATACAGAGTGCTCCCCTTTGGCCTGGCCTCTGCACCAAGGGTGTTCACGAAATGCATGGCAGTGGTTGCTGCTTTCCTGCGCACCCTGGGAATATTTGTCTTCCCTTATCTGGACGACTGGCTCATTCGAGCTCCCACTCAATCAGAGGCCAAGACTGCTCTAACCTGCACAATGCGTATCCTTCAATATTTAGGACTGGTAATAAACATCCCAAAATCCAATTTGATCCCTACTCAGTCCCTGGAGTTTATAGGGGCGCTACTGGATACCACAAAGGCAAGGGCCTATCTTCCCCAGGCCCGTTGCCTTCGCTTGATGCAGTAAGCTTCTCAAGCAGAGCCAAAACCCCTCCTAACTGCTCGAGAAATGTTACAGTTGCTAGGCCACATGGCGTCCACCATTCATGTGGTACCATATGCTCGCCTTCACATGAGAGCAGCTTAGTGGACTTTATCCACCCAATGGACCCAGGCATTAGGCTGCCTGCCAGACAAAATAGCAAACACAAGTCGCCTCATTTTGTCCCTCCAGTGGTGGAAGTCCCCTCAGAACCTGTTGCTGGGGTGTCCTTTTCAACAGCCTCTACCCCAGGCAACTCTTACATCAGATGCTTCTCCACTGGGCTGGGGAGCTCATCTTCAGGACCTCTCCACCCAGGGCATCTGGTCCCCACAGGAGACTTGTCTACATATCAGTCTCTTAGAACTCAGAGCAATCTTCCTTGCTCCGTGAGTTTTCCACACCCTGCTCAGCCACAAGACAGTCCTTGTCCACACGGACAATCAGGTAGCCATGTTCTATATAAACAAGCAGGGAGGAACTGGCGCTCTGTCGCTTTGCAACGAAGCTCTGCGACTGTGGGCCCTCGCCAGGGAGCATCACATTCATCTTCTGGCAGTCTGTCTTCCAGGTGCTCAAAATTCTTGGGCAGACAGACTCAGTCGAGTAATGCTTCCACACGAATGGTCCCTACATATGGACCAGGTATCCAAGATTTTTCAAATTTGGGGAACCTCGGACATAGACCTCTTTGCAAGTCCGTGGAATGCCAAAATTCCCCGGTTCTGTTCCAGAACTCCGGCTCAGGAGGCTCAGGCAAGGGGATGCTTTCCTCCTCCATTGGGGTCAAAACTTCCTGTATGCCTTTCCACCCATTCCCCTAATTCCCAAAACCCTGTTCAAGCTTCAGAGACAGAGGCCACATGATTCTCATAGCTCCACATTGGCCACGGCAAGTGTGGTACCCTCTGCTTCTACATCTCTCTCCAGCTCCCTCCCTAGAGTTAGGGTCTGCTCCAGACCTCCTCTCTCAGGAGGACGGAAAGTTGTGGCACCCCAATCCCCAGTCTCTGCATCTCAGGGCTTGGTTGCTGAAGGCCTAGATCTCCAGGATCTTCATCTTTCTCAACAAGTGAAAGATGTTCTTTATGCTTCCAGAAGACCTTCCACTAGACGTTCTTACGCCTTCAAGCGGAAAAGGTTTACCATCTGGTGTTCTGGAAAGGGTCTTAACCCCCGTTCAATACATCTGGAATCATTGCTGGAGTATCTCCTGCATCTGTCTAATGCAGGCCTTAAGACAAATTCAGTAAGAGTCCATCTGAGTACTATTGCAGCTTCCCTCAAGCCTCTAAATGGTCAACCTGTTTCCTCTCATCTCCTTGTAGCAAGGTTCATGAGAGGCCTCCTTTTAACAAAGCCTCCCATTAGACCACCTCCGGTGGCATGGGACTTAAATTTGTTTCTTGGTCAGCTTATGAAGCCGCCTTTTGAACCTTCAGCTACTACCTCCTTGAAATACCTTTCTTGGAAGGTTATCTTTCTCATTGCAATCACATCAGCACGCCGCATCAGTGAATTGCAAGCACTAGTAGCTAATCCACCTTATACAAGGTTCCATCATGACAAGGTGGTCCTTAGGTTTAATCCACACTTATGCCTAAGGTGGTCTCGCCTTTTCACCTCAAGCAATAGGTCTTCCTACCTGTCTTTTTTCCAGGGCCTCATGTATCAAGTGCAGAGAGGAATCTTCATACCCTGAACTTTAAAAGAGCTCTAGCTTTTTACTTACAGAGGACACAACAACAACATAGAAAGTCTTCTCAACTCTTTGCTTTTGATCCTTCTCATTTGGCACAACCAGTCTCCAAGAGAACACTTTCCAACTGGATTGCCCAATGTATTTCTTTCACCTGTCAGAGCAAGAACATTTCTCTGGAGGGCCATGTCACAGCTCACAATGTGAGAGCCATGGCAGCCTCAATGGTTCACCTGAATTCTCTGTCTATCGACGACATCTGTCGAGCAGCCACTTGGGCCTCGGTTCATACCTTCACAGCCCATTACTGTTTGGACAAGGACTCCCGCAGGGATGCCTTGTTTGGTCAGGCTGTTCTCAAACACCTGTTCCATACTTAATCAACTCCTACCCACCATCCCTCAGGGGATGCCGGAGATCCAGGTGGGGAATTGCAGCCCTGTCCCAGGGACACACAACTTATGGGCTCTCTCCCTGGCATCAAAAGCTAGGGAGTCCCCATATGTGAAGACTCATACCTGCTTGTTCCTGGAGATAGCACAGTTACTTACCTGTAACAGGTGATCTCTGGGAACAGCAGGAATAAGTCTTCACAACCCACCCACCTCCCCTAGGAGTTGTCTCTCTCTCTCTATCTCTCTTCCTTTCCCGCTCTCTCCCTCTTTGTCTCAGCTATAAAACTCAACTGAGGAGAGACAGTTGGAAAGGCGGGAAGGCAGCATGCAGGCGCTGTGGGATGCTCTCAAAAGCTTTCTGATTGGACGCTGGGGAGCGTTCCCGCGCAGGCTCCGTCGGTACCGACCTACCCATATGTGAAGACTTATTCCTGCTGTTCCCAGAGATCACCTGTTACAGGTAAGTAACTGTGCTTTACACTAACTACTATTGAGGTCTGGTTTAACCTTACATCAGCGCCTTTTAGCCCATCTGGCCTGCTGCCTTAAAATGTATAAGCCTTTGTATAATCAACCAAAATGGAGTGAAAATTCTTATGCACAGGCAATGTGGCCTGCTGAAGGCTGAGGTTCCAGGAAGCCACTCGCTTATCGATAGCAAAAGTAGTAGAGAAGTCTTATGGAAAAAGGCTGATTACATCAGAGAAGACTTCAGCAGAAACCTTATTAAAATCTCTAACTTCAAGTACCCTCTGGGCAGACCTAGTAAGGTAAGGAATAGAGAAGTGCAGGAGAAGGATGTGGTTGGGGGAGGGCTAATAATCATGAAACACAGGGAGGATGCAGAAAGGAAGAGGATGATAAGGTCAAGTAAGTAGCCAACTGTGTGTGTGTGTAATAGTGAATATGCTGTCAGAAGTTAGGAAACCGATTGGCAGCTTCTAAGATATTGCCAGTGAGCTCTGGGAAACCTTCACCATGTATATAAGAGGGAAAGCATATCAAAAGGAGAGCTAAGGGAGACTACTTTTTAAACTGAAATAATAGGGCTTCTGAAAAAGTTAAGAGGGAAGGAGAGTTCAGAGAGGGATACAACAACAAAGCAAGCAACACCCTCCCCCCTACCCTAGCCATATGGGTTCTAGATGGGTAGGAGAAACTACGGAGTAAGGTTAGAGAAAATGAGAGAAGTCTCACCCACTTCGATCCATGTCATAAGAACATAAGAGATGCCATACTGGGTCAGACCAAGGGTCCATCAAGCCCAGTATTCTGTTTCCAACAGCTGCCAATCTACTACTACTGCTACTACTACTCAGCATTTATAAAGCGCTACCAGTCGTACACAGTGCTGTACAGTATAGACATGTAAGAGACAGTCCCTGCTCATCAGAGCTTACAATCTAGGTCACAAGTATCTGTCAGGTTCCCAAAAAGGTACACAGATTCCACGCTACTTATCCTAGGATAAGCAGAGGATTTCCCGGATCTCCAGGAACAAGCAGGAATGAGTCTTCACATATGGGTATCGTCTGTACCGCCGGAGCCTGCGCAGGAACGCTCCCCAGCGTCCAGAAAGAAAGCTTTTGGGAGCATCCCACAGCGCCTGCGCGCTGCCTTCCCGCCTTTCCTAACCGCCTCTCTCCGGTTCTTTTTTTCCGCGGAGCCAGCAGGTCGTGTTCCTGTCACCGCTGAAGAAGTTCTTTATTTTTCTTTATTTCTTTAGTCGCGCGTCTGCCGCCTTCGACGTCGGACCGGTACCGCCGGTCTTTTCTTCTTTTTTCTTAAAAAAAAAACAACTTCCGGTGGCATGGTGGACTAAGGAGGACGTCTCCTTCTTAGCTCCGGAGCTCGTTCCTTCCCCCCTCCATACTTGACTTGCTGCCCGTAGTTCCCCAGCTTGGATCGCGTTGGGGAAACACTATTTTTACCTTGGAGGGGGATAACGCAACGCTCTAACCTGGTTGAGGACCATATGGCATCAAAATCCGCCCGGCGAGAGCGGCCCCGCGGTGGTGAAGCCAAGATGGCGGAGAGTGAGGTATCTGGCCCGGAAACCACTGCTCAGTGTATGTTGGTGGAGGAGGTCTCGAGGGCCGTGGTGGCCGCGCTTGAGGATCGCCTGGGAGGACTGGCATCCCAAATTAGCGAGGTGGCCCAGGCAGTCTCTGACTTCACGGGTCGCGTGGAGCAGATGGAGCAGCGCATTAGCGCCTTGGAGGACACTCGGGAGCATGAGGATACTCGGATTAAGAAGCTAGAAGAGGCCTTGCAAAAACATGCAGACAAAATGGAAGATCTCGAGAACCGCAGCCGGCGGAATAATCTCCGTTTCATTGGCGTGGCGGAGTCGGTGCAGGATAGAGATCTCCGACAGCATCTGGTGAAGTGGCTGCCCGCCCATTTACCTCTGGAGGAAGGGCTCGGGGAGATTGTTATTGAAAGGGCACATCGACTGGGCCTGTACAAAGCTGGTGAGAATCGGCCCCGAGTAGTCATTGCCCGTTTTTTAAATGAAGCCCAGAAGGAGGGAGTCTTGAGAGCAGCGCGACAGTCCCGGCGTCTGGGATCTCCTGCCTGTAAAGTGTTAATCTTTCAGGATTATTCTGCCGGGGTTTCACAGCGGCGTCGGGCCTATAAAGCAGTATGTAGTCGCTTGGTGGAAAAGGGCATCCGATTCACAATGATTTATCCTGCATCTCTGCGAGTGGACAGTGCAGAAGGACGTCGTGTGTTTTCGACACCAGAAGAGGCCATGGCCTATTGTGACCGATGTGGGTGACTTTGGGGTCCTTCATGTGATGGATATTGATTTTCAGGTACTCGTGGACATACATGAGCTGAGGGGAGGGAGCACCCATTTAATGTTTAACGCACAGGTTGTTAATCTATTTGTTGTTTGAGTTTGCTGTGTTATCTGTGCTGAGAGGGAGCCTTGAGTGTGGGTGTTGGTGCCCCCCCCCCTCAATTTCCCATCCTTTACACTTGGGATGGTCTATTGAGTAGGGGTCCTCACTGGTGGGGTGCTTCTGGGGTGGGAAGTTGATTGCCCTATGTTTGTTGGGGGCCTTTGCTGGCTCGACAAAAGATGGCGGAAACATTTGTTAATGAAAGGTGGGGTGAAGCTTTTTCAGCATTTGAGTGGGTGGGGGGCTTTGCTAGATGGGCACACTGAGGCTTCGTAGTCCCAAGTGAGACTTGTTGTTGTCATTCAGGTTTCTTTTTTCATAAGCTGATCCGATTTGATCACAATTTTTCTATTGTGGGGGGCTACTTACTAGGGAGCTGGGATAAAGTGGAGGGCAAGGGATTTGAGGGCTAAGTGGCGCTATATGGAGCCATTATTCACTTTAGTGTCGGCCTGCCAGTATTTTATTTTGTTTGTTTTGTTGGTTTGTTTGCATTTTTTCTCTATGCCGCGCTATTATGCGTTAATGCGGTTCACATTGCGCAGACTGAGATTACATGGAGCAGGACATTCCACTTGGAGATGATTATTTTGCAGGGAATATGGGTAGTGGAGGGTTGAGTGGAGGGTTGAGATCATGGGGAGCGCCTGTGGGACTGGAGGCCCTCGGTTCTTCTGACCCCGGGTTGCTGTCCTCTCGGGGTGATGGGCTAGAAACATAGAAACATGATGACAGACAGAGACCACAGGGCCCATCTAGTCTGTCCTTCCACAACAACTACAACAGCCCACTTTCTATCTTTAGAGATCCTCTGATAGAAACATTGACCGGATTGGTTCCGTAAGGCTTAGGGGGCATAGGAATTGGTGATCAGGCTGTTATCGTCCGTTGGAAAGGGTACTGGGGGTTGCTGTTTGTTTGTGTGGATTCAGGGGATGGGGGGGGGAAGGGGGGTTCTACATGGCCCGGGGGTTTGGCAAAGGTGGAGGGTCCTGGGGAGTCAGGGCGACAATTGATTGATGGGCAGGGAGTTGAGGAGTTGCGAGGGGGAGGGGATAAGGGGGGGAGGGGGGGATTACGTTTGCAAATGGGGGGGCCTCTTTTATTATTGGGGTGTGGGGAAGGGAGGGGGGTACGGGTGCAATTGGGTGTTTGGATGAGCTACGAGTGGGGTGCACTACAGAATGGGTGGATGCGTGTGTGAAGGGATGGAGAGGTATAACTGAGTTGGGGGGGACCCTAGGCTGGGGGGGTCCTCGCCGTCCTACGGAGATGATTGGTCTTGTTTGGAGATCCTTTTGTGGCTGTTATACTGGGTAATGGTACTAGGATAGCCTCCTGGAATGTTTGCGGCCTGGGCTCCCCAATAAAGAGATATAAAATATTGCAGCATCTTAAACGCAAGCGCATCGGGATTATAATGTTGCAGGAGACCCACCAATCTGCAGCTGAACATGCAAAATTGTGTAAGGGCCCTATCGCTAAGGTATATGGTGCTCCAGCTGTGGGGAAGAAACGCGGGGTGGCCATTTTAATTGGTCGAAATGTTGGTTGGGTGGAAGAAAAGTTGAAATGGACTTGGAGGGCCGTTATGTCATGGTGTGGGGACTGTTGGATGGCGTCAAAGTGGCCTTATGTTCAGTGTATGCGCCCAACACCTATGAAGCACGGTTTTATCGGGCTTTGACTCGGTTGTTAGCATCCATGGCGGGCTACCAGGTCATTCTGGGCGGCGATTTGAATACAGTTCTAGATGACACTATGGATAGATCCGGGCCGCTGGGGGGGAGAGATCGACGGAGTTCACGGCGCCTGTGGGGACTGTGTGAGGCGAATAAATTGCTGGATATTTGGAGAATTTTACACCCTGGAGACAGGGAGTACACCCATATGTCTCGAGCCCATGGCACATGGTCCCGAATTGATTACTTCTTGATATCGGAGTCTTTGTTTAACTGGGTAGTGGCAGCAGAAGTTGGTCCTTCTGTTCTTTCTGACCACGCGATGATAATTATGGAATTGCGCAGTCGTGACCCCCGCCATAACCGAATTTGGCGGTATCCATTGGAGCTTAGTGGGGATGCCCAGTTTGCTGGGTTCCTTAGGGATAGATGGAGGGATTATGTGGCCTTTAATGATCATCCTGAGATTTCTCCTGCTCTATTCTGGGAGGCTGGTAAGGCGGTTCTTAGGGGGGAAATCATTAGCTACTATAGCTCAAAAAGGAGACGCAGGAATCAGCGAATCCTACTGTTGGAGCGCGAATTGGGCAAAGCGCGGAGGCAGCTGGCGTCTAATAAGACGGCGGTGAATCGGCGCAGGTTGCAGGAGGTACAAATGGAGTTGGAGATGCTCCTTCACCAGCGTGCCCAGAAATCCCTTATGTACTACCGATTCCAGTTGTATCAGCATGGGAATCGGGCGGGGAAATTAATGTCATCCTTGGTAAGGCCGGACGGGGGCTCACGCCATATTGGGGTGATACGACATCCGGACGGGTCCTTGCGGCGGGACGCGGTGGAGATTGAGAAAGTCCTTTTTGAGTATTTCCGTCAGCTCTATGCTGGGGATGGGGATAGAGTGATAGAGAGCCAGGAATTTCTAGCGGGCTGCGTTTTACCACGTCTGAGTACAGAACAAGTGCAGACTTTGAATGCACCCATATCCGGACGAGAGGTGCAAGCTGGCATTCGGAATTTGAAAAACGGACGTGCCCCTGGTCTCGACGGGTTGAGGGGTGAATTCTATAAGGTGATGGGAGACGTTTTGGTAGCCCCGCTTGTTGGATACTTTGAAGATTTGATACAACGTGGTCATTTCCCGTATGAGGCGAATAAAGCTTTGGTCACTATCTTGCCGAAACCGGGGAGAGACCCGCTTCTCGCGGGATCGTATAGGCCCATTTCTCTTCTTAATGTGGATATTAAAATCTTAGCAAAGATCATGGCAGATCGGTTGGCGGTGTTTTTGCCGACTTTGATTCATAAAGATCAAGTGGGCTTTGTGCGGGGTCGACACGCAGCTTATAGTTTGCAAAGGCTACTGATTTCCCTCTGTGTGGGACATACGGCTAGATTGGAGTCTATGCTTATAAGTTTTGATGCTGAAAAAGCATTTGATCGGGTAAATTGGGGGTTTATGTACCGGGTCTTGGCTGCCATGGGGTTTACAGGTTTCTTCGTGGAGGTGGTACGGCTTCTTTACGCGAACCCGATAGGGGCTATCATGGTGAATGGGAACATGTCATCAGAATTCTCTATACAGAAAGGGACGCGCCAGGGCTGTCCTTTGTCACCGCTCCTATTTGTGCTTACCTTGGAACCCTTGTTGATACGGATTCGGGCCCACTCTCACTTTCGGGGTATCACGGTGGGAAGGACGGAATTTCGGATCGCGGCCTTTGCTGACGACCTCCTTGTGCATATCGAGGACCCTCAGAGGGGGCTCCCACATCTATTAAATCTTCTATATGACTATGGGGTGCCCTCAGGGTTCCGATTAAACTTGGATAAGTCTGAGGCGATGCTATTGGGGCCTGATGCGCACCGGGAGTGGCAGGGTGACTTTCCTCTGAAATGGGCGCGGGGACATTTTAAATATCTAGGTATTTACGTGCCGGGACAGTTGGGAGAACTCTACCAGCTGAATGTCACTAAGCTTTTGGCAGCCATGACGGTTCGTATGGATAAGTGGCAAGATCTGCCATTATCTCTAGGGGGTCGCATTGCATTGTTCAAGATGGTGGTATTTCCCCAAATTTTGTATGTGCTGCAGACACTCCCACTGCTGTTGAGGCGTTCGGACATGTGGAAGAGGATAGGCTGAATCGTTTCTTGGCGGGGGAGGTGACCAGGGTGCGTCTGGCTGTGCTACGACAGCCGTGGTCCTTGGGTGGCCTGGGACTTCCCGATATCAGTAAATATAATATAGCTTGTTTGTTACGGTATGCTAGGGATTGGCTTTGGACATCGGAGACTACACTCCTCTGGCGATGTTGCAAGGGGCGGTGAAGCCCTTCCACTTGCGTTACCTTTGCATGCGCCGAGGGTGCAGATACCGGACAGAGCTTTAAGAGCGATCGTTCTGGACCCCGTTCGCAAAGCGTGGAAGTATTTTTGTGCTAGCCGCCGGATTGTTGCTTCTTCTTCCCCGTATCTCCCCATTCGGGGAAATGGTGCATTTCTACCGGGCCTTGGGGGTAGTTTATTCATGCGTTGGACTCAGCTGGGTATTGTGAATTTGGATCTGGCCGCGGCTTGGACGCGAGACTTAGGTTTGGCGGTGACAGGTGCTGAGCTCTTGGAGGGTCTGTCTAATATCCCTCAACTTAGTGTGGTAGTGACTTTACGGGATATGCAGTATAAACTGTTGCGTCGTCTATACTATGCTCCTCGTAGGGCGTGGAAGGCCGGGATTACCAGTTCTCATTGTTGCCCTCGCTGGGGGTGTGCACGGGTTCAAGTTTTCTGGGGCAAGGTGTTTGCATACCTTGGGAGGTGTGTGCTCCACCTGTTACCTTTTTACTGCAGTGAATGTGGTTTTGGATGTGTGGGAGGACGGCTGGACTGAAACGGGTGGGACAGGGGGTACTGCATTGGATGCGTTTGGTGTTGGCGGCTGCGAGAATGACTATTTTGCATGGATGGTTGGATGCCAGAGGTCCCCTATACGGGATGTGGAGGGGGGCGCCTGCATGAGCTGCTTTTGATGGAAGGGCTTCGTGCTAGAGGGCATCCCGGGCGGTGGCAGCGTTTCTTGCGGGGCTGGGGACCACACTTGGAGTCTCTACCTCGACATACTCGCAGTCGGATTCTGGGCGGGCTTTGAGGATCTTTACTTTTGCTTACGGGCCTCTCCCGAGTGCACACACAATGTGGATTGGATTGCACCTATTGGGGGAAATGGGGGGGGGGGGGGGGAGGGGGGGTTTTGAGAGGGGGGGATTAGGGGAGGGGTATGGTGGGCACAGGAGAAGAATACACCCTGGGCTCACCTGTCCGGGGGTTTGTTATAGTTGGACTACGGGGGGTGGGGCCATTATGTTGTTCTATCCTCAGACATAGTTTGAGATTATTGGGCCCTGGGGTCCCAGTGTCCTTTGGGTTCAAGGCGTAGCTTAGAGTCTGCGGCATGTTTTTACCTATTCTGGGGTACTGGGGGGGGGGGGGTTCCCCACTTTCTTCTTTCTTGTTGAGGAGAATTTCTCTGTTTCTCTGTACTATAATGTTTCTCACGTGTGTTCTTCTTTCTTGCTGAGGAGAATTTCTCTGTTTCTCTGTACTATAATGTTTCTCACGTGTGTTATACTTGATTATGTCCATCTGTTTTGCATTATCTTGTTATGCTTGGGGGAAATTTGAATAACTACAGTTGAACGGACAACAGTTTACGTCTTAGGGGGGGGGATGGGGGCAATAAATATGAAAATGAAGAGATGATGATTTATTGGGTAACTGTTGACGATGATGGATCTCTCTTTTGTTTGATATTATCGAACCCATACCGTTTGCTATGTATGCATTTTCAAGATGTTAAGAACTGTGTACCATTTATCTTTTGTCTCAATAAAGAAAGATTTCAAAAAAAAACAAAACAAAACAAAAAACTACCGTTTCCCACTTCTGTGCAATTTTTCCTTTTGGGCCTTAGGCCTAGAAGAATTTTCCTCATGAAAAAGCCCACTTCCGGGTTTAAAAAGTGCACGAAGTGCAGCGGTACTCTTTCTAACACCGACACCCACGACTGGTGTCTAAAATGTTTGGGTCCTGACCACTCCATCACCGATTGTGAGTCCTGTTCCATGATGTCTAAAAGAGGTCGACAGAATCGAGCGGCAAAGCTCAGTACCCTGTTTCCCTCTGATGCAGCTTCGGTGGCATCGACATCTTCCAGGGCTGCTTCTTCCTCCCATGGATCTCAGGTAACCAAACATAAGTCCAGCTGGTCCTCGAAGGGTAGATCTCATTCTAAGTATCGAGATGCCTCCGGGCTTGCTCTCGAGGATCCTGCATCGGCAAAATTACCCCGGCGGGAAGCTCCAGCTTCCAAAGCTTCATCTATGGGGTCACAGGTTGACATCGATGGCGTGGCCTCGACCGATCACCTGTTGCCATGTTCTGGGGTACCGGTGGTTCCCACTGGTACCGACATCCAGACATTGGTTGCGTCGATGGATCAGAATATTCTGACCATGCAGCGTGCCATCACGGCATTCATACAAGCTGCGACGCCTCCGGGTACCGCAACAAACTCCGTTTTCGGTACCGGTTCCGGCACCGGCACCGATATCGGTTCCGGTGCCGGTACCGATTGCATCGACATCGGCTTCGGTGTCGACTGCAGCGGTACCCTGTCCTGTGATGGCCATCGGTACCGAATCAGTACCGATTGTCAGACGGCTGCCTAGGGTGAGAACTTACACAATCTTGACGATGCATATATTCATATGATTCTTGCAAGGTATTGTGGGTAATGTAGTTCTTTCACTCCCAAACACAGCTGAAGACAATAATTGAGTTGTGATACCAGTGGTAAGGCCAATAAAATACTTCTTTTATTGATGGGGTTTAATTCACCCAGCACAAATATGCTTGGTAGCAATATAAATGAGGTTACTTGCTTGCAGTGTTTAAATGGATAACATAAAGTCACTAAGCAAATCAGAAAACAACCTTCAACTTGTCAGGCAATTAGCTAATGTTTTCTTAGCAAATAATTACCAAATAAAAAGGCACAAAGAAATAAATGAACTTTGCTTGTTAGGTTAACTTCTGCTTATTTTCCACGCAGATCCCAGCAGTGATTCTCCCTTGCTCACACACACAATCAGGTGCAGCTTTAATTACTATCAATTGACCAGCTGAAAGCCTTTAGCTGGCTGGCTGCTACTGTGTGAACCCAAATCCTGCTTTAAGAGCTGTTTGCAGTGGAAATAAAGAACAAAGTTAGGTTTCTTTGTGATGGCTGATGTGTTTGCTCACAGAAAGCTAGCAATAGCATTTAGATAGAGAACAGTCCATGTAATTAATAGTTTCATCTGCTGTATCTCCCCCTTCATCAATCAGCATAGGGTCACTATCATACATTGGCACAGACGAGTCTTTCATTAAGGCACTATCATGAGAATGCTTATTCCCTTGCTGCCATTCACTATTATAGATAGGGTCTGGATCAGTGTTCATACCTGAGCCTCTCCTGCTATCATAATTCCTCTCTGTATAGCCTGGCCAGTATGTAATCCAATTCTGATGTCCAGCCTTCCAATCTTGATCCCTGGACACTGGATCTCCTCTCACATACCTTCTGGCCTTGGTCTGAAAGTCCTTTCCACGTGCAGTCTTCTCTCTTCCAGGTAGCCACTGGTGATTCCTATCTCTGCCAATCCATTCCTCTGGCTGACTCCAGTCCAATGGACTCTGCTGGCATTTGGAATACCTCCCAGTATAGGTACTGCCTTGGACTCTCCCAGACCGTCCAATGGGCTTTCTTCTCTTCCTTCCAGAGAGTTTCCTTCTTTCTCTATCCGCTTGGCGTGGCTTCTGTTTCTCCAGGTGATACTGGTGCTTGAGCTTGAAGCTGTTGCTGTCTCCTTTCCTGAAGCTCTTTCTGTAGCTGTTATCTGTAGAATAAGCTCTATTCTTATTCTGTTCTAATGTGTGCTCCTCCCTAACACAGCGCAGCTGTGTTGAATCAGGCCCTGCCCTTTGAGATGAGTGCTTAGGGATTACCTCATAGCTCTCTTGATTGCACACACATTTTCTCACTTCAGCCCCTCTCATGGCTGCTGGAAACCTGGTGCATTCTGGGACTGGTAGTCTTTTATGTGAAAACTCTGTTTTCTTGCTTCTACCAGAACTGACAGGTTGCTTGTTCAGAGTCACATCATCTTTTCTATAGCTCCTACCTGAGCTATGATAAGCTTCCTTATCACATGATCACTCCCGATGTCGATACCACTCGGTACGCATATCGGGCTGTGCAAGAGCATCCAGATAGGCGATACTTCGATTCCTCCGAAGACTCTGATGAATCAGAGGCTTCTGTCGAAGCATCGGTACTCCTTCCTCAGGAGCCCTCTTCTTCAAAAAGACGAATGTCTCCTCCAGAAGACTTGTCTTTTCAAGACTTCATTAGGGAAGTGGCCAGGGGCCTCTCTATCTCAGTGACCCCTGAACCAGAGCCTAGAGCCAAGAAATTAGGTATTTTACAATATCCTAAGGCTTCTAAATGATCACATGTTGGGCATATGGGAAACACCTCTTACTACTTCCCCTCATTCTCGCAGGTTGGACACCATGTACCGTGTTCCTCCTTGTCCTGGCTTTCATAAGACTCCGCTTCCTCACCACTCTATTGTGGTGGAGTCTGCTATGAAAAAGATAGAGTGCAAAAAAACACTCATCTAATCCTCCAGGAATAGAATGCAGAACCTTGGATGCTTTTGGCAGGAGAATTTTCCAGGCCAATATGCTTACTGCCAGGATCAACTCCTATAGTCTCTATATGGGGATGTTTCTAAAGGAAGTTACAGATCATCTGCTAACTTTATCTCCTTTTATCTCAGAAAATAAAAGGGAGGAGTTTCTCACCTGTCTTAAACATGCCCAGGATGTTTCCATATTTTCCAACCGTGCAGCCTTTGACTCTTTTGAGTGTGCCAGCAGAGCCTCGGCTATTGCCATAGGTGCACGCAGACTTGCTTGGTTACAAGCTTCTGATTTGGAACCCTGGGTCCAGGATGGATTAGGAAATCTTCCTTGTATAGGTGAAAACCTTTTTGGCATGGATTGGCAAGCAAAGGCCACTCAGATGGATGCTGATAATTCTGCCTTAGATAGACTTTCAAAGTCAACCTTTTCCTAGCAGGAGCAGAAGTAATTCAAAAAGGCTTTCTTTCCCAAAAAAGGGAAATATTATCCTGGTTATGGTCACCAGGCATCTTCTGCAGATCGTTTTGCTGCAAAGCGTCAGCAACAACCTAAACAAGCCAAGCCTAAGGCTGCAAGGACTGCTACGGGCCAACATCCTCAGCCTCCTCAGGGCCTTTGACTTACAACTAGAGAACTTAGCCTTTCTGGCTCTAGAAGAACCAGAGCCTCTCACCATTCCAGGAAGGTTAGCTTACTTTGATCCCAGATGGGAACAAATCACAGCAGAGCAATGGACCCTCTCCATCATAAGGGAGGGGTACAAGCTTCATTTCTTAAACCTTCCTCCTCACACCATGGTGAGACAGTTCAATTCTCCAACATCTCTCCTCGACCTTCTGGGTCAGGAGATTGCTACCCTTCTTGCCCAAAGGGCAATAGAAGAAGTACCCCTTCTTCAACAGGGTTCAGGGTTCTACTCCCCCTATTTTCTTACCCAAAGAAAACAGGGGACTACAGACCCATATTAGATCTCAGAGAATTGAACAAGTTTCTATGCAAGGAGAGATTCAAGATGACTTCTCTCGGTGCTCTCCTTCCATACCTTCAGAGTCAGGATTGGCTTTGTTCTCTAGATCTCAAGGATGCGTACACCCATGTCCTTATCCATCCAACACACAGAAGGTTCCTTCGGTTCCTTTATCAGGGAAAGCACTACCAATACAGAGTGCTTCCTTTCGGTCTGGCCTCTGCTCCAAGAGTGTTCACAAAATGCATGGCAGTAGTAGCTGCATTTCTACGCACTCTAGGAATATTTGTATTTCCATATCTGGACGACTGGCTCATCCGAGCTTCATCCCAGTCAGAGGCACAGACTTCCCTAGCCTACACAAGGCGTGTTCTTCAGTATATGGGACTTGTAATAAACATCCCAGTCATTGGAGTTCATAGTGGCCTTGCTAGATACCACAACTGCAAGGGCCTATCTTCCCCAGGCCCGTTGCCTACGCTTGGTGCAGTTAGCCTCTCAAATTCAGTTAAAGTCCCATTTAACTGCTCGAGAGATGTTACACCTGTTAGGCCACATGGCATCCACCGTGCATGTGGTTCCTTACGCTCACCTTCACATGAGGGCAGCTCAGTGGACTCTATCCACCCAATGGACCCAGGCATCAGTTTGCCTGTCAGACAAAATAGCAACCTCCAGTCGCCTCTTTTGGTCCCTCCAGTGGTGGAAGTCCACTCAAAATCTGTTGCTGGGGTCCCCCTTTCAACAGTTGCTACCCCAAGCAACCCTTACAACAGATGCCTCCCCAAGGGGTTGGGGAGCTCATCTATAAGATCTCTCCACCCAAGGCATCTGGTCTCCACAGGAGACATCTCTACATATCAACCTCTTAGAGCTCAGAGCAATTCTTCTAGCTCTGTTTTCCACACCCTGCTCAGCTACAAGACAGTCCTCATCCATACGGACAACCAAGTAGCCGTGTTCTACGTGAACAAGCAGGGTGGGACTGGCTCTCTGTCACTTTGCAACGAAGCTTTGAGATTATGGGCCTTCGCCAGAGAGCATCAAATTCATCTCATAGCAATGTATCTTCCAGGGGTTCAAAACTCTTGGTCGGACAGACTCAGTCGAGTTCTGCTTCCACACGAATGGTCCCTCCATTGGGACCAGATAGCCAGGATCTTTCAAATTTGGGGAACCCCGGACATAGACCTGCTTGTAAGTCCGTGGAATGCCAAACTTCCCCGCTTCTGTTCCAGGATTCCGTGTCAGGGAGTTCAGGCCAGAGATGCCTTCCTCCTCCACTGGCGGCAAGACTTCCTCTATGCCTTTCCACCCATTCCCCTAATTTCCAAGACACTGTTCAAGCTTCAGAGAGACAAGGGTTCTATGATCCTCATAGCTCCACGTTGGCCACGCCAAGTGTGGTACTCTCTACATCTTCATTTCTCTCAAGCTCCCTCCCTGGACTTGGGATCTGCTCCAGACTTCCTGTCCCAGGAGGAGGGAACGTTGTGGCACCCAAATCCCCAGTCTCCATCTCAGAGCCTGGTTGCTGAAGGCCTAGACCTTCAAGATTTGCATCTTTCTCAGCAGGTGAAGGATATCCTTCATGCTTCCAGAAAGCCTTCCACTAGACGTTCCTATGCTTTTAAATGGAAAAGGTTTACCATTTGGTTTGCAGAGAAGGGTCTTAACCCTCTTGCAATACCTCTGAATTCTTTACTAGAGTATTTGCTGCATTTATCCCATGCAGGCCTTAAAACAAATTCAGTAAGAGTCCATTTGAGTGCTATTGCAGTATCCCTTAAGCCTCTCAATGGACATCCTATTTCCTCTCATCCTCTTATTGCAAGATTCATGAGAGGCCTTCTTTTAACTAAACCTCCCATTAGACCACCTCCAGTGGCATGGGACTTGAATTTGGTTCTTGGCCAGCTTATGAAGCCATCCTTTGAACCCTTAGCCACTACCTCCTTGAAATTCCTTTCCTGGAAAGTTATTTTTCTCATTGTAGTCACCTCAGCTCGCTGTATCAGTGAGCTGCAAGCTTTGGTGGCTTATCCTCCTTATACAAGGTTCCATCATGACGAGGTAGTCCTCAGGACTAATCCACACTTTATGCCTAAAGTGGTCTCACCTTTTCATCTGAACCAGGAGGTATATTTACCTGTCTTTTTTCCAGGACCTCATGCAACAAGTGCAGAGAGGACTCTTCATACCCTGGATTGTAAGAGAGCACTTGCTTTTTACTTACAAAGGACACAGCAACATATAAAGTCCTCTCAACTATTTGTTGCTTTTGATCCCTCTCATTTAGGACTTCCAATCTCTAAGAGAACTCTGTCCAATTAGATTGCTCGGTGTATTTCCTTCGCCTACCAGAGTAAGAACCTTTCTCTGGAGGGCCATGTCACAGCTCACAATGTGAGGGCCATGGCAGCCTCTATGGCTCATCTAAACTCTGTGTCCATCGACCAAATCTGTCGAGCGGCCACCTGGACCTCGGTTCATACCTTTACAGCCCATTACTGCTTGGACAAGGACTCCCGCCGGGATGCCTTGTTTAGTCAGGCTGTTCTCAAACACCTGTTCCATACCTAATCAACTCCTACCCCCCATCCCTGGTTGGATGCCCGAGATCCATGGGGGGAGGTAGAGCCCTTCTCAGGGACTCACAACCTTGGAGATCTCCCTGGCATCTGTAGCTGGGAGTCCCCATATGTGAAGACTCATTCCTGCTTGTTCCTGGAGATAGCACAGTTACTTACCTGTAACACGTGATCTCTGGGAACAGCAGGAATAAGTCTTCACAACCCACCCACCCTCCCCTAGGAGTTGTATCTCTCTATCTTTCCTTTTCTCTCTCTCTCTCTTTGTCTCAGCTTAAAACGCGAACTGGAAAGAGGCGGTTAGAAAGGCGGGAAGGCAGCGCGCAGGTGCTGTGGGATGCTCCCAAAAGCTTTCTTTCTGGACGCTGGGGAGCGTTCCCGCGCAGGCTCCGTCGGTACCGACGATACCCATATGTGAAGACTTATTCCTGCTGTTCCCAGAGATCACCTGTTACAGTTAAGTAACTGTGCTGTCCTCTTTAATAATGATTTATGGACTTTTCCTCCAGGAACTTGTCCAAACCTCTCTTAAACCCAGCTACACTATCAGCTTATCTCCAGGAACAAGCAGGAACGTAGTCTTCACATATGGGTGACATCTGTTCCGACAGAGCCTGTGCGGGAACACTCCCCATCGTCCAATTGGAAAGCTTTTGGGAGCAGTCCACTGCGCCTGTGCGACTGCCTTCCCATCTTCCCAACTCCCTCTTTTCAGTTCTTTGTTTTCCGCGGAGCCAGCAAGAAGCAAATCCTGTCGCTGCAGAAAAACGTTTTTTGTGGATAGGACCTCTGCCTTCCTGTCGACACTGGCACCATCTAGACATCGCTGGTTCCCTTATTCTTTTCTTTTAATTTTTTCCTTATCTTTCTTTAAAAAAAAAAAAGACTTTGGCATCGGTGCCCTTTTTAGGCCTCAAGCTTACCATAGCCTTCACATGCTCTAAGGCATGGAGAAACCAACTAGTGGTTTCAAGAAATGTTCTAATTGTGCCAGTACCTTCTTGGCGACTGACACACATGACTGGTGTTTAAAATTCCTTGGCCCAGACCACCAGCCAAAAGGCTGTCCCCTCTGTCAGAAAATGACACGGAGAGGCCTACAAAACCGGGCTTCTAAATTTGGAGTACTCTTCGCCTCAGATACGATGGTGCCCTCTTCGTCAAGGGCCTTATCCTCCCATGGATCTCGGGTGTCTTCGAAGTCCAAGCACAACATAAGAGCATAAGATATGCCATACTAGGGAGAGGAAGTGATGTCACCCGGGAGATGGCAGCATAATTTCTGTGCTCCCATCGGGACGTTGAAATAAAGGTGAAAATCGCTTGATTTACCCCATCCCACCTGGAAGAACTGGTGCTGGAGGTGACCGTGCCCGGCGGCGATGTCGGTGAGGAAAACGTTAGCAAGGTTTAAATCCTCGTATGTGGAGGGAGCGGAGAAGAAGGCCTGCGAGCCGCCAGACCTCATGGCGTCAGGCGAGGAATCGGAAGAGGAGCCGGAGAGGGCTGAGGAGAGCTGCACTCGCGGAGATATGTGGGGCTGGATGAGATCCTTGCGGAGAGAAATTATTGCCACTCGTGGAGGGCTTAAGGAGTCGCTGTCTGGAATTAAAGCAGATATGCAGGAGCTGGGGCACAGAGTGGAGTCTTTGGAAGAACAGACGGATTACCTGGCTGAGCGGGACATGGAAATGGAGGCGACTATGAAGTGTCTGCAGGAGGAGCAGCTCAGCCTTAAAGATAAATTAGAAGACCTTGAGAATCGTTCCCGCCGAAACATCTTGCGCCTGAGAGGAGTTCCGGAGACGGAGGCCTTCGCGGATGCGGCAGCGGTGGTCCAAAAGCTATGTCAACTCTTGCTGCGGGGAGACAACGGCGAGACCGAAATGACGGTGGTCTCGGTGGAGAGAGCACATTGGGCGTTGGGTCCGGCGCGCAATGGGAGGCCACGCGACATCGTGGCCTGCCTGACCTCATTCGCAGTGAAAGAGAAGATAATGAGTGGCTGCGGCCCGTAGGAGTTTTAGTTGGGAAGGCCAGACCGTGGAACTGTATCATGATTTATCGGCTGGCACCCTACAGAGACGCCGCGACATGAGACCGGTCACACAATATCTTCGAGAGGAGAAAATGAAATACAGATGGCTCTTCCCCTTTGCAATGCTGATGGACATCAACGAGCGGAGTTTTCGGGTCGGGGGAAGAGGAGTCCTGGAAAGTATTGAGGCAGGAGGGGGCCCCTCGTCTACCTGACCAGGCAAAGATACCGGCGATGGAGGGATCTAAAGGAGTGAATTCTAGATGGGAGAGGATGCCTTTGAAGGGACAGCGCTTGCGGAGGAAGACGGGAGAAGCCGGTCAAGGAGACATGGAGGGAGCTGCACCAGCGAGAATTACCTGAATGTTACCCAGGACTGTGTGGGAAATGTTAGTTTTGCCTGCATATTTGTTGCTAGGCCCAGGCTGTTTTAAGCAATGCGGGCCTGAAGGTGGGGGGGGGGGGGGCATTCATGGGGGGAATGTGTCTATTGATAGAAGTACGGGGGGGGGTGGGCTGTTGTGTGGCACTGTTGTGGGATATATATAGGTGATTGTTGTATCATGTTGTGAGTTTTGAAGGTTCAGGGGGGGTGGGAGGTTTGGAAGATGCTGATGAAATGATGGAGGAAGGGGGGGAAGGTTTTTGTACCAGGGGATGGGGGGGGGGTATAGCATCCATGGGTGGGTTTCTTCCTTGATGATAGGCAGAGTGGAGCTCTGTGTGAGGGGAGGGGTGGAGGGGGAGGCTTTGAAGATGTGTGAGAGGGGTAGACTAGCGGTATGTTTGGAGTCATGGCTGCTGGTGTGAGAGTGGGGAGTTTGAATGTACAGGGATTGAATTCCCCTCAGAAAAGAAAACTGCTCTGGAAAGAGGTGCGAGTGCAACAGTGGCAGGTGGTGTTTGTGCAGGAGACCCATTTGCGTAAACGGGACGAGCGTTTGGTGGGGGGGGGGAACCTTCCAGGGTTTTTTTGCAGCGGAGGAGGGGGATCGGAGGAAGGCTGGAGTTGGTATTCTGATCAGGCATGATGTGCCCTTTAATGTTGGGAGGGTGTTCCGGAAAGGGGATGGGAGAGCAGTGTGTGTAGTGG
The DNA here is from genome assembly GCA_033557465.1 of Ichthyophis bannanicus. Taxonomy (NCBI): domain Eukaryota; kingdom Metazoa; phylum Chordata; class Amphibia; order Gymnophiona; family Ichthyophiidae; genus Ichthyophis; species Ichthyophis bannanicus. The sequence goes on along the minus strand of CM066034.1, from coordinate 86,548,729 downwards.
GGGAGTTGGGGGGGGGGAACAGGTGACTTTCCTCTTGGTCTATGGGCCAAATGTGGCACAGGGACAGTTTTGGGAGGACTTGGGGGCTTGGCTGGTTGGGAAGACCCAGGGAAGACTTCTGGCGGGGGGGGGGGGGGGGATTGCAATCTTGCCCTGGACGGGAGGAAGGGGAGGGGGGACGGGAGAAATTCAGGGCTGAAACAGTTTCAGGCGTGGATGCAGGAGTATGGGGTGGAGGACTTATGGAGGTTGGCCCATCCTTCTGCTAAGGATTTTACCTACTATTCGGCTGTGCATGCGTCATATAGTAGAATTGACTATCTCTTGGGAGATGGCTATTGGAAGGAGGCTTTAGATGAGATTTCCATAGGGGTGGCAACCTGGTCGGATCATGCTCCGGTGGGGGCAAAGTTTGGCCCTCCCAGGGAGTCAGAGCGAAGAATGTTCTGGAGGTTAAATGACTATCTATTACAGGGGGAAGGGGTGAAGCAGAGGATAAAGGCAGTGATTAAAGACTATATGGAACTTAATGATAACGGGGAGGTGACAACGGGGGTACTTTGGGATGGGTTGAAAGCGGTGGTGAGGGGCCATTTTGTCCAATTGGGAGCAAAGCGGAAAAGGGAACGGGTAGTTGAGGAGTGCCTCCTCAAGGAGAGGCTGGAGGAATTGGAGAGGGTCCATAAACAGAGGGGGGGGGTGTAAGATTGCAGAGGCAGGTTGAAGAAATAAGAAGGCAATTAAATAGCCTCCAGTTGGAGCAGATATCTCGCCATCTTGATTGGGCGAGGCAGCGATACTATGAGTTTGACAATAAAGCAGGGCGCCTCTTGAGTACTAAACTTACTTCCCAGAGGCAGCAGAGGGCTATAGCAAAAATCAAAGGCCCGCAGGATAGATTGTTGTTTAAAGGTAGTGCTATTAGGGAGCGGTTTCGGACCTACTACAAGACCTTATACTCAGCGGACCCTCCTGGGGATGGAGAGGGAATACGACAATATTTGTGGAATGGGGGGAAGGGTAGTGCGCGGTTGGAGAGTTCCATGGGGGAGGGGCTGGATGGGGATATTGTTCTCGAAGAGGTGATGGGGGCCATTTAGGCTTTGGTGGCGGGCAAAGCGCCCAGTATAGATGGGTTTTCCGGGTTATTTTATAAAACCTTCAAGGACGAGTTGGGCCCCATTTTGATGAGGGTGTTGAAGGCAGTTTTGAAGGGGGAGGATCTTCCAGTATCAATGAGCCAGGTGGCTATAGTTGTAATTCCCAAGCCCGGAAAAGATCCGGACGTTTGCAGCTCATACCGACCCATTTCGCTGCTGAATATCAATGTCAAGATTTTGGCAAAGGTGCTGGCATTGCGGTTGGGACCGTGTATGCCGGGGCTCATTAACCCGGATCAGTCTGGGTTTATTATGGGGCGACAGACGGCAGACGGAGTGCGGAGAGTTCTCCAATTAGGGTGGCTGGCTAGGCAGGAACATCAGAAGGCTATCTTTCTCTCAATTGATGTAGAGAAGGCCTTCGATAGGGTGAACTTTGACTTTCTTATGTCGGTATTGGAGTATATCGGGTTAGGCCCTAACTTTCGGGCGTGGATAAAGGCGTTGTATAAAGCTCCGGAGGCGACCGTTTGTATAAATGGGGGTTATTCTGAAATCTCCAGGAACAAGCAGGAATGAGTCTTCACATATGGGTACGTCGGTACCGATGGAGTCTGCGCGGGAACGCTTCCCAGCGTCCAATCAAAGAGCTTTTGGAAGCATCCCACCACGCCTGCGTGCTGCCTTCCCGCCTTTCCCAACTGCCTCTCCTCAGTTTTCGATTTCCGCGGAGCCGGCAGGACGTCCTCCTGTCACCGCAGAAAATTCTTGTTTTATTTCTTTAGTTTTCTTGTGGTCGCGGCTGTCTTACCCGATGCCACCGGTACCGCCGGTGTTTTCTTTTCTTTTCTTGTAAAATCTTCCTTTTTCAAGGGATATTTTTTCTTCATAGTGTCTCACGGTTTCTTAGGCCTTTTAGGCCTCTTCTTTTTCCTTCATGGAACCGCCAGCCACTTTCTCCAAGAAATGTTCAAACTGTGGCGGTACAACTTTATTTTTAGACCCTTGAAGTCGGTGTCTAACCTACTTGTGTCCTGACAACAGTTTGGTGAGAAGAGGTTTTCAACATCGAGGTTCCCTCGATACATGGTTTCCCTCTAACTTCGGGGCACTGTTCCTTTCTTCTTCTACACAGGATCAGGTAACCCACAAACAGTCTGTTAAGACTAGCCAGCCCTCGAGTGGTAGGTCTCATGCACAGCATGTAGACGGCTCCGGCCTTGCCCTCAATTGCCCACTGGCTTCAAAACCCTGGCAGGAGTCTTCGGTCTCCAAAGCGTTTGAGGTTGTTCCTGGGGTTCACCCCTCACAGAACATACCTGAGCCGTGTCCGGTGGTGGCATCCGCTTCGAGCGGTACCGATACCCCGGCATCGGCACTGATGTTGGATGAAACACTCCTCACCAGGGATGGTCATCTGGCATCCTCGGTGCCTTCGGGACTGGTGGATACTCTCCAGACTGACTTTCCATTATCGGTACCAACACCGATACTACCACCGACGTCGGTACCCTCCAGATGTGCATCGATAGCCTCGCTTCCTTCGATGCCGAGTCTGGAATCGATCTCCAGTTTGGAGGACTGGGTACCGACTCGCCTTGGTACCGGCTCTCGGCGGTACCGAAGGCTCGGTTCCGATGATTCGGATCCGCAACTCTCGGTTCCCCCGAGGCCGTTTGAGTTGCCACTGGTTGACCTTCATCCACCGGTATCAGACACTGTACCGAAGTTGGTACCGATGTCCTCATTACCCTAGCAGTCCGTGCCTTCCATGCTTTGCTCATCAGGCTCTTTGCCCTCGATGCCGAGTTTGGAATCGATCTCTAGTCTGGAAGACTGGGTACCAATACGCTTTGGTACCGACACCGATCGATACTGGAGGCTCGGTACCGAGGATAGCGGCCGGAGGTTTTCGGTTACCTCGGTACCGATTGAACTGTCACCGATGGCTGCTCCGATGTCTGTGTCGGGCTCGGCTCCGACATCGGTACCAGTATTGGCATCGGTACCGGTATCCACAATAGCATCGTGGCCAACTCCTGCCATGCTTTATTCAACAGGATCGCTCCCTTCTATACCAAGCTTGGAGTCGATACCTGGCATGGACGATGTGGTACTGACGGTCGCTGCTCCTGACAGCCAGTACCGGCGACCATCCCTTAAGGATTCCACACTGCACCGTGCAGGGTCTTCTATTCCTATATATTTGGATAGCTCTTTCGATGCTCAGGCTAGTTCTTCAGATCTAACCTGTCCAAAGGAAATTCCCGTTGGAGATCCCTCTTTTCAGAGTTTCCTCCTGGATATAGCAAGATCTCTTGCCATTCCTATCCCGGGACATGATCCTGCACAAGGCTCTGTTTCTACCAAAGCAAAGGAGAACATAATGCTTCCTTTGCATCATTCCTTGCAGGATCTCCTTCTAGGAATGTGGGAAACACCTTTAAGGGTACCCCCACCTTCCAGAGCAACTGATCTCTTATATCAGGTGCCCCCCTCTCCAGGGTTTCAAAAGACTCAACTTCCTCATCATTCCATAGTAGTGGAATCAGCAATGAGGCAGGTAAAGAGTAAGAAAAAGCACTCTTCTTATCCACCAGGTCGTGAGTCTAAGACACTAGATGCCTTTGGACGTCAAACCTTCCAGACATCTATGCTTTCTGCAAGAATTCTCTCATATTTTTTATGAGTCTATCTCTTGAGGAGGTCACAAAGCAATTACATCTTTTGACTCCTCCAGAGTCCAAGAGTGCAGGCTATTCTTCACTGCTTAAACATCTTCAGAGTATCTCTTGCTTTCTTCCTCGTGCTTCCCTAGACTTTTTTGAGTCTGCTAGCAGGACCTCTGCTATATCTATAGGGGCATGACGTAGAGCCTGGCTCCAAGCTTCAGACTTAGACAAATGGGCACAGCAAAGACTGGGACATACTCCTTGGACTGGAGACAATCTTTTCAACAAAGAGTCTTTACGTCAGGTTACTCAGTTGTCCACTGACTTACCTGTTCCTAGGGGCTGTTCTGCACCTTCTGTCCCAATAGGTAGGAAATGTCCTGCCAAACCTTCTTCCCATAGGAGAAGAAGGTTTTATGCATCATCTGCCCATCATGCAGATGTTCCCAAACAAGGGAAGCACCGTCCTGGTCTGCAGAATTCAACCTCTCACCAGGCTCAGCAAACCCAGCAACTGCAGGGTTTCTGATCAATCTTCATCAGATGCTTGTGACTCTGGGGGTTAGAATCTGCAGTTGCTTCTTCTCAATAGAGGCAATCCACTGCTTTCATTCTAAACCCTAGACATGGATCTCTTCCCAAAAGACATCCATTTTTTCTATGTTCTATGAGCTGTCAGGATGTTCATGCCTATAGGGCACAGGGTTCTCCTCTTCTTCCTGCTAGGGAAAGAGGTCTAACCACTATCAAACGATAGCTTCCTGTGCCAGCATGTCTTTTTTCCTTTCTATAGACTCACTACTTTCTAAGTCTTCTTCAGCTCCATTCTCTTTACCTTCCTATCAAGCTTTTCCTCTGTAAGAGCGGTATTGCTTCACTGGAGGGCTTTTTCTTCAGCCTCTCTAGTTTTGTTACTTTTTCAGTGCGGAGTTTTCCTCTCTAAATTGCCTCCTCTTTTTCAATCTTGCTTTGAGGCAGTTCATCAGACATGTCCAGAGTTTTTTAGTCCTGTTCTTTCCTTTCTGTTTTTAAACAGTAAGATTCTTTCTGCTGTCTAGCAAGCAGCTGCCTATGCAGGAGCCTTAATGTTTGGACCACTGGTTCTTGTCCACCAGCAACCAGATTTGTCCTCCACTAACTTTCTGTCTAGTTTTAGTAGTGATTCCAAGTCAGTGCTGTTATCTGTCTTGGAAATTATTTCACTACAGGCTTGTTGGATTGTCTTCTCTTTCTGCCATCTCCATTCCCCTGGGTTTGGCAGCATAGTTGACATAGGTACTGGCTCTCCAGCAGCCAGTTCTATCTCCTCATTCTCCTGCATCATGCTTTCTGCAATTCTACAGAGAAGCTCTCCACTATGGGCCCTTGCTAGAGAGCATGGGTTTTTTTTCTCCAACAGCTATCCTAGATGGTTGGAAAAGGCTTTTTCAGTCATGTCTCCCATGACTAGAAAGGTTCTCCCTTTGTTCACTATCTCCTTTTTAATATAAAGGACATATAAAGGCCTTCTCTTACGTGAAAGCTTAAGGAGTTGCCAATTCCCTGCTTTGGTTCATAGTATTTCCAATCGGGAATATGCTTTTCTCCTTGCAGCTTGTCCTCATGGTAAGAACGCATGATACCTTTTTTGCCCTTAAGCAGGTCAGCATGGTATCTCAATTTTATGCGTCTTCTGTTCACTTACCATGCTAGAGTTCTAGAATACTCGGGACTTGCTGACTGCAGACTGATATCATCCTCTGCTTTTCACATAACCGTCCTGGTTATTTCACTAGCTAGCATCCCTGTAGCTCATAACCAGTGGGAATAGATTCTCTGTATATCTTCTCAAGTAGGTTTCACCTTCTTGTTATTAGATGAATCTTTCCTCTCCACATTTCCTATGTGAATACCGTTCTGTAGGCATATCTCTGTCTGCTTCATTGCAGACACCCATATAGAGGCCTATATATTCATATCTATAGCATACATCTTACAGATGTCTATGTCTATCATTTGTGTGTATTTTATGCCCTTCATATCTCACTATAGATATATTATTATACGTATATCTATCTATCTATCTATATATATATATATATATATATATATATATATATATATATATATATATACATATATATAGATAGATAGATAGATAGATAGATAGATATACGTATAATAATATATCTGTCGAGATATTTTATTATCGGTAGATATGTTTTCTGCATTTATCTACCTGACTGTCGAGGCTCATATAGCTATATGATTCTGACAGATGGGCTTTACCCATACCTATGCTATCCAGCATGTTTGGGGTTCTACACTCACAACCACTTCTGTGGTAGTTAACAACTTCCACCATAACCTTAAGGTTTAGGTACCTCTGAAGCTCTCCATGTTCCAGTATCTCTCCTAGCTGACTCCAGTTAGGAGAGACATTGCGAATCTTCAGCTAATCACAGGCTCTAACGCCTCAGGCGTTTGGCCTTTCTTTTGGGATACAAGGGGTTTCCATACCTTTTTCCTCCCACAAGGACTGTGCCTGTTTGTCCAATTTGGTTGGCCTTCTCTTTTTGCTCCCAAGGGTGAGCCACTCTGTCACCAGAAGAGTTCGGCTTTTATAATAAAGCCTTCCACTGAAGGCCCACTGTTTTTGGTACTACCCCAGTTATTACCAGGGTCCCCTCTTACCTTTCAGGAATCTGACCTCCTACAGGTTTATTACCTCCACTTCACAGTGAGGTCCTCCTTGAGGTTCCTCTACTGGGTTCCCCAGTAGATCCCATGAACCTCCTTACTGCTGTGTAATCCTGTTAGGGGAGGTCTATATTGCAATATTTCTTTCAATATCATTGATGATGATTATCATCCGCACATGGACTCCTTGTCTGCAGTCCTATGCTAGGTTAGCTGTTCCACAGCACCTTTCTTTCTTCAACTCCTACCCTCCATCCTCAGGATGCCTGGTGTTGTGGGGGATAGCATGTTCCAACCTATGACATGCTGGGACTCCAGGCAGCTTGGGAGTCCCCATATGTGAAGCCTCATTCCTGCTTGTTCCTGGAGATAGCACAGTTACTTACCTGTAACAGGTGATCTCTGGGAACAGCAGGAATAAGTCTTCACAACCCACCCACCTCCCCAGGAGTTGTATCTCTATCTATCTTTCCTTTCCTCCCTCTCTCTCTTTGTCTCAGCTTTAAAACTTAACTGAGGAGAGACAGTTGGGAAAGGCGGGAAGGCAGCACGCAGGCGTGGTGGGATGCTTCCAAAAGCTCTTTGATTGGACGCTGGGAAGCGTTCCCGCGCAGACTCCATCGGTACCGACGTACCCATATGTGAAGACTTATTCCTGCTGTTCCCAGAGATCGCCTGTTACAGGTAAGTAACTGTGCTTTCTTTCCCTTGGGTCGCCAGACCCGGCAGGGATGCCCATTGTCCCCGCTCCTTTTTGCACTAGTAATGGAGCCCTTGGCTGCTAGGATCAGATCGGTGGAGGATATTCAAGGAATAGCAGTAGGAGCCTCGCAGCATAAGATGGCAATGTTTGCGGACGACCTGTTATTTGCGTTGACCCAGCCGATAGTCTCCTTGCCACTCCTAATGAGGAAGCTCAGGGATTATGGGAAACTTTCGGGCTTTAAGGTTAATTGGGATAAGACGGAGGCCATGTCACTGACACTGCCTCCTCAGGTTGTTGAGAGTTTGAAGGCTTCGTTCCCATTTCGCTGGGTGAGTACATCACTAAAATACTTGGGAGTACAGATTATGGCACACCCCCTCGGGTTGTATAGAGCAAATTACCTGCCCTTGTTTGGGCAGTTGCGAAAGGATATGTTGCGCTGGAAAGGGGTGGAGTTATCCTGGTTGGGACAGATTGCTGTGTTGAAAATGAATTTGTTGCCTCGTCTCCTGTATGTATTCCAAACGCTACCGGTGGGGGTGGGGAGTAGAGACCTTCCACTGTTGCAAAGTCAGATCTTTGCTTTTGTTTGGGGAATAGCCGCCCGCGAGTGAGCAGACGGGTGTTGTATGCAACTCGGGAGAGGGGAGGGTTGGGAGTCCCTGATGTGGGAAGATATTACGCGGCAGCCCAGCTGAGGCAGGCCTTTGAGTGGAGGGATAAGGGGGTGCCCTATAAACGGTTTAGGGAAGTGGAGCAGTACTGGGCAGAGGTGATTCCTTTAAAGTATTTTCCATGGATTTGGGATAAATTGCCGGAGGGGAGGTGGAGGGATAACCCCTATATATGGCATTTGCTTATGCAATGGAGGAAGGCTCGGAGAAAGTTTTGCCCTGGGACGAGTTTTTCATTGTTGGGTCCGGTGAGAGGGACTGTTGGATTTATTCCGGGTAGAGAAGGGGTCTTTCAACGGTGGGAGCGGTTGGGTTTAGATACCTTTGACAAATTTGTAGATGGGGGGAGAAGTGATTTCTTTATCTGACCTTAGAGTAAAATACCAGTTGAGAGGGGGAGACTTTTATGCACATATGCAAGTTAAACATTTTCTATCCACTAAGCTAACTCGGGAACTCAGGGAGGAGGTACAAGATGATAGGGAAGGGTTATGGTGGTGTTGGGAAAGCTCAAGGGGTTTGATAACTCAACTGTACCGGGGTTTTGGGGGGGGGGGGCCCGGAGAAATTTAAGCACCAACATGATTGGGAAAGAGACCTGGGGAGGGTTTCGGATGAACAGGAGTGGAAGCGTGTGCATTTGAATATAGGCCGGCAGGCATTGTCGGTAGCGATCAGGGAAACATCCTATAAATTGCTATATCGGTGGTATTATACTCCGTCGAGGCTACATAGGATGTTTCCGGGAATGTCTGATAGGTGTTGGCGGCAATGTGGAGAGGAGGGGTCCTTTATTCATGTCTGGTGGGAGTGTCCCCGGGTAAGGTTGTATTGGGAGAGCGTGAGTGAGCAAATCACTCGTATCTTTGGGGGATCGGTGGAAGTTGATATAGGATTTGGGCTGTTGGGAATTTGGCCCGAAAAGAGTGCTAGGACTCAAGAACGGCCCATACGGGCATGTATCCAGGCTGCCAGGAGTGAGATTGCTAGGGCCTGGAAACAGGTAAATCTCCCGAGCTTGGCACAATGGCAGACCCGACTACGTCGGATAGCCTTGATGGAGCAGTTAACAGCGCTCCGACGCCAGCAGCACGGGAAATTTAAAGGTTTATGGTTACCTCTGCTGAAATTTCTTGAAGGTTGTTAAGGGGAGGGGGGGGGCGGAGTTGGGGGGTGTGGGGGGGATTTCTAAACAGTTGGTTAGGTTTGATGTTTTGTGGTTTGTACTGCTTTTGTTACCAACTCTGTATAACTAATAGTTTCTAAGGAAGCTTACAGGGTGGAAAAGAGGGTACACACTGAGCGAGGGGATTTCTCCCATCTGTAGAGGAAGTCTGTATTGTATATGGGTTTATGCTTGGGGGGTCCTGGTTATGTGGTGTGTATTTTGATGTGTGCCAATAAAAAAATTTAAATTAAAAAAAAATAAAAATAAAAATGCCATACTGGGTCAGACCAAGGTCCATCAAGCCCAGTATCCTGTTTCCAACAGTGGCCAATCTAGGTCATACGTACCTAGCAGTTTACCCAAAAGACACAGGTTCCACAATGCTTGTACTGGGTCAAGCATTGATATCCTGGGTCCCCCCTTAATGATTTATGGACCTTTCCTCCAGGAACTTGTCCAAACCTTTTTTAAACCCAGCTAGACCGCATCGAAGTCTGACAATACCTCCAGGGGAAGATCTCGTTCAAATCATCGAGACCCCTCAGTTGTTGCTTTGGAGGTGGATCGGTCTGCTAAACAGCTCCAGCGAGAGGCCCTGTCCTTCAAAGCCATTGAGGGGGCCCCAAGATGCTCCCGAGGCCGTGACCTTTGGAGAGCTACTGGTGCCATGCTCTGGAACCAGTGGCACAAACACCAGTCACCGACTCCTAAGCATCGGCAACCTTGATAGACCAGTGCATACTAGCCATCGAGCGCAGCTTGGCAGACCCTCCTTGCAGCCTTTGTACCTATAAAACCCGTGGCTACAGGCACTGCCCTGTTGATAACTGTTACGTTACTGACATCGACACCGGTTCCGGGCATGACATCTGGACTGCTGCAGATGACATCAACATCGCTCCCACCCATGCCCTCCCTTGAAACTCTTACAGATACTAGTAACAAACCCAAGCGGCTCACCAAGGCTGATACCTCAGAGCATTGGTACCAGCAACTAGCTTCCAGCGAACACCATGCCCGTCGATACTTAGAGTCCTCTGATTCAGATTCTCCCGTTTTGGATGTGAAGTCTCAATTCCTGGGGGTCCCGGGACCTTCCTTTGGACCCTTCCCCACCTCAACAATGATGCAACTCACCTCCAGAGGACATGTCCTTCCAGGAATTAATTTGAGACCTAGCCAAGGGTCTCTCTATCACAGTAACATCAGAGAAGGAGCCAAGGGTGGAGCAATTAGAGATCCTTCAATACCCAACAGCATCCCAGGAGGCAGCCACTTTACCAATGCACAACATTCTTCATAACTTTATGCTCCGTTTGTAGGAGACTCCTCTCACTGTCTCACTTCAAAGTCAACATCTCTATACCATGTATCGGGTACCAGGGTGTCCCGGCTTCTAAAAGCTGCAGCGTCCCCACCATTCTATAGTGGTTGAATTGGTGATGGGCTGAATCAAAAGCTTGAAGCCTCACTCCTCTAATCCCCTCCAGGTAGAGAATAGAGAACTCTCGACGCCTTTGGGTGTCGATGCTTCCAAGCACCCATGCTCTCAGCTAGGATCAACTATTATATCCTCTATATGGGACTGTTCCTCGAAGAGGTCTCCAGGGATCTCAAGGCCTTTGCCCCTCTTCTCCCAGATGACAAGAGGGCAGATTATGTTGCCCTAGTTAAGCAGTCCCAAAATGTATTGAAGTGTGCCAATAGGGGCTACCTTCGATGCCTTTGAATGCACAAGCAGGGCCTCTGCAATATGCATTGGTGCACGTAGAATTGCATGGCTTCAAGCCTCAGATCTTGAACAATTGGTTCAAGATAAGCTGGGCAACATGTCTTGCACAGGGGAAAACCTCTGGCAAAGACTGTTCTCTAGATCTGAAAGAAGTGTACACACACACCCTCATCCATGGACACAAGAAATATCTACGCTTCACCTTTCAAGGAAAACATTATCAATACAGAGTCCTTCTCTTCGGACTCGCCTCTGCCCCGAGTCTTCACAAAGTGTATGGCAGTTGTAGCTGCATATCTAAGATCTCTAGGGATATTCATCTTCCCTTACTTAGACTGGCTAACAAAAGCAAACACCTCCCAAGAGGTACTGCTTTCCTTGCATTGTACCATCACAGTACTACAACCTTGGGATTTGTGATAGGCTTCCCAAAATCCCAACTCACCCTAACTCACTCCAACTCAAAAGCTAGAGTTCATTGAGCCCTACTAGACACTCAACAATTCAGGGTGTTTCTGCCCCAGCTCCATTGTGTGCCTGTCTAGTCAATCTAATGTCCCAGATTCTCCTATGAGACCATCTGACTGCCCGAGAGATGCTGCAGCTCCTTGGGCATATGACCTCTACAGTACATGTCGTTCCATATGCCTGACTACATATGCAAACAGCCCAGTGGACTCTTGCCTCCCAGTGGAAGCAGGTCTCTGGCCGTATCCGGGACAGGATCCAAGTCACTTCCCCTGTAACCACAACCCTTAAGTGATGGTGTTCTCCAGAAAATCTGCTCATAGGGTCACCTTTTCAGATGCCTCCACTTTAATGCTCCCTGATGATGGATGCCTCCAAACCAAGTTGGGGAGCACACCTGGGCAGCCTGACCACACAGGGTCTATGGACAATGTAAAAGTCACAACTCCAGATCAATCTCCTGGAACTTTGTGCCATCTTGAATGCCCTCCAGGTGTTTCAACATCACCTCAGAGCACAAGTAGTCTAGTCAGGACGGACAATCAGGTTGCCATTTTGTATGTGAACAAGCAGGGAGGAACATGCTCTTGGGCCCTCTGCGAGGAGTCTTTACCTGTGGTCCTTTGCCATTGCTCATCAAATACACCTCCTAGCGGTGTACCTCCCGAGGGAGTTCAATGTTTTGGCAGACAGACTGAGTCATATCCTTCTTCCCCATGAATCGTCTCTCCATCTGGACACAATGTATCACATTTTCCAGACATAGGTCTGGGGAACTCCAGACATAGCTCTGTTTGCGACTCCACAAAATGCTAAGCTTCTTGCTTCTGCACAAGAACTCAGATATCCAGCAACGAACAAGTGGATGCCTTCCACCTATACTTGGGTCAGGTTCTGCTGTTTCCCCTCCTATATCCCTCATTCCCAAGACGCTTTTCAAGTTTCAGTCCGACAAGGGCTCCATGATTCTCATAGCCCCTCACTGGCCGCGGCAATCATGGTTTCCACTGCTACTATGTCTAAGACTCATCCTCTGTGATTGGTATCTGCGCCAAATCTCTTCTACAAGGATGATGGCTCACTATTACATCCCAAGCCACAATCTCTCTACCTCACAGCTTGGCTGCTGAGAGCATAGCTTTACAAGGTTTTGCCCTTACTCAAAAGGTTAAGGAGATCCTTTTGGCTTCTAGAAAGCCCTCCACCAGATGTTCATATGCTTTTAAGTGGCGTAGATTCTCTGTCTGATGTTCCCAGAAAGGTCTCAATCTCTTTTCTCCTCCAGTGGAGTCACTCCTCCAGTATCTCTTCCACCTGTCCTCGACAGGTCTAAAGACAAACTCGACGAGAGGCCACCTCACTGCTATTGTGGCCTCTCACCCACCTACTGGATGGACAGCCCATCTCCATGCAACCTTTAGTAGCACGCTTCATGAGAGGTCTCCTACTGTCCAAAACGCCCATTAAGCCACTTCCAGTAGCTTGGGATCGCAATGTCATCTAGCGCACCTTCTGAAGCTGTCCTTTGAACCAGTTAGCCACGACCTCGCTTAAGTTTGTCTCATGGAAGGTAATCTTCCTAATTACCCTCATTTCAGCTAGACACATTAGTGAGCTTCAGACTTTGTGGCGGATCCTCCTCATACTTGCTTCCACCATGAGAAAGTACTCCTTCGGACTCACCCACTCTTTATGCCAAAGGTGGTATCTCTCTCCCATTTAAACCAGTCGATTTACCTTTTAGTTTTCTTTCCTAAATTGCATGCATCTCGAGTGGAAGCAACTATGCACACTGTTGACTGCAAACATGCCTTGGCTGTCTATCTCCAAAGGACTCCATTGTAAAGCCTTGCAGTTTTTCTCATTTGACCCTAGTCACCTGAGATTACCTGTTTCTAAGCATACACTCTACAGATGGATAGCAGATTGCATTTCATTTGCCTATGACAAAGTAGGACTCTCCCTGGAAGGGCATGTCACTGCTCACAGCGCTTGCGCCATAGCCACCTCAATGGCAAACCTACGCGAAGGTAGCCATTGACAAAATTTGCAGAGCAGCTACTTGGTCTTCCGTCCTGTAACTCCTACCCTCTGTCCTGGACTTTGAAGATACCAGAAGTTCATATGGGATCCATGACCTCATCATGCCTACTCCTAAAGTGAACCTCTTCCGGTTCTGAGGTCACGTCATCTGGCATCTGGGAGCTAGGGAGTCCCATATGTGAAGACTACATTCCTGCTTGTTCCTGGAGATAGTGTAGATCTCCAGGAACAAGCAGGAATGTAGTCTTCACATATGGGTATCGTCGGTACCGACGGAGCCTGCGCGGGAACACTCCCCAGCGTCCAATAGGAAAGCCTTTGGGAGCATCCCACAGCGCCTGCGTGCTGCCTTCCCGCCTTTCCCAACTGTCCCTCTCCAGTTCTCCGTTTTCCTTGGAGCTGACAGGTCGCACACCCTGTCACCGCAGAAAATATTCCCTTTTCTTCTTTTTTGTGGTCGTGCCTGCCTTCCCTTGACGCTACACCGGTACCGCCGGTTCTTCATTCTTCTTTCTTTTTTCTTAAAAAAAAACAAACAAACTTTTCTTCTGGAGTCTTTTCCAGGTATTTTCTCCTCAGGTGCCACACGCCATTTTGGGCACTAGGCCCAACTTTCCTTTAAAATGGAAAAAAACGCTTCGGGTTTTAAAAAGTGTTCCAAATGTGGCGGTACCATCTCCATCACAGACACCCATGAGTGGTGCCTCAAATGTTTAGGTCCTGACCACTCTATTTTGGAGTGTGTTGCCTGTGGGATGATGTTGAAGAGGGGCCGGCAAAACTGAGCTGCTAAACTTAGCACCCTTTTTGCCTCCAATGCAGCGTCTGTGGCATGGACGTCTTCCAGGGCTTTGTCTTCCTCCCATGAATCTCAGGTAACTAAACATAAATCTGGCCGGTCCTCAAAGGGTAGATCTTCGTCTAAGCATCGAGATGCCTCTGGTGTTGCCCTTGAGGGACTTGTACCGGCAAAATTGCCCCGGCCGGAGGCTTCAGCTTCCAAAGCATTAACGGGGCTCCAGGATGTTCTCGAGGCCCCAACCTCGGCAGAACTACTGGTGCCATGCTCTGGGGTACCGGCTGCTTCATCCGGTACCGATACCCAAGCATCGGCAGCGTCGATAGACCAATGATTTTTAGTTATTGAACGCAGTCTGGCGGCTCTTCTCACGGCCTCGATGCCCTTGAAACCACTTCAGACAATTCAATCGGTACTGGCACCGACCTTGGTACTGGTACCGACTGAATTGACATCGGCAGGTATTTTACCGGGACCGAGTTATGCTTATCCATCCGGTATCGACAAGTCCCCTTCGATCGGTTCTGGTACCGTGCCTTGCACGATCACCCGGATCGGAGATAACTTTGAATCCTCGAATGAATCTGAAGACTCTGAGAGCTCTGCCGATACCAGAGTACTTCTTCCTGAGGTTGGTTGTTATCCTCAGCGTAGGATGTCTCCTCCAGAGGATATGTCCTTTCAGGATTTTATCCGAGATGTGGCTCGGTCTTTCCATCACAGTGGCTCCTGAAAAAGAGCCTAGGGCAAAGGAATTGGAAATCCTGCAATACCCTAAAGCTCCCAAGGAGGCAGCTGCCTTACCTATTCATGAGATCTTGCATGATCTCATGTTAAGGATGTGGGAAACACCTCTAACTACATCTCCTCACTCTCGAAGGCTCGACACCATGTATCGAGTTCCTCCTTGTCCTGGGTTTCAGAAGACTCTGCTATCACACCATTCCATGGTGGTGAAATCAGCTATGAGAAGGGTCAAGAGTGCAAAAAGACATGCATCTAATCCTCCAGGACGTGAATGTAGGACTCTTGATGCCTTTGGACGTTGAACCTTCCAGGCTTCCATGCTTTCTGCTAGGCTCAGTTCTTATATATTATCTATGGGAATGTTCCTTAAGGAGGTCCCGGGAGATTTAGAGCCCTCTCCTTCCTGATAAGAGGCAGGATTACCTGGCCCTTGTCAAACATGCTCAGGATGTTTCCAAGTTTGTAAATCGTGCAGCCTTTGACTGTTTTGAGTGCATAAGCAGAATCTCTGTTGCCATAGGTGCACGTAGGATTGCCTGTCTCCAGGCATCTGACTTGGAACTTTGGGTACAGGATAAACTCGGGAATATTCCTTGCACAGGAGAGAATCTCTTTGGCAAGAATAGGCAGGACAAAGCTAATAAGATAGATGCTGACAATATCACCTTGGATAGATTGTCTAAATCTACAGCTGATCCTGCAAGGAAAAAGTCCTACAAGAAACCATTCTTCAGTAAGAAGAAGAGGTTCTACCCTTCCTATACCCAGCAGGGGCATCGTTTGTCAGTCTGCCCAAAAGGGACAGCAGCAACAACCTAGGCAAAAAAAAACAAAAGCTGCTAAGCCTCAACCAGCTCAGCAGACTCAGCCTCCACAGGGGCTTTGACTCCTATCTAGAGAACTTTGCCTTCCTGGCCCTGAACGGCCCAGAGCCTTCCACCATTCAAGGAAGGTTGTCTTTTTGCCCCAAGATGGATGCAGATAACAGCAGAAAGTTGGACTCTGTCCATTGTAAGAGAGGGGTACAAGCTTCATTTCCTCAGCATGCCCCCTCCTACAATGGTAAGACAGTTCAATTCTCAGACCTCTCTCAATGCCCAGTTAGGTCAAGAGGTCACTTTGCTTCTTGCCCAGGGGGCAATAGAAGAGGTACCCATTCTCCAACAGGGTACAGGGTTCTACTCCCCCTATTTCCTTATTCCAAAGAAAACAGGAGGACACAGACCCATTTTGGACCTCAGAGAATTGAACAAATTCCTGTTCAAAGAGAAGTTCAAAATGATTTTTCTAGGAACTCTGCTGCCATACCTTCAGAGTCAGGATTGGCTTTCTCTAGATCTCAAGGATGCGTACACTCATGTTCTCATCCGTCCAACTAGGGGACATGCAATGAAGCTACAGGGTAAACTATTTAAGACTAATAAAAGAAAATATTTCTTCACTCAACATGTAATCAAACTCGGGAATTTGTTACCGGAGGATGTAGTAAAGGCTGTTAGTGTAGCTGGGTTTAAAAAAGGTTTGGACAAGTTCCTGGAGGAAAGGTCCATAAACCATTATTAAGAGGGGACCCAGAATATCAATGCTTGACCCAGTACAAGCATTGCAGAACCTGTGTCTTTTGGGGAAACTGCTAGGTACGTATGACCTAGATTGGCCACTGTTGGAAACAGAATACTGGGCTTGATTGACCTTGGTCTGACCCAGTATGGCATATCTTATGTTCTTATGTAACAGGTGTTCTCCAGGGACAGCATGAATCTGGACTCGCAGCTCTCCATCCTCCCCTTGGAGTTGCTTCTTTCCCATCTTTTCTTTTGCTGTCTTTTTGCTATGTCATCTGACTGGATCCGCTTATATATTCGGTCAAATTTACAGAGGGTTAGTTTTTATGTCAATGATGGTGTGTATCCCTCTAATGTCTACTGGGCTATGATCTTTTACCAATATATATGACTGATAACATCTAAGATCTCAAAAAAAGATGTTAGTCAAAGGCTTGCAAAGAACGTGAGGTCTCAGACTATTGATGGCACTATTATGCAGACAATGTCCTTATTTCGTGCCGAATATGCATCAATGACCTCTGTTCTATCTAGATCTTATTTCCGTTATTTTTTTCAATTTTTTGTCATGTCAAAACAGTTGTGCTTATCTTATGCTGTCGTCTTTGTTCCCCGACGCCTCCATTCGGTTCCGTGTCGCGTTTCACAACCAACCGGTTTCTTCAGGGGGTTTTAAATAAAAGCGTACTGCTACTCATCGCATCTAGGTAGTTCTAAGCTACCATGCATTGAACAAGCACGTTTCTCTCAGAATGCTTATGGTGAACTCTTGCTTTGCTTGGCGTGTGACATAGAGCCTACTGGCTTCAAAAAAACACCGCACATGTTCTTTGCAAGCCTTTGACCAACATCTTGTTTTGAGATTTTAGATGTTATCAGTCATATATTGGTAAAAGATCATAGCCCAGTAGACATTAGAGGGATACACACCATCGTTGACATGTCATCTGACTGAGCAAGATGGCACCCTTGGGTGAGAAGGGGACCATGCATACGAGGTAGTATCTCCTAAAGACTTTCTTTGAAAACTGGGGGGATGCTTCCGCGAGGGCTCTGTCAGTACCAACGTCACCCATATGTGAGGATTGATTCCTTCTGTCCCCTGAGAATACCTATTACAGTTGAGTAACTACGCTTTACCAATAGATGCTGAAGGCAGGGATCATATCTCCTGGCTGCTGAAGCTTCAGTGGTGGCTGGTGGCTTTAAATATACATTTTAAACTATTGCACTTGCTCGAAAGTGTGTGTTTACATAGGCTAGAACAAAAACAAGTAATCTGTTTTCAACAAAATAGGGGACTGAACTAAAAAGTAGAGAAAAAAATCTGTTGATTAACCTTTATAGTGCAGCAGCACTTGCTATAGCGAAACCACCTTAACACCCTGGGTCATTTAAAAAAAAACCAACCCAAAAAATGTTGTTCATATTTAATAATAATATGGTCAGTGAAAAATACATGAAACTAGAATGTGTCTACAGTGCTGTTTGAAAAAAATAATTCAGATAGTCAAAGTTGCAAAAAATATATATACTTGACTCAAACTGGCCAATGTTTTTTGCCTCTTTAGGCTGGTTTACATCTGTGTTTTATCCTGATTTATTTTTGACCTGAGAAGGAATCTCTTATTTTCTTTTCTCCTTCAGTTTACAAATCCTCTTATCTTGCTGTTGCTCGGTTCTGCCCTCGTCAGCGTTATCACTCGAGAATATGAAAATGCCGTAAGCATTACAGTGGTAAGTGTGATTTGTCAATCCCTGTGTAAAACATGGCTTGACTGTACCATGAGGACCTTGGCAGTCTGTATGGATGCAAACTGGGGGATATTCAGAAAGATGCAGGGTGGCGCCTACAGTTGCCTTGGACTACAGTATGTACTTGGTTATAATGAAATGAGGCCTGAGTGATGAGTTGAGGGTGGTTACCTTTCTGCTGAGACACAAAACCTGGGCGATATGATGGGAAGGGGGAGATTAAGGCTTCCTCACTTCACCCCACTGGAAATGCAAAATGTTACAACTGTGGCCATGGCAGGAAGATGAATCCTCATATTTAACACATTTTTTTTTAAGTTGGTCGTGGGGGGTTGATGCCTTGTTTCCCCCATTGAGGAAACGATAAGAGTTGATCCCATGGCCAGGCAAGGGAGGGTGAAAATTCCTATAGTAAATGCTTCCTCATCCAGATCAAAAGCCTGCACCCAGGTGAGATTTATAGTCACATAAAACCTCCATTTTTGATTTAACATTGCATCCTACCCCACCTATCTTCAGAAAAGAATGGGTGTAGAAGAATCAAATGCAGGGAAATAAACATAGTTTCCGTACTCTGTTCAGCAGAGGTAAATGCTATTTGTTACTTCTCCACTCGCGATTCCTTTTTATTTTATTTTATTTTATTTCCTCACAAATGGCACAGTGAACTTGATGCTCTTGTGATTTGTACCTCTTGGTCACACTTCTGGTTTGCAACAATCATTGTAAATGTTAATTAGTAACCATGTTTCTTTTTCTGTTTCCTATTAGGCCATAGTGATCGTGGTTACAGTTGCCTTTGTTCAGGTATGTGACCCATTAGGTTGTAAGTTGCTGATGCACTTTAATACATACACTGTATAGTCTCAGAGTGGGTTGAGGTAAGAAGGAGCTTGGTAGGCTGTTTAAAACAGATTTCAATTCTCTTCTTTCCATAAAGGAATACCGGTCTGAAAAGTCTTTAGAAGAACTCAACAAGCTTGTTCCCCCAGAATGTAACTGGTAAGTCACAGGAAATACATTTTTATTCTTTGGAACAGAGAGGGGGAAATAGCTAGCTATGCAAATGCCTGGATCACAGTAGAGGCTGCTTCTCTGCAAGCATATTCCCCAAGGAATAATTGTATATAACATGTTTAAATAAAAGTGCACGTATGAGCACATGAATTGCAATCCCTAAACAAGTGCACACAACCCATATTGATTATGAATGTATGCACAGGGCCAGCCCATCCAATAGACGAGCTAGGCAGCCATCTAGGGTAGCCTGCACAGGAGGGTGGTGGCAGCAGCTCACATAACCAGCCGCGCCGCCTCCTCACCTCCAGCTGCCACTGATTCCATCTCGGGAGGGGGAGGTGGATAGTGGCAGTAGTTCTAAAGGTGGCTGCTTTTGTCTGCCACTTTCTTGTCTGCGGCAGGCCATGTATGCTGAAGAACATGGCCTGCCGCAGGCAAGAAAGCAGTGGCATAAAGATGCTGCTTTTTGAGCTAGTGCCGCTGCCTGCCTGCCTCCCCCTCCCGAGACTGAATTGGCAGCAGCTGGGGGGGGGGGGGGCAGTGAAGAGGAGGCTTTGGCCGGCTCTGTGTATGCAGACATATGCACATAGTATGGGTTTTGTATACCTGGTCAGTTTGCTGAATATGCCCATTCTCAAAATTATTGTTCCAGTACAACTTCAGGCATTCTGAATGTTAGCCAGTGTCTTGTGTTTGCAAAAAAATTAAGCGAGTTTCCATTGAACAAATATTGATTGACATACTTGTTTAGTAAAATGTTAAACCATAAAAGTAACAAACCAACTGATGTGATTACAGAAGATTTTAAATTAAATTGTAACAGCTAGTGATATCAAATCGGTTGAAAAGTTACAATTTGCTCTCTGCTTTTGTTAAGTTACGCCATATGTAACCCCAAATCCATAAGAAAAGGTGCACAGGCAAAATATCAATGTGCACACAAGCAAATCTAATAACAGATAAGGAGCAGATCGTGAGCCCAAATCTGGCTAATGTGTGCACACAGAGGAAAGTCTCACAAGTGGAGTTGTATTTATAGAAGTATATGCCTTTTTTTACAGCAGTGATATAGGAAAGTACCAGGCTAGAGATGGACAGAATTCCAGAGAATTAGATGACTCTAAGTCTGTGGCTAAGATAAATAGTGGTAGCTAAACAAATAGAAACCTAGTGCAATATAACCAGACTTAATGGAAGGTGGCTTCTAACCAAAGAAAATTTTCTTGCAGTGGTCAATCCTGGTTTTCTTGTCTGATCCTAGAAGTGATCTTTGGTTTCATTTGGTCTCTCAGATGGTTTAATGCAGTTTTGGAAAGGATGTCTGGCTCTAATTTGGGCCATCCATGTTAAAATGTCTGAAATCATGTGGGAGGGGCAACAATGAAGGTGGACAAATACAAGCCCCTGCTAAAATAGAGCTGTCTCCATCTTAATAGATACACGTGTCTGTATGAAAATGCAGATGGGCTTGTGCAGTCAGACCCCAAAACATGCAAGTTTTCACTTGATTTTAAAAACATGCATGTGTCAAATATAGATGTTACCAGTCCCTATGACATAGAGATGTCCGTGATAGTATTTCAGAACATGGCTCTGGATGTAGTAGCACCTGCATGTCCCAGACTGCCATTTTGCAGCAGAGACATGCTGCACCGTGACATCAAAATGAAAACTGTTTATTTACCTGGAAGTGTCTTTGACCATGTGAAAATTAGTGGGTAGTGAGAAAGCATTCTCCTCTACTTTCTGTAAGTGGTGGTTTGCCGAAACGAATACTTTCTTGATGCTTGTTCATGCTCTGGAGCAGGTGTAGGCATGGACGTGTAAGCTGATGGATGCAGACATACATACAGAGGTCATCTTGAAATCATGCATACAAGTTTATTTTTATTGGCATGCCCTGACCATGTTGCCATCATGCCCCTGTTGGGCATGGACTTTATTGTACGGAGATGTGAATCTAGGGGCTTTCTAAAATAGCTTTTGGGATGTTTTTGTGATTGAGACATTTGGATGCTGTTTTCGGATGTAAAAATCAAGAAAAGAGTTTCTAATGTTGACCCCCTTAGTATTTGCTAATCAGAACGTCATAAGGAAAAAGTTCAAACCTGGAAATAGAAAAGAAATAGAGGTCTTGAGGGACTACTGAGAGGAGTTGCTCCTGCTGGGAAGGAATCCACACTTGTATTTATCTGCTGAGAAATTCTCAAACTCTTGGAGAAAAGGGAATTATTTGAATTTAAGCTGATAAAATCTGTGTCTATTTTAAAATTCTATGTTTTGTAAAGGGGCACTGTGCAACAAGCCAACTTTCAGATGGTGTTTCTTTCACACAAACCCTCCCAAACTTCCACCTATCCCAGGCATAATCTTTGATTATAGGCTCGTAAACCTGTTAAGGGGAGAGAAGTGGTCTCTAATTCACTTTCAGGTTTAACTAGTTTTCTTCATCAGCAAGTTATTAGACCTTAGAAATATATTAATTAAGGCCTTGCCATTCATCTTAAGATGAACATTAAACAAAGTCCCTTAAACTTCTAAAGTATAATTGTTTTGGTTCAAGATCCCTATTCCCTTAGCTACTTTAAATAAGTAAACAGCTTAAATAGCTAAACATATCTTTAAAACTAAGATGCAGACAGTCCAGCAGCAAGATGAGGGGCTATCCAGTCTCTTGCACAGTGTGTCACATATATGATTTTCTCCCAGTTGGTGAGAGGTCTTACGTGTGCACTAGATACAAAGAATTCTTTGGTCTTGGGGAACAAATTCGATCTCTGAAGGCTAGGGTAGCAGACTTGGAGGAGCTGAGGCAGACATATATATAGAGGAGACCTATAGGGAAATAGAGAAGACCCACCTCCACTCTACCAGCCTCTGTTGCCATGGAGAAGAGAGGTCACATGAAAGGAGAACATCACCTTGGTGTGGCAGGAAATGATCCTGTAGCTAGAAGCTGTCCTCCACATGATGTAATACCCTCTCACACTGAGGTAGTGTCTCTAGGGCCATTGTTAGGATGGCTGTTATAGTGATGATTTGATAATTAGGCATGTAGATAGCTGGGTGGCTGGAGGACATGAGGATCACCAGGTAACTTGCCTGCCTGGTGCGAAGGTGATGAACCTCATGTGCCATCTAGATAAGGTTTTATGTAGTGTTGTGGGAGGAGCCTGCTGTCTTGGTACATGATACCAATGACATAGGAAAACGTGGGAGGGAGATTCTGGAAGTCAAATTTAGGCTTTTAGATAGGAAGTTTAAATCCAGAAATTCCAGGTTAGCATTCTTAGAAATGTTTCCAATTCCATGCGCAGGACCCAAAAGGCAGGCAGAGCTCTGGAGTCTCAATGCGTGGATGAAATGATGGTGCAAGGAAGAGGGTTTTGGATTTATTAGGAACCATGTTGGGATAAGAGAAAGATAGAAAACAGAGTAGGGCTGGGCCTGCTGCTTTTTAACATACTGTATTCATAAATGACCTGGAACTGGAAAGATTGAGTCAGGTGATCAAATTTGCAGATGGCTCAAAATTATTCAAAGTTGTGAGGATTGTGAAAAATTGCAAGATGACCTTGAGAAATTGGGACACTGGGCATCCGAATGGTATGCTAATTTTAATGTGGACAAGTGCAAAGCTATACACTTAGGAAAGATCATCGCAAACTACAGTTACAGAATGTAAGGTTCCACATTAGGAAGCACCACACAGGAAAAGGATCTAGGTGTCATTGTGGATATGTTGAAACCCTCTGCCCAGTGTGGAGCCATGGCCAGGAATGCTAGGAATTGTAAGAAAAGGAATGGAGAATAAAACCAAAAATACTCTAATGCCTCTATATGGCTCCATGGTGCGACCACATCTTGAATTCTGTGTGCAGTTCTGGCCTCCATATCTTAAAAAGAATATAGCAGAATTAGAAAAGGTACAGAGAAGAGCGACTAAAATGATAAAGGGGCTGGAAGGATATCCCTATGAGGGAAGACGTAAAAGGTTAGGGCTCTTCCACTTGGAAAAGAGACGGCTGAGAGGAGATATAATAGAGTTTACAAAATAATGAGCAGTGTGTAACAAGTAAACATGGATTGGTAGTTTACTCCTTCAAAAAGTAGAAAGGCTAGGGGGACATGCAATCTCCAGGAAGAAGCAGGAATGTAGTCTTCACATATGGGTATCGTCGGTACCGACGGAGCCTGCACGGGAATGCTCCCCAGCGTCCAGGTAGAAAGCTTTTGGGAGCATCCCACAGTGCCTGCGTGCTGCCTTCCCACCTTCCCCAACTGCCTCTCTCCAGTTCTTTGTTATCTCCAGGAACAAGCAGAAATGAGTCTTCACATATGGGTATCGTCGGTACCAACGGAGCCTGCGCGGGAACGCTCCCCAGCGTCCAGAAAGAAAGCTTTTGGGAGCATCCCACAGCACCTGCGCGCTGCCTTCCCGCCTTTCCTAACCGCCTCTCTCCAGTTCTTCTTTTCCGCGGAGCCAGCAGGTCGTGTTCCTGTCACCGCTGAAGAAGTTCTTTATTTTTCTTTATTTCTTTGGTCGCGCGTCTGCCTTCTTCGACGTTGGACCGGTACCGCCGGTCTTTTCTTCTTTCTTCTTTAAAAAAAAACAAACACAAAAAACTACCGTTTCCCACTTCTGTGCAATTTTTCCTTTTGGGCCTTAGGCCTAGAAGAATTTTCCTCATGGAAAAGCCCACTTCCGGGTTTAAAAAGTGCACGAAGTGCAGCGGTACTCTTTCTATCACCGACACCCACGACTGGTGTCTAAAATGTTTGGGTCCTGACCACTCCATCACCGATTGTTAGTCCTGTTCCATGATGTCTAAAAGAGGTCAACAGAATCGAGCGGCAAAGCTCAGTACCCTGTTTCCCTCTGATGCAGCTTCGGTGGCATCGACATCTTCCAGGGCTGCTTCTTCCTCCCATGGATCTCAGGTAACCAAACATAACTCCAGCCGGTCCTCGAAGGGTAGATCTCCCTCTAAGTATCGAGATGCCTCCGGGCTTGCCCTCGAGGATCCTGCACTGGCAAAATTACCCCGGCGGGAGGCTCCGGCTTCCAAAGCTTCATCTATGGGGTCACAGGTTGACATCGATGGCGTGGCCTCAACCGATCACCTGTTGCCATGTTCTGGGGTACCGGTGGTCTCCACTGGTACCGACATCCAGACATTGGTTGCGGCGATGGATCAGAATATTCTGACCATGCAGCGTGCCATCACGGCATTCATACAAGCTGCGACGCCTCCGGTACCGCAACCAACTCCGTTGGCGGTACTGGCACCGGCATCGATATCAGTACCGGTGCTGGTACCGATTGCATCGACATCGGCTTCGGTGTCGACTGCAGCGGTACCCTGTCCTGTGATGCCCATCGTTACCGAATTGGTACTGATCACTCCCGATGTCGATACCACTCGGTACGCGTATCGGGCTATGCAAGAGCATCCAGACAGGCGATACTTCGATTCCTCCGAGGACTCTGATGAATCAGAGGCTTCTGTCGAGGCATCGGTACTTCTTCCTCAGGAGCCCTCTTCTCCAAAAAGAAGAATGTCTCCTCCAGAAGACTTGTCTTTTCAAGACTTCATTAGGGAAGTGGCCAGGGGCCTCTCTATTTCAGTGACCCCTGAACCAGAGCCTAGAGCCAAGAAATTAGATATTTTACAATATCCTAAGGCTCCTAAAGAGGCAGCTACTTTACCAATTCATGAGATCCTTTATGATCACATATTGGGCATATGGGAGACAACTTACTACTTCCCCTCATTCTCGAAGGGTGGACACCATGTACCGTGTTCCTCCTTGTACTGGCTTTCATAAGACTCAGCTTCCTCACCCCTCTATTGTGGTGGAGTCTGCTATGAAAAAGATAAAGAGTGCAAAAAGACACTCATCTAATCCTCCAGGAAGAGAATGCAGAACCTTAGATGCTTTTGGCAGGAGAACTTTCCAGGCCAATATGCTTACTGCCAGAATCAACTCCTATAGTCTCTATATGGAGATGTTTCTAAAAGAAGTTACAGATCATCTGCTAATTTATCTCCTTTTATCTCAGAAGATAAAAGGGAAGAGTTTCTCACCTGGCTTAAACATGCCCAGGATGTTTCCAAATTCTCCAACCGTGCAGCCTTTGACTGTTTTGAGTGTGCCAGCAGAGCCTCGGCTATTGCCATAGGTGCACGCAGACTTGCTTGGTTGCAAGCTTCTGATTTGGAAACCTGGGTCCAGGATGGATTAGGAAATCTTCCTTGTACTGGTGAAAACCTTTTTGGTAAGGATTGGCAAGCAAAGGCCACTCAGATGGATGCTGAAAATTCTGCCTTAGATAGACTTTCGAATTCTACTTCTGCTCCTGCTAGAAAAAGGTTATTCAAAAAGACTTTCTTTCCCAAAAAAGGGAAATATTATCCTGGTTATGGTCTCCAGGCATCTTCTACAGGTCGTTTTGCTGCAAAGCGACAGCAACAACCTAAACAAGCCAAGCCTAAGGCTACAAGGACTGCTACGGCCCAACAGCCTCAGCCTCCTCAGGGCCTTTGACTTACAACTAGAGAACTTAGCCTTTCTGACTCTAGAACAACCAGAGCCACTCACCATTCCAGAAAGGTTAGCTCATTTTGCTCCCAGATGGGAACAAATCACAGCAGAGCAATGGACCCTCTCCATCATAAGGGAGGGGTACAAGCTTCATTTCTTAAACCTTCCTCCTCACACTATGGTGAGACAGTTAAATTTTCCAACATCTCTCCTCGACCTTCTGGGTCAGGAGATTGCTACCCTTCATGCCCAAAGGGCAATAGAAGAAGTACCCCTTCAACAGGGTTCAGGGTTCTACTCCCCCTATTTTCTTATTCCAAAGAAAACAGGGGGCTACAGACCCATATTAGGTCTCAGAGAATTGAACAAGTTTCTATGCAAGGAGAAATTCAAGATGATTTCTCTCGGTGCTCTCCTTCCATACCTTCAGATTCAGGATTGGCTTTGTTCTCTAGATCTCAAGGATGCGTACACCCATGTCCTCATCCATCCAACACACAGAAGGTTCCTTCGGTTCCTTTATCAGGGAAAGCACTATCAATACAGAGTGCTTCCTTTCGGTCTGACTTCTGCTCCAAGAGTGTTCACAAAATGCATGGCAGTAGTAGCTGCATTTCTATGCACTCTAGGAATATTTGTATTCCCATATCTGGACGACTGGCTCATCCGAGCACCATCCCAGTCAGAGGCCCAGACTTCCCTAGCCTGCACAAGGCGTGTTCTTCAGTATCTGGGACTTTTAATAAACATCCCAAAATCACAACTCACCCTTACTCAGTCATTGGAGTTCATAGGGGCCTTGCTAGATACCACAACTGCAAGGGCCTATCTTCCCCAGGCCCGTTGCCTACGCTTGGTGCAGTTAGCCTCTCAAATTCAGTTAAAATCCCATTTAACTGCTCGAGAGATGTTACACCTGTTAGGCCACATGGCATCCACCGTGCATGTGGTTCCTTACGCTCGCCTTCACATGAGGGCAGCTCAGTGGACTCTGTCCACCCAATGGACCCAGGTATCAGGTTGCCTGTCAGACAAGATAGCAACCTCCAGTCGCCTCTTTTGGTCCCTCCAGTGGTGGAAGTCCACTCAAAATCTGTTGCTGGGGTCCCCCTTTCAACAGTTGCTACCCCAAGCAACCATCACAACAGATGCCTCCCCAAAGGGTTGGGGAGCTCATCTACAAGATCTCTCCACCCATGGCATCTGGTCTCCACAGGAGACATCTCTACATATCAACCTCTTAGAGCTCAGAGCAATTCTTCTAGCTCTCAGAGTCTTGCACACCCTGCTCAGCTACAAGACAGTCTTCATCCATACGGACAACCAAGTAGCCGTGTTCTACGTGAACAAGCAGGGCGGGACTGGCTCTCTGTCGCTTTGCAACGAAGCTTTGAGATTGTGGGCCTTCGCCAGAGAGCATCAGATTCATCTCATGGCAATGTATCTTCCAGGGGTTCAAAACTCTTGGGCGGACAGACTCAGTCGAGTTCTGCTTCCACACGAATGGTCCCTCCATGGGGACCAGATAGCCAGGATCTTTCGAATTTGGGGAACCCCAGACATAGACCTGTTTGCAAGTCCGTGGAATGCCAAACTTCCCTGGTTCTGTTCCAGGATTCCGTGTCAGGGAGCTCAGGCCAGGGATGCCTTCCTCCTCCACTGGAGGCAAACTTCCTCTATGCCTTTCCACCCATTCCCCTAATTTCAAAAACACTGTTCAAGCTTCAGAGAGACAAGGGGTCTATGATCCTCATAGCTCCACGTTGACCACGCCAAGTGTGGTACCCTCTACTTCTTCATCTCTCTCAAGCTCCCTCCTTGGACTTGGGATCTGTTCCAGACCTCCTGTCCCAGGAGGAGGGAACGTTATGGCACCCAAATCCCCCGTCTCTTCATCTCAGAGCCTGGTTGCTGAAGGTCTAGACCTTCAAAATTGGCATCTGTCTCAGCAAGTGAAGGATATCCTTCATGCTTCCAGAAAGCCTTCCACTAGACGTTCCTATGCTTTAAATGGAAAAGGTTTACCATTTGGTGTGCAGAGAAGAGTCTTAGCCCTCTTGCAATACCTCTGAATTCTTTACTAATTTGCTGCATTTATCCTATGCAGGCCTTAAAATGAATTCAGTAAGAGTCCATTTGAGTGCTATTGCAGCATACCTTAAGCCTCTCAATGGACATCCTATTTCCTCTCATCCTCTTATTGCAAGATTCATGAGAGGCCTTCTTTTAACTAAACCTCCCATTAGACCACCTCCAGTGGCATGGGATTTGAATTTGGTTCTTGGCCAACTTATGAAGCCACCCTTTGAACCCTTAGCCACTACCTCCTTGAAATTCCTTTCCTGGAAGGTTATTTTTCTCATTGCAGTCACCTCAGTTCGCCGTATCAGTGAGCTGCAAGCCTTGGTGGCTAATCCTCCTTATACAAGGTTCCATCATGACAAGGTAGTCCTCAGGACTAATCCACACTTTATGCCTAAAGTGGTCTCACCTTTTCATCTGAACCAGGAGGTATATTTACCTGTCCTTTTTCCAGGACCTCATGCATCAAGTGCAGAGAGGAATCTTCATACCCTGGATTGTAAGAGAGCACTTGTTTTTTACTTACAAAGGACACAGCAACATAGGAAGTCCTCTCAACTATTTGTTGCTTTTGATCCCTCTCATTTAGGACTTCCAGTCTCTAAGAGAACTCTGTACAATTGGATTGCTCAGTGTATTTCCTTCGCCTACCAGAGTAAGAACCTTTACTGCTTGGACAAGGACTCCCGCCAGGATGCCTTGTTTGGTCAGGCTGTTCTCAAACACCTGTTCCATACCTAATCAACTCCTACCCCCCTTCCCTGGTTGGATGCCCGAGATCCATGGGGGGAGGTAGAGCCCTTCTCAGGGACTCACAACCTTGGAAATCTCCCTGGCATCTCTAGCTGGGAAGTTCCCATATGTGAAGACTCATTCCTGCTTGTTCCTGGAGATAGCACAGTTACTTACCTGTAACAGGTGATCTCTGGGAACAGCAGGAATAAGTCTTCACAACCCCACCTCCCCTAGGAGTTGTATCTCTCTATCTATCTTTCCTTTCCTCTCTCTCTCTCTCTTTGTCTCAGCTTAAAACTCGAACTGGAGAGAGGCGGTTAGGAAAGGCAGGAAGGCAGCGCGCAGGCGCTGTGGGATGCTCCCAAAAGCTTGCTTTCTGGACGCTGGGGAGCGTTCCCGTGCAGGCTCCGTCGGTACCGATGATACCCATATGTGAAGATTTATTCCTGCTGTTCCCAGAGATCACCTGTTACAGGTAAGTAACTGTGCTTTCTGCGGAGCCAGCAGGTTGTGTTCCTGTCACCGCAGAAAATTATTTTCCTTATTCTTTTTTGTGGTCGTGTCTGCGTTCCTCGTCGCTATACCGGTACCGCCAGTTCTTCTTTCTTTCTTTTAAAAAAAAAATAGTATTCTTTTTTCCAAACTTTTCTTTCCAGGTGCACGTGCCATTTTGGGCCTTAGGCCCAAAATTTTCTCCACTATGGAGAAACCTGCCTCGGGTTTTAAAAAATGCACCAAGTGTGGCGGTACCATCTCCGTCACCGACACCCATGAGTGGTGTCTTAAATGTTTAGGTCCTGACCACTCCATCTCCGAGTGCATGGCTTGTGCCATGATGTCCAAAAGGGGTCGACAGAACCGAGCTGCCAAGCTCGGTGCCCTTTTTCCCTCCGATGGAGCTTCGGTGGCATCGACGTCGTCCTGTGCTTCGTCTTCCTCCCATGGATCTCAGGTAACTAAACATAAGTCCAGCCGGTCCTCAAAGGGTAGATCTCCTTCCAAGCATCGAGATGCCTCTGGCGTTGCCCTTGAGGGTTTCATACCAGCAAAATTGCCCCGGTGGGAAGCTTCAGCTTCCAAAGCATTATCGGGGATCTAGGATGTTCTTGAGGCCTCGACCTCGGCAGAACTACTGGTGCCATGCTCTGGTGTACCGGCTGTCTCCGGTACCGACACCCAGGCATCGGCAGCGTCGATAGACCAGAGGTTCCTGGCTGTTGAACGCAGTCTGGCAGCTCTCCTTGCGGCATCGACGCCCACGGAACCGCTTCAGACGATTCAACTGGTACCGGCACCGGTACCGATGGCATCGACTTCTGCTTTGCTGGCACAAAGTCATGCGATGCCTTCTGTTGCCGATACACCGGTACCGATTACCCCCGGTACTGACTTCGGTTGGTACGGGTATTGGGCTCTTCAAGCGCATCCGGACAGACGATACTTCGAATCTTCGGGGGACTCCGAGGATTCTGATAGCTCTGCCGGTACCGGGATACCGGAGGAGCCTTCCTCTCCTAAACGAAGGATGTCTCCTCCAGAAGATATCTCTTTTCAAGATTTCATCAGGGTGGTGGCTCATGGATTGTCCATTACTGTGACTCCTGAGACAGAGCCCAGAGCTAAGGAGTTGGAGATTTTACAATATCCCAAAGCTCCTAAGGAGGCAGCTACCTTGCCTGTGCATGAGATCTTACATGATCTCATGTTGAGAATGTGGGAGATACCTCCCACCACCTCTCCTCACTCTCGCAGACTGGATACCATGTATCGAGTCCCTCCTTGCCCTGGTTTCCAGAAAACTCAACTTCCTCACCACTCTATTGTAGTGGAATCAGCTATGAGAAGGATCAGGAGTGCAAAGAGGCATGCCTCTAATCCTCCAGGACGTGAGTGTAGAACTTTGGATGCCTTTGGACGTCGTACTTTCCAGGCTTCCATGCTTTCTGCCAGGATCAGTTCCTATATTTTATATATGGGAATGTTCCTTAAAGAGGTCACAGGTGATTTAGAGGTTTTGAGCCCTCTTCTTCTTGAGGATAGAAGGCGGGATTTTTTCACACTGGTCAAACATGCCCAGGATGTGTCTAAGTTTGTCAACCGTGCAGCTTTTGACTGTTTTGAGTGCATAAGCAGAACCTCTGCCATTGCCATAGGTGCACGTAGAATTGCCTGGCTCCAGGCATCTGATTTGGAGCTCTGGGTGCAGGACAAACTGGGCAATATCCCTTGTAGAGGTGAGAATCTATTTGGCAAAAATTGGCAAGAACAAGCCAATGAATTAGATGCTGACAACTCCAATTTGGATAGGCTATCCAAAGCCACAGCTGATCCTGCGAGAGAGAAATCTTTCAAGAAGCCTTTCTTCTCAAAAAAGAAGAGGTTTTATCCCCCTTATTCCCAGCAGGGACGTTCTGCAGGTCAGCCTGCCCGGAAGGGTCAGCAACCACCTAAACAACGGAAAGCAAAGACTGCTAAGCCTCAACCATCTCAGCAGTCTCAGCCGCCACAAGGCCTTTGACTTTCATCTAGAGAACTTAGCCTTCCTGGCCCTCAATGGACCAGGGCCTTACACCATTCCAGGAAGGTTATGTCACTTTGCCCCCAGGTGGGAGCAGATAACAGTAGAGCATTTGACAATTCTCAGACCGCTCTCATCAACCTGTTAGATCAAGAGGTCACCATACTTCTTGCCCAAGGGGCAATAGAAGAAGTACCCATTCATCAACAGGGTACAGGGTTTTACTCCCCCTATTTCCTTATCCCAAAGAAAATAGAGGGATACAGACCTATTTTGGACCTCAGAGAATTGAACAAATTCCTGTTCAAAGAGAAATGCAAGATGATTTCTCTAGGAACTCTGCTGCCATACCTTCAGGGTCGGGATTGGCTTTGTTCTCTAGATCTCAAGGATGCGTACACCCATGTTCTCATCCATCCAACTCACAGAAAGTTCCTTCAGTTCCTTTTTCAAGGAAAGCATTATCAATACAGGGTGCTTCCTTTTGGCCTGTCATCCGCTCCAAGAGTGTTCACGAAATGCATGGCTGTGGTAGCAGCATTTCTCCGCACTCTAGGCATATTTGTCTTCCCCTACTTAGACAACTGGCTCATTTGAACCCCATCAGAGTCAGAGGCCAGGAGTTCTCTATCTTGCACAATGTGTATCCTTCAGTATTTGGGTTTGATCATAAACATCCAAAAATCCAGTCTAACTCCCACTCAGTCTCTAGAGTTCATAGGAGCTTTACTGGATACCAAAAAGGCAAGGGCCTATCTCCCCCAGGCCCGTTGCCTTCGCATGGTGCAGTTAGCTTCTCAAGCAGTGCTAAAATCTCATCTCACTTCCCGAGAAATGCTACAACTACTAGGCCACATGGCATCCACCGTGCATGTGGTTCCTTATGCTCGCCTCCATATGAGAGCAGCCCAGTGGACTTTATCCACTCAATGGATCCAGGCATCAGGGTGCCTGTCAGACAAAATAGCAAACACAAATCGCCTTATTTTGTCCCTTCAATGGTGGCAGTCCACTCAGAACCTGTTGCTGGGGTCCCTTTCAACAACCCTTACCCCAGGCAATTCTCACAACAGATGCTTCACCAGTGGGTTGGGGAGCTCATCTGCAAGACCTCTCCACCCAAGGCACCTGGACTCCACAGGAGACTCATCTGCATATCAATCTCTTAGAGCTCAGAGCAATCTTCCTTGCTCTTCGAGTGTTCCATACCCTGCTCAGCTACAAGACAGTTCTCATTCATATGGACAGTCAGATAGCCATGTTCTATGTGAACAAGCAGAGGGGAACAGGCTCTCTGTCGCTTTGCAACGAAGCTTTGCAACTATGGGCCCTCGCCAGAGAGCATCAGATTCATCTCCTGGCAGTGTACCTCCCAGGCATACAAAACTCTTGGGCAGACCGATTCAGTCAAGTTCTTCCACACGAATGGTCTCTACATGCAGACCCAGGTGGCCAAGATTTTTCAAATTTGGGGAACCCCGGACATAGACCTCTTTGCAAGTCCGTTGAATGACAAACTTCCCCGGTTCTGTTCCAGAATTCCGGCTCAGGGCTCTCAGGCCAGGGATGCTTTCCTCCTTCACTGGGGTCAAGACTTCCTTTATGCCTTTCCACCCATTCCCCTAATTCCCAAAACCCTATTCAAGCTTCAGAGGGACAGAGGGTGTATGATTCTCATAGCTCCACATTGGCCACGGCAAGTGTGGTGCCCTCTGCTTCTACATCTCTCTCAAACTCCCTCCTTGGAGTTAGGATCTGCTCCAGATCTCCTGTCTCAGGAGGACAGAATGTTATGGCATCCCAATCCCCAATCTCTGCATCTCAGAGCTTGGTTGCTGAAGGCCTAAATCTTCATGATCTTAACCTCCCTCAGCAAGTAAAGGATGTCCTTTATGCTTCCAGGAAGTCTTCCACAAGACGCTCTTATGCTTTCAAGTGGAAAAGGTTTACCATATGGTGTTCGCAGAAGGGTCTTAACCCCGTTGCGATACCTCTGGAATCATTACTGGAATATCTCCTTCATTTATCCAATGCAGGACTTAAAACTAACTCAGTAAGAGTCCATTTGAGTGCTATTGCAGCTTCTTTCAAGCCTTTAAATGGACAACCTATTTCCTCCCATCCTCTTATAGCAAGATTTATGAGAGGCCTTCTTATAACTAAGCCTCCCATTAGGCCACCACCAGTGGCATGGAACTTAAACCTGGTTCTTGGTCAGCTCATGAAGCCACCTTTCGAACCCTTGGCTACTACCTCATTGAAATTCTTTTCTTGGAAATTTATCTTTCTCATTGCAATCACATCAGCACGCCACATCAGTGAATTGCAGGCACTAGTAGCTGATCCACCTTATACAAGGTTTCATCATGACAAGGTAGTCCTTAGGACTCATCCACACTTTATGCCAAAGGTGGTCTCGCCTTTTCATCTTAATCAAGCATTCTACCTGCCTGTGTTCTTTCCAAGACCTCATGCATCAAATGCAGAAAGGAATCTTCATGCTTTGGACTGTAAAAGACAGACAGATGTCATCGATAGAGACAGAGTTTAGATGAGCCATTGAAGCTCCCATGGCTCTCACATTGTGAGCTGTGACATGGCCCTCCAGAGGAAGGTTCTTGCTCTGATAGGCAAAGGAAATACACTGTGCAATCCAATTGGACAGTGTTCTCTTGGAGACTGGAAGTCCCAAATGAGAAGGATCAAAAGCAACAAAGAAAGTCCTCTCAACTCTTTGTTGCTTTTGATCCTTGTTATTTGGGACTTACAGTCTCGAAGAGAACACTGTCCAACTGGATTGCACTGTGTATTTCCTTTGCCTATCAGAGCAAGAACCTTCCCTGGAGGGCCATGTCACAGCTCACAATGTGAGAGTCATGGCAGCTTCAATGGCTCATCTACACTCTGTGTCTATCAATGACATCTGTCGAGCAGCCACTTGGGCCTCGGTTCATACCTTCACAGCCCATTACTGCTTGGACAAGGACTCCCGCGGGATGCCTTGTTTGGACAGGCTGTTCTCCAACACCTGTTCCATACCTAATCAACTCCTACCTGCCATCCCGGGTTGGATGCCAGAGATCCATGGGAGGAAATGGAGGCTTTCACAGCGACACACAACTTCTGGGGTCTCTCCCTGGCATCTAAAGCTAGGGAGTCCCCATATGTGAAGACTACATTCCTGCTTGTTCCTGGAGATAGCATAGTTACTCACCTGTAACAGGTGATCTCCGGAAACAGCAGGAATTTAGTCTTCACAACCCACCCACCTCCCCTAGGAGTTGTATCTCTCTCTATCTCTTTCCCTTTCCCTCTCTCTCTCTTTTTCTCAGCTTTAAACTCAACTGGAGAGAGGCAGTTGGGAAAGGCGGGAAGGCAGCACGCAGGCGCTGTGGGATACTCCCAAAAGCTTCCTAATTGGATGCTGGGGTGCGTTCCCGCGCAGGCTCCGTCAGTACCGACTATACCCATATGTGAAGACTAAATTCCTGCTGTTCCCGGAGATCACCTGTTACAGGTGAGTAACTATGCTATCAAGCTATAATGTAGCTCATTTAATTGGAGAAAGTATTTTTTCACTCAATGTGTAATCGAACTCTGGAATTCATTACATGGTATGTAGTAAACGCTGTTAGTGTAGCTGGGTTTAAAAGAGATTTGGACAAGTTCTTGGAGACAAAGTCTATAAACCATTATTGGAGGACCAGAGAAATCTATTGCTGACCCTTGGGATAAGCAGCATGGAATTTATACCTTTTTGTGAACTTCACAAGTGCTTATGACCTGGATTGGCAGCTGTTGGAAATGGGGTACTGGGCTTGATGGTCCCTTCATCTGACGCAGTGTGGCATTTTTATGTTCTTATAAGTCTGGTGAAGATACTGTTATGAGGCCAATTGCTTAAAAAAAACCCTTCGTTTTTTTTCTTTTACTACTACTAATACTTATCATTTGCATAACGCTACAAGGCGTACTCAGTGCTCTATAGCAGTGGTCCCCAACCCAGTCCTATGGGGCCCACCGGCCAGTCAGGTTTTCGGGATATCCCTAATGACTATGCATGAGATATATATGCATTAGAGATATCCTGCCAACCTGACTGGTTTGTGGCCCTCCAGGGCTGGATTTGGAGACCCCTGCCTTACACCTCTGTCATTTAAGATTGTGAGTGGGCAAGGTGCAGATGTCCAAGACATCAAAAAGGTTAGATAGAATTTGTCACAGTCCTCCTCACTTCTCACCACCACCAAAAAATTGTCTATTAGACAACTTTTTGGTGGTGGTGAGAATCGAGGAGGAATGTGACACATTCTATATACCCTTTTGATGTCTAGGACATCTGTACCTTGCCCACTCACAATCTTAAATGACAGAGGTATAAGGCAGGGGTCTCCAAATCCAGCCCTGGAGGGCCACAAACCAGTCAGGTTGGCAGGATATCTCTAATGCATATATATCTCATGCATAGTCATTAGGGATATCCCGAAAACCTGACTGGCCGGTGGGCCCCATAGGACTGGGTTGGGGACCACTATAGAGACACACAAGAGACGGTCCCTGGTCATAAGAGCTCATAGTCTAGTCAAGACAAACACGACGACTGGGGACTAGGATATATCTAGAAGAATGGTAAAGAAACGCATAGGAAGTGAACAGGAGACTTGAGAAGTTTTAAATATACATCGATCAGAAAAAAAGGCAAATGAATGAGGAATCTCCAGGAACAAGCCGGAATGTAGTCTTCACATATAGGTGACATCATTACCGATGAAGCCCGCACAGGAACGCTCCCCAGCGTCCAATGGGAAAGCATTTGGGAGCATACCACTGCACCTGCGTTGCTGCCTTCCCGCCTTCCCAACTCTTTCTCCTCAGTTGTTTATTTTCTGCGGAGCCAGTCGGAAGCAAATCTTGTCACCGCAGAAAATTCATAAAATTTGTATTTTTACATTTTTTTGTGGTTTGCGTCTGC
The DNA here is from genome assembly GCA_033557465.1 of Ichthyophis bannanicus. NCBI lineage: Eukaryota > Metazoa > Chordata > Amphibia > Gymnophiona > Ichthyophiidae > Ichthyophis > Ichthyophis bannanicus. The sequence continues at coordinate 86,512,748 of CM066034.1, read as the reverse complement.
CTTCCCGTCGATACCAGAACTGACTTCGGTCGTTTTTTTCTCCTTTTCTCTATTTCTTTCTCCTAAAAAAACAACTTTTTCTGGGGTGTATCAATGCCATTTTAGGCCTTAAGCCTACCATTTTGTCTGCTGACACTATGTTAAAACCAGCTAGAGGTTTTAAAAAATTTTCTGTGTGTGTTGGTACCATTTCGGCTACCGACGCCCACAACTGTTGTCTCAAATGCCTTGGTCCTGACAACCATCCTTCAGAATGTCCTCTATGTACAAAGATGACACAGAGAGGCCTACAAAATCGAGCTGCTAAATTAGGCACACTCTTTGCCTCAGACGTGGTTTCTTTGGCATCAGTGTCTTTGAGGACATTGTCTTCCTCTCATGGATCTTGGGTATCGAAACATAAGTAGTATTAGAAGAAAAGCCATTCCCCCAAGGCCAGATCTCTTTCTAATTATAGAGATGCCTTGAGCATTGCCCTGGAGGTGGATCAGCCAGTCAACCCCAGTGGGAGGACCTTTCCTCCATAGCTATCGAGGGGTCCCAGGATGCTCCCGAGGCCTCGACCTCAGGGGAGCTCCTAGTGCCATGCTCTGGGACAGTAGCTTACATTTCTGGTACTGATACCCAAGCATCGGTGGGCTCTATGGATCAGCGTATCCTGGCCATTGAGCAGAGCTTAGCAGTTCTACTGGTGGCTTCTGTTCGGTCAAATCTTTACCAGTGGTACTACTGACACAGGTACGGTCTACGGTACCGATACAAACTGTATCCGCTTATGTCGCTCGATGCGCTACCACCCATGCTTGCTCTCGTATCCATCCGCGGTACTGGGGGTTCATTTAGACCGCTCCCTTACTCCGATACAGACTTCAGTCGGTATGCAGCCTTAATGGAGGAGGGACATCGGGCATGTCGATACGTAAAGTCTTTTGATTCTGATTCTTCCGATGAATCGCCCGATTCCCGAAGACTTCATAGTATACCAGAGGATCCTTCACCTTCTCCAGAATGGTGCATGTCCCCTCCTGAGGATATGTCTTTTCAGGAATCTATTTGAGACATAGCAAGGGGCCTTTCCATAACCGCAACATCCAAGAAGGAACCTAGAGCAAAGGAATTGGAGATTCTCCAATACCCTACAGCTCCTAAGAAGGCGGCCACACTTCTGATTCACTGCATTCTCCAGGAACAAGCAGGAAGTCCGTCCTCACTTATGGGTGACGTCGGCACCAACGGAGCCCGCGTGGAGCAATTTCCCAGCTTTCAAAGAAAGCCTTTGGGATTGCTGCCACACATGGTCCTCTTCCCGCCCAAGGGTGCCATCTTGCTCAGTCTCCCTTTTCTGCGGAGCCCATTGGACTCACGTCCTCGTCCCTCCGAAGAAGTTTTGTTTTTTTGCCTGACAGGCTTCTACCCATCCTTCCCCAGCTCTATTTTTTTAGAGCTATTGAGGATACTCTTTTTTTTTTTTTTTTTTTTTTTCGTTACGGGCTCGCACCCTTTTTCTTCCTCGTCTTCATCCTCGCAGGGGCCATTTTTGCCCCCAGGGCCATTGGATTTTAAAAAATGCGATAGATGCTCTAGTAACATGCCGTTTACGGACACTCATGACTGTTGTCTGGGGTGCCTCAGAGTCGACAATGATCCGGAGCTCTGTTCGTTCTGCAAGAAAATGTCCTCTAAGGCCCTGTTTAGCCGTAAGCAGAAGTCCGAAGACATTTTCCGAAAGGCTGCCTTGGAATCACCGGTAGCACCCTTGGTAGTCTCTCCCCCGGTGGGGTCCCCTCCCGCTGCCCCGCGCTCTCGGTGGCACTCCGACCAGGGGTCCTCTGAGGTGGAGCGGCACAAAAAGAAGGCCTCTAAAGTTGCTGTTGGGGGCTCCCGACAAGTGCGAATGCTCCTGCGTCCAGTCGCTTAACCCCCTTCGGCGTTCCCAAGAGTCGGACAGGGAGCAGCCCTGCAAGGTACCCCGCACAGAAGCGGAGGCCTCCGGCAAAGGCACCCGGTCTCCTGAGGGTTGTCCCGGTGAGAACCCCTTCTCTTCGACGCCCGACCCTGGGACCCCGAGATTGGCATCGCAGGGCCCCACGCCTGCAAGGGAGTCCCGCATGCTGGCGCTAGAACACAGCATTTCTGTGTTCATTGCTTCCCAGCAGGTGCTCATGGCCAGCTTTGCCGACTCGCGCCCAGAGACCGTGGGTCCCTAGCGTGGGACACCGAAATCCATCCAGAAAAACCCCCAAGAGCCGCGGACCTCATGAGGGTCCTCGACGCCTGTCTTGCTCGCCCTCCCGTTCCTCAGAGGCGAGGTCGTCCAGGGTCTCCGGCACCAAGCGGGCACCGGCCATTGGACGGCGATTTGCCTGGCTCGGACTCCTCGACTGATTTCTTGGAATGGGAGTCCGATGGGGATACCTCCCCAGAAACCCGTAACCATTGGGATCTTCCATCAGACCCCACATTCCAGCGGTGCTCACCACCTGAGGACACTTCCTTCCTGGTGTTCATTCGGGACATAGCACGGGCCCTTAACCTGGTCATCCAGGCTAAGGAGGACCCTAGTGCTGAAGATCTCGACATTCTTCAGTACGAGTCCCCGCCCAGAAAATCCCTCACTGTGCCTGTACCTCCTATTCTGTCTCGGCTGCTGCTCCGCATGTGGGAGGCCCCGGCCTTTGTCCCCATTGAAAGCAAGCGCCTTGACACGATGTACAAGGTACGTCGTGGGCCAGGCTTCCGAAAGACCCAACTCACACACCTCGATGGTGGTGGAATCGGCCATGAGAAAGCAAAAGAGCCCGAAATCGCACTCGTCAGTACCACCCGGTTGAGAGTCGTGATCCCTTGATGCCCTGGGCCACAAGGCCTATCAAGGCTCCCTGCTCTCTTGTTGCATCCAGGCATACCAACTGTACATCAATATATTCCTGCGCATTTGGCTAAGAAGCTCAGTGGTTTCTCCGCGGGCCTTGAGGGAGAGCCACTCCATAGGTTCGGCACCCTGTTAAAGTCCGTCGCTGACTGCTCTAAGTACCTCTCCCGAGCTTCCTATGATGGCTTCAAGACATCGGCTCGGGTGGCGGCCGCAAGCATTGGGGCCCACCTCCAGACATGGCTCCAATCCTCTGATTTGGTGCAATGGGTGCAGGAGAAACTCCTGGACGTGCCCTGCCTCGGCGAGCAGCTCTTCGGCAAGCCGATGGAGGATAAGAATTTGACACCAGAACCCATATCTCACGCAAAACCTCCACCCTGCCTCAGAAGAACCAGCCAACCAAGAAGAAGCCTTTCTTTCCTAGAAAGGACCTCCAGTATTGGGGCTATCTGCCATATATGGCTACCTCCACGCCAATCACTCCGGTGCAGGGGAAATATGGTCAGGGGCATCGTAAGCCGAAAGGGCTGAAGGCCCAGACACCGGCTCCCCCACAATCCACTCAGGGGTTTTGACGCCATCGGCATAGCCCCTCGCCTTCCGGCAACGCAGCAGCCAGTGGGGGGATGCCTGTCCCACTTCGCCCCATTGTGGGCTTCCATCACCTTGGACACTTGGGTTCTCCAAGTCGTCCAAGACAGCTTATCACCTTCACTTCGGCAGGCTTCCACCTCCTTTCTCCCCGGCGGAGCCTCCTCGACTTCATGCACACCAGCTTCTGCTGCAGCGAGAATTACACTCTCTCCTCACCCAACGGGCAGCCGAGAAGGTGCCTCCGCACCTTCAAGTTTGGGTCTTCTATTCCTGGTACTTCCTCGTCCCGAAAAAGATGGGGGGCCTGCAGCCCATCCTCGACCTCTGCAGGTTAAACAAGTTTCTGGTGTGGGAGAAATTCAAGATGTTAACTCTTGGTGTTCTGCTGCCCTTCCTCTGGCAGGGTGACTGCTATGCTCCTTGGATCTAAAGGACGCTTACACCCACATCTTAATCCACCCCCAATACAGGCAGTATTTGTGTTTCAGGGTGCAGGGAGAGCACTTCCAGTACAAGGTGCTCCCCTTCAGCCTCGCGTCTGCCCTGCGAGTCTTCACAAAGTGCCTTGTTGTAGTCGCCGCTTACCTTCGGCGTCAAGGCGTGCCGGTCTTCCCCTACATCGACGACTGTCTCGTTATGGGCTCCTCTGTCGAGGAGGCTCGGCGAACGATGTTGCGCACTGTCTTCCTCTTGGAGAGCTTGGGGTTCCTGGTCAACTACCCGAAGTCTCACCTCGAGCCGGTGCAGGCTCTCGAGTTTATCGGGGCACGCCTCGATACTCAGCAGGCAACCACCGCCTTACCGGTGGATTACACCACCCGCCTCCGAGCTCTGGCGACTTGCGTCCAAAGCACTCCCCAGGTCACAACTCGGACCATGCTACGTCTCCTGGGCCACACAGCCTCGACCGTGCATGTGGTCCCTCATGCCCACCTGCATATGTGGACGGCTCAGTGGTGTCTCTGTGCCCAATGGAGCCAGTCCCTCAGACACCTCAGGGATCCCGTCAGCGTCTTTCCCAACCTCCGCTTGTCCTTGAGCTGGTAGCAAAATCCCCACAACCTCCTGCGGGGATTGCCCTTCCAGGCCCCGTAGCACGATGTGGTGCTGATGACAGAAGCTTCCCTGATAGGGTGGGGAGCCCACTGCGGGCCACTATGCACGCAAGGGCAATGGTCATCTGAGGAGTCCCAGCAGCAAATAAACTTGCTCGAACTCTGGGCCATTCGGTGGGCCCTGAGGTCCTTCGAGGAACACCTAAGTGGGAGGTCTGTTCTTGTGCAGACCGACAACTGTGTGGCAGTGTTCTACATCAGCAAGGAGGGAGGCAAGGTATCGCGCTCCCTCTGCCGGGAAGTGGTCCTCATCTGCTCTTTTGCTTTCCGACGGAGAATGTCCCTCAAGGCTACGTATCTCCTGGTCAGGAGAATGGCCTGGCAGACAGATTCAGCAGAATCCTTCGCCCCCATGAATGGCGGCTGGATCCCATAGTAGCAGACTGGCTGTTTCTCTGCTGGGGGATGCCGGCAATAGACCTTTTCGCCAGTCCCCAGAATGTACATCTCCCCCACTTTTGCGGGCCGGTGCCGCACCCAAGCAGGGAGGGCCCCAATGCATTTCTCCTGGACTGGTCATCCACCCTTCTCTATGCATTCCCTCCCTCCCTTCCCCCTCATTGTGAGGACCCTTTTCAAGGCTCAGCGGGACAGGGCATCGTTGATTCTCATGGCCCCCTCGTGGCCTCGGCAGCCTTGGCTCCTGCTCCTGCTCTGGCTGTCGACGGAACCTCCAGTTCCCCTGGGCTCTACCCGGGGTCTGCTGATGCAGGAGGAGGGTTGGGTGCTGCACCCAAACCTAACCTCCCTATCCCTCGTGGCCTGGTGGCTGAACAGGTCTCCCTAGCCTCTCTGGCCCTTCCGGAGGAGGTCGAGGAAGTCCTCCTCGCCTCGAGGAAGGACTCAACTAGGCGAGCCTACGCCTTTAAGTGGAGATGCTTCTCTGTCTGATGCTCAGAGCACCAGATCGATCCCTTCTCGTGCCCCGTTCGATGGGTCTTCCAGTATCTCCTCCATCTCTCAAGAGAAGTGCTGAAGTCGAACTCTGTCAGGGTACATTTGAGCATCTCGGCGAATCACATCCCCATTGAGGGAAAACCCCTCCTGCTTCATGCAGCCGTTAGTCTCCCGCTTCATGCGGGGTCTTCTGCTTTCCAAGCTGCCCATCCGTCCTCCCCCGGCGGAATGGGACCTGAATGTGGTACTCATGCAGCTCACCCATCCACTTTTCGAGCCTATGGCGATGTGTTTGCTCCGGCACCTGTCCTGGAAGGTAGCCTTCCTGGTTGCACTGATCTCGGCCTGCCGAGTCAGTGAGCTCCAGGCTCTCATGGCTGACGCCCTTTACACCAGATTTTATCGGAACAGGATGATCCTCCATACCCACCCTAAATTCCTGCTTAAAGTCGTTTTGGACTTCCATCTCAACCAGGAGATAGTCCTGCCGACCTTCTTCCCGAGGCCCCACGCTGACCAGGCGTTGACAGCTCTTCACACCCTCGACTGCAAACGGGCCCTCGCCTGTTACATGCAGCGTACCCAGACTCATCGCAAGTCTGGCCGGCTTTTCATGACCTATGATCCCAATAGACCGGGGCAGGCAGTCACCAAGCGCAACCTCTCGGTTTGGGTGGCAGACTGCATTGTTTTTGCCCATGCGAAGGTGGGCGTCCCGCTAGATCGAATTACCACACACGGGGTCCACGCCAAAGCGGCCTTGGTGGCCTCGCTGCGCTCCGTGTCCCTAATGGACATCTGCTGGGCGGTGACCTGGTCTTTCACGAATACCTTCGTTGCCCACTACTACCTGGAGAGGGAGTCCCGTCGGGACAGCGCCTTCGGCCAGGCTGTACTCCGTAACTTGTTTGGGGTATAAGCAACTCCTCCCCTCCGACCCTTCTTCACGGCTACCGAGGGCTTCGCCCCGAGGACCCAAGGACTCGGGCTCCTTCAGGCTTCGGCTTCTGCTCACAGCCTCGTGGAGGCGTTTTTTGGTTACAGGTTCAGTAGCCTGTAGCTAGGGAGTCCCATAAGTGAGGACTGACTTCCTGCTTGTTCCTGGAGAAAGCATAGTTACTCATCTGTAACAGGTGTTCTCCAGGGACAGCAGGAATCAGTCCTCACTACCCTCCCGCCTCCCCTGATGAGTTGCTGGATTTTTGTCCTTCCCTTGCCATCTGCTTGGTAGGGCTCGAGGTAAGGAACCTGACTGAGCAAGATGCCACCCTTGGGCGGGAAGAGGACTACGCATGCGTGACAGCAATCCCAAAGGCTTTCTTTGAAAGCTGGGAATTGCTCCGCGTGGGCTCCGGTGCCGACGTCACCCATAAGTGAGGACTGATTCCTGCTGTCCCTGGAGAACACCTGTTACAGGTGAGTAACTACGCTTTCTCCATGATCTCATGCTCTGGATGTGGGAAACACCCCTTACTATTTCTCCATATTCTCGACGACTCCATACCATGTATCGAGTACCGGAGTATCCCGGCTTCCAGAAGACGCAGTTGCTACACCACTCAATGATAGTGGAATCAGCAATGCATTGAATTAAAAGTTCTAAGACACATTCTCTTCTAACCCTCCAGGTAGAGAATCGAGAACCTTTGATGCTTTTGGGTGTTGGTGTTTTCAGGCTTCCATGCTGTCAGCCATAATAAGCTCATACATACTCTATATGGGTATGTTCTTCAGAGGTTACTAGGGATCTTGAGTCAATGCCCCCTTTCCTCCCTGATGATAAGACAGTTGACTATCTCACCCTAGTCAGACATGCCCAGAACTCTCAAAGTTTGTCAATAGATCAACTTTTGACTGCTTTGAGTGCACCAATAGAGCTACATCAATCTGCATTGGTGCAAGCAGGATTGCTTGGCTTCAGGTTTCAAGACAGACTGGGTAATAATCCTTATACAGGTGAAAACCTTTTTTGGCAAGAACTGGTAGGACACAGTTCTCCGTTAGTCTGAGAATATCACTTTGAATAGACTTTCTAGGACTACTGCCATCCCTTCTAAGAAGAAAGCAGCTTCAAAGAAAACTTTATTTAGTAAGAAGAAGTAGTTTTACCCTTCTTACACTCCTGCTTCTCTTCAGGGTGCTCAGAAGAGGCAACAGCCTCCCAAACAGAAGAAGCCACAGGCTCCTAAACTAGCTTCACAGGCTCAATCTGCTCCTGTTTTTTTACTTTTTCCTAGAGAACATAGCTACTCTGCCTCTGGAGAACCCCAGCCCCTTCACATTGCCGCAGACTCTGTCATTATACCCACAGGTGGCATCTCATCACTTCAGAGCAGTGGACACTGACCATAGTGAAAGGAGAGTACAGACTTCATCTAAAAAATCTGCCTCTCTCCATGCTAGTAAGGGAATATCCTTCTCAGCCCCCTCTGTGCTCTTCTGCTGCAGGAGGTGACTACTCTTCTATTGCAAAATGCCATAGAGGAGGTTCCAACATCTCAACGGAGAATGTGTTTCTACTCGCTGCACTTTCTCATCCCAAAGAAAACCGGAGGATACAGACCCATTCTGGACCTCAGAAACCTCAACAAGTTTCTCATCTGTGAGAAGTTCAAGATGGTCTCTTTGGGGACCCTCCTACCATATCTCCAGAGTCAGGACTGGCTCTGTTCTCTAGATCTAAAGGAAGCGTACACACACATCTTCATTCATCCAGAACACAGGAAATATCTACACTTCAAGTTTCAGGGAAGACACTATCAATACAGAGTCCTTCCTTTCGGACTCGCCTCTGCCCCAAGAGTTTTCACAAAGCGCATGGCGGCTGTAGGTGCATTTCTAAGATCCGTAGGGATATTTGTCTTCCCTTACTTAGACAACTGGCTCATAAAGGCAGGCACCTCCTAGGAAGTCTGCCTGTCTCTCTTCCATACCATGCAGGTACTGAAACATTTGGGATTTGGGATAAATCTTCCAAAATCCAATCTCGCTCCTATTCAAACACTAGAGTTCATAGGAGCTCTCTTAAACACTTGGCAGTCAAGTGTTTCTACCCCAGCCCCGCTGTTCTCGTCTCATTCAACTGGCATCTTGGGTACGTCTCAGAGACTACCTAACTGCCCGAGAACTACTACAGCTTCTAGGTTATATGGCCTCAACAGTACATGTAGTACCATATGCCCATCTGCATATGTGCACAGCCCAATTGGCTCTAACCTCCCAGTAGAAACAGGCCTCGGGCCACCTCAGCAACGAGATTCGAGTCTCTGCCCCCCTGGCCACATCCCTTCAGTGGTGGTGTTCCCCAGAAAATCTCCTCATCAAGTCACCTTTTCAGATGCTTCCACATCAATATACCCTGACGACGGATGCCTCCAAACTGGGGTGGGGGGTCCACTCAGGGCCTCTGAACAGGAGTCGCAACTCCAGATAAATCTACTGAAACTTCAGGCTATCTTCAGTGTCCTCAGGGTCTTTCAGGACCATCTACGACCCCACAGAGTCCTAGTCCAGATGGGCAATCAAAATGTCTTGCAGAAAAATTGAGCCGGATCCTCCTCCTCCTCAAATTTTATCTCCACATAGAGACAGCAGCCTTCTGGGGGACTCCAGAGATAGATTTGTTTGACACTCTACAAACTGCCAAACTTCCTCGCTTCTGCACCAGGACTCCCATGTCGGGCAACCAACAAGTGGATGCTTTTCACCTCCACTGGGCTCGAGGGCTCCTGTGTGCCTCCCGCCCATTCCCCTAATCCCCAAGATGCTTTTCAAGCTCCAGGTGGACAGGTGCTGCCTGATACTCATAATCCCACACTGGCTATGTCAACCGTGATGTCCTGTCCTGCTACTTATGTCTCAGACTCAACCCCTAGATCTTGGAGCTGCTCCAGATCTCCTCTCTCAGGAGGAGGGGACGCTGCTCCATTCCAATCCGCAGTCTCTCCACCTCACAGCATGGCTGCTGAAAGCATAGCATAGCATTGCAAGATCTTAACCTTACTCAGCAGGTGAAAGAGATTCTGTAGGCCTCTAGAAAGTCATCCACCAGACATTCATATGCTTTCAAATGGTGTAGATTTTCTCACTGTTGTTCCCAGAAGGATCTCAATCCCTTCTCGGCGCCAGTGGAGGCCCTCCTCCAGTATCTCCTCCACCTGTCCTCTTCCGGTCTCAAGACCAACTCTGTAAGAGTTCACCAAAGTGCAATTGCAGCTTCTCATCTCTTGGATGGACAGCCCATTTCCTCACAGCCACTCGTAGCACGCTTCATGAGAGGCCTTTTTCTGACCAAGCCTCCCATCAGACCACCACCGTTGGCGTGGGATCTCAATGTTCTAGGGCAACTTCTCAAGCTGCCTTTTGAACCTTTGGCCATGATCTTGCTAAAGTTTCTAACATGGAAGGTCATCTCCCTTATTGCCCTCACTTCAGCATTAGTGAGCTTCAAGCTTTGGTGGCAGACCCACCCTACACATGGTTCCACCATGACAATGTCATTCTTAGGACTCACTCCACATCATGTCGAAGGTGGTGTCTCCTTTTCATTTGAATCAGTCAGTTTACCTTCCTATCTTTTTTCCTAGACCACATTCGTCTAGGGCAGAGGCAACCCTCCATACTCTTGACTGCAAATGTGCTTTAGCATTTTATCTTCAAAGGACTCAAGAGCCCAGCAAGGCATCTTAATTATTCATCTCCTTTGACCCTAGTTACCTGGGGTTGCCAGTATCCAAACATATTCTCTCTAAATGGATAGCAGATTGCATCTCATTTGCTTATGATAAAAGCAGGACTATCCATAGAGTCATGTCACTGCCCATAATTTTTGTGCCATGGCCACGTCAATGGCAAATCTACGCTCTGTAGCCATTGATGAAATCGGCAAAGCAGCAACTTGGTCTTCAATCCATACCTTTGCTGCTCATTACTGTCTAGACAAGGATTTGTGCCGGGATGCCATGTTTGGTCAAGCTGTTCTCCAGCTCCTCTTTCAGACTTAAGGGCAACTCCTACTCTCTGTCTTGGAACGATACCAGACATCCATGGAGGATTCATGACCTCTTGAAGCCTACTCTGAGACAAACCTACCGGTTCTGAGTTAATTTTCTCTGTCATCTGGGAGCTAGGGAGTCCCATATGTGAAGACTACATTCCTGCTTGTTCCTGGAGATACCGTAGTTGCTCACCTGTAACAGGTGATCTCTGGGAACAGCAGGAATTGTCTTCACAACCCATCCTTCTCCCCTAGGAGTTGTCTGACTTGTGAAGAGTTTACAGATTTTTTTTTTTTCTGATGAAGTTGGGATTGATTGCCTTAGTTATAGTGGCAGTTATGATGTTGGTAACGGATGTATTGCAGCAGAGCACAATTCACTGGACATGTTAAGTTGATAAATAGTTAGGACTGGCCCAAGGATTTCTGTCGCCCCTAGGCAGACCCTCCTATGCTTCCGCCCTCGACATCCATCTTCTTTCCTTGGGGAAGGGTAGGGCAATGTAGAGATCCTCCGTTCTTGGAAGCAGTGGCAGGTCTTAAAGCATTTATGAACGAACACACATGGCCTTCTGCTGCTGCTCTCCCTTCTCTTCTTACTACTACTACTACTGATCATTTGTATAGTGCTACAAGGCGTATGCAGCAATCTGTAGACACATATTTAAAGGTAGTCCCTGCTCCTCAAAGCTTATAATCTAGTCAAGACAGACAACACAACAGCTGAGGATTAAGCTACATCAAGGGAATGGTAAGGAGACACATAGGAGGTTAAACGGAACAGGATCCAAAAGCGTCCTGGAACAGCTGAGATTTCAGCCTGGATTTGAAAAGGGCCAAAGATGAAGCTTGATGTACAGACTCGGGTAGTTTGTTCCAGGCATGAGGAGCAGCAAGGTAAAGGGATCAAAGTCTAGAGTTAGCAGGGATCTGCCAGAGGAGCAGAGTTCCCAAGGAGAAGGGTGTAGGAGAGATAAGAGAGGAAAGGTAGTGAGGAGCAGCAGAATGGGTGCACTTATAGGCCAGTAGGATAAGTTTGAACTGGATATGGAAACGAACAGGGAGCCAGTGAAGCGACTTGAGAAGAGGGGTTATATGAGCATATTGAGGCTGGTGGAAGATTAACCATGCAGCAGAATTTTTTGAACAGATTGAAGGGGAGAGATGATTCAGAGGGAGACTTGCAAGGAGGAAGTTGCAATTGTCTAGACAGAAGCTGATTGAAGAATGGATAAGTGTCTTAGTAGTGTGTTCAGAAAGGAAGGGGTAAACTTTGCTAATGTTACAGAGAAAGAAATGACAGGTTTTAGCTATCATTTGGATGTGTAAGGAGAGGGAGAAGTCTTATGTCCCCAAGGTTGCGAGCTGAGGTAACAGGGTGTAGTAGAGTGTTATCCATGGAGATTGAGAGAGGAAGAAGGGGGGAGGTGGGTTTATGGGGAAAAATAAGAAGCTCATTTTGGCCATGTTCAGTTTCAAATGGCGGTGAGACATCCAGGCAGCATTATCAGGCAGGCAAAGAACCAAACCTGGATTGCCGGATAGATTTCATTTTTAGTGAGGTAGATCTGAGAGTCATCAGTGTAAAGATGGTACTGAAAACCATGGGAGGAGATGAGTGCACCAAGAGTCTGGGTGTAGAGAGAGAAAAGCAGTTGAGCCCAAGATAGACCCTTGGGGTACACCAACTGAAAGTGGGATAGCAGTAGAGAAGGATGCACCAGCACAGACACTGATAGGTGTGATGAGAGAGATAAGAAGAGAACGAGGATAGCACAGAGCCCTTAAAAGCCAGCGAGACAAGGTATCATATAGTAACATAGTAAATGACGGCAGATAAAGACCAGTATGGTCCATCTAGTCTTCCCAGTTTATTTTGCATTTATCCTGTTGTTGTAAAGGGACCCACTGTGTCTGTCCCATGCCATTTTGAGTTCCGTCACTGTGTTTGCCCCCACCACTTCCATCGGGAGGGCATTCCAAGCATCCACCACCCTTTCAGTAAAAAGTATGTCATGACATTTCCTTTCAGTTTACCCCCTTGCATCTTCATGTTATGCCGTCTAGTTTTGCAGCTTCCCCGTCTTTGGAAGAGGTTTGTTTGTTCATTATTTCTCTTTAAGTATTTAAAGGTCTGAATCATATCTCCCCTATCCCTCCTCTCCTCCAAAGTGTACATATTTAGGTCTTCAGGTCTCTTCTCATAAGGCTTCTGACGCAGGCTCCAAATCATTTTGGTCACCTTCCTTTGAACAGTTTCCATTCTTTTTACATCCTTTGCAAGATATGGTCTCCAAAACTGAACACAGTATTCCAAGTGGGGCCTCACCAGTGACTTATACAGTGGCATTAGTACCTCTTCCTTTCTTTTAGTAATTCCTCTTTGTATGCAGCCCAACATCCTCCTGGCTTTTGCCACCGCCTTGTCGCACTGTTTTGCCACCTTGAGATCTACAGAAATAATCACACCAAGGTCTTTCTCCTGATCTGGGCACTCCAACCTTTCTCCCCCTATCGCGTACATTTCCCTTGGATTTCTGCTACCCAAGTGCATAACACTACATTTCTTTGCATTAAATCTTAATTGCCAAGTATTAGACCATTCTTCCAGCTTTTGTAGATCTTTCCTCATGTTCATCACTCCCTCAGGGGAGTCCACTCTGTTGCAAATTTTCGTGTCATCTGCAAAAAGACAGACCTTTCCATTCAGCCCTTCAGCCATATCACTCACAAATACATTGAACAGTGCCGGGCCCAGGACCGAACCCTAGGGCACCCCGCTAATCACCTTCTCTTCATCCGAGTGAGCTCCATTTACCTTCACCTTCTGTCTTCTGTCCGTCAACCAATTTCTGATCCAGGTTACCACCTTGGGACCCATCCCCAAGCTACTGAGTTTATTGATGAGCCTCCTATGAGGGACAGTATCAAAGGCTTTGCTGAAATCCAGGTAGATGATATCCATCGCATGCCCCTGATCTTGTTCTCTGGTCACCCAGTCAAAGAACTCAATCAGATTTGTTTGGCAAGACCGTCCTTTGGTAAAACCATGTTGCCTCAGATCTTGCAACCTGTTGGTTTTGAGAAAGTTCACTATTTGCTCTTTCAGGAGTGCCTCCATTAGTTTTCCCGTCACCGAGGTAAGGCTCACGGGCCTGTAGTTTGACACTTCTTCCCTGTGGTCAACATTGTCAAAAGCAGCAGAAAAGTCAAAGTGGATGAGGATTGCGTACAGGCCCATGGATTTTGCCAGGAAGAGGTCGCAGGAGACTTTGGCAAGAGCCATTTCAGTAGAATGTAAAGGACAAAATCCAGATTGCAGTGGATTCAGAATGTTTCAAAGCTACTTGAACATATGCCTTGAATTTCTCTCCTCTCTAGCCAAAAGAGAGGAGGGAGATGGGTCAATAATTACAGTAGGACAGGTAGGGTCTTGTGAGGGTTTCTTGAGGAGAGGTGTGACCACAGCATGCTTGAAAGCTGCAGGAACAGTTGCAGTGGAGAGTGATAGGTTGAGAATATGAGATGGAAGGGATGACTGTGGAGGAGATGGAGCTTTGGAGATGGGTGGGACAGGCAAAGATTTTTCTGTTGTGCAGAATTTTTGTCTCATGTCTTTACTTGCATTTCTGAATAAGGTAATTGTATGTGCTGTGTTCTGTCAGCTAAGGGATTTTGTGGAGAATCGGTTTATTTTGTGTTCAAGTCAATCAGGTTATCGTTCCTATCATAGCACAGAAACAGTAGTTTATTTTATTTAGTTTATTTAATGGGGTTTTTTATACCCTTTATCATAGATTCAAAGCAGTTTACATTGTAACTTGAACTGAGAAGCGTACAATAAAACAGGGACATAGAACTTGGATTATACATGCATGTAACAAGTATTACGGATAGTGAATGAACATTAGGGTAGAGTGGATCTTGCTGAATTTTGCTGTGTCATGTGTTGGATCCAGAATGTTCTATAAAGAGGAATGTTTTTAATTTCTTTCTGAATTCATGAATGTCTGTGGTGGTTCTTATATTTTCTGAGAGGGGGATTCCATATTGACTGTGCATATACATAAAATGCTGTATTGCATGATCTCCAGGAACAAGCAGGAATGAGTCTTCACATATGGGTACGTCGGTACTGACGGAGCCTGCGCGGGAATGCTCCCCAGCTTCACAAAAAGGAAAGCTTTTGGGAGCATCCCTCAGCGCCTGCGCGCTGCCTTCCCGCCTTTCCTAACTGCCTCTCCTCAGTTCTTCTTTGCTGCGGAGCCAGCAGGTCGAGCCCTGTCACCGCTGAAGAAGTTCTTTATTTTATTTTATTTCTTTGGTCGCGTGTCTGCCTTCCCCGACTCCGGACCGGTACCGCCGGTCTTTTCTTTCTTCCTTTAAAAAAAAAAAAATCTATACTTTTCCTCACTTAGTGTATTTTTTCTCTTTGGGCCTCAGGGCCCACAAGAAAATTTCCCTCATGGAAAATCCAGCCTCCGGGTTCAAAAAATGCACTAAGTGTAGCGGTACTATTTCTGTTATAGACACCCATGAATGGTGCCTTAAATGTTTGGGTCCTGAACACTCCATTCCGTATTGTCCGTCCTGCTCTCTAATGTCTAAATGGGGTTTACAGAACCGAGCAGCTAAGCTCCATGTGCTGTTTCCCGCTGATGCAGCTTCGGTAGCATCAACATCTTCCAGGTCTTCTTCTCCTAATGGATCTCAGGTAACCAAACATAAATCTAGCAGGTTCTCGAAGGGTAGATCTCCCTCTAAGCATCGAGATGCCTCCGGGCTTGCCCTCGAGGATCCTGCACCAGCAAAAGCTCCGGCTTCCAAAGCTCCTCCTATGGGGTTACAGGTTGACATCAATGGCACGGCCTCGACCGATCACCTGTTAGAATGCTCTGGGGTACCGGCACAACCTCCCGGTACCAAATTCCAGGCATTCATGGCGTCGATGGATCAGAATGTTCTGTCCATGCAGCGGGCTATCACGGCCTTCATTCAAGCTGCGACGCCGCTGGTACCACAACAAACTCCGTTGTCGGTATCGGCTACGGTACCGGCACCAGCGCCGATACCGGTACCGACTGCATCGGCATCGACCAGGATACCGACTGCAGCGGTTCCTTGTCCAGGGCTGCTTATCGGTACCAGTCCGGTACTGAGGACGCCCGATGTCGATACTGCTCGATACGCGTATCGAGCGTTAGAAGAGCACCCTGACAGACGGTACTTTGATTCCTCTGGTGATTCTGATACATCAGAGGAGTCTCCTGAAGTATCCATAACCCTTCCTGAAGAGCCGTCTTCTCCAAAAAGAAGAATGTCTCCTCCAGAGGACTTGTCCTTTCAAGACTTCATAAGAGAAGTAGCTAAAGGACTTTCTATTTCAGTAACCTCTGAATCAGAGCCTAGAGCAAAAAAAAATAGATATTTTAGGTTATTCTAAGGCTCCTAAAGAGGCAGTCACCTTACCAATTCATGAGATTCTTTATGAACACATGATTGATTTATGGGAGACTCCTCTCACTCTCTCTCCTCATTCTCGCAGATTGGACACTATGTATCGTGTCCCTCCCTGTCCTGAGTTTCATAAAACTCAGCTTCCTCACCATTCCATTGTGGTGCAGTCAGCTATGAAGAGGATAAAGAGTACAAAGAGACACTCTTCTGCTCCTCCAGGAAGAGAATGCAGGACCTTGGATGCTTTTGGTAGGAAAATCTTCCAAGCCAGTATGCTTATTGCCAGAATCAACTCATATAGTCTTTACATGGGTATGTTTCTAAAAGAAGTTGCAGAAAAGCTGCACACTTTCCTCCCTTTTCTTCCAGAGGATAAAAGGGAAGAATTCCTCTTTTGGCTTAAGCATACCCAAGACATTTCAAAGTTTTCCAACAGGGCAGCCTTTGACTCTTTTGAAGGTGCCAGCAGGGCTTCAGGCATTGCCATAGCTGCTCGCAGAATTGCTTGGCTCCAAGCTTCTGATTTAGAACCCTGGGTTCAAGATGGCTTAGGAAATCTTCCCTGTACAGGTGAAAACCTATTTGGCAAAGAATGGCAAATAAAAGCCACTCAAATGGATGCAGAAAACTCTGCTCTGGATAGACTTTCAAAGTCAACCTTCATTCCTGCCAAGAAAAAGCCATTTAAAAAGTCTTTTTCAAAAAGGGCAGATTTCCTTCTACTTCTGGCCAACAATCTTCTACAGGTCGTTTTGCCACTAAGCGTCAGCAACCTAAACAGGCCAGACCTAAGTCTACAGGGGCTGCTGCAACTCAGCAGACCCAACCTCCTCAGGGTTTTTGACTTGATGCTAGAGAACTTAGCCTTTCTGGCTCTAAAACAGCCAGAGCCTCTCACCATTCCAGGAAGGCTGGCTCATTTTGCTCCCAGATGGGAGCAAATCACATCAGAGCAGTGGACCCTCTCCATCATAAGAGAGGGCTACAAGCATCATTTCTCAGACCTTCCTCCCCACACCATGGTGAGACACTTCAATTCTCCCACATCTCTTCTCGACCTTCTAAGTCAGGAGGTGGCTACCCTTCTTGCCCAAGGGGCAATAGAAGAAGTTCCTCTAATTCAACAAGGGTCAGGGTTCTACTCCCCCTATTTTCTCATTCCAAAGAAGACAGGGGGATACAGACCCATCTTAGATCTCAGAGAATTGAACAAATTTCTATGCAAGGAGAAGTTCAAGATGCTTTCTCTGGGCACTCTCCTTCCATACCTTCAAAGTCAGGATTGGCTTTGTTCTCTAGATCTCAAGGATGCATACACACATGTCCTCATCCATCCATCTCACAGAAGATTCCTACGTTTTCTTTTCCAAGGAAAACATTACCAATATAGGGTGCTTCCTTTTGGTTTGGCCTCTGCTCCAAGAGTGTTCACCAAATGCATGGTAATAGTTGCTGCATTTCTACGCACTCTGGGAATATTTGTCTTCCCATACCTGGACGACTGGCTCATCCGAGCTCCATCTCAGTCAGAGGCCCAGATTTCCCTGGACCGCATAAGGCGCATTCTGCAGTATCTGGGACTAGTGGTAAACCTCCCAAAGTCTCAGCTCACCCCTACTCAGTCCCTAGAATTCATAGGGGCCTGGTTGGATACCACTACTGCAAGGGCCTACCTTCCTCAGGCCGGTTGCCAACGTCTAGTGCAGTTAGCCTCCCAGATTCAGTCAAAGAGCCACTTAACTGCCCGGGAGATGCTGCAACTGCTAGGCCACATGGCTTCCACAGTGCATGTGGTACCCTATGCTCGCCTACACATGAGAGCAGCTCAATGGACCTTGTCCACCCAGTGGACTCAAGCATCAGGAGCTCTCTCAGACCAAATAGCAACCTCCAGACGTCTTTTTTGGTCTCTCCAATGGTGGATGTCCACTCAAAATCTGTTGCTGGGGTCCCCCTTCCAACAGTTGTTGCCCCAAGCAACCCTCATAACAGATGCCTCCCAAACAGGTTGGGGAGCTCATCTACAGGACCTCTCCACTCAAGGCACTTGGTCCCCACAGGAGACCTCTTTTCATATCAACCACTTGGAGCTTCGAGCAGTTTTTCTAGCTCTCAAGGTCTTTCATACCCTCCTCAGCTACAAGACAGTCCTCATTCATACGGACAATCAAGTAGCCATATTTTACATAAGCAAGGAGGAACTGGCTCTCTGTCGCTTTGCAACGAAGCTTTAAGATTGTGGGCCTTCGCCAGAGAGCATCAAATCCATCTCCTGGCAGTTTACCTCCCAGGAGTCCAAAACTCTTGGGCAGACAGACTCAGTCGAGTTCTGCTTCCACACGAATGGTCCCTGCACATGGATCAGGTACTCAGAATCTTCCAAGAATGGGGAACCCCGGACATAGACCTCTTTGCAAGTCCGTGGAATGCCAAACTTCCCCAGTTCTGTTCCAGAATTCCGTGTCAGGGAGTTCAGGCCAAGGATGCCTTTCTCCTTCATTAGGGTCAGGGCTTCCTGTATGCCTTTCCACCCATTCTCTTGATTCCCAAGACTCTGTTCAAACTCCAGAGGGATCAAGGATCTATGATCCTCATAGCTCCACGCTGGCCACGCCAAGTGTGGTACCCTCTACTTCTGCATCTCTCCCAAGCCCCCTCCCTGGACTTGGGAGCTGCTCCAGACCTTCTGTCCCAGGAGGAAGGGACTTTGTGGCACCCAAACCCCAAGTCCCTTCACCTCAGAGCTTGGTTACTGAAGGCCTAGACCTTCAAGGCTTGAATCTTTCTCAGCAAGTGAAGGATATCCTCCATGCTTCCAGAAAACCTTCCACTAGGCGTTCCTATGCTTTTAAATGGAAAAGATTTTCCATTTGGTGTGCTGAAAAGGGTCTTGACCCTCTAGCACTACCTTTAAATTCTCTGTTAGACTATCTCCTGCATCTTTCCAATGCAGGACTTAAGACGAATTCAGTAAGAGTCCATTTGAGTGCTATTGCAGCATCCCTTAAGCCTATCAATGGACAACCTATTTCCTCTCATCCTCTCATTGCAAGATTCATGAGAGGCCTAACTTTAACTAAATCTCCCATTAGGCCTCCTCTGGTGGCATGGGACTTAAATTTAGTTCTTGGTCAGCTTATGAAGCCACCTTTTGAACCCTTAGCCACTACCTCCTTGAAATTTCTTTCCTGGAAGGTTATTTTCCTCATTGCAGTCACTTCAGCTCGCCGCATCAGTGAACTGCAGGCCCTAGTGGCTAATCCATCATGATAAGGTAGTCCTTAGGACCAATCCACACTTTATGCCTAAAGTGGTCTCACCTTTTCATCTTAATCAAGAGGTATATTTACCTGTCTTTTTTCCAGCTCCTCATGCATCCAGTGCAGAGA
This sequence comes from Ichthyophis bannanicus, assembly GCA_033557465.1. Classification (NCBI taxonomy): domain Eukaryota; kingdom Metazoa; phylum Chordata; class Amphibia; order Gymnophiona; family Ichthyophiidae; genus Ichthyophis; species Ichthyophis bannanicus. Next base: position 86,493,425 of record CM066034.1, on the reverse strand, counting down.
AGAATCTTCATACTCTGGATTGTAAAAGAGCTCTTGCCTTTTACTTACAAAGGACACAGCAACATAGAAAGTCCTCCCAGCTTTTTGTTGCTTTTGATCCTTCTCATTTGGGACTTCCAGCCTCTAAGAGGACACTATCCAATTGGATTGCTCAGTGTATTTCTTTCGCCTACCAGAGTAAGAACCTTTCTCTGGAGAGCCATGTCACAGCTCATAATGTGAGGGCCATGGCCACCTCTATGGATAATGTGAGGGCCATGGCCACCTCTATGGCTCATCTAAATTCTGTGTCCATCGACCAGATCTGTCTAGCAGCCACCTGGGCCTCTGTTCATATCTTCACAGCCCATTACTGCTTGGACAAGGACTCCCGCCGGGATGCCTTGTTTGGTCAGGCTGTCCTCAAACACCTCTTCCATTCTTAAACAACTCCTACCCTCCTTCCCTGGATGGATGCCTGAGATCCATAGGAGGACGTAGAACCCTTCCCAGGGTCTCATATCCTTGGGGATCTCCCAGGCATCTTAGCTAGGGAGTCCCCATATGTGAAGACTCATTCCTGCTTGTTCCTGGAGATAGCACAGTTACTTACCTGTAACAGGTGATCTCTGGGAACAGCAGGAATAAGTCTTCACAACCCTCCCACCTCCCCTAGGAGTTGTATCTCTCTCTCTATCTTTCCTTTCCTCTCTCTCTCTATTGTCTCAGCTTTAAACTCGAACTGAGGAGAGGCGGTTAGGAAAGGCGGGAAGGCAGCGCGCAGGCACTGTGGGATGCTCCCAAAAGCTTTCCTTTTTGGGAAGCTGGGGAGCGTTCCTGCGCAGGCTCCGTCGGTACCGACGTACCCATATGTGAAGACTTATTCCTGCTGTTCCCAGAGATCACCTGTTTCAGGTAAGTAACTGTGCTTCGTCTGCTTGGATTTTTTTTTTTTTTTTTGTGTTTGGATGATCAGCAAGTTTTTGTTAGTTTTTATTCTGTTCCAGTTGGACTCACTGAGTCATTATGCTAATCAGGGAATTGACTGTTTGATAATTGCTTTAGATCGGACAACTGTTTGATACAGTTCCTCGCAGAGACTGATTCAGAGACTAGAAACCTTGGTCGTGTGGCAACAGGTGCTGTCATGGGTACATTCCCTTTTGGAGGCATATACTCTGTTAGTATTATGGAAGGATTAATATACAAATCGAAGATCTTTGGCTTGTTGGATTCCCCAAGGATCTGTGTTATCGCCACTCTTATTCAGTATTTACGAGGTATCCTAGGGTCAGTTGTTAGACCAACAAGGGATAGAATATCACCTGTATGTTGATGTGACTCTTTGTTCCAGTTGCTATTTAACAAAGAGTTGGAGAATGTTGCGCTTATGGTTGCTCAATAGTAGATTAAGGCTACATCCTAATAAGACTGAAATGGCATAGTATAGTAGAGGAGGTTGAGTGGAGTGGAGGAGTGGAGTGGAGGAGTGGCCTAGTGGTTGGGGTGGAGGAGTGGTTGGAGTGGAGGAGTGGCCTAGTGGTTGGAGTGGAGGAGTGGTTGGAGTGGAGGAGTGGCCTAGTGGTTGGGGCAAGGTACTTCAGGTCGGATGGTCTGGGGTTCAAATCCCACTAGAGGACAGCAACCTTGGGCCGGAAGGACTGGGGTTTCTAGTCCCACAGGTGCTCCTTGTGGTCTTGGGCAAGCCACTTAACCCTCCATAGTCCATGTTCCCTGTAAAATAGTTATCTCCAAGTAATAATGCCCTGTTCAATGTAATTTCAGTTTGTTCAATGTAAACCGCACTGATGCAGAATAGCGCGGTATATAAGGTTGAACGAACCAAATTTAGAAAGAGTATAGTTGGAATCTAAGGCATTTGACTTTTAGGTGTTTAAATATACTATCAATTGAACACGAATGGACAGGTGTCAAGGGCTGTGCATAATGCTTTATCATTATGGAAATCCACATATTGTCCTTTTGTTCATCCTGGGGTCATCTTTGACTCCTCTCTCTCCGCTACACACATCCAACTGATAGCTAAAATCTGCCATCCTCTTCCACAATCTACAAAATTCTCCCATTCCTTTCTGAACACACTACTACGACACTTATTCACTCCTTAGTCACCTCCTGTCTAGACTATTGTAACCTACTCCTTGCTGGTCTCTCTGAATCATCTCTTTCCCCTTCTATCTCTTCAACACTCTACTGCATGGCTAATCTGCCAGCCTCGTCATGCTCATATTACCCCTCTTCTCAAGTCACTTCATTTGCTCCCTATCATTTTCCATATCCAATTCAAACTTCTCTTGCTGATCTATAAGCGTATTCACTCTTCAGCTCCTCACTACCTTTCTTCTCTTATCTCTCCCTGCACTCCTCCTCGGGAACTCTACTCTTTGGGCAAATTGCTTCTGTCTGTGCCCTTCTCTTCTACTGCTAACTCCAGACTTCGCTCCTTTCACCGTGTTGCTCCTTATGCCTGGAACAAACTATTTGAGTCTGTACGTCAGGTGCCTTCTCTGATCCTTTTCAAATTCAGGCTGAAAACTCACCTCTTTGCCGCTTTTGGATCTTGACTCACCTGATCATCTTTGTGTTTCATTATCATTCACCCTAGATGTATCTCAAGTCTACAGCAGGGACCATCTTTTACATGTGTCTGTGCAGCACTGCGTACATCTTGTAGTGCTATACAAATGTTCAGTAGTAGTATCAGTAGATTCTTTGAGAGTTAGCCATGCTTTTTTGGCAACATCATACATAGATTACTGCAAAGCACTTACCATGGTACCAGCTGAAGAGACTTCAGCTGGTGCTAAACAGAGGAGCTAAGGTAATCTGTGTGAAATGCAAACATGATCATATGATTCCTCTTTTAAAGGAGTTTCATTGGCTCCCAGTAATTCAGAGTCAGATTTTAAGGTTTTATATTTGCTCTTTTGGTGGTTAGTGATGGGCAACCCTTGTATCTGGCAAACATGCTTCAACCTTGTGTATGATAAGAGTTTTGCGATAATCCTGAAAATATCTGTTGGAGGTTCCTCACCTTCCATAGATGAGATTGAATGCTACACTGTATGAGTACTTCTGATGTTTTGTGCCAGATTTATGGAATCTGTTGCTGAATAGTGTAAATGCTGAGAAGCATTATCTGTTTCAGGAAACATGTAGCGGCATGAGGTTGGGCATGGTTAAAGGTGGATCAGTGCTTGGTGGTTGGGGAGTACTTGGGTATTTATATACAGTGCCTTGTGAAAGTATTCATCCCCTTTGTGTTTGTCCTGTTTTGTCACATTACAACCTGGACTCAAAATGAAGATTTGTGGGGTTTCAGCTGCAGGCACAGTATGGCTTATTTCACCCAGAACGCATGAGTGACCCTGCACAATCAGACACGGTCCTTCAATGAACCAGCGGCGTTGAAGGTTTTTCTGGAGGACAAGGAGCAAGCTCAGATTGTTAATCGAATGTGAGACACATACTTTATCTACATTTGAACTTTGTGGCCGGAGTCTCCCAGGAAATTTCTGTGAATTTGGATCTATGACCGTACATCATCTGGCTAATACCCAGGTGAAGGGGGCTGCAATAATAATGATTCCAGCTAGCTAGAGCAGCTCTGGCTTTAACTACGCAGACAAGAGTGGATGGTTACAGCCACAACCAGTGCTCCAGTTTGCGGGGTGTAAGAACAATCCCTAAAGGTGTACCAGATGAACCGTGTCTGCTATTACCTGGGGTTCAATGTTTATTCAGATGGTTAAATCCTTTGCCTGTGTTCCAGTGACAATGACGTGATGATTGTGGCTGCCGGGATGTTAGCGAAACACAAGGAGCAAGAGACGTATGATGGTCACAGGAGTCTTTATTAGGTAAAACCCCAACGCGTTTCGGCGAATGCCTTCCTCAGGGGGTATGCAGCTTGCAAAATAAACAAAATAAGAAAATAAATGATATACCATTTATACAACCAAAATGATTTAAAATTTGGACATAAATACTACATTTTACATAAAAGATAAAAAATAAAAAATGAAAGATACAAAAGTACAAATCGCAGGGCAGCAGTAAACAAGAAAAATGTTAAAACTGAAAATTTAATATTATAAATATTAAAAGGACCATGAGGCAGAGTCACTAAGATATGTAAATATATACTGCGACGCTCCTACCTGGGCCCAAGGGCTTACAGGCAAGAGTGGCCTTTGGAATGTCCTTTTTGGAATAAAGCTGTGTCAGTTGTCACCAGGAATTCTGGGACCTGTAGTTTGCTTGTCTCCCTTAAGGACTGAGCTGTAGTTATGACTCGAGTAGTAAAGGCTGCAAGAATATTTATTTGTGGGGATTTTTCTCTCCAGCGCATCAAAGTTCAGTACAACAAACGCAAAAAGGATGCAACTCCAACATAAAAGTTGAAACAGAAACACAGGAAATGCAACAGAAATTAACTCAACACTATTTGGCTGTTCCACAGTTCCTCTGACTTTCCACCAGGCACTGCCTCATGTGGTCACTCAAGGAAAAACACATAAACTGAAACAGCTGCTTTTCTTTACAGCATGGCTTCTTACTTTCAACAGGTGATTAAGCCTGTTAAACAACTTGTAAAGTTTTTCAATGTGGCAGCAGGTATGGCAAACTTACTCTGTATTCCTTCATACAGTTTTCAGTGCTCTTTAACCCTGCTATCTTCTGTTAGACATGTTGAACAGTCCATGGCAGAAGGATCATATTCTATTGTAGGCAAACAAACATCCACCTGCATACTTTCTTCAGAGCTAGAGTTAGTGGTATCTTTGTCAGGTTTATTATCTTTCCCTGACTTTCTTTCCAGAAACTCCTGAAGTTGGCTTAAAAGCAATTCAGCTTGTCTGTGCACATTTTCATTAGGATAACCATCCTCCTTTTCTGATAAAAGCTTGCTTATGGCTCCCACCCCAGGGGGTTCAGCTGTCCTGCTTTTATCAGAGGGATAGCTCTCAGCAAGGGTAAGTCCCTTCCCCCACTTGCTATTAGCTGACTGTCCTCGGTTTGTCTTTTGGACGTTGGCATAAGTGTAAGGTTTCTCAAGCAAGGAGTTGAAATAAGAAATATCAGCTTTACCTTTGACAGGGCCTTTTAGATAAGTGCTGGTACCTTTTCTCCTGCTATCTCCCAGGCTCTGGAACTCAGCTTTCTTATTGCTATTTCCACTGCCCTTTGGGTAATTGTTAGGCTGATAGCTTTCCCCTTGGCTTTCTCTGCTGCCGTTATAGCCTTGACTGCTGTAGGTCCAACTACCGTTACTCCACGTATTTGCTCTGCTAGCTTTCTTGTTCCCAGGCTCTACCTTGCAGTAACGTTTCTTCCAAGGTTGTTCCTTGCTCCAATGTTCACTGTTCCCAGGTTCTGCTCTGCTCCAAGGTTCTAGCTTGCTTATCCTTCTGGCAGTTCTTCCTGAACTGCTTCCTGAACTGCTTCCCGTCTCTTTCGTCTCTCTCATCTCTCCCGTCTCTCTGCTCCCTCTCTGCATTGCTTGAGGATTTAAAAAGAGTTCACTTCCCTGCAATCCCTGACCTTCCCCTGGGCGTGACCAATCAGTGAACACGCCTGTCTCCTCCTCTGAGCTGAGGTGTGGCCTGAGCTCAGCAGAGAGCTGTGTTTTTTCCATCTCTGACTTGAAAATCCTGTGTGTCAGTGCAGTGTTATTTACTCCAACAGGATTTTCCCCTATTTCCATCTCTTCTTGAGGGCGTTCCTCACTACAATACTCACAAAAAATCTTGTGGTGTATCTCACCTGTTGGATAGTCTATAAAAGCTATGTTTCAACTATAGGATCAATAAACAAAACATGGTTATAATCTCACTAATATAATAAAAATTCATTAATATAAAAATTGTGAATACATTTTTGTACAGTTTTCATATAATAATGAAATAAAAAATAAAAAATACATAATCTTTCCCTGTTAAAATGTGTACTAGTATATATCACGTGAAGCATCTAAGGGGATTGTGTTGATAATCACTGTTACATGAGTTCTAAAATTGCCGATGTTATAAAATACTTTTATGTAACAGTGGTGAAAACTGCAGTCCTTCATTGGATAGGAAGAACCTAGTCTCCTAGTCCAACAACTACAAATGTATGTTTTTAAAACGATACAGGCGGCATGTTCTGCTAAAGCATATTGTAGTACAGGACATATGGACATAATCGCCAGTGTAATGCTATGCATATATCTAAATATTTTCTTTTATGTGAACTTAGTCACAGAATGCATCCTGAGAAATATGCTACAGCTTAAATGAATCGTGTGTGAATTAAAAAATAGGAATAGATTGATATATCTGCATGTAGAGTCCAATCCAATGTAAGACAGCCTGACTGTTGGTTCTTAATAACCACTCCGATTGGTATGGACGTAATCATCATGCATATATCTAAGTATTTACTTTTATATCAGAGAGTATCTAGAAAAATATGAAGAAAAAATAAAGAAAAAAGGAGCAATACTGCATTTTAAATGAATTGTGTATGAATTAAACATATGGGTAGACCGATATATCTGCTTATAGAGTTCAATCCGGTATAAAACAACCTGACTACTGGTTCTTAATAACCGCTCCGATTAATAAAAACTAGTGTTCAGGGAATAGTAACTGAGAATTTACTAACCTCAAATATGAAAGCAAGTCATAAGGCCATGAGGCGTCTAAATCCAAAGTTGAGAAACTTGCAAATATAATAACCTCTTTATTTAAAGACGCTGAAATCCGCGCCAAAATGGAAGTGAAACCTGATATTGTGGGTGGAGTTTCGCTGCCGGTCAAACTCCACAAAGTACAAACTTTCCGGAAAACTTGAAAATTTTATACAGTGTATAATTGCGTTAAGTAGAGACCGGGCAATATGAATTATAAACCGGGTGTATAAAGAATCTGATTTATCATATATACAACGATCTGAAAAACCATGATGTTCTTGAACTATATCTTATCTGTAAAAGATATATCTTGGATAATAACAGAAATAATTTAAAACATCTATGAGCATTGCATCACATTTGTGGTACATGTATCTAGACATTACCTGTGTTTTAAAGAATCAAACTGTGTAAAGGTAGTTTAAAAGGCATGCAAAGAGGCATCACGCATTGCGTCACTTAGAGATGATTTAACATAGAGCAGGATAGTAAAAAGACGAGGAAATTGTAGACTCCTTTTGGTCATTCTACACACAGTTATATGCATCTGAAGTTACCTTTCAGGAAGGTGCCTTTAAGCGCCTAACGGCTAATCTGTTGCACCCTACTCTGTCGACCAACGAGGTGGCCTCATTAGACAGAAAAATCTCAAACGAAGAGCTGCTATCAGTTATAGGCAAGAAGGCAGGTCCAGACGGGCTTCCTATTGAGTGCTACAAGGTCTTCTCAAAAGAGCTTATTCCGCGACTACAGCAGTATTATTCCCTCCTGCTCAAGAAGGACTCATACCCAGGCTCATTTGCTTCGGCCTCCATAGTAGTCCTTGAGAAGCCTGGTAGGGATCCTCAGTTAGTGGGAAATTACTGGCCAATTTCCTTGCTCAGTGCTGACTATAAAATATTTGCATCAGTGTTGGCAAAATGACTGGCTAAAGTTGCTCCATCTCTTATTCACCTAGACCAGGGGTGGGCATTTCTGATTCTGGAGGGCTGCAGACCAGTCAGGTTTTCATGATGTCCCTAAAGAATATTCATGGACCTATTTGCATACAATGGAAGGCAGTGGATGCAAATATATCTCATGAATATTCATTAGGGACATCATGAAAACCTGACTGGTCTGTGGCCCTCCAGGACCGGAATTGCCCACCCCTGGCCTAGACCAATGTGGTTTTATTGTTGGTCGCTCTACAGCAGACAATGCCAGGCTACTCTGCCACATACTGTTGGAGGCTGAGAACAGGGATGGCCCTCTAGTTGGCTTGTCCTTAGATGCTGAAAAAGCCTTTGACTGACTGGAATTATTTTTTATGTTCTCTGCTCTTAAGTGGCTCGGAATTGGAGAGGGCTTCTAAACATGCTTTGAATAATGTATGCCCGGCTGCAAGCCAATATAATTACAACATGTATATCCAGAGACTTTCCACTCTGTCGGGGCAGCTGGCAAAGCTGCTCCCCTTTTGCCTCTCTTATTTGACTTAGCTCTGGAATCACTGGCCCTCCTCCTTTATCAAAATTCAGTGGTTCATGGTATAAACATCTTAGATCTCCAGGAACAAGCAGGAATGTAGTCTTCACATATGGGTATCGTCGGTACTGACGGAGCCTGCGTGGGAACGCTCCCCAACGTCCAATAGGAAAGCTTTTGGGAGCATCCCTCAGCACATGAGCACTGCCTTCCCACCTTTCCAACCGTCCCTCTTCAGTTCTTTGTTTTCCGCGGAGCCGACAGGATCCATACCCTTTCACCGCAGAAAATTCCATCTTTAAAATTGTTTTCTTGTGGTCGTGTTTGCCTGCCGCACGACGCTTACCGGTACCACCGGGTCTTTTCTTTTCTTTTCCAAACCCCCCCCCCCCAAAAAACCTTATACTTTGAGCTGTTTCTCTTCAGAAACTTTTCTTTTTAGGTGCTAGGTGCCATTTTGGGCACTAGGCCCCATATTCCTAAAACATGTAAAAACCAACTAGTGGTTTTAAAACAAATGTACTAAGTGTGGCGGTACTATTTCTGTCACTGACACCCCCCATGATTGATGTCTTAAATGTTTAGGGCCTGAACATTCTCCATTTGAACGTCTCTCCTGTATGGGGATGACTAAAAGAGGAAGACAGAACTGGGCTGCGAAGCTCGGTACCCTCTTTTCTTCGGATGCCAGATTCATTGCATCGTGGTAATTCCACACAAAAACTTGGTCTATTTCCGAACGATGAATTATGCAAACAAATAGTAAAACTCGTTCACTGAAAACTCAAAATGGCATATCAAAATTCATATAAACTCAGATGATTCAAGAAATCTTCAAAACATTAGCTCCGTTATGAAACTAGGTCTCAGACTCATTTGGTACAGCTTCCTGACTCACGTCCATGAAAGCAGAGTACCTTTTAGCATCAATGACCTAGTATAAATACATAACGAATGAGCCAGTCCTGCATTAAGATATATAGTGATGCTGATAATTATACTCATAAAACAGATATCCTTGGACCAAACTCCTCCGTTATGTTAAAGAGATGTTTATGACCCCCTTGCCACAGGTACCAATTCCGCGTTTCTCATATATGGTTCCTCAGGGGATCTTATAACTGAACTCATAACAGCGCGCCGATGGCAGCATTGAGCGTTGGCAGCATCGGCGCGCTGTTTTGAGTTAGGTTATAAGATCCCCTGAGGAACCATATATGAGAAACGCGGAATTGGTACCTGTGGCAAGGGGTCATAAACATCTCTTTAACATAACGGAGGAGTTTGGTCCAAGGATATCTGTTTTATGAGTATAATTATCAGCATCACTATATATCTTAATGTAGGACTGGCTCATTCGTTATGTATTTATACTAGGTCATTGATGCTAAAAGGTACTCTGCTTTCATGGACGTGAGTCAGGAAGCTGTACCAAATGAGTCTGAGACCTAGTTTCATAACGGAGCTAATGTTTTGAAGATTTCTTGAATCATCTGAGTTTATATGAATTTTGATATGCCATTTTGAGTTTTCAGTGAACGAGTTTTACTATTTGTTTGCAAGATTCATTGCATCGACATCTTCAAGGGCCTCCTCTTCCTCCCATGGATCTCAGGTAACTAAACATAAAAGCTGGTCCTCAAAGGGTAGCTCTCCTGCTAAGCATCGAGAGGCCATTGGCATAGATCTTGAGGGAACCACACCGGCAAAGCAGCCCTGGTGGGAGGCTTCGGCTTCCAAAGCATCCATGGGGCTTCAGGATGTTGCCGAGGCCCCGACCTCGCGAGAACTACCTCTGCCATGCTCAGGGATTCCGGCCGTTTTCACCGGTACCAATACTCAGGCATTGGCAGCGTCAATAGACCAGAGGTTCCTCGCTATCGAACGCAGCATCACAGCTCTTCTCTCAGCTACGGTACCGTTGGTCCAACGGGTACCGACATCGACACCGATGCTGGTACCTACACCGGTACAGATACCGGTACCGATGGTACCAACCGCGGTGGGAATTCTTCCCACACCATCTTTGGCTGGAATCGACAGATCGGTACCGGATCAACTGGAGGAGTGGCCTAGTGGATGGGGCAAGGTACTTAAGGCCGGAAGGTCGGAGGTTCAAATCCCACTAGAGGACAGCAACCTTGGTCCGGAAGGACTGGGGTTTCTAGTCCCACAGGTGCTCCTTGTGGTCTTGGGCAAGCCACTTAACCCTCCATAGCCCATGTTCCCTGTAAAATAGTTATCTCCAAGTTATAATGCCCTGTTCAATGTAATTTCAGTTTGTTCAATGTAAACCGCACTGATGCAGAATAGCGCGGTATATAAGAGAATGTAAATAAAATAAATAAATAAATAAAACTCGGTACCGACTTTGATCGATATCGGGACCGTGCTTTGCATGAGCATCGTGGTCAGGAATACTATGAACCCTCCGATTCCGAAGACTCTTACAATTCTGCTGTTACTAGAGGGTTTCTCCCAGAGGATCCCTCTTCTCCCCAACGCAGAATGTCACCTCCAGAGAACATGTCTTTTCAGGATTTTATTCATGATATGGCCAAGGGCCTTTCAATCACGGTGGCTTCTGAAGAGGAACCCAGAGCAAAGGAATTGGAAATTCTCCAATATCCTAAAGCTCCAAAGGAGGCAGCCACTCTGCCCATCCATGAAATTCTGCATAACTTGATGCTCAGAATGTGGGAGACACCTCTGACTACATCTCCTCACTCTAGGAGACTTGATACTATGTATCGAGTTCCGCCATGTCCTGGATTTCAAAAGACTCAGCTGCCACACTATTCAATGGTGGTGGAGTCAGCCATTCATGGATGAAAAGTGCAAAGAGGCATGCATCCAATCCTCCAGGTCGTGAATGCAGGACTCTGGACGCTTTTGGGCGCCAAACGTTTCAGGCTTCCATGCTTTCAGCTAGGATCAGTTCCTATATACTGTATATGGGAATGTTCCTCAAGGAAGTTACAGGAGATTTGGAGCTTATGAGCCCATTTCTCCCCGATGACAAGAGACAAGACGTTTTTGCTCTAGTTAAGCATGCTCAAGATGTCTCCAAGTTTGTAAATCGTGCAGCCTTTGACTGATTTGAATGCATCAGCAGAACCTCTGCTATTGCCACTGGCACACGATGGATTGCCTGGCTTCAGGCATCAGACTTGGAGACTTGGGTACAGGACAAGTTAGGCAACATTCCTTGAACGGGAGAGAATCTCTTCGGCAAGAACTGGCAGGAAAAGACTAATGAGTTAGATGCTGACAATACTACTCTTGACAGATTGTCAAAATCTACAGCCACTCCAGCCAAAAAGAAGTCTTATAAAAAACCCTCTTTCAGCAAAAAGAGGAAATTTTATCCTTCCTATACCCAGCAGAGTCAATCTCGGGGTCAGGTTGCCCAAAAGGGACAAGCTAGACAGCAAATAAATTAAACAGGTAGGGGGAAAGTATGCAGCCTAGTCTTACACCTTTGCTTATTTTAAACCATTCTGTTTCTCCTTGTTCCGTTCAAACTGTTGCTTCTTGATCAATGTACAGATTGCACAAGAGAACGATCAGGTGTTAAGGTATACCATGCTTCTTAATGTGGCCCAGAGTTTCTCATGGTTTACACAGTCAAAAGCCTTGCAATAGTTGATAAAGCACAAATAGATATCCTTTTGGTATTCTTTAGTCTTTTCAAGGATCCATCTCACATCCGCAATGATGTCTCTTGTTCCTCGCCCTTTCCTGAACCCTGCTTGCACTTCAGGTAGTTCTTGTTCCAGGTATGGTTGTAGTCTCTTTTGAATAATCTTCAGTAGAATCTTGCTGGCATGTGGGATCAGAGCGATTGTGCGATAATTTTCACAGTCAGTTGGATCACCTTTCTTTAGTATCGGTATAAACACAGATCTTTTCCAGTCAGTTGGCAATGATGTCTGCCATATTTCTTGGCAGAGCCTTGTGAGTACGGTAACAGCTGCATCAGATTGCTGCAATACTTCTATGGGAATGCTATCAATGCCTGGTGCTTTGTTCTTTGATAAGGCTTTCAATGCTGCTTCAACTTCTTCTTTCATCACCAATGGTTCCCGATCATAAGGTACAGGTTGAAACGGCTGTTGGTCCACTTGATCTTTATCATATAAAAACTCTGTATATTCCTTCCACCTTTTCTTGATCTTCTCAGCATCTTTCAACATAGAACCTTGAGCATCTTGTAACATTCCAATTCGAGGCTGGAACTTTTTCTTTAACTCTCGTAGCTTTAGGAAAGCCAACAGAAGACAACAGAGGTGTGATGTTTGGTGGAAGACTCATCAACAACCTTCGCTATGCTGATGATATCACAGTACTGGCTGAAAGTGAAGATGATCTGAAACATTTGCTTCTCACAATCAAAGAACATAGTCTCAAAATGGGCCTGCACCTTAATGTAAAGAAGACAAAGATCATGACAACTGGCATAATCAACAGGTTCATCGTTGAAGGAGAAGAAATTGAAATTGTGAACAACTTTAACCTACTTGGATCAACTATCAATAAAGAAGCAACAAGCAGTCAAGAAATCAGACGACGCATTGCTCTTGGCAGAATGGCTATGAAAGACCTAGATAAGATTCTCAAGAGCAGAGATGTCTCTCTCCATACAAAGATTCGACTTGTTCAAGCCATGGTATTTTCAATAACATCATATGGATGTGAAAGCTGGACAGTGAAAAAGATAGACAGGAAGAGAATTGGTGCCTTTGAATTATGGTGCTGACGGCGAATACTGTGTATACCATGGACTGCCCAAAGAACAAACCAGTCGGTACTAGAGGAGATCAAACCTAAGCTTTCTTTAGAAGCTCAGATGACAAGACTTTGACTGTCATACTTTGGACACATCATGCGAAGAGAAAGATCATTAGAGAAAGACATTATGCTTGGCAAGATAGAAGGTCAACAGAAAAGAGGAAGGCCAGCAATGAGATGGATCGATACAATAACAGCAGCTACGGGTACCAGCCTGTCAACAATGAGCCACCTGACTGAAGACCGAACACAATTTAGGATAGCTATCCAGAGGGTCGCCATGAGTCAACTCCGACTCGACGGCACTTAACAACAGAAAGCAAAAGAAGCCAAAAGGCCCCAGAGCCCAACCAGCTCTGCAGGTTCAGCCCCCTCAAGGGCTTTGACTTCTTCCTAGAGAGCTTAGCCTTCCTGCCTCTGAGGGGTCCCAAACCCCAACAGTATCCCTGGCAGGTTATGCCACTTTGCCAACAGATGGCATCAGATAATGGAAGAAGATTGGACTTTGTCCATTGTAGGAGAAGGGTACAAGCTTCATTTTCACGGCATGCCCCCTCCTACTATTCTAAAGCAATTAAATTCTCAAACCTCCGCAAACAATCTGTTAGATCACGAGGTCTCAACACTTCTTGCCCAAGGGGCAATAGAGGAGGTACTCATTCTTCAACGGGGTGCAGGGTTCTACTCCCCCTATTTTCTTATTCCAAAGAAAACAGGAGGACACAGACCCATTTTTTAGACCTCAGAGAATTGAACAATTACCTGTTTGGAAAGAAGTTCAATGATTTCTCTAGTAACTCTTCTGCCATACATTCAAAGCCAGGATTGGCTTTGCTCTCTAGACTTAAAGGATGCATACACTCACATTCTGATCCATCCAGATCACAGGAAATTCTTACGATTCCTTTTCAGGGGAAAACATTTCCAGTACAGGGTTCTTCCCTTTGGTCTAGCTTCAGCACCAAGGGTATTCACGAAATGCATGGCAGTAGTAGCTGCATTTCTACGAACCCTGAGGGTATTCGTCTTCCCTTACTTAGACGACTGGCTCATTCGAGCCCCTACAGTTGCAGAGGCCAGCACTGCACTATCTCGCACAATGCGAATCCTCCAATACTTGGGGTTGGTAATAAACTTCCCAAAATCCCAACTTGTTCCTTCCGAATGCCTGGAATTCATTTGAGCCTGTCTAGATTCCAGACAGGGAAGGGCTTTCCTTCCACAGGCCCGGTGTCTTCGCATAATGCAACTAGCTTCTCAAACAGCAAGGAAATCCTCCCTAACTGCTCGAGAGCTATTACAGTTGCTGGGACATATGGCATCCACGGTTCATGTAGTCCCATATGCTTGCCTCCACATGCGAGCAGCTCAGTTGACCCACTCCACACAGTGGACACAGGCCACAGGGCATTTATCTGACAAAATAATAAACTCTCAATGACTAATTTTGTCCTTCCAATGGTGGCAATCCCTAGAAAATCTGACAATGGGGTCTCCTTTTCATCAACCTCTTTTTCAGGCCACCCTAACAGATGCATCGCAGGTGGGTTGGGGAGCACACCTGAATCATCTCTCTACCCAGGGAACTTGGACTCCACAGGAGGCTGGTCTACACATAAACCTCCTGGAATTAAGAGCAATCTATTTAGCTCTTCGAGTATTCCATGCCCAGCTCAGCTACAAGACAGTCCTAGTCCAGACGGACAATCAAGTAGCAATGTTCTATGTGAACAAGCAAGGCGGGACAGGCTCTCTGTCATTATGCAACGAAGCTTTATGACTTGTGGCCCTTAAATTCACCTTCTAGGGGTATATCTTCCAGGCATTCAAAACCTTTCGGCAGACAAACTCAGTCAAGTACTGCTGCGTCACGAGTGGTCCCTCCACCTGGACCAGGTGGCAAAGATATTTCATCTCTGGGGCACTCCAGACATAGACCCTCTTTGCAAGTCCACTGAATGCCAAACTTCCCCGGTTCTGTTCCAGGATTCTGGCTCACAATTGTCAGACAAGGGATGCCTTCCTCCTTCACTGGGGTCAGGGTTTCCTTTATGCCTTCCCACCCATTCCCCTCATCCCCAAAACACTCTTCAAACTTGACCGCTTTGATTGAAGGATAAGGCGGTATACAAAACTGTCTAAATAAATAAATAACTTCAGAGAGACAGGGGTCGCATGATTCTCATAGCGCCACGATGGCCACGCCAAACGTGGTATCCCCTGCTTTTACATCTCTCTCAAGCTGCCCCTCTGGAGTTTGGCCATGCTCCAGATCTCCTTTCCCAAGAGAACGGGACGCTATGGCACCCGAATCCCCAGTCCCTGCATCTCACGGCCTGGTTGCTGAAGGCTTAGACCTCCAGGATTTCAACCTGTCCCAACAGGTAAAGGATGTCCTTCACCTGACCCAACAGGTAAAGGATATCCTTCAGGCTTCTAGGAAACTTTCCACAAGAAGATCTTATGCATTCAAGTGGAAACGTTTTATTATATGGTGCTCCAAGAAGGGATTAAACCCCCTTGGCATACCCTTCGGATCGATACTAGAATATCTCCTTCACTTACCGAATTGGTCTTTAGACCAGAATTCAGTAAGAGTCCATCTTAGGCAATTGCAACATCTTATAAGCCTCTGAATGGACAACCAATTTCCTCTCATCCACTCATATCCAGATTTATGAGAGGTCTTCTATTAACCAAACCTGCCATTAAGCCACCACCGGTGGCATGGGATCTAAATCTAGTTCTCGGGCAGCTCATGAAGTCGCCTTTTGAGCCTTTAACCACTACAACCCTTAAGTTTTTATCCTGGAAAGTCATCTTCCTAATTTAAATCACCTATCTCCAGGAACAAGCAGGAATGAGTCTTCACATATGGGTACGTCGGTACCGATGGAGCCTGCACGGGAATGCTCCCCAGCATCCAATCAGAAAGCTTTTGGGAGCATCCCTCGCGCCTGCGCGCTGACTTCCCACCTTTCCCACTAGCTCTCCTCAGTTTTCGTTTTTCCGCGGAGCCGACAGGACATCCTCCTGTCACCGCAGAAACTTTTCTCTTTAAAAATTCTTATTTCTTTGTTTTCTTGTGGTCGCGGCTGTTCTTCCCGCCGATACCGGTACTGCCGGTGCTTTATTCTTTCTTTTCTAAAATTAGAGACATTTTTTCTCCTCAGTTTTTTGTCTTAACTTTTTGGGCCTACCAGGCCTCCCCAACATGGAGCCTTCTTCCCCTAAGAAGTGCCTTCATTGTGGAAACAGTTTTCCTTTTAGACTCCAAGGCTTGGTGTCTAACCTGTTTGGGTCCTGACCCTTTTTCCCTTGAATCATCTGGCTGTACTATTGGGAGAAGACCTTCCCTTTTTCGAGTTCCCTCGATGCCGTTTTTCCTCCTGAGGTGAGGACACCGGTTTTTTCTTCTCTCCAGGATCAGGTAACCCACAAACAGTCTGTTAAGACTAGCCAATTCTTGAAGGGTAAGTCTCATGCTCAGCATGATGATGGCTCCGGCCTTGCCCTCAAGATCCCATTGGCAATAAAACCCTGGCGGGAGTCTTCGGGCTCCAAAGCATTCACGGGGTTTCAGGTTGTTCCTGGGGCTCACCCCTCACAGAACATACCTGAGCCGTGCCAGGGGGTGGTATCCGCTTCGAGCGGTACCGATAACCCGCCACCGGCACCGGTGTCGAGTGCTCCACTCTTCACCAGGGATCGTCATCTGGTGTCCTCGGTACCTTCGGGGCCGATCGATACGACCCAGATTGGCTTTCCTGTATCTCCGCCTTGCTCGGGGTTGGTACCGGCTTCGAGCGGTACCGATACCCCAGCATCGGTGTCGAGTGTTCCACTCTTCACCAGGGATCGTCATCTGCTATCCTCGGTACCTTCGGGACCGATCGATACCACCCAGATTGACTTTCCTGTATTTTTGCAATGCTCGGGGTTGGTACCGGCTTCGAGCGGTACCGATACCCCGGCATCGGTGTCGAGTGTCCCACTCTTCACCTGGGATCGTCATCAGTCATCCTCGGTACCTTTGGTACCGCTCAATACCACTCTGATTGACTTTCCTGTATCGGCATCGCCGATATCACCACCGATGTCGGTACCTTCTAGGCATGCATCGATAGACCCGCTCCCCTCGATGCCGAGTCTGGAATCGATATCCACTCTAGATGACTTGGTACCGACGCGTTTGGGAACTGACCCATATCGTTCCCGATTTAGGCAGTACCGAGGATGTTTACCAAGCCTCTCTGGTTACCTCGGTACCGCTTCCGCAGCCTCCGATACCTGCTTCGATGGCATTACGCTGTTATATGTAACTCATACGTGTTTTCAAATGTACTGAGAATGTTTTGTTCCATGTAAACCGCGCTGATGCTAAAGAGCGCGGTATATAAGAAACTTTAAATAAATTACCGTGTCCGATACCGGTATCGATGTCGATTCATGCAGTTTCATCGGTGCCATCGATCCTTTCTATGCCTAGCTTGGAATCGATACCGGGAACCGATGATGCAGTACTAACTGCCTCGAATCAGAACTGTCAGTATCGTTCTCCATCTAGCAGGATTCTTTTTCTGCACCAGTCCATTATGTCTTCTGGTGCTCAAGCTGCTTCTTCAACCTCAGCCTACCCAGGAATAGTTCCTATTGGAGATCCTTCTTTTCAGAAATTTCTCCTTGACATGGCAACCTTTCTTGTCATTCCTATTCTTGGCTCTACTCTTAACCAAGATCCTGCAGAAAAGGAAAATATAATGCTTCCTTTACATCATTCTTTGCAGGACCTTCTTCTGAGGATTTGGGAATCACCTTTAAGGGTTCCTTCGCCTTCTACAGCCATGAATGTTCTGTATCAGGTGCCTCCCTCTCCGGGCTTTCAGAAAAACCAACTTCCACATCATTCCCTTGTAGTGGAATCAGCAATGAGGAAGGTAGGAAGCAAAAAGAAGCACTCTTCTTATCCGCCAGGTCGTGCATCTAAAGCACTTGATGCCTTTGGACGTCAAACCTTCCAAACTTCTATGCTGGCTTCAAGGATTATCTCATATATTTTTTATATGAGCCTGACACTTCAGGAAATCACAGAGAAATTATCTCTTTTGTCCCCTTTTTTGTCAGAACCTAAGGCCACTGACTATTCCTTGCTTCTTAATCATAGCAGGAATATCTCTTGGTTTCTTTCTCGTGCTTCTCTAGACTCTTTTGAGTCTGTTAGCAGAGCCTCTGCTATTGCCATTGGAGCACGTCGTACAGCCTGGCTGCAAGCTTCGGACTTGAGCAGTTGGGCACAACATATACTGGGTAACTCTCCTTGTACTGGAGAAAATCTCTTCAATAAAGAGGCTTTACGTCAGTTTGCTCATTGCTCCACTGACTTCCCTGGTTCTGGAAACCATCCCAAGCCTTCTTTTTCCCCAGGACGTAGGAAATGTCCTACCAAGCCTTCTTTCCCTAAGAAAAGAAAGTTTCACCCTTCTCCTGCCCATCCTCCAGATGTACCCAAACAAGGGACATCTCTTCTTAGTCTGAGCCCTCCAGACTCTAGCCAGTCAAATCATAACCAGCAACCATAGGTTCCTGTGTATTGTAATCTACAGTTAACTTCTTCCTAGCAGAAGTTTATTCTTCAGACTCTACACTGGTTTTTTCTTTTTCAGTATGCTAAGCTGCTAGGAATCTTCTGTCCGTGGGTTACAGAATTCTCCCCTTCTTCCTACCACGAAGGGAGGTTACAACTATCCCCTGATATTTTCTGTCCCCATATGGACATCTTTTCCTTCAGCTGACTTACCATATGGTAAGTCACCTTCCAACCCCCTCTCTTCCAGGGTCCCCCTGCTTGAGTTGGTACCATACTGAAACACTTCCCTTTCTTTCCAGTGTAGACTTTTTGTTATCCTTCAATGCATGTTCTGAACAACTCATCAGAAAGGGATGGGAATCTCTCCGCTCCCTTTGTCTGTCTTCTCTCTGTTTTCATACAGAAGAATCCCCTCTGCTGTTTTGTTCAGTTCCTGTATATGCAGGAGTTCCAGTGCTTACTTTAATACTCATTGCAAGCTACTTTCAACTATCTTGCATAATACTATTCACTGCAGGTTATCTTCTTCTAGCCATATCCTTGCCTGGGATGTGGCAACACACCTGACTTCTGTCAGTTTTATCTTATACTCCTCCTGCACAATGCTCTCTGCAATCTTCAGAGAAGCTTTCTACTATGGGCCCTTGCTACAGAGCATTAAACTTTGTCTCTGAAGGTTTTTCCATATAGTAGAAAAAGTTTATATATCATTCCATAGCGTGAATGTCCAAGGAGTTCCCAATCTTGCAGGAATCTCCCCCTTTTTCCTTACAGCTTGGCATTATACTCTTCTGCTCCATTTGGACGACGCATACTCTTTTACTGTACATGATACCCCTGTGTCCCTTGGCTGGGTCATCCTGGTGTCTTAGTCTATGCGTTTTGTTTTTGTCCTTTGGACATGCCAGAGTCCTAAAGTACTCCTGACGTACTCTTGCCAGAATGCTATTACCCTCTGTTTTTTCACGCAACCATACTGGTTATTCCACTGAACTACATTCCTGCACCACACAAATAGATTCTCTATATATCTTCAGGTGGTTTTTACCCCCTCATTATTAGATGAATCTTTCCCATCACATTCCCCATGTGAATGTTTTTGTGGGGCTCAGTTGCAGGCATGTCTCCGCAGACATCTTTTCGTGTATGTATATGTCCTATACATACATATTTTCTGTAGTCTGTGTGGGCATAAGTCATGCCCATATATATATATATACACACACACCCATTGGGAGATGTCCACAGGACGCTAAGTATTACCTGCTATCTCCCTAACTGTCTGTGCTATAAAGCTTTTCCCTTCGTAGGGGTCCAGACAGTCCACTTGCCTATTCTCATACGGCTCAGTAAGTGGGAGCGGTTATACACAATATTATTGCTGTGATGTTAACAGCTTCTATTTGTGTTATAGATCTCCCTGTCTATGAAGTATTTAACTTTAATGTCTTCCTATCTCTTACCAGCTAGGGAAGACAGTGTACTTCTTCAGTATTTTGAGTACACTTCCTTCTCCTTGGGAATAGGGGCTTTTTTCCATAACTCCTCTTCCCTTTAGGACTGGGCTAATTCTCCAGATCAGTCAGTCTTCTTTTAGTTCTCAATGTCAATAACTCTGTACCTAAAAGAGTTTTCAGCTTTTTCCCATAAAGCTTTCCATTGAAGACCTGCCGTTCTTCTCCTACCCCTGTTGACACCTGGGTTACCTGCCCATTCCAGGTTTCGGACTTCATCCTCACTGCTGTGAAGTTACCTTGAGGATTTCGCTACTGCATCTACAGTACACTCCATCACAGTTCTACTTCCTACAATCCAGTAGGTAAGCTCTATATTGTGCTAGTTCATTAAATATTTAATGATACTTGCCATACATTCTAAAGACTCTTTTCCCTTTAGTCTTTAGATTCGCTGTTTCCTACAGCTCTTCTCTATTCAACTCCTACCCCCCATCCCTCAAGGGATGCCGGGGATCCAGGTTTGGGAAATGCCGTCCTGTTCCAGGGATACACATTTTATGGGATCTCCCCGGACACCCACAGCTAGGGAGTCCCCATATGTGAAGACTCATTCCTGCTTGTTCCTGGAGATAGCACAGTTACTTACCTGTAACAGGTGATCTCTGGGAACAGCAGGAATTAGTCTTCACAACCCACCCACCTCCCCTAGGATTTGTATCTATTTATTTCCTTTCCTCTTTCTCTCCTTCTGTCTCAGCTATGAAACTCAACTGAGGAGAGCTAGAGGGAAAGGCGGGAAGTCAGCGCGCAGGCGCAAGGGATGCTCCCAAAAGCTTTCTGATTGGATGCTGGGGAGCATTCCCATGCAGGCTCCGTCGGTACCGACGTACCCATATGTGAAGACTAATTCCTGCTGTTCCCAGAAATCACCTGTTACAGGTAAGTAACTGTGCTTTGCATGTCGCATTAGTGAACTGCAAGCTTTTGTGGCTAATCCTCCTCATACTAGGTTTCACCATGATAAGGTTGTTCTTAGAACTCATCCACACTTTATGCCAAAGGTGGTTTGGCTTTTTCATTTAAATCAATCAATTTATCTTCCTGTATTTTTTCCGAGTCCTCACGCCTCTAATGCAGAAAGAAACCTTCATACTTTGGATTGTAAAAGGGCCTTAGCCTTTTACCTACTGAGAACACAAAGTCCTCGCAACATTTTCCAGCTTTTGACCCTAGTCATTTGGGACAACCGGTCTCCAAAAGAACTTCATCTAAATGGATTGCCCCATGCATATCCTTTACTTATGAGAGTAAGGGTCTTCCTCTTCAGAACCATGTCACAGCTCATAACAAGAGAGCCATGGCAACTTCCATGGCTAATCTCCACTCTGTGTCTATCGATGACATTTGTCGAGCAGCCACCTGGGCTTCGGTACACACCTTCACAGCCCACAACTGCCTGGATAAAACCTCCCGTCGGGATGCCTTCTTTGGCCAAGCTGTTCTTCAAAATCTCTTTCTGACCTAATTCAACTCCTACCCACCAACCCTGGTGGAATGCCAGAAATCCATTGGAGGAAGTATTCCCACCTTTCCAGGATGGCCCCTTCTTGGGGCTATCTCCCTGGCATCTTCAGCTAGGGAGTCCCCATATGTGAAGACTACATTCCTGCTTGTTCCTGGAGATAGCGTAGTTATTCACCTGTAACAGGTGATCTCCGGGAACAGCAGGAATTTAGTCTTCACAACCCACCCACCTTCCCTAGGAGTTGTCTCTCTATCTCTTTGTCTCTTTCCTCTCTCCCTCTATCCTTTTCACTCAGCTACAAACTTAACTGAAGAGGGACAGTTGGAAAGGCAGGAAGGCAGCGTGCATGTGCTGAGGGATGCTCCCAAAAGCTTTCCTATTGGACACTGGGGAGTGTTCCCGCCAGGCTCAGTCGGTACAGACGATACCCATATGTGAAGACTAAATTCCTGCTGTTCCCGGAAATCACCTGTTACAGGTGAGTAACTATGCTTTATGTGCTCTGTATATGCAGAGTGTAGCGTGACTGGAGCACACCTGTACTTTTTTTAATCATATGATGTTTGGTATCGTGTATAGCAGTTTGTCAGATTTATGATGAGTGAAAAAAATTGAACAGCGAATTTGCATTAAATTCTGCCTGGAACTTGGAGATTTGTACCGAGACTTATGAGAAGTTACAGCAAGTGTATGGCAATGAATGCATGAGTCATGCTCGAGTTTGACTGGTACAAATGTTTCCAAGAGGGCTGCCAAAGTGTTGACAGTGACAAATGTTTTGGAAGACCATCCACGAACAGGAATGAAGACAGTTGAAGCAGTGCTGGCTGCAATCTGCTCAAATCATTGATTATCAGGGAGCTTTGCTGAAGACATGGACATCAGTTGCGGGTTGGTGCAGTCTATTCTTACTGTCGATTTGGGTATAAGACCTGTCTGCAAAATTCATGCCAGAACTCCTGTCCCCTGTCCAAAAAGATGATTGACTGTCTGCAGCCAGGAAGTTGTTGGAATGTGTTGAAAATGACTCGGATTTCATCAGAAAGATGATTACTGGTGATGAATCATGGGTTTATGGTTATGACCTGGACTCTAAGGTTCAATCCTCACAATGGAGGACTCCAGACTCTCCTAGACCCAAGAAAGTCTGCCAGGTGATGAACAATGTCAAGGTCATACTCGGTTTTCTTTGATTACCAGGCTATTGTTCATCATAAGTATGCTTGAAAAGGCCAAACCATCAATAAGGAGATAAGGAGTTACTACATCCAAGTTCTGACTTGTTTGAGAGATGCAGTTTGTCGTAAGAGGCAGAGTTACACAGGAATGGTGAGTGTGTGTGTGTGTGTGTGTGTTGGGGGTGGGGGGTGTTCATCACAATAATGCCCCAGCTCGCGCATCCCATCTTGTCCAGACATTCTTGGCTAAACACCAAATTTAGCACTCACCTGACCTTGCACCCTGTGTCTTTTTCTTGTTTCCAAAACTGAATTTACCACTGAAAGGAAGGAGATTCAATGACTTGGAGACCATTAAGCAAAATTCGACACAGCAGCTTCACAGCATAATGAGAGGCATTCCAAAATTGTTTTCAGCAGTGGCAGGAACGCTGGAGAAAGTCTGAAGGGGACTACTTTGAAGGAGACCGAGTGCAATAACTGTCAGTGTTATACTACTTGTGTTATTCAAATCTCTATACTTTTTGATTGCACCTTGTATATTGCATCCATCACATGCGCTTAATCTAATTATAATCTAATTTGGCATGATTGTCCTTCAGTAAAACCATGTTGCCTTGGATGATGCAACCCATCGAACTCTAGAAAGTCCACTATTCTTTCTTTTAGAAGCATCTCCATTATATTTCCCACCACAAAGGTAAGGCTTTCCAGCCTATAGTTTGTCACCTCTTCTTGTTACCACTTTTGTGAAGATATATTACATCAGTCCTCTATTCTTGTGGTACCTTTTGATGACACATGCTGCTTCCATGGTGTGGTTATGCATTCTAGTGTTGCCACTTTAAGCCAGAGCTCGACAAATCCCAGGTGCTAGGTCACTATGGCAACTATAAATTGAACCCTGGTGCTTGAAAGAAGCGGCAGGTCTTAGCTACAAGCTGGATATGAGTGGAGAAGGAGAGAGAGGTGTCAAAGATAACCCCTAGATTGCGGGCCCAGGGAACAAGTAGATCCATCCACATGGATTGAGAGAGGGGGAAGTGGGGGGGCGGAGTTAAGTGGAAAAATGAGGAGTTCAGTCTTGGCCATGTTCAATTTCAGTTGGCGATGAGACATCCAGGCAGCGATGTCCGAAAGACAGGCAGAGATCTTGGACTGGGTTGCCAGAGAAATATTAGGTGTATATAGGTAGATTTGGGAGTCATCGGCATAGAGATGGTACTGAAAGCCATGGGAGGAGATAAGCACGCCAAGGCCTTGGGTATAGAGAGGGAAGAGGAGGGGGCCCAAGACATATCCCTGGGGTACACCTACATGGAGCGGGGTAGGGGAGGAGGAGCCGCCACTAGAGCATACACTGAATGAGCGATGGGAGAGGTAGGAGGAGAACCAGGATAGTACGGGGTCCTTGAAGCCAAGCGAGGAGAGGGTGATGAGGAGAAGATTGTGGTCAACGGTGTCAAAGGCAGCAGAAAGGTCAAGAAGGATGAGGATAGAATAGAGGCCCTTGGATTTAGCCAGGAACAGGTTGTTTGTGACTTTTGTGAGTGCCGTTTCAGTGGAGTGTAGGGGATGGAAACCGGATTTTAGTGGGTCCAGGAGGGCCTGGGAGGTGAGGAAGTCGAGGCAGCGACAGTGGACTGCTCATTCTAATAGTTTGGATATGAAGGGAAGGAGGGAGATGGGTCGATAGAAGGGCATGTGGGATCAAGTGAGGGTTTCTTGAGGAGGGCTGTGACAACAGCATGTTTGACGTCAACGGGGACAGTTGCAGTGGAGAGTGAAAGGTTGAGGATATGAGTGATGGAGGGGATAATGGTGAGGGGGATGGAACGTATGAGGTGGGTGGGGATAGGGTCTGAAGAACAGGTGGTGGGTTTGGAGGAGGACAGGAGTGTGGTTTCTTCCTCTGAGATCGGAGGGAAGGAGGAGATGGTGACAGGGGGAGTATGGATGGGGAGGAGAATTGGGGAAGCGGGGAGGTAGATGGGGGGGTAGGGAATTGGAGGGTAAACTTGTGGATTTTGTCATGGAAGTAGTCAGCTAGGGTTTGGGCAGAAAGGGAGGGCGGGATCGGGGGTGGGCGGGACCTTGAGGAGAGAATTGAGGGTATTATAGAGACGGCGAGGATCGGAGGCAAGGGAGTTGGTCAGATGGATGTAGTAATCTTGTTTGGCAAGTGCTAAGGCTGACTGGAAGGAGCCAAGCATGAATTTGAAGTGTAGAAGATCTTCTGGGGACCGGGATTTGGACCAAGCTCGTTCGGCAGAACGAGCGCAGATGCATAGGTGACGGATTGTGGGTTAAAGCCAGGGTTGGGGAGTAGATTGTTTGACAGGACGTGGGGTGGGAGGGGCAAGAGTGTCAAAGGCTGAGGAAAGTGTAGCATTGTATGAAGATAATGTCTCGTCGACGGACTTGGAGGATAAAATGAAGGATAGAGATGGACAGATGGTGGAGAGAGTCAGTGGATCAATATTATGAAGGTTTGTAAATAGGTCGGAAGAGACAGGATGAGGGTGGGATGGTGGAAGCTGAAGAGTAAATCTTAAGAGGTGATGGTTAGATGAGGGAAGGATTGATTTGCGGAAGTTTGAAGGAGAGGAGCTGGAGAAGAATATTAGGTCAAGG
Organism: Ichthyophis bannanicus; assembly: GCA_033557465.1. Taxonomy (NCBI): domain Eukaryota; kingdom Metazoa; phylum Chordata; class Amphibia; order Gymnophiona; family Ichthyophiidae; genus Ichthyophis; species Ichthyophis bannanicus. Next base: position 86,468,110 of record CM066034.1, on the reverse strand, counting down.
CAGTGGCCGTGTAGATGTGGTCGCCGTATCTTAAAAAGGATATAGCGATTTTAGAAAAGGTACAGAGAAGAGCCACCAAAATGGTAAGGGGGATGGAAGGATACTCCTATGAAGAAAGGCTAAAAAGGTTAGGGCTCTTTAACCTGGAAAAGAGACGGCTAAGGGGAGATATGATGGAAGTCTATAAATTAATGAATGGAGTGGAACGGGTAAACGTGTATCGATTGTTTACCTTATCAGAATATAGAAAGACTAGGGGACATGAAATGAAGCTACAGGGTAAACTATTTAAGACTAATAAAAGAAAATATTTTTTCACTCAACGTGTAATCAAACTCTGGAATTTGTTACCAGAGGATGTAGTAAAGGCTGTTAGTGTAGCTGGGTTTAAAAAAGGTTTGGACAAGTTCCTGGAGGAAAGGTCCATAAACCATTATTAAGAAGTGACCGAAGATATCAATGCTTGACCCAGTACAAGCATTGTGGAACTTGTGTCTCTTGGGGAAACTGCTAGGTACATATGACCTAGATTGGCCACTGTTGGAATCAGAATACTGGGCTTGATGGACCTTGGTCTGACCCAGTATGGCATTTCTTATGTTCTTATGTGTGGGCAGTGGAGCAAAGTTGGAGGTTGAACGAGGAGGTAAGAGCGAGGAACTTTGAGGCATGGGGGTCGGAGGCGTTGTCGATGTGAATGTTGAAATCACCAAGAATAAGAGTGGGGGAGGAGGGATCCATAAAGGCAGAAAGCCAGGAGTTGAAGTCAGTGAGGAAGATTGATTTGGATTTGTCGGGTGGGCAATAAATAACAGCTATTCGGAGGGGAAATGGTGAGAGGAGGCGAATGGAGTGGACTTCGAAGGAGAGGGGGGAGTGTGATGGGGTGGCAGGAGGGGTTGGATTTGGCAGGAGAGAGAGAGTAGGAGACCAACGCCACCACCGCGACCAGTAGATCGAGGTGTATGGGAGAACTGGTAGCCCCCATAGCAGAGAGAGGCAATGGATGCGCTGTCGTCTGGGGGGAGCCAGGTCTCGGTCAAGGCAAGAAGGTGTAGGTCATTAGAGATAAAAAGATCATGAATAAAAAGGTTTTTTTTAATGACTGAGCATGCGTTCCATAGGGCGCATGAAAACGGGAGAGTGGAGGGGGGGAGAAGAGGGATATGGATAACCTCCCTTAGGTTTTCTTTTTCTTCTCTCCTTTTATCTCAGCTACAAACTCAGCTGAGGAAAGGCAGCTATGCAGGTGCAGTGGGATGCTCCCAAAAGCTTTCCTATTGGATGCTGGGGAGCGTTTCCGTGCGGGCTCCATTGTTACCAATGTCACGCATATGTGAAGACTAAATTCCTGCTGTCCCCAGAGATCACCTGTTAGATGTGAGAAACTACGCTTGTTTTCTTGAAGCAATGGCTTTTTTCTGGCCACTCTTCCATAAAACCCCATTCCTGAGTGGTCCTCCAGTTTAGTCCTCCACATCCGGGTAGTGCACCTCCTCCTGCAGCACGGAGACTGGACCAATCAGAATCTTGCTCTCCTGATGTATCCTGCTGGAGCTCCCATCAGCCCCCCAGTGTGTCCAGTCTCTGTGCAGCAGGAGGACTTGTGAGCCTGGTGCTGGGCTCACTTAGTGACTTTGAGGCAACACTAGTTAGCTTTCCTTTGGGTTTGTTGTTTATTTTCATTCTATCTATTTTTCTTTTATTTGGTGGCTGTCCCTTTAAATTTTTATGCTACAGGTACTTGAAGGGGGGGCCGTTTGAGTAGCCGAATCTGCACGTTCCTTCTGCCAGCCCTCTGAGAGTGTGCTGCAGGCAGCGAGTTTTCCTGGATCTCCCTCCTAGACAGTACGGAGGTGAGATCTGGAGGTTGCAGCCCCGTGGCTGTCTTGTCACGCCGGCTGTATGATTTTCGCGGCCCTGGCTGACTTCTGCTGCCGGGTGAGTTTTATGTTCCTGGTCGGGGCTGTCCCGTAGTGCTGCATTCGCTCTGCGGTTCTTCTTAATTAAGCTGTCTGGCAGCCAGCGGCGAGGCGCACAGCTCCGGCAGTGCTTTTAATGGTTTTTTAGTTCTCTTGGCTTATTTTTGTCGGGCTGCTGATCGCGCGATCTACTTGTTTGTTTCACGCCGTTTTTTTCCTTCTTTCGTCGGTGCCGGCGGCCATTTTACCGCGCCGGCGTTTTTTTCTTTTTCCCGCGTATTTTCTCCTTGTTGGGGGCTGCTGCGGGTTAACGCTGCCGGTTTCCTTGGTGCTTTGCTGGCTCTTCTCTCCCTCGGATTGATTTCTACTGCCTACAAAAATGCTAATAAACAGGACAACAATTTTTAAACACTGTGTGGAGCCTTTTGCTCACCCTTATTCATTTTTGGCTCTGTGATCCTGTTTGGCCTGCTGGCTCCTTGCTTCAATGTCGGCAAGGCCACAGTGCTTAGTCTGCGGTTCATGCAGGGGGGCTATTTCCGAGTCCGGGGTCTGTAAGGGCTGCGCGTCAGTCTCCTCTGACCTTGAACACCAGATGGAAGGCAAGGTCCTGTTAGACCCTGTTAGTCCGGCCTGACAGGGAGCCGTCTCCAGGCTCTCAAGCTCCTAGGGCGTCCAAGGAGCAGGGGGTTCCCTTGCCTGAGGCTGCATCGGGTCCTTCATTGATAGATTTTTCGCCAGATTTTGTTCTTTTGATGCATCAGGCTTTCCGCTTAGGCCGTCTGGGTAAGCTGCCAGAGGCCAGGGCCTCTCCGTTGTCCCTCCCCCCTGTTTAGGTGAGGAGGGTCAGCGGACTGTTCAGCAGCCAGCTAAACGCTCTCGCTGCTCTTTTGAGAGTGAGGACCTTGACTGGCATGAGCCTGAGCTGGCGGTGGAGACTGAAGACCTCGGTGAGGAATTGGAGGAAGGGGAAATTCCGGATCTCGAGGATCAGGCCCGGATCATTCGGGTGTTTCGGCGAGAGGAGTTAGTTCCGTTGATTACAGAGTCTCTGCAAACGCTTAATCTTGCCTCCATGCCTTCGACGGAGGAGGAAGGCCTGGAGGATCCCCTCATTCAAGCCGTGCGGGACTCTCAAGTCGTGTTTTCAGTGCATCGCGTGGTGGCTCAAATGATTCAGACTGAATGGGATCAGCCCGAATCCGGTCTAAAGGGCATTTATACGATGAACCGATTGTATCCTCTAGCTGACAAGGACAAGGACAAGTTTAGATCGCCGAGGGTTGACGCCCTGGTATCGGCGGTCACCAAGAAGACTTCGATTCCAGTCGAAGGCAGTGCGGCTTTAAAGGATACGCAGAACAGGAAGGTAGATGGTTTGTTAAAACAGGCCTTTGAAATGAATGCCTTGTCTCTGCAAGCCTCTATTTGTGGGGCCTGGGTGGCTAGGGCATGTTTAAGATGGGCTCAGCGTTTAGGGCAGGAGTCCAACTTCGACCAGCAGAAGTTGTTAGAGGTGACCCGCTTGGAATCTGGGTTGGCTTACTTGGCGGACGTTCATTATGATTTGATTAGAACATTGGTTAATAGTATGGCTTCCTTGGTTGCGGCGCGCAGGTCTATTTGGTTGAGGAATTGGGCTGCTGACGGCTCCTCTAAGTCGCGCCTCAGTAAACTACCTTTTAAGGGGAAGTTGTTGTTTGGTGAGGATTTGGATAAGTTGGTAAAAGATTTAGGGGACTCTAAAGGTGGTAGACTGCCGGAAGATAAGCCTAAGCTCGGCAGACCTTCTTCGGTCCCGTGAGGTCCGTCTCGGGACTTTCGAAGATTTCGGTCGTCCCGTTTGTGGAGTTCCCAGCGTGGGCATTTTGGGTACCGCGCTCAAGGGTTTCGCGGCTTCCGGGGAGCGGGCAGGGGATTTGCCCCTGCCGCCTCTTCGTCTTCCACCTCCTTTTCTCGCAAGCCGCAATGACGCCAGGCGGCTTCCGGAGGGATGTCCGGTTATCGGTGGTCGCCTTCGGAACTTCCTGCCTGCCTGGGCCCGGATAACTTCAGATCAGTGGGTGTTGGAGGTCATCAGAGAGAGCTATGCCCTCGAGTTTGCCGGTCCACTTCGAGAAAGGACTGCACAAGGAGCAAGCACTTCGCTTGACGTTGGATCGGCTTCTCGCTTGGGAGCGGTGGTTCCCGTTCCAGCTGCCGAGCGCGGTCTGGGGCGTTACTCCATTTATTTCATGGTGCCAAAGAAAGACGGGTCCCTCCGGCCTATTCTAGATCTCAAGGGCGTCAATCGTTGTCTTCGGGTGCCTCATTTCCGCATGGAAACCCTTCAGTCCGTCATTGTGGCGGTCCGCCAAGGGGAGTTTCTAACTTCTCTGGATCTGTCCGAGGCTTATTTGCACATTCCTATCCGATTGGTCCACCAGTGTTTCCTCAGGTTCGCGTTCCCCTGGGGGCACTTTCAGTTTCAAGCTCTGCCTTTCGGGTTAGCAACGGCTCCGCGTACTTTCACCAAGATCATGGTGGTGGTGGCCGCAGCTTTGAGACGGGAAGGCGTCCTGGTCCACCCTTATCTGGTCGATTGGTTGATTCGTGCGAAGTCCAAGGAGGAGAGTTTGCAGGCTACGGAGAAGGTGGTAACTCTCCTGCAATCTCTCGGCTGGGTGGTCAATGCGCAGAAAAGTCAGTTAGTGCCGACGCAGTGCCTCGAGTATCTCGGAGTTCAGTTCGACACGGCGAGAGGGTTGGTGTGCTTACCGCCTCGGCGTGTTCAGGCCTTGCAAGATCTAGTGCGCACTTTCCTCGGGATGTCCGCTCCTTCTGCTTGGTGGTACCTGCGCGTCTTGGGGATGATGGCGGCTACTCTGGAGGTTGTGCCCTGGGCCAGGTTTCACATGTGTCCCCTTCAGAGAGCCCTCTTACGTCGTTGGTCGAACCAGACAGAGTCGCTCAGCAAGCCCTTGCCTTGTCCGATCCGTGTTCGTCGAGCTCTACGGTGGTGGAGCTGCTCCCGAACATTGAGAGCGGGACAGCCCCTGGAACAGCCTCGGTGGGTTCCGGTGACAACGGATGCCAGTCTGCTCGGCTGGGGTGCCCACTGCGAGGGTTGTTTTGCGCATGGGACATGGTTGGTCCAGGAAACCTCCTGGACGATCAATCGGCTCGAGCTTCGCGCGGTGCGGAAAGCGCTAGAGGCCTTCGAATCGACTCTGCAGGGCCGAGCGGTCCGGGTGCTCTCAGACAATTCGGCGACAGTAGCGTACATCAACCGGCAGGGCGGCACAGGAAGCGTAGCCTTGGAGGACAAGGCGGAGGCCTTGTTCCAGTGGGTCAAGCTCCGTCTGTCGGCGTTGTCAGCGGCACATATCGTGGGAAAGGACAATGTCATGGCGGATTTTCTCAGCAGGGTGTATGTGCATCCCGGAGAGTGGGAACTGCACCCATAGGTCTACGTGCAGATAGTTCGCCGGTGGGGTCCTCCCCTAATGGACCTCATGGCGACGTTTCAGTCGGCCAAGACGGGCCGCTTCTTCAGCAGGCGGAGGGAACTCATGTCCGAGGGGATCGATGCTCTCATTCAGCCGTGGCCGAGAGACGGTCTCCTCTGTCTTTCCGCCGTGGGCGTTGATCGGCAGGGTGATCCAGCGCATCGAAGCGCATTGCAGTCAGGTGTTACTCGTGGCTCCGGATTGGCCCAGACGTCCCTGGTATGCGGATCTGGTACGCTTGGTCGACGGTTTTCCCTGGCGGCTTCCGGATCGCCCGGATCTCCTGCTTCAGGGGCCGGTGCGGATGCCTCAGGTGGCTCGGTTCTTGCTTACGGTTTGGCCATTGAAAGGGCTCGCTTGAGGAAGAAGGGGTATTCTTCAGCAGTTATTTCTACCCTGCTGAGGGCTCGCAAATCCTCCACCTCCCTCGCTTATGTGCACGTTTGGCGCATTTTTGAGGACTGGTGTTCGCGTCGTAGGATTCGGGCGGCGACCGCTTCTGTTTCCATGATTCTCAGCTTTCTGCAGGATGGCTTTGATAAGGGACTGGCTGCCAGTTCCTTAAAGGTTCAGCTGGCGGCTCTCGCGTGCTACAGAGGCAAGGTGCTAGGGGTTTCTCTGGGGATGCACGCAGACGTCCGGCGTTTTCTGAAGGCAATTTTCTGGCTGCGACCTTCGCGCAGGGTTGTTATTCCTCCTTGGGATTTGAATCTGGTCCTACAAGCTTTGGCTCGTCCGCCCTTTGAACCGTTGCGGCGAGCGTCGGTTAAAGATCTGACTCTGAAAACTGTTTTTCTCGTAGCCATTTGTTCGGCACGGCGCATTTCGGAACTGCAGGCGCTTTCGTGCAGGGAGCCGTTTTTATCTTTTTCTAGAGATCGAGTGGTGTTGCGGCCGGTGCCATCCTTTCTTCCGAAAGTGGTCTCTCCTTTTCATCTGAATCAGTCTGTCTTTCTTCCGGTATTTCCCTCTGACGCAGCAGGTGATTCGGTGGCCGGATTGCATCTCTTGGATGTCCGGTGGGCACTGCGTCGTTATTTAAAGGTTTCCGAAACCTTCCGCAAGTCAGATTGCTTGTTTGTGCTCTTTGGTGGGGTGCGCAAAGGCGAAGCAGGGGCAAAGTCTTCTCTTTCTCGGTGGATTAAGGAAGCGATTTCCTCCGCTTATATTGTCCAGGGGCGTGAGGTTCTGGTGGGTTTGCGGGCTCACTCTACTAGAGCGCATGCGACGTCATGGGCAGAATATACTCTGGTTCCACCGGTGGAGATGTGCAAGGCGGCTACTTGGTCGTCCCTCCATGCTTTCAGCAAGCACTATCGCTTGGACGCGTTGGCCGCTCGGGATTCTTGTTTTGGGTCGGCGGTTTTGCGCGCCGGGTTACAAGTTCCCGCCCGTTCCTGACTGCTCTGTGGAGGACTAAACTGGAGGACCGCTCAGGAAATTGAAATTACACTTACCTGGTAATTGTAATTCCTGAAGGGTCCAGTTTAGTCCTCCTTCCCTCCCTCTCTCTCTCTGTCCTTTTCGGTTTTTGCCGGCGCGATGGTTACTGGGCAACGGTGAGTCCGGTAAGAAATTTATTGGGAACCCTTCTGTTGGGGGCTCCTCGGGCTTTTCCGTATTGCCCTGGGAAGTCAGTTTCTTCCTTTTTCCCCATGGCTGCCTGTGGGATCAGGTGGCCGGATGAAGCGCTGTGCAGCGTCTTTGCTTCCTCGTTTGGGGAGGGGGTCGTGGTGACTGTTAAGGGGTTTATTAGGGAGTAAGTTGGTATTTTTCACTACTTTCATGTGTTGCTTCTTTAAGTCTGCTTTGTTAATAGTTCACTGGGGGGCTGATGGGAGCTCCAGCAGGATACATCAGGAGAGCAAGATTCTGATTGGTCCAGTCTCCGTGCTGCAGGAGGAGGTGCACTACCCGGATGTGGAGGTTTAAACTGGACCCTTCAGGAACTACAATTACCAGGTAAGTGTAATTTCAATTTCTATCAAGTGTACGGCTTAAAATGGTCCTATGGATAGATATTCCTATTTCTGCTGTGGATCTTTGCAGCTCCTTGGTGTCTTTGTGGCATCTCTGATTAATGCCCTTCTTTCCCGGTCTGTGAGTTTTGGTGGGCGGGCTTCTTTTGTCAGGTTTGTAGTGGTGCCATATTCTTTCCATTTTGTTATAATGGATTTAATGGTGCTCTGTGGGATAGAAACATAGAAACATGATGACAGAAAAAGACCACATGGCCTATCTAGTCTGTCCTTCCATATCAACAACTACAACAGTCCACCTTTTACCTTTAGAGATCCTCTGTGTTGGTCCCATGCTTTTTTGAATTCAGTTACTGTTCTCATCTCTACCACCTCCACTGGGAGACTATTCCATGGATCCACTACTCTTTCCGTAAAGAAATATTTCCACATATCACTCCTGAATCTATCTCCCTTCACCCTCATCCCATGTCCCCTCGTAGCAGAACTTGCTTTCAATTGAAAGAGGCTCTCTCCCTGAACATTTATGCCACGGAGGTATTTAAACATCTCAGTCATATCACCTCTATCCTGCCTTTCCTCTAAGGTGTACATATTAAGATCCTTAAGTCTGTCCTCATATGCTTTAAAATGAAGCCCACAAATCATTTTAGTAGCCACCCTCTGCACTGACTCCATCCTGTTCACATCCTTTTGAAGGTGCGGTCTCCAGAATTGCACACTATACTCCAAATGAGGTCGCACCAAAGACTTATACAGAGGCATTATCACCTCCTTTTTTCTGCTAGCCATTCCTCTCCGTATGCACCCAAGCATCCTTCTAGCTTTTGCCGTCGCCTTTTCTACCTGTTTAGCTACTTTAAGATCATCAGACACAACCACGCCTAGGTCCCGCTCTTCTTTAGTGGACAAAATTACTTCACCTCCTATACTGTATTGCTCCCTTGGATTGCTGCAGCCCAAATGCATGACCTTACATTTTTTAACATTAAATCCCAGCTGCCAAATTCTAGACCATTCTTCAAGCTTAGCTAGATCCCTCCTCATGTTATCTATACCTTCCTGGGTGTCTACTCTATTACAGATTTTGGTATCATCTGCAAAGAGGCAAACCTTACCCGACAGCCCTTCCGCTATATCACTAACAAAGATGTTAAAAAGAATAGGACCAAGGACAGATCCCTGGGGCACACCACTGGTAACATCCTTCTCCTCAGAGTGAGCTCCATTTACTTGTACTCTTTGTCGCCTCCCACCCAACCAATTTCTAACCCAAGCCTTAACTTTAGGGTCCATCCCTAGGGTGCTCAGTTTGTTTATAAGTCACCTGTGAGGAACAGTGTCAAAGGCTTTACTGAAATCTAAATACACCACATCTAGAGCTCTCCCTCGGTCCAACTCCCTGGTCACCCAGTCAAAGAAATCAATCAGATTTGTCTGACAAGACCTGCCTCTGGTGAATCCATGCTGCCTGGATCCTGTAATCCACTGGACTCCAGAAACCTCACTATTTTCTTTTTCAGCAGCGTTTCCAATAATTTACTCACCACCAAAGTTAAACTAACCGGCCTGTAGTTTTCAACCACATCCTTACTTCCACTTTTGTGTAAAGGCACCACATGAGCCTCTCTCCAGTCCTTTGGCACCACTCCCGACTCCAACGAGGCATTGAAAAGGTCAGTCAGTGGAGTTGCTATAACGTCCCCAAGTTCCCTCAGTATTCTAGGGTGTATCCCATCCGGTCCCATCACTTTGTCTACTTTAAGTTGAGCTAGTTTCTCACTAACACAGTCTTCTGAATATTGTTCAAGATGTCCCTCGCTTCTGTTCCTATTTGTGGGTGTTTTCTGATGTCCTGCTCCTGTTTCTTCATCTGTGAACACAGAACAAAAATATTTGTTAAGCAATTCCGCTTTATCCTTATCAGCTTCTACATATTCCCCCCCTGCACCCTTGAGTCTGACAATACCACTTTTGCCCTTCCTCTTCTCACTAATATATCTGAAAAATGTCTTATCCCCCCATTTTATTGCATTGGCTATTTCCTCCTCCTTTTTATTTATTATTTTTTATTTATTTACTTCTCTTATATACCGCGCTATTAAAATCAGTGCGGTTTACAATTGAACAAAAAACATACTGCAATGTCACACGACAATTGAGTTTTTACATTGAACATGGACGAGATAACCTGGAGGTAACAGAGGTAACTTTTGAATCTTTGCCTTCTTGACTACTTTGCTAGCTTCTCTAAGTTTTTCCAAATACAGATGCCTGTCTTCCTCTCTCTGTGATCTCTTGTATTTCATGAAGGCCTCCCTCTTTTTCTTCACTTTTTCAGCTACTTCCTTAGAAAACCATAGCGGTCTCCTTTTCCTTTTGCCTTTATTTACCATTTTAACAAAAAGGTTGGTTGCCCTTAAAATACCCCCTTTCAGTTTTGCCCACTGTTTTTCTACATCCCCCAGCTGTTCCCATCCCACTAACGACTCCCTGAGGTATTGGCCCATCTTCGCAAAGTTAGTCTTCCTAAAGTCTAAGATCCTCACCTTGGAATGGATTCTAACAGCCCTAGTCCTAATGCGGAATCACACCATCTGGTGATCACTGGATGCAAAATGATCTCCCACTACAACATCAGAAACACTTTCACCATTGGTAAACACCAAGTCCAGTGTGGGGTCTGTTACCAATTGCCTGAATAGTTCTCCCTGTAGAGAATCCAGGATCTCCTTACTTCTAGATGATACTGCAGCAGGAATGTGCCAATCAACATCTGGCATATTGAAATCTCCTATCAGTAGCACTTCCCTTTTCCTAGCAATGCTGCGTATGTCTTCAATTAACTCTGTCCACCTCTTCCTCTTGTGAGGGAGGTCTGTATATCACACCAATGCAAATAGATTTCTCTTTCCCTCTTTTTAGTTTAATCCACAATGCCTCCTCTCTCCCTTTTAAGCTCTGTAATTCCAAAGTTTTAATAGTAGTTTATCTCCAGGAACAAGCAGGAATAAGTCCTCACATATGGGTACGTCGGTACCGACGGAGCCCGTGCGGGAAAGCTCCCCAGCTTCTTAGAATAGAAGCTTTTGGGACCTCCCACTGCACATGCGCACTGCCTTCCCGCCTTCCTGAACAGCTCTCCTCAGTTTCTCTTTTTCCGCGGAGCCAGCAGGTCGTGTTCCTGTCACCGCTGAAGAAATTATTTTATTTGTTTCTTAAGACCCCATACCGATACCGGTATCGCCGGTCTTTTCTTTCTTTCTTTAAAAAATTATAATTCTTTTTTCTTATTTTTTAGCTTTTTGGTCACTTCAGAGAGGCCTCTCGGCCTACTCAATTTCTCCTCATGGAGAAGCCAGCCCCTGGATTTAAGAAGTGTACCAAATGTAATGCTGTTATTTCAGTCACAGACACCCATGACTGGTGTCTGAAATGTTTGGGGCCTGACCATTCCATACCGGACTGCCCATCTTGCTCCCACATGTCTAAACGTGGGCTGCAGAACCGGGCCAACAAATTCCATGTGCTGTTTGCTTCAGAGAATGCAGCATCACAGTCATCCAGGTCTTCTTCTCCGGATGGATCTCAGGTAACCAAACCTTCTGTGGGCAAGTCCTCAAAGAGCAAATCTCCTTCAAAGCATCGAGAGGCTCTTAGCTTAGAACTTGAGGACCCTGCCCCAGCCAAACAACCCCGGCGGGAAGTCCAACTTCCAAAAACGCCAATTCAGGGGTCTCAGGTTGATATCGATGCTACGGCCTCGACAGATCACCTGTTAGCCTGCTCTGGGGTACCGGGTCACTCCGGTACCGACATCCAGGCAGCTATGGCGTCCATGGGCGATACTGTACAGTCCATGCAGCAGGCCGTCATGGCTTTCATTAAAGCTGCAACGCCATCGGTTCCGCTTTCAGCGGTTCCGGGCCCGATACCGGTATCGTCCGCCATGCCGGTATCGAGGCCGTCCGCCTCTAAACGCAAGTCGGTACCGTATGGGCTTTCGCTCCATACCGGTTCCATACCCGATACGCCCGATATCGATACCGATCGGTACGCGTATCGTGCGTTAGAGGAAAGCACCGATTCCTCTGAGGATTTTCACTCCTCTGATGATTCTGCTGAGTTTTCACTCAACTTACCTGAGGAGCCCTCTTCTCCTAAAAGGAGAATGTCCCCTCCAGAGGATTTGTCCTTCCAGGACTTTGTTTTAGATATGGCTACAGCCCTTTCTATTACCACATCCTCTGAAAAGGAACCCAGATCCAAAAAACTGGATATTTTGGGATACTCAAAGGCCCCTAAGGAGGCAGTTACCCTGCCTATCCATGAAATCCTTCAAGAACAACTGATGGATTTCTGGGAAAATCCTTTGACTTTGTCTCCTTATTCCCGTAGGTTGGACACCATGTATAGGGTCCCTCCTTCTCCTGGTTTCCAAAAGACTCAATTGCCCCACCACTCTATTGTGGTGAAGTCTGCAATGAAGAAGATTAGGAGTACCAAAAGGCACTCTTCCACCCCTCCAGGACGGGAATGTAAGACTTTGGACTCTTTTGGTAGGAAAATTTTCCAGGCTAGTATGCTTATAGCCAGGATTAATTCCTACAGTCTCTATATGGGCATGTTCCTGGAGGAACTTGCCAAAAAGGTGCGGCATTTTGCCCCCTTTATCCCTGAGGATAAAAAGCAGGGATTCCTTTCCCTAGTGAAACAACTCTTAGAGGTTTCTAAGTTCTCTAATAGGGCAGCATATGATTCCTTTGAGGGAGCCAGTAGGGCTTCGGGCATTGCTATTGCAGCCCGACGTCTTGCTTGGCTCCAGGCCTCTGATCTGGAACCTTGGGTTCTAGATGGCTTACGGAATCTGCCCTGTACAGGTGAGAACTTATTTGGGGAAGAGTGGCAAATCAAAGCCACCCAGATGGATGCTGAAAATGCCACCTTGGAAAGACTTTCAAAGTCCACTTCAATTCCTACTAAGAAAAAGTCTTTTAAAAGGCCTTACTATAAGAAGGCCAGAGTTGCTTCAAATATTGGCCAGCAGTCTTCTCAACCTCGCTATACTGCTAAGCGTCAGCAATCCAAACAAGCACGAGCTAAGCCTGCAGCAGCTACTGTAGCTCAGCAGGCTCCAACCCCTCAGGGGTTTTGACTTGCTCCTAGGGAACTTGCCACTTCTGGTTCTAACACAACCAGAACCTCTCACCATACCCGGAAGGTTGGTTCACTTTGCTCCCAGATGGGAACAAATCACAACAGAACAATGGACCCTCTCTATCATTCGAGAGGGTTACAAACTTCATTTCTCCAGCCTTCCTCCCCATCATATGGTGAGACCATTCAATTCTCCCCCATCTCTCCTAACCCTGTTGGGTCAAGAGGTTTCCTCTCTTCTTGCCCAAGGGGCCATAGAAGAGGTTCCTCTTCCTCAACAAGGGTCCGGTTTCTACTCCCCTTATTTTCTCATTCCAAAGAAGACAGGGGGATTCAGACCAATCCTAGATCTGAGAGAATTGAACAAATTTCTCTTCAAGGAGAAATTCAAAATGCTGTCTCTCGGCATTCTCCTTCCTTACCTCCAGGGTCAGGACTGGCTTTGTTCTCTAGACCTACAGGATGCGTATACACATATACTCATCCATCCATCCCACAGAAAGTATCTTCGCTTTCTGTTTCAGGGAAAACATTTCCAATACAGAGTACTCCCCTTCGGTCTAGCCTCTGCTCCAAGAGTATTCACAAAATGCATGGCAGTCGTAGCCGCATTTCTAAGAGGCATGGGAATCTTTGTCTTCCCATATCTGGACGACTGGCTCATCCGAGCTCCAACTCAGTCACAGGCCCAGATTTCCCTGGACCACACAAGGAGCCTTTTGCAGTATCTGGGACTGGTAGTAAACCTTCCCAAGTCCCACCTCATCCCTACTCAATCTCTAGAATTCATAGGGGCCCAGTTGGACACCATCACTGCAAGGGCCTACCTTCCACATGTTCGAGGCCAGCGCCTCCTGAGTTTGGCCTCCCAAGCTCAGTCCAGCACTCACTTGACAGCCAGGGAAATGCTACGCCTACTGGGTCATATGGCCTCCACAGTGCATGTGGTGCCCTATGCTCGTCTTCATATGAGAGCAGCTCAATGGACCCTGGCCACTCAGTGGACTCAGGCGTCAGGAGCGCTCTCAGACCAAATACAAACCTCCGATCGTCTGTTTTGGTCCCTCCACTGGTGGACTTCCACCAAGAATCTGTTGTTGGGGGCTCCATTTCAACCATTGCTACCCCAAGCAACCCTCACAACAGATGCCTCCCAAACAGGGTGGGGAGCCCATCTGCAAACTCTCTCCACTCAGGGCACTTGGTCTCTACAGGAGACCACCCTTCATATCAATCTTCTGGAACTGCGAGCAATTTACCTTGCCCTCAAGGTCTTCCACTCCCTCCTAGCCAACCTCACTGTCCTAGTTCAGACGGACAATCAGGTGGCCATGTTTTACATAAACAAACAAGGAGGGACGGGCTCTCTGTCGCTTTGCAACGAAGCTCTAAGACTATGGGCCTTCGCCAGAGAGCATCAGATTCACCTGCTAGCAGTGTATCTCCCAGGAGTTCAAAACTCTCGGGCAGACAGGCTCAGTCGAGTTCTGCTGCCACACGAATGGTCCCTACATTTGGACCAAATAAACCGAATCTTTCAGGAATGGGGGACCCCGGACATAGACCTCTTTGCAAGTCCGTGGAATGCCAAACTTCCCCGGTTCTGTTCCAGAACTCCGTGTCAGGGAGCTCAGGCTACGGACGCCTTTCTCCTGAATTGGAATCAGGCATTCCTATATGCCTTTCCACCCATTCCTTTGATTCCCAAGACTCTGTTCAAACTCCAGAGGGATCATGGAACTATGATCCTCATAGCTCCACGCTGGCCACGCCAAGTGTGGTTCCCTCTACTTCTACAGCTCTCCCAGGGATCCTACTTGGATCTGGGAGCTGCGCCAGACCTCCTGTCTCAGGAGGAGGGGACTTTGTGGCACCCAAACCCCAAATCCCTTCACCTCAGTGCTTGGTTACTGAAGGCTTAAGCCTTCAAGACTTTCATCTTTCCCAACCAGTGAAAGATATCCTTTCTGCCTCTAGGAAACCCTCTACCAGGCGTTCCTATGCTTTCAAATGGAAACGTTTTTCCATTTGGTGTGCTCAGCAGGGTCTTGACCCTCTGGCACTTCCTTTGAATTCTCTTCTTGATTATCTCCTGCATCTATCCAATGCAGGCCTCAAGACGAATTCGGTAAGAGTCCATTTAAGTGCTATTGCAGCATCCTTGAAACATATAAATGGACAACCTATCTCCTCTCATCCTCTTGTTGCAAGATTCATGAGAGGCCTGACTCTCACTAAACCTCCCATCAGACCACCCCCGGTCGCATGGGATTTGAATCTAGTGCTCGGTCAACTTATGAAGCCACCTTTTGAGCCAATGTTTTCCACCTCCTTGAAATTTCTTTCCTGGAAGGTCATCTTCCTCATTGCAGTCACTTCGGCTCGCCGCATCAGTGAGCTGCAGGCTTTAGTGGCTAATCCACCTTACACAAGATTTCATCATGATAAGGTGGTCCTTAGGACGAATCCCCACTTTATGCCTAAAGTGGTCTCGCCTTTTCATCTTAATCAAGAGGTATATCTACCTGTCTTTTTTCCAGCTCCTCATGCATCCAATGCAGAGAGGAACCTTCATACTCTGGATTGTAAAAGAGCTCTCGCTTTTTACCTTAATAGGACTCAGCCACATCGAAAGTCTTCTCAACTTTTTGTGGCCTTTGATCCTTCCCATTTGGGACTTCCAGTCTCCAAGCGTACACTTTCCAATTGGATTGCTCAGTGTATTTCTTTTGCTTACCAGAGCAAAAACATTTCTCTGGAAGGCCATGTCACTGCTCACAATGTGAGGGCCATGGCAACTTCTATGGCTCATCTGCACTCTGTTTCCATAGATCAGATCTGTCGAGCCGCTACCTGGGCCTCGGTTCATACCTTCACAGCCCATTACTGTTTGGACAAGGACTCCCGCCGGGATGCCTTGTTTGGCCAGGCTGTCCTCAAGCACCTGTTCCATTCCTAAACAACTCCTGCCCACCTTCCCAGAATGGATGCCTGAGATCCATACGAAGATGGCGAACCTTTACAGGGGATCCCATGCATCTAAGCTAGGGAGTCCCCATATGTGAGGACTTATTCCTGCTTGTTCCTGGAGATAGCACAGTTACTTACCTGTAACAGGTGATCTCTGGGAACAGCAGGAATTAGTCCTCACAACCCACCCACCTCCCCTAGGAGTTGTATCTTTTATCTATCTATCTTCCTGTCCTCTCTCTGTTGACTCAGCTATAAACTCGAAACTGAGGAGAGCTGTTCAGGAAGGCGGGAAGGCAGTGCGCATGTGCAGTGGGAGGTCCCAAAAGCTTCTATTCTAAGAAGCTGGGGAGCTTTCCCCGCACGGGCTCCGTCGGTACCGACGTACCCATATGTGAGGACTAATTCCTGCTGTTCCCAGAGATCACCTGTTACAGGTAAGTAACTGTGCTTTACATATAATGCCACTCCTCCTCCCCTTCTTCCTACCCTGTCCTTTCTGAATAAAGTATAGCCAGGTATAGTTACATCCCAATCATGGTTTTCTGTGAACCATGTTTCTGTAACTGCCACTAAATCCAAGTCAGTCACTCCCACCAAAGTTTCAACATCATGGATATTATTTCCCATGCTACAGGCATTTATACACACTGCTTTCCATATGTTACCCCTGTTACCCATTTCCATAAAGTTATTTAATGTATCACCTCCCTGGTGGCTTTCAGAATTTTGGGATATGTTTTTTTAATATCCCAACCCTGATATATACTTCTCCACAACTTTGTCTCTGACCTGTTTGTAGTGCTCCTTGGTCTTCATTTTGCTTGTTTAATGGTGCAGTCAGGGACCTTTCAGAACAAGTATATTTATACAGGCAACATGTGACACTGATTGCACACAATTGGACCCTAATCAACTATTTAGGTGACCTCTGAGGTTAATTGGTTGGTGGAACAGATCTTATTTAGGGGTTTCATAACAAAAGGGATGAATACACATACATTCACTACTTTTTAGTTTTTACTTGGTTTTTTTTATATATACAAGGTATTTTATCATTTCACTTCACCAATTTGGACTATATTGTTAGGTCGATTACTGAACCTAACATCTAAATGAACCTCCATTTTAATTCCAGGTTGTAATGTGACAAGACAGGACAAAAACCGAGGGGATGAATGCTTTCACAAGGCACTGTATCTTGATGTGTGGTACCTATTTTATGTTTTTCCTGTTATACTGTAAGCTGTTTTTAATTGACTGTGATCGGGATATCAAGAATCAGTGAATGAATGTATAAATTAGGTAATTTGAAAATACCCTGTATGTATATCCTAAACCTCTCACTTGGTTTGCAGCTTGTCGTGCTGTGAGGGCTTGTGTGCATCAATGATGCTGAGGGCTAAACTATCGGTAGCTTAACTACTGTCAGAGCCTCCGAAGATTAACAGGTCTCAGCTAAAGTGCCAGACCAAGACAAACCACCAATCTGGGCAGCAGCAGAATGGGATGGTGTTGGTGGCAGAGGATCACATTTCTGTGACAATGGCAACAACACTAAAATTAAACTGCGCGGAAGAAAGACCTGTCAGTCTACTTCCATATCTGGCCACGAAAACCCAGTGGATAGTCGCAACAAAATAAATTGCACAATAGTGAGACCCCCAGGTCAGAAGGCATTCAACTGGCTACTGGGGAGGAGTTGAAGACTTTTCAGAGTAAAGCCAACATTCACGATGTGGTTGGATCAAAGCCCTCAGAACGTCTTATTGCTGATGTAGCTGCACATGAAAGAGTCAGAAGCTGCAGAGATGTCTTATATATTGGGGGCATGGAACATATGAAGCATGAACGAAGGGGAGTTGGAGGTGGTCAGGAATGAAATGGAACGTGTATTGTACAACGCAGTCGATTGGGTGTCGGTGGACTGAAATGGAGTGGCATTGGGCACTTTGCATCTGATGATCACATGGTCTACTATGCTGGGAAATGAAAGACAAAGAATAAATGGTGTTGCATCTATAATTAAGAAGAAACTTGCAAGAACTGTAATGAAATACAATGCAGTCAGTGAATGCTTAATTTCTATTTGTCTATGAGGATTGCCTATCAACACAACTATAATTCAAGTATATGCCCCAACAACAGCTGCAGAAGAGGATGAAATTGATGAATTCTTTGAACAAGTAGAAGCCGAAATTGACTGAACATGCAAACAGGATATCCTGATAGTCAAGGGTGACTGGAACACAAAGGTTGGCAACAAAGAAGGCAGCAAAGTGGTTGGAAAATATGGACGGCAGCAGAAATGAAAATGGAGAAAGATAGACTGATAGAATTCTGTAAGACCAACGATCTATTCATCTCAAAAATCACCTTCCAGCAACACAAGTGGCGACTGTACACATGCACTTCATCCAATGGATTGTACAAAAATCAAATTGATTACATCTGTGGAAGTCAACGATGGAGAAGCTCTATAACATCAACAAAGACAAAACCTGGAGCTCACTGTGGTACAGATCACCAACTACTAGTATGCAAACTCAAGCTGAAATTGAAAAGAGCAAGCCACTTATGAATGCAGCAAAATATGACCTTGAGAATATACCACTGGAATTTAAAGACTGCCTGCAAAATCTATTTGCTGTTTTAGCTATAAATGACAGAGCTCCAGAAGAATTATGGGATGACATCAAGAAGGCTGTGTTGGAAGAAAGTAAGAAATCTCTACAAAAGGTGATAAAGCAAAACACGGCCAAAATGGATCACTGAAGAAACTCTGAAAATTGCTCAGAAATGCAGAGAAGCTAAAGCCAGAGGAGAAGAGAGGCAATCACAGAACTCAGAGATTTCTAACGTGCAGCATGACACAAGACAAGAAAAAGTACTACAATGACGCATGCAAGGAAATAGAAGCAGAAACTATTAGAGGAAGAACCAGATCGGCTTTCCTAAAGCTGCGAGAGTGAAGGAAAGAATTCCAGCCTCAAATTGGAATGTTACAAGTTGCTCAAGGATCCATGTTGAATGATGCTGAGAAGATCAAGAAAAGGTGGAAAGAATATACAGAGTTATTATATGACAAAGATTAAGTGGACTAACAGCCGTTTCAACCTGTACCTTGTGATGCTGAACCATTGGTGATGAAAGAAGTTGAAGTAGCATTGAAAGCCTTATCAAAGAACAAAGCACCAGGCATTGATGGCATTCCCATATATTTTCAGCAATCTGATGCAGCTGTTACCATACTTACAAGGCTCTGCCAGGAAATTTGGAAGACAACATCATGGCCAACTGACTGAAAAAGATCTGTTTTATACCAATACTAAGGAAAGGTGATCCAATTGACTGTTAACGATTGCAAAATCGCTCTGATCCCACATGCCAACAAGATTCCACTGAAGATTATTCAGCAGAGACTACAACTATACCTGGAATGAGAACTAACCGAAGTGCAAGTAGGGTTCAAGAAAGGGCGAGGAACAAGAGACATTTTAGATATGAGATGGATCCTTGAAAAGACTAAAGAATGTTTTTTTTTGACTAATTGGATCACCAAACGGGAATTTAATTTTTTGGTAAATAAAACACCTAAGGTTCCAGTTATTTATGCTGTCCCTAAAATACATAAATAGTTGGCCCATTCCCCTGGCAGACCCTTTGTATCTTGCCGTGACTTACTGCTAGAGCCTCTTTCAAAATTTTGTGATCTTCTTTTGCAGCTGGCAGCGGCTCAAGTGCGTTGTTATATACGTGATACTGGCCATTTTTTGGCACAGCTGTCTACTTGTTGTGATGTTGCTTCCTACACACATTTAGTCACGCTTGATGTACAGGCTCTGTACACTAATATTGATCAGGTGGAGGTCTTAGTGTCTGTCTCTTTTTCCTTTAGATTTACCTTCATGGGTTCCCCGGTCTTTTTTGTTTAAGCTTTTTGATTTGGTTTTAAATAATTATTTTTTGCTTCAGGGGCAATATTATTTACAACATTTGGTATTACTATGGTGGCCTCAGTAGCTCCCTCCATAGCCACTATTTACATGGCACAATTTGAAGAACTTTACATTTACACTTCTCCTTTGTTTAGTTATATACCTTTTTGGCATCTGTTTTCTTGACGATACTTTTTTTCATATGGACTGGAACTTCTGAATCATTGGAATATTTTTTTTTTTTGTCAACTCTGAATTCCTTTAACACTAGACGCCCCAAAGTGCGTCAATTGACCCAAATGCATCTTCGAAGTTGTATACCAGCGCCACTGCTAGAACCATGTCAGTCATGTTCCATGACTTTGTTAGCAAGGTCAAGATGTTCAAATATGTGCATCGAAAATTAATGACAGATGCACCACCTAGCGGGAAAATGAATTTATACCTAGAAGCCCCAAAGTATGTCAATTGACGTACTTTGGGGCTTCTAGGTATAAATTCATGTTCCCACTAGGTGGCGCATCTCAATCACTGTTTACAGTTTTACTCCGACATTACAAACAATAAACACATGATGAGGTCATGTAAACATCACATACTGCACGTATTTAACAAATAAGTAACGTCACATTAATTCACATCTGCATTTCATGCTAAACGCAGTCGTCGTGATAATGTGTCAATTGACGCACTTTGGGGTTTCTAGGTAAAATTCTTTTTGGGGCTTCTAGTGTTAAATATACAGTTTACAGTTCATGTAAATAAAGTGAGTGAGTTTTTGGACATCACAATTCATCTAACTCCTGAAGGTTTTCATACATCTTTATTTCAGAAATCAGAACAACGAAACCCTCTTTTGCATTATTGAAGTTTTCATTCGTCTTTGAAACGTGGTTTGCCTTATGGCCAGTTCCTAAGGTTGCGCTGGAATTGCTCTACTTTGCAAGAATTTTACAACCATGCTCTGGATTTAAAGTGGCGTCTCCTATCCCATGGATATCCTCTTAGACGTGTGACAGCTGCCTTTAAGCGTGCACGATACACGCACTGGGAGTGGCAGCTGTTTTCAACATCTCAGACCATTGGATGATAAAATAGTGGGAGTTCTCCCCTATGTGGCTAACATTCAAAGGGTGACAACGATATTACATAAGTTTTGGCATGTTTGAGATTACATACATGCTTTGCCAGTAAAAATCTAACTTTGGCTTATTCCCGTGGGGCTAATTTGAGGGATGTGGTGTTCATTCTGCATCATCTATTGATCATCCTGTGACTTCTCATTTGGACCAAGGACATTTTTCCTGTGGGAACTGTCGTTTTTGCATATTCTCACTCACCGGTGCTGATTCATGTGACTCTTGGACATCGGAAATCTTTTTATCACGGTGGCATACTACCTGTGATTTGACCTTTGTCGTATACCTTATCTGTTGCCCCTGCCCCCTTTACTATATCGGACGCACCACTAGACCAGTTAGGATTCGCTTGGTAGAACATGCATCTCGCCTGCGCCCGAAAACCTTATCTGCGCCCATAGTGGAACATTGTCTTCTAAAGGAACATTGCTTTGAACACTTGTGCTGGCGTGTTCTGGACTTTGTGCCATCGGATCCATGCAGGGGGTGACCGAGTGTCAAGGCTCCAATATAAGGAACGTTGCTGGATTTTTCAGTTGGGGACAGTGACCCTGTGTGGACTGAATGCAGCATTGGAATGGCACACTCTCCTTTGGTTCTTCTCTGTCCTTTCCTTCTATATCCAATGCACAACAGGGGGGGGGGGGTTCCCCTCTCAATGGGGATTGCCCCATTCCATTGGTTCTAAAGTATATATTGATTTCTGATTGACTGGCTTTGCCCTTCAATCATGACGTCAGACGCCATTATAAAACGTTGTACCGGCAGTTCTGCTCATTTGTCAGATCGTGTTGAAGAGAACGCATGCACAATCTTTGGGATACAAATATTTATTCCACCTGATGCAGGGTTTGAAATGTTTTAACTCGAAATGTGGCACATTGTGGAGTCATTCTAAAGATTTTCTTTGAAGGAAAAGAAGAAGAAAAGTTGTGGATGGTATAAGACACTTTTCAGATAAGTGGTGGTGTTTCTTCTCACTTTAAAACACTTTAATAATTTGAGTAAAAGGAGCAGTTACGACGAGGCGGTGGTAATTTTCCCACCCCCTTTTGTATATACAATTCTGACAAAAAATGTATTCTTATTGGTAAGCGTTACTGCTGATATTTCTTTGGACTTATCTTTTTGATTGTTTGTTGACTACAGCAAGGCTTTTGACTGTGTAAACCATGAGAAACTCTGGGCAACATTAAGAAGCATGGGTATACCAGAACACCTGATCGTTCTTGCATAACCTTTACATTGATCAAGAAGCAACAGTTCAAACTGAACAAAGAGAAACAGAATGATTTAAAATCAGCAAAGGTGTACAACAAGGCTGTATACTTTCCCCCTACCTGTTTAATTTATATGCAGAACAAATCATCAGAGAAGCAGGACTGTATGGAGACAACAGATTTGTGAAGGTTGGTGGGAGACTCATCAACAACTTTCGCTATGCTGATGATACCACATTACTGGCTGAAAGTGAAGACAATCTGAAACATTTGCTTCTCAAGATCAAGGAACATAATCTTAAAATGGACCTGCACCTT
Organism: Ichthyophis bannanicus; assembly: GCA_033557465.1. Taxonomy (NCBI): domain Eukaryota; kingdom Metazoa; phylum Chordata; class Amphibia; order Gymnophiona; family Ichthyophiidae; genus Ichthyophis; species Ichthyophis bannanicus. The sequence continues at coordinate 86,445,979 of CM066034.1, read as the reverse complement.
AACATAAAGAAAACAAAGATCTTGACAACTGGCAAAATCAATAAGTTCATCATTAATGGAGAAGAAATTGAAATAGTGGACAACTTTAATCTGCGTGGATCAACAATCAATAGAGAAAGAACAAGTAGTCAAGAAATCAGATGATGCATTGCCGTTGGCAGAATGGCTATGAAGGACCTAGACAAGATTCTCTAGAGCAGAGATGTCTCTCTCCATACAAAGATTCGACTTGTTCAAGCCATGGTATTTTCAATAATGTCATATGGATGCGAAAGTTGGACAGTGAAAAAGATAGGAAGAAAATTGATGCCGTAAAATTATGGTGCTGGCGACGGATATTGTGTATTCCATGGACTGCCTGAAGAACAAACCAATCAGTACTAGAGGAGATGAAACCTAAGCTTTTCTTTTGAAGTTCAGTTGACAAGACTTTTACTTTCATACTTTGAACACATCATGCGAAGAGAGAGATCATTAGAGAAAGACATCATGCTTGGCAAGGTAGAAGGTCAACGCAAAAGAGGAAAACCAGCAATGAGATGGAGCAATACACTAACAGCAGCTATCGGTGCCACTCTGTCAACAATAAGCTGCCTGATTGAAGATCGAACATAGTTTGGGACAACTATCTGGGTTGCCATGAGTCAACACCAACTCGAGGGCACTTAAACAACAACCTATCTTAAATAACACAGGTACACTAAAAAAAATTTTTTTTTAACTGCCTCTAATGTTTCGATTGATTTTTATGTTTTTTGGTGCGCTGAATCCAAATCTGGTAACCAATTTGCTCCATCACGTACAGATTTTTTGCTACATTGGGTTAGCAGTTTGAGGTGAACGTTTCAGATTGAGTGCGATCGAGATAAAAGTTTCTTGGATGAATTCTTTATACTAATTGTTTAGTAGTTATTCAAATAAGAATAAAGAAAATTGTAACAAGGCAGCACATAAGAATAGAGTAATGTCAACAAAACACACTGTGATGGTAGCAAAATTGTCTGCACTTAAAACAGCCACATACATGTGCACAAACATTGAGCATATAAGAGCGAGGTTAGACACAAAGCAAAGCAATGTGCAAAAAATGTTGTACAGGTATGTATGTAAAAATAGAAAACGCAAACCGCACCATTGCAATACATGAAGACACACACCCGATGGTGTGAAAATAAAATTCTAATAAATGAGATCCGACACTGTGGTAATAACTAGCAAATTTTTATTTCAAAGTTTAGTAAAAACACGATATTTGTCAACACAGTTTAGATTTTAAAGTCATTCTTGGGTCAATCAATCTCCTGGTGGGCCCGTTTCTTCTTCCCCCGAATGCTTCTCTTGGTGCGCTGCTTGGCGTATTTTTCATCTGGGGTTTCCCGCAGCAGCAACCAGCAGAAATCAGCCATCATAGTGGTGTTCCATCTTCCTTGGTACCTTCTCTCTGCGTCCTTGATGTCCTGGTGAAACCTTTCACCTTGTTCTTCACTGTACGCCCCCAAGTTTTCGGGAAAGTAGTTCACATGGGAGTGCAAGAAATGGACTTTCAGGCTCATGTTACAGCCTTGTTCTTTGAAGGCATTGAGCATCCTGGCAACAATATCCTTATAGTTCTCATCCCGCCTGTTCCCCAAGAATTTGAGAACAACATCCTTGAAGGAATCCCAGGCTTCTTTTTCCTTCTCAGACATCATTTCAGCGAATGCTCCATCTGAAATGAGTTTCCTTATATCAGGGCCAACAAACACTCCTTCCTTTAGCTTTGCTTCAGAAAGTCGGGGGAACTTTGAGCAAAGGTACCGAAAGCACTCACCATCTTTTGGAAGGGACTTGATGAATTGCTTAATGAGACCCAACTTAATGTGGAGAGGTGGTAATAGAATTTTATCACGAGGTACCAAGCTCTCATGAAGAACATTTTTCTCACCGGGTCTCAAATACTCCCGAATTGGCCAGTCTTTTTTCCCCCAGTGTAGGTCGCGGGCCCGGCTATCCCACAAGCAAAGGAAGCAGGGATATTTGGTGAAACCGGATTGCTGCCCTAATAGCATGGATAGAATTTTAAAGTCTCCACAAATCATCCACTTATGCTCATCATAACGAATCTTCTGAAGAATCAGGGCCAAATTCTCGTATTTTTCTTGGAGAATAACAGAGTGAGCAATAGGAACTGAAGCGAATGTGTTGCCATTATGAAGAAGAACACCTTTTATGCTGTCTTTTGATGAATCAATGAACAGCCGCCATTCAGCAGGATCATACTTGAGTTTAAACTTTTCCATCACTCCGTATATATCGTTGCAAAATACCAAATCTTCCTCTTTGCTGAAATACTTCAAAAATTGTGTCTCGCGGTTGCGGTACCAATAAAAAGTTGTTCCTGGTGACAATAGATTTTTCTGTTTAAGCCGAGAACCTAGCAGTTGGGCAGCATCTTTTGGGAGTCCTAAATCCCGGACTAAATCATTCAATTCAGCTTGAGAGAAAAGTTCAGGTTTCGGATCTGGTTCAGTTTCAAACTCGGAAGTACTGGACTCATCGGGAAAAGCCATCTGATGAGTCTCATCATGATCAGAACCGTCCACACAAATATGATCCAAAGATTTTGGTGGTTCAGGCACAGGTACTTCGTTGCTATGAGGCATAGGCCTAATTGCTGAGGGAAGGTTGGGGTAACTTATTACGTTCTTATTTTTTAAGTTGTATCCCTTCACAATGCAAGAGCAAAAATAGCAGTCACTGCTGTGGTCTCTTTGTTCACGCCACATCATAGGTATTCCGAAACGAAATGCTTGTTTTTTACCTTTCATCCATAAGTGTAGATCTTCCTCACATGTCTTGCACACTTTGTGAGGAGCCCACTGTTTGTCTTGATCGCCTAACTTCAAACCGAAATAGGCGAAATATACTTTTTTAATAAATGCAGAAATGTTCCTCTGCTGCTTTTTCACGGTATATTCCCCACAAATAAAACAAAAACTGTCCGGAGAGTTGACGCAACCTCTGGCTCTGTGAGCCATCACAAATACAGAGCACTGCAAACTACAACTGTAGTGAACCACTTCGGAATAAAGCTGGATTACGACTGAGCAAACAAAAGGTAATAATGAACTTGCAAGAAACTGAAATTTGACAGGAACGTTCATGTCGCAACCACCGTGTTTGAGCGAGCGAACGAGGCGAGGCGAACAGGAAAGAACATGCGCCAGCGCGAGTACTGGATTTAGCCCCCCGCCTCCCAATTGTCCTGTTAATGTATAAAATGAATACAAAACACTCTAAAATATCATGAGGGAGTGTTTCTAGTTAGTTAACCATTACAACCTCTATTTTGGGCCAAGAAAATAAACTGCAGTCGGCTAAAAAGAAATTATGTGAACATTCCTTATATGGGTAAGAAATCTAATTTTGCAAGAAAACGTGACGTGATGGAACATTTTGGCTATTTTTCCTGGATTCAGCACCCCAAAATCTATAGGAATCAGTTGCAAAACTGGAGGCAGTTTTTTGGTAGTGTACCTGTGTAATTCCAGAAGAGACAATCTAATTTTTTGAAATTCAACTTTAAAATGTTTTATTCTAATATTCTCCATTACATCTAGCTTGTGATGTATCTCCAAGCTATGTTTAACCTCAGCCACACCTATAGTCTGTGGGGCAGACCCCTGGGATTCCAGCATGGCTAGATGAATTTCCATTTGCTTCATACACCTCTCTTGCTCTTCCAATTTGGTAGCTGTCTCTTTAGAGAAAACTGAAAATTGAAAAATATAACTACCCAATATAGAATATCTATTCTCCATATATCCACAATGAATATTTCTGTAAATCCCCTTCTCCATCTGTCTCCTGAGAAACTTCCCTAGACACAAAAAAAAAAAACTTTGGGTTATGGCACCATCACAGGGCTGGTATTGTCTTTAGGAGTTTTAGCTGGGCTTGGAAAATGTTTGGCTCCTAAGGGGCTCATAGAACACTCCTCTCCTGAAAAAGTGGAGGCTTACTCTCAGAACTTGAGGAAACTTGTGGTTTATACTTTTTAACACCCCAGAATTTGCACTAAAGAAATGCTGTTCGCTTGAGTCTGGCTGCACCCACAGGGACTTCAGTCCGTCTGACACTGTGTAACACACACCTCTTCAGAACATCCTCACAAGCTCATAAGAACATAAGATATGCCATACTGGGTCAGACCAAGGTCCATCAAGCCCAGTATCCTGTTTCCAACAGTGGCCAATCTAGGTCATACATACCTAGCAGTTTCCCCAAAAGACACAGGTTCCACAGTGCTTGTATTGGGTCAGGCATTGATATCCTGGGTCCCTTTTTAATAATGGTTTATGGACCTTTCCTCCAGGAACTTGTCCAAACATTTTTTAAACCCAGCTACACTAACAGTCTTTACTACATCCTCCGGTAACAAATTCCAGAGTTTGATTATACGTTGAGTGAAAAAATATTTTCTCTTATTTTTCTAAAGTAGTTCACCCTGTAGCTTCATTGCATGTCCCCTAGTCTTTCTATATTCTGATAATGTAAACAATCGATCCATGTTTACCCGTTCCACTCCGTTCATTAATTTATAGACTTCTATCATATCTCCCCTCAGCCATCTCTTTTCCAGGTTGAAGAGCCCTAACCTTTTTAGCCTTTCTTCATAGGGGTATCCTTCCATCCCCTTTACCATTTTGGTGGCTCTTCTCTGAACCTTTTCTAATAACGCTATATCCTTTTTAAGATACGGCGACCAGAATTGCACACAATATTCAAGGTGCGGTCTCACCATGGAACGATACAGAGGCATTATAATATCCTTTGTTTTATTTTCCATTCTTTTCTTTGACACCTAGCATTCTATTTGCTCTCTTGGCTGCCGCTGCACACTGGGCGGAGGGTTTTAACATGTTATCCACAGTGACGCTTAAATCTTTTTCCTGGGTGGTGGTTTCTGATCTGGAACCTTGCATCGTTTAACCATAGTTTGGGTTGTTCTTCCCTAGGTGCATAACTTTGCACTTGTCCACATTAAATTTCATCTGCCATTTTGATGCCCAGTCATCTCCAGGAACAAGCAGGAATGTAGTCTTCACATATGGGTATCATCAGTACCGACGGAACCTGCGCGGAAACGCTCCCCAGCGTCCAATAGGAAAGCTTTTGGGAGCATCCCACAGCGCCTGCGTGCTGCCTTCCCGCCTTTCCAACTGTCCCTCTCCAGTTCTTCGTTTTCCACGGAGCCGACAGGTCACATACCCTGTCACCGCAGAAAACCTTTGTCATTAATCTTTGTTTTTGTAGTTGCGTCTACCTTCCTTCGACACCATACCGGTACCGCTGGTTCTTTCTTCTTTATTTATTAAAAAAAAAAATTATATATATATATATATATAGTGGCCTAGTGGTTGGGGCAAGGTACTTCAGGCCGGAAGGTCGGGGGTTCAAATCCCACTAGAGTACAGCAACCTTGGGCCGGAAGGACTGGGGTTTCTAGTCCCACAGGTGCTCCTTGTGGTCTTGGGCAAGCCACTTAACCCTCCATAGCCCATGTTCCCTGTAAAATAGTTATCTCCAAGTTATAATGCCCTGTTCAATGTAATTTCAGTTTGTTCAATGTAAACCGCACTGATGCAGAATAGCGCGGTATATAAGAGAATGTAATAAATAAATAAATAAATAAATATAGTTTCTGAGGTGTTTTACTTTAGAAACTTTTTTCCTTGATGCTAGGCGCCATTTTGGGCACTAGGCTCAATTTCTTCCTTGAAAGTGGAAAAACCTACTTCAGGTTTTAAAAAAAACGTTCCAAATGTGGTACTATTACTGACACCCATGATTGGTGTCTCAGATGTTTGTCCTGACCACTCTATTTCAGAGTGCCACTCCTGTGGAATGATGTCAAAAAGGGGCCAGCAGAACCGAGTTGCTAAACTTAGCACCCTTTTTCCCTCAGATGTGTGACGTCTGTTGCATCGACGTCCTCCAGGGCCTCATCTTCCTCCCAGGATCTCAGGTAACTAAACATAAATCTAGCCGATCCTCAAAGGGTAGATCTCCTAAGTATCGAGATGCCCCTGGCGTTGCCCTTGAGGAATTGTCACCGGCAAAACTGCCCCGGCGAGAGGCTTCGGCTTCCAAAGCACTAACGGGGCTCCAGGATGTTCTCGAGGCCTCAACCTTGGCAGAACTACTGGCGCCATGCTCTGGGTTTCCTTCCGCTTCTACAGGTATCAACACCCAAGCATCGGCAGTGTCGATAGACCAGAGATTCCTTGCTATCGAACGCAGTCTAGCAGCTCTTCTCACGGCTTCGGTACCGTTGAAACTGCTTCAGACACCTCAACCAATACCGGTACTGACACCGGTACCGGAACCGGTAACGACTGCATTAGCATCGGCGGGTATGCCACACATACCGGATCATGCGTCTGTCTCTGTCATCGACAGATTGGTACCGGAGCAACCCGATACCGACTTCGATCAATACCGGTACCGTGCTTTGCATGATCACCGAGATCGGAGGTATTTTGAATCCTCTAAGTCTGAAGACTCCAAAGACTCTGCTGATAGAAGAGTACGTCTCCCCGAGGATTCCTCTTCTCAGCACAGAATGTCTCTGCCAGAGGATATGTCCTTTCAGGATTTTATCCGTGATGTGGCCCGAGGCCTTTCCATCACAGTAGCTCCTGAAAAAGAGCCTAGGACAAAGGAGTTGGAAATTCTCCAATACCCTAAGGCTCCCAAAGAAGCAGCTACTCTGCCTATTCATGAGATTTTACATGATCTTATGCTAAGGATGTGGGAAACACCTTTAACCACATCTCCTCATTCTCGAAGACTCGATACCATGTATCGAGTTCCACCTTGGCAAATACAAAAAAAGAGCGGAAGCTCTTGCAGTCGAACCCATAAAACCCATCCAGGCATCCATATAAGAAGCTATGTTTTGACCCAGGATTGTTACATCAGAGATATTGGTTTAATATCCTGTATTTTTATTAATATATTTTGAGGTTAGTAATTCTCTTTATTATACACTGTTTGCATTATTGTGGTTTTATTTTTATTTTATTTATTTATTTAACAGTATTTCTAAACCGCCTTATCTTATTAATCAAGGTGGTATCACAGCAAACAATCGGGTAAAGTGAGTGTGTTAAACATGCAGTGAGGGTGAAATTTAGTTGAGTGTGTGTTATATTGTGTGCTAGATTGGTTTGAGCTATGTACAGTGTGTGTTGTATTGTGTGCTAGAATGGTTTGAGCTATGTACAATGTGGGCTATATACAGTGGTGCTAAAAATATTTTCTATACATACAGTGTTTAGACGGAGTCATGAGCTGTTATACATTCTCTGAGGTTATGTGATGTGTCCATAGTGTTCTATGAACAGCATGGTTTTCAGCTGTTTTATAAAGTCTTTGAGGTCTGTAGTTGCCCTTAAATCGTCCGGTAGTTTGTTCCATATTGTTGGAGCAGCCATTGAAAGTGCTCTGTCTGTTGTGTCCTTGCGTGTGTGTTTGAATTCACTTGGGGTGCTGACTCGGTGGTTTGTTTTCTTCTAGGACGTGTGCTGGTGTCTGGTTGTATGAGGGTGTGCAGGCTGTTGGCTGATGTGTGCTGATTTATCTTAAATAGGTTTATGATAGTTTTGTATCTGATGCGTGCACCGATTGGGAGCCAGTGTAAGTCCTTTAAGGTAGGTGTGATGTGCTCCTGTCTTGCAGTACCGGATATTATTCGTGCTGCAGTGTTTTGTGCTAGCTGAAGTGGTTTGAGGGCTTGTTTCGTTAGTCCAAGGTATATCGGATTGCAGAAGTCCAGTAGTGGGGTTATCCGTGCTTGACAGACGGTACGAAAGTGTTCTGGGGCGAGGAGTGGTTTCAGTCTCCTGATGATTCGCATCTTGTAGTAGACTTTTTGGATTGTTTTGTCTATGTGTGGCTTGAGGTTTAGTTTATTGTCCAGAGTAACTCCGAGGTATCTCACTTCTGATCTTATTGGTATAGTAGTGTTTTGTATCTTGATATTTGGCGGGTGTATGAAGCTTTGGTTCCTAGTAATGATTAAAGCTTCGGTCTTGTTGTAGTTTATTGCGAGGTGGTTGTTTTGACACCAACTCGTCATTTGGGTAAGGCAGTCTGTTATCTTAGAGAAGTCCGGGTTGTCGATTGATATCGGGGTGTATATCATGATGTCGTCTGCATATATTGTGTATTGAATGTTGTTCTCTTTCATGATGTTGCATATTGGTTGGATGTAGATGTTAAATAGGAGTGCTGAGAGTGCGGATCCTTGAGGTACTCCTTGACGGACATTTATGGGTCGGGAGGTGTTGTGTCCCACCTTGACCTGTAGCTGTCTTTCGGTTAGGTATGAGTGGAACCATTTCAATGTGATACCGTGTATACCAGTGTTCTTTAGTCTTTCCAGGAGCGTGTTGTGGTCCACTGTGTCGAAGGCTGAGGAGATGTCGATGAAGATCATTATGATTCCATTCCTGGTGTTGTCAATTATTCTTAGGATGCTGTCGATGCTGGTTTTATTTTGTTTAGACATGTCTTAGTTTTTAACATTGTGGTTGCAGAGTGATAGATCTCAATTACTTCAGCATTTTCTGTGCTCCATGCCGTTAACTCATCACGTATTAGTTTTTCTTTACTTATGTTTAGTCTGTTTGTGCCCATAAGTATGGTCAGGAGATTCCACAAGGCTTTTTAGCTCCTGTTTTTTTCTCTTTTTAAATGGGAATTTATTCACAACATGAAGGTGGTTTGCTTTTAAAACCTTTATGCCAGACTTTGCATTGAGTCGGTGCGGGTTCTTAACCCCGCTCCTAAGAACAGGTTTCATTTTCTTTTTGGCGCATATTTGGGCGTTTATATAAGAGGCTGTTTTCTCTCAGGATTATTACATCAGAGATATTTGTTTATATATCCTGCATTTTCAATATTATACTTTGAGGTCAGTAGTTCTTTTCATTAAACACTGTCTGCAACATTGTTGCCTTATTTTGTTTTGATATGCTTTGTAGTTTTTAACATCGTGGTTGCAGAGTAACAGATTTTACCGTTCTCAGCAATTTTTGTGATCCATGCTGTCAGGTCACCATGTATTATTTTTTAAGTATTGAGTTTTATTTTACCCAAGTTGAGAATTTTCAGTCTTCGTTTCATTTTCATTTTTAATAAGTATGATTATGATATTTAATATTGCTTCTCTTTCAAGAGGCTAGGCGGGGGTCTTCATTTTTGTATCTTGGTGCGCAAATGGGCGTTTGTATAGAGGGCTATGTTTGTTTTACACGATTGCTATATTAATGTTAATTGGCTATATATGATATATTCAGAGTTCATTTAAATCTTATTGATTTGAATGTATGTATATAAATTAGATGCCATGGTTTTAATACCAGAGGGTCCCTTCGGTTCATTTTGCAATTCTCTTTTTCTAATTTGCTCCTTTTGCATGGCCCTTTGCTTAACATCCCCCTTTTTTGCCTTTTTCGTGGCTCATGTTTATTAGATTCAATTTCCATATAAGCTCTATTTTTGTTATATTGTTGCCGCACTTTATTAGCCTGATGAAATCTAGGGATGGTGATATCCCATGTTTTTCAAGGTTTTAAATAATATGTTTACAGAATTTGAAGTTCTGATTTTGGTAGATATTTAATGTTTGGACATCTATCGTTTTTTTATCATTGGTCAGTTTTTTTCATTAGCCAGATTATTTTAAAATTCTTTTACAGTTTAAAAAATTTTTTTTCATAGTTTCTTTTTTTTGACATGTATTATGAATTATCAAGATTAATGTTGAGATTTCTTTCCCACTATATTTTATTGTTTGTTCTATAGCCAAAGTAGGACGATTAAGATCATTCTCTACGTGAGATTTATCCCAGGGTGCTCCAGTAAGTACTGTTTCACATATTTATATTCCAATGATTTTGATATGTCCTCCTCACACCCTTGGTATGGTTTTTCTTCATACCTCTGTATTTATATATGTTTTCTTTTGCTGCCCTATGTTTTGTTTTCTTTCTCTTTTGTGGTTTTAACATTATGTATTTATGTATTACTTTTTAATGTTTTCATTGTATTTATGATATACATTTAAAGATTGTTTGATATTGTTTTGTTTATCATTTTTATTTTATGAGCTGCATACCCCCTGAAAAAGGCGTTGCCGAAACACGTTGGGATTTCATCAAATAAAGGCACCTGTGACCTTCATTCGTCTCTTGCTTCTTGTCTCGAGTTCCACCTTGTCCTGGCTTTCAAAAAATTCAATTACCACACCATTCAATGATGGTGGAATCAGCCATGAGAATGATGAAACGTGCAAAGAGACATGCATCCAATCCTCCAGGTCGTGAATGTAGGACTTTCGATGCCTTTGGGCGTCGATGCTTCCATGCTGTCAGCTAAGCTCAGTTACTATATCCTATATATGGGAATGTTCCTTAAAGAGGTCACAGGAGACTTGGAGCTTATGAGCCACCTCCTTCCTGATGACAAAAGGCAAGACTATTTTACTCTAGTCAAACATGCTCAGGATGTTTCCAAGTTTGTAAATCGTGCAGCCTTTGACTGTTTTGAGTGCATAAGCAGAACCTCTGCTATTGCCATTGGTGCACGTCGGATTGCCTGGCTTCAGGCATCTGACTTGGAAATTTGGGTATAGGATAAATTAGGAAACATTCCTTGCACAGGAGAAAATCTCTTTGGCAAGAATTGGCAGGAGAAGGCTAATGAGATAGATGCTGACAATATCACCTTGGATAGATTGTCCAAATCTACAGCCGATCCTGCAAGGAAAAAATCCTCTAAGAAACCAGTTTTATCCTTCCTATACCCAACAGGGACACCGTCCAGGTCAGACTGCCCAAAAGGGACAACAGCAACAACCTAGAAAACAAAAGAAGCCAAAAGCTGCAAAACCTCAGCAGGCTCAGCCTCCTCAGGGGCTTTGACGCCTCTCTAGAGAATTTTGCCTTCCTGCCTCTGAACAGTCCAGAACCCTCGACCATCCCAGGCAGGTTATGTCATTTTGCCCACAGATGGTACCAAATAACAGCAGAAAATTGGACTCTATCCATTGTACGAGAGGTGTACAAGCTTCATTTTCACAGCATGCCCCCTCCTACAATTGTAAGACATTTCAATTCTCAGACCTCTCTCAACAATCTCTTAGGTCAAGAGGTCACAATGCTCCTTGCTCAAGGAGCAATAGAGGAAGTACCCATTCCACATCAGGGTACAGGTTACTACTCCCCCTATTTCCTTATTCCAAAGAAAACAGGGGGGACACAGACCCATTTTAGACCTCAGAGAATAGAACAAATATTTGTTCCGCGAGAAATTCAAAATGGTCTCTCTAGGAACTCTGCTGCCATACCTTCAAAGTCAGGATTGACTTTGTTCTCTAGATCTCAAGGATGCGTATACTCATATTCTCATCCATCCAAATCACAGGAGATTCCTCAGATTCCTGTTTCAAGGAAAGCACTACCAATGCAAGGTTCTTCCCTTTGGCCTGGCATCTGCGCCAAGAGTGTTCACAACATGCATGGCTGTGGTAGCAGCATTTCTCCTCACTCTGGCAATTATTGGTCTTCCCTTACTTAGATGACTGGCTCATTCGAGCCCCTACAGTGCCAGAAGCCAGCTCTGCTCTGTTTCGCACAATGCGAATCCTTCAGTATTTGGGACTGGTCATAAACCTCCCAAAATTCAATCTTGCTCCCACTCACTCCCTAGAGTTCATAGGAGCTCATCTGGATACCAGCCAGACAAGGGCTTTCCTTCCATAGCCCCGCTGTCTTCACATAGTACAACTAGCTTCCCAAGCAGTGCTCAAACCTTGTCTCACTGCTCAGGAAATGCTACAATTGCTAAGCCACATGGCATCCACCGTGCAGGTGGTTCCTTATGCTTGCCTCCATATGCGAGCAGCCCAGTGGACTTTATCCACTCAGTGGACACAGGCCTCAGGCTGCCTGTTGGACAAAATACCAAACTCAAATCGTCTTAGTTCGTCCCTCCAATGGTGGCAATCAGCCAGAAACCTTTTGGTGGGGTTTCCTTTCCAGAAGCCCCTATCCCAAGCCACCCTAACAGATGCATCACAGGTGGGATGGGGAGCCCACCTGCACAATCTCTCTACCCAGGGTACCTGGACTCCACAGGAGGCCTGTCTTCATATCAACCTCCTGGAGCTAAGAGCAATCTTCTTAGCTCTTTGAGTATTTCACGTCCAGCTCAGCTACAAGACAGTCCTAGTTCAAACAAGAGGACGGGATGCTCTGGCATCTGAATCCCCAGTCTCTGCATCTCAGGGCCTGGTTGCTGAACGCCTAGAACTTCAGGATCTTAACCTTTCCCAACAGGTAAAGGATATCCTTCATGCTTCTAGGAAACCCTCCACAAGATGCTCTTATGCCCTTAAGTGGAAAAGGTTTACCATATGGTGCTCGCAGAAGGATCTTAACCCTCTTGCGATACCTCTGGAATCGATACTGGAGTATCTCCTTCATTTGTCAAATGCGGGTCTCAAGACAAATTCAGTTAGAGTCCATGTTAGTGCTATTGCAGCTTCTTATAAGCCTCTAAGTGGACAACCTATTTCCTCTCATCCTCTCATAGCGAGATTTATGAGAGGCCTTCTTTTAAAAAGCCTCCCATTAAGCCACCACCGGTGGCATGGGACTTGAATCAGGTGCTCGGGCAGCTCATGAAACCACCCTTTGAACCATTAGCCACTACATCTTTGAAATTCCTTTCTTGGAAAGTCATCTTCCTCATTGCATTCACATCAGCACGTCGCATCAGTGAATTGCAAGCATTAGTGGCTGATCCTCCTTATGCAAGGTTCCACCATGATAAGGTAGTTCTTAGGACTCATCCACACTTTATGCCAAAGGAGGTTTCGCCTTTCCATTTAAACCAAGTGGTTTACCTTCCTGTATTCTTTCCGAGGTTTCATGCCTCCAGTGCAGAAAGGAACCTTCATATCTTGGACTGTAAAAGAGCTTTGGCCTTTTACTTGCAAAGGACACAGCAACATAGAAAATCTTCTCAACTCTTTGTTGCTTTTGATCCTAGTCATTTGGGACTTCCAGTTTCCAAAATAACTCTATCTAACTGGATTGCTCAGTGCATATCCTTTGCCTATGAGAGTAAGAACCTTCCTCTTGAAGCCATGTCACAGCTCCCAATGTGAGAGTCATGGCAGCCTCAATGGCTCAACTTCACTCTGTCTATCGATGACATCTGTCGAGCAGCTACTTGGGCTTCGGTACACATACCTTCACAGCCCACTACTGTTCAGACAAGGACTCCAACCGGGATGTCTTGTTTGGCCAGGCTGCTGTTCAACACCTTTTTCAGACTTAATCAACTCCTACCCACCATCCCTGGTAGGATGCCAAAGATCTATGGGGGGAAGTATGGCCCTTTCACAAGGCCTAATAACCTTCCTGGGGACATCTCCCTGGCATGTGCAGCTAGGGAGTCCCCATATGTGAAGACTACATTCCTGCTTGTTCCTTGAGATAGCATAGTTACCTGTAACAGGTGATCTCCGGGAACAGCAAGAATTTAGTCTTCACAACCCGCCCACCTCCCCTAGGAGTTGTATCTCTCTCTCTCTCTCTCTCTCCCTCTCTTTTTTTGTCTTAGCTATAAACTCAACTGGAGAGGGACGGTTGGAAGGGCAGAAAGTCAGCACACAGGTGCTGTGGGATGCTCCCAAAAGCTTTCCTATTGGACGCAGGGGAGCGTTCCCGCGCAGGCTCCGTTGGTACTGACGATAGCCATATGTGAAGACTAAATTCCTGCTGTTCCCGGAGATCACCTGTTACAGGTGGGTAACTACGCTTTCCAATTTACCAAGATCCTCATAGGTTTTAACAACTTCAAATAGTTTTGTGTCATCTGCAAATTTGATAACATCACTCATTATTCCCTTTTCCAGGTCATGTATGAATATGTCAAAAAGTAGTGGACCCAGCACAGATCCCTGGGGGTACACCACTATTCACCTTTCTCCATTGAGAAAATTGGCCATTTAGCCCTACCCTCTGCTTTCTATCTTTTAGCCAATTCCTGATCCACAATAGTACATTGCCTCCTATCCGATGACTCTTTAGTTTTGCCAAAAGTCTCTGATGAGGGACCTTGTCAAAGGCTTTCTGAAAGTCCAAATACACTATATCAACCGACTCACCTTTGTCTACCTGTTTATTCACACCTTCAAAAAAACATAACAGATTAGTAAGACAAGATCTTCCTTGTCTAAAGCCATGTTGGCTGTCTCCCAATAACCATGACTATCTACATGTTCAGCAGTTTTTTTCTTTATGATGGTTTCTACCATTTTTCCCAGTACTGACATCAGGCTCACCGGTCTGTAGTTTCCTGGATCACCCCTGGAACTCTTTTTAAAAATTGGCGTTACGTTGGCCATCCTCCAATCTTCAGCTATTACAGATGATTTTAATGATAGTTCACAGATTACTAATAGCAGGTCTGCAATCTCATATTTCAGTTCTTTCAACACCCTTGGATGTATACCATCCGGTCCAGGTGATTTGCTACTCTTCAGTTTATCTAATAGTTCTAATACATCTTCCCGATCTATCGATATTTCCTTCAATTCTGCCGCACCTTTAAATTACACTTCGGTCGAGGGTAACATCCCTACATCTTCCTCAGTAAAGACCGAAGCAAAGAATTTGTTTAATCTCTCCGTTATCGCCTTGTCGCCTCTTTGTGCCCGTTTAACCCCTCTATCATCTAATGCATAGGTTTTCAACCCTGTGCTCAGGGAACCCCAGACCAGTTGGGTTTTCAGGATTACCACAATGAATATGCATGAGATAGATTTGCATACCATGTAAGCAGAACATGCAAAACTATCTTATGCATATTCATTATGGGAATCCGGCAAACCCAACTGGCCTGGGGTTTCCCCGAGGACAGGGTGGAAAACCTATGATCTAATAGACCAACTGACTCTCACACAGGTTTTTTGTTACGAATGTACTTGAAAGTCTTTATTGCATGTTTTTGCTTCCTCAGCAAGCTTCTTCTCAAATTCTCCCTTTGTCTGCCTTATGAATGCCTTGCATTTAACTTGCCAGTGCTTTTTCCAGTTTTCATCATTTGGCTCTTTTTTCCATTTCCTGAAAGATGCTTTTTTGGCAACAGCAGCCTCTCTGACCTCACCTTTAAACCATGCTGGCAGTTTTTTGGACTTCCACTTTTCTTCAAGCATGGAATACAGCTGGTCTGGGCTTCCAAGATAGTATTTTTCAACAACAGCCAAGCTTGGTGTGAGTCTTTAACCTACGTAACTGCTCCTTTTAGTTTTTTAACTATTTTCCTCATTTTATCAGTTTCCCTTTTGAAAGTTAAAAGGTAGTACTGTGGATTTCCTTACCATCCCTCCTCCATTAATTAAATCAAACGCGATCATGCTATGATCACTATCGCCAAGTAGCCCCAACACCCTTATCTCTTGCACCAGATCTGGTGTTCCACTAAGGACTAGGTCCAATATGGCTTCTCCTCTGGTCGGTTCATGAACCAGCTGCTCCAAGAAGCAGTCATTTTTTCATCTAAGAACTTTAACTCCCTAGCATGTCCTGCTGTGACACTGACCCAGTTGATACCGGGGTAATTGAAATCACCCAATATTATTACTGTGCTGTAACTTTTGTTAGCTTCCTTGATTTCTTTGAGCATTTCATCATCCATTTGTTCATTCTGGCCAGGCAGTCGATATTACACCCCCCCCCCCCCCCCGCCATCGCCTTCCCCTTTTTACATGGAATTTCAATCCATAGAGATTCTACAGCAAATTTTGTTTCCTGCAAAACTTTAATCCTTTCTGACTCAATGCCCTCTCTAACATAAAGCGCAACCCCTCCACCAATTTGATCAGCTCTATCATTACAATATAGTTTGTACCCAGGTATCACAGTGTCCCACTGGTTGTCCTCCTTCCACCATGTCTCTGAGATTCCAGTCATATCTAACCTCTCATTTAGTGCTATATATTCTAACTCTCCCATCTTATTTTTTAGACTTCTAGCATTTGCATACAAGCATTTTAGAGACTGTATTTTATTCATATTAATCTGGCTATTGGTAGGCATGGGTAATTTGGAATCTTTAGGCTCTGTCTGCTCCATACTCAAGGGCATTTGGGCTACTTTACCCTTTTTTTGAAACCTCTTTGCTTTTGGTAGTATCCGTCAAGGATACATTCTTCCGAACCATGCGCTTTTGGGCGACTGTTGGCTTTCCCCTATTATCTAGTTTAAAAGCTGCTCTATCTCCTTTTTAAAGGTTAATGCTAGCAGCCTGGTTTCATCCCAGTTAAGGTAAAGCCCATCTCTTCGGAAGAGCCCTTCCTTTCCCCAGAATGTTCCCCAGTTCCTAACAAATCCAAAACCCTCACCCTTGCACCATCGCCTCATCCACGCATTGAGACTCCAGAGCTCTGCCTGCCTTTTGGGTCCTGCGAGTGGAATGGGAAGCATTTCGGAGAATGCTACCCTGGAAGTTCTGGATTTCAACTTCCTACCTAAAAGCCTAAATTTAGCTTCCAGAACCTCCCTACCAGATTTTCCTATGTCATTGGTACTGACATGTACCAAGACAGCAGACTCCTCCCCAGCACTATCTAAGACCTTATCTAGGTTGCACGTGAGGTCCGCTACCTTTGCACTAAGCAGGCATGTTACCAGGCGATCCTCACGTCCACCAGCCACCCAGCTATCTACATGCCTAATGATTGAATCACCAACTATAACGGCTGGCCTAACCCTTCCCTCATGGGAACATGGCCCTGGAGAAACTTCCTCGGTGCGAGAGAGTTTTACATCACCTGGAGGATAGGTCCTAGTTACAGGATCACTTCTTGCCACACCAGAGTGATGCTCTCCTGTCATGTGACCTCTCTCTTCCATGGCAACAGGCATGCTGCCAGACTGGAGGTGGGACTTCAGGACTGTATCCCTTTAGGTCTCATCTATGTACCTCTGTCTTTCTTATGTCTTCCAAGTCTGCTACTCTAGCTTCTAGAGAACGAACTCGTTCCCTGAGAACAAAGAGCTCCTTGCACCTAGTGCACACGTAAGACCTCTCACCAACTGGGAGAAAATCATACATGTGACACTCAATGCAAAAGACTGGAAAGCTCCCATCTCGCTGCTGGACTGCTGTCTTCATCTTAGTTTTAAGCTTGTGTTTACATCTTTAAGTTCTTTACTTACTAAGGGTTGCTGTGGATACGTATACTAATAAAAGTGTACGTAATATGTTTAATATACCTTGTTCGCCTGAAGCTTAATTAATCTCAGGTCCTTAATGTATGACTGATTTGGATAAAGAGTTGCACCTGAGAACAGCTCCTTTCCTTTACGATGTGTAAGTACCTATAAAACTACGATTATCCCAGGGGTGGGTGGGAAGGGAAATAAGACATTTTAAAAGAGGGCTGCTACACAGTACCCTGTCCTGTGCTGCTATGGTAAGCTGTGACGAACTTCCTGGGTGATTAACAGTCCTTGCTTGGATAGAAGGAGTCTTTCAAAATGGCCTTTTGACTTGCCACCTGGCTTTAACGCCTATTTAAAAGGTTTCACAGGTCTCTTGCCCCCCTAGGTAGAAGGCCTCTTTGTAAAGGTCTCTAAAAGACTTTATTTATTGCTCAAAGAATAATGACCCTATTTTGCCTTTTATTCTAAGTTATATTCTGATTTGATTTAAATTAAAGCTCTTTGCTGCTGCTAGGCTCTGACTTAGTATTAAATTTAAACTAGAAGTTCTCTGCTGTTCCTAAATTTAACTAGAAAGCTCTCTTCTGTGTGTTAAATTTAAACTTAAACTGCTGCTACTAGGTCCTGACTAATTTAACAAATACAATGGGTTCACAGATTAATCAGCTGTAATCCAAATAATTCCCTTCAGAAAAATTCCCAGAAGTACATACTCACTATTACAGATCTCTCTCCAGAAGTAGCAGTCCCCTTTTGTAGTCCTTCAAGACTACATTAAAGGAAAGTTGTTGTGAACTAAAATTCCAGGAGCATATGTCCTAAACTAGGTCTGGCTACTCCAGTTCCCTTATGCTTATGTGATTTATAGATAAGTGTGTTTTATAAATTGACTAATAATGTTTTTAATAAGAAACAACCCTTCTGTTCTATATATTTTCCCTTAATAATTACTATCCCTTAGTTCAAATACTAAGTCAGCTGCCCATTCAGAGGAAGGTGTGGCAACAAAGTCCTTGAAAATTCAAATACAAATTTATTTAGTTATGTATGGTTTCCTTACCGTGATTGTTTAACGGTGATATATTTTATATTGGGGAGAGGGGATTGTAAAGTTTTAATATTTTATTTGTTGAATTGGTGCATTGTTATATAAGGATTTTGTAATTTTTAAAGACCTGAAGACCTGTCAAGATGCAATTAAGAAGTTCTTTAAATAAGTGTATATAAAAATAAGATAGTATTTAGTTTCTTCAGAGTGAAGTAGTGAATAGTACATATAGCTTCTCCTTTTTCATTATAAATTACTAAATATAGAAGACTTGGGGGTAGGTACAGTACAATGTGTGACAAAAAAGAAGCAAGACTGTCCCATAAATGTTTTATTACAAAATCTACAGAGAAATTACGCATTGTTCCCTTCAAAGTAAGCCCCCCAGAGTTAATGCACTTCTGCATTTGCTTCTGCCACGTACGGAAGCACTCGATAAAGTTCTCCTCCTTGAGGGTCCCTCAGCTCCCTCATCACAGTGGCCTTGATCTCGTCTACAGAAGTGAAATGAGTTCCTTTGAGCCACAGTCTTCAGCCAGGGGAAGAGCCAGAAATCGCATGGTACAAGATTTGGGGAATAAGGAGGGTGGTCCAGAGCTGTGATCTGTTTTGTTGGCCAAGAACTGCCTCACACTGAGTGCAGTGTGTGTGGGTGCATTGTCAAGGTGGAGCAGCCACGACTTGTCTCTCCACAGAACCCGTCTACTGTGCCGAACCCGATCATGGAGGCGATTGAGGACCTGCTGGTAGAAGTGCTGATTGACTCTCGGACCCTCAGGCACAAGCTCATGATGGACCACTCCTTTCTGGTCGAAGAATGCGATCAGCATGACCTTGATCCTTGATTTGGACATGGGCACCTTCTTGGTTCTGGGTGACAGTTGAGTTTTCCACTGCAGGCTTTGTCTCTTGCTTTCAGGGTTGTACTGAAAGACCCAAGTCTCGTCTCTTGTGATGACTCGGCCCATGAACTCTGGATTTTCTCCAGTCTTTCAAGTTGATTCTTTGCCCCATATTTCTGCCACCTCCAGTTGCGTGACAAAGCGATGGAGCAGTGTGCTACAAAACAACCTGAAAAAGAAAAACAGAGTGAGAGAGAGATGAAAAATATAGCAGAATAGTGGCGAGATGTTGCACAACACAATGTCATAAGCGGTTAGCCAATTGGCATTGAGCCATGGGCGTGGCTGCTACAGTGTCGTTTCTTTTTTGTCACACCTCATATAACACTGTTTAAATGTGTGTTTGCCTTCTCTCTCCCCCATTAAACATATTTAAAAAATGCCAGATGGCTGAACGTTTTCTCATGGAAGGAACTGCAAACGCTGCTGTGTTGCTACAAGTATTGGCAGCTTCTGAAAGTCAGTGCTGCCGACAGTCCAGAGCTCCGTTTGGATTCTGTGTATTGCTACAATAAAATCCCTGAAAAACAGAAGCCCTAGTTGTGGTGAACTGTTACTGTACTCCCTGGGGGGAGGGAAGTCTGCATCTAAATTTTTCATCTTAAAGTACAAACTATTTTCTCTTTGCAGGTTAGTCTAATTATTAAAGATTGTTTATATTATATTTTGATAAATATAGTATGCAGAATTATGAATTTTTTTTTTGCACAGAATTTCCTTAGTGGTTGGAAGTGCTGTTCTCCAGGAACAAGCAGGAAGTCAGCGCTTGCTTATGGGTGACGTTGGCACCAATGGAACCTGCGCGGAGCAATTCCTCAGTTTTCAAAGCCTTTGGAATTGCTGCCATGCATGCGTGGTCCTCTTCCCGCCCAGGGGTGCCATCTTGCTCAGTTTCCCTTTTTTCGCGGAGCCCTTCAGATGCATGTCCTCGTCCCTTGGAAAAAGTGTTTTCGTTTTTGGCCTCTGGCTCTGGCCCTCTCTTTTCCGGTAGTACAGGTCCTCTCCCGTCCTCTCCTTTGCCCTTTGTTCTCTCTGTGCAAGGGGATTCCTTTTTTCCAGCCTTTTTAGGATTTTTTTCTCTTTGGGCTATTTTCATGCCCTTTTTTCCCAACCGCTGGCCTCGAGGGTCTTCGACCTTGCAGGGGCCCTTTTTGCCCCAATGGCCATCGGCTTCAAAAAATGTGACAGATGTTCCAAAAATGTCGCTCACAGAAACCCATGACTGCTGTCTATGGTGTCTGGGGCCTGATCATAACCCGGAGCTCTGCTCTCTGTAAGAAAATGTCCGCCAAGGCCCGGCTAAGTTGTAAGCAGAAATCGGATGACATTTTCCGTAAGGCAGCCCTGGGATACCTGGTGGTATCCTCAGCCGAACCACCGCTTACAGGGTCCCTCGCAGTGGTCCTGCACCCAAGGTGGCACTCCGATCAGGGTTCCCCTGAGGTGGAGCGGCGTAAGAAGACAACCCCAAAGTTGCTGTTGGGGGCTCCGGACAAGCATAAATGGTCTTGTGCTCGGTGTCTCAGCCCTTCCTGGCGTTCCCGAGAGTCAGACAAGGAGCGGCCTCGAAAGGTACCTCATACAGACACGGAGGCCTCTGGCGAAGGCGCCTGGTCTCCTGAGGCAACGCCCGCATGGGAGTCCCGGATGCTGGCACTAGAGCACAGTATTTCTGCCGCCTTAGCTGGCCAGCAGGCGCTTCTGCCCAGCATGTCTGGCTCATGCCTCGAGACCGAGGACCCCCCGAGGGGAGGGGGGTACCTAAACCTGCCCTGGAAACTCCAGAGAGCTGTGGGCCTCATGAGGGTCCTCGGCACTGGTCTCGCTCGCCGTCCCATTCCTCGGGGGCGAGGTTCTCCAAGGCCAGTGCCCCCCGGCTCCAAGCAGGCCTCTGCCTCTGGACAGGGCAACCAGCTTGACTCCGAGTCCTTCTCGGACCTCGGGCTGGAAATTGGACGGGGATACCTCCCCGGAGACCCACGCCCACAGGGACCTTCCTTTGGACTCGTCCCTGCCCACCTCCCAGAGGCGTTCGCCTCTTGAGGACACTTCCTTCTTGGTGTTCGTGCGGGACATGGCGTGGGTCTCAGTCTATGTGGGAGGCACTTGCCTTGGTTCCCATTGTGAGCAAAAGGCTCGATGCCATGTATAGGGTCCAGCACGGCCTGGGGTTCCGGAAGATCCAGCTTCCGCACACCTCCATGGTAATGGAATCTGCGATGCGGAAACAAAAGAGCCCGAAGTCACTCTCTTCAGTCCCACCGGGCAGGGAATCGAGAACCCTCGACACCCTTGGGCACAAGGCCTATCAGGGGTCATAGTAACATAGTAAATGACGGCAGATAGACCGGTATGGTCCATCTAGTCTACCCAGTAAGATGGCAAGAGTTAGGTGCACCTGCCGCTCTGTGCAGGCCACCCCTCCCCATGTCTTTGTTTAGGGGTGAACCCACCGCTCCATGTAGGACACTCCTATTTGCTTAGAAATTAGATAGTTCAGTTTATTTAGATTTTATTCTGTTGCTGTAAAGAGATTCACTGTGTCTTTCCCATGCCATTTTGAATTCCGTCATTGTATTTGCCTCCACCACTTCCATTGGGAAGGCATTCCAAGCATCCACCACCCTTTCAGTGAAAAAGTATTTCCTGACATTGCCTTTGAATTTTACCCCCTTGCAGCTTCATGTTATGCCCTCTAGTTTTACAGCTTCCCTATCTTTGGAAGAGGTTTGTTCAATATTTCTCTTTAAGTATTTAAAGGTCTGAATCCTATCTCCCCTATCCCTCCTCTCTTCCAGAGTGTACATATTTAGGTCTTCAAGTCTCTTCTCATAAGGCTTCTGACACAGGCTCCAAATCATTTTGTTCGCCTTCCTCTAAACCGTTTCCAGTCTTTTTACATCCTTTGCAAGATATGGTCTCCAAAACTGAACACAGTATTCCAAGTGAGGCCTCACCAGTGACTTATGCAGTGGCATTAGTACCTCTTCCTTTCTACTGGTAATTCCTCTTTGTATGCAGCCCAACATCCTCCTGGCTTTACCACCGCCTTGTCACACTGTTTTGCCACCTTGAGATCTTCAGAAATAATCACATCAAGGTCCTTCTGATCTGTGCACACCATCCTCTTGCCCCCTATCATGTACATTTCCCTTGGATTTATGCATCCCAAGTGCATGACACTGCACTTCTTCGCATTAAATCTTAATTGCCAAGCATTAGACAAGCATGGACCCAACTGCTGGGTCCATACTTGTGCGCCTCATCCAGGCCTATCAATTGTATATGGACATGTTCCTCTGCGACCTCGCCAAGGAGCTTGGCAGTTTTTCCTCAAGCCTCAGGGGCGAACATCTTCTCAGGTTCCAGACCCTCCTGAGGTCGGTTGCAGGCTGCTCAAAGTAACTCTCCCATGCTGCGTATGACGGGTTTGAGTCCTCAGCCCGGGTGGCAGTGGCCGGCATTGGAGCCCGGTGCCAGGTGTGGCTCCAGTCTTCAGACCTGGAACAGTGGGTCCAGGAGAAGCTCTTGGATGTCCCCTGCCTTGGAAAACAATTGTTCAGCAAGCCCATGGAGAATAAGGCAGCCGAGATCGAGACGGAATTCGTAACTCAAACCCATCTCTCGCGTAAGACCTCTTCTCTCTCACGGAAGAAACAGCACACAAAGAAGCCATTCTTCCAGAGGAAGGGATTCCCCTACCGGGGATACCCACCCACCCCCACACAGACTACCGGTTCGCAGGGCAAAGGGGGGGAGCGCAAGGTCACTGCAAACCAAAAGGGCCCAAGGCCCAACTGCCGGCGCCACCCCAGCCAGCACAGGGGTTTTGATGCTGAATGCATAGCCTCTCGCCCCCTGACGGCACTTCCGCCTGTGGCGGGGGGGTGGGGGGGGGAGGAGAGACACCTGTCCTTTTTCACCCCCCCTAATGGGCATCTATCACATCGGACACCTGGGTGGTCCAGGACAGTTATCGTCTTCATCTGGACAGGCTCCCTTCTCCCCAGCAGAGCCTTCTCGGCTTTCCTCGCACTAGCCTTGCTTGCAACAAGAACTGAACAACCTTCTCAGTCAGCAGGCGGTCGAAAAGGTACCACCACACCTCCGAGGCCGGGGGTTCTACTCCCAATACTTCCTCGTTCTGAAGAGGATGGGGGCCTACGCCACATCCTCGATCTCAGGAGCCTGAACAAGTTTTGGTGCAGGAGAAGTTCAAAACGCTATCGCTTGGTGTCCTGCTGCCCTTCCTCCAGCAGGGCGATTATCTATGCTCCTTGGACCTGAGACGCTTACGCTCACATCCTGGTCCATCCCAGGCACAGACAGTACCTGCGCGTCAGAGTAGAAGGGGAGCACTGCCAATACAGGGTGCTCCCCTTCGGGCTTGCGTCTGCCCTGCAAGTCTTCACCAAATGCATATCCATGACCGCCGCTTACTTTTCAGCGGCACAGCATACCTGTCTTCCCCTTTCTAGACTACTGGCTCGTCATGGGGGCATCGGCCGAGGAAGCTTGCCTTTCGGCATCGTGCACGGTCCTCCTCAAACACCTCTGCTTCCTGATCAATAACTCCAAGTCCCACCTCGAACCGGTGCAGACCCTGGAGTTCATCGGTGCCCTCCTCGACATGGAGCGGGCAACCGCCTTTCTACCCTGAGACTGTGCAGACCGACTACATGCCCTGGTGGCCAAGGTCCAAGCCATGTTGCGCCTCCTGGGGCACATGGACTCAACCGTCCATGTTGTTCCCCATGCCCGCATGCACATGCGGGCTGCTCAGTGGTGCCTCAGAGTGCAATGGACCCAGGCCTCCGTCCGCCTCTGGGACCCTGTCCGGGTTTCCCATGGCCTATGCAGCTCCCTGGATTGGTGGCAGGATCCCCGAAGCCTCCTTCGGGGTATGCCCTTCCAGGCCGCATAGAACGAGCTCGTCTTGATGACGGATGCCTCCCTACTGGGCTGGGGAGCCCACTGCGGTGATCTACGCATCCAGGGACAATGGTCGCCTGAAGAATCCCAGTAGCAGATCAACCTACTCAAGCTTCGGGTGGTCCGATGAGCCCTGAAGACCTTCGAGTAGCATCTGAGTGGAAAGTCTGTACTCGTGCAGACAGACAACAGGGTAGCGATGTTCTACATAAACAAGGAGGGGGAAACGGGTTCCCGCCTCCTCTGCTAGGAGGTGATCCTCCTCTGCTCCTTCGCCGTACACCGGGCCATGACCCTCAGAGCGGTCTATCTCCCGGGCCAGGAGAATGTCCTCGCGGACAGACTCAGCAGGATTCTCCACCCACATGAGTGGCACCTGGATGTGGAGGTGGCTAGCCTCTTGTTTCATTGGTGGGGGACTCCGTCCATGGACCTCTTCGCCAGCTCAGCAAACGCGCAGCTCCCCTGTTTTTGCGGACCGGTTCCTCACCCAAGCAGGGTGGCCCAGGATGCGTTCCTCCTGAACTGGACTCTCTAGATTCATGTATGCTTTCCCTCCCACTCCTCTCATTGCGAGGACCCTCCACAAGATTAAGCGGGAACGAGCTTCAGTGATTCTTGTGGCTCCTTCGTGGCCTTGACAGCCTTTGTTCCTGCTCCTGCTCCAGCTCTCGTCTGAGCTTCCAGTCCCCCTGGGCTGCGCCCCAGGCCTACTAACTCAGGAGGAGGGACGGGTGCTTCACCCAAACCTGGCCTCGTTGTCCCTCATAGCCTGGCGGCTGAACGGATCTCCTTAATCTCGCTGCACCTCCCGGGGGAAGTCGAGGAGGTCCTCCTTGCATTGAGGAAGGACTCGACGAGATGGGCCTATGCCTTTAAGTGGCGACACTTCTTGGTCTGGTTCTCCAAGCTCAAGATTGACCCATTCTTCTGCTCCACCCAGTGGCTTCTCCAGTACCACCTCCACCTCTCCCAGGTGGGGCTGAAATCCAACTCAGTCAGGGTGCTGCTGAGCGCCATCTCGGCTAAACACCTCCCCGTCGAGGGTAAAACCCCTCTTGGGGTAGCCCCTGGTCTCCCGCTTCATGCGGGGCCTCTTACTTTCCAAGCCTCCCATCCGGCCTCCACCGGCGGAGTGGGACCTGAACATCATGCTCATGCAGCTTACGCAGCCGCCCTTCAAACTGATGGTGATGTGCTCGCTTCGCACATCTCCTGGAAGGTATTCTTCCTGGTGGCTCTGACCTCGGCTTGGTGAGTCAGCGAACTCCAAGCCCTCATGACTGAGGCCCCCCTGCACCAGGTTCTTTGGGAACAGGGTGGTCCTCCGTAGCCACCCCATGTTCCTACCAAAGGTTGTCTCAGATTTCCATCTCAATCAGGAGATAGTCTTGCCGACCTTCCTCCCAAGACCTCATGCCGACCAGGCATCGATGGTCCTACATACACTCGACTGCAAGAGGGCTTTTGCCTTCCACCTGCAGCGCAACCAGGGTCATCGCAGGTCCGATCGGCTCTTCGTTGCCTGTGGTCCCAACCGCCTTGGGCAGGCAGTCACCAAATGCACTCTCTCCATCTGGGTGGCGGACTGCATTGCTTTCACCCAGGCAAAGACTTGTGCCCCACTTGGTCAGTGAGTCGCCACACACGTCGTCCGGGCCAAGGCGGTTTTGATGACTTCGCTACGCTCAGTGCCTCTAATGGACATCTGCCGGGCTGCGACCTGGTCTTCAGCAAACACTTTCGCTTCTCACTACTGCCTGGAGAGGGAGTCCCGCCTGGACAGTGCCTTCGGCCAGGCTGTACTCTGTAATCTGTTTGGGGTATAAGCAACTCTTGCCCTCCGACCTGTCTTCTGTGGCTACCAAGAGCTTGCCCCTGAGGACCGGAGGAATCGGGCTCCTTTGGGCATTGGCTTCTACTTACGGCCTCGTGGAGGCGTTTTTGAACTACAGGTTCAATAGCCTGTAGCTGGGGCGTTCCATAAGTGGGGACGGACTGACTTCCTGCTTGTTCCTGGAGAAAGCATAGTTACTCACCTGTAACAGGTGTTCTCCAGGGACAGCAGGAGTCGGTCCTCACTATCCTCCCACCTCCCCTTAAGAGTTGCCAAATTTTCTTTTCTTCCCTTGCCATCTGCTTAGTAGGGCTCTAACTATGGGACCTTACTGAGCAAGATGGCACCCTTGGGCAGGAAGAGAATCACGCATGCGTGGCAGCAATCCCAAAGGCTTTCTTTGAAAGCTGGGGAATTGCTCCTTGTGGACTCTGTCAGTGCCGATGTCACCCATAAGTGAGGACTGATTCCTGCTGTCCCTGGAGAACAACTGTTACAGGTGAGTAACTATGCTTTCCTGGAGCAAGTTTACTCCCTTCTCCCCAAATTACCTATTGAACAGCACGTTTAGATGTTTGTGCATACAGGAGGTTATGTGAACAGTTAACACTTCCTCAGGTGAATCTCTTACCATACTAATTTCTTCAGTTCTGTTGGAGTGTTTGACCTCTGGGTGTATCTGTCACTCAGGGCTGTCCCTAGAGAAGGGTGAATCAGGGTGACGGTCTCCTCCCCTTCTCTTCCTCCTTCATGCTGGCAGAAGGGCAGCATTTTTTACCTGTATCTGCCTCTTCCCCTCTTTGGTTTCATTCCAAAGTCATAACCATACAGGGCTGGCATATTCTGTAAGACTTCAGAGGCCCTACACAGTTCAGGCTTCAGCTTGAAGTCAACTGAAGATGTAATTCAGAAGCATGGTGCTGGAGGAGAAAGGTCTTGGGGAGAGCACCTCTCTACCCCAAGGGCACATCTACCAGTGATTTAATGGAAAGAGAGCTTTGCTAGATGAACTATTTATATCTATTTAATGCATTGGAAAAGTTTCAGAAATCTCCTTTCATACTTTATCTGCTCTGCATTTGCCATTTGTACCTTGAATCATATGATACATAATTGAGCGCTGTTAGCATGAGTTTTCTTCTTCCTTATCCCACAGCATCCGGGAAGGAAAGCTTCAGCATCTATTTGCACGGGAACTTGTCCCTGGGGATATCGTGTCTCTCTCGATCGGTGACAGAGTCCCTGCTGACATAAGGCTTATTGAGGTGATACCCATCTTAAATATTTACATACTGAAAAGAGTAGAGTTCATCTGTAGGCAGAATAAAATCTTCAGGAAAATCAAAAAGGTTCAACACAGAACAAATACCTGTGTATGTATGACTCAAAAACATGGCATTGTGACTGTTCCAAATGTATCACTGCTGCCAGGTGCAAGAGAAGCACTGTGCCAATGGCATTTTACTCCACTAGAACTCACTTTTTCCAAAAAATGTAGCATCAGTAAATCACACAGAGTTACGAACACCTCGCCCCACTTATGGGGGTGAGTGATACTGACAAGCAGTCATACCATTGTCTATCTGCCCAGGCTTGGAATACCCACACTGTCCACACTAAGCGGGGGCAACCATATGGTGTAGCTAGCTGAACCTTTGCAGTCATGCTTGCTGTATATCTGCTGGGAATGTGCTCTGTTTGTGTAATCCAGTCCGCATTTACATATGAGGGAAATCCACGTTCTACTTAAATATTAGCTAGCAATAATTTTTGATACACGAGACTTTTATGGGCAATTTGAGGAAACTGCGTCTTTTGGGGAAACTGCTAGGTACTTATGACCTAGATTGGCCATTGTTGGAAACAGGATACTGGGCTTGATGGACCTTGGTCTGACCCAGTATGGCATATCTTATGTTCTTATGCCTCAAGCAGAAGGAATTTTAGCTTTTAGGTAAATCTCATTTCAAATGAAAAGTTATTTACCATTTATTATAATCTCAAGTATCATCCTGTTAGACTACAGGATATGAACCTGACATTTTCTGTATAGCAAGTTTGGAACACTCCTGAAATTTTTGCTATAACAGTAATGTTTCATCAAGGCTTATGGCAACAACCTATCACATAAAAGTTCAAGATACCTTACTGTTTCTACTCAATTTTGTTATGTTATAGTATAATATAGATTATCTTTATATACTATTACAGTGTACTGAGTTGATTATTGTAAAGTAATATGATGTACTGTAATTTATTACAATGTCTTGTCTCTCTGTCCTCCATGCACCCAATGTAAACCCTTTTGTTGTCCTGTTAACCACTTTGATTGAAGGATAAGGTGGTATACAAAACTGATTAAATAAATAAATAAATAAATAAATGTTTTCCTTAGCACAAAGGCTTCAGGCCAGAATTTGAATTTACAGCATTTCTTGTGAGATTTGCATTTGGAGGCTGAAATTAAGCAACTCTATTTAAATATCCCCATATTACCTAGCACCTTAAAAAATAATTTGAGTATGCATTTACTTTGGTAAATGTATTTATTTAGCAGGACTTATACCGCTTTTCACGGGTCAAAGCGGTTTACATAGAACAATGGTTTAAATACATAGAACAAATCAACTTATGTACAATGAGCAGGTAACGTATACATGAGGATTATTTACATTGGAGGGCTATATACAGGGTGTGTGCAGGAGGGGAGGGGTTACAATGGAGCTTATTTTGTTTTTCTGGTGTTTGAGGTTTGCATGTGTTTGAGGGGGTGGTCGTGCGAAAGGCCAATGTGCTCAATGAACAGGTGGGTCTTTAGATGCTTTTGGAAATTATGGAGGTCTGGTTTGTTTCGGATTGGGTCTGGAAGGGTATTCCAGGTAGATGGAGCATACAGATCAAAGGATCATGTATATTGCTTGCAGCTTAGTTTTTGCTTTTTCGTATGGGATGATGAGCGTTCTTGGTTTGTCTTCTGGATCTGTTTTGTTGTGGAGTCTGGAGTAGAGTCTGAAGGTGTTGAGGTCGGATAGCAGTAGATTGCCTTGTGGGTGAGGAGGAGAGTCTTGTATTTGATCTGGCTTTAGAGGGGCAGGCAGTGTAAGTGCTTCAGGATGGGTATGATGTGGTCATGCTTTGAGGCTCCTTTGAGTAGGCATGTGGCGATGTGTAGAGCAGTACATGGGGGAAGTAAGATGGACCATGGTAGGCTTTGGTAGGTGGAGTTGCAGTAGTCAAGATGAGGTAGGATCAGGGTCTGGATAATGGAGTCAAAGTCTTGGTTTGAGGAGGGGGTATAGCTAGAGGATCTTGGCTTTGAAGTAGATTGTGTTGGCAGTCTTGAGTATCTGTGGGACAAAGGAGAGTCATTGATCTAGGATGATGCCAATGTATTTGATTTGAGTTTGCACTTTTATTTGTATGTTGTTTATGGTAGGGGAGGTAGGATGATTGAATGTAAGATCTTTTGTGATGAATAAGGCTTCTGTTTTTTTTGTAGTTGATTGCCAGATCAGATGGATATTGAAGAGGAATGATGATAGTGTGGATCCTTGGGGTATGCTCTGGGTTTGCGGGTAGTGTGGGGATGCAGTATTTCTAGTTTTTATTTGTTTGTGTCTGTCGGTTAGGTATGAGTGGCACCATTGTAGAACAATGCTTTAGAGGCCGATGGATTGCAGATGGAGTAAAATGATGTGATTGACAGTATTGAATGCAGCAGATATGTTGAGAAAAAGCATGATGTATCCTTGTTTGGTGTTTTGAATTCCTTTTACTATGGTGTTTGTGAGGGAGATCATCAGTGGAGGGGTCAGAATCCGTGGTGTTGGGGGTCGAGGAGAGAGTTTTTGTTGATGAAGTCCTGGAGCTGAAGTTGGATGGCTTTCTCTATGACCCTTGCTATTGCCAGGTAAGATGCTGGATCAGATTTGTTGAGATCAGGTTCTTAAGGGTGGGGCATAGGAGGATAGTTTTAGGTGGTGGGCATATACCCTTGTTGTAGTATTGATTGAGTGATTTTTGCTAATGTGGGGCTGATGTCTAGTTTGATTGCTTTGATTTAGCTTACTGGGCATGGATCGAGGGGGGAGGTAGTTGTGTTGAGGGAAGCAATGATGTACTCAATGTCTTTGCTGATGGAGTCAAAGGTGGGCCATGTGGAGGATGGTGTGTTTTTGGGTGGGAGGGAGGTGGGGAGTAGATTGGAGTGGGGGTGGAATTGCTTATAGTGGTTGGCTAGCAGTTGCGGACTAATGCTGGTATCGGTGGTGCTGGTATCAGTGGTGTTGGTGGAGGGGGGGCATTGTGAGCTGCTTGACAGTTCTCTGGGGCGGTTTGGAGAACTGCTGAGTAATTTGGCGTGGTATGAGGGCTTGGCATGGTCAATTGCAGTGCGATAGTCGTTGAGTTTCATGTAGTCTATTCTATCAGAGTTGAGTGCTGATTTCACTATTTCCCCTAGAGTCTTCGAAGCTGAGTTTTTATTCTGAGATGGGGAGTGTACCATGGTGTCTTTGTTTTTTTTTTTTTTGCGTCTTTATTACAGCGGTGATGGTTGAAGTTGCGGCTTTGCCGATTACGGTGTTCCAGTTGGCTGTGAGGGAATCAGGGTCTGTTTGGATGTCCTGCTGAGGGAGGATGTTATTGGTGAAGTTGTCTTTTTGTCAAGTGCCTTAAACCATCTGTTGGTTTGAGGGCGATTGGTCTGGTTTGGCGTTGTATTGCTGGATATTGAGAAAGTGATGAGCGTGGTACTGGGTGGGATTTTACTGCATTGGAGGGGTTTGGTGATTGAGTGCGTTGCGAGGTTGTTGGTGAAGATAAGATCAAGAGTATTGCTCTTCTGGTGAGTGGGAGTGTGGAAGATCTGGGTGAGGTCTATGACTGTCATACCTTCCAGAAATGAGGCGGTGTGTTTGGGTTGGAGTGAAGGGAGTTTTAAATCACCCAGGATGAAGATATCTTTGGTTGTTTTTTTGTTTTCAAGTGCTATCTCTAGTAGGCCAGATAGGTTGGTGGTCGATATGCAGTTGGTGCCCTGTAGATGAGGCAGGTGATGGATTGCTTGTTGGTTATGGTGAGGGTGTCTGTTGCGTCAGTGCTGCTGGTGGACAGGTATCAAAGGTGGGGGTGAGGCTTGGCCAGGATTAGCACCCCTCCACCTCTGCGGTAAGATCGAAGGCATTGGAAAAGGCTTTAATCATTGGGTAGTATTTGGTTCATTAGGACGACATTGGTGTCTTGTTAGCCATGATTCTGTGATGCAGATGAGGTCTAGGTGGTTGATTGAGAAGGAAGTCTTTGATGATTTGAATTGTTTCTTACTAATTATACATTTGGTGCACATTGGAGGGTTTGGGTGGCTGTGAGTGTTGGTGTTGGTTGGGGGTGGTTGGTTTTGACAACAAGAATGGTCTTGAAGGACATCAGAACCATCAACATTCTGAAATCTAGCCTGGATACTGTAATCAGCCAAGGAATTTTGGACATTTCAAGAAAACCTCTGGACATCAGAAATGTGGAAGAGATGGACAGTGGCCTAGAGTTGAAATGAAAATTTTACTCTTGATGTTCCACTGTTAGATTTTCATACCCGTTAGTTATATCTTTCTAAAAACATCGCAGATCAATATGTTAGTCCACTTGAATATGTAGAAGTAGGGGTCAACATACATTCTGTAAGTGAGCTCTATAATGAGATGCTTCTTGAAACATCCAAGTTCTCCAGCAGAGGAGAAGATGGGAGCCTACAGAATGACAAAGGTTGGACACGAGTCATCAGGGCCTGCAGAATTACCAATCCAACTCCTTCAGCCCACAAGGAAGCGAAGGGTGGTGATGGTTGGTGACTCTCTTCTAAGGGGTACTGAGACATCAATCTGCTGACCAGACTTTGTCTAGAGAGGTATGCTGTCTGCCAGGTGCCAAAATCCAAGATGTTATTGAGAGTTTGCCAAGACTCATCAAGCCCACTGACTATTACCCGATATTGGTCAACCATGTTGGCACAAATGATACTCAAACAAATGTACAATTTTAAAGCATGTACAACTAATTAAATAAAGATGATTTATCACGCCCAATATTCAACAACAGAAACCTGAGGTTCACCAAAAGGCAATGTTTTCATTTTCCGTTGGAACAAGGTCTCAGACAAACTATCAGCACTTTACTCTGGACTAGAGCCTAGTCTTCATATTGTGCTAGTTTTGACATCAACGACCTTCAAATTTTTTCTTATCCATTTTTTTTCTATTAGCTCATTTCCCCAACATAACTTGTTCTTTGGATTTAAAAAACAAGTACTTAACTTAATTTGAAAATGCTGCTAGTCTTGCAATGCATCTCATTTGGTAAATCCCGACGCCACAATATAAGGCGCCCAGAGCGTTTCACTATCACTTGTTTCTTCAGGGGATTACCACCATATGTATATCACTGATGCTGCCCACGTATCTCCAATGCACTTAAAAAATCGTGCTGTCGAACTTTTTCTTCCAGCTGAAAACACCGTGTTACAGCTCATAATGTCAGAGCCATGGCAACTACAATAGCTAACCTTCGTTCATTTCCCATATGGGATATCTGCCAAGTAGCAGCAGGGTCTTCTCTGCATACTTTTGCAATGCACTATTGCCTGGATAAGGACTCCAGAGAGGATGCTCAATTTGGACAGGCAGTTTTGTGTAATCTCTTTCAAATTTAGACAACTTGCCCACTGTCCATACTACTACCCTGTGAGGAGTGTTCTGAACGAGCTGAGTCTTTTGGATTCCGGCTGCAACCTCCGGCTTCCTGGGTATTTTCCCTTGCTCTGTTGTCTGGGGCTAGGGAGTCCCATATGCGAAGACTGACTTCCTGCGTGTTCCTGGAGATAGCATAGTTACTCACCTGTAACAAGTGATCTCTGGGAACAGCAAGACGTCTTCGCAACCCACCCATCTCCCCATTAAGTTGTCCCATTTTTCTCATTCCTGGTATACAGATTTGTTTTATTCTCCACTCTACATCTGACTGAGGAGACTAGGAGGGAAGGCGGAAAAACAACCATGCATGCGTGGAGGAACTCTTCCAAAAGCATTCCTGTTGGATGCTGGAGAGTATTCCTGCGCCAGACTCCATCAGTGTCAACCTCACCCATATGTGAAGACTGATTCCTGTTGTTCCTGGAGATCACCTGTTACAGGTGAGTAACTACGATTTGCTGTTTTACTGAATCTCTCCGCAGCTTTTGATCTGGTTGATTACTCTTTTTTATTTTATTTTCTTGCCTTAACGACTGTGGGCTTCATGGTGCTGTTCTTCACTGGTTCCAGTTGTTCCTGTCTCTCCACTCTTTCTCTGTATTCTGTGGACCATCCTTCTCTCCAACTGTTCCCCTCACTTGTGGGGTCCCCCAGGACTCTGTGTTAGCATCTCTTCTTTTCAGTATTTTCTTGGCACTCCTTGCACTGCTTAGCCAACAATCTGGCATCTCCTCCTACTTCTATGCTGATGACATTATTCTATTTCACCATACCAACTCTGTCTTCCGACCTAGCCCCCATGAACACTTGTTTATCAGATATTACCACATGGTTGTCCACAAACCGACTTCATCGTAAAACCTCAAAATGTGCTGCTATTTGGTTCACTTTTCACACACTGTGCCCTGCACTCACCTCAGATTGCTTGAACCCCCGTTCCTCTTGTCCAGTTCCATTGGTATCTCTGGGTCTTATTTTATTTATTTATTTAGCCATTTTTTTATACCACCTTATCCTTCAATCAAAGTGGTTAACACATATTGTAGGGATACATTTAACAGGAAAGGAGGTCAGACATACAAACATACAGACCATCTACATTTAATTCTCATGGTAGTTTCTCCTAATGGGTTAGTTTTGCGCATACTATGGCAGTCGTGAACCTCACTTCTAAGCCAGGGTATGTGGAATATGATCTTAATCTCTCAAATTTACTGCTAATGCTCGGCGTAATACTTGCATCGTGCCAAAGAAAGCCTCCTGCTGGAGTTCATAAAATGTAACATGTATGGGTAGTTTGTCAAAATGTGCTTGGAAATTCTTCTTTATCGGGCCTGTGGCTCCCAGTACAATGGGAAATATTTCTGTATCTTCTGAATGTGGTTGTCGGTGGGTCGATTGCAGTGGAGACAAGTGCTTGGCAAATTACGTTACTTGGCCATAGGACTCTGTGAACTGGAGGGTTTTGAGAGACTTGAGGAAGTCCTTGGTGTCATTTAGGGCTCTTAGTTCCTCAGGCAGGGCTTTCCATAGAGCAGGAGCTGACAATGAGGGAGTCCTTTTAGACATAGCTTGTTTTGTTTTATGATATTCTGCTGGCATGCTGAGTCTGTTACCATTATTGGACCTCCTAGATCTGCTAGTTACTTCCCTGATTATTAAATCCTGGAGAGCGTCCGCTGAACAGCGGTGGATGACTTTGAATATGTTCAGGATTGACTTGTATGTCGCCCTTGCAATTATTGGGAGTTAGTGTCTTAGTATGGGTGTGATGTGTTCTGACTTTGCAGTGCTTGTGGTGATGTGCACAGCAGTATTCTGGACAAGTTGTAGTGGGTGGATAGTCTGTTTTGGAAGACCTTGATATAGTGAGTTTCCATAGTCCAGAATTGGTGTTACGATTACTTGGTATACTGTGCAGAAGTGGTCTTGGTTGAGGATTGGTTTAAGTCTCCTGATGGTTTGTAGTCCGTGATGGGCTTTAGCCGCAGTTTTGCTAATGTGTGATTGTAAGTTAAGAGCTTTGTCCAGGGTTATGCCCAGGTACCTTACTTCATCCTTTATTGCTATTGTCTTGTCTAGGATACTGATTGCTTGGGGTGGGTTGAATGTGGGATCCCTAGTGACGAACATAGGAGGAGGAGGAGTAGCCTAGTGGTTGGGGCAAGGTACTTCAGGCCGGAAGGTCGGGGGTTCAAATCCCACTAGAGGACAGCAACCTTGGGCCGGAAGGACTGGGGTTTCTAGTCCCATAGATGCTCCTTGTGGTCTTGGGCAAGCCACTTAACCCTCCATTGCCCATGTTCCCTGTAAGTATTAGTGTATGTGTCTCATATCCCCACGTGTTAAATGTATCCCCCAATTGTGTTGTGACCGCTTTGATTGAAGGATAAGGCGGTATACAAAACTGTCTAAATAAATAAATAAATAAATAAATAGTCTCTGTCTTGTCAAAGTTGACCGTCAGGTTATTGTTGGTTGTCTTCGAGGCATTTTGTCATTGAGTTTGTCAGGTAAGAGCAGGTTGACTGGGACATAGACCATAATATCATCAGCATAGAGGTGGTAATGTATTTTGTGTCATTTGATGATGTTGCATATGGGTTGAATATATATGTTAGAGTATGGATGAGAGTGCCCAGCCTTGTGGTCCCTGCGTGACTAGGAATTGTGCTGATTTCTTCTCGCTGCATTTGACTTGTTGCGTTTGGTTGCTCAGGTAAGAGGAGAACCATCTTAGGGTATTTTTGCATATTCTTATCTCCTGTAGGTGCTGTAGTAGAATGGTGTGGGATACCGTATCGAAGGCCGCTGAGATGTCCATGAACATGAGCAGAAATCCATTCTTTGTTGTCCATTCCCTTTAGGAAATTGTCGAAGAGGGAGGTAAGCAGGGTTTCCACATTGTGATGTGGTTTAAAGCCATGCTGGTAGTTGTCTAGCGGAGCACTCAGGTCAATGTAATCTTGCAGTTGTCTTTTGTACCGCCTTTTTGATGATTTTTGAGAGGAACAAGAGGCTAGAAATGGGGTGGTAGGATTTTGGATCTGAGTGGTTTAGCGAGGAGTTTTTGAAGATTGGTTGTATTGTTGCTTGCTTGAGTATGTGCGGCATGTATTCTTGCTGGAGGGATTCTTTTACGATTTTGTGGAGTTGTTGACTCAGTTGGTCTTTAGTGGCTTTGATCCATGCCACGGGACATGGGTCTGCTGGTGAGGTGGTTGTATTCAGGATGTCCACTATGTTTTCTATTTGCTGAACTGAGGGTATGCTAAAGTTGTCCCGGGTTTTTTGGGGCTTTGTCATTTCCGGGTTGAATGTCAAGGTGAGTTGGGCAATTGGATGATTGGAGCTCTTGGTGATCATGTAATTTGCAAATGCTTGTGGGTCTAAATGGTGGGTGTCCTGCTGAGAAGTTTCATTAGTGAGCTTCTGCACAATGTTAAATAGTTCCCTTGGCTTGTTGGCTGATTTCATGATTAAGTTGGTGTGGTGGTGTTGCTTGCGATCGTTAATCAGGTTATTGTATTCCAGCTATTTGGCTTTGTAGTGCAGCAGAGAGAGTCCTGTGATTTGTCCTGCCTCCATTTCCTTTCCAGCTTTCTGAGTACGCATTTTGCATCCCGGATGGTATTTGAGTACCAGGGCATGCTGACTTTCCTGCGTGTGTGCGGTCTCTTTGTTTTTAACTGCTGCAGCCTTAGTTATTATGAGGTTCTATCCTCCTGTGGTTTTGTCAAGGATGTCACTTTCTTGCTGGAGTAGTGGACTTATTTCCTTCAGGAAAGCATCCTTGTTGTATGCTCTGAAACGTCTGTTTTTTCTCTTCCCTTCTGTGTGGTGAGAGGAGCTACCCAGGAGCAATGAGAAGGTAATGGTATGGTGATCAGACCATGGGAATGGAGTGATTGTTGGGGTTGTGACCTGATCCTTTTCTATCAGTTGTTTAGGAATGAAGGCAAAATCCGGAGTAGTTCCGTGCTGGTGTGTCGGTGCGACGAGCTTCTAGGGATAATTTAATGATTCCATGGTTTTAAGAAATGCTTTGGTTTCTTTGGTGGGTGTGGAGGTTAAATTATAGTCTCCTAGGGCAATGAGGGTCTTGTGCCAGCTGCTATGAGCGCATATTGATTCCAGAACTGTGGAAAGATGTTCCGTCATGGCATTAGGGGGCCTATAGGTGAGACAAATGCTGAGGTATTTATTGGATATGTTGATTGTGCTGGACTCGGTAGAGTTGTTTGTAGAGATCAGCTTAAATTTGTAGCCCTTCCAGAATAAGGGTTCTGCCCCCTCTCTTGTGGGCTCTGGGGCAGATGAATCTCAAGAAGTCCGGTGGAGGAGTGACTTGGTTCAGGGTGACCTGGTCTGCATCATTGAGCCAGGTTTCGGTGATTCAAATTGTCCAGGCTCTGGTCCAGAACAAAGTCGTAGATGGTATTTGGTTTGTTTCTGATTGACCTAGCATTTATCAATGCACATTTGATAGTGGATGCAATGATTGGGTGGTTGGTTGAGGTCTGTGGGGAACATGTTGGTGGAGTATGGGAGGTGCTGTGTAGCCTGCGTGGTGTCTGCTTTGGACGCTGGACCCGCTGGGAGGGGGTTAACCAGAGCATTTGTGTGGGATGTATGGGCAGGAGGGGGAACAGTGGCATCTGCATGTTGGGTTTGGATCCATGTGTATGGAGTATTAGTGTGCAGTAGTGTGAGGTAGACCATGAGGTGATGGTAACTGGTGTGCATGTTTGCTGTTCCACTAACCTGAGACCGGTTTGTACCTCTTCCGAGGTGTGAAAGTTTGGCACTTTCTGGCTTCTTTCCCTTCTTGTTCCTCTTGGCCTTCCTGTGTTTGGGCCACTCCTAAGGGCCCTTTGGCTTGGCCCTTAGGCATGGGCCCGCAAGGCGTGGGTGTGCCTACACCAAGCGAGGCTTTAAGAAGTGAAGGAGTCTCCAATTGATGAGGTTAGCAGGGGCTTACCTCCATGCTGCAGAGATCAGTCCAGGAAGTTCACAGCAGGAGAACTGTGCACAGTGCTGGATCGCTGGTGAGGCCGGAGATGTGCTTTGGGGTGTGTGTGTGTATGTGAGCGGAGCAAGCTTAAGTGGTCCTCTTTGGTCCAGTGCTCGTCATTCTTCCTTTTCCATATTCGTGCAGTTCGTCGTTTCCTCACTGTAACCTCTCTCACGATCCCCCTTCTCTCACTGGTTACTTCTAGGCTTGACTACTGTAATGTCACACTCACAGGTCTTCCTCAATATCAGTTTCGTCGCCTTCAATTTCTTCAGAACACCGCTGCACGTATACTCACACACTCTTTCCGGTGCGATCACATCACTTCTCTTATTCACCTTCATTGGCTTCCCCTTAAATACCATGTACAGTACAAAATTCTTATCCTGGTTCACAAAACTATGTACGCTAGCACTCCACAGTATCTTTCCAACCTTCTTCAGTTCCACACTCCCCAACGCTGAGGTCACTTCATGTTAATTGCCTTGTGCTCACCTCAGTCTCCCGTGCACACCTAGAACAAATTCAAAACTCTGCATTCTTTTACCTGGGGCCTGCACTGTGGAACTCTCTGCCTCCCTTCTTGTGCTCCGAATCTTCATTTTCCAAGTTTAAAGCAATGTTAAAAACTCACTTATTCCACCTCGCTTTTGACCTCCCTCTCCCCAACTCTCAACAGGATACCTTTAATCCCTCCCTCCTTGACCTAATGTATCTCTCTACTGTCCCCACCCCCTGTCCTTCTCTCCACTGTCTTTCCACTGTCCTGTCAGAATTTTTGACATTCCTTTTCAGTTTTCCCAGCAGCCACCTGTTTTATTATTGTAAACTGCTCTGATGCCAGGGCTGCCTGAGCGGTATATCAAATAAATAATAAAGATAAAGATAAACCGTTTTGACTCAAGATAAAGCGGTATATAAAACACATTAAATAAAATGTAAAAAAATCATATATCACTAAGCTGATAACCAAATTGTCACATGGCTCACTGTGCATTCAGCATAGAACAGAATGGAGCTATCCAGCTAATTCCCACCACTGGAGGAAACTAAAAACGCTACCTTCAGGTCTGCCTGTAAGGAGGAACGCTGCTGGGTCCAAGTCCGATTCCATGGTGGCAAAGATCCAAGCAGACACATAAGCTGGCAATGTAGGAGCTAACCATAGCAGTCGAGCTGTGTGGGGTGATAAGAGGAAATGCAGAACAGTTGAAGTGCTTTTAAGGGTCGTGTTTTGTCTTGCAGTGTTAGCGAAACCGTCTTAGGTGACATGCAGTGTCTGTGTGAGTGCCAGTAGCAAAGCCTGTTAGGTGTCAAAAGCGAAAGCTCTTGTGACTTTTACTGTCTGACTGCAGCGTTTAGGAGTGCTGTTTCTTTTTCTTCCTGTTCTCTAAGATCTGTCTTGTAAATATTTTAAAGATTATTATTTTTATTACCTTGCCTAAGTTTTTACTAGAGCACTTCCTGTAAAATTTGACTGCTTCAATTTCCCTGCCATCTGTACTTGCCCAGCCCCTCCCCCCTTCTGGGGCTTTGTTCAGAAGCTTACCTCTTGGAGCACATGAGCAGCTGACCTTCCATTTGGAGGTTTCCTGCTTGGTGAAAGGCTGAGAACACCCTCATTGCAAGCCTCTGCTAACTTTTATGTTTTGTTCAGGCATTTTCCTGTGCCTTTTTAGAATATAGTTTTTTTTTAAATTTCTTCATCTATATATTGTCAGTGTGTCTTATTTGTCTGTCCTTTACCCATCTTCTGCTCTTTGCAGTGCTGTCTCTCCCTTCTCTACACTTAACTTTATTACCCTCCCACCCATGGCTTAACATTCTTTCATAGACTTCCTCTACTCATTGACACAATTACTCAGAGGTGCACCTGAACCCACTAAGACTTCTCTCCTGCCTCTTCACCTGTATCTCTTCTGATTTGTATGTTCTCCTCCTTTTCCTCTTCTGTGGCTTCACAACACTTTGTGTTCTTGATATTAACTCTCCCTAATCCTCCCCTCATTTCAAAATTCCATGCCCTTACTCCTTATTATCCACTCCTTGCAGTCCCTACCTCCCCTGCTATTTTGTCTTCTAACTTATCTGCCCTCGTGCTTCACCATTTTCTTCCTCTCTTTCAGCTATCTCCACTCTCAGTGAGAGAACGATACACTTTCTTCCATCATTCCTGCTCTTCTCTCCCACTTATTCTCCTGCTCCTCCTCCTTTTCTCAACCCTGGTCCCTTTAGACCAGTGGTTCTCAACCTTTTTTGTACCGTGACCCCTTTTACCATTGGTCAACTTGTGGTGACCCCCAATGATAAAATCAAATGCGTCTCGCTTCCTTATGTTTATGTTTTATTTCATTTGATAAAAACCGCCTTTCAGTGGTAGGCAAAGCGGTGTACAATAAAACCAAATTTAAAAGAAGGCCAAATCCAACGAAATGGAAAGGAAATACAAATTCTTGATAGAAAAGCAATAAAACAGGAGACACAAGACCAAAACATAAAGGAGAACAAACACGAGGAAAGCAGAGGACAGGGCAATCCGTTAGCGGATTGTTGCTGTAATCATTTGTTGAATTATTAATATATTATAGGCCTTTGCAATATGTTTTTATTTATAAAATTTACTTATTTAAACCACAATAATTAATCATAACAAGTAACAATATTTGATTTCAAAATTATGATGATTTTGTAGTCAAATCACTAATATGAAATAAAATCTGAGGCTTCTGCTTTCCTGTCTTCTCTTAGCTCTCTTTCTGTGGTCTATGGTCCATCTGCCATTTCTTATCTCTTCTTTCATTTTCTTCACTTCTTTCCATCAGCCTATTTCCAGTCCCAGTAACCCTCCCCAGTATCAGCCCCTTTCCAGTCCTCACTCTCAGTACCTTTCAATTGTCAACTTGCATTCCCATGACTGCCACTGGTGTCCATTTTCTTCCAGTCCCCCTCCTTCCCCACTGACCAGTCCCTTCTAGTACAAATACCATGGCAACCCCTCTCAGATCCACTCCCTTCCAGTTCCATTCTCCCATCCCCTCGTATCAGCCCATTTGTAGCCTTAGCCCCCCGTTTTCTTCCAGGGCCAGCAGCTCTATTCTCCCCTCCCCACAATCAGCCCATTCCCAGTCAAAGCCCCCCAATCAGCTCGCTTCCAGTGCTAGTCCCCCCTCAACCCCATTACCAGTTCTAGCCTCCCCTAATCAGCCCAATACCAGTCCTACTCCCCCATCAGCTCATTACCAGTCCTAGCCTCCCCTAATCAGTTCATTTCCAGTGCTAGTCCCTCCTCAACCCCATTACCAGTCCTAGCCTCCCCTAATCAGCTCATTTCCAGTGCTAGTCCCTCCTCAACCCCATTACCAGTCCTAGTCTCCTTTAATCAGCCCATTTCCAGTCCTAATCTCCCCGATCAGCTCATTTCCAATGCTAGCCCCCCATCAGTCCATTACCAGTCCAACCCCCCTCTTGATCAGTCCATTCCCAGTCCTAGCCTTCCCTAATCAACCCATTACCAGTCCTAGCCCCCCATCTGCCCATTATAATTCTAACCCGCACTGTCTCTCTCCTCTGTCCAGCATTTATTCCCGTCTGTCCAGTATGTCCCCCTGTCTCTTCCCTTTGTCCATGTCAGCCCCCCTCCATCCATCCATCCATGTCAGCCCCCCTGTCCATGCCAGCCCCCTTCCCTCCCTCCATCCATCCATGTCAGCCCTCCTCCCTCCCTCCATGTCAGCCCTCCCCTCCCTCCATCCATCCATCCATCCATATCAGCCCCCCCCGTCCATGTCAGCCCTCTCTCCATCCATCCATCCATATCAGCCCCCCCTCCGTCCATGTCAGGCCCCCTCCCTCCCTCCATCCATCCATCCATATCAGCCCCCCTCCCCCCTGTGAGCCCCGTTGCAGGTTCCCTGCTCCCCTCTCCCCATGTCTGTCTCCTTCTAGCGCAGAAGTTGCTGCCACTGCCGAGTCTGCTTCTCGGCAGTGGCAAACTCACCCCCTCCCTTCTAATGCAGCCGCGGCTCCCTGCCTCTTAGGGAACTGCCGCTGTGCCTGCCTTTCTGTCTCTCGATGGGCTCCGTGCAGCATTGTCCCGCCTCCAAAGGAAGTTGTTTACCATTTCCTTTGGAGGCGGGACAATGCTGCACGGAGCCTGTCGAGAGACAGAAAGGCTCTGCAACGGTCTTACAGGCACAGCCGCGGTTCCTTAAGGGGCAGGGAGCCGCGGCTGCATTAGAAAGAAGGGGGTGAGTTTGCCACTGCCGAGAAGCAGACTCTGCAGCGGCAGCAACTTGTGCGCTTTCTTTTTTTTTGGCGGAGTGAGGCGACCCCCACTAAATCCTGTGGTGACCCCCATAGGGGTCGCGACCCACAGGTTGAGAACCGCTGCTTTAGACTTTTTTTCACACTCCCAAGGCAGATCAATGTATAACCTCTCAAACCTTGTTCGTATCCCTCTCCTTTCTCCCTCTTCTCTCCCTTTTTCATGCACCTTGTGGAATGCATGTTCTCGGGAGTAATGCAGGCAACACTCCAAGGTATCGTCTGACAGCGCCTGGTGCCCGACTCTCCACTAACTCAGGAAAGAAACTTTAAATCCTTTCTGAGCATGTGCGCTGACTCCGTCCAACGCAGCCCACACTCCTGCCCCATCAGTCTGCTTGAACCATGATCCCGTCAGCCTCAACTCTCCCCTCCTCCACAGTCATCTGGGCATTCTCCTCCCATTATTTTAAAAATGAACTCACGCACTACTTTTCAAAGGGGTCTTTCTCTTTAAGCTTAAGCAGTCTTGGTCACAGCAATGCAATCTCTGCGTCCTCCAAGATTTTCTCCTCAGTGGCTTCTTGTCATGGCAGTGCTCAAGCCTCTCTACTCCACCATCTTGTCAAGTCCAGAAAAGGCTTAATTGGGAACATTGGGAACAGCCATGCGACTGGAGGCAGACTCCCTCCCAGCACTGGTAAATCCTCCTCCTCCTCCTCCTCAGAGCACACAACTTCAGAGCAGTGCTTCTACATCTCCTCCTCCTCCTCCTCCTTCCGACAGTTCTTTACACCTCCAGGGAAAGGACCCCAGAGCATGGCTTATCCAAAGGGAGGTAAGGCTAAGGCTAATTATAAGCACAAGTCTTCCAGAGAGCCTACAAATCCCCAGGCTTCTCAGAGGGGAAGGGACACTTGCCTCCTTTGCCAGCCACTTCCCAAGTAACCAGACGCAAGGCAGTGGGACCCCCAGCAGTCATCAGGGCCCCACCAAGTAAATGGTCTACGTTCAGGACACTGCCATACCGGCTCTGTCCCCAGAGTGCCTGGCTATAATATCGCAAAGCCGTAATTCTTGTCTGATATTACTCTTAAAGAGATTTGTGCAGGACAGCGCTGACCTTTTTTAAAATTTGTCAGCGGGAACAGAGCCAGTGAATTCTGACCCACAACCTATCCCTGCTCCTTTGCACGATATCAGGGATTCTCCTCCTCTAGTTGACTGGCGAGTTCCCCTTCCATTAGAAGATTTTATTTATTTATCTTTATTTTTTATACTGTTTTTCTACTTGTCAAAATGGTTTATATAATGCAGTGCTGTATAAGGAACATTCAGTGGAATAATGGTTACGTATAACATCACAGGATACAAGAACTTGGACAGTAAACAAGTTTAATTCAAACATTGCTGTGTGGATCAAACTATGTATATCTTAGGTGGGGAGGGATGTCTGAGTTATGTGGTTGAGTTTCAGTACCGTGTGGGTGAGGAGTATAGTGATGGTATTGGTAGGAGGGGGGCCTGAAGCTGTGGTGGGTTGTGCAGCATGTAATAAGTTCTGGGGCTGAGGTGGGTGGGCAGGCTATTTGGGAAGGGTCCACTCTGTAAGGGGTCTACGCCAAAGTGCTCTCTTGGAAGAGGTAGGTTTTTAATTTCTTTCTAAATTCATTTGTTTCAATGTTCCCTAAGGTGGGGGGTAGTGAGTTCCAGATGGCAGGTACATAAAGAGAAAAGGCTCTTTTGCATGTGCTTTGTATTTTCTTGCTGAATTGATGTGGCACTTCGAGGAGATTTAGTGTATTTTGCCTTCTTGGCCTGTTACTTCTGGGTTTGTTTAGCAGCATCTGCAGGTGTTTCGAGGACTGGTTGTTTAGTGCCTTGCATATGTTCATTATGGTTTTGTATTTGATTCTGGAGGTGATGGAGAGCCAGTGGAGTTGCTTCCGTATAGGATGCTTTTTGGATGAGTCATGCTGCTGTGTTTTGTGCTAATTGTAGGGGATAAAGTAGATGCTTTACACCTTGGTGAATTTGAAGTAGTCGAGCAGGGGGGTGATGAGGGCTTGACAGACAGAGGAAGTCTTTCGGAAGAGGAGGAGGCGTAGACTTTTTAAGGTTCTGAGCTACTTGTTGTAGACTGATTTGGTGGTGCTTTTGATTTGGGATTGGAGGGTTAGGTTCTGATCCAGAGTAGCTCTCAGGTATCGTATTTTTTTATTTAACTTGGATGTTTACATTATCTAATATGATGGACGGGGGGGGGGGGGGCTTGAAGTCTGTGTCTCTCATGATGTGTAAGATTTCTG
Organism: Ichthyophis bannanicus; assembly: GCA_033557465.1. Taxonomy (NCBI): domain Eukaryota; kingdom Metazoa; phylum Chordata; class Amphibia; order Gymnophiona; family Ichthyophiidae; genus Ichthyophis; species Ichthyophis bannanicus. The sequence goes on along the minus strand of CM066034.1, from coordinate 86,401,643 downwards.
TTTTAGTGTAGTTGATAGGCTATGTCTGCAGAGCCAGTCGATTATCTCTGAGAGGCAATTGGAGATATTTGAATAGTCTGGTGTGGTTGTAGAGAATGAGGTGTAGTTGGTGATGTCATCGGCATAGGATAGGTAGCTGGTTTTGAATTTTTGGATCAGTGTGCAGAGGTTGGATATAGATGTTGAAGAGTTGGGAGGAGAGGGAAGAGCCTTGGGGGATTCCCTATAGTAGAGAGAATGGGGAGGATGTGTGGATTATGACCTTTACTTGATGGGCGCGGTCTGATAAGTAGGAGTGAAACCATTTGAGTGGGGTGCCTTGCAAACCGATGTTGAGTAGGATTTGATGGAAAACAGTGTCAAAGGCTGCAGATATGTCCAGGAATAGCAGGATGAATCCAAGTGTGAGCTTGTTTAGTAGGGATGTGAGAAGAGTTTCAACGCTCTTTGAAGGAGGGAATCCATATTGATGTTCGTCCAGTAATGCATAATTCTTTATGTGGTTCTGTAGTTTGGTTTGTACCGCCTTTTCGATGATTTTTGCTATAAGAGGAATGCTGGCAGTGGGCCTGTATGAGGCCGGTGAATTTTTATTTATTTTATTTGTGATCTTGTATACTTCAATCTCCAGGAACAAACAGGAATGTAGTCTTCACATATGGGTATCGTCGGCACCGACGGAGCCTGCGCGGGAACGCACCCCATCGTCCAATAGGAACGCTTTTGGGAGCATCCCTCAGCACATGTGCGCTGCTTTCCCGCCTTTCCAAATGCCCCTCTTCAGTTCTTCGTTTTCCACGGAGCCGACAGGACACATACCCTGTCACCGCAGAAAATTTCTTCTTTAAACTTGTTATCTCCAGGAACAAGCAGGAATGAGTCTTCACATATGGGTACGTCGGTACCGACGGAGCCTGCACGGGAACGCTCCCCAGCATCCAATCAGAAAGCTTTTGGGAGCATCCCAAAGCGCCTGCGTGCTGCCTTCCCACCTTTCCAACTGTCTCTCCTCAGTTGTTCTTTTTCCGCAGAGCCAGCAGGTCGTGTTCCTGTCACCGCAGAAGAATTTCCTTATTTTTTCTTTTTCTTTTCCATCGCGTCTGCCTTCCTCGACGCTATACCGGTACCGCCGGTTCTTATTCTTTTCTTTTAAAAAAAAAAAAGACCTTTTTTCCATTTATTTTATTTCAGGTGTACTTCAGTTTTGGGCCTTAGGCCCAAAACCCTTTTCCTTAAATATGGAAAAGCCTGCCTCAGGATTTAAGAAGTGCACAAAATGTGGCGGTACTATCTCCGTCACCGACACCCATGACTGGTGTCTAAAGTGTTTAGGCCCTGACCATTCCATTAAAGATCGTGTGTCCTGTTCCATGATGTCTAAGAGAGGTCGACAGAACTGAGCTGCCAAGCTCAGTACCCTGTTTCCCTCTGATGCAGCTTCGGTGGCATCGACGTCTTCCAGGGCTGCTTCTTCCTCACATGGATCTCAGGTAACTAAACATAAATCCAGCCGGTCCTCGAAGGGCAAATCTCCTTCTAAGCATCGAGATGCCCCTGGCCTTGCCCTCGAGGATTCTGCACCGGCAAAATTACCCCGGCTGGAGGCTTCGGTCTCTAAAGCATCGTCATCTGGGTTCCAGGATGATCTAGATGGCGTGGCCTCAACAGATCTCCTGGTGCCATGCTCTGGGGTACCGGTGGCTTCCACCAGTACCGACTTCCAGGCATTGGTGGCGTCGATGGATCAGAGGATTCTGTCCATCGAACGCAGTCTGGCGGCTTTCCTTGTGGCATCGACGCCCATGGTACCGCAACAGACTACTCTGCCGGTACCGGCTCCGGTATCGCCATCGGCACAGATTCCGGTACCGGTGGCATCGACATCGGCATCGGTGTCCGCTATGCCGGTACTCTGCTGCAGCCCTCCGGTACCGATACCCCGGTACCGGTGCTCCCGATACCGATCCCAGTCGGTACAGGTATCGGGCTTTGCAAGAGCATCCTGACAGACGATACTTCGATTCCTCTGAGGACTCTGAGGAGTCTGTCGATGCAGCGATGCTTCTTCCACAGGAGGAGTCCTCTCCTAAACGAAGGATGTCACCTCCAGAGGACTTGTCTTTTCAAGACTTTATCAGAGAGGTGGCTCGGGGCCTCTCTATTACAGTAGCCCCAGAGTCAGAGCCTAGAGCTAAGGAGTTCGATATTCTACAATATCCAAAAACTCCTAAAGAGGCAGCTACCTTGCCTATTCATGAGATTCTGTATGATCTCATGTTAAGGATGTGGGAAGCACCTCTAACCACCTCTCCTCATTCTCGCAGGTTGGACACCATGTATCGTGTCCCTCCTTGTCCTGGTTTCCATAAAACTCAGCTTCCTCACCACTCTATTGTGGTTGAGTTTGCAATGAGAAAGATTAGAAGTGCCAAGAGACATGCCTCTAATCCTCCAGGACGTGAATGTAGAACCCTGGATGCTTTTGGTAGAAGAGTCTTCCAAGCTTCCATGCTTGCTGCGAGAATTAATTCTTATAGTCTGTACATGGGAATGTTCTTAAAAGAAGTCACTGACCATTTGCAGACTTTAAGTCCTTTTATGTCTGACAATAAAAGGCAAGAATTTCTCACTGGGCTCAAACATGCCCAGGATATCTCCAAATTCTCCAACCGTGCAGCTTTCGACTCCTTTGAATGCGTAAGCAGAGCCTCAGCTATAGCTATAGGTGCACGTAGGATTGCTTGGCATCAAGCATCTGATTTGGAGACCTGGGTCCAAGATGAATTGGGAAATATCCCTTGTACAGGTGAGAATCTGTTTGGTAAAGATTGGCAAGCAAAAGCCAATCAAATGGATGCCGAAAATTCTGCTTTGGATAGACTATCCAAATCTATTGCTGCTCCTGCTAAGAAAAGGTTGTTCAAGAAAACACCTTTTTCTAAAAAGGGAAGATCCTATCCTGCTTATACTCAGAGAGCATCTTCTGCAGCTCAGTTCCCTTCCAAACGCCAGCAATCCTCCAAACAGACCAAGGCAAAGGCTGTGAGACCTGCTTCAGCCCAGCAATCTCAGCCCCCTCAGGGCCTTTGACTCTCTGCTAGAGAACTTAGCCTTCCTGGCTCTAGAAGGACCAGAGCCCTCCACCATTCCAGGAAGGTTATGTCACTTCGCTCCCAGATGGGAGCAAATCACAGCAGAGCATTGGACACTCTCCATCATAAGAGAGGGGTACAAACTTCATTTTTCAAGCTTGCCCCCTCTCACAAGAGTGCACCAGTTCAATTCTCCAACCTCCCTCCTCAGCCTGTTGGAGCAGGAGGTTGCCACTCTTTTCGCCCAAGGGGCAATAGAGGAAGTGCCTCTTCAACAACAGGGCTCAGGGTTCTACTCCTCCTATTTTCTTATCCCAAAGAAAACAGGGGGCTTCAGACCCATTTTAGATCTCAGAGTTGAACAGATTCCTAGACAAAGAGAAATTCAAAATGGTTTCTCTAGGAACTCTGCTGCCATACCTTCAGAGTCAGGATTGGCTTTGTTCTCTAGATCTCAAGGATGCGTACACCCATGTTCTCATCCACCCAACTCACAGAAGGTTCCTTCGGTTCCTTTTCCAGGAGAAGCACTATCAATACAGAGTTCTCCCCTTTGGCCTGGCATCTGCACCAAGGGTGTTCACGAAATGCATGGCAGTGGTTGCTGCCTTTTTGCGCACCCTGGGAATATTTGTCTTCCCTTATCTGGATGACTGGCTCATTCGAGCTCCCACTCAATCAGAGGCCAAGACTGCTCTAACCTGCACAATGCGTATCCTTCAATATTTAGGGCTGGTAATAAACATCCCAAAATCCAATTTGATCCCTACTCAGTCCCTGGAGTTTATAGAGGCGTTGCTGGATACCACAAGGGCAAGGGCCTATCTTCCCCAGGCCCGTTGCCTTCGCTTAATGCAGTTAGCTTCTCAAGCAGAGTCAAAACCCCTACTAACTGCTCGAGAAATGTTAGTTGCTAGGCCACATGGCATCCACCGTCCATGTGGTACCATACGCTCGCCTTCACATGAGAGCAGCTCAATGGACTTTATCCAGCCAATGGACCCAGGCATTAGGCTGCCTGTCAGACAAAATAGCAAACACAAGCCGCCTCATTTTGTCCCTCCAGTGGTGGAAGTCCCCTCAAAACCTGTTGCTGGGGTTTCCCTTTCAACAGCCTCTACCCCAGGCAACTCTTGCAACAGATGCTTCTCCACTGGCCTGGGGAGCTCATGTTCAGGACCTCTCCACCCAGGGCATCTGGTCCCCACAGGAGACTTCTCTACATATCAATCTCTTAGAACTCAGAGCAATCTTCCTTGCTCTGCGAGTTTTCCACACCCTGCTCAGCCACAAGACAGTCCTTAGCCACACGGACAATCAGGTAGTGTCAGACGGCTGCCTGGGTGAGAATCTTCACAGTCTTGGCAAGTGCATATATCTATATGATTTGCAAGGGATTGTGGGCAATGCAGTTCATTCACACCAGACACAGCTGCTCACAATAATTAGTTGTGCTTTTGGGTAAAGCCAATAAGATATTTATTTATGGGGTTATTTCTCCCAACACAGATATGCTTGGTAGCACATAAATCAGGTTACTTGCTTTCAGTGTTAAACTTGAAAAAACAAAATCAGGAAAACAACATTTTAACTTATCAGGCAATCAAAGCAAAAGAAATAAGACCTGGTTGATAACAAACTGGTCTTTTCTGTAGGCTTAGCTAATATTTTCTTAGCATGTATCAAACAACAAACCAAAAGCCACAAAGAAGGAAAAAAACTGTTATTTTCAGGTAAACTTCTTATATCTTCTCACATAGATTCAGAAGTGATTCTCTTAGAGCTCACAAGCAATTAGGTAAGGCTCAATTGCTAGCAGTTATCCAGCTGAAACCCCTTAGCTGGCTTGCTTTATACTGCGTGGCTAAAAAAATCCAACTCATGAGCTTTTCTGAGTAGATTAAAGAACAAGTTTGTATTTCTTTGTGATGGTTGCTGTACTTTATAACAGAAAATCACCAAAGGAGTTTAGACAGAGAGCAGTCCATGTAAACAGATTCTTCATCTGCTATCACCCCCTCTTCTTCAACAAGCATGGGTTCAATATCATGGATTGGCACAGATGAATGTCCCAATGGAGCACTTTCAGGAGAATACTTGTTTCCCTGCTGTCTTTCAAGGTTATAGCTAGGGCATAGATCAGTGTTCATACCTGAGCTTCCATTGCTGTTAGAGTTCCTCTCTATATAGCCTGGCCAGTATGTAGTCCAGTTCTTATGTCCAGCCTTCCAATCCAGATCCCTGGACACTGGATCTCTCTTCACATACCTTCTGGCACGGGTCTTAGGGTCCCTTCCACGTGCAGCCGTCTCCCTCCCAGGTACCGTCTGGAGATTCCTAGCTCTGCAGCACCATTCCTCTGGCTTTCCCCAGTCCAATGGTGTATGCTGGCCCTTGGAATGCCTCCCAGTATACGTACTGCTCTGGACTCTTCTAGACCTCTCAAAGGCTTTTCTCCTCTTTCTTCCAAAAGGTTTCTTTCCCTCTCTGTCCGTCCGGTTGGGCTTCTGCTTCTGATGATCCTCCTGATGATGAAGATGATCAAGCTCAAGCTGATTCTCTGTAGAATAAACTCTACCTTTATTCTGCTTGGATGAGTGCTCCTCCCTAACACAGCGCAGCTGTGCTGAATCAGGCCCTGCCCTTTGAGATGAGTGCTTAGGGATTACCTCATAGCCCTCCTGATTGAACACACGTTTCCCCACTTCAGCTCCTCTAATGGCTGTTGGAAAACTGGTGCATTCTGGGACTGGTAGTCTTTTATGGGAAAATTCTGTTTTCTTATTTCTACCAGAACTGACAGGTTGCTTGTTCAGAGTCACTTCACCTTTCCTATAGCTCCTTCCTGAGCTATGATAAGCTTCCTTATCACAGTAGCCATGTTCTATATAAACAAGCAGGGAGGAACTGGCTCTCTGTTGCTTTGCAGCGAAGCTCTGCGACTGTGGGCCCTCGCCAGAGAGCATCACATTCATCTTCTGGCAGTCTATCTTCCAGGGGTTCAAAACTCTTGGGCAGACAGACTCAGTCGAGTTCTGCTTCCACACGAATGGTCGCTACATATGGACTGGGTAACCAAGATTTTTCAATTTTGGGGAACCCCGGACATAGACCTCTTTGCAAGTCAGTGGAATGCCCAACTTCTCCGATTCTGTTCCAGAACTCCGGCTCAGGGGGCTCAGACAAGGGATGCTTTCCTCCTTTACTGGGGTCAAGACTTCCTGTATGCCTTTCCACCCATTCCCCTAATTCCCAAAACTCTGTTCAAGCTTCAGAGAGACAGAGGACACATGATTCTCATAGCTCTACATTGGCCACGGCAAGTGTGTTACCCTCTGCTTCTACATCTCTCTCAAGCTCCCTCCCTAGAGTTAGGGTCTGCTCCAGACCTCCTCTCTCAGGAGGACGGAAAGTTGTGGCATCCCATTCCCCAGTCTCTCCATCTCAGGGCTTGGTTGCTGAAGGCCTAGATCTCCAGGATCTTCCTCTTTCTCAACAGGTGAAAGATGTTCTTTATGCTTCCAGAAAACCTTCCACTAGACGTTCTTACGCCTTCAAGCGGAAAAGGTTTACCATCTGGTGTTCTGGAAAGGGTCTTAACCCCCGTGCCATACCTCTGGAATCGTTGCTGGAGTTTCTCCTGCATCTGTCTAATGCAGGCCTTAAGACAAATTCAGTAAGAGTCCATTTGAGTGCTATTGCAGCTTCCCTCAAGCCTCTAAATGGACAACTTTTTTCCTCTCATCCCCTTGTAGCAAGGTTCATGAGAGGCCTCCTTTTGACAAAGCCTCCCATTAGACCACCACCGGTGGCATGGGACTTAAATTTGGTTCTTAATCAGCTTATGCAGCCACCTTTTGAACCTTTAGCTACTACCTCCTTGAAATACCTTTCTTGGAAGGTTACTTTTCTCATCGCAATCACATCAGCACGCTGCATCAGTGAATTGCAAGCACTAGTAGCTAATCCACCTTACACAAGGTTCCAACATGACAAGGTGGTCCTTAGGACTAATCCACACTTTATGCCTAAGGTCTTGCCTTTTCACCTCAACCAAGAGATCTACCTACCTGTTTTTTTTCCAGGACCTCATGCCTCAAGTGCAGAGAGGAATCTTCATACCATGGACTGTAAAAGAGCTCTAGCTTTTTATTTACAGAGGACACAGCAACATAGAAAGTCCTCTCAACTCTTTGTTGCTTTTGATCCTTCTCATTTGGGACAGCCAGTCTCTAAGAGAACTCTTTCCAACTGGATTGCCCAATGTATTTCTTTCGCCTATCAGAGCAAGAACATTTCTCTGGAGGGCCATGTCACAGCTCACAATGTGAGAGCCATGGCAGCCTCAATGGCTCATCTGAACTCTGTGTCTATCGACGACATCTGTCGAGCAGCCACTTGGGCCTCGGTTCATACCTTCACAGCCCATTATTGTTTGGACAAGGACTCCCGCAGGGATGCCTTGTTTTGGTCAGGCTGTTCTCAAACACCTGTTCCATACTTAATCAACTCCTACCCACCATCCCTCATGGGATGCCAGAGATCCAGGTGAAGAAGTTCAGCCCTGTCCCAGGGACACACAACTTATGGGCTCTCTCCCTGGCATCAAAAACTAGGGAGTCCCCATATGTGAAGACTCATTCCTGCTTGTTCCTGGAGATAGCACAGTTACTTGCCTGTAACAGGTGATCTCTGGGAACAGCAGGAATAAGTCTTCACAACCCACCCACCTCCCCTAGGAGTTGTCTCTCTCTCTATCTTTCTTCCTTTCCCTCTCTCTCCCTCTTTGTCTCAGCTATAAAACTCAACTGAGGAGAGACAGTTGGGAAGGCAGCACGCAAGCGCTGTGGGATGCTCCCAAAAGCTTTCTGATTGGACGCTGGGGAGCGTTCCCGCGCAGGCTCCGTCAGTACCGACGTACCCATATGTGAAGACTTATTCCTGCTGTTCCCAGAGATCACCTGTTACAGGTAAGTAACTGTGCTTTCTTGTGGTCGCGCCTGCCTTCACACGACACCTACCGATACTGCCGGTTCTTTCTTTCCTCTTTTTGAAAAAAAAAAAAAAAATTCTGTTAAATGTACACCGCACTGATATGAGTAGCGCAGTATAGAAGAGATGTTAAATAAATAAATAAATTGGTGCTAAACGTTAAATAAATAAATTTAATCTGCATTTGTATATAGTTTACCCTGTTCAATTCATCTGCATATGTATATAGTTTACCCTGTGCAATTCATCTGCATATGTATATAGTTTACCCTGTTCTCCAAGTTTTCCAACATTTCCTGTTCAATGTAATGACCAGAAATTTGTTTATTGTCGTATTTTGTTTGTTCTATGTAAACCGCGCTGATCGCAAATAGTGCGGTATATAAGAAACGTAAATAAATAAATAAATTGGTGCTAGGTGCCATTTTGGGCATTAGGCCCCATTTTTCCCAAAAGATGGAAAAACCAGCTAGTGGTTTTAAAAAATGTACTAAATGTGGCGGTACCATCTCCGTCACGGACACCCATGACTGGTGTCTAAAATGTTTAGGCCCAGACCATTCTCTATCTGAGTGTTCCTCCTGTATGGGGATGACTAAAAGAGAAAGACAGAACCGAGCTGCAGAGCTCGATACTCTCTTTTCTTTGGATGCCAGTTCCATTGCCTCAACGTCTTCAAGAGCCTTGTCTTCCTCCCATGGATCTCAGGTAATTAAACATAAGAGCTGGTCCTCAAAGGGTAGCTCTCCTTCAAAGCATCGAGAGGCCATTGGCATTGCCCTTGAGGAAACTACACTGGCAAAACAGCCCCGGCGGGAGGCTTCGGCCTCCAAAGCATTAACGGGGTTCCAGGATGTTCTTGAGGCTTCGACCTCGGCAGAACTACTGGTGCCATGCTCAGGGGTTCCGGCCGCTTTTACAGATACCGATACCCAAGCATCGGCAGCGTCGATAGACCAGAGATTCCTCGCTATCGAACGCAGTCTTGCAGCTCTCCTTACAGCTGCGGTACCGTTGACACCAGTGGTTCAACGGGCACCGGTACTAGTACCAGTACAGATACCGATACCAGCCCCATTGGGAATCCTTCCATGCAGACTTTTTCTGGCATCGACAGATCGGTACCGGACCAATTCAGTACCGACTTCGATCAATACCGAGACCGTGCTTTGCATGAACATTGGGATCAGAGATACTGCGAATCCTCCGATTCCGATGACTCTGATAATTCTGCCGGTACCAGAGTGTTTCTCCCAGAAGACTCCTCTTCTCCCCAACGCAGAATGTCTCCTCCGGAAGACATGTCTTTTCAGGATTTTATTCGTGATGTGGCCCGAGGCCTTTCAATCACAGTAGCTTCTGAAAAAGAACCTAGAGCAAAGGAATTGGAAATTCTCCAATACCCTAAGGCTCTCAAGGAAGCAGCCATTCTGCCCATTCATGAAATTCTTCATGATTTGATGCTCAGAATGTGGGAGACACCTTTGACCACATTTCCTCATTCTAGGAGACTCGATACCATGTATCGAGTTCCACCATGTCCTGGTTTTCAAAAGACTCAGCTGCCACACCATTCAGTGGTAGTGAAGTCAGCCATGCATAGGATGAAAAGTGCAAAGAGACATGCATCCATTCCTCCAGGTCGTGAATGCAGGACTCGTGACACTTTTGGGCGTCAAACCTTTCAGGCTTCCATGCTTTCAGCTAGGATCAGCTCATATATTTTATATATGGGAATGTTCCTCAAAGAGGTCACAGGAGATTTGGAGCTTATGAGCCCCCTTCTCTCTGAGGACAAACGACAGGACCTTTTCACTCTGGTCAAGCATGTTCAAGATGTCTCCAAGTTTGTAAACCGGGCAGCCTTAGACTGTTTTGAATGCATCAGCAGAACCTCTGCTATTTCCATTGGTGCACATCGGATTGCCTGGCTTCAGGCATCAGACTTGGAGATTTGGGTACAGGATAAATTGGGAAATATCCCTTGCACAGGAGAAAACCTCTTTGGCAAGAATTGGCAAGAGAAGGCTAATGAGATAGATACTGACAATCTTACTTTAGACAGATTGTCAAAATCTACAGCCACTCCAGCCAAAAAGAAACCCTATAAAAAACCCTTTTTCAGCAAAAAGAGGAAGTTTTATCCGTCCTATACCCAGCAAGGGCAAGCTCAGGGTCATGTTGTCCAGAAGGGTCGACGACAACAATCCAGACAAAAGAAGCCAAAAGGCCTTTGAGCTCAACCAGCTCCACAAGCCCACCCCCCTAAAGGGCTTTAACTCCTTCATAGAGAACTTAGCTTTCCTGCCTCTGAAGGGGCCTGAACCCCTAAACATTCCAGGCAGATTGTGTCATTTTGACAACAGATGGCACCAAATAACAGAAAACTGGACTCTGTCCATTGTGGGAGAGGGGTACAAGCTTCATTTTCACAGTATGCCCCTCCTACAATTGTAAGACAGTTCAATTCCCAAACCTCTACAGGCAATCTACTGGATCAAGAGGTCTCAACACTCCTTGCTCAAGGAGCAATAGAGGAGGTGCCCATTCTTCATCAGAGTGCAGGGTTCTACTCCCCCCTATTTTCTTATTCCAAAGAAAACAGGAGGACACAGACCCATCCTAGACCTCAGAGAATTGAACAAATATCTGTTCTGAGAAAAGTTCAAAATGATTTCTCTGGGAACTCTTCTGCCATACCTTCAAAGTCCGGATTGGCTTTGTTCTCTAGATCTAAAGGATGCATATACTCACATTCTGATCCATCCAGATCACAGGAAATTCTTACGATTCCTCTTCAAGGGAAAACATTTCCAATACAGGGTTCTTCCCTTTGGTCTGGCTTCGGCACCACGATTATTCACGAAATGCATGGCAGTAGTAGCTGCATTTCTGCGAACCTGGGGATATTTGTCTTCCTTTACTTGGATGACTGGCTCATTCGAGCCCCCATGGTTCCAGAAGCCAGCTCTGCACTGTCTCGCACACTGCGAATCCTTCAATACTTGGGATTGGTCATAAACCTCCCAAAATCCTAACTTGCTCCGTCTCAGTCCCTAGAGTTCATAGGAGCTCATCGAGATACCAGACAGTCAAGGGCTTTTCTCCCACAATCCCGCTGTCTTCTTATTATGCAGCTAGCTTCTCAAGCAGCGGTGAAGTCCTCCCTAACTGCTCGAGAACTACTACAACTATTGGGACATATGGCATGCACGGTTCATGTGGTTCCCTACGCTCGCCTTCATATGCGAGCAGCCCAGTGGACCCTATCCACACATTGGACACAGGCCACAGGACGTCTGTCGGACAAGATATCAAACTCACAACAACTGATCTTGTCCCTACAATGGTGGCGATCACTGGAAAATCTTCTAGTGGGGTCTCCTTTCCAGCCACCCCTATTGCAGGCCACCCTAACCACAGATGCATCACAGGTGGGATGGGGAGCACACCTGCATCATCTCTCTACCCAGGGTACCTGGACTCCACAGGAGGCTTGTCTTCACATAAACCTCCTGAAACTCAGAGCAATCTAGCTCTTTGAGTATTCCATGCCCAGCTCAGCTACAAGACAGTCCTAGTCCAAACGGACAATCAAGTAGCTATGTTCTACGTGAACAAGCGGGACGGAACAGGCTCTCTGTTATGCAATGAAGCTTTTCGATTATGGGCCCTCGCCAGAGAGCATCAAATTCACCTTCTCGTGGTATATCTTCCAGGCATTCAAAACCTTTGGGCAAACAAACTCAGCCGAGTACTGCTGCATCACGAATGATCTCTCCACCTAGACCTGGTGGCCAACATATTTCAGATCTGGGGAACCCCAGACATAGACCTATTTGCAAGTCCACTGAATGCCAAACTTCCCCAGTTCTGTTCCAGGATTCCGGCTCAAAATTGCCTGGCAAGGGACGCCTTTCTTCTTCACTGAGGTCACGACTTCCTCTATGCCATAGGTGTCAAACCTGTCCTGGAGGGCCACAATCCTGCCAGGTTTTGGGATAGCCCTAATGAATATGCATGAGATATATATGCATTAGAGATAGCCTGCCAACCGGACTGGTTTGTGGCCCTCCAGGACTGGATTTGGAGACCACTGCTTTACACCTCTGTCATTTAAGATGGTGAGTGGGCAAGGTACAGATGTCCTAGACCATCAAAAGGGTAGCTAGAATGTGTCACATTCATCCTCGATTCTCACCACCACCAAAAAGATGTCTAATGGACAATATTTTGGTGGTGGTGAGAAGTGAGGAGGAATGTGACAAATTCTGTCTAACCTTTTTGATGTCTTGGACATCTGCACCTTGCCCACTCACAATCTTAAATGACAGAGGTGTAAAGCAGGGGTCTCCAAATCCAGTCCTGGAGGGCCACAAACCAGTCCGGTTGGCAGGCTATCTCTAATGCATATATATCTCATGCATATTCATTAGGGCTATCCCAAAACCTGGCAGGATTGTGGCCCTCCAGGACAGGTTTGACACCTATGCTCTATGCCTTCCCACCCTTTCCCCTCATCCCCAAAGCACTCTTCAAGCTTCAGAGAGACAGAGGTCATATGATCCTCATTGCGCCACGGTGGCCACGCCAAACGTGGTATCCCCTGCTTATATATCTCTCTCAAGCTGCACCTCTGGAGTTAGGCTATGCTGCAGATCTCCTCTCCCAAGAGAACAGGATGCTATGGCACCCGAATCCCCAGTCCCTGCATCTCAGGGCCTGGTTGCTGAAAGCTTAGACCTTCAGGATCTTAACCTTTCCCAACAGGTAAAGGATATCCTTCAGGTTTCTAGAAAACCTTCCACAAGACGCTCTTAAGCCTTCAAGTGGAAACGTTTTACTATATGGTGTTCACAGAAGGGGTTAAACCCCCTTATGATACCTTTGGAATCGATACTAGAGTATCTTCTTCATTTATCAAATTCTGGTCTAAAGACCAATTCAGTAAGAGTCTATCTTAGTGCAATTGCAGCTTCCTATAAGCCTCTAAATGGACAACCAATTTCCTCTCATCCACTCATAATGAGATTTATGAGAGGTCTTCTATTAACAAAGTCTCCCATCAGGCCACCACCGGTGGCATGGGATTTAAACCTAGTTCTCGGGCAGCTCATGAAACCGCCTTTTGAACCTTTAGCCACTACAACCCTAAAGCTTTTGTCCTGTAAGGTCATCTTCCTAATTGCAATCACCTCTGCACATCGCATTAGTGAATTGCAAGCTTTAGTGGCTGATCATCCTTATACTAGGTTTCACCATGATAAGGCTGTTCTTAGAACTCATCCACACTTTATGCCAAAGGTGGTTTCGCCTTTTCATTTAAATCAATCAATTTATCTTCCTGTATTTTTTCCGAGGCCTCATGCCTCTAATACAGAAAGGAACCTTCATACTTTGGATTGTAAAAGAGCCTTGGCTTTTTACCTACAAAGAACACAGCAGCATAGAAAGTCTTCTCAACTTTTTATTGCTTTTGATTCTAGTCATTTGGGACTTCCAGTCTCCAAGAGACCTCTATCCAAATGGATTGCACAATGCATATCCTTTGCTTATGAGAGTAAAAGTCTTCCTCTTCAAGGCCATATCACAGCTCATAATGTGAGAGCCATGGCAGCCTCTATGGCTAACCTTTCCTCTGTATCTATTGATGACATTTGTCGAGCAGCCACCTGGGCCTTCGGTACACACCTTTACTGCCCACCACTGCCTAGCTTAAGCCTCTTGTTGGGATGCCTTCTTTGGCCAAGCTGTTCTTCAAAATCTCTTCCAGACCTAATTCAATTCCTACCCATCAACCCTGGTGGGATGCCAGGGATCCATGGGAGGAAGCATGGCCCACCTTACTTGGGTGGCAGCTTCCTGGGGCTATCTCCCTGGCATCTTCAGCTAGGGAGTCCCCATTTGTGAAGACTACATTCCTGCTTGTTCCTGGAGATAGCGTAGTTACTCACCTGTAACAGGTGATCTTTGGGAACAGCAGGAATTTAGTCTTCACAACCCACCCACCTCCCCTAGGAGTTGTCTATCTCTCTGTCTCTTTCCTCGCTCCCTCTATCCTTTCACTCAGCTACAAACGTAACTGAAGAGGGACAGTTGGAAAGGCGGGAAGGCAGCGCGCATGTGCTGAGGGATGCTCCCAAAAGCGTTCCTATTGGATGCTGGGGAGCGTTCCTGCCCAAGTTCCGTTGGTACCGACGATACCCATATGTGAAGACTAAATTCCTGCTGTTCCCGGAGATCACCTGTTACAGGTGAATAACTACGCTTTATCAGTAATCAAAGCGGTTTACATAGAACCAACAGCAAATTACATACAACAGCGAACAGAGAACATGTGTTGAAGTTTGGGTTCAAGAGCGGTCGGCTGGTAGCCTGTTTAGTGAGGTTGATATGAGATCTTGTGATAGGGAAATCTGTAATATATTAGAGATGAAGGGTAGTAGATGTGCTCTCGTGATTTTTATCCGGGACCCTGGACAGGGGTCAAGAGGAGAAGTGGTGGTGGTAATGTTAGTGATGATATAGTTGAGCTTTTCAGGAGACAGTTTCAAAGGTGGACCAGGAGTTTTTTGAGGAGATGTTTTGGGTGTGGAGGGATAGAGTGAGATTGTTGGAGTTTGTTGTGTTATGTTTGGCTTGTAGATATTGTCATGTCTTGTGGCTTCAATGCAAATTCTTGGTTTGGTTGAGTGGAGTTTCTAGTGAGTGACTTGACTATTTCAAAGAGTTCCCTCGGCTTGTTAATGTCGCTTTGTATGAAATTGGAGTGGTACTCTTGTTTAATTTTGTTGGTGGTGTCGCAATATGTTTTTAGATTATCTAGGCAGATGGCTTGTAAGCTGAAGCTTTTTGCTTTTCTCCATTGGTGCTCAAGGCGACATAAACTGCATTTTTGCTCCTTTAGTAGAGAAGAGAACCCGGGTGCATTGTCCTTGTTTGACGTTGGTTATTTTAGGTGCTGCTGGGTCTGCTGGAGCTATATTAGAGTTCCATTTGTTGATTAGAGTTACAAGGTTTGTTTCTCCTGGGTCGGGTGTGAGATGTGGTAGTGTTCCCTGTATGAAGGCTTGGCTGTCAAATGCGTGGAATCTCCTTTCTGTGATGGTGGAGGGGGGGTTGGTGTTGGTGTTTGTGGTAGGCTGAAGCTGCTTATGCTGTGGTCAGACCAGGGTACTGGTGTAACTGGGGAGGGGGGGGGTTTATAATCGGGTGAGGTCTTTTGTTTGTTGAAGATGAAGAGCGTATCAGGGATCTCTCCTTTGTTGTGGGTTGGCTCTGTTATGATTTAACTATACTGGAGGTTTTCCATTGCCTCTAGGAAAATGGAGGCTTGGCTGCTGGCTGTAGAGGGGGGAGGGTCAGGTCTCCGTACGGGATGAAGCTTTTTCTATTGGAGGAATGTGCACATGCAGCATCAGGTATTGCTTTCTTCTGCGTTGCAATGTGGGGATCTGTATGTTAGGCAGATTGTGAGGATGTCGACATCTGTAGAGGATGCTTTGATGGTATTAAATTTGAGGTGTGTGTTTAATACGCAGATCCCTCCTCCTCTGTTGGATCTTTGTGGTCTGTTGTAGATGATACGAGTGATGGTTTTAAGCTGATTTATTAGCACATTGTCAGTTTCTGAGAACCAAGTTCTTTTAGGCACATCATATCGACCGTATCGTTGATGTAGTCGGATAGAGTGTGAATTTTGTTGCAAGCTGATCTGTAGGGATTATTAGCCAGGAGCAATGGGCTTCAATATGCATACATACTACTACTACTACTACTATTTAACACTTATATAGTGCCACGCACACAGCGCTGTACAGACATGATACAAGAGACATAGAAACACTTGGCAAGCAGTTGCTTGAAGGTCGAGTCTGAGACTGTAAACACAGCAAAATTTCTTGCAGCCAGAAACCATCTTGTTTGGTCAGCTTTGGTTCAGGCTTCAGCATCTGAGCAGGCCGGAGATCTGCAGCCTCAGAATGGCAGGGTTACCAGCCCTACAGATCGGAAGTTGATTAAGACACAAATCAGGGTCTCATTGCAGTGTGGGAGGTTACTATGCTTTCTCCAGGACCAAGCAGGAAGTCAGTCCTCATTTATGGGTGACATTGGTGCCGATGGAGCCCCCGTGTGGAGCATTTCCCCAGCTTTCTATGAAAGCCTTTGGGAATACTATACGCATGCGCGGTCCCCTTAAAGGTGCCATCTTGCTCAGTCTCTCTTTCCGTGGAGCCCTTCGGACATTCGTCCTAGTCACCCTGGTAAAGTTGACGTTTTTTGAAAATGTCTTCGCTTTTTTCTCCGAGTTCGACACCAGTTCCCCATCCCGCCGGGTTCGGTACACCGGTATCAAGCCTGTTCTCTATTTTTCGGTTTTTGCCCTTCGTGGCTGGCGTTCGCGCCCTTTTTTTCTGTTTTTCCCTGGAAGGCCGGTCTTTTGACCTCGCGGGGGCCCTTTTTTCCCCGATGGCTTCCAGTGGTTTCAAGAAGTGTGATTGGTGCAAGAAACTAATGTCTCTCACCGACACACACGACTGCTGCCTTCGGTGCCTCGGCCCAGATCATGATCCCATGATCTGTAGCCCGTGGCAAAATGTCCACCAAGGCACTTCGAAGCCGTCAGCACCAGAATGAAAGGATTTTTTTGGATTCTGCCTCTGGCCAGGCCCGGACCTCGTCTGAGGCCTTGACGTCTCGGGAGTCTGATCCCGAGCATCGCCGGGGTTCCTCGGACAGGGGTCCCCCGACCGGGAACGCAAGAGGAAGAAACGGCTCGCAAGGGCGGCGTCAGAAGAGGTCCCCTGGTCCCTTGAGGGCCAGGTCTAAGACCCTCGACCGCCGTCCTGAGCCTTTGGAGCAGGAGAAGCCGTCCAAAGTACCTCGTGTAGAGCCGGAGACCGTCGGACACGTAAGTCCTGTAGTCCTCGTGGACTCTCCTCCGAGGGAGCCGACGTCGGGCCCGGCACCGCCGGGGCCCGAGTCGGTGGTTGCTGAGTCTCCTGAGCTCGGACTCAGGCTGACAGCCTTGGAGTGCAGATTGTCTGCCTTCATGGAGCAGCAGCGGGTATTGATGGCCAGCCTCGCTGGTGCATCAGACCGGGACATCGACATCGACGTCGAAGTCGACCCCGGAGACCGAGCCGATACTCGAGGTCATGAAGGCTCAAAGTCGTCCTCGGTCAAGGTCTCCCTCGACCTCCCGCTCGGAACCGAGGGCGTTGACGCTGGTGCGTTCGGCATCGGGGTGGGTGCCACCTCGACCCGCGTGGTCGGAGCCCCTCGACAACTCTTCGGATGAGTCAGTCTGGGAGACGGAGGATGAGGAGTTCCCCCGACACCTTCCGGACTCGGTGCTTCCCGTCGGACTCACCGCAGTCCGAGCCCCGGAGTAGGTCCCCTCCGGAGGACACCCGGTTCTCGGAGTTCGTGCGGGACATGGCCAAGGCCTTGGCGATTCCCACAGACCCCGAGGAGGAGCCTCGAGCCGAGGAGCTGGAGGCCCTCCAGTATGACTCTCCTCCGAAGGAGGCCTTTACTGTGCTGGTTCCTCCGATGCTGGAACGGCTCCTCTTCCGGATGTGGGAGGCACCGGCCTCGGCGCCGGTCTTGAGCAAGCGAGTCGATTCCATTTATCGACTCCGTAAGAGCCCTGGCTTCCAAAAGGCGCAGCTGCCGCACCATTCCATGTTGGTGGAATTGGCCATGCATCGACTGAAGAGCCAGAAGATGCACTCTGCGGTGCCCCCCGGCAGGGAGGCCCGGAACCTGGATGCTTTCGGCAGAAAGTGCTTCCAGGGCTCGATGCTTGCTTGCCATGTTCAGTCATACCAGCTGTACATGGGCATGTTCCTCCGAGACCTGGCAAATGTGCTTGCCGGGTTCTCTGCTGGCCTCTCCGGGGAACCTTTGCAGAGGTTCCAGTCTTTGTCTTCAGGAGTCCGGGATAATTCTAAATTCATGTCCAGAGCGGCCTACGATGGCTTCAAGGCTTCGGCTTGTGTGGCGGCCGCCGGCATCGCGGCCCGACGCCAGACAGGGCTGCAGTCATCGGACCTCGAGCCTTGGGTACAGGACAAGTTGGTTGATGTCCCTTGCCGAGGTGAGAACCTTTTTGGCAAACCCATGTCCGAGAAGGCGGCTGAGCTCGAAACCGAGCACCTGACCAGGACTAGGCTGTCCAGAAAGACTTCTGCCCCTTCTCACAAAAAGAAGGACTCGGGTAAAAAGTCCCTCTACCCGAGAAAGGTATCTGCCTACAAACCTTTCCCTCAATACTAGGCCTCCCCAGCTCCCCCTCAGGGGCAGCAGGCCAAGGGGCAGGGACATGGGCCCCGTAGGCAGAAGACCCCCAAGCCTCCGGCTCCTGCTCCAACCTAGCAGGGAGGGGGTTTTTGACTCCCAAGGCATAGCCTCTCCGTCCCTGCTGTCCCATCCCTGTACAGGAGGTCGCTTAGCCCTGTTTGCCCACCGGTGGCCACCCATTACAGGGGATTCTTGGGTCTTAAGCATCATTCACCAAGGCTATATGCTTCATTTCCAACAGCTACCTCCTGTCTACTTTCCAGGAGAACCTCTGAGGCCTCTCCTGCACACCACCCTCCTCCTCCAAGAACTTCAGGGTCTGCTTCTGGACAAGGCAGTGGAGCCGGTACCTCCTCGCCTACAAGGGCACAGGTTCTACTCCAGGTATTTTTTGGTGCCAAAGAGAACAGGAGGCCTAAGGACTATCCTAGACCTCAGAAACCTCAAGTTCTTGGAGAAAGAGAAGTTCAAGATGCTTACTCTTGGAACACTTCTGCCCTACCTCCAGCAGGGAGATTGGCTATGCTCCTTAGATCTAAAGGATGCGTACACTCACATTCTCATTCATCCAGACCACAGAAAGTACCTCAGGTTCATGGTGGGAGGAAACCATTACCAGTACAGGGTGCTGCCTTTTGGCCTAACTTCCGCCCCACGGGTCTTTACAAAGTGCCTAGCTGTGGTGGGGGCCTACTTGAGGTCTCAAGGGATATTTGTCTTCCCCTATCTGGACGACTGGCTCATCCGGGGTCAGACCTACCAGGAGGCCAGGCAGGGCTACCTTCAGGACTGTCACACTCCTTCAAGACCTAGGCTTTGTCATAAACTTCGCAAAGTCCACTTTGCCCCCTCCCAGAACCTCGAGTTCATAGGAGCACGGCTGGACTCTCTGCAAGCGAGGGCTTACTTGCCAGAGGACAGAGCTCAGAGGCTCATGGAGTTGGTATCCTGGTTTCTCAGTCTGCCGAGGGTTCCTGCCAGGCTCTGTCTGCAGCTCCTGGGACACATGGCATCGATTGTGCATGTGACCCCCAATGCCCGCCTCCACATGAGGCCTGCACAGTGGTGCCTCAGAACTCAGTGGAAGCAGGCCACAGGGAGCCTAGCAGACAAAGTAAGGGTATCCAAACCTTTCCTGGATTCTCTTCAGTGGTGGCTACACCCCCCCAACTTTCTGCAGGGGGTGCCTTTTCAGTTGGCTGCCCCCACAGTGGTGTTGACAACCGATGCCTCCTTGCAGGGCTGGGGTGCACATTGTCAAGGGAGCTGCACCCAAGGCCTCTGGTCCCCATGGGAGGCCCTGCAACAGATCAACCTACTGGAACTGCGGGCTATTCGCTTAGCCCTCGAGGCTTTTTCTCACTCCTTGGCCCACCAGTCTGTTCTAGTTCAGACGGACAACCAAGTAGCCATGTTCTATGTGAACAAACAGGGCGGCACTGGGTCCAGACCTCTATGCCTGGAAGCACAGGCCCTTTGCTCTTTTGCCCTTAGGCACCAGATGTTGCTGAGGGCTGTGTATCTTCCTAGCCAGGAGAACTTTCTGGCAGACCGCTTAAGCAGAATTCTGCAGCCCCACGAGTGGAAGCTGCACCCTTTGGTGGTTCAACAGTTTTTCCTAACATGGGGATTTCCATCCATGGATCTCTTTGCCAGTCCCCTGAATCACCAGCTGCCCAGGTTTTGTTTCAGGCAACCGCATCCCCTAAGGGTGCGGCGGATGCCTTCCTGATTTAGGGCCTGCTCTATGCGTTTCCTCCCACGCCTCTGGTGGCCCGAACCTTGTTCAAGATTCTCAGGGACATGGCCTCAGTACTTCTGGTTGCTCCCAGGTGGCCGAGGCAGCCCTAGTTCCCCCTGCTACTTCAACTGGCAGTGGAGACACCCATGCCTCTGGGATTCCAACCCGACCTTCTATCTCAGGATCAGGGTTCCCTTCTGCATCCCAATCTCAAATCTCTCCATCTGATGGCATGGAGGCTGCAAGGGTAGTCTTGGCTCCCTGGGGCCTCCCTCAGGAAGTGGAAGAGGTGGTCTTGGCCTCTAGAAAGCAATCCACCAGGAAAACATATACCCTAAAGTGGAGAGGGTTCTCCTTGTGGTGTCAGCAATGCAAGGAAGATCCTTTCACCTGCACTGTGCCAGTAGTGCTCCAGTACCTCCTGCACTTGTCCAATCAGGGCCTTAAATCCAATTCTGTTCGGGTCCACCTCTCTGCTCTGGCAGCTCATCACTCTCTGGTGGAGGGATACTCTTTGTCAGTTCACTCCTTGGTGTCCAGATTTCTCAGAGGCTTACTATTGCTCAAGCCTCCTCTCCGTCCACCGGCCCCTGAGTGGGAGTTGAATGTGGTCTTGCAGCAACTTACTCGCCCACCTTTTGAACCAATGGCTACATTTCCTCTACGCTTCCTATCCTGGAAGACTCTATTCCTAGTGGCCTTGACCTCGGCCAGGTGAGTGAATGAACTTTAAGGCCCTGGTCTGTGACAGGCCATACACTCGCTTCTATAGGAACAGGGTAGTCCTTAGGACTCATCCTAAGTTCCTCCCCAAGGTTGTCTCCTCTTTCCATCTCAACCAGGAGGTGGTTCTTCCAACATTCTTCCCTAGGCCCCATGCCAGCCGGGCTCAGACAGTCCTGCATTCCCTGGACTGTAGGGAGGGCCTTATCCGTCTACCTTGAGCGTACGCAGGGGCATAGGAGGGCTACTCAGCTCTTCGTATCTTTTGACCCCAATAACTTGGGGGTACCTGTGTCCAAGCATACCTTGTCCATCTGGGTGGCTGACTGTATCACCTGGGCTTACAGGGCAGCTGACCTTCCTTTGCAGGGTTGGGTCACGGCCCACCGTGTCAGGGCAATAGCTGCCTCAGTAGCTCATCTCCGCTCTGTACCATTGGCAGACATCTGCAGGGCTGCAACTTGGTCCTCAAGCCAGACTTTTGCGGCCCATTACTGCCTGGAGAGGGAGTCCCGCAGGGACAGTGCTTTCGGTCAGGCAGTGCTCAGGAATCTCTTTGAGGTTTAGGCAACTCCTACCCTCCAGCCCTCTGGTTGGGCTACCGGTGGAGGTATGTTTCAGTGAAATCCTTTCTCTGATGCTGAGGCTAGAGGGAGCTCATTTTTCAGCTCTGGGTCCCTGGTAGCCTGAAGCTGGGGAGTCCCATAAGTGAGGACTGACTTCCTGCTTGGTCCTGGAGAAAGAGTAGTTACTCACCTGTAACAGGTGTTCTCCAGGAGCAGCAGGAATCAGTCCTCACAACCCTCCCTCCTCCTCTGGGAGTTGCAGTTGTACATAGTTAATTTTTTCATTTTTGTGTGCTGTTTTTTAGCTATGTCATTTGACTGAGCAAGATGGCAACTTTAGGCGGGAAGGGGACCGTGCATGCGTGTAGTATTCCCAAAGGCTTTCATAGAAAGCTGGGGAAATGCTCCGCACGGGGGCTCCATCGGCGCCGATGTCACCCATAAGTGAGGACTGATTCCTGCTGCTCCTGGAGAACACCTGTTAAAGGTGAGTAACTACTCTTTTGGGTAAGGGTTGTGAAGTTGCTGATTTTGATGAGGCAACCTGGTTTTCTGGCTTGAGTGTGATGCTATAGATTGTAAGGTTGTAGATTTCTTAAGCTATGAATTATGGGGATAAAGGTGTGGTTGTTTGCAGGTGTTGCTTTTCCACTGAGAAAGATGATGGAGAGACCCAGCATGGTGAGCCAGAACCCAGTGTGGGGCATAGTTGTATCTCTTGGAGTCTGAAGAGTTACAAAATGTTCACATAGAGCTGTTTGGTGGTGAGAGTGTGGGTGCTTTGGATCTTTTGGTGTCTGTGTATTTGGTTAGATAGCTTTCAGATCTTGGAACCTTAGGTGGGGCTTAAGGCTTTGTTCGGGATGTTTTCGAGGCTATCAGCGAGTATAGAAAGTGCTCCCACTAAGGTTCCAACCTAAGGGCCATGCCAAAGTTGGAACCTTAGTGGGAGGGCCCACCTGGGAGAGCAGTGGCCTTAAGTAGGGGAAGCGATAGTGATGATGCTTCCAATGGAGGCAGAGCTCACTGGTGTTTGTGTGGCCTGGTAGCTGCGATCGGAGGTGTTGCAGGGGTCTGGGCAGAAGGATCTTCCCACAGGCAGTGGTCATTTACTCCTTGGCTAGTGAAGCCAAACTCTACGCTGGGAAGAAGCCTCTCTTATTTCTGGAGCTGATCCTTCCCCGCCACTTCCAGATCATTTCTGTGCTGAAGACACTACTCCTACCCTAAATTCTTGTAAAAAATATCCAAGGCCCTTGCCTTGAGTGCCTCTCTGACTCTGCGAATAAACATGACTTTCGATCCATTCTTAGTCTGCAGTGCCCCTAAGGAGGTTATAGCTCTCCTGGTACATCAAATATTACAGGACTAAAAGTAAAGTCCATGCTCCGCCAGACGAGGAGGAGAGAACCCTAGATGCCATAGGCAAAAAGTCTTACCAAAATAGCCTCCTAGCCATGAAAGTTGTTGAGTATCCACTTCAGATCTTCCATTATCACCATGATCATCTTCTGCAGCTGGGAGAATCCCATGTGCTTTCGCCTAAGAGTCAAGCTCAGCTATGTGCTGATCTTCTTGAATCTCTATAGCATATCGTCCGAGCTACTTATGATGCCTATGATTCCATCTTTCGATCTGCAGCTACAGTCATTTCTGTGAGCAGACTGCATGGCTACACACATCTCCAGGAACAAACAGGAATGTAGTCTTCACATATGGGTGACGGTGGTACCAATGGAGCCCACACGGGAACGCTCCCCAGCGTCCAATAGGAAAGCTTTTGGGAGCATCCCACTGTGCCTGAGTAACTGCCTTCCCACCTTTCCAGCTCTCCCTCCTCATTTCTTCGTTTTCCATGGAGCCGACAAGAAGCAATTCCTGTCACCGCAGAAAATTCTTCCTTATTTTTTGTTGTTTTATTTATTTTTTTATTTTATTTAACTGTATTTATATCCCGCTTTTCACCGGGTCAAAGCGGGATATATGTGGTTGCATCTGCCTTCCTGTTGACGCAGGTACCGGCCCCCAGCGGTGCTTCCTTTTTTTCTTTCTTTCTTCCTTCCTTTCTTAAAATCTTCCATGAGGGAAAGAATTATTTTTTCCTTCAGGCGCATCGACGCCATCTTAGGCTTAGGCCTCCCCTTTTGTCACAGACAGAATGGAAAAACCATCCAGTGGTTTTAAGAAGTATTCCAAATTTTCAGTACCATTTCAGCCACAGACACCCATTACTGGGCCTAAAATGCTTAGGACCGGATCATCAACCATCAGAATGTCCTCTTTGTAGGAAGATGACAAAGAGAGGCCTACGGAATCGAGCTGCAAATCTGGGCACCCTCTTTGCCTCCAATGCAGTATCTTTAGTATCGACGTTATCGAGAGCTTCATCTTTCTCCCAAGGATCTCAGGTATCGAAACCTAAGTCTTCAATGAAGACTGGCCGGCCCTCCAAGGGTAAATCTCCTTCTAAGCATTGAGATTCCTTGGGCATTGCCCTGGAGGGGGAGACACCTGCCAAACAACCCCGGCGGGAGGACCTCCCCTCCAAAGCCTTAGTTGGGGTCCCAGGAGGCTCCCAAGGCCTCCACCTCTGGAGAGCTGGTGCCATGCTCAGGGATCGTGGCCTGCAATTCAGGTACTGATACCCAGGCATCGGCAAGCTCCATGGATCAATGTATCCTGGCCATTGAGTGGAGCTTAACGGCCTTACTGTGGAAGCCTCTGTACCAGTAAAACCTTTACAGTCTATTCCGCAGGCATCGGTACCGGGTCCAGTACCGACACAACCTGCATCGACTTTTTTGCTGCTTACCATGCTACCACCCATGCCGGCCCTCAAATCCGTTTCCGGTACCCAGGTTCCAGCACTGCAAGTCTCGGCTACCGGTTTTGATCAGTACCAAATAAGTGTAGAGTGGAAACACCCTGCCCGTCGGTACTTTGAATCTTCGGATTCTGATTTGTCGGATGATGAATCAGCTGATACCCGGGACATGAGAACTATCCCGGAAGACCCATTTCCTCCACAACATCACATGTCCCCATGACAAGACTTTATTCACGATGTTGCTCAGGGTCTGTCCATAACAGTGACATTGGAGAAAGAGCCTAGGGCTGAAGAACTTGAAATTCTTCAATACCCTACAGCCCCAAAGGAGACTACTACACTCCCTGTCCATCGCATACTTCATGACCTTATGCTTTGTATGTGGGAGATACCCCTTACCATCTCTCCACATACCCGACGACCCAATACTATGTACCGGGTACCGGAGCATCCCAGTTTTTGAAAGACGCAATTGCCGCACCATTCCATGGTGGTGGAATCAGCAATGCGTCAAAGAGTGCTAAGACACATTCCTTGAACCCTCCCGGTAGGGAATCGAGAACCCTCGATGCCTTTGGTCGATGTTGTTTTCAGGCCTCCATGTTATTGGCCACGATCAGTTCCTACATACTCTATATAGGTGTGTTCCTTAGAGAGGTGGCTAAGGATTTGGCATTAATGGTTTCTCTTCTCTCCGATGACAAAAGAGCAGATTATCTCACCCTTGTAAAGCATTCTCAGAATGTTTCAAAGTTTAACTGGGCAACTTTTGACTTTTTTGAGTGCATCAGCAGAACTTCATCCGTGTGCATCGGTGCACACAGGATTGCTTGGCTCCAAGCATCGGATCTTGAACAATGAGTTCAAGATAAGCTGGGTAATATCCCTTACACCAGTGAAAATCTTTTTTGACAAGAATTGGCAGGACAAGGCCTCTCGTTTAGAATCCAAGAACACCACTCTTAACAGGCTATCTAGATCTACTGCCCAGCTAGGAAAAAAGCAGCAAAGAAAGCTTTTTTCAATAATAAGTACTGTCCTTACACTCTTGCTGTACAGCAGCCATCAAAGCAGCAAAAGAAGGCTAAATCACAGCCACCCCAGTAGACCCAGCCTCCTCAGGGTCTTTGACTCCTTTCTGGAGAACATAGCTGTTCTGCTTCTGGAGATTCCAGATCCTGTGCATATCCCCGGCAGACTCTGTCACTTTGCCCACAGGTGGCATCTTATCACATCAGAGTAGTGGACATTGTCCATAGTACGGGAGGGGTACAAGCTTCATCTATGAAGTCTCCCCCCACCCCCTCCCGGACTCCTCCAAGAGAATTCCACTCTCAGCACCCCCCCCCCCCCCCCAACACTGCTCTGTTGCTGCAAGAGGTCATCTTGCCCATTCTGGACCTCAGAGAACTGAACAAGTATCTACTACGGGAGAAGTTCACAATGATCTCCCTAGAGGCCCTTCTCCCCTATCTCCAGAGTCAGGATTGGCTCTGTTCTCTAGATCTAAAGGAGGCATATACTCACATATTTATTCACTCACAGCACATAAAGTTCCTGCGCTTCATGTTTCAAGGGAGACATTATCAATACAGAGTCCTGCCTTTTGGCCTCACCTCTGCCCCAAGAGTCTTCACAAAATGCATGGCGGTAGTAGCTGCATTCCTAAGGACTCTGGGATATTTGTCTTCACTTACTTAGACGACTGGCTCATTCAAGCAAACGCCTCTTTAGAGGCCAACCTTTCCCTCTTGCATACCATGCAGATGCTGCAACACTTGGGATTTGTAATAAATCTTCCAAAGTCCCAACTCGTCCCCCCTCAAACTCTAGAGTTTATAGGGGCCCTCCTAGACACTCAGCAATCAAAGGCATTTCTACCCCAACTCCGCTGCGCTTGACAATCAGCATCTCAAGCATGCCTCAAGAACTTTCTCACTGCTCGAGAAATGCTACAACTTCTGGGTCATATGGCATCAATGGTGCATGTGGTCCCATATGCTCATCTACATATGCGCGCAGCTCAGTGGACACTGGCTTCCCAGTGATCTCAGGCATCAGGTCGCCTGGGAGACAAAATAATAATCTCTACTCGCCTAATATCGTCTCTCCAGTGGTGGCAATCCCCAGAAATCCTCCTGGTAGGGTCACCATTTCAGATGCCAGCACATCAATGTACCCTGATGACGGATGTGTCCAAATGGCTGGGGAGCTCATCTGGACAATCTCTCCACTCAGGGACTCTGGTCTCATCAGGAGTCACAACTCCACATAAATCTGCTGGAGTTCAGGGCCATTCACAATGCTCTCAAAGTGTTCCAGGACCATCTTTGATTCCGCACAATTCTAGTCCAGATGGACAATCAAGTAGCCATTTTCTACTTGAACAAGCATTGGGGAACAGGCTCCTGAACCCTCTGCAGTGAGGCCCTGCATCTGTGGTCTTTTGCCATACAGCATCACATTCACCTGCATGCAGTGTATCTTCCGGGCAAACACAATGTCTTGGCGGACAAACTGAGTCGAGTCCTTCTACCCCATGAGTGGTCTCTCCATGCAGACGAAGTCGCTCACATTTTTCAGATCTGGAAAACCCCAAAGATAGACCTGTTCACAAGTGCTCAGAATGCCAAGCTTCCTCGCTTCTGCTCCAGGACCCCTGCACCGGACAGCCAGCAGGTGGGTGCTTTTCACCTCCACTGGGGTCAAGGCTTCCTATATGCCTTCCCTTCCATTCCCCACATTCCCAAGACTTTTCAAACTCCAAAGAGACAGGGGCTACATGATACTCATAGCCTCATGCTGGCCATGACAACTGTGGTATCCTCTCCTTCTACGTTTGTCTCGGGCTCAACCCATAGATCTGGGGTCTGCTCCAGATCTCCTCTCTCAAGAGGATTGGACGTTGCTCCATCCCAGTTCGCAATCCCTCCATCTCACCGCATGGCTGCTGAGGGCTTAGTCTTCCAGGATGTCAGCCTTTCTGAAGAGGTTAAGGACATTCTCTTGGCTTCTAGGAAGCCATCCACCAGGCTCTCCTACACCTTCAAGTAGCGTAGAATCACTCTCTGGTGTTCTCAGAGGGATCTTAACCCCTTCTCAGCTCCGGTGGAGGCATTATTTATTTATTTATTTATTTAAAGTCTCTTCTATACCGCACTATTCAGCATCAGCGCGGTTTACATGGAACAAAAATGCTCAGTACAATTAACACGTATGAGTTCACAGATAACAGGGCAAATAACTGGGATAACAGGGGTAACTATTTACATATCGTGAAACAGAGTCATATAAACATGAATTCTACTTGAGTATCTCCTCCACTTATCTTCTGGTCTCAAAACCAGTTCAGTAAGAGTACAACTAAGTGCACTTGCGGCCTCTCACATGACCTTAGATAGCCAGCCCATCTCTCCTCAGCCGCTTGTAGCACGCTTCATGAGGGGTCTTCTATTAACCAAACCTACCATTAAGCCCTCTCATGTGGCATGGGATCTTAATGTTGTCAAGCTGTCCTTTGAACCTCTAGCCACTACTTCACTGAAGCTTCTCATGTGGATGGCCACCTTTCTTATTGCCCTCACTTCAGCAAAACGCATTAATGAGCTCCAGGCTTTGGTGGCTGACCCTTCTTATACACAATTCCACCATGATAAGGTAGTCCTTAGGACTCATCCTCACTTTATGCTGAAGGTGGTCTCGCCCTTCCATTTAAACCAGTCGGTCTACTTTCCTGTCTTTTTTTCTTAGACCTCATTCCTCTAGGGCAGAGGCAACCCTTCACATTCTGGATTGCAAACGGGCATTGGCTTTTTATCTCCAGAAAACTTGAGAGCACAGAAAAGCTTCCCAACTTTTCATCTCCTTTGACTCGAGTCACCTGGGGTTGCCAGTATCCAAACAAACTCTTTCCAGGTGAATAGCAGACTGCATCTCCTTTGCTTATGAAAAGGCAGGACTCTCTCTCGAGGGTCACGTCACTCACATAATGTTCGGGCCATGGCTGCCTCTATTGAAAACCTAAGCTCTGTAGCGATTTATGAGATATGCAAAGCAGCAACTTGGTCTTTTGTCCACACTTTTGCTGCTCACTATTGCCTGGACAAGGACTCCCGCCAGGCTGTTCTCTAGCATCTCTTTCAAACTTAGATCAACTCCTACCCTCTGTCCTGGGTTTCAATACCAGACATCCTTGGAGGATACATGACCTCCTTAGTTATATCTGTGATTCCACAGCCGACTCTGAGGTTATCTCTCTGGCATCTTCAAGCTAGGGAGTCCTTTATGTGAAGATTACATTCCTGCTTGTTCCTGGAGATAGCGTAGTTACTCACTCGTAATAGGTGATCTATGGGAACAGCAGGAATTTAGTCTTCACAACCCACCCTCCTCCCCTAGGAGTTGTAGGTCGTCATCTTCTCCTTGTCTCCTTTTATCTCAGCTACAAACTCAACTGAGGAGGAAGAGCCAGAAGGGCAGCAAGACAGCTGCGCAGGCGCAGTGGGATGCTCCCAAAAGCTTTCCTATTGGACGCTGGGGAGTGTTCCCATGCGGTCTCTGTCGGTACAGACGTCACCCATATGTGAAGACTAAATTCCAGCTGTTCCCGGAGATTACCTGTTACAGGTGAGTAACTACGCTTTCTGGCCTAGCAGATGTACCTTGTCTCAGGGAGAACTTATTTGGCTCAAAGGTAGAAGAGGCCATATTTGAGGTTAAGGACCATTCTTTCATGGCTGGGGAGCTATCAGCTCAACCAGCGGATTCACTCCAGATGTCCTCAGTTTTCTCAGTTCAGGAGGGCCTACCATTATCAGTATTTTCAGCAGTTCTATCCGTGCCATTGATAATAGCCTCATTGTAGACCTCTGACGCAGTCACTGTTCCCTCTAAGCTGTGCGCGTGTGCGCGCGCACACACCTCACCGAGCGAGCGCACATACTTTACAACAGAGCGCACAAAAATTACAGTTCTGATTCTGATAGAAAACAACATCTTAAAATTTCAAAGTTGTTGTGTATTTACGGTTTTCACAAGTTCTACAATATTTTCTAGTGCAATCAAATGTGGTGTACATACTGTATTCTGAAGTGTAGTCAAATTTTAAAGTATATAACTCTGAGTGTCGTTATGTGGCGCACAAAAATTTAACCTTCCTTCAAAAGCTGCACAGCTGATATTTTATGCGCACACAGCCTACAGAAAATTAGAGGGAACATTGGACGCAGTGTATGATTCCTGCGCCTTACAACCAAGATCTCGGCTGAGAAAGCACAAACAGCCCTCAAACCCTGTTTCCATGCCCAAATAAACCCCCAGTTTTTGACTTGCCTGTACGCGTCCGAATCTGTCATTTCAGGTTAGTTTGGCAATCAGTGACCTCAAACAGCTGGGTGCTGAACAAAGTCATTCTGTTGTCTCCCTCCCAACTGCCCACTTGTCATCAACAAGCGGCTTTCTCCTCAACATATCCCTATTCTGATGCAAGAGATATCGGAACTCCTGCACAATACATTCATTGAACCCTTTCCCCTCAATGAACAGGGTGAAGGATTCTAGTTACGATTTTTCCTCATTCCCAAGAGATTGGGTGGGGCTCCGCCCAGTACTAAATTTTTGAGATCTCAACCGTTATATAAAATGAGAAAAATTCAAAATGAACTCCCTCAGTACAATCCTTCCACTGCTATGCCACAATATTGGCTCACTTTCCTGGATTTGAAAGACCCCTGTACCTACATCCCCATCCATCCTCGATACTGGAAATACCTGCATTTCACTTTCAAAGATCAGCATCACCAGTGCAAAGTGTTACCCTTCAACCTCTCTTCAGTGCCATGAATATTCCAAAGTACCTAGTTATCAGTTCACCTCCACCACCAGGGCCTGTGCGTCTACCCATATCTCAATGACTGGCTCATTTCCACCACCTTTCAAGATAGTATAGCACGAGTAGTGCAAGCCACTGTCCACGTGCTTCAAAATCTGTGGTTAGTCATTTATAAATTAATGAATGGAGTTGAACAGGTTAACATAGCTTGGTGGTTTACACTATCAAAAAGTAGAAAGACTAGAGGACACACAATGAAGCTACAATGTAACCCATTTTAAACTAATAAAGCCGGCAGGAAACTGCCACTTGGACCCACACCATGCCGCCGATCGGATGTCGGGGGAGGAGGCGGGAGCTGCTTGCCCCTCCTGCTCCCCCCACCAAGGCCCAATCGGGGCATACCAGGCAGCTGTTTAAATGACTGGAGCCAGCAGGTGTGCCCGCGCCTAAGGGCCCTTTGGCATGGCCCTTAGGTGAGGCGCGGTGGCAGGGACGGTTTTCACCCCTTGCAGACGGTATGTAATGTACTGTAAACCCATGCTGTAACTTATACTGTATAGTTATGCTATGTATGTACTGTAATGTACTCCCTGTGTTAAGTAATCCCTTTTGCTACTGCTCTGGTGTAACGTAGAGCAGTATATGTGTTATGTAATCCCATTTACTACTGCTCAGATGTAATGAAGAGTGGTACATGTTTCCCTCACCTCTGTTCAACCTTGTATTGTAATGTATTGTATTGTATTGTATTGTGACCGCTTTGATTGAAGGAAAAAGCGGGATATAAAACCTCTTTAAATAAATAAATAATAAGAGAGAATATTTTTTCACTCGACGTGTAATCAAACTCTGGAATTTGTTACCAGAGGATGTATTAAAAGCTGTTAGTATTGCTGGGTTTAAAAAAAAAAAAAAGGTTTTGACAAGTTCCTGGAGGAAAGGTCCATAAACTATTATTAAAGAGGACCCGGGAAATCCACTGCTTACCCCCAGGATGAGCATTGTGGAAGCTGTACCTGCTGGGTACTTGTGACCTGGATTGGCCACTATTGGAAACAGAGTACTGGGCTTGATGGACCTTAGTCTGACCCAGTATGGCATTTATGTTCTCATGTTCTTATGTTTGTACACACAAGTCAGAGCTAGCACCACAGCAGTGCCTCCAATTCATCAGTACATGTATAGCCAAAGTCTTTCTATCTGCAGACAGGACAGTCGTCATCTAGAAGCTCAGTCTCAAACTTGCCTACATAAGTTCTGCATCTGCTCAAACCATTCTTCATTTATTAGGCCTCATGGCAGCATCTGTTCACATTGTCCCTCTTGCTTGCCTTTACATGCACCCTCATCAGTGGCACCTCAAACTACACTGGAACCAGCATTGTCAGTTGGGATGAAAATATCTTTCAATGGTGCATGCCTTCAAAAGCTTCATGCCTCTTTTCAGTAGTAGTCTAGAGCAGGGGTCTCAAACATGCGGCCCGCGAGAGAACGTTGTGCGGCCCGCGACGGAGGGAAACAAAAAAGCCTGGCTTCTGCTGCTGCCGTTGCCGCCGTGGCAGCGGCAGAATCGACTGTCAAAATAAAAAAAAAAAAAAACTGGCTTCTGCTGCTCAAGCAGCAAAATCAGCTGTCCTGCGGCCCCTTCCCCTCTGCCCGTAGTTCCCTGAGTGTGTGCTCCATCAGCGGGTGCTTTTCAAGCCGCGAAGAGAGTATTCCCCTCTCGCGAGGCTTGTAAAGTGACTTGGCTTTAGCCGCGCGAGAGGGAAATACTCTCTTCGCGGCTTAAAAAGCACCCGCTGATGAAGCACACTCAGGGCTCTCCGCGCAGAGGGGAAGGGGCCGCGGGACCGCTGATTTTCTGCTGCAGCAGCAGAAGCCAGGTTTTTTTTTTATTTACCTGGGTTGATGGGGGGGGGGGGTAGGACTGGAAATGGGCTATTGGGTGGGGGGTAGGACTGGAAATGGGCTATTGGCAGGGGGGGGGTAGGACTGGAAATGGGCTATTGGCAGGGGGGGGGGTTAGGACTGGAAATGGGCTATTGGCAGGGGGGGGTAGGACTGGAAATGGGCTATTGGCAGGGGGGGTAGGACTGGAAATGGGCTATTGGCAGGGGGGGGGGTTAGCAGGGGGGGTTATGACTGGTAATGGGCCATTAGCAGGGGGGGTTATGACTGGTAATGGGCTATGGTGGGGGCTAGGACTGGAAATGGGCAGGTGGGGGTTAGGAAGGACTGGAGGTGGGCTGATGGGGGGAGTTAGGACTGGTAATGAGCTATGGAGGGGATGACTGAAATGGGGTAATGGGGGTTAGGGCTGGAAGTGGGCTATTGGCAGGGGGGGGTTATGACTGGTAATGGGCTATGGTGGGGGCTAGGACTGGAAATGGGCAGATGGGGGTTAGGACTGGAGGTGGGCTGATTGGGGGGTTAGGACTGGTAATGGCCTATGAGGGGAGGTAAGACTGAAAATGGGGTGATGGGGGGTAAAACTGGAAGTGCGCTATGGGGAGGTTAGGACTGGTAATGGGCTATGGGGGGTCTAGGACTGGTAATGGGCTGGGGGGGGTTGCTAGGACTGGAAATGGGCTGAGTGGAAGGGGGGCTTGAACTGCAAATGGTTGATGGGGAGGGGGCTTGGAATGGAAATGGGCTGTGAGGGGAGGGAGCTAGAATTGGAAATGGGCTGATGGGGGGCTATGATTGGAAATGGGCTGATGGTGAGGCTAGGATAGGACTGGAAATGGACTGATGCAGGGACTAGAAGGGAGCAGATGCTGGGTGGGGCTGGAACTAGAAGGGAGCTGATGTTGGGGGAGGATTAGAATGGGATGGAGCTGGGAAAGTGAAATGGAGAGGGGAAAAATATTTTGTCTGGGAGAGAAGACAAATCTACAATTGGCCAGGTATTGGAAGAGTAAGTGGGGATTGAGGATGGAGGGGTAAAATTTGAGTGGATGAAATAGGAATGAGGAAAGAGAAAAAGGAGAAAGATTAGTATGTTAAAGCAGATGTAGAGAGAGAATGGAAAAAAAACTAGGAGAGAGAAGAAAGGGCAAATGGACAGCAGACGATGGAGAGTTAGCAGAAGACATGAAGAAACCAGAAGAAAGTGGCTGGAACAATTGCAACTGAAAAAAATGCACAAAAGGTAGAAAAATATCTCTTAATTTTAATTTATTAAATGGAATATGTCAGCTCTGGGAAATGTGCATCATTAATGTTTGCGCTTTGTTTAGTACAAGAGGAAATTAATTTATAGTTTTATTTCTACAGTGTTGTTGTACATTCCAAGTTTGGCTTTTGGGGTTCCCAGTTTAATTATTGTCTTCCTGTTTCTAAATCTTTTAATCTTTCTTTATCCATACTCATTAAAGAGGCATGTTTACTAAAAGTTAGTGTATGGTAACATTATGTGAATATTTATGCAAATGAGGCCCCTTATGCAAATGATGCCCCGCGTCTTATGCGGCCCCCGGGTTACTTTACAAGTCCTCATTTGGCCCTCAAAGCAATTTGAGTTTGAGACCCCTGGTCTAGAGCATGGTTGTTTGTTTCAGCTTACCCCTCACCACTTCACTTTCACGACCCGACATATGCAATTTCATGACCCGACATATCCAATTTCGAGTGGAGAGACCATCTTTTGCATTTGTCAACATGAGGGGAAATGATCCTTCCATGAAAAACAGCTGCATATCAGTTTACTCATGCTTTGAGCTGTATACTATGCCCTGACAGTATTTCAAAAATGGCTTTGGACAACATTATGCCAGTGCAAACAGACAATCAAGTTACTGTTTTATATCAACAAATAGGGGGGCTCCAGTTCCCTGGGACTGTGCAGAGAGGCAATGCACTTCTGGCACTTTACACAAACATTGAGCACTACCCTCAGGGCAGTGTTTATCTTCCAGGATCAGAGAATCATTTGGCAGACATACTCAGCTGCCGATTAGACCCTCATGAGTAATCTCTAGCCCTATGGTTCTTCAGAAAATCTTCCAAGAATGGGGTACACCAGAGATAGATCTGTTTGCTCTTTTGAGAACACCAAATGTCCACTCTTCTGCTTGGTCAGACCAGCCTAGCAGCACTTGGCCCACAATGCCTTCTCCATCTCATGGAGCCATGTTTTGCTGTATACTTTGCCACCCTTCCCTCTGATCGCCCGAGTCCTTCTGAAGATGCGGGAAGACAAAGGCGACTGTGATCCTCATCACCCCTCAGTGGTCTTGCCAAGTATGATTCCCTCACCACCTGGCCATGGTACAGAGAACCCTTGATCCTGCTCAGAACATATTGTTCCTCTTAACAGCAGGGCACTCTGCTGCACCTCAACCTCAAAATCCTTTCTCTCGCAGCCTGGAAATTGCAGAGCATCTAACAATAGATATAATGGTCTCAGATGAAGTATGCCTCTAGGAAGCCCCCCCCATCCTACATTCATACAATCGAAAATGGTCTTGTTTCACATAATGGGTGAATGCCCAGAATCATGATTCAATCTCCTGCCCTCTCAACGTAATTCTCGCATACCTTCTCCAATTATCCAAGTCGGATCTCTGGACCAACTCGGTCCGCTACCATCTCTCCATGATTGCAGCCTGTCATAGACCTCTCAATGGCAAGTCTATTTCCACCCATCCGTTGGTTACCAGGTTCATAAAGCGGCTTATCAACATGAAACTGCCCATCAATATCCTGCCAAGTTGGAAGTCCTCATTTTTTTTTTTTTTTACTTGCAAACTTTGCACCGGTTCTCAAATGGAAAGCACAAGAATACTTTTCCCCAGGAAAAACTACCTGCAGAGACTTACCCCTGCATCTTCCCTTCATAGTAATACAGTGTGATTTTTAAAATGCAAAATTGCATGTTATTATCTCTCCCATTTTAACGTTCCTCTGAACCTGCTTACTTTTTCTGTAGACTAAATTTGCACATTGTTGTACCCATGCATACCTTTACCCACAGAAAAGGTGGGCAAATTTCAGGTAGAGTTAATTAGCTCAAAAACTTTCATTTTTGTGTGAAAGGCAGGACTCTTCTAGAAGAAAATCCCAAGGGGTCCATAGGTCTG
This sequence comes from Ichthyophis bannanicus, assembly GCA_033557465.1. Classification (NCBI taxonomy): domain Eukaryota; kingdom Metazoa; phylum Chordata; class Amphibia; order Gymnophiona; family Ichthyophiidae; genus Ichthyophis; species Ichthyophis bannanicus. The sequence goes on along the minus strand of CM066034.1, from coordinate 86,366,483 downwards.
AAATAGATGGAACCTCCATTGTTTGAAAACAAACAATTTTGCTGCCACATCACTGGATTTCAGATGCATCCATGAAGCCTTGAGCATTTAAAGTGGACATAGGCCAGAATAAAACATTGTCCATAGCTGGGCTTCAGAAGGGTTTAGACAAGTTTCTGGAGGAAAAGACCATAAACCATTATTAGCGAGATAGACTTGGGAAGGCCAGTGTTATTTTCAGTGTACTATACTGCTTTCTCTCTCTATGATATTTTCTGTTGGGGAAGGAGAGGGGCAAAGGTTGCTGGGTGACTGCCTAACTGGTATATTAGCATGCCAGGAACTGTTCATATAGTAAGGTTAACATCCCTTGATAAAGTCTTTAAAAGCAATGTTTCTTTTCAATTTGTTTGGTTTTTAGACTACAGATCTCCTTGTTGATGAATCCAGCTTTACTGGTGAAACAGAGCCCTGCTGCAAGACTGATGGCTCCTTACCAGATGCTGGAGACATCACAACACTTAGTAACATTGCATTCATGGGCACGCTGGTGCGATACGGCAAAGGAAAGGCATGTTCAATCTTTGAAAAAACATATAATAAGCTAATGCATTTTTATTCCCACAAAACCCCTTTCAGCTGGATACCAAAATGTGTTTATGATTTTTCTGCTGCAGGGCGTTGTTATTGGAGTTGGTGAAAAGTCACAGTTTGGTGAGGTGTTTAAAATGATGCAAAAGGAAGAGGTAACTAAAGAGAACCGGCTATGTTTGTGCTTTTGTAATTGAAATAGTTTCTCTAAAGATACTCCCCAGATTAAAAAACAAACAAACAGATGTATGTGTTCTTTTCAGACACCCAAAACTCCTTTACAAAAAAGCATGGACAAACTGGGGAAGCAGCTTTCTCTATTCTCATTTGGCATAATAGGTGAGTTTAGACAAAAACTATACATTTTTTATTTAAAAAATACATATTTCTACATTAGGTTTGTGACCGTATAGATTTAAAAGTTGTGTTGACTTGATTGGTCTGCTTCCTATTGTAGTCAAGTCTTTTCTGTCTGGTATAGGTTACATTTCATATTGACTTTTAGAGGTGCTTAGACCAGGGATTCTCAACCCAGTCCTCAGGATACACCTAGCTAGTCAGATTTTTAGGATAACCACAATGAATATGAATGAGAGAGATTTGAATGCAATGCCTCCATTGTATGCAAATTTATCTCATGCATATTCATTTTGGTTACCCTGAAAATCTCACTGACTAGATGTGTCTCGAACACTGGGTTGAGAACCCCTGACTTAAACATAGATTCCTTTTTAATAAACTGATGATTTATGGGGACAGTCTTTAAAAGTTCTCAGGTTGCATGCAGGCCCACAACCTTACAAGGATATTTTCAAAGAGAATCTCCCTGCAAAATTTCCCTTTGACAATATGGGGCCATGTGGTGCCATGGATACTTCAGTATACATGTACTATGTCCAGCTCCACAAAGGATGTGAAGATTTCGAAATGAAATCCCTTTGGGACTATTAACTGGCTCTGCTCGTCCACCAGCCACCACACCCTCTCCTCCCACCTTGTTGTGACAGGTTTAGCATAGGTGTGAACCATAATCTCCCATCTGCCCAGCACCGTGATTGCCTACAGCATGCAGGAGCTGCTTGTTTTGCTCACACCCCTCTGCCTGTCCTGGCACTGCATGGCTGTTGAAATCATAGAGCTAATAGTTCCTGTATCTCATAATATACAAGCGGTTCTAGGTCTCCAATTTCAACTCTGCATAGTGCCAGTGGCTGGAGCTTGCTGGGAAGACCAGCAGAGTGGTGGAAGCAAATAAACAATCTCTCGTCATTTGACAGGCAATCACAGTTATGGGGAAATGAGAGATTGGGGGATGATGCTGAGAATAGGATTGGAAGAAGGATCTGATCCTGGGGTTGGGAGAGTATGCTTAAAAGGCTCAAGACATTTAAAGGGATAGTAGGTAGCTTAGTGGTTAGAGCAACTGCCTAGTACACAGAAGATCAAGAGTTTGATTCCTGGCACTCATTGTGACCTTGGGCAAGTCACTTTACCCTCAATTGTCTTGGAAGAAAAGGTCTGGCAATCTACTTCTGGTATGACAATGCCAAGAAAACCCAGAGGCAGCTGGGTTGCCAGGAGTCAGCACTGACTTGAAACTAAAAAAAACAAAAAAAGATTTAATAGAATAATGGGAGAAAGGGAAGGGAAACAGAATAGAGGTGTGGAGGGAGTAAAGCAGGGAGAGTTTGGAGTGGGTGGGAGGAGAAGGAAGAGGGTGAAGATATAAATTCCTGGGAGGAAAGGGCACAATATGTAAGTTCAAAAGGTGCATCCATCTCCCGCTGCACACACACACTACACACACCCAACTTTGCAAACACACATAGGCAACACACACATACATAATCTACTACTACTACTGAACATTTGTATAGCGCTACAACACTTTTGCGCGCTGCACAAGCACATGTAAAAGACTGTCTCTGCTCATCAGAGCTTACAGTCTAGTTAAGACAGACAACACAGCAGCTGTAGCCATAGGATACAGCTAAGGGGAATGGTAAAGAAACACAAAAGATCCGAAAGCAGCAGCAAAGAGATGAGTTTTCAGCCTGGATTTGAAAAGGGTCAGAGAAGGCGCCTGACATACAGACTCATGTAGTTTCTTCCAAGCATAAGGAGCAGCAAAGTGAAAGGAGCGAAGTCTGGAGTTAACAGTAGAAGAGAAGGGCACAGATAGAAGTGATTTGCCAGAAGAGCAGAGTTCCCAAGGGATAGTAGGGAGAGAGAAGAGAGGAAAGGAGTGAGGAGCTGCAGAGTGAATGCACTTATAGGTCAGCAGGAGAAGTTTGAATTGGATGCGGAAACGGATAGGGAGCCAATGAAGTGACTTGAGAAGAGGAGTAATATGAGCATGATGAGGCTGGTGGAAGATTACCTTCTAGATGGAGCATGTCATAGTAACATAGTAAATGATGGCAGATAAAGACTAGTATGGTCCATCTAGTCTGCCCAGTAAGATGGCAAGAGTTAGGTGCACCTGCCGCTCAGTGCAGGCCACCTCTCCCCATGTCTTTGTTTTAGGGGTGAACCCTCCCCATGTCTTTGTTTTAGGGGTGAACCCACTGCTCCGTGTAGGACACACCTGTATGTTGAGAAATTAGTTAAGTTTATTTTGATTTTTATCCTGTTGCTGTACAGGGATCCACTGTGTCTGTCCCATGCCATTTTGAATTCTGTCACTGTATTTGCCCCCACCACTTCCATCAGGAGAGCACTCCAAGCATCCACCACCTTTTCAGTGAAAAAGTATTTCCTGACATTGCCTTTGAATTTACCCCCTTGCAGCTTCATGTTATGCCCTCTAGTTTTACAGTCTCCCCGTCTTTTGAAGAGGTTTGTTCATTATTTCTCTTTAAGTATTTAAAGGTCTGAATCATATCTTCCCTGTCCCTCCTCTCCTCCAGAGTGTACATATTTAGGTCTTCAAGTCTTTCTCATAAGGCTTCTGACGCAGGCTCCAAATCATTTTGGTCACCTTCCTCTGAACAGTTTCCAGTCTTTTTATATCCTTTGTAAGATATGGTCTCCAAAACTGAACACGGTATTCCAAGTGAGGCTTCACCAGTGACTTATACAGTGGCATTAGTACCTCTTCCTTTCTACTGATAATTCCTCTTTGCATGCAACCCAACATCCTCCTGGCCTTTGCCACCGCCTTGTCACACTGTTTTGCCACCTTGAGATCTACAGAAATAATCACGCCAAGGTATTTCTCCTGGTCCATGCACACCAACCTCTCTCCCCCTATCGTATACAATCTCCAGGAACAAATATTCCCAGGGTGCGCAAAAAGGCAGCAACCACTGCCATGCATTTCGTGAACACCCTTGGTGCAGATGCCAGGCCAAAGGGGAGAACTCTGTATTGATAGTGCTTCTCCTGGAAAAGGAACCGAAGGAACCTTCTGTGAGTTGGGTGGATGAGAACATGGGTGTATGCATCCTTGAGATCTAGAGAACAAAGCCCTTCCTGACTCTGAAGTATGGCAGCAGAGTTCCTAGAGAAACCATTTTGAATTTCTCTTTGACTAGGAATCTGTTCAACTCTCTGAGATCTAAAATGGGTCTGAAGCCCCCTGTTTTCTTTGGGATAAGAAAATAGGGGGAGTAGAACCCTGAGCCACTCTGCTGCCAAAAGAGTTGGGCTTTTATCATAAAGCCTTCCGCTGAAGGCCCACCGTTTAGGTACTACCCCAGTTTTTCCTACTGGGGTTACCTGTTACCTTTCAGGATTCTGACCTCCATTGCTTTTCTTACAGGTTTTCTACCTCCACTTACAATGAGGTCCTTCTCGAGGTTCCTCTACTGGGTCCCCCAGTAGATTCCATGAACCTCCATACTTCTCTGAAGTCCTGTTATGGGAGGTCCATATTGCAATATTTTTTCTTTGCAATATCATTGATGACATTTATCATCCACACATGGACTCCTTGTCTGCAGTCCTATGCTAGGTTAACTGTTCCACAGCACCTTTTTCTCTTCAACTCCTACCCTCTATCCTCAGGATGCCTGGTGTTGTGGGGTATAGCATGTTCCAACCTATGACATGCTGGGACTCCAGGCATCTCAGCTTGGGAGTCCCCATATGTGAAGACTCATTCCTGCTCGTTCCTGGAGATAGCACAGTTACTTACCTGTAACAGGTGATCTCTGGGAACAGCAGGAATAAATCTTCACAACCCACCCACCTCCCCAGGAGTTGTATCTCTATCTATCTTTCCTCTCTTTTTCTCTTTGTCTCAGCTTTAAAACTTAACTGAAGAGAGGCAGTTGGGAAAGGCGGGAAGGCAGCACGCAGGCATGGTGGGATGCTTCCAAAAGCTCTTTGATTGGACGCTGGGAAGCGTTCCCGCGCAGACTCCGTCGGTACCGACGTACCCATATGTGAAGACTTATTCCTGCTGTTCCCAGAGATCACCTGTTACAGGTAAGTAACTAACTGTGCTTTCTCCGCACCCTGGGAATATTTGTCTTCCCTTACTTAGACTACTGGCTCATTCAAGCCCCTTCAGAGCCAGAGGCCAGGGTTGCTCTGTCTCGCACAATGCGTATCCTTCAGTATTTGGGACTTGACATAAACTTCCCAAAGTCCAACCTTGCTCCCACTCAATCCCTAGAGTTTATAGGAGCGCTTATGGACACCAGCCAGACAAGGGCCTACCTTCCACAGCCCTGCTGCCTTCACATTGTGCAGTTAGCTTCCCAAGCAGTGCTTAAAACCTCACCTCACTGCTCGGGAAATCTTACAGTTGCTAGGCCACATGGCATCCACCATGCATGTCGTTCCTTATGCTTGCCTCCATATAAGGGCAGCCCAGTGGACCTTATCCACTCAGTGGACTCAGGCGTCGTCAGGTTGCCTGTCAGACAAAATAGCAAACTCAGATCGCCTTATTTTGTCCCTCCAATGGTGGCAGTCACCCAAAAACCTTTTGGTGGGGTCTCCTTTTCAGCAACCCCCACCCCAAGCCACTGTAACAACAGATGCTTCACAGGTGGGTTGGGGAGCCCACTTGCAAGACCTCTCTACCCAGGGCACCTGGACTCCACAGGAGGCCTATCTCCATATCAATCTCCTGGAGCTCAGAGCAATCTTCCTTACTCTTCGAGTATTTCACACCCAGCTCAGCTACAAGACAGTCCTAGTTCAAACGGACAATCATGAACTGAAATATGAGATTGCAGAACTGCTATCAGTAATCTGTGAACTATCATTAAAATCATCTCTAATACCTGAAGATTGGAGGATCGCCAATGTAACACCAATTTTTGTTTCAACTCTTTTTATTTGATTTTCAAATATTATCAGTTACAAACGAAACAAAAGCTATTATAATAACAAAAGAAAATTCTAATATAGAAAAACAATACAGAAAATATATAAACCACAATAGGGGAGGAAGATTCTACTAAATAGGAATAATACATGGAATATAGGAAATCACAAGGAGAATAAACTCCACTCATAGGAGAATCATGAACCACAGTATCTATGGTCTCCCTACCAGACAGGAATGCCTCCAGTTGAAGTGGATCAAAAAAAAACATCCTAACCCCCTGGAGAAATCTAAACTACACAGATATCTCAAAAAAAAAGAGGCCCTCCAGTAGGCCAAGTGGATCAAGGAAAAAAAGCCAAAACGGAGGCTTTCCAAACATTTACAAATGGTATCTACAAAAAAACAAATAAGGAAATAACTGAATGGGGATCCAAAAGCCAAAAAGGCTTCTAACCGGTGAGGTCTGGACATAAAATACAGAGATGGGGATCCACAAACTCGCTTTCCATTAAAAAATACAGAGACAGGAAAAAGAAGGTATCCTGGGTGTATCCTCCAGGAACTCAGTTAAATGAGTTCCTGAGTTCCTGCTGCTGAGAACAGCAGCAGACCATCCAGGTGAACTACCCTCGTCCTGAAAGGGTAATAAAGTTTAGAAAAAGACATTACATCAGCATTTGGTAATTTCAAAATTTCCCGTAAATATTTACGTAATAAAATCTCCGGAGATAGCAAGTGACACAAAGGAAAACTTAGAAATCTAATATTCTTAGATTTCATTGCATTTCTCATACATTTCTAACTTGCGATTTATCATAATATTATCCTTCACTACTGCAGACTGTACTGTCTGCAGGGATTGACACAATGATTCACATTTAGGAACTTGGTTACAAAGTAATTCTACCCGCTTTTCTACATGAACCAGCCCCTGCTACGACATCGTGAGTGAAGGAGCAGAGCTGGGTTACCGTAGATACTAAGGTACGCTCTGTCCGTGTTACCACCCTCCAGACATCAGCCAGGGAAACCTGGGAATCCAAAATTTCCCTGACCTCCGCCTGAGGGGGAGTCCAAGAGACCGGTATCAGTGGTCTCATCTCTAATTTTTAAAAAGGGTTCCAGGGGTGATCCGGGAAACTACAGACCGGTGAGCCTAACGTCAGTACCGGGAAAAATGCTAGAAACCATCATAAAGAATAACATTACTCAGCATGTAGATAGTCACAACCTAATGGGAGACAGCCAACATGGCTTTAGACAAGGAAGATCTTGTCTTACTAATCTGTTATGTTTTTTTGAAGGAGTGAATAAACAGGTGGACAAAGGTGAGTCGGTTGATATTGTGTATCTGGACTTTCAGAAAGCCTTTGACAAGGTCCCTCATCAGAGACTTTTGGCAAAACTAAAGAGTCATGGGATAGGAGGCAGTGTACTATTGTGGATCAGGAACTGGTTAAAAGATAGAAAGCAGAGGGTAGGGCTAAATGGCCAATTTTCCCAATGGAGAAAGGTGAATAGTGGTGTACCCCAGGGATCTGTGCTGGGTCCGCTGCTTTTTGACATATTCATAAATGACCTGGAAAGTGGAATAACGAGTGAGGTTATCAAATTTGCAGATGACACAAAACTATTTAAAGTTGTTAAAACCCAAGAGGATTGTGAAAAATTGCAAGAGGATCTTGATAAATTGGAAGACTGGGCATCAAAATGGCAGATGAAATTTAATGTGGACAAGTGCAAGGTTATGCACCTAGGGAAGAACAACCCAAACTATGGTTACACGATTCAAGATTCCACATTAGGAACCACCACCCAGGAAAAAGATTTAGGCGTCATTGTGGATACCATGTTAAAACCCTCGGCCCAGTGTGCAGCGGCGGCCAAGAGAGCAAATAGAATGCTAGGTATCATAAGGAAAGGAATGGAAAATAAAACAAAAGATATTATAATGCCTCTATATCGTTCCATGGTGAGACCGCACCTTGAATATTGTGTGCAATTCTGGTCGCCGTATCTTAAAAAGGATATAGCGATTTTAGAAAAGGTACAGAGAAGAGCCACCAAAATGGTAAGGGGATGGAAGGATACTCCTATGAAGAAAGGCTAAAAAGGTTAGGGCTCTTTAACCTGGAAAAGAGACGGCTGAGGGGAGATATGATAGAAGTCTATAAATTAATGAACGGAGTGGAACGGGTAAACGTAGATCGATTATTTACCTTATCAGAATATAGAAAGACTAGGGGACATGCAATGAAGCTACAGGGTAAACTATTTAAGACTAATAAAAGAAAATATTTTTTCACTCAACGTGTAATCAAACTCTGGAATTTGTTACTGGAGGATGTAGTAAAGGCTGTTAGTGTAGCTGGGTTTAAAAAAGGTTTGGACAAGTTCCTGGAGGAAAGGTCCATAAACCATTATTAAGAAGTTACCGAAGATATCAATGCTTGACCCAGTACAAGCATTGTGGAAGTTGTGTCTCTTGGGGAAACTGCTAGGTACATATGACCTAGATTGGCCACTGTTGCAAACAAAATACTGGGCTTGATGGACCTTGTTCTGACCCAGTATGGCATATCTTATGTTCTTATGTTCTAAGTAGCCATGTTCTATGTCAACAAGCAGGGCGGAACAGACTCTCTGTCACTCTGCAACGAAGCTTTGCGACTATGGGCCCTTGCCAGAGAACATCAGGTTCATCTCCTTGCGGTGTATCTTCCAGGCATTCAAAACTCTTGGGCAGGCAGACTTAGTCGTGTTCTGCTTCCACACGAATGGTCTCTCCATGCAGACCAGGTGGCCAACATTTTTCAAATTTGGGGAACCCCGGACATAGACCTCTTTGGAAGTTCGCTGAATGCCAAACTTCGCCGGTTCTGTTCCAGAATTCTGGCTTGAGATTGTCAGGCCAGGGATGCTTTCCTCCTCCATTGGGGTCAGGACTTCCTGTATGCCTTTCCACCCATTCCCCTAATTCCCAAAACCCTGTTCAAGCTTCAGAGAGACAGAGGTCATATGATCCTCATAGCTCCACGTTGGCCACGGCAAATGTGGTACCCTCTGCTCCTACATCTCTCTCAATCTCCGCCTCTGGAGTTAGGATCTGCTCCTGATCTCCTTTCTCAACAGGACGGGATACTGTGGCATCCCAATCCCCAGTCTCTGCATCTCAGGGCCTGGTTGCTGAAAGCCTAGAACTTCACGGTCTTAACCTTTCCCAGCAGGTGAAGGATATCCTTCATGTTTCCAGGAAACCTTCCACAAGATGCTCTTATGCATTCAAGTGGAAAAGGTTTTACCATATGGTGCTCGCGGAAGGGTCTTAACCCTCTTGCGATACCTCTGGAATCCTTACTGGAGTACCTCCTTCATTTATCAAATGCAGGGCTTAAGACTAATTCAGTGAGAGTCCATTTGAGTTCTATTGCAGCTTCTTTCTAGCTTCTCAATGGACAACCTATTTCCTCTCATCCTCTCATAGCGAGATTTATGAGAGGCCTTCTAACGAAGCCTTCCATTAAGCCACCACCGGTGGCATGGGACTTGAATCTGGTACTTTGGCAGCTCATGAAACCGCCCTTTGAACCATTAGCCACTACCTCTTTGAAATTCCTTTCCTGGAAAGTTATCTTTCTCATTGCAATCACATCAGCACGTTGCATCAGTGAATTGCAAGCATTGGTGGCTGATCCTCCTTATGCCAAGGTTCCATCATAAGGTAGTCCTTAGGACTCATCCACACTTTATGCCAAAGCTGGTTTCGCCCTTTCATTTGAACCAAGCGGTTTACCTTCCTGTATTCTTTCTAAGGCCTCATGCCTCAAATGCAGAAAGGAACCTTCATACTTTGGACTGTAAAAGAACTTTGGCCTTTTACTTGCAAAGGATACAGCGACATAGAAAATCCTCTCAGCTCTTTGTTGCTTTTGATCCTAGTCATTTGGGACTTCCAGTCTCCAAAAGGACGCTCTCCAACTGGATTGCACAGTGTATATCTTTTGCCTATGAGAGTAAGAACCTTTTTCTCGAAGTCTATGTTACAGCTCACAATGTGAGAGCCATGGCAGCCTCAATGGCTCATCTTCACTCTGTCTATTGACGACATCTGTCTAGCAGCCAGTTGGGCTTCGGTTCATACTGTCACAGCCCATTACTGCTTAGACCAGGACTCCCGCCTGGATGCCTTGATTGGTCAGGCTGTTCAACACCTGTTCCAGACTTAATCAACTCCTGCCCACCATCCCTGGTAGGATGCCAGAGATCCATGGGGGGAAGTGGAGCCCTTTCACAAGGGCACACAACTTTCTGGGGCCATCTCCCTGGTATCTGCAGCTAGGGAGTCCACATATGTGAAGACTACATTCCTGCTTGTTCCTGGAGATAGCATAGTTACTCACTTGTAACAGGTGATCTCCGGGAACAGCAGGAATTTAGTCTTCACAACCCGCCCACCTCCCCTAGGAGTTGTATCTCTCTCTCTTTCTCTCTTTCCCTCTCTCTTTTGTCTCAGCTATAAACTCAACTGGAGAGGGACAGTTGGGAAAGGCGGGAAGATAGCACACAGGCGCTGTGGGATGCTCCCAAAAGCTTTCCTATTGGACGCTGGGGAGCGTTCCCGCGCAGGCTCCGTCGGTACCGACGATACCCATATGTGAAGACTAAATTCCTGCTGTTCCCGGAGATCACCTTTTACAGGTGAGTAACTATGCTTTTTAGCTGGATTTCTGCTTCCCAAGTGCATGACACTGCACTTCTTCGCATTAAATCTAAACTGCCAAGCATTAGACCATTCTTCCAGCTTTTGTAGATCTTTCCCAATGTTATCCACCCCCTCAGTGGAGTCCACTCTGTTACAAATTTTTGTGTCATCTGCAAAAAGACAGACTTTTCCATACAGTCCTTCAGCAATACCACTCACAAATACATTGAACAGTGCCGGGCCCAGGACCGACCATGGGGCACCCCGCTAATCACCCTCCTTTCATCCTAGTGAGCTCCATTTACCATCACCTTCTGTCATCTATCAGTCAACCAATTTCTGATCCAGTTCACCACCTTGGGACCCATCCCCAAACTACTGAGTTTATTGATAAGCCTCCTATGAGGAATAGTATCAAAGGCTTTGCTGAAATCCAGGTAGATGACATCCATCGCATGCCCCTGATCTAGTTCTTTGGTCACCCAGTCAAAGAACGCAATCAGATTTGTTTGGCAAGATCGTCCTTTGGTAAAACCATGTTGCCTCGGTTCATGCAACCTGTTGGTTTTGAGAACGTCCACTATTCTCTCTTTCAGAAGCGCCTCCATTACTTTTCCTTTCACCGAGGTAAGGCTCACGGGCCTGTAGTTTGTCACTTCTTCCCTGTCACCACTTTTGTGAAGAGGTACCACATCCACCCTTCTCCAGTCCTGAGGAACTACTCCTTTTTCCAAGGATCTGTTGAAAACATCCTTTAACTACCCTGCAAGAACCTCTCTGAGCTCTTTCAGTATCCTGGGATGTATCCCATCCAGTCCCATGGCCTTGTCCACTTTCAGTTTTGCAAGTTGTTCTAACACATCATCTTCAGTGAATGGTGTGGTATCTACTTCATTACCATTTTTATATTTGGGAGTCACAGATGGTCCTTCTCCAGGATTTTCTTTAGTAAAAACAGAGCAGAAGTATTTGTTTAGCAATTTTGCTTTTTCAGTGTCACTTTCCACAAATCTGTTACCAGCACTTCTGAGTCTTGCAATTCCATCTCTGATTTTCCTCCTCTCCCGAATATACCTGAAGAAAGTTTTGTTGCCACACTTCACATCTTTAGCCATCTTTTCCTCTGCCTTTGATTTTGCTTTCTTATTTTTCTTTTTGTCTCTTTCAGTTTGCTCATGTATTCCTTACTGTGTTCCTCTGTTTGCAAGCTTTTGAATTTTGTGAAAGCTGTGTTTTTTGCCTTTATTTGAGCAGCCACTTCTTTGGAGAACCAAATAGGTTTCCTTCTCCTCTTGGTTTTTATTTACTTCTCTTACATATTTATCTGTTGCCCCTTTTATTGCCACCTTTAGTTTAGCCCATTGCAGTTCCCTTATCCTCTTCCACCCTGCCACCCTTCAGGTACTTGGCCATTCTACTGAAGTCAGTGTTTTTGAAGTTTAGGACTTTGAGCGTGCTATGATTGGACTGCACCTTGGCTTTTATCTCAAACCACACCGTGTGATGATCGCTGCTGCTCACAGTACGGCATGGGACAGACACAGTGGATCCCTTTACAGCAACAGGATAAAATCAAAATTAACTTAACTAATTTCTCAACATACAGGGGTGTCCTACACGGAGCGGTGGTTCACCCCTAAAACAAAGACATGGGGAGGGTTCACCTCTAAAACAAAGACATGGGGAGGGGTGGCTTCCACAGAGCGGCAGGTGCACCTACTCTTGCCATCTTACTGGGCAGACTAGATGAACCATACTGGTCTTTATCTGCCATCATTTACTATGTTACTATGACATGCTCCATCTCCAAGCTAATCTTCCACCAGCCTCATCATGCTCATATTACCCCTCTTCTCAAGTCACTTCATTGGCTTCCTATCCGTTTCCTCATCCAATTCAAACATCACCCCTCATAGACAGTTGCCATTTTACCAATCCCCAGTATTCTCAGTGTCCATGCAGCTGGAGAGGTGTGACTTCCCAGGGTGAACTCACTGAGGGATAGCGCAGAGCAATTGGATTTGTCCAGTCCTGGTATTTTCTCCTCTTTGTGTGGGGATGCTTTGCCTCTAAGGCAGGACAGCAGCTAGTTCTAGCAGATATTAAGATTAAAGTTTAAAAAAAAAAAAAAAAAAAAAGGGTAGAGCTCGAGCTGCTCTCTGGAAAGGCTGGGGCAGTGATCTCCGAAAAGCGACAGCTCCCAAACCTGACAGAAGTGATGACCCGCTCCAGAGCAAGATCTGTCATTTGCGCCTCAGGGGACTCATGCTGACAAAGAAGGGCAGAGTGTGCGTCGGAGATTCCAAAAAGCCAATGACCGTGAATTTTTCAGTACATGGTTTGTTTTCTTTTGTTTTCCTTTGATTTGTTTTCCTTTTTTCCTCCCTCTCTACGGTGTATCATGCAAGTGGTGTTATTGAGCTGGGGTAGCTCGTGGGGAGGCGGGAGCAGCTGAGCCGTGCAGCGTGGGAAATGGTGCCATTTTGGGTTCAAATGCAGGGGTTTTATTATACCGTGGGGGGGCTTTTTTGGTAGTTCCCTTGGGTATTGATCTGCTGAATAGGCTATGAAAAAGAAATTAAAGGGAGGCATAAAGCACCAAAGTAGCAGGCATTGATGTTGCCTAGGCTGGTTGGCTCTGGCAGTGGGGGTGGCCTTGACACCAGCATGCCCAACAAGGCCACATGCTTGGCTTGTGGCTCCTGGAGGGGCCTCTGTTTCGGCAGCTGTTTTTTGCTGCGGCTGCCAGGCAGAGTCCCGGCCGTTGAAGGAGCGTCTAGGTACTCTAGGAGATAAGGCTGGAAAAGAGGGTCCCTCAGGGGAGCCGAGGGTCATCCTCAGCGGTCGGGAGAGCACTCCATCGCCCACGGAGAGTTGGGGGGGCTGGGTGAGTAGCACTTCTGGATAGGGCAGATCTCCCCCCACCCCTTTTGGAGGGGTGCAGTACAGGGGTTCAATCTCGCAGACCCACCATGTCCAGAAATTCGGCTGAGTTCGTGTTACTCATGCATAAGGCTTTTTGCATGAAGCAGCAATGGGAGGACAACCCGCAGGGGCCCTCTGAGAGGACTAGGAAGAGGGGGCTGTCCAAGGGGCGTCAGAGGCGGGGGGCTGAGGAGGAGCCCATTCTGAGTCAGATGTGTGGAGGTGGACTTTCGGGAAGATCCTTTCACTCGGAGGAAGAAGACGACTCAGAGGTGAGGGCAGACATGGGCAAGCAATCCACCGGGCTAGAGGAAGGAGAAATCCCCGCAGGGAAATAAGTCAAGGATTGTCCCAGTCTTCTGTCAGAAGGAGCTAGCAGCTTTGATCACCCATTTGCTTAGGGCCCTTAATATATCTGAAGTGCCACTGGTGCATGAGCCACTAGAGGGCCCATTGTTCCAGGCAGTTTGAAATTCGCTAACGGTGTTCCCACTCCATCGTGTGATTTAAGCAGATGATCCAAGATGAATGGGAGGTACCTGAGGCTGCTCTTAGGGTCACATGAGTGATGGCGAGGCCGTATCCCTTACCAGACTCAGAGAAGGAGCTCCTCCGCTCACCCAAAGTGGATGCAGCGGTCTTGGCTGTCACAAAGAAGATCACAATCCCTGTGGAGGGCAGTACAGCCCTCAAGGATATGCAAGACTGAAGTTTAGAGACATTACTTAAGCAAGCGTTTGATATCAACGCTCTGTCCTTACAGACATCCATCTGTGATGCCTTTGTGGCCCATGTGTGCTTGCGATGGACGCAAGCAATTTTGGAAACTGCAGGAGAGGCGGTGGATGCCCTTATGATCCGATTAGAGGCTTGTCAAAGAGCTGGCCTCTGTGGTGGTGGCAAGATGCTATTTGTGGCTCCACAATTGGTCAGCAGATGTCTCTGTATCGTTCCATGGTGAGACCGCACCTTGAATATTGTGTGCAATTCTGGTTGCCGTATCTTAAAAAGGATATAGCGTTATTAGAAAAGGTTCAGAGAAGAGCCACCAAAATGGTAAAGGGAATGGAAGGATACTGCTATGAAGAAAAGCTTAAAATGGTTAGGGCTCTTTAACCTGGAAAAGAGATGGCTGAGGGGAGATATGATAGAAGTCTTTAAATTAATGAACGGAGTGGAACGGGTAAACGTAGATCAGTTTACGTTATCAGAATATAGAAAGACTAGGGGACATGCAATGAAGCTACAGGGTAAACTAAGATTAATAAAAGAAAATATTTTTTCACTCAACGTGTAATCAAACTCTGGAATTTGTTACCGGAGGGTGTAGTAAAGGCTGTTAGTGTAGCTGGGTTTAAAAAAGGTTTGGACAAGTTCCTGGAGGAAAGGTCCATAAACCATGATTAAGATGGGACTCAGGATATCAATGCTTTGCCCAGTACAAGCATTGTGGAACCTGTCTTTTGGGGAAACTGCTAGGTACATATGACCTAGATTGGCCACTGTTGGAAACAGGATACTGGGCTTGATGGACCTTGGTCTGACCCAGTATGGCATATCTTATGTTTCTCTAAGTCACGTTTGAGTAAGCTTCCATTCAAGGGTATGCTCTTGTTCAGGGAGGCTCTGGACAAGCTGGCGAAGGACCTGGAAGAGACCAAGGACGGCGGGTTGCCCGAGGACAAGAAAAAGCCTCTTTGGTCTATGGGACCTGTGGGGGTTCCTTCACGGGATTTTCAGAGGTTCCACTCTGTGCGTTTTGCACCAAATCAGAGAGAGTGTTTTCCTGCCTGAGACAACCCCTTCGGGGTTTCCAAGGATAAGGCATAGGGTTCTATGCTCCTTCCTTGACCGTAGCTAAGAATCTGCAATGAGATGAGGGTGGTCCCGGTGTGGTTAGTGCCCATAAGGGGATGGCTGTGAGATTTTTGCTCCACCTGGACCCACATTACCACCAATCAATGGGTCTTGGAGATCATTTGAGAGGTTTTTGCCCTCGAGTTTTCATGTCACCTCAAGGAATCCTTTGTCCATTCTCCCTACAAGTCCCATCACAAGTTTCAAGCAGTCTGGGACACTGGGCCATCTGCAGGTCTTACAGGCTGTAGTGGCTGTTTTGCCCGACCATTGTGGGTTGGGTTGATACTCAGTCTACTTTGTGGTCCCCAAATAGGAGGGTTCCTTCCGACCCATCTTGGACCTCAAGGGCGTAAATCGTTGCCTCAAGGTGCCTACTTGCATATTCCAATTTGCCTCGAGCATCAGAAGTTCCTCAGGTTTGCGGTGCATACGGGGCACTTTCAGTTTCAGGCCTTGCCTTTTGGTCTGGCCACAGCTCCACGAACCTTCACAAAGGTCATGGTTCTGGTTGCAGTTGTGGTCACTGCCACAGCCACATTGCGTCAGGAAGTAGTGTTGGTAAATTCTTAAATGGATGATTGGTTGGTTAGCGTGAAATTCAAAGAAGAAAGTGAAAGGGCCACGGTGAAGGTTCTTGCCTGCCTGCAAGGACTCTGTTGGATGGTCAACTTTGCCAAGAGCTGACTGCAGCCATCACAGGATTTGGCGTACTTGAGGACTCATTTCCAGACAGCCAAGAATTGCGTATCCTTGACGTAAGGCAGGATTTGCACCCTTCAACAGCAGGTGAGCCAGCTTCTCAGCATGCAGACTCCGACAGCGTGACATTACCTGCAAGTGCTGGGTTTGGCAGCGTCCATCGAGCTCGTGCCTTGGGTCCAGGCACACATGAGGCTGCTGCAGAGGGTTCTACTCTGCCGATGGTCTGTGCAGCGCCATCCACTGTGGTGGCCACTGCCTTGCCCAAGAGCCACCAAGATAACATTATGGTGGTGGCTCCGGCGGGACAAGCTCTCAGTGAGGATGCCCCTTAATGGGTGGTATTGATGCCAATCTCTCTGGCTGGGGAGAGCATTGTGAGGTACAGATAGCACAGGTACTTTTGTCAATGGAGGAGAGCAGTTGGCCCATCAACCGGTTGGAAATGCGAGCAGTGTTCCTGGCTCTGCAGGAGTTTCGCAGTTTCCTTCAAGGGAAGCCAGTTAGAGTGTTTTCCATCAATGCCACTACTGTGGCTAACATAAATCATTAAGGCGGGGCACAAGCAGTGCTCAGTTGGAAAGCAAAGTGGCTCTGTTGCTGAACTGGGTGAAGAGCAACCCGCAGGCCCTGTTGGCGGCACACATGACCGGGAAAGAGAATGTGGCAGCTGATGACCTGAGCCGTTTTCACATCTGCTCAGGCGAGTGGACCTTCAATGTGGCAGAGCTTTGCTCAGTTCAACGCTGGAGTGAGCCGGTCATGGATCTGATGGCCACCTTCGACTTCTGCAAAGGTGACATGGTTCTTCAGCAAAAGGAGGGATCGCATGTTGGAAGGCCTCAATGCCTTGGTACAGCGTTGGCCCCAGGAGGGATGGTTGTATGTGTTTCCTCCGTGGGCACTCATAGAATGAATGGTGCAATAGATGGAGGTGCATTGGGGTCTGATTGATACTCATGGCTCCTGCCTGGCCAAGAAGGCAGTGGTATGCAGACCTCATCCTACTAGCAGTGGTTCGGCCTTGATACCTTCCAGCCCGGAGCAATCTCCTGTCTCAAGGCCCGATCTGGATACCTTGGGTGGCGTGGTTCTCACTTACAGCCTGGCTCTTGAGTGAGCTCGGTTGAGAAGGCGGAGATATACAGCCCCAGTAATTGGTACTTTATTGAAGGCCCAGAAGCATTTGACCAGTCTGTTGTATGTGCATGTGTGGCAAATATTCGAAGGCTGGTGTGAAGAAAGTCACTGCCAACCCCTGGCGGCATTGGTTCTGGGGGTGTTGGCATTCCTGCAGTCCAGTTTTGAAAAGGGACTCTCCTATAGCTCACTGCACGTACAGGTAGCGGCACTAACATGTTACCATGGAAAGGTCCAGGGAATCTTTTTTGGCCGCTCATCCGGACGTGGTGTGTTTCCTTTGGGTGGCAAAGCAACTCCAGCCACTGATTAGGCCGGTGGTGCCCCCTTGGGATCTCAACCTAGTTTTGGCGGCATTAGTAGAGGCACCCTTCAAACCAATCAGCAGTTGCTTCTTGAAGGATCTCTAAGGCAATCAAATTCACTCAATTACTTATTATATAACCACTTTCTTTTTTAACTTGCTGGTGGTCTCAGATAAACGGTAAGGTTTTGACACTTAATTATGGATTAGGCAACCTCCCCCATCACAGTGTCCGTTCACATCAACGACCTTTAGCAAGTATTTTTTTTAAATTTGTGTAAATATTGCTTGTTAGCTTTTTCTTGTTTTTCATTAATTTCATTAATTATTTTATATAAAATGATAACGTTCACCACTCCACTTATCTTATGTAGAATGGTGTCGGAAAATGCCCCTTTCTTTGGCAAACAGCAGAATTAATAATCCCCAACGCCTCAATCCTCCAAGCGCTCCGGCGTTTCTCCGATTGGGTTTTTCAAGGGGAAGATATGAAATGCTTTGTTTTAGGGACCAATTGAATATTCACTTTCCACAATATTCTGAGATAGCGTTCTTTCCATTGATTTACTGGTTTAGTACCCTTCACCAGTCATGATCTCATTATTTCGCTGATCTCAAATTGTCTTGATCAGCGAAATAATGAGATCAGCGGGTGTTTGTGGTCGCTTGTCCTAACCATTTCAGATGGTTCTCTTCTGTTCCACAGGGCGGTGAGATATTTTTGGTTGCCTGCCTTGATTGGGGTGTTTTCATGAGTAATCTGGCATAGTTTTTTTTTTTTCCTTAGTTATACTCAGGTGTGTCTGCTTTGTCAATAGTATACTGGGGGTTGGTAAGATGGCAACTACCTATGAGGACTGATGTCAACAGCATTGACAGGCTCAGTCTCTGAGCTGCTAGTGAGATGTGACTACTCACAGGTATGGGACTGGACTGGAGGTACTCGAGGAAAACCAATTTTCTCCGGGAACAAGCAGGAAGTCAGTCCTCACATATGGGTGATGTTGGCGCCGACGAAGCCCTCGTGCAGAGCAAATCCCCAGCTTTCAAAGAAAGCCTTTGGGAATTGCATCACGCATGCACAGTCCCCTTCCCGCCCAAGGGTGCCATCTTGCTCAGTCTCCTTTTTTCCCAGGAGCCCTCTGGATGTTGTCCTCGTGTCACTGCAAAAAAAAAGTGTTAAAAATTGTAGAAAATTACTCTCTTCATACCGGATCGACACCGGTTCCTCTTCCCGCCTTCGGCTCAGTACATCGGTATCGAGTCCATTTGATTTTTTTCCCTTTTTGTCCTTCATGACTAGCGTTCGCGCTCTTTCTTTTTTTACTGGCAGCCCGAGGCTTCGACCGTGCAGGGGCCCTTTTTCCCCCGATGGCTGCCAGTGGGTTTAAAAAGTGTGATCGGTATACAAAACCTATGTCCCTCACCGATACACATGACTGCTGTCTCTGGTGCCTCGGGCCCGACCATGACCCAAAGGTCTGTGGCCCGTGCAGGAAAATGTCCTCAAAGGCCCTGAGAAGCCGCCACCAGCAGCATGATAGGATTTTTGCTGAGTCCGTGCCTTCGCAAGCCCGGACCTAGTCTGAGGCCTCTACATCTCAGGGGGAACACTTTGAGCCCGAGCGTCGTAGAGGTTCCTTGGAGAGGGGGTCTCCTTTGCGGGAACACCGGAAGAAAAAAAAAATCCTCAAAGGCAGCATTGGTGGATGGCTCCAAACTGCCAGGTCCCGCCCGGGATTGGTCGCGGAGCCCCAAGCGCTGGCCCGGATCCTCGGAGATGGAATGCCCAGCGAAGCTTCCTCAAAGGGATGTGGAACAGCCAAGGCAAGTACCGGTTCTTGTTGAAGATTCCCCTCCAGGGGAACCGGCATTGGGCCCAATGACCTCGGGACCCAACCCAGGGGCTGCGGAGCCTTCTGAGCTCGATCTCAGAATGGTGGTCTTGGAGCACAGTATGTCTGCCTTCATGGACTAGCAGCGGGCATTGATAGCCGGCTTTACCTGTCCATCTGCCCTGACCACTGGGATTCCGACATCCAAGTCGACCCTGGAGGCCGAGCTGATCCTCGAGACCATGCGCTCTCGAGTCGATCCTCGGCCGAGGTCTCCCTCGACCTCCCATTCGGGGCTGAGGTCATCGACATTGGGGCCCTCGAGTCCAGAGCCCCTCTATTCCTCCTTGGAGGCTTCGGGGTGGGAGACGGAGGATGAAGAGTCCCTGGACACCCACTGGCACAGGGATGTCCCGTACGATTCCCCAGTGTACGAACCCTGGAAAAGATCCCCCCCGGAGGACACTAGGTTCTTGGACTTCGTGAGGGATATGTCAAAGGCTTTGGTATTCCCTGCGGAGTCCCCGAGGAGGAGCCTTGAGTCAGAGCTCGAGATCCTCCAGTATGACTCTCCCCCTCGGGGGGCCCTTACTGTTCCTGTGCCTCCGATCCTGAAAAGACTCATGCTTCACATGTGGGAGATGCTGGTGCTCAGCAGACGGATTGATTCCATCTATCGAGTTCGTAAGAGCTCCCTGGGTTTCAGAGAGCACAATTGCCACACAACTCCATGGTTGTAGAATCGGACGTGCGCAGGTTAAAAGCCAGAAGACGCACTCCTTGGTGCCTCCTGGCAGGGAGACCCTCAACTTGGATGCTCTCGGCAAGAAGTGCTTCCAGGGATCTATGCTGACATGTCTGATCCAGGCCTACCAGCTGTACATGGGCATGTACCTAAGAGACCTGGTGAAGGAACTCACCGGGTTCTCGGCTGGACTCTCCGAGGGACCTTTGCAGCGCTTCAAGAGTCTGTCCACCTGAGTCTGAGTGCTTTGAAGTTCATGACTCGAGCGGCCTATGAAGGCTTCGAGTCGGCAGCCTGGGTAGCTGTGGCAGGTATCGGTGCATGCCGCCAGGCTTGGCTACAGTCCGACCTCGAGCAATGGGTTCAGGACAAGTTGGTCGATGTCCCATGCCAGGGAGAGAACCTCTTTGGCAAGCCCATGACCGACAAGGCTGCTGAGATCGAGTCAGAGTACATGACCAGGACATGACTCTCAAAAAAGACTTCTGCCCCTTCCAAAAAGAAGGGCTTGGGTAAAAAGCCCTTTTACTTGAGGAAGGGTACTGCTTACTGAAGCTACCCTCTTTTCAGGCCTCCCCGGCTCCCCAACAAGGGCAGCAGGCCAAGGGACAGGAGCATGGCCCGTGTAAGCAGAAAGCCCCCCCAAACCCCAGGCACCGGTTCTGGCCCAGCCTGGTAGTGGCTTTTGACTCTCCTAGCATAGCCCCTCTCACCACAGGAGACAGGGGGACGGCTTGTCCTGTATGCCCACAGGTGGACAGACATCACCACCGATGCCTGGGTACTGCAGATAGTCCATCTGGGTTATCTTCTTCATTTGACCCAGGTGCCTCCTCATTTTCCAGGAGAGCCCCTCAGGTCTACCCTTCACCGGGATCTTCTTCTGAAGGAGTTAGCAGGTCTTCTCGAGGATCAGGCGATAGATCCAGTGCCACACCACCTGCAGGGAAAGGGCTTCTACTCCAGATACTTTCTGGTACCAAAAAAGACAGGAGGCCTCAGACCCATCCTCGACCTGCGCAACCTCAACAAATTCCTGGTGAGGGAGAAGTTCAAAATGCTCTCCCTTGGAATATTGCTGCCTTACCTCCGCCAGGGAGACTGGCTATGCTCCTTAGACCTAAAGAATGCGTATGCACACATCCTGATACACCCAGACCACAGGCAGTATCTACGCTTTGTGGTGGGAGGCACTCACTACCAGTACAGGGTACTTCCATTTGGCCTGGCCTCTGCCCCCAGGGTATTCACAAAACGCCTGGCAGTGGTGGCTGCCTTCCTCAGACTGCAAGGAGTTTACGTCTTCCCCTACCTAGATGACTGGCTTGTTCGAGCCACTTCAGCCATGGAGGTCCAACAGGCCATACTTCGTACCATTCAGGTGCTCCAAAACCTAAGGTTTGTGATAAATTATCCCAAGTCCCACCTAGTGCCCACTCAACAACTGGAGTTCATAGGGGCAAGACTGGATACACTGCAGGCAAGGGCCTACCTGCCAACAGACAGGACAAACAGGCTTCTGGCCTTGGCAAGTTAAATAAGTCACAGTTCTCAGCAAGACACTTTCTGTGCCTCCTCGGGCACATGACCTCCACAGTCCATGTAACACCAGATGCCCGCCTCCACATGCGCACAGCTCAATGGTGCCTCAGAGATCAGTGGACACAGGCCACAGGCTGCGTCAGCGACAGAATCAAAGTATCCAAGATACTGGTACAGTCCTTGGAGTGGTGGCTTCACCCGTCACACTTGGAGGCGGGGATGCCCTTCCAGGCTGCTCGTCACACAAAGATTCTAACCACTGATGCATCCTTGCCGCTCCTCAAAGCAGTGTACTTGCCAGGCCAGGACAACTACTTAGTAGACAGGCTAAGCAGGATCCTGCAGCCCCATGAATGGCAGCTGGACAGCGGAGTAGTTCAGTGGCTTTTTCGGATCTGCGGACGGCCAGTGGTGGACTTGTTCACAAGTCCACAGAATCACCAGTTGCCCCAGTTCTGCTCCAGGCAGCCACACCCAGACAGGGTGTCTGCCGACACGTTTCTGATATCCTGGTCTGTGGGCCGCCTCTATGCATTTTCCCCAATGCCTCTGCTGGCCAAAACTCTATTCAAGGTTCTCCAGGACAGGGCCTTGGTCATCCTGATAGCCCCAGGTGGCCAAGACAACCCTGGTTTCCACTTCTACTTCAGCTAGCAGTGGAGTCCCCCATTCCTCTGGGGTCCTCCCTGTACCTCCTGTTCCAGGAGGAGGGCAGTCTTCTGCACCCCAATCTCACTTCCCTCAACCTAATGGCATGGCTGCTGAAAGGGAGTACTCGCACCACTCCTTCTTCCAAGAGATGTGGAAGAGGCCTTGCTAGCCTCAAGGAGGTTATCAACTAGACGAACCTACGCTTTCAAATGGCATAGGTTTGGGTTGTGGTGCGAGAAGCAGAAGGTGAATCCTTTCTTCTGCCAGGTTGCAGTGGTACTACAATATCTTCTTCATCTTTCGGAGTTGGGCCTTAAGTCCAATTCCGTTAGAGTGCACCTTAGTGCCCTTGCAGCAAACCACTTCCCAGTGGAAGGAAAGCCTCTCTCTACCCATCCCTTCGTGGCTAGGTTCTTGAGAGGCCTACTCTTTCTGAAACCTCCGGTCCGCCCCCTGGCGACAGAGTGGGATTTAAATGTGATTTTAGAGCGGCTTACTCGGCTGCCTTTTGAGCCGATGGCAACCTGCCATCTCCGCTACCTTTCTTGGAAGGATATGTTCTTAGTGGCACTCACATCGGCCTGACGAGTGAGTGAACTTCAGGCACTGGTGTCCGACATGCCTTATACAAGGTTTTATAGGAACAGGGTGGTGCTACACACACTCTCCAAGTTCCTACCAAAAGTGGTCTCTTCTTTCCACCTCATTCAGGAGGTGGTGCTGCCTACCTTCTTTCCCAGGCCCCATGCCAGTCGGGCAGAGGCAGTTCTGCATACCCTGAACTGTAAGAGAGCATTGGCCTTCTATCTGCAGCGTACGCAGAGCCATCAAAGGGTTTCTCAGCTCTTTGTATCCTATGACCCCAGTAAGCTGGAGATGGCCGTTTCAAAACTTACACTGTCCACCTGGGTGGCAGACTGCATTGCCTGGGCATACAGGGCAGCCGAGCTTCTGTTGGAGGGTCGTGTCACAGCCCACTGGGACAGGGACATGGCGGCATCAGTGGCTCATTTCCGCTCTGTTCTGCTGGCAGACATCTGCCGGGCCGCCACCTGGTCTTCGGGTCAGACTTTCGCATCCCATTACTGCCTGGATAGGGAGTCCCAATGGGACAGTGCTTTCGGTCAGGCTGTACTCCGTAACCTATTTGAGGTCTAGGCATCTCCTACCCTCCGACCCTTCTGTGTCAGGCTACCGGAGTGCTACTTTCTCAATTAGATTCCTATTGTGGCTGCTTGCGGCTCTCTTAGAGGGAGCCTATTTTTCAACTGTGGATTCTCGGTAGCCTATAACTGGGGAGTCCTATATGTGAGGACTGACTTCCTGCTTGTTTTCAGAGAAAGTGTAGTTACTTACCTGTAACAGGTGTTCTCCGGGGACAGCAGGAATCAGTGCTCACGATCCTCCCTCCTCCCCTTGGAGTTGCAGTTCTATTATTTTTATAAATTTTGCCGTAGTTTTATCTGTCATTTGACTGAGCAAGATGGCACCCTTGGGTAGGAAGGAGACTGTGCATGCGTGATGCAATTCCCAAAAGCTTTCTTTGAAAGCTGGGGATTTGCTCCGTCGGCGCTGACGTCACCCATATGTGAGGACTGATTCCTGCTGTCCCCGGAGAACACCTGTTACAGGTGAGTAACTACGCTAACACGCGAGTCCTGATTTCACAACACCTCTGCAACACCCGAAGGCACTGTATACGCCTGTGCAACACCCGAAGGCACAGTATGCACCTCTGCAACACACGCAAGCACTGCAAGCTCACACCCACACCCACACACAGGCATTGCACACATGCACACGCGTGCACACACACACACACCCCTTTGCAACGCACATACATGCACACACACCCCTCTGCAAAGCATGTACGTGCACGCACACACACACCTCTGCAACTCATGCACGTGCCCGCACACCCACACCTCTCTGCAACGCATGCATGTGCACGCACACCCACACCTATACCTCTCTGCAACGCATGCATGTGCACGTGCACGCACACCCACACCTCTCTGCAACGCATGCACGTGCACGCACACCAACACCTCTCTGCAATGCATGCACGTGCACGCACACCCACACCTCTCTGCAATGCATGCACGTGCACGCACACCCACACCTCTCTGCAATGCATGCACGTGCACGCACACACCTCTGCAACGCATGCACATGCACAGACACACACCTCTGCAACGCATGCACGTGCAACCTCTGCAACGCATGCGTTTGCATGCACGCGCACACCTCTGCAACGCATGCGGTTGCATGCACGCGCACACCTCTGCAACGCATGCGGTTGCATGCACGCGCACACCTCTGCAACGCATGCACGTGCATGCACGCGCACACATCTGCAACGCATGCACTGCATGCACGCGCACACATCTGCAACGCATGCACGTGCGCAGGCACGCAACCCCCCCTGCAACGCATGCACGTGCGCAGGCACGCACACCCCCTCTGCAACGCATGCACGTGCGCAGGCACGCACACCCCCTCTGCAACGCATGCACGTGCGCAGGCACGCACACACACCTCTGCGACGCATGCACGTGCGCAGGCACGCACACACACCTCTGCGACGCATGCACGTGCGCAGGCACGCACACACCTCTGCGACGCATGCACGTGCGCAGGCACGCACACACCTCTGCGACGCATGCACGTGCGCAGGCACGCACACACCTCTGCGACGCACGCACGTGCGCAGGCACGCACACACCTGTGACGCATGCACGTGCGCAGGCACGCACACACCTGCGACGCATGCACGTGCGCAGGCACGCACACACCTCTGCAACACACGCAGTCTTATTGGGCTTTGAGGATTGTAGAATGTTAATATTTTTTAGGAAAAGAAATAGCTGTATAGCAAAATACTACAGTAGAACTGCTGACTAGCCTGTTCCAGCTGCATGAATCTGTTATGTGAAAAATGAGACGTGTCCTTGTACTGTCAGCATTTACATAAAAGTATTATAATGGCAATATTATAATGGCAAAAATATGGTTCCAAGAGAAATATGCCCGCTGCCTTCTCTTTTCCAGGTCTAATCATGCTGATTGGTTGGCTACAGGGGAAGCGACTTCTGAGCATGTTTACGATTGGTGTTAGGTGAGAGAATTAACCCTAGTTCCAGTTCTTCCAGTGGAGAGCTGAAACCTTCAACTTCAAGATTTGAACACACTGTGTTCTTGGAGTCCACTAAGGCTTGTGGCATGAACATAGGCTAATCCTCACAGTCACAAGAGTGTTAAACTTGGACCATGCTGCTTAGAAAGGAGGAAAAAAAAAGATTTTCGTAAATAAAAAAAAATAAAAAAAAAATGCTGATGTTACTATGAAAAGGCCATTGTTCAACAGTGCCCTCCTTGGTTGGAGGCTTCTGATGACAAGTCACTAGATACACACCTGGGACATGGGATGAGGGTGAAGGGGGATAGATTCAGGAGTGATATGTGGAAATATTTCTTTACAGAAAGAGTGGTGGATCCATGGAATAGTCTCCCAGTGGAGGTGGTAGATATGAGGACAGTATCTGAATTCAAAAAAGCATGGGACAAACACAGAGGATCTCTAAAGGAACAAAGGGATTGTTGTAGTTGTTATGGAAGGACAGACTAGATAGGCCATGTAGTCTTTTTCTGTCGTCAGATTTCTATGTTTCTATAGTGCTGTGCAGGTTTACATAGTCCTGTTAATGTTTGAAAAGTGGTGTGTGCTGTGTATCCCTCGTTCCATGAAGATCACTCTTCATCACGTTTTGGTGGAAGGAAATGGGTTTCCCTAATAACCTAAGAATTGATGAGATGTAATAATAAAACATACCTGAAGATTTAAAAACACAATCTTTATGTATTCTTCAAATCCTTCCAGCATCCCTGTTTCTTTCTCAGAGTGTAGCAAAGCAAGGGCAGTATTTCAGGTCATGTGTTCTGTACTTTTACCCAAGCAGAGTTGATAGTCAAACTGTATTTTTAGATGGGTAAATATGGGTTTGTAGACAGGGACGGCTCAAGGCAATCTGCTCCCTGAGGCAAGGGATGAGATCGTGTCCCCCTTCCCCCAGAGCGGGGAGGGAGGCTTTCTCAAAACTCCAGTCAGGGACTGAACCAAATCAAAACAGCCAATTAGACAATGTGGAGGAAATGCAAGATCTTTGCACACCAAGGAACTAAGAGAGCAAGAACCATAGTACAGTTTATAACACCAAATTATAACGCCTTTTTATTTTATTGTGTTAAACTGCAATCTCCAGGAACAAGCAGGAATGTAGTCTTCGCATATGGGTATCGTCGGTACTGACGGAGCCTGCGCGGGAACGCTCCTCAGCGTCCAATAGAAAAGCTTTTGGGAGCATCCCACAGTGCCTGCATGCTGCCTTCCCACCTTTCTACCTCTCTCACATGACTTCTTCATTTTCTGCGGAGCCGACAGGACGTGTACCCTGTCACCACAGAAAATATATTCTTCTTCTTTTGTTTTTTTGTGGTCGCGTCTGCCTTCATTCGATGCCTACCGGTACCACCAGTTCTCTTTTTCTTTAAAAAAAAAAAAAAAAAAAGCTTTCTAAAAGATTTTTTTCTTTCAGGGGCCTCTCCCCTTTCGGTGCTAGGCGCCATTTTGGGCATTATGCCCACTTTTCTTCAAACATGGAGAAGCCAGTTAGTGGTTTCAAGAAATGTTCTAACTGTGGCGGTACTATATCTGTCACCGACACCCATAATTGGTGTCTTAAATGTTTAGGTCCTGAACATTGTCCATTGGAGTGTCTCTCCTGCAGAAAGATGACCAAAAGGGAACTGCAGAATAGAGCTGCAAAACTCAGTGCCCTTTTTGCCACGGATACAATGTCAGTTGCATCAACGTCTTCCAGAGCTTCATCTTCCTCCCATGGATCTCGGGTAACTAAACTTAAGCCTTCCAAGACTAGCCGGGTCTCAAAGGGTATATCTCCTTCTGAGCATCGAGATGCCACTGGCTTTGCCCTTGAGGGAAGTTCACCGGCAAAACAGCCCCGGCGGGAGTCTTCGGTCTCCAAAGCATTAACGGGGCTCCAGGATGTTCCAGAGGCTTCCACCTCTGCAGAACTACTAGTGCCATGTTCTGGGGTCATGGCCGCTTCCACTGGTACCGACACCCAGCCATCGGCAGGAGCGATGGATAAGAGAATCCTTGCTATCGAATGCAGTCTAGCGACCCTCTTAGCAGCTTCGGTACCGACATCGGTGCCAGTACTGAGTGTACCTGCCTCGGCAGGTATGCTTCTGCCCATGCTGATCCTCGAGTCTATCTCCGGCATCGAAGGGCCGGTACTGAGACACCCTGATACCGACTTCGAGCGGTACCGGTACCAAGCGTTGCACGAACACTGGTTACCAAGATACTTCGAATCTTCCGATTCCAATGATTCTGATGACTCTACCGGTACTAAAGCGATCCTACCAGAGGATCCAACTCCTCCTCAACGCAGAATGTCTCCTGCAGAAGACATGTCCTTCCAGGATTTCATACGTGATTTAGCCAAAGGTCTCTCAATCACGGTGATTCCAGAAAAGGAACCTAGGGCAGAAGAATTAAGAATTCTACAATATCCTATGGCTCCTAAGGAAGCAGCTATGCTTCCCATTCACAAGATCTTACATGATCTTATGTTAAGGATGTGGGAAACTCCTTTAACGGTGTCTCCACATTCCCGACGCCTCGATACCATGTACCGAGTGCCAAGCTGTCCTGGCTTTCAAAAGACTCTGTTACCACACCATTCAATGGTAGTGGAATCGGCCGTGCATAGAATTAAGAGTGCTAAAACGCATTCTTCTAATCCTCCAGGCTGGGAATCGAGGACACTTGATGCCTTTGGGCATCGATGCTTCCAATCCTCCATGTTATCAGCCAAGATCAGTTCCTACATTCTTTATATGTGTATGTTCCTGGAAGAAGTCGCACGTGACTTAGAGCTCATGAGCCCTAATATGTCTGAGGACAAAAGGGAAGTTTTCCTTACCTGGTCAAGCACGCCCAGAATGTCTCTAAATTCATGAACCGTGCAACCTTTGATTGCTTTGAATGCATAAACAGAACCTCTGCTATCTCCATAGGTGCACGTTGTATTGCCTGGCTTCAGGCATCAGACTTAGAGCAGTGGGTGCAAGACAAGCTGGGAAACATTCCTTGTACAGGAGAAAATCTCTTTGGCAAGGACTGGCAGGACAAGGCTAATCAGCTTGAATCTGAAAATACTACCTTAAACAGACTATCAAAGTCTACAGCCAACCCAGCAAAGAAAAAGTCCTTCAAGAAACCCTTTTTCAACAAGAAAGAGGTTTTACCAGTCATACCCCCATTTGGGCCACTGTCCAGTTCATGTTCCCCAAAAGGGACAACAACAGAACAGACAAAAAGGAAAGCCGCAAACTCAGAGCTCAACCGGCCCAGCGGACTCGGTCTCCTCAGGGGCTTTGACTCTTACCTAGAGAACTTAGTCATTCTGCCCCTGAAAGGACCAGAACCCTTAACCATTCCAGGCAGGTTATGCCATTTTGCCAAAAGATGGCAACAAATAACATCAGAAAACTGGACTCTGTCCATTGTATGACTGGGGTACAAGCTTCACTTTCTCAACATGCCCCCCCGCCTACAATAATCAAACAGTTAAATTCTCAGGTCCCTGACATTGGCCTCTTGTGGCAGGAGGTCACATCACTTCTCGCTCAAGGAGCAATAGAAGAAGTACCCATACCACCAAACTATCAACACACCAGCACGGTACAACTCCGGCTATGGTTTTCATCCCAAAACACCTGGTGGATCAAGGCAAGATCACAACACCAACAATCACACCGGTTCCTTGGTAGATCACCACCTAATTGAATTCACATTGACACTAAATGACATCATCCAACACAAGGAAAATGAGATTATAACCAGGAGATTGAGCCTTCAAAAAAGAAGCATTCATAGACGAAATCGAACCACAACTTCAGCATAAGAACATAAGATATGCCATACTGGGTCAGACCAAGGTCCATCAAGCCCAGTATCCTGTTTCCAGCAGTAGCCAATCTAGGTCATACGTACCTAGCAGTTTCCCCAAAAGACACAGGTTCCGCAGTGCTTGTACTGGGTCAAGCATTGATATTCTGGGTCCCTTCTTAATATTGGTTTATGGACCTTTCTTTTATTAGTCTTAAATAGTTTACCCTGTAGCTTCATTGCATGTCCCCTAGTCTTTCTATATTCTGATAACGTAAACAATCGATCTGCGTTTACCCGTTCCACTCTGTTCATTAATTTATAGACTTCTATCATATCTCCCCTCAGCCGTCTCTTTTCCAGGTTAAAGAGCCCTAACCTTTTTAGCCTTTCTTCATAGGAGTATCCTTCCATCCCCTTTACCATTTTGGTGGCTCTTCTCTGAACCTTTTCTAATAACGCTATATCCTTTTTAAGATACGGCGACCAGAATTGCACACAATATTCAAGGTGCGGTCGTACCATGGAACGATATAGAGGCATTATAATATATTTTGTTTTATTTCCCATTCCTTTCCTTATGATACCTAGCATTCTATTTGCTCTCTTGGCTGCCGCTGCACACTGGGCCGAGGGTTTTAACATGTTATCCACAATGACGCCTAAATCTTTTTCCTGGGTGGTGGTTCCTAATTTGGAACCTTGCAGTGTGTAACCATAGTTTGGGTTGTTCTTCCCTAGGTGCATAACTTTACACTTGTCCACATTAAATTTCATCTGCCATTTTGATGCCCAGTCTTCCAATTTATCAAGATCCTCTTGCAATTTTCCACAATCCTCTTGGGTTTTAACAACTTTAAATGGTTTTGTATCATCTGCAAATTTGATAACCTCACTCGTTATTCCACTTTCCAGGTCATTTGTGAATATGTCAAAAAGCAGCGGACCCAGCACAGATCCCTGGGGTACACCACTATTCACCTTTCTCCATTGGGAAAATTGGCCATTTAGCCCAACCCTCTGCTTTCTATCTTTTAACCAGTTCTTGATCCACAGTAGTACACTGCCTCCTATCCCATGACTCTTTAGTTTTGCCAAAAGTCTCTGATGAGGGACCTTGCCAAAGGCTTTCTGAAAGTCCAGATACACTATATCAACCGACTCACCTTTGTCCACCTGTTTATTCACACTTTCAAAAAACATAACAGATTAGTAAGACAAGATCTTCCTTGTCTAAAGCCATGTTGGCTGTCTCCCATTAGGCCATGACTATCTACATGCTGAGTAATTTTATTCTTTGATGGTTTCTAGCATTTTTCCTCGTACTGACGTGAGACTCACCGGTCTGTAGTTTCCCGGATCACCCCTGGAACCCTTTTTAAAATTTGGTGTTACATTGGCTATCCTCCAGTCTTCAGGTAATAGAGATGATTTTAATGATAGTTCACAGATTACTAATAGCAGGTCTGCAGTCTCATATTTCAGTTCTTTCAACACCCTTGGATGTATACCATCCGGCCCAGGTGATTTGCTACTCTTCAGTTTATCTAATAGTTGTAATGCATCTTCCCGATGTATCGATATTTCCTTCAATTCTTCCGCACCTTTAAATACCACTTCAGTCATGGGTAACATCCCTACATCTTCCTCAGTAAAGACCGAAGCAAAGAATTCATTCAGTCTCTCCACTATCGTCTTGTCACCTCTTAGTGCCCCTTTAACTCCTCTATCATCTAATGGACCAACTGACTCTCACAGGTTTTTTGCTACGAATGTACTTGAAAAAAGTCTTTATTTCGCGTTTTTGCTTCCACAGCAAGCTTCTTCTCAAATTCTCCCTTTGCCTGCTTTATCAATGCCTTGCATTTGACTTGCCGGTGCTTGTGCTCTTTCCAGGTTTCGTCATTTGGCTCTTTTTTCCATTTCCTGAAAGATGCGTTTTTGGCAACAACAGCCTCTGTGACCTCACCTTTAAACCATGCTGTCAGTTTTTTGGACTTCCTTCCACTTTTCTTAAAGCGTGGAATACAGCTGGTCTGGGCTTCCAAGATAGTGTTTTTCAACAACACCCAAGCTTGATGTAATAAGTCTTTAACCTTTGCAACTGCTCTTTTTAGTTTTTTCTTAACTATTTTCCTCATTTTATCATAGTCTCCCTTTCGAAAGTTAAAAGGTAGTACTGTGGATTTCCTTACTATCCCTCCTCCACTAATTAAATCAAAGGTGATCATGCTATGATCACTATTGCCAAGGGGCCCCAACACCTTTATCTCACCCTTAGCAGGACTATGAAACCCTTGACCTAGGCATAGAGAAATAGAACTCCATAATATCAAATGCAGCATCAGCCCCTACAAGTACAGAAGCACAAACACGCAGGAGACCCAATGCCCCTTGGTACTCAACTGATGTTAGAGATGCAAAACGCACCCTACGAAGACTGGAGAGAAAATGGAGGTGAAACAAGTCACAAGGCTCCCTGATTCAATACAGAGACAAACAAATGGAATACAACAATCTAATAAATGAACGTAAACAGCAACACCATACCAACCTAATAATGAAATCTGTCAACAAACCAAGAGAACTATTTAGAATTGTACAAACACTAACTAAGGGCACTACAAATCGTGATACCCACCATCTTAACCCGCAGAAATATGCAGACTACATTAAATCGAAAAACAACACCCTGACATGCTTCATCGCACCGCAAACAGATGACCAAGAAATGATAGAGGAGCACCAAACCTGGGAAGACTTCAGCATACCATCAAAACAACAAATTGAGGACATAATTAGTGGCCTCAACACAACAACCTCACCATCAGACCCTTGCCCAGTAGCTTGGATCAAAGCCACTAAAACCCAGCTCTCCCATCACATTCACAAAATCATCAAAGATTCACCCCAACAAGGATACATGCTGCAAACTCTGAAACACGCCATGATAAGACCGGTACTTAAAGGCAACAACCTCTGCCTTTCTGAAACAAAATCATACAGTCCTATCTCCAGTCTACCTGTCCTTGCAAAAATCATTGAAAAAACAGTACAACACCAACTACAAGACCATATTAACTTCAGTGTTCCTCTGGACATCCATCAGCACGGTTTTAAACCCCAACACTGAGTTGAAACACTACTTACCTTCCTCTTCGACAATCTGTTAAAAGGCATAGACAACATAAAAAAAGGATTCCTGCTTGTATTCATGGACATCTCTGCCTCCTTCGACACCGTGTCACATGCCAGACTACTGTAATGCCTGCAGCAAATAGGTTTATGCAAAAATACGCTAAAATGGTTTACTTCATACTTGGAAAATAGAACGCAACAAGTCAAATGCGCACAAAAGAAATCGTCACATTTCCTCGTTACACAGGGAATACCACAAGGCTCAGCCCTATCATCAATGCTCTTTAATATTTACATCCAGCCCATATGTAACATCATCAAAAGTCACAAGCTCTATTATCACATTTACGCTGACGACATCATGGTGTATGCACCAGTCAACCTACTAGCACTCAACATCACAACTATAACCAAATGCCTTGAAGATATGAACACCTGGTTTGCAGCCAATAATATGACGGTCAACTATGATAAAACTGAGGCTATGTTCATCACCAGGAACACTACCTTCACTCCACCACGAACCATCAGCATTTTAGATAAGCTTATAGTAGTTAAAGATGAGGTTAAATACCTGGGCATCACAATGGACAGAGAGCTAAACCTGAAATCCCACATCCCAAAAACTGCAAACAAGGCCTATCAACGCTTAAGGATCATCAGAAAACTCAAGCCATTACTCCGCCAAGATCACTTCCTCACAGTATGCCAAGCACTCATTACACCTCTGCTTGACTACGGAAACTCGTTATATCAAGGCCTCCCTCAACAAACCCTACCCCCACTCCAAATGGTGCAAAACACTGCGGCACGCATCATTACAGACACTCCAAGATCTGAGCACATCACCCCAGTCTTACAGCAACTACACTGGCTACCCATGATGGCCAGAGCAAAATACAAAATAATCCTAATCATCTTTAAAATCATCCACCAGCTCTCAGCAGAGGCACTCCAATACATCATAACGAAAGATACCTGTAACAGACCGAGAAGAACCAATAAAGACAACATGATCGGCACACCTGCAGGATTCCACAAGACTAAACAAACAACTTCAAAAAGAGCTCCCTCCTTACTAGCGCCCACACTCTGGAATTCCCTCCCAACAAGCCTGAGAGCATTAGATGACCTAATGGACGTCCGAAAGGACCTCAAAACCTATCTCTTTATTGAAACTTATCAGCAGACAGAAAACACTCCCCACCCAAACAGTAATACATCTACTGCCAATAATTCGATATTCACTCATCCTGAATAGGCATATAAGTTAATGACATAACATGAACTCAATACCCACTTACCCCAAACACTCACTCTAAACAAACATAATATAACGTTGTTAATTACCTCATACTGTCTATATGTTACCCCTATGATAAATGCAACCCTCCAATTGTACTGTCTAGATGTTAAGTACCTCTGTTACGTACCCCTATGTTAAATGTAACCCTCCAATTGTGATGTGACCACTTTGGAGGATAAGGTGGTATACAAATCTGTTTAAACAAATAAATAAATAACAAACAGGGTACGGGGTTCTACTCCCCCCTACTTTCTTATTCCAAAGAAAACAGGGGGACACAGACCTACTAGACCTCAGAGAATTAAACAAATATCTGTTCCGAGAAAAGTTCAAAATGATCTCCCTCGGAACACTCCTACCATACCTTCAGAGTCAGGACTGGCTATGTTCTCTAGATCTAAGAGATGCGTATGCGCATATTCTCATCCATGCAAATCACAGGAAGTTCCTTCGATTCCTGGTCCACGAAAGACACTTCACGTACAGAGTTCTTCCTTTTGGTCTGGCTTCTGCCCCAAGAGTCTTCACAAAATGCATGGCAGTGGTAGCAGCATTTCTGAGAACTCTAGGAATATTTGTCTTCCCTTACTTAGACGATTGACTCATTCGAGCATCAACAGCTCCAGAGGCCAGCTTCTCTCTTTCTCGAACAATGAGAATCCTTCAATACTTGGGATTGTTCATAAACCTCCCAAAATCTCATCCCACCCCCTCTCAATCTCTCGAGTTCATAGGGGCTCGCCTAGACACACGGCAGTCAAAAGCTTTCCTGCCACAACCGCGCTGTCTACGTATAATACAGCTGGCATCCCAAGCAGCCATGAACGTCTTCCTGACTGCTCGGGAGATGCTTCAGCTTCTGGGGCATATGGCATCCACTGTCCATGTGGTTCCCTTTGCTTGCCTTCCTATGCGAGCAGCCCAGTGGACCCTATCCTCTCAGTGGACACAGGCCTCGGGTTGGCTAACGGACAAAATCAGAAACTCCACACATCTAATTTCGTCCCTGCAATGGTGGCGGTCACTGGAAAACCTCCTCGTAGGCTCTCCTTTCCAGCAGCCTCTGTGCCAAGTCACCCTAAGAACAGATGCGTCCAAGTTGGGTTGGGAGGCCCACTTGCATGATCTCTCAACTCAGGGTCTCTGACCCCACAGGAGGCTTCTCTTCACATAAACCTCCTAGAGCTGAGAGCCATTTTCAGTGCTATTCGAGTATTTCAGGCCCATCTCAGCCACAAGACAGTTCTGGTCCAAACCGACAATCAGGTAGCTATGTTCTATCTGAACAAGCAAGGCGGAACGGGCTCTCTGTCGCTATACAACGAAGCTTTGCAGCTATGGGCCCTCGCCAGAGAGCTTCAAATCCATCTTCTTGTGGTATACCTTCCAGGCATTCAAAATTCATGGGCAGACAAACTCAGTTGAATCTTCTGCCACACGAGTGGTCTCTCCACTCAGACCACCTTGCTCGAGTGTTTCAAATCTGGGGAACACCAAATATAGACCTCTTTGCAAGTCCACAGAATGCCAAACTTCCCTGATTCTGTTACAGAATCCTGGCTCACAACTGTCAAGCAAGGGATGCCTTCCTACTCCACTGGGGTCAGGACTTCCTCTATGCCTTCCCACCCATTCCCCTCATTCCCAAAACTTTATTCAAACTTCAGAGAGACAGAGGTCGTATGATACTTATTGCTCCACATTGGCCATGGCAAACGTGGTATCTTCTGCGTCTCTCTCAAACCACTCCTCTGGAGTTTGGAAATATTCCAGATCTCCTTTCCCAGGAGAACGGATCCTTACTGCACCTGAATCCCCAGTCCCTGCATCTCAGGGCCTGGTTACTGAAAGCCTAGATTTCTTGGATATCAACCTCTCTCAGCAGGTAAAAGATATCCTTCTGGTTTCCAGAAAACCTTCCACGAGGCGTTCCTACGCTTTTAAGTGGAAAAGATTGTCTGGTGTTCACAAAAAGGACTTAACCCCCTTTTTGTACCTGTGGAGTCTCTACTGGAGTATCTCCTCCAACTATCCTCTTCTGGTCTTAAGACCAATTTAGTAAGAGTCCATCTTAGTGCTATTGCTGCTTTTCACAAACCTTTTGATGGACAACCTATTTCCTCTCATCCGTTTGTGTCAAGGATCATGAGACCCCCTACTCTTAACAAAACCTCCCATTAAACCACCATCTAAATCTTGTTCTCGGGCAGCTCATGAAACCATCCTTTGAACCCTTAGCCACTACAACCCTAAAGTTTCTTTCATGGAAAGTCATTTTCCTAATTGCTATCACCTCTGCAAGACCCATTAGTGAACTGCAAGCTGTAGTGGCTGACCCTCCTTATACAAGGTTCCACCATGATAAAGTAGTTCTCAGGACTTGCCCTCACTTTATGCCAAAGGTGGTTTCACCTTTTCATCTAAACCAGTCGGTTTATCTTCCTATATTCTTCCCTAGGCCTCATGCCTCCAGTGCAGAAAGGAATCTTCACACTTTGGATTGTAAAAGGGCCTTAGCCTTTTATCTTCAAAGAACTAAGCAACATAGAAAATCTTCTTAGCTTTTTGTTGCTTTTGACTCTAGTCATTTGGGACTTCCAGTTTCCAAAAGAACTTTATCTAAATGGATTGCAGATTGCATATCCTTTACATATGAGAGTAAAGGACTTTCTCGCGAGGGCCATGTAACAACTCACAATGTGAGAGCCATGGCAACCTCGATGGCTAATCTTCGTTCTGTGTCTATTGATGACATCTGTAGAGCAGCTACTTGGGCTTCGGTGCATACCTTCACAGCCCACTACTGCTTAGAGAAAGACTCCTGTCGGGATGCCTTGTTTGGCCAAGCTGTTCTTCAGCATCTCTTTCATACTTAATACAGCTCCTACACGCCAGTCCCGAGTTTGATGCCAGAGGTCCATGGGAGGAAGCATGACCCATCTTACCTGAGTTTGCAGCTTGCTAGGGTCATTCCCTTGGCATCTATAAGCTGGGGAATCCCCATATGTGAAGACTACATTCCTGCTTGTTCCTGGAGATAGCGTAGTTACTCACCTATAGCAGGTGATCTCTGGGAACAGCAGGAATTTAATCTTCACAACCTACCCATCTCCCCTAGGAGTTGTCTCTATCTGTCTTTCTCTACTCCTCTCCTTTGGTCTCAGCTATAAACTCAACTGAAGTGAGAGAGGTAGAAAGGCGGGAAGGCAGCACGCAGGCACTGTGGGATGCTCCCAAAAGCTTTCCTATTGGATGCTGGGGAGCGTTCCTGCACAGGCTCCATCGGTACCGATGATACCCATATGTGAAGACTAAAATCTCCAGGAACAAGCAGGAATGAGTCTTCACATATGGGTACGTCGGCACCGACGGAGCCCGCGCGGGAACGCTTCCCAGCGTCCAATCAGAAAGCTTTTGGAAGCATCCCAACACGCCTGTGCGCTGCCTTCCCGCCTTTCCAACTGTCTCTCCTCAGTTTTCGTTTTTCCGCGGAGCCGGCAGGACGTCCTCCTGTCACTGCAGAAAATTTTTTCTTTAATTCTTTGTTTTTCTTGTGGTCACGGCTGTCTCCCCGACTCCACCAGTACCGCCGGTGTTTTTTTCTCTTTCTTTTTCTTTTCAGGGAATTTTTTTTTCCCTCAATTTCTGTCTTCTATTTTTTGGGCCTTCTCGGCCTCTCCATCATGGAGCCGCCACCTTCTTTTCCAAAGAAGTGTCTAAGCTGTGGCGGTACAGTTTTGTTTTTAAACTCCAAGAACTGGTGTCTAACCTGTTTGGGTCCTGACCATTTTCCTCCAGAGCCATTAGGCTACAATATTGTGAGAAGAGATTTTCCATTTCGCGTTTCCCTCGATACCGAGTTCCCTTCCAGTGTCAGGGCACCAACCATTTCTTCTCCACAAGATCAGGTAACCCACAAACAGTCTGTTAAAACTAGCCAAACCTTGAGTGGTATGTCTCATGCTCAGCATGATGACGGCTCCGGCCTTGCCCTCAAGGGTCCATTGGCTTCAAAACCCCGGCGGGAGTCTTCGGCCTCCAAAGCCTATCAGGGTTTTCAGGTTGTTCCTGGGGCTCACCCCTCACAGAACATACCTGAGCCATGCTCGGTGGTGGCATCCGCTTCGAGCGGTACCGATACCCCGGCATCGGCACTGGTGTTGAGCGATTCACTCCTCACCAGGGATCGTCATCTGACTTTCTTGGTACCTTCGGGACCGATCGATACGCTCCAGATTGACTTTCCAGTATCGGCATCAACGCCGATACTACCACCGAAGTCGGTACCCTCTAGACATGCATCGATAGACTCGCTTCCTTCGATGCCGAGTCTGGAATCGATCTCTAGTCTGGAAGAATGGGTACCGACACGTCTCTGTACCGACGTTTCCCGATTCCGGATACTCGGTACCGGGGGTGATTACCAAAGGCTTTCGGTTACCTCAGTACCGATGGAGCAGCCACCGATGACTGCTTCGATGTCGGTATCGTCTTCGATTCCGACACAGCTACCAGTATCGATATCTGTGCCGGTACCCGCAGTAACATCGGGACCAGCTCCTTCCATGCTTTTTTTCACCAGGATCGCTCCGTTCTATACCAAGTTTGGAGTCTATTCCTGGCATGGACGATGCAGTACTGACTACTTCAGGTCATGACCTTCAGTACCAGCATCCATCCCTTAAGGATCCTTTCTTGCACTGTGAAGAATCTTATATTCCTATATTCTCAACTAGATCCTCCGGTGCCCAGGCTAGTTCTTCAGGTCTAGCCTGCCCAGGGACGGTTCCTTTTGGAGATCCTTCTTATCAGAATTTTCTCCTGAATATGGCAACATCTCTTGCTATTCCTATCCCTGGCTATGATTTATTTATTTATTTAACTGTATTTATATCCCGCTTTTCACCAGGTCAAAGCGGTGATCCTATACAGGGCTCTCTTTCTACTGGAGAAAAGGAAAATATAATGCTTCCTTTACATCATTCTTTGCAAGATCTTCTTCTAAGAATGTGGGAAACACCTTTAAGGGTTCCCTCACCCTCTAGGGCAACTGATCTTCTATATCAGGTGCCCCCCTCTCCAGGGTTTCAAAAGACTCAACTCCCCCATCATTCCATTGTGGTGGAATCAGCAATGAGGAAGATGAAAAGTAAGAAAAAACATTCTTCTTACCCTCCAGGTCGTGAGTCTAGGACACTAGATGCCTTTGGACATCAAACCTTCCAGACATCCATGCTGTCAACAAGGATTCTCTCATATATTTTTTATATGAGTCTATCCCTTCAGGAGGTCACAAAGAAACTATATCTTTTGACTCCTTTTCTTTCAAAACCCAAGACTTCAGACTATGCCTTACTACTTAGTCATATTCAGAGTATCTCTTGGTTTCTTACTCGTGCTTCCCTAGACTCCTTTGAGTCTGTTAGCAGAACCTCTGCTATAGCCATAGGGGCACGACGTAGAGCTTGGCTCCAAGCTTCAGACTTAAGCAAATGGGCACAACAAAGACTAGGTAATACTCCTTGTACTGGGGAAAATCTCTTCAATAAGGAGTCTTTAAATCAGGTTGCTCAGTGCTCCACTGACTTCCCTGTTTCTGGAGGCTATTCTAAGCCTTCTCCTTCCCCAGTAGGTAGGAAATGCCCTACCAAACCTTCTTTCCCTAGGGGAACAAGGTTTCACTCTTCTCCTGCCCATCATACAAATGTTCCCAAGCAGGGGAAACATCGCCCTGGTCTGAAGAATCCAAACTCTAGCCAGGCTGTACAAACCCAGCAACCATAGGGTCCTGAAGTTTACAGTTTGATTTCTTCTCAGTAGAAGTTTTTCACTGTTTCTTTCATTCAAACTCTACACATGGATTCCTTTTCTTAGGACATCCTTTTGCTCCTAGGTATGTTGAGCTGTCAGGATATTCATGTCTATGGGTCACAGGTTTCTCCTCTTCTTCCTACCAAGAAGAGAGGTTTAACAACTATCCCATGATAGTTTTCTGTTCCAACATGAATTCTTTCCTTCCACAGACTTACCATATGGATGGTATGTCACCCTTCAGCTCCTATTTCTCTACCCTCTTATCCAGGGTTTCCCCTGAAAGAGTGGTACCATACCTCTGCAGAGCTTCTTTAGTCTTACTAATCATTTCTTCTTTCCAGTGTGGAGTTTTTTCTCTTGAATAAACTCCCTCCTTTTGCCTGGGCAGCTCATCAGACAGAGACAGGAATTTCTCCTCTTATTCTGTCTGTTCTCTCTGTTTTACACAGAAAGATTCTCTCTGCTGTCTTATTCAGCAGCTGCCCATGCAGGAGTTACAGTGATTAGACTACTGGTACTTTTCCACAAGTTTCCAGTCTTGTCTTCCACTACTTCTGTCTGGCCTTAGTAGTGATTCCAAGATAGTGTTTTCCATCTATCTTGGATAATCCTAATCACTTCAGATTTATCACACTATCTTCTTTTCTTGCCATCTCCAATTCCTTTGGATTTGGCAGCATAGTTGACGTGCAGCTGGTTTTGTCCAACAGCCAGCTTCTTTCCCAATTCTCCTGCATAATGCTCTCTGCAATCTTACAGAGAAGCTTTCTACTATGGGCCCTTGCTAGAGAGCATGGGATTTTGTCTCTAATGACTATCCTATATGGTTGGAAAAGGCTTCCTCAGTCATTTTCCATGACTGTGAGGGTTTTCCGCACCCTACTATCTCCTTTTATAATACAGGACATAGGCTTTTGCTATGTGAACGTCTTAAAGAGTTCTCCATTTCCTACAAGGAATATGCTATTTTTTCCTTGCAGCTTGTCCTCATGGTATCCTACTCCTTCATGGTCAGCACATATTTAACTAATAATGCATGATACCCCTTTGTGTCCCTCCAGTGGGTCAACCGGGTATCTCATCCTATGCGTTTTCTGTCCATTTACCATGCGAGAGTTCTACAGCACTCAGGACTTGCTGTTTACAGACTGATTTTATCCTCTGTTTTTTCATGCAACCATCCTGGTTATTTTCACTGGGTAGCATTCCTGCACCATCTTAGCCAGGGGGAATAGATTCTCTATATATCTTCTCATGTAGGTTCTACCTTCTTGTTATTAGATGAATCTTTCCTCTTCACATCTCCTATGTGAATGTTCTTATGGACATATCTCTATCTGCTTAATTGCAGACATTATTTTAGACATATATATTCATGTATGTATATATCTCTATATACTTCTATATAGATACATATGTCTGTAAGCTGCGTGTGCATATGTCATGCCCCTCCAGATCTTACTATAG
Source organism: Ichthyophis bannanicus (assembly GCA_033557465.1). NCBI lineage: Eukaryota > Metazoa > Chordata > Amphibia > Gymnophiona > Ichthyophiidae > Ichthyophis > Ichthyophis bannanicus. The sequence continues at coordinate 86,325,522 of CM066034.1, read as the reverse complement.
ACGTGTGTGTATATGTATGTGTATATATATATATATATATATATATACACATATATACACATATATATATACACATATATATATATTCTTTATATATGTGTATCTGTCGAGATGCTTCCTTATAGTTAGTTATGTATTTTTATACTTATCTCTCTAACTGTCTATGCTTATAAAGGTTTTACCTTCCTATAGGTTCCAGACAGTGGACTTGCATATCTTCATACTGTCCCACAGTATGTCTAGGGTATTATGCACACAACCACTACTGTGGTACTCACAGCTCCTACCTTAAACCTAGGTTTAGGTATCCCTGAAGTTCCATACTCAAATATCTTTCCTATCTCTCACCTATTAGGAAAGACAGAGTGGATCTTCAGTAGATCTGAGTTTTCAATCCTTCAGACATCTGTCCTTCTTGGGAATACGGGCTTTTCCCATACCCCTTCTTCCCTTCAGGACTGGGCTAGTTTGTCCAAATCGGTCAGTCTTCCTCTTTTGCTCCTAACTGTGAGTAACTCTGTAGCCAAAAGAGTTCCCAGCTTTTTCCATAAAGCTTTCCACTAAAGACCTACCGTTTTTCTACTACCCCAGTTGATACCTGGATCACCTGTCACTACCAGATTTGAACCTTCACCTTCACTTCAGTGAGGTCACCTTGAAGATCCTTCTACTGGATCCCCAGTAGACTCTATCAGCCTCTCTACTTCCTGCAATCCAGTAGGTGAGGTCCATTTTGTGATTGTTCATTTTCAAAATTTTTCATGATAATTATCATACATACAAGGACTCCTTACCTGTAGTCTGAATTCTGGGTCTACTGACGACATCTGTCGAGCAGCCACTTGGGCCTCAGTTCATACCTTCACAGCCCATTACTGCTTGCACAAGGACTCCCGCCGGGATGCCTTGTTTGGTCAGGCTGTTCTTAAACACCTGTTCCATACTTAATCAACTCCTACCCACCATCCCTCATGGGATGCCAGAGATCCATGTGGGGGGGGGGGTGCAGTCCTGTTCCTGGAACACGCAATTTATGGGATCTCTCCCTGGCATCTAAAGCTATGGAGTCCCCATATGTGAAGACTCATTCCTGCTTGTTCCTGGAGATAGCACAGTTACTTACCTGTAACAGGTGATCTCTGGGAACTGCAGGAATAAGTCTTCACAACCCACCCACCCTAGGAGTTGTATCTCTCTATCTATCTTCCTTTCCTCTTTCTCTCTCTTTGTCTCAGCTATAAAACTTAACTGAGGAGAGACAGTTGGAAAGGCGGGAAGGCAGCACGCAGGCGCTGAGGGATGCTCCCAAAAGCTTTCTGATTGGACGCTGGGGAGCGTTCCCGCGCAGGCTCCGTCGGTACCGACGTACCCATATGTGAAGACTTATTCCTGCTGTTCCCAGAGATCACCTGTTACAGGTAAGTAACTGTGCTTTCTTGTGGTCGCGGCTGCCTTCCCCGACACCACTGGTACCGCCGGTGTTTCTTTCTTATTTTCTTTTAAAAGTTTCCTTAAGGAATATAAAATTTCTTCTTAGTGTTCACGGTTCTCAGGCCTTCTAGGCCTCTCCATTTTTCTTCATGGAACCGCCAGCCATTTTCCCCAGGAAATGCACAAACTGTGGCAGTACAACTTTATTTTTAGACACTCACAATTGGTGTCTAACCTGCTTGGGTCCTGACCATTGTCCTCCGGAGCCTTCTGGCACCAGTGCTGTGAGAAGCAGTTTTCAACATCGAGTTTCCCTCGACACGCGGTCCCCTTTCAACTTTAGGGCACCGACTATATCTTCTTCTACACAGGATCAGGTAACCCAAAAACAGTCTATTAAGAATAGCCAGTCCTCGAGCGGCAGTTCTCATGCACAGCATAGAGATGCCTCCGGCCTTGCCCTCGAGAATCCACTGGTTTCAAAACCCCAGTAGGAGTCTTCGGCCTCCAAAGCCTGTGTGGGGTTTCAGGTTGTTCCTGAGGTTCACCCCTCACAGAACATACCTGAGCCATGTCCGGTGGTGGCATCCGCTTCAAGCGGTACCGATACCCCGGCATCGGCACCGGTGTTGAATGAAATATTCCTCACTGAGGATCGTCATCTGGTGTCTCCGGTACCTACGGGGCCGGTGGATACACTTCAGATCGATTTCACAGTATCGGTATCGACACCGATACGAGTTCCGACGTCAGTACCCTCCAGACGTGCATCGATAGACTCGCTTCCTTCGATGCCGAGTCTAGAATCGATCTCCAGTCTGGAGGACTGGGTACCGACTCGCCTTGGTACCGACTCCCGTCGGTACGGAAGGCTCGGTTCCGATACCTCGGTTCCACCGATACCGCTAGTTGCCACTGGCTGGTTTTCTTCCTCCGACATCCACAGTACCTTTACAGTCGGTACCTTCCATTCTTCACTCATCAGGGTCGCTTCCCTCGATGCCGAGTCTGGAATCGATTCCAAGCATGGACGATATGTTACCGACTGTTGTTGGTTCTGTCCTCCAGTACCAGCGACTACTATCTAAGGATCCCATTCTGCACCATTCAGGATCTTCTATTCCTATATACTGGAATAGATCCCTTGGTGCCAGTGCTAGTTCTTCATCAGATCTAGTCTATCCAGGGGGAATTCCCTCCAGGGATCTTTCTTTCCAGACTTTCCTCCTGGATATGGCAAAATCACTTGCCATTCCTGTCCCTGGACAAGATCCTACACAAGGGAGTATAGAATACCTCTCTGTTCCTAACGAAGCAAAGGAAAAGATAATGCTTCCTTTGCATCATTCTTTGCAGGATCTCCTTCTATGAATGTGGGAATCTCCTTTAAAGGTACCCCCACTTTCCAGAGCAACTGATCTCCTATATCAGGTGCCCCCCTCTCCAGGGTTTCAAAGGACTCAGCTTCCTCATCATTCCATTGTAGTGGAATCAGCATTGAGGCAAGTGAAGAGTACTAAAAAGCACTCTTCTTGTCCGCCAGGTCCAGAGTCTGACACTAGATGCCTTTGGACGTCAAACCCTCCAGACCTCCATGCTTTCAGCAAGGATTCTCTCATATATATTTTATATGAGTCTATCTCTTGAGGAGATCACAAAGCAATTACATCTTTTGACTCCTTTTCTTCAGGAGCCCAGATGTACAGACTATTCCTCACTAGTTAGTCATATTCAGACTATCTCTAAGTTCCTTACTCGTGCTACCCTAGACTCCTTTGAGTCTGTTAGCAGGACTTCTGCTATAGCTATAGGGGCACGACGTAGAGCCTGGCTTCAGGCCTCAGACTTGGACAAATGGGCACAGGAAAGGCTGGGAAATACTCCTTGTACTGGAGAGAATCTCTTCAACAGGGAGTCTTTACTTCAGGTTACTCAGTTCTCCACTGACTTTTCTTTTTCCAGAGACTGCTCTGCGCCTTCTTCTTTCCCAGTAGGTAGGAAATGTCCTACCAAACTTTCAACCCCTAAGGGGAGAAGGTTTTACCCATCATCTGCCCATCATTCAGATGTCCCTAAACAGGGGAAACATCGTTCTAGTCTGAGCAATCCACAACCTCAACAGGATCAACAAACCCAGCAGTTGCAGGGTTTTAAATAGATCATTGCCCCTTTGTTTGGGGGGTTGGGATGGCAGTCTGCTTCTTTTCACTTGAAGTATCTGCACTAATTTTATCCTAACCTACTTAGATATCTCTTCATGGACATCTTTTCTTAAGAATCTTCATGATGATCATGCCCATACTTAACAGATTTTCCTCTTCCTCTTGGAGGAGAGGGAGAGGTAACAACTATCAATAGACAGTTGTTTCCATCTACTGGCATGTATCATCTCACCTGTCGGAGTTTTCCTCCATAGTTGGTCTCCTGCAACTCTATCTTACCTCCCTCTTACTACAACATTTGCTTTGTAAGAGTGACTTTTTATACGGGTAAGCCCCTATGGTCCTCTACCTCTTCTACCGGGGGATTCTCCCTTCTGGAGTTGTCTTCCCCTTGTTACCTTAGGGCAGCTCCTCAGACAATAGGAAGTCCTACCATGTCTGTTGGTTTTTCCTTTTTCCCAATCTACAGAGTAGGGGAAAGAAATTCTCTATGCTGCCCTCATAGTTGCTGCAGATGCGAAAATTTCTAGTGGTTACGCCACAGGTTTTGTTCACTACACAACCAGGGCTTCCCCTCCACTAGCAATCCTCCTAACCTTAGTACTAAGTCCCAAACAGGTTATCAACCTCGTTGGGAAACCCTGTTTCACAGTTTGGTTAGGTTATCTTCTATTCTTTGCCCTTTGTCCTTGGCAGAATAGTTGGTTACCTGCTGGTTGTCCACATTCCTCACCAGGTATCGTCCACAGCCAGCTTTTCTTCTAACCAACCTGCAGCATGCTCTCTGTAACTCTACAGCATAGCTTTGCACTATGGGCCCTTGCTAGAGAGCATCAATATCTTGCCTAGCAGATAACCCCAGATGGTTTAAAAGGGTTTCCCCCAGTCATATTCATGCCTGGCAGGTATTCTACCCTTTCCATCTTATCTTTAATCTCTGTTAAGGCATAAGCCTCAGGCTTTTCATTTCCTGAAAGCCTAAAAGAGGAGCCAACTCCCTGGCTTGGCCCATATTGCCTGGGATTTTTCCCATCAGGAATAAAAAAATTTTCTGGCAACTAGAGGACATCTAATACCCATCTTGCCCTCATAGGCGGATCGCTAGGGTATCTTCCTCTAGTAGCCTCCTCTATCCAATCTCCATACCACAATTCTGGAGATATCTGGACTTCTGGTCTGCAGACTAATGTTATCCTCTGCCATCTTCAGGTAGGCCCTCCTGGTTATTCAACAGCTCAAATTCTACAAAGAATTAAGCCACCCCTTTGTCAAGGACAACCTTCCTCTGACTATAACAGTCATAACCAGGAGGAGAGGATTTTTTCCTGTTTATCTACTCAAGTAGGTGTCAACCTTCTTGTTGTCAGAAGAATCTCCCTCTCTCCCTATAAGGGTGATGGGGATCTTTGAACATCTCTCCATCCATATACCTAAAGACATGTCTCCCTATGCTGACCTATTCTTCTGGTTATATAGATATAGATATATAGATAGATAGATATAGATAGTATATATCTCTATATATCTATCTGTGTGTCTTCTGCCCATATATATATATCTCTTATGGATATATGCATATATGCCCTATATGTGTATATATTTCTGTATATATACGAGTGTGTGTATATATATATATATATATATATATATGGGTGTATATATATATGTATATATATATGTATAAGTGTGTGTGTATATATATTTTTAGATCTGTATCCATCTACTTATCTACCTATCTATTAGGTTCGGATATCCTTACATCCTATATGATCCTGACAGATGGGCACTACCCCTATCAATGCTGTTCCGGCATATTTAGGGGACTACACCTATAACCACTTCCTGTGGTAATTAATAACCCTTTTTCTTTATCTTAACCTTTTCGGTTTAGGGTACTCCTGAAGCTCTCCATGTATCTTCTCTTTCCTAGGTGACCCCATTTAGAAAAGACATTGCAGAGCTTCAGTTGCTCTAAAGCTTAGCGCTTCTGAGTCTGTTCTTACTTTCTTATCAGATACAAGGGTCTCCATACCCTTTCTCCCTATATGGACTGATCCAACCCCAGTCCAATTAGGTCAGACTCATTTTTGCTCTTAAACCAAAACGGCTTAAGCTTTAATTCAATAGTACCTTCTGTGTCTCTGCTGAAGCTCTACTTTTTATACTACCCCAGTTTTTTCCCCTGGGGCTATTTTTTCTAACCCTGAAGGGTTCTGGCCTCCACTTGTTTTTGGTCTACTTTGTTACCTCTACTTACAGTGAGGTACCCCTTGAGCATATTCACTGGCTCTTTTATCAGATCCATATGGAGCTCAGTGCACCTGTGCAGTGCCAAAAAGGGAGGTACAGATCACAATATTTTACTACTAAATGCCCTCGATACAGGGTCTTCCCTTTTGAAGCCCTGTTCTAGCCAGCTGTTCTACAGCTCCTTTTTCTATATTCAACTCCTGCCCTCCATCCCCAGGATGCCTGAGGTCCTGAGGTATAGCATGGCTCGTTCTAGACATGCAACATGCTAGGACTCCCTCCGGGCATATGAGCTGGGGAGTCCCCATATGTGAAGACTCATTCCTGCTTGTTCCTGGAGATAGCACAGTTACTTACCTGTAACAGGTGATCTTTGGGAACAGCAGGAATAAGTCTTCACAACCCACCCACCTCCCCTAGGAGTTGCTTTTCTCTATCTCTATCTTTCCCTTCCTTGCTTCGCTCCCTTTCTTTGTCTCAGCTGTAAAACTTAACTGAGGAGAGGCAGTTGGGAAGGCTGGAAGGCAGCATGCAGGCATGTTGGGATGCTTCCAAAAGCTTTCTGATTGGACGCTGGGAAGCGTTCCCGCGCGGACTCCGTCTGTACCGACGTACCCATATGTGAAGACTTATTCCTGTGCTTTCCTGCTGTTCCCAGAGATCATCTGTTACAGGTGAGTAACTACGCTTTACTGTTCTTGCTTTTTCTTATTGAACATATATTTTGCATTCGCAGAACCTCCTCCCTCAACAATGGGTGTGGAGCAGAACAGAATTAGGACATTCACCCACAGAACTCAATATCTTTAAAAAAAAAAAAAGGAAAAGTCTGATTCTGATCATCTCACTAACAATATTTATTTAGCTGTATTTAGCTGCATCAGTAACAAACATTCTCCAGTACCAGGCACATTGTGAACTAATACAAAACCCTACAACAAAGTCACTGTGTAACTGTAGAGCAAACCTACCATACCATACCAGCACAACTTCATAACTCACATACAGGCCATGCAAACAGCTGGTGCTATACCCATGCTGGATCTATTTTTATCTCCAGGAGCAAGCAGGCATGTAGTCTTCACATATGGGTGACGTCTTTACCGACGGAGCCCACGCGGGAGTGCTCCCCAGTGTCCGATATAAAAGCTTTTGGGAGCATCCCACTGTGCCTGCGTAGCTGCTTCCCGGCCTTCCCAACTCTCCTACCTCAGTTCTTCCTTTTCCATAGAGCCAGCAGGAAACAAAACCTGTCACCGCAGAAAATTATTTTATTCCTTTTTAGTGGTCAGCATCTGCCTTCCTGTCGATGTCTGAACAGTCTCTTGTCTGTTCTCAGATTTTCTTTTTTTCTTTCTTTCCTTTCTGTAAAAAGAAAAAAGAAAAGTAGAGCAAACTTTCTCCAGGACCAAGCAGGAAGTCAGCCTTTGGGAATACTGCACGCATGCACGGTCCCCACCCCGCCTAAAGGTGCCATCTTGCTCAGTCTCTCTTTTTCCGTGGAGCCCTTCGGACGTGTGTCCCTAGTTCACCCGGAAAATAGTTAGATTTTTTTGTCTTGCAATTCCTTGCAATTTTCTTCGCGGTTTTTGTCCGGTTCGATGCCGGTTCCCCTTCTCGCCGGGTTCGGTACACCGGTATCGAGCCCGATCTTATTTTTTCGGTGTTTGCTCTTCATGGCTGGCGTTCGCGCCCTTTTTTTCTTTTTCCCTGGAAGGCCGGTCCTTTGACCTCGCGGGGACTCTTTTTTTTCCCTGATGGCTTCCAGTGGTTTTAAGAAGTGTGATCAGTGCAAGAAGCTAATGTCTCTCACTGACACACATGACTGCTGCATTCGGTGCCTCGGTCCTGATCATGATCCTAAGATCTGTGGACCGTGTGGAAAAATGTCCACTAAGGCACCTCGAAGTCGTCAGCACCAAAAGGAAAGGCTTTTCTCTGACTCGTCCTCCGGCCAGGCCCGGACCTCGTCTGAGGCCTCGACGTCTCAGGAGTCTGACCCCGAGCATCGTCGGGGTTCCTCAGATAGGGGGTCCCCCGAGCGGGAGCGAAAGAGGAAGAAGCGGCTCGCGAGGACGCCATCGGAGGAGGTCCCTGGCTCTTCGAGGGCTAGGTCTCGGACCCCCGACCGCCGTCCCGGGCCCGTGGAACAGGAGAAGCCATCAAAAGTACCTTGGATGGAGCTGGAGTCTGCTGGACACGTAAGTCCTGTTGTCCTTGAGGATTCTCCCAGGGAGCCGACGTCGGGCCTGGCGCTGCCGGGGCCCGAGTCGGTAGCTGCTGAGTCTCCTGAGCTGGGTCTCAGGCTGACAGCCATGGAGTGCAGACTGTCTGCCTTCATGGATCAGCAGCGGGTGCTGATGGCCAGCCTCGCTGGCGCATCTGCCCCGACCACCGGGACATCGATGTCAAAATCGACCCCGGAGACCGAGCCGATACTCGAGACCATGAAAGCTCGAGGTCGTCCTCAGTCGCGGTCACCCCCAACCTCCCGGTCGTGACCGAGGGCTTTGACGCCGGTGCCTTCGGCGTCGGGGCGGGTGCTGCCAGGCCCTGCGCGGTCGGAGCCCGACTCCTCTTCGGACGAGTCCGCCTGGGAGTCGGAGGATGAGGAGTCCCCCGATACCTTCAAGACTTGATGCGTCCCGTCGGACTCACTGCAGTCTGAGCCCCGGAGTAGGTCCCCTCCAGAGGATACCCGGTTCACTGGCCTCGGCACCAGTTCTGAGCAAGCGGATCGATTCCATTTATCGACTCTGTAAGAGCCCTGGTTTTCAAAAGGCGCAGCTACCGCACCATTCCATGGTGGTGGAATCGGCCATGCATCGTCTGAAAAGTCAGAAGATGCACTCCGCGGTGCCCCCTGGCAGGGAGGCCCGGAACCTGGATGCGTTCGGTAGAAAGTGCTTCCAGGGCTCGATGCTTGCTTGCCGTGTCCAGTCTTTCCAGCTATACATGGGCATGTACTTGCGGGACCTGGCAAAGGAGCTTGCCGGGTTCTCTGCTGGTCTCTTCGGGGAACCTTTGCAGAGGTTCAAGTCCTTGTCTTCGGGGATCCGGGAATGCTCTAAGTTCATGTCCCGAGCGGCCTACGATGGCTTCGAGGCCTCAGCCCGGGTTGCGGCTGCCGGCATCGCGGCTTGACGCCAGGCATGGCTGCAGTCATCGGACCTCGAGCCATGGGTTCAAGACAAGTTGGTCGATGTGCCTTGCCGAGGTGAAAACCTTTTTGGCAAGCCCATGGCCGAGAAGGCTGCTGAGCTTGAGACCGAGCACCTCACGAGGACAAGGCTGTCTCGAAAGACTTCTGCCCCTTCACACAAGAAAAGGGCTCGGGTAAAAAGCCCTTTTACCCGAGGAAGGCGACTGCCTACAAACAGTTCCCAACTTACCAGGCCTCCCCCGCTCCCCACAGGGTCAGCAGGCCAAGGGGCAGGGACATGGGCCCCGTAGGCAGAAAGCCCCCAACCCTCCGGCTCCTGCTCCTACTCAGCAGGATGGGGGATTTTGACTCCCAAGGCATAGCCTCTCCGTCTCTGCTGTCCCATCCCTGCACAGGAGGTTGCCTAGCCCTGTTTGCCCACCGGTGGCCACCCATTACAGGGGACAACTGGGTCTTAAGCATAGTCCAAAAGGGCTACCTGCTTCATTTTCATCAGTTGCCGCCTCCTTATTTTCCAGGAGAGCCTCCAAGGCCGCCTCTCCATACAGCCCTCCTCCTGCAAGAGCTCCATGGTCTGTTACGAGACCAGGCGGTGGAGCCTGTGCCTCCCCACCTCCAAGGTCACGGGTTTTACTCCAGGTACTTCCTAGTACCAAAGAGAACAGGGGATCTCAGGCCTATTCTCGACCTCAGAAATCTCAAGTTCTTACAGAAGGAAAAGTTCAAGATGCTTACTCTTGGAACACTTCTGCCCTACCTCCAGCAGGGAGATTGGCTATGCTCTTTAGATCTAAAGGATGCGTACACTCACATCCTTATTCATCCAGACCACAGAAAGTACCTCAGGTTCATTGTGGGAGGAAACCATTATCAGTACAGGGTGCTGCCATTTGGCCTCACCTCCGCCCCCAGAGTCTCTACCAAATGCCTGGCAGTGGTGGCGGCCTACTTGAGAAATCAGGGTATCTTTGTCTTCGCCTATCTGGACGACTGGCTCATCAGGGGTCAGACGCCCCAGGAGGCCAGGCAAGCCACCCTCCGAACGATTTCTCTGCTGCAGCATCTGGGGTTTGTCATAAACTTTGCAAAGTCCACTTTGCTCCCCTCCCAAAACTTAGAGTTCATAGGGGCAAGACTAGACTCTCTGCAGGCAAAAGCTTTCTTGCCAGAAGACAGAGCCCAAAGATTGATGACCTTGGCAAACCAGTTTCTCAGCAGGTCACTGGTCTCCGCCAGGCTCTGCCTGAGGCTTCTGGGCCACATGGCTTCGACAGTGCATGTCACACCCCATGCCAGGCTTCATATGAGGCCTGCGCAATGGTGCCTCAGAACTCAGTGGTCGCAGGCCACAGGGAGCCTCAGAGACAGAGTAAGGGTGTCCAGACCATTCCTGCACTCCCTACTTTGGTGGCTGCATCCCCCCAACTTACTGCAAGGGATGCCTTTTCAGCCACCTGGGTTCACAGTGGTATTGACCACCGATGCCTCTCTACAGGGCTGGTGAGCACACTGTCTGGGCAAGTGCACTCAGGGCCTGTGGTCTCCCTGGGAGGCCCAGCAGCAGATCAATCTACTGGAGCTTCGGGCTATTCGCTTAGCCCTCAAGACTCTCTCAAACCCTGGTTCACCAGTCTGTTTTAGTGCAAACAGACAACCAGGTAGCCATGTTTTATGTGAACAAACAGGGAGGCACTGGGTCCAGGCTCCTTTGTCAGGAGGCACAGGACCTTTGCTTGTTTGCGCTCAGGCACAGCATGTTGCTCAAGGCGGTTTATCACCCTGGCCAGGACAATTACCTAGCAGACAGATTGAGCAGAATTCTGCAGCCACACGAGTGGCAACTCCATCCCTTGGTAGTTCAGAAGATCTTCGTGAGATGGGGACTTCCATCCATAGATCTCTTTGCCAGTCCTCTGAACAGACAGCTGCCCCAGTTCTGCTCCAGGCAACCGCATCTTCTGAGTCTAGCAGCAGATGCTTTTCTGATTTCCTGGTCCCAAGGCCTCCTATATGCGTTTCCTCCCACGCCTCTGGTGGCCCGAACCCTGTTCAAAGTTCTGAAGGACCAGGCCTCGGTCCTTCTGGTAGCCCCCAGGTGGCCGAGACAACCTTGGTTCCCACTTCTGCTTCAGCTAGCAGTGGACACTCCACTACCTCTAGGGTTGCAGCCCGACCTTCTGTCTCAAGACCAGGGGTCTCTTCTGCACCCCAATCTCAAATCTCTCAATTTGATGGCCTGGAAGCTGCAAGGGTAGTTTTGGCTCCTTGGGGCCTACCTCCTGAAGTTGAAGAGGTCGTCCTGGCCTCTAGGAAGCAGTCCACTAGAAAAGCCTATGCCCTGAAGTGGAAGAGGTTTTCTATGTGGTGTCAGCTGCATACAGAAGATCCTTTCTCGTGTACTGTACCAGTGGTGCTTCAGTACCTGCTGCATTTATCCAATCAAGGCCTTAAGTCCAATTCTGTTCGAGTCCACCTCTCAGCTCTAGCAGCTCACCACTCACTGGTGGAGGGAAACTCTATATCGGTTCACCCCTTGGTGTCCCGGTTCCTCAGAGGTTTGCTCTTGCTCAAGCCTCCTGTCCGTCCTCCAGCCCCTGAGTGGGAGTTGAATGTGGTCTTGCAGCAACTGACTCGCCCATCTTTTGAGCCGATGGCTACTTGTCCTCTCCGCTTCCTTTCCCGGAAGACACTCTTCTTAGTGGCCTTAACCTCGGCCAGACGGGTGAGTGAGCTTCAGGCCCTAGTCTGTGACAGGCCTTACACCCGCTTCTATAGGAACAGGGTAGTCCTTAGGACTCATTCAAAGTTCCTCCCTAAAGTTGTCTCCTCCTTCCACCTCAACCAGGAGGTGGTTCTTCCAACATTCTTCCCTAGGCCTCATGCAAGCCAGGCTGAAGCGGTCCTGCATACCCTGGACTGTAGAAGGGCCTTATCCTTCTACCTTGACCGTACGCAAGGACATAGAAGGGCTACTCAGCTCTTCATCTCTTTTGACCCTAATAATTCAGGGTTAGCTGTGTCCAAGCGTACCTTGTCCATATGGGTGGCTGACTGTATCACCTGGACTTACAGGGCGGCTGACCTTCCCTTGCAGGGTCAGGTCACGGCCCATCGTGTCAGGGCAATGGCTGCCTCAGTAGCTCATCTCCGCTCTGTACCGTTAGCAGACATCTGCAGGGCTGCAACTTGGTCCTCAAGCCAGACTTTTGTAGCTCATTACTGCCTGGAGAGGGAGTCCCATAGGGACAGTGCTTTTGGCCAGGCAGTACTCCGGAATCTCTTTGAGGTTTAGGCAACTCCTGCCCTCCAGCCCTCCGTTGGGCTACCGGTGGAGGTTCTTTCAGTGAAAAGCCATTCTTTGATGCTTGGGACTAGAGGGAGTTCTCTTGTTCAGCCTGGGTTCCTTGGTAGCCCAGAGCTTGGGAGTCACCCATATGTGAGGACTGACTTCCTGCTTGGTCCTGGAGAAAGAGTAGTTACTCACCTGTAACAGGTGTTCTCCAGGAGCAGCAGGAATCAGTCCTCACAACCCTCCCTCCTCCCCTGGGAGTTGCAGTTGTACATAGTTTATTTTATATCTTTGTGTGCTGTTTTTTAGCTATGTCATTTGACTGAGCAAGATGGCACCTTTAGGCGGGAAGGGGACCACGCAGGCGTGTAGTATTCCCAAAGGCTTTCATAGAAAGCTGGGGAAATGCTCCGCAGGGGCTCCATCGGTGTCGATGTCACCCATATGTGAGGACTGATTCCTGCTGCTCCTGGAGAACACCTGTTACAGGTGAGTAACTACTCTTTTCTTTAAGCGCATCTGTGCCATCTTGGGCCTTAAGCCCACCATATTGTCTACCTACACTATGGAAAAGCCAGCTAGTGGTTTTAAAAAATGTTCTAAATGTGGCAGTGCCATCTCTGCTATGCACACGACTGGTGCCTAAAATGCTTCGGCCTGACCTCCAGCCATTAGAATGTCCCCTTTGTAAGAAAATGACAAAGAGAGGCCTGCAGAACCGGGCTATAAAGTTTGGAGCTCTTTGCCTCAGATGTGGTTTCTTTAGCATCGACATCATCAAGGACAATCATCTTCCTCTCAGGGATCTCAGGTTTGAAGCAGAGGTCTTCCTCGAAGACAAGTCATCCCTCCAAGGGTAGATCTCTTTCAAAGCATCGAGATGACCTGAGCATTGCCCTGGAGGTAGATTGGCCAGCCAAACAGCTCCGGTGGGGGGGGGGGGACGAACCTCTCCTCCAAAGCCATCGAGGGGCTCCAGGTTGCCCCTGAGGCCTCCACCTCAGGAGAGCTCCTGATGCCATGCTCTGGGACAGTAGCACAAATATCCATTACAAATACCTAAGAATTGGCAAGCTCCATAGATAAGCGTATCCTGGCCATCAACCAGAGCTTTCGTGGCTCTGTTGGAAGCTTCGATTCTGATCAAATTGTTATCAATGATACCGCCAACTCTGGTACCACCAACCGTATCGATTCAAGCTGCTTTGGGATACATGCCACTGGGTTCACTGCCAACCATGCCTGCCCTCGAATCCATTTCTGGTACCGAGGCCGCATCCAAGCAGATCCCCTGCCCAGATTCCGATATCAACCAGTATCTGTACCTAACAGAATAGGAGCACTGGTCCCGCTGGTACTTTGAATCCTTCGAATCAGAGGCTTCTGATGACGAGTCACTCAATACCTGATGGTTGCAAAGTCTACCGACGGAGCTCTCTCCTTCTCTGGAATGCCACATGTCCCCTCCTGAATACATGTCTTTCCAAGAGTTTATTCATGACCTAGCTAGAGATCTCTGCATAACAGTAACATCTGAGAAAGAGCCTAGGGCTGAGGAATTGGAGATCCTCCAATACCCAATGAGGCGGCCACCCTTCCAGTTCACAGCATTCTCCATGATCTTATTCTTCAGATGTGGGAGACTCCCCTCGCTATCTCACCCCCGTACACGATGCCTCGATACCATGTACAGACTACTGGAATGTCCTGGCTTCCAAATGACACAACTTCCCCACCATTCGGTTGTGGTGGAATCGGCGATACATCAGATTGAGTTCTAAGACACATTCTTCTAACCCTCTGGGTAGAGAATCCAGAACCCACGATGCGTTTGGGTGCTGATGTTTCCAGGCATCTCCAGGAACAAGCAGGAATGTAGTCTTCACATATGGGTATCGTCGGTACCGACGGAGCCTGCGCGGGAACGCTCCCTAGCATCCAATAGGAACGCTTTTGGGAGCATCCCTCAGCACATGCGCGCTGCCTTCCCGCCTTTCCAACTGTCCCTCTTCAGTTCTTCATTTTCTGCGGAGCCGACAGGACACATACCCTGTTACCGCAGAAAATTTCTTCTTTAAACTTGTTTTCTTGTGGTCGCGCCTGCCTCCGCACGACACCTACCGGTACCGCCAGTTCGTTCATTCTTCTTTAAAAAAAAAAAAAATATATATCTTTTGAACTCTTTCTCTTTAAAATCTTGTTCTTTTGGTGCTAGGCGCCATTTTGGGCATTAGGCCCCATTTTCCCCAAAATGTATTAAATGTGGCGGTACCATCTCCATCACAAACACCCATGACTGGTGTCTAAAATGTTTAGGCCCTGACCATTCTCCATCTGAATGTTCCTCCTGTATGGGGAAGACTAAAAGAAGAAGACAGAACCGAGCTCCAAAGCTTGGTACCCTCTTTTCTTCAGATACCAGGTCCATTGCATCGACATCTTCAAGAGCCTTGTCTTCCTCCGATGGATCTCAGGTAACTAAACATAAAAGCTGGTCCTCAAAGGGTAGCTCTCCTGCCAAGCATTGAGAGGTCGTTGGCATTGCCCTTCAGGAAACTATACCGGCAAAACAACCCCGGCGGGAGACTTCGGCCTCCAAAGCATCAACGGGCTTCCAGGATGTTCTCGAGGCTTCGACCTCGGCAGAACTACTGGTGCCATGCTCAGGGGTTCCGGCCGCTTTTACCGGTACCGATACCCAGGCATCGGCAGCGTCGATAGACCAGAGATTCCTCACTATTGAATGCAGTTTTGCAGCTCTCCTTACAGCTGCGGTACCGTTGATACCAGTGGTTCAACAGGCACCGATACTGATGCCAGTACCAGCACCGGTACAGATACCGGTACCAGCACCGGCCCCGGTGGAAATCCTTCCCATGCAGACTTTTTCTGGCATCGACAGATCAGTACCAGACCAATTCGGTACCGACTTCGATCGATACCGAGACCATGCTTTGCATGAACATCGGGATCAGAGATACTTTGAATCCTCCGATTCCGATGACTCTGATAATTCTGACGGTACCAGAGTGTTTCTCCCGGAAGACTCCTCTTCTCCCCAACGCAGAATGTCTCCTCTGGAAGACATATCTTTTCAGGATTTTATTCGTGATGTGGCCCGAGGCCTTTCATTAACGGTAGCTCCTGAAAAAAAACCTAGAGCAAAGGAATTGGAAATTCTCCAATACCCTAAGGCTCCCAAGGAAGAAGCCCATTCATGAAATTCTTCATGATTTGATGCTCAGAATGTGGGAGACACCTTTGACCACATCTCCTCATTCCAGGAGACTTGATACCATGAGTCGAGTTCCACCATGTCCTGGTTTTCAAAAGACTCAGCTGCCACACCATTCAATGGTAGTGGAGTCAGCCATGCATAGGATGAAAAGTGCAAAAAGGCATGCATCCAATCCTCCAGGTCGTGAATGCAGGACTCTTGAAACTTTTGGGCGTCAAACCTTTCAGGCTTCCATGCTTTCGGCTAGGATCAGCTCATATATTTTATATATTGGAATGTTCCTCAAAGAGGTCACAGGAGATTTGGAGCTTATGAGCCCCCTTCTCCCTGAGGACAAATGACAGGACTTTCTCACTCTGATCAAGCATGCTCAAGATGTCTCCAAGTTTGTAAACCGTGCAGCCTTTGACTGCTTTGAATGCATCAGCAGAACCTTTGCTATTGCCATTGGTGCACGTCGGATTGCCTGGCTTCAGGCATCAGACTTGGAGATTTTGGTACAGGAGAAAACCTCTTTGGCTAGAATTGGCAGGAGAAGGCTAATGAGATAGATACTGACAATCTCACTTTAGACAGATTGTCAAAATCTACAGCCACTCCAGCCATAAAGAAACCCTATAAAAAAGTCTTTTTTCAGCAAAAAGAAGTTTTATCCATCCTATACCCAGCAAGGGCAAGCTCAATGTCAAGTTGCCCAGAAGGGTCAACAACAACAATCCAGACAAAAGAAGCCAAAAGGCCTTAGAGCTCAACCAGCTCCACAGGCCCAGCCCCCTCAAGGGCTTCATAGAGAACTTAGCCTACCCGCCTCTGAAGGGGCCAGAACCCCTAAACATTCCAGGCAGGTTGTGTCATTTTGCCAACAGATGGCACCAAATAAGAGAAAACTGGACTCTGTCCATTGTGGGAGAGGGGTACAAGCTTCATTTTCACAGTATGCCCCCTCCTACAATCGTAAGACAGTTCAATACCCAAAACTCTACAGGCAATCTACTGGATCAAGAGGTCTCAACACTCCTTGCTCAAGGAGCAATAGAGGAGGTGCCCATTCTTCAGCAGGGTGCAGGGTTCTTCTCCCCCTATTTTCTTATTCCAAAGAAAACAGGGGGACACAGACCCATTATAGACCTCAGAGAATTGAACGAATATCTGTTCTGAGAAAAGTTCAAAATGATTTCTCTGGGAACTCTTCTGCCATACCTTCAAAGTTAGGATTAGCTTTGTTCTCTAGATCTAAAAGATGCATATACTCACATTCTGATCTATCCAGATCACAGGAAATTCTTACGATTCCTTTTCAAGGGAAAACATTTCCAATACAGGGTTCTTCCCTTTGGTCTGGCTTCAGCACCAAGAGTATTCACGAAATGCATGGCAGTAGTAGCTGCATTTCTGCGAACCCTTGGAATATTCGTCTTCCCTTACTTGGACGACTGGCTCATTCAAGCCCCCATGGTTCCAGAAGCCAACTCTGCACTGTCTCGCACATTGCGAATCCTTCAATACTTGGGATTGGTCATAAATCTCCTAAAGTCCCAACTTGCTCCGTCTCAATCCCTGTAGTTCATAGGAGCTTGTCTAGATACCAGACAGTCAAGGGCTTTTCTCCCACAACCCCGCTGTCTTCGTATAATACGGTTGGCTTCTCAAGCAGCGATGAAGTCCTCCCTAACTGCTCAAGAACTACTAAAACTATTGGGACATATGGCATCCACGGTTCATGTGGTTCCCTACGCTTGCCTTCATATGCAGGCAGCCCAGTGGACCCTATCCACACAGTGGACACAGGCCACAGAATGTCTATCGGACAAGATATCAAATTCACAGCGACTGATCTTGTCCCTACAATGGTGGCAGTCAATGGAAAATCTTCTAGAGGGGTCTCCCTTCCAGCAACCCCTATTCCAGGCCACCCTAACAACAAATGCATCACAGGTGCGATGGGGAGCACACCCCACAGGAGGCTTCTCTTCACATAAACCTCCTGGAACTCAGAGCAATCTGTCTAGCTCTTAGAGTATTCCATGCCCGGCTCAGCTACAAGACAGTCCTAGTCCAAATGGACAATCAAGTAGCTATGTTCTACGTGAACAAGCAGGGCGGAACAGGCTCTCTGTTGTTATGCAACGAAGCTTTACGACTATGGGCCCTCGCCAGAGAGCATCAAATTCACCTTCTCGTGGTATATCTTCCAGGCATTCAAAACCTTTGGGCAGACAAACTCAGCCGAGTACTGCTGCCTCACGAATGGTCTCTCCACCTAGACCAGGTGGCCAAGATATTTCAGATCTGGGGAATCCCAGACATAGACCTATTTGCAAGTCCACTGAATGCCAATCTTCCCCGTTTCTGTTTCAGGATTCCGGCTCAAAATTGCCTGATAAGGGACGCCTTCCTTCTTCACTGGGGTCGCAACTTTCTCTATGCCTTCTCACCCATTCCCCTCATCCCCAAAACACTCTTCAAGCTTCAGAGAGACAGAGGTCGTATGATCCTCATAGCGCCACGGTGGCCACGTCAAATGTGGTATCCCCTGCTTCTACATCTCTCTCAAGCTGCACCTCTGGAGTTAGGCCATGCTCCACATCTCCTCTCCCAAGAGAACGGGATGCTATGGCACCCGAATCCCCAGTTCCTGCATCTCAGGGCCTGGTTGCTGAAAGCTTATACCTTCAGGATCTTAACCTTTCCCAACAGGTAGATATCCTTCAGGCTTCTAGAAAACCTTCCACAAGATGCTCTTACACCTTCAAGTGCAAACGTTTTACTATATGGTGTTCACAGAAGGGATTAAACCCCCTTATGATACCTTTGGAATCGATACTAGAGTATCTACTTCATTTATTAAATTCTGGTCTAAAGACCAATTCAGTAAGAGTCTATCTTAGTGCAATTGCAGCTTCCTATAAGCCTCTAAATGGACAACCAATTTCCTCTCATCCACTCATAACAAGATATCTCCAGGAACAAGCAGGAATGAGTCTTCACATATGGGTATCGTCGGTACCGACGGAGCCTGCGCGGGAACGCTCCCCAGCGTCCAGAAAGAAAGCTTTTGGAAGCATCCCAAAGCACCTGCGCGCTGCCTTCCCGCCTTTCCCAACTGCCTCTCTCCAGTTCTTCTTTTCCACGGAGCCAGCAGGTCGTGTTCCTGTCACCGCTGAAGAAGTTCTTTATTTTCTTTTATTTCTTTGGTCGCGCGTCTGCCTTCTTCGACGTCGGATCGGTACCGCCGGTCTTTTCTTCTTTAAAAAAACCAAACTATCGTTTCCCACTTCTGTGCATTTTTTCCTTTTGGGCCTTAGGCCTAGAAAAATTTTCCTCATGGAAATGCCCACTTCAGGGTTTAAAAAGTGCACAAAGTGCAGCGGTACTCTTTCTATCACCGACACTCATGACTGGTGTCTAAAATGTTTGTGTCCTGACCACTCCATCACTGATTGTGAGTCCTGTTCCATGATGTCTAAGAGGTTGACAGAATCGAGCGGCCAAGCTCAGTACCCTGTTTCCCTCTGATGCAGCTTCGGTGGCATCGTCATCTTCCAGGGCTGCTTCTTCCTCCCATGGATCTCAGGTAGCCAAACATAAGTCCAGCCGGTCCTCGAAGGGTAGATCTCCCTCTAAGTATCGAGATGCCTCCGGGCTTGCTCTCGAGGATCCCGCACCGGAAAAATAACCCCGGCGGGAAGCTCCGGCTTCCAAAGCTTCATCTATGGGGTTACAGGTTGACATCGATGGCTCGGCCTCGACCGATCACCTGTTGCCATGTTCTGGGTTACCGGTGGTTTCCACTGGTACCGACATCCAGACATTGGTTGCGTCGATGGATCAGAATATTCTGACCATGCAGCGTGCCATTACGGCATTCATACAAGCTGCGATGCCTCCGGTACCGCAACAAACTCTGTTGTCGGTACCGGTTCCGATATCGGTTCCGGTGCCGGTACCGATTGCATCGACATCGGCTTCGGTGTCGACTGCAGCGGTACCGTGTTCTGTGATGCCCATCGGTACCGAATCGGTACCGATTACTCCCGATGTCGATACCACTCGGTACGCATATCGGGCTCTGCAGGAGCATCCAGACAGGCGATACTTCGATTCCTCCGAAGACTCTGATGAATCAGAGGCTTCTGTCAAAGCATCGGTACTCCTTCCTCAGGAGCCCTCTTCTCCAAAAAGAAGAATGTCTCCTCCAGAACACTTGTCTTTTCAAGACTTCATTAGGGAAGTGGCCAGGGGCCTCTCCATTTCAGTGGCCCCTGAATCAGAGCCTAGAGCCAAGAAATTGGATATTTTACAATATCCTAAGGTCCTAAAGAGGCAGCTACTTTACCAATTCATGAGATCCTTTATGATCACATGTTGGGCATATGGGAGACACCTCTCACTATCTCCCCTCATTCTCGTAGGTTGGACACCATGTACCGTGTTCCTCCTTGTCCTGGCTTTCATAAGACTCAGCTTCCTCACCACTCTATTGTGGTGGAGTCTGCTATGAAGAAGATAAAGAGTGCAAAAAGACACTCATCTAATCCTCCAGGAAGAGAATGCAGAACCTTGGATGCTTTTGGCCGGAGAATTTTCCAGGCCAATATGCTTGCTGCCAGAATCAACTCCTATAGTCTCTATATGGGGATGTTTCTAAAGGAAGTTACAGATCATCTGCAAACCTTATCTCCTTTTATCTCAGAAGATGAAAGGGAAGAGTTTCTCACCTGGCTTAAACATGCCCAGGATGTTTCCAAATTTTCCAACCGTGCAGCCTTTGACTCTTTTGAGTGTGCCAGCAGAGCCTCGGCTATTGCCATAGGTGCACGCAGAGTTGCTTGGTTACAAGCTTCTGATTTGGAACCCTGGGTCCAGGATAGATTAGGAAATCTTCCTTGTACAGGTGAAAACCTTTTTGGCAAGGATTGGCAAGCAAAGGCCACTCAGATGGATGCTGAGAATTCTGCCTTAGATAGACTTTCAAAGTCTACTTCTGCTCCTGCTAGGAAAAGGTTATTCAAAAAGGCTTTCTTTTCCAAAAAGGGGAAATATTATCCTGTTTATGGTCAGCAGGCATCTTCTGCAGGTCGTTTTGCTGCAAAGCGTCAGCAACAACCTAAACAAGCCAAGCCTAAGGCTGCAAGGACTGCTACGGCCCAACAGCCTCAGCCTCCTCAGGACCTTTGACTTACATCTAGAGAACTTAGCCTTTCTGGCTCTAGAAGAACCAGAGCCTCTCACCATTCCAGGAAGGTTAGCCCACTTTGCTCCCAGATGGGAACAAGTCACGGCAGAGCAATGGACCCTCTCCATCATAAGGGAGGGGTACAAGCTTCATTTCTTAAACCTTCCTCCTCATACCATGGTGAGACAGTTAAATTTTCCAACATCTCTCCTCCACCTTCTGGGTCAGGAGATTGCTACCCTTCTTGCCCAAAGGGCAATAGAAGACGTACCCCTCCTTCACAGGGCTCAGGGTTCTACTCCCCCTATTTTCTTATCCCAAAGAAAACAGGGAACTACAGACTCATATTAGATCTCAGAGAATTGAACAAGTTTCTATTCAAGGAGAAATTCAAGATGATTTCTCTCGGTGCTCTCCTTCCATACCTTCAGAGTCAGGATTGGCTTTGTTCTCTAGATCTCAAGGATGCGTACACCCATATCCTTATCCATCCAACACACAGAAGGTTCCTTTGGTTCCTTTATCAAGGAAAGCACTACCAATACAGAGTGCTTCCTTTCAGTCTGGCCTCTGCTCCAACAGTGTTCACAAAATGCATGGCAGTAGTAGCTGCATTTCTACGTACTCTAGGAATATTTGTATTCCCATATCTGGACGACTGGCTCATCCGAGCTCCGTCCCAGTCAGAGGCCCAGACTTCCCTAGCCTGCACAAGACGTGTTCTTCAGTATCTGGGACTTATAATAAACATCCCAAAATCCCATCTCACCCCTACTCAGTCACTAGAGTTCATAGGGGCCTTGCTGGATACCACAACTGCAAGGGCCTATCTTCCCCAGGCCCGTTGCCTACGCTTGGTGCAGTTAGCCTCACAAATTCAGTTAAAGTCCCATTTAACTGCTCGAGAAATGTTACAACTGTTAGGCCACATGGCATCCACTGTGCATGTGGTTCCTTACACTCGCCTTCACATGAGGGCAGCTCAGTGGACTCTATCCACCCAATGGACCCAGGCATCAGGGTGCCTGTCAGACAAAATAGCAACCTCCAGTCGCCTCTTCTGGTCTCTCCAGTGGTGGAGGTCAACTCAAAATCTGTTGCTGGGGTCCTCCTTTCAAGAATCCCTACCCCAAGCAACCCTTACAACAGATGCTTCTCCAAAGGGTTGGGGAGCTCATCTACAAGATCTCTCCACCCAGGGCATCTGGTCTCCACAAGAGACATCTCTGCATATCAACCTCTTGGAGCTCAGAGCAATTCTTCTAGCTCTCAGAGTCTTCCACACCCTGCTCAGCTACAAGACAGTCCTCATCCACACGGACAACCAAGTAGCCATGTTCTACATGAACAAGCAGGGAGGGACTGGCTCTCTCTCGCTTTGCAACGAAGCTTTGAGATTGTGGGCCTTCGCCAGTGAGCATCAAATTCATCTCATGGCAGTGTATTTTCCAGGGGTTCAAAACTCTTGGGCAGACAGACTCAGTCGAGTTCTGCTTCCACACAAATGGTCCCTCCATGGGGACCAGATAGCCAGGATCTTCCGAATTTGGGGAACCCCGGACATAGACCTGTTTGCATGTCTGTGGAATGCCAGACTTCCCCAGTTCTGTTCCAGGATTCTGTGTCAGGGAGTTCAGGCCAGGGATGCCTTCCTCCTTCATTGGGGGCAAGACTTCCTCTATGCCTTTCCACCCATTCCCCTAATTCCCAAGACACTGTTCAAATTTCAGAAAGACAAGGGGTCTATGATACTCATAGCACCACATTGGCCACGCCAGGAGTGGTACCCTTTACTTCTGCATCTCTCTCAAGCTCCCTCCCTGGACTTGGGATCTGCTCCAGAGCGCCTGTCCCAGGAGGAGGGAACGTTGTGGCACCCAAATCCCCAGTCTCTTCATCTCAGAGCCTGGTTGCTGAAGGCCTAGACCTTCAAGATTTGCATCTTTCTCAGCAGGTGAAGGATATCCTTCATGCTTCCAGAAAGCCTTCCACTAGACGTTCCTATGCTTTTAAATGGAAAAGGTTTACCATTTGGTGTGCACAGAAGTGTCTTAACCCCCTTGCAATACCTCTGAATTCTTTACTAGAGTATTTGCTGCATTTATCCCATGCAGGCCTTAAAACGAATTCAGTAAGAGTCCATTTGAGTTCTATTGCAGCATCCTTAACCCTCTCAATGGACAGCCTATTTCCTCTCATCCTCTTATTGCAAGATTCATGAGAGGCCTTCTTTTAACTAAACCTCCCATTAGACCACCTCCAGTGGCATGGGACCTGAATTTGGTTCTTGGCCAGCTTATGAAGCCACCCTTTGAACCATTAGCCACTACCTCCTTGAAATTTCTTTCCTGGAAGGTTACTTTTCTCATTGCAGTCACCTCAGCTCGCCGCATCAGTGAGCTGCAGGCCTTGGTGGCTAATCCTCCTTATACAAGGTTCCATCATGACAAGGTAGTCCTCAGGACTAATCCACACTTTATGCCTAAAGTGGTCTCACCTTTTCATGTGAACCAGGAGGTGTATTTACCTGTCTTTTTTCCAGGACCTCATGCATCAAGTGCAGAGAGGAATCTCCATACCCTGGATTGTAAGAGAGCGCTCGCTTTTTACTTACAAAGGACACAGCACCATAGAAAGTCCTCTCAACTCTTTGTTGCTTTTGATCCCTCTCATTTGGGACTTCCAGTCTCTAAGAGAACTCTGTCCAATTGGATTGCTCAGTGTATTTCTTTTGCCTACTAGAGTAAGAACCTATCTCCAGGAACAAGCAGGAATGAGTCCTCACATATGGGTACGTCGGAACCGACGGAGCCTGCGCGGGAAAGCTCCCCAGCTTCCCAAAAAGGAAGCTTTTGGGGCCTCCCACAGCGCATGCGCGCTGCCTTCTCGCCTTCCCGACCAAATCTCTTCAGTTCTTCTTTTTCCGCGGAGCCAGCAGGTCGTGTTCCTGTCACCGCTGAAGAAATTGTTATTTTAATTTGTTTCTTTGACCGCGTGTCTGCCTTCCCCGATTCCGGACCGGTACCGCCGGTCCTTTTTTCGTTTATTTAAAAAAAAAAAAAAATACTATATTACTTTTTCCTACACTCGGTGTATTTTTTCTGTGAGGCCTCTAGGCCTTCTCAGGTCTCCCTCATGGAAAAACCAGCTTCTGGTTTTAAAAAATGCACTAAGTGTACCGGTACTATTTCAATTACAGACACCCATGACTGGTGTCTTAAATGTTTGGGGCCTGACCATTCCATTCCGGATTGTCCATCCTGCTCTCTGATGTCCAAAAGGGGCTTACAGAACAGAGCAAATAAATTTCATATGCTGTTTTCTACCGATACTCCAGCATCAACATCCTCCAGGTCTTCTTCTCCTGATGGATCTCAGGTAACCAAACATTCTTTGGGCAAGTCCTCAAAAGGCAAATCTCCCTCTAAGCAGCGAGAGGCCCTTGCAATTGACCCTGAGGACCCTGCCCCAGCCAAAAAACCCCGGCGGGAAGCTCCGGCTTCCAAAGCTCCTCCTATGGGGTTACAGGTAGACATCGATGGCACGGCCTCGACCGATCTCCTGTTAGACTGCTCTGGGGTACCGGCTAACACCGGTACCGACTTCCAGGCAGTTGTGGCGGCTATGGGTACTACGGTACAATCCATGCAGCAGGCCTTACTGACTTTCATTAATGCTGCACCGCCATCGGTACCGCGACAATCGGTTCCGACTCCGATTCCGGTACCGCAACCGATACCGGTACCCAGAGCATCTACTTCCAGTAGCATGCTGGTTCCGGTCTCCGGTTCCGGAGCTTTCTTCGATACCGCTCCGATACCCGGTACGCCCGATGTCGGTACCGATCGGTACGCGTATCGATCTCTGGAAGCAAATAGACGATACTTTGAATCCTCTGAAGAGTCTGATACCTCAGATGATTCTGCTGACGTCTCTTTCACTCTTCCTGAGGAGCCCTCTTCTCCAAAAAGGAGAATGTCTCCTCCAGAGGATTTGTCCTTTCAAGACTTCATTATTGAAGTAGCTAAAGGACTCTCCATATCTGTATCCTCAGAAAAGGAACCTAGAGCAAAGAAATTAGATATTTTAGGATACTCTAAGGTTCCTAAAGAGGCAGCCACCTTACCCATACATGAAATTCTTCAAGAACACATGATGGATTTGTGGGAGGCTCCTCTTACCCTATCTCCACATTCTCGACGTTTGGACACCATGTATCGGGTTCCTCCTTCTCCTGGTTTTCAAAACACTCAGCTTCCTCACCACTCTATTGTGGTGAAGTCTGCTATGAAAAAGATAAAGAGTACCAAAAGACACTCTTCTACCCCTCCAGGAAGAGAATGTAGGACTCTGGATGCTTTTGGGAGAAAAATCTTCCAAGCTAGCATGCTTATTGCCAGAATCAATTCATACAGCCTTTATATGGGCATGTTTTTGAAAGAGATTGCATTAAAGATACGTCAGTTTCTCCCCTTTATCCCAGAGGATAAACAGGAGGAATTCCTTCTTTTGCTAAAGCACACTCAAGATGTTTCCAAGTTATCCAACAGAGCAACCTTTGACTCTTTTGAGGGGGCAAGCAGAGCCTCTGGCATAGCCATAGCTGCTCGCAGACTGGCTTGGCTCCAGGCCTCCGATTTGGAACCCTGGGTACAAGAAGGCTTGGGCAATCTGCCCTGTACAGGTGAAAATCTCTTTGGCAAAGAGTGGCAAATCAAAGCCACTCAAATGGATGCAGAGAATGCTGCTTTAGATAGACTTTCTAAGTCTACCTCTACCCCTGCCAAGAAAAAACCTTTTAAGAAAACTTTCTATAAAAAGACCAGATTTTCCACAAATACTGGCCAGCAATCTTCCCAAGTTCGCTTTGCTCCTAAGCGTCAGCAAACTAAGCAGGCCAGAACAAAGGCCACAGGGGCTGCTACAATCCAGCAGTCCCAACCTCCTCAGGGATTTTGACTTGGTTCTAGAGAACTTACCCTTTCTGACTCTGCAACAGCCAGAACCTCTCACCATTCCAGGAAGGTTGGCTCATTTTGCTCCCAGATGGGAACAAATCACATCAGAACCGTGGACCCTCTCTATCATCAGAGAGGGCTACAAACTACATTTCTCCAGCCTTCCTCCCCATACCATGGTGAGACAATTCAATTCTCCCCCATCTCTCTTGTACCTGTTGGGACAAGAGGTGACCACTCTTCTCGCCCAAAGGGCAATAGAAGAGGTTCCTCTTCCTCAACAAGGGTCAGGTTTCTACTCCCCCTATTTTCTGATTCCCAAGAAAACAGGGGGATACAGACCCATTCTGGATCTCAGAGAATTGAACAAATTCCTCTACAAAGAGAAATTCAAAATGCTTTCTCTAGGTACTCTCCTTCCATACCTACAGAGTCAGGACTGGCTTTGTTCTCTAGATCTCAAGGATGCGTACACACATATACTCATCCATCCATCCCACAGAAAATTCCTACGGTTCATGTTCCAGGGAAAACATTTCCAATACAGAGTACTCCCCTTCGGTCTAGCCTCTGCTCCAAGGGTATTTACCAAATGCATGGCAATAGTATCTGCATTTCAACGCCCTCGCGGGATCTGTGTCTTCCCGTACCTGGACGACTGGCTCATCCGAGCTCCATCTCAGTCCGAGACTCAGACTTCCCTGGACCACACCAGACGCATACTGCAGTATCTGGGACTTGTCATCAATCTGCCAAAGTCTCAACTCTCCCCTACTCAATCCCTAGAGTTCATCGGGGCTTGGCTAGATACTACCACTGCAAGGGCCTATCTTCCTCAGGCCCGTTGCAACCGTCTAGTGCACTTGGCCTCTCAAATTCAGTCCAGAAGCCACTTGACTGCCAGAGAGATGCTACAACTGCTAGGTCACATGGCATCCACAGTTCATGTAGTGCCTTATGCTCGCCTACATATGAGAGCAGCTCAATGGACCTTGTCCACACAGTGGACCCAAGCATCAGGAGCTCTCTCAGACCAAATAGCAACCTCAAAACGTCTTTTTTGGTCTCTCCAATGGTGGGTATCCACTCAAAATCTGTTGTTGGGGGCCCCCTTCCAACCTGTGTTACCCCAAGCAACTCTCACTACAGATGCCTCCCAAACAGGCTGGGGAGCTCATCTCCAAGACCTCTCCACTCAGGGCCTTTGGTCTCCACAGGAAACCACCCTTCATATCAACCTTTTGGAGCTGCGAGCAATTCTCCTTGCTCTCAAGGTCTTTCATACCCTCCTCATCAACATGACAGTCCTTGTTCATACCGACAATCAAGTAGCCATGTTCTACGTAAACAAACAAGGAGGGACTGGCTCTCTGTCGCTTTGCAACGAAGCTCTAAAACTCTGGGCCTTCGCCAGAGAGCATGGGATCCATCTCCTGGCAGTGTACCTCCCAGGAATCCAAAACTCTTGGGCAGACAGACTCAGTCGAGTCCTGATGCCACACGAATGGTCCCTGCACATGGATCAGGTACTCAGAATCTTTCAAGAATGGGGGACCCCGGACATAGACCTCTTTGCAAGTCCGTACAATGCCAAACTTCCCCGGTTCTGTTCCAGGATTCCGTGTCAGGGAGCTCAGGCCAAAGATGCCTTCCTCCTTCATTGGGGTCAGGCCTTCCTATATGCCTTTCCACCCATTCCCTTGATTCCCAAGACTCTATTCAAACTTCAGAGGGATCAAGGATCCATGATCCTCATAGCTCCACGCTGGCCACGCCAAGTGTGGTACCCTCTACTTCTGCATCTCTCCCAGACACCCTCCCTGGATCTGGGAGCTGCTCCAGACCTTCTGTCTCAAGAGGAGGGGACTTTGTGGCACCCAAACCCCAAGTCCCTTCACCTCAGAGCTTGGTTACTGAAGGCCTAGACCTTCAAGACTTGAATCTTTCTCAACAGGTGAAGGATATCCTCCATGCATCAAGGAAACCTTCCACCAGGCGTTCTTATGCTTTTAAATGGAAAAGATTTTCAATTTGGTGTGCTAACAAAGGTCTTAACCCTCTAGCACTACCTTTAACTTCTTTACTTGAATATCTCCTGCATCTTTCCAATGCAGGACTTAAAACCAATTCTGTAAGAGTCCATTTGAGTGCTATTGCAGCATCTCTTCAACCTATCAATGGACAATCTGTTTCCTCTCATCCTCTTATTGCAAGATTCATGAGAGGTCTAACTTTAACTAAACCTCCCATTCGGCCTCCTCCAGTGGCATGGGACTTAAACGTAGTTCTTGGTCAGCTTATGAAGCTGCCCTTTGAACCCTTAGCCACTATCTCCTTAAAATTCCTTTCCTGGAAAGTCATTTTCCTTATTGCAATCACTTCTACTCGCCGCATCAGTGAACTGCAGGCTTTAGTGGCTAATCCACCTTATACAAGGTTCCATCATGATAAGGTAGTCCTTAGGACAAATCCCCACTTTATGCCTAAAGTGGTCTCACCTTTTCATCTTAATCAAGAGGTATATCTACCTGTCTTTTTTCCAGCTCCTCATGCATCTAGTGCAGAGAGGAACCTACATATGTTAGATTGTAAAAGAGCTCTTGCCTTTTACATCCACAGGACACAGCAACATAGAAAGTCTTCTCAACTTTTTGTTGCTTTTGATCCTTCTCATTTAGGACTTCCAGTCTCAAAAAGAACACTGTCCAATTGGATTGCTCAGTGTATTTGTTTTGCTTACCAGAGTAAGAACCTTTCTCTGGAAGGCCATGTCACAGCTCACAATGTGAGAGCCATGGCCACATCTATGACTCATCTTCATTCTGTATCCATCGATCAGATCTGTCGAGCAGCCACTTGGGCCTCGGTTCATACCTTCACAGCCCATTACTGCTTGGACAAGGACTCCCGCCGGGATGCCTTGTTTGGTCAGGCTGTCCTCAAACACCTGTTCCATACCTAATCAACTCCTACCCCCCATCCCTGGTTGGATGCCCGAGATCCATGGGGGCAGGTAGAGCCCTTCTCAGGGACTCACAACCTTGGAGATCTCCCTGGCATCTCTAGCTGGGGAGTCCCCATATGTGAAGACTCATTCCTGCTTGTTCCTGGAGATAGCACAGTTACTTACCTGTAACAGGTGATCTCTGGGAACAGCAGGAATAAGTCTTCACAACCCACCCACCTCCCCTAGGAGTTGTATCTCTCTGTCTATCTTTCCTTTCCTCTCTCTCTCTTTGTCTCAGCTTAAGACTCGAACTGGAGAGAGGCGGTTGGGAAAGGCGGGAAGGCAGCGCGCAGGCGCTGTGGGATGCTCCCAAAAGCTTGCTTTCTGGACGCTGGGGAGCGTTCCCGCGCAGGCACCGTCGGTACCGACTATACCCATATGTGAAGACTTATTCCTGCTGTTCCCAGAGATCACCTGTTACAGGTAAGTAACTGCTTTATGAGAGGTCTTTTATTAACAAAGCCTCCCGTCAGGCCACTACCGGTGGCATGTAATTTAAACCTAGTTCTCGGGCAGCTCATGAAACCGCCTTTTAAACCTTTAGCTCTACAACCCTAAAGCTTTTGTCCTGAAAGGTCTTTCTAATTACAATCACCTCTGCACTTCACATTAGTGAATTGCAAGCTTTAGTGGCTGATCCTCCTTATACTAGATTTCACCATGATAAGGTTGTTCTTAGAACTCATCCACACTTTATGCCAAAGGTGGTTTCGCCTTTTCATTTAAATCAATCAGTTTATCTTCCTGTATTCTTTCCGAGGCCTCATGCCTCTAATGCAGAAAGGAACCTTCATACTTTGGATTGTCAAAGAGCCTTGGCTTTTTACCTACAAAGAACACAGCAACATAGAAAGTCTTCTCAACTTTTTTTTGCTTTTGATTCTAGTCATTTGGGACTTCCAGTCTCCAAGAGAACTCTGTCCAAATGGATTGCACAATGCATATCCTTTGCTTATGAGAGTAAGCGTCTTCCTCTTCAAGGCCATGTCACAGCTCATAATGTGAGAACCATGGCAGCCTCTATGGCTAACCTTCACTCTGTGTCTATTGATGACATTTGTTGAGCAGCCACCTGGGCTTCTGTACACACCTTTAAAGCCCACTACTGCCTAGATAAAGCCTCCTATCGGGATGCCGCCTTTGGCCAAGCTGTTCTTTAAAATCTCTTCCAGACCTAATTCAACTTCTACCCACCAACCCTGGTGGGATGCCAGGGATCCATGGGAGGAAGCATGGCCCATCTTTCTTGGGTGGCAGCTTCCTGGGGCTATCTCCCTGGCATCTTCAGCTAGGGAGTCCCCATATGTGAAGACTACATTCCTGCTTTTTCCTGGAGATAGCATAGTTACTCACCTGTAATAGGTGATCTCCGGGAACAGCAGGAATTTAGTTTTCACCACCCACCCACCTCCCCTAGGAGTTGTCTCTCTATCTCTCTGTCTCTTTCCTCTCTCCCTCTATCCTTTCACTCAGCTACAAACTTAACTGAAGAGGGACAGTTGGAAAGGCGGGAAGGCAGCACGCATGTGCTGAGGGATGCTCCCAAAAGCTTTCCTATTGGACGCTGGTTAGCGTTCCCGCGCAGTCTCCGTCGGTACCGACGATACCCATATGTGAAGACTAAATTCCTGCTGTTTCTGGAGATCACCTGTTACAGGTGAGTATCTACGCTTTCCATGCTTTCAGCCAGGATTAACTCCTATATACTCGACATGGGTATGTTCCTAAAGGAGGTCACCAGGGACCTTCCAGCTATGGCCCCTCTTCTCCCAGGTAAGAGGGGTGATTATCTTGCTCTAGTTAAGCATGCCCAAAATGTCTCAGTTTGTTAACAGAGCAATCTTCGATGCATTTGTGTGCACTAGCGCAGAGCCATGGCAATCTACATTGGTGCACGCAGGTTTGCCTGGCTGCAGGCCTCAGATCTTGAGCAGTGGTTTCAAGATAAACTGGGCAATATACCCTGCATGGGCAAGAACCTTTTTGGCAATGACTGGCAGGATAAGACTTCTCAGTTGGAGTCAGAGAATACCACTCTGAGTAGGCCATCTAGAGCTACAGCCAACTCTGCTAGGGAAAAAACAGCTGCAAAGAAAACCACCTTTCCTAAAAAAATGTTCTATGCTTCTTACACTCCTGCCGCTCAATACTAGGCTCAGGGTCCTCAAAAGAGGCAACAGCCTCCCAAACAGAAGCCACAGGTACCTATGTTTCAACCAGCTCCGCAGCCAGTCTGCGCCTGTTTTTTGACTTTTTCCTAGAGACATCCTAGCTCTGGAGGATCCCCATCCCATCCACATAGCAGGCAGACTCTGCCATTGTGCCCACAGTTGGCATCTCATCACCTTAGAGCAGTGGATACTAACTATAATGAAGGAGGGGTACAGACTATATTTTCAAACTCTGCCCACCTCTACCCTAGTAGGGGACTATCATACTCGGTCCCGTCTCACTGCTCTACTACTGCAGGAGGTGTCTGCTCTTCTGTCACAGGGTGCCATAGAGGAGGTCCCCACACCTCAGCGGGGAATGGGTTTCTATTCTCTGTACTTTCTCATACCGTAAAAGATCAGAGGGTACAGTCCCATCCTGGACCTCAGAAACCTAAACAGGTTTCTGGTCTGTGAGAAATTCAAGATGGTCTCTCTAGGGACCCCTCTTCCTTACTTCCAGAGTCAGGACTGGCTTTGTTCTCTTGATCTAAAAGAAGCATACACACATATCCTCATCCATCCAGAACACAGGAAATATCTTTCATCTTTCAAGGAAGACATTATCAGTACAGAGTCCTTCCCTTTGGACTCTCCTCTGCCCCAAGAGTCTTCACTAAGTGCATGTCGGTTATAGCCGCATATCTAAGATTTCTAGGGATGTTTGTCTTCCCTTATTTAGATGACTAGCTCATAAAGGCAGACTCCTCCCAAGAGGTTCGTCTGTCTCTGCTTCATACCATGCAGGTACTGCAGCACTTAGGATTTATCATAAATCTTCTAAAGTCTCATCTCGTTCAAACTCAGGAACTAGAATCCATTGGGGCTCTCCTGGACACACAATGGTCAAGGGCATTTCTTCCCTATTCCTGTTGTTCTCATCTCATTCAGCTGGCATCTCAGGTGCAGCTCAGAAACTATCTGACTGCCCGGGAAATGCTGCAGCTTCTCAGGCATATGGCCTCAAAGGTACGTGTCGTACCATATGCCCATCTACATATGCACACAGCCCAGTGGACTCTTGCCTCCCAATGGACGCAGGCCTCAGGCCACCTCAGGGACAAGATCCAAGTCACAGCCCCTCTCACCACATCCCTCCAATGGTGGTGTTCCCCAGAGAATCTCCTTGTCTGGTCACCTTTTCAGATGCCTCCACATCAATGCACCCTAACGACGGATGCCTCCAAACTGGGGTGGGGAGCTCATCTGGGCACACACTCCACACAAGACCTCTGGACAGAACAGGAGTCGCAGCTCCAGATAAATCTACTGGAACTTTGTGCTATCTTCAAGGCCCTCAAAGTGTTTCACCATCACCTAGGATTCCACACAGTCCTGTTTCAGACAGAAAGTGGCCATGTTCTGTGTGAACAAGCAGAGTGGAACAGGCTCTTGGCCCCTTTGCAGAGAGGCCTTTCATCTTTGGTCCTTTGCCATTTCTCATCGAATACACCTCCAAGCGGTGTATCTTCCAGGGGAGCAAAATGTCTTGGCAGACAAATTGAGTCGGATCCCTCTTCCCCACGAATGGTCTCTCCATCCGTACACAACATTTTACATCTTTCAGATCTGGGGGATTCCAGACATAGATCCATTTGCCACTCCGCAGAATGCCAAGCTCCCACCCTTCTGCACCAGGACTCCCATGTCCAGAAAACAGCAGATGGATGCTTTTCACCTCCACTGGGATTGAGGTCTCCTGTATGCCTTCCCTCCCATTCCCCTCATCCCCAAGATGCGCTTCAGGTGCACAGGGGTGTCATGATTCTCATAGCCCTGCTCTGGCCATGTCAGTCGTGGTTTCCTTTCCTGTTAAGTCTGTCTCAGACACAACCTCTGCATCTCAGGTCTGCGCCCGATCTCCTCTCCCAGAACGAAGGGACACTGCTTCATCCCAATCCACAGTCGTTCCATCTTACAGCTTGGCTTAACCTTACCCATGAGGTAAAGGAGATCCTGTTAGCATCCAGAGACCATCTACCAGACATTCATATGCTTTTAAGTGGCGTAGGGTCTCTATGTGGTGTTCCCAAAGGGCTCTCAATCCCTTCTCTGCTCTGGCGGAGGAACTCCTTCAGTACCACCTCCACCTCTCCTCAACTGGTCTCAAGACCAACTCAGTAAGGATTCACCTAATCACGATTGTCACCTCCCATCATCCCCTGGAGGGGCAGCCCATCTCACAACCACTGGTAGCATGCTTTGAGAGGTCTTTTGTTAACCAAACCTCCCATCAAACCACCTCCAGTAGCATGGGATCTCAGTGTAGTTCTAGCGCAGCTTTTAAAGTTGCCCTTTGAACCCTTGGCTACGACCCCACTAAAGTATCTTTCATGGAAAGTCATCTTCCTGATTGCTCTCACTTCAGCTAGGTGCATTAGTGAGCTTCAGGCTTTGGTGATAGACTCACCTTACACCCGATTCCACCATGACAAGATCGTCCTCAGGACTCACTCACATTTCATGCCAGAGGTGGTATCTCCTTTCTTTTTGAACCAGTCAATTTACCTTTCTGTTTTTTTCCTAGACCACAAGCATCTAGGGCAGAAGCAACTCTACATATGCTTGACTGCAAGCATGCCCTGGCTTTTTATCTCCAAAGGACTGAAGATCATCGAAAAGCCTCGCAGTTGTTCCTCCTTTTGATTCTAGTCATCTGGGTCTACCAGTATCCAAACGTATCCTCTCCAAATGGATAGCAGATTTCATCTCATTTGCTTATGTTAGCTTTGCAAGCTTCACCCTAGTCTTTCACTGATCCATTATTCCCTAGTCTTTTGCTCACTCTCTCTTCCCCTGCGTGTCTAACATCTCTCACCCTCCATCCAGTACCTCTCTCCATCCAGTACCTCTGCTCTCTTTCCTTCCATGTCTGCCCTCCCCTTCCTATCCCCCTGCAACCAACATTTACCCCATCTCCATATCATGCCATCCCCTCCCTATTACTCCCATGTCCAGCATCTATCTGTCTTAACCCATTTACTCCATCTCTCTCCCTATTACTACTATGTCTTGCATTTCCTTCTCCCCTCACTACCTCATGTCCATCATCCTCCCCTCTATCCCCCCCCCCAAGTCCATCATTTTCCCATAGTCTCCCTATAACCCCATGACCAACATCACCACTCCATTTCCCCTCCTTGCTTCTCCCTGTGTCCCTTTATGTCCAGTATCTCTATCTCCCTAGCCCCACACCTTAATCTTATCCCTGTTGCCTCCCTTTCCCCCCCCCTGAACCCAGCATCTCCCTTGCGACTCCGTGCCCATCCATGTCCAGTCTCTCCTTCAGTACCCCCCCCAATATGTCCTCCCCTTGTATGTACAAGGTGCAGAGCCTGCCCACGGTGCAGCACATCCCATGGGCAGGATCTGTGCAAGCCGTGATCCCAGCCCAGAGAGGCAGGGCACAATTGGCCTTGCACAGCTCCAGCCTGCAGGACATGCTGCTCCTGCAGGTGGGCTCTGTTTCCTCTGGGCCACAGTCACTGCCTCCCACACCTTTCTGCCTGTGGTAGCAGCATGTCCTGCGGACAAGGGTGTGCAAGCTGTAATTGTAGCCCAAAGAAACAGAGCCTGTCTGCAGGAGCAGACGTCAGGAGGGCACAGTCACTGGCCGCCCATCTTCACTCCCCATTCAGAGTGACCTGTAGAGTGCCAGCGGCCTAGTAGAGAGCTCGCCCATGGGACACAAGACTGTGAGAAGCGATTGCAGCCTCTCACAGCCTTCTGCCCGCGGGAGCAGTGTGTCCTGCGGGCAGGATCTCCACTGGGCTGACAGTACTCCACAGGTCATCCTGAATAGGGAGTGGGGCAGGTGGCTAGTGACGGAACCTTCCTGATGTCCGAGTTCCCCTGCTGCGCTTACCCAGCATACTGGGTAGTGCTGGCACTGGTCCAGCATTTGTCTTCATGCTTCCCCATCCCCCACTGTCCAGCATTTATTTTCTGTTACCCTTCCTGTTGTCCAGCATGTGTCCTCCTGCCCCCCCAACTGTTGTCCAGCATTTGCCCTCCTGTCTCCCCCCCCTCACCCCGGTTGTCCGGCATCCGCCCTCCTGTCTCCCCCCCCCCCCCATCCACTAGCCACCTTTTCACCATCCAAACAGTAAAAGCATGGGGTTTTCAAGACTCCGGCGCTTCTAAGCCCCTGATGGTTGTGCTCCTCTCTGATGCGGAAAGCATCATTAGAGGGGATGGGACCCATCAGGGTCTTACAAGTATGCCGGATTCGCAAGAGCCAGCACTTTTGCTTTCCGTTTTTTTTTCCTCAGAGTTGATAGCTTGCTGCACATATAAGCAGCAATGAGCATCAACTTTGGAGGGGGAGGGGGGGAGAGGAACAGAAAACAAAAGCACCTGCTGTTCTGACTCCGGCATATTTGTAAGACCCTAATGGGTCCCGCCCTCTCTGATGATGATTTCTCTATCAGAGGGGGCGGAACCAATAGGGCTTTACCAGCGTGTGTAAAATCAACAGATTTTGTGCCTTTTTTTCCCCTCCGCTGCCTCAGTGTCCTCAGATCTGGTGGTAGGGGCAGTGGCGGCTGGGGTGATGGTGTTTGGTTCTGTTGCTGCCTCCGACTTAGAAAAGTGGAGGCAGCAGCAGCAGCTGGTCCATTATTTTTATATATATAATAATCTTTTTTTTAACTTTAGAAGGCAACGTGAGGCGGCGGCCACTTGCTCTTTTGGGGGCATTTTCTGCCACCCCCAAAACTTTGCTGCCTGAGGCGGCTACCTCACTCTGCCTCATTATAGAATGTCCCTGTTTGTATACATAAAAAAAACTTTGATTTCCTTGTTTATCTAATGTTCCAGATATGATGGACAGCATCTTTCCTTATACTTTTTTTTTTGTTTTCTGATGCATATTTTTGCACCTGCTTTAGTATAAATACAAAGTACATGGGACTTTGAACCTGTATTATTTGTACCAGTGAAATTTTGAAAGGAAAATGCCACAAGTTTGCAAATGAGCTTTGCATTTCTACTACTTTTACTATCACTTCTTATCATTTGCATAGCGTTACAAGGTGTATGCAACACTGTACACATAGATATAAGACACAGTTCTTGCCAATCAGAGCTTACAGTCTAACCAAGACAAAGAACATCAGAAAATTGGGAACTAGAATATAGTAAGATACACATAAGTGGTGAACAAGTGAGTGAGGGGCATCAAGAGTCAAAAGCAGCCTTGAAGTAGGTTTTAAGCCTGGCTTTGAATAGGGCTAGAGAAGGAGCCCGATATACTAACTCAGGTAATTTGTTCCAGGTATATGGAGCAGCAAGGTGGAATGAATGAAGTCTGGAGTTGGCAGTGGCAAAGAAGGGTACAGATAAGAGATCTGCCAGAGGGTGGAGTTCCCTAGGAGTTGGGTGTAGGGATAAGAGAGGTTGTGAGGAGTTGCAGAATGAATGCACTTGTAGGTCAATAGAAATTTGAACTGGATGTGGAAATGGATAGGGAGCCAGTGAAGTGATTTGATACAGGTTACATGAGCATAGCAACACTGGCAGAAGATAAGCTGTGTAGCTGAGATTTGAACAGGTTGAAGGAAGAGAGATGATTCAGAGGGCAATCAACGAGGAGCAGGTTACAATAGTCAAGACAGGAGGTGAATAGAGAACGGATAAGGGTCTTAGTAGTGTGTTCAGAAAGAAAGGGACAAATTTTGCTGCTGATATAGAGAAAGAAGTGACAAGTTATAGCTAGCTGATGGATGTGTGCAGAAAAAGAGAGAATAGCGTGAAAGATGACCCCCAAGATTGCAAGCTGAGAAAAGAGAGGAGTATCGTATTATCCACAGAAATAGAGCAGGGAAAAAGGGGGAAGGTGTGTTTAGGGCGAAAGATAAGGAGATCAGTTTTGGCCATCTTCAATTACAGATGATGATGAGACATCCAGATAGGAATGTCGAATAAGGAGGCACAGATCTGGGCCTGGATTCCTAGAGAGATTACAGATGCAGAGGTGTAGATCTGAGAATCGTCAGCATAAGGATGGTACTAAAAACCATGGGAGGAAATAAGTGCCCAAAAGGGACTGAGTGTAGAGAGAGAAAAGGAGCAAGTCCCAAGACAGAGCTCTGAGGTACAGCAATTGAAAGCAGGATAGCAGTAGAGAAGGAACCACCAGAACAATATACTAAAAGTGTGATGGGAGAGAGAAGAAGAAAACCAGACCCCTAAATCCAAGCAAGGAAAGAGTATCAAGGACAAAGTGGTGATTAACAGTGTCAAAGGCAGCAGAAAGGGTCAAGAAAGATGAGGATCGAGTAAAGGCCTTTGGATTTGGTGAGGAACAAGTCGCTGGAGAATTCGGCAAGAGTCATGTCTGTAGAATGCAGTGGATCCAGAAGAGCTTGAAAGGGAAGAAAGTCAAGACAGCAGTGGTGAACCACTCGTTCAAGAAGTTTTAAAGCAAAGGGAGAGGAGAGAGAGGTCGATAACTGGAAGGCAGGTAGGGTCTAGTGAAGGTTTACTTGAGGAGAGTTCAAGTGTCATTACAGCCATCAGACCTGAACAAAACGTAACCTAGTAAAGCTGCTAATGCAGTTCTGGCTGTCTATAAATAGCTGTCTGAGGCTGCTATGGAGGAGGATTCTAATACAATTGACCTACCAGCATATTGAACAAATGCAGCTTGATATAGGACTCCTGTCCTTCCAGGAGTGGTGGAGTAGCCTAATGGTTAGAACACTGGCTTGAGAACCAAGAGACCAGGGTTCAATTTCCACTAGCATCCTTGTGGCTTTGGGCAAGTCGCTTAACTCTTCATTGCCTCTGAAAAATCCTCATGTACTTCTGTGCATCATCCGGTTAGCACCGGTCCCTTTCTTGCCTCTGAGCCCCATTGCCTTGACCTTGGGGCTCGGAACCTATTTAGTTAGGTTTTTTCATCCAGTGTGGTTTTGCACCTTTTCTAACAGCTGGCTGCGTCAAAGGTCTTGAACCTCGCTGGGGCCTTTTTTGCCCCAGTGGCCACCGGGTTTAAGAAGTGTGATTGGTGCTCTAAGATCATGTCCCTTACTAACACACGTGACGGTTGCTTCAGGTGTCTAGGTGCCGACCATAACCCAGAGGCGTGCTCCCTGTGTAAAAAGATGACCACTAAGGCCATCCAGAGTCACCGGCAGAAGCAGGATGACATCTTCCACAGGTCAAATTCAGCCCCAGTATCCCTGGTAGCCGCGCACTCTAAGGACTGTGTCGAAGGTGCAACCCCTGAGTGGGAAGCCAGGATGATGGTGTTGGAACACAACATTTCTGCATTCCTTGCCTTGCAGCAGGTGTCGATATCCAGCCCCGCCAGCACACGCATTGAGACCACAGGGACTTCAATGCCAAGGACTCCCAAGGCCGCTGAAGAGATCCTCGAGAGCCCCATGCCTTGAGCTGATCCTTGGTGAGGGTCTCGATCTCACTTCTGGTTCTCAGGAGCAAGATCCTTCCTGGCAAGTGCTTCTGGCTCTGGCCAAGCCTCAGCTGCGGTTCATCGAAGGCTGGATATGACGATGCCCTTAGAGCCGTCGGGCCTCAAGTCCTCAATGGACTGCAGTCAAACCTCGGTTTTCATTTGCCCCGGTTTTCATACGCTTCGGTTTTCAACGTCTTTTTTGACTGAGATTTTGTCCCGGTTTTCATACATCGCTTCGGTTTTCAACGTCTTTTGACTGAGATTTTGTCCCGGTTCTCGTACATCGCCTCGGTTTTCGTAAAGTACAGTACTGTAAATACATACACCCTCGCGCTGCACACCGTTCTGTATACACTGCCAGAACGCCTGCCC
The DNA here is from genome assembly GCA_033557465.1 of Ichthyophis bannanicus. Taxonomy (NCBI): domain Eukaryota; kingdom Metazoa; phylum Chordata; class Amphibia; order Gymnophiona; family Ichthyophiidae; genus Ichthyophis; species Ichthyophis bannanicus. The sequence continues at coordinate 86,286,846 of CM066034.1, read as the reverse complement.
GGTCCCGGCAGCACTGCCCCCCGAACTCACCGATCGCCAGCGTGATGAGAAGCAAAAGCCAGCTGAGCACATAAATGAAACACATCCTCGAGCCTGGTCAGAGTCAGAGAGGCAAGGATTGCGCAGAGAGGAAGGCCCCGATCTCGTCCACCGCCTGCCCGTTCTCTGGAGCGCCCCCTCAGGCTCGGAGGTAGGGAAGAAAAGCTGTCAACATAAGCAGGAGATGTTGCATGAATGTGGGAGGCAGTTCTTTCTCTTGCATGGTACGTCTGAAGCTATATCATTAAGATTTTCTGCCATTCTGAAGCATTGAGCAGATAATGTAAAGGTATTTTAATGGGCTGAATCCAATGTGATTCCGAAGAGAGCTGGGCACAGCAGCTTGTCAGGGGTGGCTAAGGCCAGATGTTAACATACTGTACTGTACAGTACTGAACTTAGCTTGCTTTCAGTGATGTTAAATGTTCATTTATCCATTTCATTAGTCATTTATATTTATTTCTCATTGTTTTCTGTATGTAAAAATATAGTTATTCTCTATAAAATGTATTTTTGTGAATATTTTTGGGTGTCTGGAACGGATTAATTGGATTTACATTATTTCTTATGGGAAATATTGCTTCAGTTTTCATACGTTTCGGTTTTAGTCAGACTTTTTCGAACGGATTAATCATGAAAACCAAGGTTTGACTGTACTCGGACTGGGAGTCCAAAGACGAGGCTTCCATGGAGACACGAGCACACCGTGACCTCCCCTCTGATCCATCCCCACCAGCGTCGAGGTGCTGGTCCCTGCCCGAGGAACCTTGTTCCTCAGTTTTGCCGGGACATGGCGAAGGCACTGTCCCTCACCACGGAGTTGGAGGAAGACCCTCGCACAGAGGAACTCAAAATCCTCCATACAAGGCCCCACCCAAGGAGACCCTCATGGTCCCTGTCCCCTCATTCTCTGGCGCTTCCTTCTCCAAATGTGGGAAACACTGGCATCGGTGCCAGTTGTTAGCTGATGCCAGGACACTATGTACCGGGTCCAGCAAGGGCCCAGCTTCAGGAGGTGCAACTCCCTCACGCTTCCATGGTGGTCGAGTCGGCCAAGCATCGACAGAAAAGCCCAAAGACTCTTCAGTGCCCCTGGGCAGGGAGTCCCTGTGCCCCTGACACCCTTGGGCGTAAATGTTACCAAGGCTCAGTGCTGTTGTGCCGCATACAAGCATATCAGCTGTATATCGGCATGTACCTCTGAGACCTAACCAGGGAACTTGGGGGTTTCTCGGCGGGTCTCAGCAGGGACCACCTCTAACGCTTCCAGACCCTCACAAAATCTGTTGGGGCGTGCTCGAAGTATTTGTTTTGAGCGGCCTACAGTTGCTTTGAGTCTAGCACGATGATGGCCGTCACAGGCATCAGTGCTTGAAGCCAAGCCTGGCTCCAGACATCGGACCTCAAGCAGTGGGTCCAGGAAAAACTCCTAGACATCCCTTGCTTAGGTGAAAACCTCTTTGGCAAGCTGATGGAGGACAAGGCGACGGAGATCGAGAAAGTGTATGTCACCAGGACTTGATTCTTGAGGAAGACCTCCTCCACTCTTCCCAAGAAGAAACTATTGGGGAAAAGGCCTCCCTTCCACCAGAAAGGCCAGTTACCTTCCCATATTAGACCCCTCAGCAGGATCATCAGGGCAAGGGAGCAGGCCAGGGCCCACATAAGCCTAAGGGCTCCAGATGACAGCTCTAGTCCAGACTGGGTCGGGGGTTTTGACTCCCAGAGCATAGCCTCTCCACCCATGGGGAACTAGCTACCAACAGGGTCACCTGATTAATTTTTCCCACCGGTGGACTGCCATCACCACCAACTTCTGGGCATTTCAGGTGATCAGGGAGGGTTACCTCTTTCATCTGGACCAGACGCCTCCCCCCTTTCTTTCCAGGAGAGTCCCCTCAGACTCCCCTGCACCAGGCCTTGCTAGATGGGAGGTGACTAAAGAGTGGTAAGTGTCTTAGTAGTTTGTTCAGAAAGGAATGGGCAGATTTTGTTGATATAGAGAAAGAAATAGTAGGTTTTAGCTATCAGTTGGATGTGTGTGGAAAAGGATAGAGAGGAGTCAAAGGAGGACACAACCCACTAGTTTGGACTGGTCTAGCAGGATTCCAGGAAAAGAAATTAACACTAAATAAAATGTCGTCATGTTGCTCTGAGACTATCCATTGTCTGTTCCTCCAGCTTATCACAAACGAGCGCTGAATGAACAAAGGTATCATTAGAAACCAAAAAGCTTCCCATGTGGCAGGATAATGTAAGGCTTGGAGCATAAACCTGTAGCCCCAAATTTCAGTCCCCTTATCACATTTTGCAAATGTATGACCTTAAGCTAATCACCTAAAGGCCATCTGCTCATTCACAGATAGTAAGCGCTATGTACTGAAAAAACATGGGGCTTTAGACTATAGGTTCTCCCCTTGAGATTTTGATGATTGTTTTATTTAATCATGAAGGAGGCGTGGCCTAGTGGTTGGGGCAAGGTACTACAGGCCGGAAGGTCGGTGGTTCAAATCCCACTAGAGGACAGCAACCTTGGGCCGGAAGGACTGGGGTTTCTAGTCCCACAGGTGCTCCTTGTGGTCTTGGGCAAGCCACTTAACCTTCCATTGCCCATGTTCCCTGTAAGTATTAGTGTATGTGTCTCATATCCCTTCGTGTTAAATGTATCCCCCAACCGCTTTGACCCGGTGAAAAGCGGGATATAAATGCAGCTAAATAAATAAAATAAATAAATAAATAAATCTTCACCATACCCAGAAAAATCCTGTAAAAACTTGGAGGGGGATTTGAGAAAGGATATCCAAGTACAGTCTAGGACTTCTAAACCAGAACATCTAGGGAAAAGGGGGTTGGGGGGTGGGGGAAGCGGCCACGTCCAGGTGCAGATATGATTTCACAAACATGGACGTGCCCAGTATGGATGTCTGTTGGAGTGTCAACATAGGCATCCCCGGAATACTATTTTAAAACCTGGAGTCTGCAAATAGCCTAATAGTTAGAGTAGTGGGCTAGGAACAGGGAAGGCAGGGTTCAAATCCCATTGCTGCTATCAAAGAGAATGTGTTGAGTACTGGGGAAGATGGAATGCTTTTTCCTCTATGCTCTCTGCATGTTTTTCAACCCAAATGAGCACTTTTCAGATGCCTGTTCATGCCTGGAGCAGGTCTAAACTTACACTCCTGAAGTCCAGGATATTTCTGAGATCAGGTGGGCACATCCAGGTTACTGAAAGAGCCCCCAGACATGCTTGCCCATGCCCCCGTTCATAAGTGGACGTCTTCATACTGGAAACGTCTACAGACCCAGCTTCTAAAATGGTTCTGGGGACATCTCTGTGCTTTGGACATCTTTATGCCCATTTTTGGATGTCCAAAGCACGAATAGGGCTTTGAAAATGAACCCCATAGTATTGCTGAACTTCTGCTGGCTTGCAGGGAGCAATTCTAAAAGTCTTTGTTTCCAGGCCTGTAAGGCCTGCAAACAAGCTCCATGTGGACTTTGTTTGACATTTCAGAGCTATACAGTGCTGTGGGTACCTCTGTATATGTGTATGCTGTGTGAATGAAAAACACAGCTGGGGTAGCAAGACTCACACAGATGAGACTTCAAGAGAATTGTGTTCACAACACGGCCATGTTTTGGCAGGGGCTTGAGAATCCAGATTTTAGCCAGTAGAGTTAGGGCCCAAGCAGGATCGGCCCAACCACTAGGCAAACTAGGCAGTCGCCTAGGGTGGTAGCTTCTGGGGGGGGGGGGGCCGCCCAGGCTGAGTAAGGCATTCAGAGCTAAACAATAGACTCTGACAGCCAAGGGGAGCATAAGGCTTAAGGTTTGCCTACGGCACCAACATCTTGAACCAACTCTGGGTACAAGCCCTGTGTGCCCATGCCTAACAATAATCTTGCGCCTACTAACATTTTTACCCATGTGATGCACCTTGTTCAGCCTTTTGCAGTAATGCACAGTACAAATATAATTGGCTTAAGTTCAGCATTTTTAATTTAACTTGCATGTCTTGCTCTACCACTCCTGTTCCTATAGCTGTGTACTTTACTGATGGTTTATCTTGTCTAATCTTCATTACGGCTGTTAAAGACGTTATTATATTCTGCTTCTTATAGTCTGGCTGTGGCTGCCATCCCCGAAGGCCTTCCCATTGTTGTCACGGTCACGCTGGCTCTGGGTGTCATGCGGATGGCTAAAAAGAGAGTGATTGTTAAAAAACTGCCAATCGTGGAAACGTTAGGTAAGACCTGTGGGGGTTTTTGGGAACATAAGAGTGTGAAAAACAGATTTGAAATCCAATAGACTGTGGGCTTGTGCCATAGTGGGGGAATAAATGGTCTAAGATGATGTGGACTGCTTTTGCCTATAGCACTGTGGTCCCAGGTAATTTCAGTGGAAAATTTAAGGGACTGAATACTAGAAAGGGTGTGTCCACAAGGCATTTCTGATCATTTATTTATATACCGCCTTTACTCCAAGGCGGTTTACATTGAACAGCAGCACACAATCTCAAGAGATTTGTTTTACAAAGAACAAGGGATAAAAATAACTTAGAGTTAAATATGGGGGTTTGATTGAGTCAACTGTGGGTGGATGGTTATAATAAATACATTTAGGTGATGTCATTAGGCCCAAAGTACTCTATGAAGAGGTGCATTTTTAATAGTTTCTTCGTATCTTGAGTAGATCAACAGATCTGATGTGTTCGGGCAAGGAGTTCCAAATTGTTGGGGCATATAGCGAGAAGGCTCTGTTGCTTTGTCTATTGCATACGTTTGGTCTTGAAAGGAGGGATGGCCAGAAGATTCTGATTTGCTGATCATCTGGGTCTTATGGGTGCGCTCGAGATTTAACCTTCGAGATAGGGAACGGAGAGATTATGAAGGATTTTATAAGTGGTGGTTATGGTTTTGTGTTTAATCCATTGGGCAATTGGAAGCCAGTGCAGACTTTTAAGAGTTGGAGTTACATATTGACAACTTGATATGCCTGTTAGGATTCTAGTGGCAGTGCTTTACACTAGCTGGAGTGGATATAATGCCTGTTTTGACAGCCCTTGATATAGAATGTTGCCATTGTCGAGGTGGGGTGTAATGATTGCTTTAAAAACTGATCTGAAATTGTTGTCTTGTAGAAGAGGGCATAGAGGTTTGAGGATCTAAGTTTCTAATATGCTGCATTCTTATGGGTGAAAGCATATTGAGGTTGCTGTCAATGCTTATACCAAAGTACTTGACTTCCTCCAGGATAAGCAAGGCATAAGGCATGTATTCATGTAAGTCAAGGGCATTTTATGATAACCCCTCCAAAGTCCACATTTTTCTTACACAAAAATTAAGTGCAATTTTTCTCTGAAAAAGAAAAATACCTTAAGTGTATGTTTTTTCTCTATACATAGAGCAGCAAGTGGCATGCATTCCCTAATTGTTCCTTCTCAGAAGCTTCAGGATACAGGCTACAGACTGGTCAAAAGACAACTGGAATTGCCACTCAGTCCCATTTCTCCTTTCCAAAACAATGTAGAACAAAGTAGCTTTAAAAAATGTGTGTTATGCTAGTGTTTTGTGTATTGCAAAACAGAATAGTGAAGCATTTATTTATTTATTTATTTAAAGTCTCTTTTATACCGCGCTATTCAGCATCAGCGCGGTTTACAATAAACAGTGAACATACACATTTCCAATAGTACTTTGTGTTTACATATGAACAGGATAATCAACTTGGCTAACAGTGTAAAACTATGTACAACCATAAAATATACAATATATACAATTTGTAGGCTGATCATGTGTTTGTGTGGTTTAGACAGTAGTGATTTGGGTGGGATTCGGCAAATGGTGCTGAGTTTCTATTAGGTTCAGGGTAATGTATGAGGAAGAGGTAGTGTTTCACGGCCTTCCTGAATTGGAATATGTCTGGGATTGATCTGATGTTGTGAGGAAGGGAAAGGGAAAGAGCATTGCACAATGACAAAACAGGATTTAAAGTGTGAAAAGTGCAATATTTTTTGCAGGTTGCTGTAATGTAATTTGCTCAGATAAGACAGGCACCCTGACTGCAAACGAGATGACTGCAACCCAGCTGACAACCTCAGATGGATTCCATGCAGAGGTACCGTGCCACAGCTCTTTACATATCACATTTGTGCTGTGCTGCAGAGGTCAGAGTAGCATGCGTTCATGTCACATTTAGCACACTGTAAATGCTGTGGGGGAATATCTCTTCCTGCAGGTGAGTGGCGTTGGATATAATGGGAAAGGCAGCGTACACCTTAGTTCCTCTAAAGAAGTCCTAAAGGAATTTTCAAACATCTCTGTTGGAAAACTGGTAGAGGTGAGTCTAAAATACATTTTTGAGATTTTCAATAATGTTTAAAGGTCTGTCATCTTGAGATTCACAGACATCTATATGATTGGCCACTGTTGGAAACAGGATACTGGGCTTGATGGACCTTGGTCTGACCCAGTATGACATATCTTATGTTCTTACATCTGTAATAATTATAGCAGATTTAGTTTTGATGGCACTGTATACAATTTTATTTTTTTTGTTTTACAATTATTTGACATTTCTTTCATACCGCCTTTCAGATTATCAAGGCAGTTTACATAGAACAGTAAAGCATAGTTACTCACCTGTAACAGGTGATCTCCGGGAACAGCAGGAATTTAGTCTTCACATATGGGTATCGTCGGTACCGATGGAGCCTGCGCGGGAACGCTTCCCAGCGTCCAATTAGAAAGCTTTTGGAAGCATCCCACAGCACCTGTGTGCTGCCTTCCCGCCTTTCCCAACTGCCTCTCTCCAGTTGAGTTTTAAAGCTGAGAGAGAGAGGAAAAGAGAAAGAGATAGAGAGATACAACTCCTAGGGGAGGTGGGTGGGTTGTGAAGACTAAATTCCTGCTGTTCCCGGAGATCACCTGTTACAGGTGAGTAACTATGCTATCTCCAGGAACAAGCAGGAATGTAGTCTTCACATACGGGGACTCCCTAGCTTTAGATGCCAGGGAGAGACCCCAGAAGTTGTGTGTCCCTGTGAAAGGGCTCCACGTCCCCCTATGGATCTCTGGCATCCAACCCGGGATGGTGGGTAGGAGTTAATTAGGTATGGAACAGGTGTTGAAGAACAGCCTGACCAAACAAGACATCCCGGCGGGAGTCCTTGTCCAAGCAGTAATGGGCTGTGAAGGTATGAACCGAGGCCCAAGTGGCTGCTCGACAGATGTCGTCGATAGACACATAATGTAGATGAGCCATTGAAGCTGCCATGGCTCTCACATTGTAAGCTGTGACATGGCCCTCCTAAGGAAGATTCTTACTCTGATAGGCAAAGGAAATACACTGAGCAATCCAGTTGGACAGTGTTCTCTTGGAAACTGGAAGTCCCAAATGAGAAGGATCAAAAGCAACAAAGAGTTGAGAGGACTTTCTATGTTGCTGTGTTATTTGCAAGTAAAAAGCTAAAGCTCTTTTACAGTCCAAAGTATGAAGATTCCTTTCTGCATTAGATGCATGAGGCCTTGGAAAAAACACAGGCAGGTAGACCGCTTGATTTAGATGAAAAGGCGAGACCACCTTTGGCATAAAGTGTGGATGAGTCCTAAGGACTACCTTGTCATGATGGAACCTTGTATAAGGTGGATCAGCTACTAATGCTTGTAACTCACTGATGTGGTGTGCTGTTGTGATTGCAATGAGAAAGATAACCTTCCAAGAAAGGAATTTCAATGAGGTAGTAGCTAAGGGTTCGAAAGGTGGCTTCCTGAGCTGGCCAAGAACCAGGTTTAAGTCCCATGCCACCGGTGGTGGCTTAATGGGAGGCTTAGTTAGAAGAAGGCCTCTCATAAATCTTGCTATAAGAGGATGGGAGGAAATAGGTTGTCCATTTAAAGGTTTGAAAGAAGCTGCAATAGCACTCAAATGGACTCTTACTGAGTTAGTCTTAAGTCCTGTATTAGATAAATGAAGGAGATACTCCAGGAATGATTCCAGAGGGGCTAAGACCCTTCTGCGAGCAACATATGGTAAACCTTTTTCACTTGAAAGCATAAGAGCATCTTGTGGAAGGTTTTCTGTAAACATAAAGGATATCCTTTACTTGCTGAGAAAGATTAAGATCATGAAGATTTAGGCCTTCAGCAACCAAGCCCTGAGATGCAGAGACTGGGGATTGGGATGCCATAACATTCCATCCTCCTGAGACAGGAGATCTGGAGCAGACCCTAACTCCAGGGAGGGAGCTTGAGAGAGATGTAGAAGCAGAGGGTACCACACTTGCCATGGCCAATGTGGAGCTATGAGAATCATACAGCCTCTGTCTCTCTGAAGCTTGAACAGGGTTTTGGGAATTAGGGGAATGGGTGGAATGGCATAAAGGAAGTCTTGACCTCAATGAAGGAGGAAAGCATCCCTGGCCTGAGAGCCCTGAGCCGGAATTCTGGAACAGAACCGGGGAAGTTTGGCATTCAAGGGATTTGCAAAGAGGTCTATGTCCGGGGTTCCCCAAATTTGAAAAATCTTGGCCACCTGGTCTGCATGTAGAGACCATTCGTATGGAAGCAGAACTTGACTGAGTCTGTCTGCCCAAGAATTTTGTATGCCTGGAAGATACACTGCCAGGAGATGAATCTGAAGCTCTCTGGCGAGGGTCCATAGTCGCAAAGCTTCGTTGCAAAGCGACAGAGAACCTGTTCCTCCCTGCTTGTTCATGTAGAACATGGCTAGTTGATTGTCCATATGAATGAGGACTATCTTGTAGCTGAGCAGGGTGTGGAACACTCGAAGAGCAAGGAAGATTGCTCTGAGTTCTAAGAGATTGATGTGTAGATGAGTCTCCTGTGGAGTCCTAGTGCCTTGGGTAGAGAGGTCTTGCAAATGAGCTTCCCAATTCATTGGTGAAGCATCTGTTGTGAGTTGCCTGGGGTAAAGGTTGTTGAAATGGGGACCCTACCAACAGGTTTTGAGTGGACTGCCACCATTGGAGGGACAAAATAAGGCGATTTGTGTTTGCTATTTTGTCTGACAGGCACCCTAATGCCTGGGTCCATTGAGTGGATAAAGTCCACTGGGCTGCTCTCATATGGAGGCGAGCATAAGGAACCACATGCACGGTAGATGCCATGTGGCCTAGCAGTTGTAACATTTCTCGGGCAGTGAGATGAGGCTTTAGCACTGCTTGAGAAGCTAACTGCACCATGCGAAGGCAATGGGTCTGGGGAAGATAGGCCCTTGCTTTTCTGGTATCCAGCAAAGCTCCTATGAACTCTAGAGACTGAGTGGGAGTTAGACTGGATTTTGGGATGTTTATGAACAGACCCAAATACTGAAGGATACGTATTGAGAAATCCTGGCCTCTGACTCTGATGGAGCTCGAAAGTGCCAGACGAATATTCCTAGAGTGCGAAGAAATGCTGCTACCACAGCCATGCATTTCGTAAACACCCTTGGTGCTGAGGCCAGGCTGAAAGAAAGCCCCTGTACTGGTAGTGCTTTCCTTGAAAAAGGAACCGAAGGAACTTAATGTGAGTAGGATGGATGAGAACATGAGTGTACGCATCCTTGAGATCTAGAGAACAAAGCCAATCCTGACTCTGAAGGTATGACAGCAGAGTTCCCAGAGAAATCATCTTGAATTTCTCTTTGAACAGGAATTTGTTCAATTCTCTGAGGTCCAAAATAGGTCTGTGTCCCCCTGTTTCCTTTGGGATAAGGAAATAGGGGAAGTAAAATCCTGTACCCTGTTGATGAATGGGTACTTCTTCTATTGCCCCTTGGGCAAGAAGCATAGTGACCTCTTGATCTAACAGGTTGATGAGAGAGGTCTGAGAATTGAACTGTCTTACCATTGTGGGAGGGGGCATGCACAGAAAGTGAAGCTTTTGTACCCCTCTTTTATAATGGAGAGAGTCCAATGTTCTGCTGTTATCTGCCCCATTTGGGGGCAAAGTGACACAACCTTCCTGGAATGGTGGGAAGGCTCTGTTCCATTGAGAGCCAGGAATGCTAAGTTCTCTAGATGGAAGTCAAAGGCCTTGTGGAGGCTGAGACTGCTGAGACGGTTGAGGCTTAGCAGTCTTTGCTTTCCTTTGTTTAGGTGGTTGCTGACTCTTTCGGGCAGGTTGACCTGCAGAACGTCCCTGCTGGGAATAAGAGGGATAAAACCTCTTTTTCTTGGAGAATGGTTTCTTGAAAGATTTCTTGCTTGCAGGGTCAGCTGTGGCTTTGGATAATCTATCCAAAGTGGAGTTGTCAGCATCCAATTCATTGGCTTTCTCTTGCCAATTCTTGCCGAATAGATTATCCCCTGTACAAGGGTTATTGCCCAGTTTGTCCTGCACCCAGAGCTCCAAATCGGATGCCTGGAGCCAGGCAATTCTACGTGCACCTATGGCAATGGCAGAGGTTCTGCTTATGCACTCAAAACAGTCAAAAGCTGCACGATTGACAAACTTAGAAACATCCTGGGCATGTTTGACCAGTGTGAGAAAATCCTGCTCTTATCAGGAAGAAGAGGGCTCAAAACCTCTAAATCTCCTGTGACTTCCTTAAGGAACATTCCCATATATAAAATATAGGAACTGATCCTGGCAGAAAGCATGGAAGCCTGGAAAGTACTATGTCCATAGTTCAACATTCACGTCCTGGAGGATTAGAGGCATGCCTCTTTGCACTTCTGATCCTTCTCATAGCTGATTCCACTACAATAGAGTGGTGAGGAAGCTGAGTTTTTTGGAAGCCAGGACATGGAGGAACTCGATACATGGTATCTAGTCTACGAGAGTGAGGAGAAGGTGGTAAGAGGTGTTTCCCACATTCTCAACATGAGATCATGTAAGATCTCATGGATAGGCAAGGTAGCTGCCTCCTTAGGAGCCTTGGGATATTGCAGAGTCTCCAACTCCTTTGCCCTGGGCTCTGTTTCAGGAGCCACAGTAATGGAAAGACCTCGAGCCACCTCTCTGATAAAGTCCTGAAAGGAGATATCTTCTGGAGGGGGCATCCTGCGTTTTGGAGAAGAAGGCTCCTCCAGGAGAAGTGCTCCGGTACCAACGGAGCTGTCAGAATCTTCAGACTCCTCCGAGGACTCAAAGTACCTTCTGTCCGGATGCTTTTGTAGAACACGATACCCGTACCGACCGAAGTCGGTGCTGGGGACTGTACCGGTGTATCGGAAGGCATAGCATGACTCAGTGCCGGCAAAACAGACACCAATGTCGATGCCGATGCTGTTGGTACCGGTACCGATACCGGTGCCGGAGTCGGTACCGGTTGAACTGTCTTACGCAGTTCCGAGGGTGTCGATGCCACAAGGAGAGCCACCAGACTGCATTCAATAGCCAGGGACCTCTGGTCTATCGACGCTGCCGATACTTGGGTATCGGTACCGGAGGAAGCAGCCGGTACCCCAGAGCATGGCACCAGTAGTTCTGCCGAGGTTGAGGCCTCGAACATCCTGGAGCCCGATAATGCTTTGGAAGCCGAAGCCTCCCGCCGGGGCAATTTTGCCGCTACAGAACCCTCAAGGGCAACGCCAGAGGCATCTCGATGCTTAGAAGGAGATCTACCCTTTGAGGACCGGCCAGACTTATGTTTAGTTACCTGAAAACCATGGGAGGAAGATGAAGCCCTGGAAGATGTTGATGCCACAGAGGCTGCATCGGAGGGAAAAAGGGTGCTGAGCTTAGCAGCCCGGTTTTGTCGACCCCTCTTGGAAATCATGGCACAGGCTATACACTCCGAAATGGAGTGGTCAGGACCTAAACATTTAAGACACCACTCATGGGTGTCGGTGACGGAGATGGTACCGCCACACTTGGTGCACTTCTTGAAACCCGAACGGACTTTTCCATAGTAAAGGAAAATTTTGGGCGCGTGCACCTGAGGAGAAAAGTTTGGAAAAAAAGAACTTATATATATATATATATATATATATATATAAATATTATTATTATTTTTTTAATTAAGAAAGAAAGAACTGGCGGTACCGGTATAGCATCAAGGAAGGCAGACGCGACCACAAAAATGAAGGAGAATAGGAAAGATTTTCTGCGGTGACAGGAACGACGACCTGCTGGCTCCGCGGAAAATGAAGAACTGGAGAGAGGCAGTTGGGAAAGCCGGGAAGGCAGCATGCAGGCACTGTAGGATGTTCCCAAAAGCTTTCTAATTGGACGCTGGGGAGCATTCCCATGCAGGCTCCGTCGGTACCGACGATACCCATATGTGAAGACTACATTCCTGCTTGTTCCTGGAGATTGCATCTGAGTGGGATGCATTACCCTTCACCCTTAAATACTCGAATTGGATGCCCAAACTTCCCTGTTTTGCTAGTATCTTTCAAAGATACATCATTCCGAACCATGCACCCTTGGACAACTTTCAGCTTGCCCCGATTATCTAGTTTATAAAGTAGATAGACTGGAACAGGTCAACATAGATCACTTGTTTACTTCTTCAAAAAGACAAACAGACTTGGAGACATGCAATGAAGCTACAATGTAGCACATTTGATACTAATCGGAGAAAGAGTTTCGCTTAACACATAATGAAACTCAAATTGGAGGATGTAGTAAAAGCTGTTAAAGTAGCTGGGTTTAAAAGAGATTTGGACAAGTTCCTGAAAGAAAAGTCTATAAACCTTTATTAAAGTGGACTGGGGAAATCCACTGCTTTACCCTTGAATAAGCAACATTGAATCAGTGCTTGTAACTTGGATTGGCCACTGTTGGAAACAGGTTCCGGGCTTGATGGACCTTTGGTTTGACCCAGTATGGCATATCTTATGATCTTATATTTTGTTCACATAAGTGGTTGTTCAACTCCACACAATATGAATAGATGCCCATGCACGTACACATATACACAAAACAGATGAATATATAAAATATATGCACATGTTTCATACTGCCAAACAAAAAGCAAAACAGGCACACACAAGGCAACACAGAAACACAGATGTGAACGCACACACAAGCACATCCCGAGATACAAGAAAGAGTTTGATTAGCCATGCTCTGCATACTCTCCTGAGTTCTTTTTTATTGTGACAAACCAGAGGGGGCAATTTTTGGGGGGTCCTTTTACATTCTGATGACTGCACTGTACATTATGTCTGGTTCCTTGTTTTACAAGGCTATGAAAATCATGGCACGATGGCAGTCATGCAAACCCATGTGTGGCATCACAGGGGTACTACTTCACCCAACCATAGGCCACTTATGGGATTGTGCACTACTTCATGCAGATACTATCATGACTAGGAATAAGCAGAGCATTGCAGCGCAGAACACTCAACGAAGTCCTGTGTGGCCTCTGGCCAAGAAGTGTTACTACAATGACTGGCTTACATGAGCTTGGAAAGAATTCCATGAATAACTAAAAATGAAGGTGAAGAAAAGATGAAGAAAAAGAGGGAGGTCTTCATGAAATACAAGAGATCAAAGAGAGAGGAAGACAGGCATCTATATTTGGAAAAACAGAGAAGCTAGCAAAGTAGTAAGGAAAGCAAAGATTCAAAAAGAGGAGGAAATAGCAATGCAATAAAATGGGCAGATAAAGCATAGTTACTCACCTGTAACAGGTGAACTCCGGGAACAGCAGGGATTTAGTCTTCACATATGGGTATTGTGGGTACCGACGGAGAATGCGCAGGAACGCTCACCAGCATCCATTAGGAAAGATTTTGGGAGTATCCCACAGCAGCCTGTGTGCTGCCTTCCCGCCTTTCACGACTGTCCCTCTCCAGATGAGTTTAAAGCAGAGACAAAAGAGAGAGGGAAAGAGAGAGATAGAAAGATACAACTCCTAGGGGAGGTGGGTGGGTTGTGAAGACTAAATTCCTGCTGTTCCCGGAGATCACCTGTTACAGGTGAGTAACTATGCTATCTCCAGGAACAAGCAGGAATGTAGTCTTCACATATGGGGACTCCCTAGCTGCAGATGCCAGGGAGATGGCCCCAGAAACTTGTGTGCCCTTGTGAAAGGGCTCCACTTCCACCCATGGATTTCTGGCATCCTACCAGGGATGGTGGGTAGGAGTTGATTAAGTCTGGAACAGGTGTTGAACAACAGCCTGATCAAACAAGGCATCCCGGCGGGAGTCCTTGTCTAAGCAGTAATGGGCTGTGAAGGTATGTACCGAAGCCCAAGTAGCTGCTCGACAGATATTATCGATAGACACAGAGTGAAGATGAGCCATTGAGGCTGCTATGGCTCTCACATTGTGAGCTGTGACATGACCATCAAGAGGAAGGTTCCTACTCTCATAGGCAAAAGATATACACTGTGCAATCCAGCTGGACAGTGTCCTTTTGGAGACTGGAAGTCCCAAACGACTAGGATCAAAAGTAACAAAGAGTTGAGAGGATTTTCTATGTTGCTGTGTCCTTTGCAAGTAAAAGGCCAAAGCACTTTTACAGTCCGAAATATGAAGATTCCTTTCTGCATTTGAGGCCTGAGGTCTTGGAAAGAATACAGGAAGGTAAACCGCTTGGTTTAAATGAAAGGGCGAAACCACCTTTGGCATAAAGTGTGGATGAGTCCTAAGGACTACCTTATCATGATGGAACCTTGTATAAGGAGGATCAGCCACCAATGCTTGCAATTCACTGATGCAACGTGCTGATGTGATTGCAATGAGAAAGATAACCTTCCAGGAAAGGAATTTCAAAGAGGTAGTGGCTAATGGTTCAAAGGGCAGTTTCATGAGCTGCCCAAGAACCAGATTTAAGTTCCATTCCACCGGTGGTGGCTTAATGGGAGGCTTAGTTAAAAGAAGGCCTCTCATAAATCTCGCTATAAGAGGATGCGAGGAAATAGGTTGTCCATTTAGAGGCTTGAAAGAAGCTGCATTTGATAAATGAAGGAGGTACTCCAGTAATTATTCCAGAGGTATCGCAAGAGGGTTAAGACCCTTCTGCAAGCACCATATGGTAAACCTTTTCCACTTGAATGCATAAGAGCGTCATGTGGAGGGTTTCCTGGAAGTATGAAGGATATCCTTCACCTGCTGGGAAAGGTTAAGACCGTTAAGTTCTAGGCTTTCCGCAACCTGGCGCTGAGATGCAGACACTGGTGATTGGGATGCCACAGCATCCCGTCCTCTTGAGAAAGAAGATCTGGAGCAGATCCTAACTCCAGAGGCGGAGCTTGAGAGAGATATAGGAGCAGAGGGTACCACGGTTGCCGAGGCCAACATGGAGCTATGAGGATCATATGACCTCTGTCTCTCTGAAGCTTGAACAGGGTTGTGGGAATTAGGGGAATGGGTGGAAAGGCATACAGGAAGTCCTGACCCCAATGAAGGAGGAAAGCATCCCTGGCCTGACAACCTCGAGCCGGAATTCTGGAACAGAACCGGGGAAGTTTGGCATTCAGTGGACTTGCAAAGAGGTCTATGTCTGGGGTTCCCCAAATTTGAAAAATTTTGACCACCCGGTCTGCATGGAGAGACCATTCGTGTGGAAGCAGAACTCGACTGGGTCTGTCTGTCCAAGAGTTTTGAATGCCTGGAAGATACACCACAAGGAGATTAATCTGATGCTCTCTGGTGAGGGCCCATAGTCGCAAAGCTTCATTGCACAGCGACAGAGAGCCTGTTCCGCCCTGCTTGTTCACATAGAACATGGCTACCTGATTGTCCGTTTGAACTAGGACTGTCTTGTAGCCGAGCTGGGTGTGAAATAATCGAAGAGCAAGGAAGATTGCTCTGAGCTCCAGGAGGTTGATATGGAGATAGGCCTCCTATGGAGTCCAGGTACCCTGGGTAGAGAGGCCTTGCAGGTGGGCTCCCCAACCCACCCACCTGTGAAGCATCTGTTGTTAGAGTGGCTTGGGATGGGGGTTGCTGAAAAGGAGACCCCACCAGAAGGTTTTTGGGTGACTGCCACCATTGGAGGGACAAAATAAGGCGATCTGAGTTTGCTATTTTGTCTGACGGGCAACCTGAGGCCTGAGTCCACTAAGTGGATAAGGTCCACTGGGCTGCCCTTATATGGAGGCGAGCATAAGGAACCACATGCACGGTGGATGCCATGTGGCCTAGCAACTGTAACATTTCCCGAGCAGTGAGGTGAAGTTTATCACTGCTTGGGAAGCTAACTGCACAATGCGAAGGCAGCGGGGCTGTGGAAGAAAGGCCCTTGTCTGTCTGGTATCCAGAAGAGCTTCTATAAACTCTAGGGATTGACTGGGAGCAAGGTTGGACTTTGGGAAGTTTATGACAAGTCCCAAATACTGAAGGATGCACATTGTGCGAGACAGAGCAACCCTGGCCTCTGGCTCTGAAGGGGCTCGAATGAGCCAGTCGTCTAAGTATGGGAAGACGAATATTCCCAGGGTGCGGAGAAATGCTGCTACCACAGCCATGCATTTTGTGAACACCCTTGGTGCAATAGCCAGGCCAAAAGGAAGAACCCTGCATTGGTAGTACTTCCCTTGAAACAGGAATCGAAGGAACTTTCGATGAATTGGATGGATGAGAATGAGTGTACGCATCCTTGAGATCTAGAGAACAAAGCCAATCCTGACTCCGAAGGTATGGCAGCAGACTTCCTAGAGAAATCATTTTGAACTTCTCTCTGAACAGGAATTTTTCAATTTTATAAGGTCTAGAATGGGTCTGTGTCCTCCTGTTTTCTTTGGAATAAGGAAATGGGGGAGTAAAACTCTGTACCCCGTTGGGGAATAGGCACCTCTTCTATTGCTCCTTGAGCAAGGAGCATTGTGACTTCTTGACCTAACCGGTCATTGGGAGAGGTCTGAGAATTGAACTGTCTTACTATTGTAGGAGGGGGCATGCTGAGGAAATGAAGCTTGTACCCTTCTCGTACAATAGACAAAGTCCAATTTTCTGCTGTTATCTGACACTATCTGGGGGCAAAATGACATAACCTTCCTGGGATGGTGGAGGGTTCTGGGCCGTTCAGTGCCAGGAAGGCAAAGTTCTCTAGATAGGCGTCAAAACCCCTGTGGAGGCTGAGTCTGCTGAGCCAGTTGAGGTTTAGCTCCTTTTGGCTTCCTTTGTTGCCTGGTTGTTGCTGCTGTCCCTTTTGGGCAGACTGACCTGAACGATGTCCCTGCTGGGTTTAGGAGGGATAAAACTTCTTTTTACTGAAGAATGGTTTCTTAGAGGATCTTTTCCTCGCAGGATCAGCTGTAGATTTGGACAGTCTATCCAAAGTGATATTGTCAGCATCCATCTCATTAGCTTTTTGCTGCCAATTCTTGCCAAAGAGATTCTCTCCTGTGCAAGGTATGTTCCCCAGTTTGTCCTATACCCAGATTTCTAAGTCAGATGCCTGGAGCCAGGCAATTCTGCATGCACCTATGGCAATAGCAGAGGTTCTGCTTATGCATTCAAAGCAGTCAAAGGCTGCACGATTCACAAACTTGGAAACATCCTGAGCATGTTTAACAAGAGAAAGATAATCTTGCCTTTTATCATCAGGAAGGAGAGGGCTCATAAGCTCTCAGTCTCCTGTGACTTCCTTAAGGAACATTCCCATATACAAGATATAGGAACTGATCCTAGCAGAAAGCATGGAAGCCTGGAAGCATCGACGTCCAACGGCATCAAGAGTCCTACACTTACGTCCTGGAGGATTAGATGCGTGTTTTTTTGCACTCTTCATCCGTCTCATGGCTGATTCCACCACCATGGAATAGTGTGGTAATTAAGTCTTCTGAAACCCAGGACAAGGAGGAAATCGATACATGGTGTCGAGTCTTCGAGAATGAGGATGTGGTTAAAGGTGTTTCCCACATCCGTAACATAAGATCATGCAAGATCTCATGAATAGGTAAGGTAGCTGCCTCCTTGGGAGCTTTTAGGGTATTGTAGGATTTCTAATTCCTTTGCCCTAGGCTCTTTTTCAGGCGCCACTGTGATAGAAAGACCTCGGGCCACATCTCTGATAAAATCCTGAAAGGACATTTCCTCTGGTGGAGGCATCCTACGCTGAGGAGAAGAGGAATCCTCGGGAAGAAGTACTCTCGTATCAGCAGAGCTGAGGATTCGAAGTATCTCCGATCCAGGTGATCGTGCAAGGCACGATACCGGTCCGGATCGAAGTCAGCATCGGAGTGGTCCAGTACTGACTTGTCGATGCTGGATAGAGACGCATGACTCAGTACCGGTAGAATACCTGCTGATGTCGATGCAGTCGGTGCCAGTAACGGAGTCGGTGCCGGTACCGGAGTCAGTGCCGGTACCAGAGTCGGAGTCGGTGCCGGTTGAATTGTCTGAAGCGGTTTCAGGGGCATAGAGGCCAAGGCAACCGTGGTTCCCACTCCTTCTGCAGTTGGCGGTGGACACTCCACTCCCTCTGGGGGTGCAACCCGATCTCCTCAGGACCAGGGATCTCTCCTGCACCCCAACCTCAGATCCCTCCATCTGATGGCCTGGCTGCTGAAGGTATAGTTCTAGCTCCCTTACTTCTACCTATGGAAGTGGAAGAGGTGGTGTTGGCTTCTAGGAGGCAATCCACCCGGACGTCTTATGCCCTCAAGTGGCGTAGGTTCTCCACCTGGTGTGCTCAACGCCAGGAGGATCCGTTTTCGTAGCTGGTGCCGGTGGTGCTGCAGTATATTTTTCACCTGTCTGACCTCGGCCTTCAATCCAACTCTGTTCGGGTCCAGCTCAGTGCTCTATCGGCGCACCACTCACTGGTGGAAGGACGGTCTGTCGGCCCACCCCTTGGTGTCCTGCTTCCTCAGAGGCCTGCTTTTGCTCAAGCCTCCGGTTCGTCCACCAGCCACTGAGTGGGATTTGAATGTAGTCTTGCAGCAACTTACTCGCCCACCGTTTGAGCCGATGGCTACCTGTCATTTATGATTCTTTTCTTGGAAGGCGTTGTTCTTGGTAGGCGTGTAAGTGAACTCCAAGCTCTGGTTTCTGATAGACCGTACACACGGTTCTATAGGAACAGGGGGGTCTTACGGACTCATCCTAAGTTCCTTCCAAAGGTTGTCTCCTCCTTCCACCTCAATCAGGAGGTGGTTCTTCCAACATTCTTTCCCAGGCCGCACGCCAACCGGGCTGAAACAGTCTTGCATACCCTGGACTGTAGAAGGGCGTTGTCCTTTTACATAGGCTGTACACAGGGGCATTGAAGGGCTGCTCAGCTCTTCGTATCTTTTGACCCTAATAAACTGGGGTTCCCTGTCTCCAAGCGTATGTTGTCCATTTGGGTGGCAGATTGTATCGCCTGAGCGTACAGGGCAGCTGGCCTCTCCTTGCAGGGTCGAATCATGGCCCATCGTGTTAGGGCAAAAGCCGCGTCAGTAGCTCATCTCCACTCTGTTCCGTTGGCAGACATCTGCCGGGCCGCTACTTGGTCTTCAAGCCAGACTTTTGCGGCTCATTACTGCCTCGAGAGGGAGTCCCGAAGGGACAGTGCTTTCGGACAGGCGGCACTCCGTAATCTCTTTCAGGTTTAGGCAACTCCTACCCTCCGGCCCTTGTGTTGGGCTACTGTACGGGAGCGTTCTCAGAGAAGATTCTTATCACGGATGCTGAGGCTCTAGAGGGAGCTAATTTTTACAGCTTTGGGTTCCCGGTAGCCTAGAGCTGGGGAGTCCCATATGTGAGGACTGACTTCCTGCTTGGTCCTGGAGAAAGTAGTTACTCACCTGTAACAGGTGTTCTCCAGGAGCAGCAGGAATCAGTCCTCACGACCCTCCCTCCTCCCCTGGGAGTTGCAGTCATATACTTCATTTTTGTTTTTTGCTGTCTTTTAGCTATGTCATCAGACTGAGCAAGATGGCACCTTTGGGCGGGAAGGGGACCGCGCATGCATGCTGCATTCCCAAAGGCTTTCCTTGAAAGCTGGGGAAATGCTCCGCACTGGGGCTCCGTCGGCGCCGACGTCACCCATATGTGAGGACTGATTCCTGCTGCTCCTGGAGAACACCTGTTACAGGTGAGTAACTACTCTTTACTGTATGTATGCATGCATGCAGCTGTTGAAACTGCTTCTCCTCTAGAAATGTATTAGGAATTTTTTGGGGGGGAGGGGGCTCATTTCTTTTGTCATCCCCCCCCCCCCCCCCAGCAGCAGCACCATCACAACCACTTCATTTCTACCACACAGGAACTTCCCCTATCTCCCTTTTTTCATTTCTGTGACTAAAGATGCCTTCCAGTGTTTCATATCTTTAGTTTTTTCATATCCATACACTCTGCTGAAAGTTACACAGGAAGCAGGAAGGGTAGGTTCACTCACGTGGGCGGAAGGATTAGATAATTAAAGATAAGAGGTTTTAAATTCAGAAAAATACACAGACATAATAACCATCTTTCTACTTTCTAGATGATGAAGTATTCTGTTGAATCTGTGGCATAAGTTCTAAGGGGAGGGGGGGCCCACAAGTAAAAGTTTGCTGAGGGATCCCCCATGGGGGAAGTGTGTGTGGCCAGCCTTCCTTCATGTGCTCCCCTGCCCCCCCGGGCTGCAGAGATCTTACTTGAAATTTGCCTTGTGCTGCCTCTCGTTTCTGCTTTTAAGTAAAATCCTTTTTAGCTGATAGCCTTCACTTCCTGCTGCCAAGCTGAAGTGTCATGACCGCTGCGAAATCACATGACTGTTAACATGAGTCTGGCCCAGCAGCAGGAGGTGAAGGCTGCTGGGCATGAAGACTTTTACTTAAAAGCAGGAGCAGGAGGTAGTGCATGGCAAACTTCAGAGTAAATCATTGCCCAGTTGCAATTCTAATCTCATAGGGCCCGCTCTAAACATTTACACTCAAAAATTATGTACATAGTTTGCCAGTGCTTTAATCTAGCCCTCTCTATGGCAACAGATATTAGTTGGTAGCACACATAGAAACCAATAAGAAAACTGTATTCTTAAGTTAGTAGTTTTCACATGAGAATTAACAAAGAAAATGAAGCATAGATCAGAAAGACTGACTAAAAAGCATCCTGTATGGTATAGGGAACTATTTGCAGTCCCTGTATGTATATATGAGAGTGTGTAAATATATGCATCTGTGTGTGCTGAGCATGTTTTGTGTCTGGGGGGTGGGTAGCTAGAGGTAGTGGGGCAGGTGCAGGGAATTATATTGGATGACAGGATCAACTTGGAGAATGATGGAGTAGTTATGGGGGTAGTTTTGGGGGACAGGTGCAGCTTGTAGGGTGGTGGGGAAGTTGCAGGGGTAGTTTTATGAGATGGGGCAGCTTACGGGGGTAGTGAGGCACTTAGGGTAGACTTTTGGGGGCAGGGCAATTCCTTCAGCAGTTGCCTACTAGGTTTAATTTGTCACATTAAAAAAATGTTTGGATGTTGTTTTCATTATTACTAGAGAGGAGATCTTGCTTATAGTGTGCCGTTTTAAAGCGGTAAAGCACAAGCCTACTTAAGCATGTGCAGCGCATGTATATGTGCCTTGATTTTCTAAATCAGTGTTTTATAAATATAGGTGTAGACATTTACATCAGCTCTATGACTGTTGTAAATGTCAGTGCTTTAACTTAAGGTGTGAGCTCTTCTAGTTAGACTAGCCACCTACTTGCTTTTATAAAATAGGCTTAATATTGGTTTCTTAAACTAAGCAGCCCCTTATAAAATTGCCCTCATTAAGCACAAAGTTGCCACGTGTTATACAGGGAAAGTTGAGCCAGGCCAAAACAAAATGCAACCAATGACCTGTTTAGCCTCAGTATTCTTATGTCGCTGCCTAAAGCAGCTGTATTCTCAAAAAACCTTGGTTGCTTGTCTCTGAAATACTACTGTTTGCTTTCAGCGGTGTGGCTTAGCTTCCAGAATATTTTTTTTTGTAATGAGGGAGAATTGATGCAGACATGCACGTTTATATCTGTGTGTCACAGGCGGGGTCTATAAAGTTGTAAAATATGTGAATGCTTTCTGTTAACATGCCATTTTTATTGGTTTCAGGCTGGGTGTGTAGCCAACAATGCCATCATAAGAAATAATGTTCTCATGGGTCAGCCAACAGAAGGAGCCCTAATTGCTCTTGCCATGAAGGTAGGGCTCTTGA
Organism: Ichthyophis bannanicus; assembly: GCA_033557465.1. Lineage (NCBI taxonomy): Eukaryota > Metazoa > Chordata > Amphibia > Gymnophiona > Ichthyophiidae > Ichthyophis > Ichthyophis bannanicus. The sequence continues at coordinate 86,264,802 of CM066034.1, read as the reverse complement.
GATGTTTGTCTTTGGGGAGTTTCTGGAAAGTAAAACTAACTTGCCCAGGTGTGTTTCTATGGGAAAGCACATACATCCTTCCAGTGAAGCTCTCAGAAGTCTCTTGTTCCGTTTATTTTATGATAAGAGAGCATCTCATTGAGTGAAGAAAGGTGAGCAGATACTCCTTGCTAACAAATTGAAATTGCATCACTGAGTAAATTTTATCATTAATGTGAGTAAGAAACAATATTTGTTAAGAAGCAGATGATTAACAGGTGGGAGCCATCACAAGATGTCTTTCGTTTTGGGAAAATCAAGACCTTCAAAGAGGGGTTTGAGATGAGCATCAGGTACATGCTAGAAGATAGGTGAAATATTAAGCTTTAATTTTTGTAAAGATATGTCCACATATTGTGAGAAAGTTCTTTAGAAATATAACTCCAGTTGATCATAAACTGTAGTAAATACAGGAAGCAGTTTTATAAGGGACTTGAGCATATAGAACAGGATTTTACACATTCATGTAACACTTATAAATGTACTCAATATATTCATACATGAAAACTATTGGCAGAAAAGTCATACCACCTCCATATATGCTATATAAGTGTAGACAATTCCTGGGTCAGAGAAGAGAGAGAATGGGAGCAGGTTTGACACTTACTGATCACACATACTCCGATAATTACATCTGCCTTGGAGCAGATATAGATAAGTGTGCCTACTTTCCCTGGGGGGGTGATATAAAAGCACAATTTCCTTATCGTCCCTCCAGTCTAGTCCCGAAACTCTGTTTTGTGCACCTCTTCCAGCAGCTTGGAGACTGATAAAAAAAAAAACGTCATCGCTTTGATGTCACTGGAGTATATATACCGAGGAACCGCCTCCTTCTTCCAGTTCTATCAGTCTCCAAGCAGCTGGAGAGTGGTGAGCCTGGAGCTTCGGGGCTCACTTGAGGGGCAATTAAGGATTTAGGCAGCTAAGATAGCTGGGTTAGAAGTGGAGGATCGTTTAGATCTAGTTTGCCTTTTTTCTTTTAGTTTTTAGGTAGCTGTTTATTTTATTTATTTATTTATTTTTATTACAGTTTCTTATATACCGCGCTATTTAGAATCAGCGCGGTTTACATCATAACAAAACGACCATTACGACACACTGTCAGGTTTTTACATTGAACAGGAGTACAAACTTGGATAACTGGGTTAACTATATACATAATCTATCTACATTGCAGTGTGAGGGCATTTCTAGATTGGGTCATTTCTTGGAGGGGATATCTGGTTCAGTTGCTGTCTGGGAAATATTGGCGGAAAAGGTATGTTTTGAGAGCCTTTCTGAACTGATATAGATTGGTAATGGCTCTAATGTCGGGGTGTAGGGTGTTCCAGCATCTTGGTACATAAAAACTGAATGCCCTATTTGTGGTGTTCGTGTTGGACTTTGTTGAAGCCTTTGGTATTGCTAGCAAGTTTACAGCTGATGTTCTTCTTGCTCTGTTGGGGGGGACCATGTGGATTATATTCGTGAGTGAGAGGGATGAGGTGCCTTTGATTGCCTTAAATGCTAATACAAGGGATTTGAAGGTGATTCTCCCGTGAATTGGTAGCCAGTGCAGCTGTTTGAGAATGGGAGTCACGTGGTCGTTTCTGGATGCACCGTAGAGGACCCTAGCTGCGGCATTCATGGCCAACTGTAAGGGAGTTAGTGTGGATTGGGGGAGACCTTGTAGGATGGCATTTGCAAAGTCAAAATGCAGCAGGATCAGCGCTTGATATATGGTACGGAAATCGTCTGGGTCCAGCAGGGAGCGTAGGTGTTTGAGGGAACGGATTTTGAAGTAGATGGCTTTGACTACGCTGCTTATGTGGCGTCTCATGTCTAGATGTTGGTCCAGGGTAACTCCCAAATATTTTATTGCATCTTTAGTTTGCAAATCAGCTTCCTTGACACTGACGTGGGATGGGGGCGTAAAGTTGGAGTCTCTGGAGATGATAAGGACCTCTGTTTTTTTATGCTGGATACGTAGGTTCTGTGTCTGGAGCCATGTTGAAACTGCATTGAAACAATCTGTGAGTGGGGTCAGGTCCATGTGGGTTGTGGAGAAAGGCATGTATAAAAGAATGTCATCTGCATATATCATGCAGTTTACGTTGAATGATCTTATGATATTGCATATAGGCTGCATGTAGATATTGAAGAGTAAGGAGGATAATGAGGATCCTTGAGGTACCCCTTGTTTTTGATGGAAGTGGCTAGACTCTTCTGATCCAGACTTCACATATTGCCATCTATCGTCCAGATAAGACTTGCACCATTTTAGTGCCTTGTTGCAGACACCCTTTTCTTTTAGTCTTCCCAGGAGGATTTCGTGACTCACGGAGTCAAACGCCGCGGCGATGTCTAGGAAAATGAGGACAAAACCTTGATGGATGTTGTCGATTCCTGTGATGATATTGTTGATTAGACCAGTGAGTAGTGTCTCAACCCCGTGATGTTCTCTGAACCCATGTTGGCAGTTATCTAAGGGAGCAACAGAGTCTATGTGATCTTGAATTTGCCGTTGTGCTTCCTTCTCAATTATTTTGGCTAAGATGGGGATGCTAGCTATTGGTCGATAGGAGTCTACCATTTGGGGGTCCAGTTTGGGGTTTTTCAGTAATGGTCTAATGGACGTCTGCTTGAGTGAGGTGGGAAAATAACCTGTTGAAAAGGAGAGTTTCATTATATTTGCGATGACAGGACTGAGCACATCACGTAGTTCCTTGATCCAAAAAGCTGGACATGGGTCGGTCTGTGCAGTGGAGGTGTTGAGTGAAGCTATGGTGTTCTCAATACATTTATTGGATGGTGTGGAAAAAAAGTTAAGTGGAGAGAGGTCCGCCGGTTCTTGATATTGGACTGCTGTGACCTTGTTAGTTTGTACAATCTTGGATTGCAGATAATCAGCGAATTCTTGTGGATGTATGTTGATGTGTTGCTCGGGTGATGGTTCCTTTGAGAGGGATTTGACCAAATTGAAGAGGTCACGAGGTTTATTCAATGACCTCTTTAGGGTGTCAGTGTGATATTGTCTCATTCTGATAGAGATTGTTCCTCGATGTATTGCAAGGTGGGTTAGGTATGCGGTCTGATCTTCCGGTGAGCGTGATCGGCGCCATCGGCGTTCGAGTCTACGTAATTGCATGAGGGAAGCGCGTAGATCAGGAGAGAACCATGGGGCGGATTTTCTTTTCGCTCTTGCTGTATTTTTAGGGTTTGGGTGTTGTGAGATGGCAAGCAGGCTGGAATTCCAGTGAGAGATTAGTTCATCAAGGTCAGGTGTTGTTTTGTTGATGAGTGATGGGGTTTCCGAAAGGATGAGTTCCCTATCGAAGGGGCGGAAGCATCTAGTGGAAGTTCGAGAGGTGATGTTCGTGGGTTGGCTTCTGTTCAGATGGTCATTATTGCTGGGAATCTGGATAATGATCAATTTGTGGTCGGACCAGGGTACATCCACGACTGATGTTGGCAGATTGTGGCTTTTGTCCTTGACTGGATGTGGCACAAAAACCAAGTTGCTTTAAGGACGGTGAGGTCAGTGAAGAAACAGCCCCTCCCCCTCCCCTTTCAGTTCTGGCGCGACGGGGGTCTCGGTAGAACTTGCCCATTGGAGCAGGAGGGGTTAAGTGCCGGTTTCCTGATCCCCCCCCGAGATGGGTAGGGTGCCGGGGCTGTAAGCTCTACAGTGCGCCAGAGGTTTTGCCTGCAGACGCTGAGGGCAGATGTCAGGGCTCTGGCGAGTGACAGTGGCGGCGAAGTCAGGCAGCGGCTTTGCTTTGCGCGGGCTGTTCACTCGTCGATGAGCATCCGGAAGCTGCGGTCTCGGGGAGAAGGAGCTGAGCCTGACAGGAGGTAAGCGGCCGAAGGGGCTTATGTGCGACACCGAGATTCACGGTCCACCGAGTAGACCGGACCACATGGCTGCAGAGCGGGAAACGCCACAGCAGTGCAGAGCCCCGCAGCAGCGCAGGGTTAGGTGGTACACCGCCGTTTCTTTAATTGGGAGGATAGGTAATCCCACGAAAAGAGCGGTGACAGTGTGGCACGTGTATTGAATGTAAAAAAACAAACAAACCGGAACGGAGGTCCGGGGCTCCAGGCAGGATTCTGAGGCTGTGTGAGGGGCGCAGAGTGTGCAGGGGCCTGGAGCTGGGTTACATGGAGAGTATGCCATCTAAGCCACAGTGCGTGCTCTGTGGGTCTCGTCATGGTGCAGTCTCTGGCACGGGGATATGCAGAGACTGCGAGTTGGAGGCGGCTTCAATGGAGAAGTCCGTGGAAGAGGGGTCCGAGGCGCTCAAAGCAGTAACGGACCCGCAGCAGATAGGGTCGCAGGAGCAGCACCCGCTGGAGGCTGTGGCAGGCCCTTCCACGGCTCTGGGGGGTCTCCCACCATCAAATCTGTTGGCGGGTGGTCTGGAGGCAATTTTTTCTACAGAATTCGTTACCTTAATTCAGCAGGCCTTTGGGGGTGCTAACAAGGGATTCCCAGCCACGGGCGCTAGGCAGGGGCTAGCGGAGAAGAGACCGGGAACGCCCTTAAAGACGGGAGCTGCAAAAGTGCAGGCAAAATGGGCGGGAATGGAGAAGGACACGGTGCTGTCAGTAACGTCCGAGGGGGGTTTCTCAGAAGAGGGTAAGCAGGACCTCGACCTCGAAGAGGAGTTAGAGGAAGGTGAGATAGCGGAGCAGGAGGACCAGGCACAGGTGGTCCACATATTTCGTAGGGAGGAGCTGCTAGCACTCATATCGGAGACGCTCAAGGCGCTCAATATGCCAGTATTAGGAGTGATGGAGGAGTCGGCCTTGGAGGACCCCTTGCTGCAGACGTTTCAGAAGAATCAGAGAGCGTTTCCGGTACACAAGGTGGTCAGGGAGATGATTCAGGGAGAATGGGAGTCTCCCAAAGCGAGTCTCAAAGGAGCAAGAGTGATGGGTCTGCTTTACCTGCTAATGGAGCAGGACAAGGAGTTGTTTCAGTCCCCGAGGGTGGATGCTGCGGTGGCGGCGGTTACCAAGAAGACTACCATCCCGGTAGAGGGTAGCACGGCAGTTAAGGATCCACAGGATAGGAAACTGGATACCCTGTTAAGAAAGGTGTTTGATGTGTCCGCTCTATCCGTACAGGCCTCTATTTGTGGGGCGTGGGTAGCCAGAGCATGTCTGTGGTGGTAGCGACTCCAAGGGGAGCAGGCGGACTTGGCAGCCTTGGAAGCAGCCAGATTGGAGTCAGGGACGGCATATTTGGCTGACATTATGATCTTATCCGAGGGTTGTCGAATAGTATGGCGTCGGTAGTGACGGCGAGAAGGTATTTGTGGCTGTGCATCTGGGCGGCTGATAGGTTGTCTAAAGCTAGGTTGAGTAAGTTACCGTTCAGGGGTAAACTTCTGTTTGGAGAGGATTTGGATAAGTTAGTGAGGGACCTAGGCGAGTCCAAAGGGGGCCGCCTTCCGGAGGATAGGCAGAAACAGGGGCGGTCCAATTTGCCAGCTAAGACACCGCAGAGAGTTTCGGCATTTTCGATCTCCAAGGTTCAACCAGGGTCAAAAGGGGCCATTTTCCCTACAGAAGCCAGGGGTTTCAAGGCTTCAGAGGTGCAGGCAGAGGTTTTGCAGCCTCCGCCTCTTCAAATATTAGAAAATCACAATGAAGCGAGGAGGACCCAGTCGGGCTTGGTCGCAATAGGAGGACGACTAAGAGTTTTTACCCTGCCTGGGTCCAGATTACTTCCAACCAGTGGGTTCTGGAGGTTGTTTGAGAGGGTTACACCTTGGAGCTGCTTCAGCCAGTGACCGACTCGTTTGTGCAGTCTTCTGGCGGAACACTGCTCAAGGGTATAGCCATCAGGCACACAGTGGATTGGCTGGTTGATCTCAATGTATTAGTGCCGGTGCCCCGAGACGAATGCGGGTCGGGTCGATACTCGATCTATTTTGTGGTGACGAAAAAGGAAGGTGCTAATCAGCCAATCCTGGATCTCAAAAGAGTGAATCGTTGTCTACGAGTGTCCCATTTTCGCATGGAAACGTTGCGGTCGGTCATTGTCACAGTTCGCAAAGGGGAGTTTCTGATGTTATTGGATTTGACGGAGGCGTATTTACACATCCCCATTCGGCAGGAGCACCAGCGGTTTCTCAGATTTGCGCTTCCCATGGGTCATTTTCAGTTCCGGGCACTGCCTTTCGGGCTGATGACAGCGCCGCGTATGTTCACCAAGGTCATGGTGGTGGTGGCAGCAGCTCTCAGAAAGGAAGGCATCTTAGTACACCCTTATCTGGACGATTGGCTCATTTGAGCCACGTCAAGAGCTAAGAGCGAGCAGGCCACAAGCAGTGTGGTTGCATTCCTGCAGAGCCTAGGCTGGGTAGTCAATATGGCAAAGAGCGCGTTGGTTCCTTCTCAGAGTCTGGAATATCTGGGAGCGAGATTCGATATGAAGGTTGGCAGGGTGTTTCTTCCCCAACACAGAGTGCTCGGGTTGAGGAAACTGGTGCACGAGTTCCTCAACAGACCGCGACCCACAGCGTGGCATTACTTGCAATTGCTCGGGACGATGGCAGCAACTCTCGAATTAGTGCCGTGGGCGAGAGCTCACATGAGACCGTTGCAGAGATCACTGCTCAGGCGGTGGTCGCACCAAAACTTGACTCATTGTCCCGAAGATTGCCTCGTCCGATAGAGATGCGGCGGGCGCTACAGTGGTGGCTGGTGCCAGGGTGTCTGGAAAGAGGGATGCCCCTGGATACGCTGGACTGGGTTCCCTTGACAACGGATGCCAGTCTGTTGGGCTGGGGAGCTCACTTTCAAGGCAGGTTCGTTCAGGGACATTGGTCCGATTTGGAGAAGAGTTGGTCGATCAACAGGTTGGAGCTCAGGGCAGTGGCGTTAGCTTTACACGAGTTTCAACCTTTGGTGCAGGGGAGAGCGATTCAGGTGTTCTCAGACAACGCAACTGTGGTAGTGTTCCATCAACAGGCAAGGGGGCACCAACATCTGTCGGCGCACGTTGCAGGAGTGGACAATGTCTAGGCCGATTTTTTTTGAGCCAGGTGAGGATAGATCCAGGAGAATGGATTCTCCATCTGAAAGTGTACGACATGGTGGTGCGTCGTTGGGGGTTGCCAGTAATGGACCTCATGGCAACCTTTCAGTCGGCAAAAGTTGGAGAGAGAATGTCCGAGGGCCTCGATGCTCTCATTCAGGACTGGCCGGTGGACCAGCTCTTGTACGTATTCCACCCTGGGTGTTGATAGGCCGTGTAGTGCAAAGGATAGAGAGGCACAGAGGAGTGGTGATATTGATTGCAGTGGATTGGCCAAGGAGGCCTTGGTACGCGGATCTCAGAAGGCTAATAGTGGAGCGGCTATGGCAACTACCAGTCAGGAAGGATCTGTTGTCCCAGGGGCCCCTCGTCATGCCTCCGGTGCATCGGTTTTCGCTTACGGCTTGGCTCTTGAGAGGGCTAGGTTGAGAGTGAAAGGCTATTCAGAGGCGGTAATTACCACTCTACTGCAGGCGCGTAGGAGGTCCACTTCATTGGCGTATATTCGTGTTTGGCGGATCTATGAAGCTTGGTGTTTAGACAGGCAGGTAAGTGCGATAAAGGCGTCAATTCTGTAGATTCTAGTGTTCTTGCAAGATGGAGTTCAGAAGGGTCTAGCGACATCCACTTTACAAATACAGTTGGCAGCGTTGTCCTGTTACAGAGGGAAGATCAAAGGGGAAGCTATAGGAGCTCACCCCGATGTGAAGCGTTTTTTTTAAGGGCAGTGTTACTTTTGAGACCTCCATGTCGGCAGGTAGTTCCTCCTTGGGATCTGTCTCTGGTTTTAGATGCATTGGTGCGAGAACCGTTTGAGCCTTTAGCTAGGGCATCGTTGAAGGATCTTACCCTTAAAGTGTTCTTCCTGGTAGCAATCTGTTCGGTCAGGAGAGTATCGGAGTTACAGGCTTTGACCTGCCAGGAGCCATTTTTATTCTTTTATGATTCCAAGGTGGTGTTAAGGACCGTTCCATCTTTTCTGCCGAGGGTGGTTTCGCCGTTTCATGTTAATCAGGTGGTTTCTCTGCCAGTTCTCGAAAAAGGGGCAGGTTCATCAGCGGAGGAGCGTGTGCATCTGTTGGATGTGCGCCGGAGTTTGAAGAGGTATGTTCGGCGGACGCAGGAGTTTTGAAGATCGGATAGACTGTTCTCTTCGGTGGGAGCAAGAAGGGAGAAGCGGCGTCCAAGGCTTCCGTTGCTAGATGGATTAAGGCAGCGATTTCGGCAGCGTATGTCTTAAAGGTTAAACGGGTGCCGGATGGGCTAAAGGCGCATTCAACGAGAGCTCAGGCAGCTTCGTGGGCTGAGTTCAACGATGACCATGTCACCGCTTTACAAATATCCAATGCTGGCACCAATTTGAATACCTTTGTGTGACACTACCGACTGGATGTGCAGGCGGCAAGGGATATCTGTTTCGGCACAGCGGTGCTTCAGGCTGGGCTAGCAGGTCCCGCCCGGTAATTTTATTTCACTGCTCTGTTACATAACCAGAGTTTCGGGACTAGACTGGAGGGATGCTAAGGAAGGTGAAATTAGACTTACTTGCTAATTGTTGTTCCTTGAACTCCAGTCTAGTCCCGTATCCCGCCCGGAGAATTGAGATTTGAAGGGCGGCCTGAAGCGTTTGAATTATCACAGGTGAGTAGTATTTTGTTCTCTAAAGGTATTAGGATATCAGGGGAGTCTACCGGGGTCCCTTTGCTCCATACAGGGGAGAGAGCGGGCCTGAAACATTCAGACCTCAGTTGGGTCGTTAGTTTAACGTTAGTTTTTTGAATGGTGTTATTACTTAATTGTTGCTCCAGTGAGTCTGCTTTGTCAATAGGTTACTGGAAGAAGGAGGCGGTTCCTCGGTATATATACTCCAGTGACATCAAAGCAATGACGTTTTTTTATCAGTCTCCAAGCTGCTGTAAGAGGTGCACAAACCAGAGTTTTGGGACTAGACTGGAGTTCCTCAAGGAACAACAATTAGCAGGGAAGTCTAATTTCACCATATTTATCTGTGCCTTGACAGCTTAGGCACCCCATTATAAAATAGAGAGCAATAGTGGAATTTCATGGGCATGCTGCCTATAAGATGTTTTTTTAATGTAATTTTTATTCATTTTCCATAAATACCATCTCAGATTAATACAGTTAGCTGCACAAACTGAGAACTTTGACATTAACAATAAACACTAACCATCTTCCAGCTAAGAAAAGCAAAGTACCTCTCCCGATTAGGATGGTACAGACTTGCCACAAATGCCTGACAAATACATGCCACTGTCATGCTACGTTATGTCCTCCCATTTCTCCCCCCTTCAACCATTCTCAAAACTTGCCCCATGCCTTCCCCACCTCCCAGATCCCCTTCTCCTTTTGCTGCCTTCTTAGGGCCACAGCCTGAGCATTACAAAATCCCTCTATAGTTAATAAACTAATTTGTTTCCAATGTAGTGCTGTTTCCCCCTCTAACTGCCACCCTGCAGTATTTGAGAAAATCTCTATATCCAAGAACAAGCAGGAATGCAGTCTTCACATATGGGTGACATCGGCACCGACGGAGCCCACGCAGGAACACTCCACAGCATCTAATAGGAAAGCTTTTGGGAGCACTCCACAGCGCCTGGGTGCCTACCTTCCCGCTTCCTGCTTCCCAGTTCTTCTCCTCAGTTCTTTGTTTTCCGCAGAGCCAGCAGGACGCATCATTCCTGTCACTGCTGAAAAAATGTTCTTTTTTGGTATAGCATTGTGCTTCTACCTTCCTGTCGACACTGGTTACGTTGAATCCGACACCAGTCCCGATAAATTTTTCTTTTTCTTTTTTTTCTTTACTTTTGTTTTTCTTTGTGATTTTCACCGCCAGACTAGGCCTCAAGGCCTCCATAGCCTTCTCTTCAACTCAGATACTTTTTTGAAGGCATGGACAAACCAATCACTGGTTTTAAGAAATATACAATCACTGATAAACATGACTGGTGTTTAAAATATTTGGGCCCTGACCATCAGCCCAACTCTTCTCTTTTGTGTCAGCAAAAGACAAAGAGAGGCCTCGAAAACTGGGCCAACAAGTTAGGATCGCTGTTTGCCTTGGACTCTGTTTCACTGGCTTCAACTTCGAGGGCATTGGCATCTTCTCAAAGATCTCAGGTTTCTTCCAAGTCCAAATGCAAGAGTAAATTGCAGTCTCTGGCTGTGCCCAAATCCTCTGCATCGACCTTGAGAATTGATACCAAGGCCAGAGAGCATAAGCATTGAGACTCCCCTAGAGATGCTTCCTATGCAGACCGGCCAGCCAAACAGCCCCGGCAGAAGGATTTCTCCTCCAAAGCACAAATGGGACTCTGGGACATTCCTGAGGCATCGACCTCTGGAGAGCTACCGGTGCCATGTTCTGGGATGGCAGTTCACAGCTCCATAGGTGACTCCACCTGGACATTGACAATCTCCCTCGACCAGCGCATGCTGGCTCTTGAGAAGAGTTTGGCAGTACTCTAGCAGCCTCGGTACCAATAACATCGATAGCTCTAGGAGTACGGGCTTCAGTACTGGATCGACAACCAAACCTACCAGGGCCAATGCCAGCTCTCGAAATGGCATCATCGATACCCACCTTGAAACAGATAGATACCTCCGGTGTCCAATAGACACTCTGTTCCAATACCTCAGAGTATCTGTATTGGCATCGACCTTTGATGTCCAATGAAGCATTGAAGTTGATCCAAGGATCACTGATACTTTGATTTCTTACTAGACTCAGTTTCTAGTTCTTCAGAATCTGATGGGGACTCGCTCTGTTCCTGGGACTTTCAAGACATCCCTTCAGACCCTCCACCCTCTCAAGAGCAGCGTTGGTCCCCACCCGAAGATATGTCCTTTCAGGACTTTATCTGGGATATGGCAGTAGCACTCGCCATTACAGTAGCCTCAGAAAAGGAACAGAGGGCAGAGGAATTGAAGATATTGCAATACCCTCCAAAGCCCACAGAGGCCGCTACATTACCAATGTATCATATCCTCCAGGATCTAATGCTCCATATGTGGGAGGTCCCGCCCACGGTTCCACCTGTCGGCAAGAGACTCGATACCATGTATGGATCACCCTGTCCTCCCAATGGAGACAGGCAACGGGCTGCCTGCGAGACAGAGTGGTAGTCACCCCACTTCTAGCAAACTTCCTTCAGAGGTGGTGCTCTCCTCAAAATCTTCACGTAAGGTTACCTTTTCAGATGCTTCCAACTCAACAGACCCTCACTACCGACGCATCCAAACAGGGCTGGGGAGCTCATCTGGATGCCCTGGGCACCCAGGGCCTTTGGTCTCAACAGGAAGCCTCCCTTCAGATTAGCTTCCTGGAGTTGAGGGCAATAAGCAGCGCCCTCAGTGTTTTGCCGTCAGTTATCATATCAGTCAATCCTGCTTCAAATGGACAATTAGGTTGATATGTTTTACATGAACAGACAAGGAGGCCTGGGCTCCCTCCTCCTCTGTGAGGAAGCGATTTTCCTGTGGACTTTTGCGTTGGTTATGGAATGTTCCTCCGAGCCATTTACCTGCCCAGAGAACAGAATGTTCTCACAGACAGTCTGTCAAGTCCTCCAACCGCACAAGTTGACTCTTCATTAGAGAGAGCAATCCTGCAGATTGACGACTTTGCCATTCCATTCATTGCACGGGTCCCTCACTTTTGCTCCAGGGACCTGGCTCCGTAGCATCCAGTCCCAGATGCTTTCCTTCATTGGGGAACAGGTCTGTTATATGCTTACCTGTCCATTTCGCTAATAGCCAAGACGCTGTTCAAACTGCAGGCCAACCAGAGGTACCATGATCCTGGTAGCCTCTTCTGGCCCTGACAATCATGGTTTCTCTTTCTTCGTCTAGCTCAGCATCAGCTGTTTTGTCTCAGTTGCACACCAGACCTGATCTCACAGGACATTGCTTCATCTCAATATCTGGGCGCTCCACTTGGCGGCTTGGATGCAGAAAGGGTAGTACTTTTAGAGCTCAATTTACCGGATGCTGTAAAGGACATCTTTCTGGCATCCCACAAGGACTGCACGCGACACACGCCAGCGGTCCAGCAGCTCCCCCGATCGCAGGTAGAGCGCCCGAACAGGAGGGAAGTCATTTCTCCTCCTCGGAGGCTCCTGCCCAATCGGGGCAGTGGGAGGCAGAGCCGAGCCGGCTTGAAAAGGCTGGCTCCAATGGAGAAGAGCAGCCAGCAGCGCCCCCGATCGCAGGTAGAGCGCCCGAAGAGGAGGGAAACCATTTCTCCTGCTCGGAGGCTCCTGCCCAATCAGGGCAGTGGGAGGCGGAGCCGAGCCAGCTTGAAAAGGCTGGCTCCAATGGAGAAGAGCAGCCAGCGGTCCAGCAGCGCCCCCGATCGCGGATAGAGCGCCCGAACAGGAGGGAAGCCATTTCTCCTGCTCGGAGGCTCCTGCCCAATCGGGGCAGTGGGAGGCAGAGCCGAGCCGGCTTGAAAAGGCCAGCTCCAGCGGAGAAGAGCAGCCAGCGGTTCAGCAGCTCCCCCGATCGCGGGTAGAGCGCCCGAACAGGAGGGAAGCCATTTCTCCTGCTCGGAGGCTCCTGCCCAATCGGGGCAGTGGGAGGCGGAGCCGAGCCGGCTTGAAAAGGCCGGCGCCACCCAGCGCGCCCGCGCCTGAGGACCTCGCCAGAGGGCCCTTTTGCATGGCCCTTAGGCATGGCACAAAGGCAAATAGAGCAAAAAGAGACACAGCCTCACTGAAAAACCCCACGAAAGTGGCACAAAAAGCCCCAGCAAGCAGCCAGGAGAGAAGAGCAGCAACCGTAAGTGCAAACCACAGGACTGAACAAAAACATGCACACAAATCTTATTCTCCCCCTCGGCCTCATACTCACACTACTCATTCCACCACAGCACCCCACCACCACCCACCCACACAGACACACACACACACACACACACACCATGGCCCCCAGCAACTACATGGACATACATAGACCAACAGCATACCTACAGGGACTCACACGGGTCACCCACAACAAAGAGACAAGCAAAACACAAGCCCAACATCCACGCCAAAACAAAGGAACCACACAAGACACACAACACCCCAAGACCAATAACAATCGAGCTCATAAACGCCAGATCAATATGCAACAAGATCTGTACCCTAGTTGACCACATAGATGACCAACAGCCCGACATACTCTGCATCACAGAAACGTGGCTCAGTCCTACTGACAACGGTCTACTCAATCAATTGGTGCCCGACACATACACAGCATACAACTGCCCGCGCACCCACAGGCGAGGAGGAGGGGCCCTCATAATTGCAAAGAGCAGCCTAAGATTCAAATCAAGAAGTACCATGGACACCCAACACTCTAACACTATCTCAATCGAGAACAAACAAATGGCCATATGTCTCACCTACAGAGCACCCCATGCACCACCTGAAGAACTAGCATCAACTCTCGAGGCAGTCTGCGCAGTGAACTACAGCCACAAACCCACAATACTCCTAGGAGACTTCAATCTTAAGTCCACCAACAAAAAGGATGCAGAAGCATTTCTCCAAGCAATGAGTTCGCTCCAATTCACGCAAATAATCAACACCCCGACACACAGACATGGATCTTCACCAGACCTTATCTTTGCACCCAACTACCTAACCTCAAGAGGACTAATATCAACACCCATCACAACACCAGTACCATGGTCTGACCATCACTTAATTGAAGTAAACATTATACCACAAGAGGAGAAACTAAACAAATATCCGGACAACACCCCCACACAAAGAAGATTTAAATGCTTTGACAGAGACCAGTTCCTGCAGGACACAATACAAAACCTAAACTATGAAACAGATGACCTAGAAGCACTAATCACCAACTGGAACAACACCATATACAACGCTGCCAAAGCAACAGACCATAGACACAGAACACTTCACTGCAACAAACTATAACACAAGCCATGGTACTCAAAAACTATATGAAACGAAAAGAGGAACCTCAGAAAAATAGAATGGAGATGGAGACAGAACAAGTCACCCGAGACCCAGGAACTATACCTAACAAAGCAAAAACAAGACAATGAATGCATCAACTAGACAAAAAGGGAATACCATACAAACATCATACGCAACTCCAACAACAAACCCAGAGAACTATTTGAAATCGTAAAAGCCCTCACCAAAGATCAGAATGCCGAAGGCAAAGTGCAAATGGACCCACAAAAATTTGCAGACCACATCCAAGAAAAGTTCCACTCAGCAGAACAAACAAGACCCAGCCCAACCCCAAAGACTAACACACCCTTTAACACCTGGGGAACATTCAACACCCCATCCATGGAACAACTCTCCCACATCACAGCAATCAAGACAAGCACAGCCCCCATGGATCCCTGCCCAGTGCCCTGGATCAAGGCCACCAAATCAAACTTCATCCAAACCATCCACAAGATAGTGCACTCCTCCCTAACCCAAGGGTGCATGCCAAATCGACTGAAGCTCGCGACAATAAGACCTATTCCGAAGAAATCCACACTCGACAAGAACAATCCAGCAGCATACAGACCCATCTCCAGCATACCACTTTTAGCAAAAATAATCGAAAAAACTGTATAGCACCAACTACAAGACCACATAGACAACCACGCTCCCCTGGACAACAATCAACACGGGTTCCGCCCCAACCACAGGGTAGAAACACTTCTAATATACCTCTTCGACAGCGTCCTCTGCCTCATAGACAACACCAAGAAAGGCATACTAATGATATTCATTGACATCTCATCTGCATTTGACACAGTTGACCACAAGACTCTATTGGATAGACTGCAGAACATCGGACTACACAGTGCCACCCTGAATTGGTTCCACTCATACCTAACCGACAGACAAATACAGGTCAAGGTAGGACACAACACATCTGAACCCATAAAAGTCAAACAAGGAGTGCCACAGGGATCGGCCCTTTCAGCTCTCCTATTCAACCTATGCATCCAGCCAATACGTGTCATCATGAAAGAGCACTACATACATTATACAATCTACGCAGATGACATGATCTACACACCCATTGCAGTCGACAACCCGGACTACTCCAATATAACAAACTGCCTCACACAAATGGCAAACTGGCTTCAGGGAAACAACCTATCAATTAACTACAGCAAGACGGAGGCACTGATCATCACGCGAAACCCGGACTTTATCCCCCCACCCGACATCAAGATAAAAAATGCACTCATACCCATAAAAGCAGAAGTAAAGTACCTCGGAGTCATGTTGGACAAAGAACTTAACCTCCAAGCACACATAGGCAGAACAACCAAAAGCGCATACCAAAGAATGCGAGTCAACAGAAGACTCAAGCCCCTCCTCCATCCAGAGCACTTTCGCACCGTTTGCCAAGCACTAATAACCCCTCTTCTAGACTTCTGCAATCCAATATACACCGGGCTACCAAAGCAGACCCTCAGACCACTACACCTGGCCCAAAACACAGCTGCCCGCATTATATCCGGTACTACAAGACACGATCACATCACACCCATACTGAAAGAACTACACTGGCTCCCAATCATCTCACGCATCAAATACAAGGCTATCATAAACATATTCAAGATCAAACAACACTCTTCCGCCATAAGCCTACACACAATCATACAACCAGACACAAGCACAAGGCCAAGAAGAAGAGGCACCGCCAATCGGGTAAACACCCCAAAAGGCGGTATATAAATACCATTAAATAAATAAAATGCATGCCTTTAAATGGCAAGGTTTGCATTGTAGTGTGAATAGCACATCCTCAGCCCCTTAATTTGTCTGAAGGAAAGTCTTTTACTGTATCTCCTCCACCTTTCTTCAACTGGGACCCAAAACTAGTTCCATTTGTGTCCATCTCAAGGGACTGATGGAAAATATGTTTCCACACATCCACTAGTGATTTGCTTCTTGCGCGGTCTCCTTATCTAAGCCACTGATTCGGCCCCCTCGTATGGCCTGGGACCTCAAAATAGTGGTTCTTGCCCAATTGCTCAAGCCTCCGTTTGAGCCTCTTGCCACTGCCTCCCTCGAGTTCTTAACTTCGAAGATTTCCTTCCTAGTTATGCTCACCTCAGCTCGCCTAGTTAGTGAACTACAAGCTTTGGTTGCACATGGCCCCTATACATGTTTTCATCATGATAGGGTGGTCCTGAGAATGCTTCCATGTTTCCTTCCAAAGGTTATATCATTCTGCCATTTCAACCAGTCAGTAATTCTTTCCACTTTTTTACTAAAGCCTCATGCATCTCCAGCAGAGGTAACACTTCATACCCTCGATTGCAAGCAAGCGTTGGCATATTATCTTGACAGAACTAAGATACCCCGAAAATCCTCACAATTCATTTCTTTTGATCCTAATCACCTTGGTCTTCCAGTGACTAAATGCACTCTCTTTTTTGATAGTAGACTGCATATCCTTTGCATACACCTCAAGTGGGCCTGACATTAGAGGGGCATGTCACCGCCCACAATGTCTGTGCCATGGCTATATCTGTGGTCCACTTACGCTCTGTTTCCGTAACGGAGATCTGCCATGCTGCCACATGGTCCTCCATTCACACCTTTGTAGCCCACTACTATCTGGACAAGGACTCTTGTAAGGTCAATGACTTTGGCCAAACTGTACTACAGCACCTCTTTGGGACTTGGCTACCCTCTGTCCATTGAGGCCACCACCACTATCGGCTCGATGGGGCTGTGCTGGGGATGCAGAGTCTCCTAGATCCCCCTGGACTCCATGTTCCTCAGCGTTTTTTCCTGTTACAAAGGGCAATGCTCCTAGCTGCTTCTGGTAGCCTGGAGCTAGGGAGTCCCATATGTGAAGACTGCATTCCTGCTTGTTCCTGGAGATAGCGTAGTTACTCACCTGTAACAGGTGATCTCCAGGAACAGCAGGAATTTAGTCTTCACAACCCACCCTCGTCATCAAGGAGTTGTAGATTTTTCCTCTTTTCTTAGCTATATACCTCACTGAGGAGATTCACTGGGAAGGCATGCATGCATGTGCTGAGGGATGCTCCCAAGCGCTTCCTATTGGATGCTGGGGAATGTTCCTGTGCGGGCTCTATCAGGCGATGTCACCCATATTTGAAGACTGATTCCTGCTGTTCCCGGAGATCACCTGTTACAGGTGAGTAACTAGGCTTTATATCCATTTTCAACCAAAATGGCTGCTACAGAGATTTTTTTACTAATAGTAGTATAAATTTTATCTCCAGGAACAAGCAGGAATGTAGTCTTCACATATGGGATACCGATGGAGCCCGCATAGGAATGCTCCCTAGCATCCAATAGGAAAGCCTTTGGGAGCAGTCCACTGCACCTGTGTCGCTGCCTTCCCAACTTCCCAACTCCCTCGCCTCAATTCTTTGTTTTCCACTGAGCCAGCAGGAAGCAAATCCCTTCTTACTTTCTGGAAAAAAAAAGGAATACTTAGGCGTCAACGCCCTTTTAGGGCTTCAGCCTTCCATACTCTTCATCCTTGAGAGTATGGAGAAACCAACTAGTGGTTTCAAAAAATGTACTAACTGTGCCAGCACCATTTCAATGACTGACACACATGACTGGTGTCTAAAATGCCTCTGCCCGGTCCACCAGCCAAAGGACTGTCCCCTTTGCCAGTAAATGACCCAGGGAGGTCTACAGAACCGGACCTCTAAATTAGGTATACTCTTCACCTTGGATGCAGTATCATTGGCATCCACTTCATCGTGGGCATCTTCATCCTTTCCTGGATCTCAGGTATCCTCGAAGTTCAAGCACAAGGTCGCATCGAAGTCTGCGGGCACCCCCAGAGAAAGATCACGCTCTAAATATTGAGATCCTTCGGGGCTTGCCTTGGAGGTGGATCGGCCTGCCAAACAATCCTGATGGAAGGCCTTGCCCTCCAAAGCCATCGCGGGATTCCAGGATGCTCCCAAGATTTCAACCTCTGGAGAGCTACTGGTGCCATGCTCTGCGACGGTGGCACAAATACCCACCACCGATACCCAGGCATTGGCAACCTTGATAGACCAGCGTATACTGACCATTGAGCATAGTTTTGCAGCCTTACTTTGCAGCCTCTGTGCCCATAAAACCCTTGGCTACTGGTACTGGGCAGTCTGTACTGGTTCTGGTACTGACACAGACACCAGTTTCAGATGCGACATCGCTCCCACCAATGCCCTCTCTGGAATCCCTTACCGATACCATTGCTAGGCCCAAACGGCTCACCGAGGCCAGAACATTGGTGCTGGCATTTATCTTCTGATGCGCACCGTACCCGTTGATATTTCAAGTCCTCCGATTCAGATTCTGCTGATTCGGATGCGGAGTCGCTTGTTTCACGTGGGCCCCAGGACCTTCCTTTGGACCCTTCCCCATCTCAACAGCAGCGCATGTCACCACCAGAGGACATGTCCTTTCAGGAATTTATTTGAGACCTAGCCAAAGGTGTCTCTATCATGGTGATATTGGAGAAAGAACCGAGCGCGGAGGAACTGGAGATCCTCCAATACCCAATGGCACCCAAGGAAGCAGCCACCTTACCAATGCACTGCATCCTTCATGACTTTATCCTCCATATGTGGGAGGCGCTCCAACTCAAAGGTTAGAGTTCATTGGAGCCCTGCTAGACACTCAACAGTCCAGGGCATTTCTGCCCCAGCTCCGTTGTACTCATCTAGTAGAACTAGTATCCCAGACGCTCCTAAGAGACCATCTGACAGCCCGAGAGATGCTGCAGCTCCTTGGACACATGGCCTCTACAGTGCATGCCATCCCACATGCCCGACTACATATGCGGATATCCCAGTGGACTCTGGCCTCCCAGTGGAGGCAGGCCTCAGGCCGTCTCAGGGACAGGATCCAAGTCACTGCCCGCTTAACCACATTCTCCAGGACCAAGCAGGAAGTCAGTCCTCACATATGGGTGACGGCACCGACGGAGCCCTCGTGCGGAGCATTTACCCAGCTTTCAAAGAAAGACTTTGGGAATGCAGCACGCATGCGCGGTCCCCTTCCCGCCCAAGGGTGCCATCTTGCTCAGTCTTCTTTTTTCCGCGAAGCCCGACAGATGTGTATCTTGATCACCCGGTTAAAATTCGATTTTTCTTCGAAGATTCATGGTTTTTTGCCGGTTCGATGCCGGTTCCCCTTCCCCCCTGGGCATGGTACACCGGTATCGAGCCCGGACCTGTTTTTTTGTTTTTTGTCCTTTGAGACTAGCGTTAGCTCTTCTTTTTTTCTTTTTCACTGGCAGCCCGGTCTTTTGACCTTGCAGGGGCCCTTTTTTCCCCGATGGCTGCCAGCGGGTTCAAAAAGTGTGATCGGTGTAAGAAACTGATGTCTCTTACCGACACACACGACTGCTGCCTCCGGTGCCTCGGGCCCGATCATGACCCGATGATCTGTGGCCCATGTGGCAAGATGTCCTCTAAGGCGCTGAGGAGCCGTCAGCATCAACGAGAGAGGATCTTCTCTGAATCCGCATCCGGCCAAGCCCGGACTTTGTCAGAGGCCTCAATGTCTCGGGAGTCTGACCCCGAGCATCGTCAGGGCTCCTCTGAGCGGGGGTCTCCCTCACGGGAGCACAAAAGGAAGAAGAAACCCGTGAGTGCGGCGTCGGTGGACGCGCTTGGTCCCTCGAGGGCCAGGTCGCAAAGCCTCGACCGCCGTCCCGGGTCCTCGGAGCCAGAGAGGCCTGCCAGATTGCCTCGTATGGAGCCGGAGTCCCCGAGTCACGTGAGTACTGTTGTCCTCGTGGACTCTCCTCCGGGGGAGCCGAGTCGGGGGCTGCTGCGTCTCCTGAGCTCGGACTCAGGTTGACGGCCTTGGAGAGCAGTGTGGCTGCCTTCATGGAACAGCAGTGGGTGCTGATCGCCAGTCTCACCGGTGCATCTGCCCCGACCACCGGGACCTCGACGTCCAAGTCGACCCCGAAGGCCGAGCCAATACTTGAGTCAATGAAGTCTCGAGTAGATCCTCGGCCAAGGTCTCCCTCGGCCTCCCGTATGGGGCCGAGGTCGTCGATGCTGGTACCCTCGGCGTTGGGGCAGATGGCATCGGTGCCTGCCCGACTGGAGCCGCTCGATTCCTCCTCGGAGGGGTTGGGGTGGATGACGGAGGACGAGGAGTCCCCGGACACTTTCCAGACCCGGTGCATCCCATCGGACTCACAGGAGTCCAAGCCTCATAGAAGGTCCCCCCGGAGGATACCCGGTTCTCGGACTTCGTGAGGGATATGACCAAGGCCTTGGCCTTCCCCGCAGATCCCGAGGAGGAGCCTCGAGCCGAGGAGCTCGAGGCCCTCCAGTATGACTTCCCCCCCCCCCCAAGGAGGCCTTTACTGTTCCAGTTCCTCCGATGCTGGAACGGCTCCTCTTCCGCATGTGGGAGGCACCGGCCTCGGCGCCGGTTCTCAGCAAACGGGTCGATTCCATTTATCGAGTCCTTAAGAGTTCTGGGTTCCAGAAGGCACAGCTACCGCACCACTCCATGGTTGTGGAATCGGCCATGCATCGTCTGAAGAGTCAGAAGATGCACTCCTCGGTGCCCCACGGCAGGTAGGCCCGGAACCTGGATGCCCTCGGTAGAAAGTCTTTCCAGGGCTCTATGCTGGCTTGCCGTGTCCAGACTTACCAGCTGTACATGGGCATGTACCTTCGAGACCTGGCAAAGGAGATTGCCGGGTTCTGTGCTGGCCTCTCTGAGGAACCTTTGCAGAGGTTCAAGGCTTTGTCATCGGGTATTCGAGAGTGCTCGAAGTTTATATCTTGAGCAGCCTATGATGGCTTCGAGGCTTCAGACTGAGTAGCAGCGGCCGGCTTCTGTACACGCCGTCAGGCCTGGCTACAGTCATCTGACCTCGAGCCATGGGTCCAGGACAAGTTGGTCGATGTCCCTTGCCGGGGTAAGAACCTCTTTGGCAAACCCATGGCTGAAAAGGCTGCATAAATCGAGACTGAGACTCTCACCAGGACAAGGCTGTCCAGGAAGACTTCTGCCCCTTCTCAGAAAAGAAGGGCTCTGGGGAAAAAGCCCTTTTACCCGAGGAAGGCCTATGCCTACAAATCCTACCCTCACTTCCAGGCCTCTACAGCTCCCCAACAGGGTCAGCAGGCCAAGGGGCAGGGACATGGGCCCCGTAGGCAGAAAAACCCCAAGCCGCCAGCTCCGGCTCCTGCACAGCAGGGAGCGGGGTTTTGACTCCCACTGCATAGCCTCTCCCTCCCTGCTGGCTCCACTCAGCACAGGAGGCCGGCTGACACTGTATGCACACAGATGGTCAGCTATAACAAGAGATACCTGGGTATTGAGCATAGTCCAGAAGGGCTGTTTGCTCCACTTCAACCAGTTACCTCCCTCCTATATTCCAGGGGAGCCTCCACGACTCTCTCTACACAGGAACCTTCTCCTTCAGGAGTTAGCAAGTCTTCTACAGGAACAGGCGGTGGAACCAGTGCCTCACCACCTGACAGGCCGAGGCTTCTATTCCAGGTACTTTCTAGTACCAAAAAGGACAGGAGGCCTTAGGCCCATCTAGACTTGCGAAATCTCAACAAATTTCTGGAGAGGGAAAAGTTCAAGATGCTTACCCTTGGGATACTGCTGCCCTACCTCCAGCAGGGAGATTGGCTATGCTCCTTAGACCTAAAGGATGCTTATACTCACATCCTCATTCATCCAGACCACAGACAATATCTCAGATTTGTAGTGGGAGGAAAGCATTTTCAGTACAGAGTACTTCCATTTGGCCTAACCTCCGCACCCAGGGTTTTCACCAAATGCCTAGCGGTGGTGGCGGCCTATCTCAGAAACCAGGGCATCTTTGTCTTTCCATACCTGGACGACTGGCTCATCAAGGGTCAGTCTCCACAGGAGGCCAGACAAGCCACTCTTCGCACTGTCTCTCTTCTCCAGCACCTGGGCTTTGTCATAAACTTCGCAAAGTCCACTTTGCTCCCCTCACAGAACATGGAATTCATAGGGCCAAGGTTGGATGCATTACAAGCAATGGCTTATTTGCCCGAGAACAGGGCTCAGAGACTGATGTCTCTGGCCCAGCAGTTTCGCAGGGGATCTCTAGTCTCTGCCAGACATTTCCTAAGGCTTCTGGGCCACATGGCATCCACGGTCCATGTAACTCCAAATGCTCGTCTGCATATGCGGCCTGCTCAATGGTGCCTCAAGGCTCAGTGGATACAGGCTACAGGAGACTTAAGAGACAGAGTAAGAGTGTCCAGACTGCTAGCGGCCTCCCTGCAGTGGTGGCTGCATCTCCCAAACCTGACCGAAGGGGTGCCATTCCAGGCACCACCACACACACGGGTTCTAACTACAGATGCTTCTCTTCAGGGTTGGGGTGCACATTGCCAAGGGGCATGCACTCAGGGTCTCTGGTCTCCTTGGGAGACAACACAACAGATCAATCTGTTGGAATTGTGAGCTATTCGGTTAGCTCTACAAACTTTCTCTCATGTCCTCTCTCGCCAGTCTGTCTTGATTCAGACGGACCACCAAGTGGCAATGTTCTGTGTGAACAAGCAAGGAGGCACAGGCTCCAGGCTTCTTCGTCAGGAAGCACAAGCCCTGTGTGCCTTTGCAGGCCAACACAAAATATTTCTCAAGGCAGTTTATCTACCTGGCCAAGAAAATTACCTGGCAGACAGGTTGAGCAGGATTGTACAGCCTCACGAATGGCATTTGAATCCCCTGGTGGCTCAGCAGATCTTCCTAAAATGGGGTCTTCCAACCATAGATCTTTTTGCTAGTCCACTGAACCGTCAACTGCCCAGCTTCTGTTCCAGGCAACCTCATCCTCTGCGAATAGCAGCAGATGCCTTCCTAATCTCTTGGTCTACGGGCCTGCTGTATGCGTTTCCTCCAACGCCTCTAGGGGCCAGAACCCTATTCAAGGTTCTGCGGGACTGGGCCTCGGTGATCCTGGTAGCCCCCAGATGGCCGAGGCAACAGTGGTTTCCACTCCTTCTGCAATTGGCAGTGGACACTCCACTCCCTCTTGGGGTGCAACCCGATCTCCTGTCTCAGGATCAGGGATCTCTCCTGCACCCCAACTTCCAGTCCCTCCATTTGATGGCCTGGCTGCTAAAGTGTAGTTTTAGCCCCCTTACTTCTACCTAGGGATGTGGAGGAGGTGGTTTTGCCCTCTAGGGAGGCAATCCACCCGGAAATCTTATGCCCTCAAGTGGCATAGGTTCTCCATCTGGTGTGCTCGGCGTCGAGAGGATCCGTTTTTGTGCCTGGTACCAGTGGTGCTGCAGTATCTGCTTCACCTATCGGACCTAGGCCTTAAATCCAACTCTGTTCGGGTCCACCTCCGTGCTCTGTCAGCGCATCACTCACCGGTGGAGGGCCAGTCTCTGTCGGTCCATCCCTTAGTGGCCCGTTTCCTCAGAGGTCTGCTTTTGCTCAAGGCTCCGATTCGTCCACCAGCCCCTGAGTGGGATTTGAATGTGGTCTTGCAACAACTTATCGCCCACCGTTTGAGCCAATGGCTACCTGTCATTTACTCTTCCTTTCCTGGAAGGCGTTGTTTTTGGTCGCTCTTACCTCGGCCAGGCGTGTGAGTGAACTACAAGCTCTGGTTTCTGATAGACCATACACACGGTTCTATAAGAACAGGGTGGTCTTACGGACTCATCCTAAGTTCCTTCCAAAGGTTGTCTCCTCCTTCCACCTCAGTCAGGAGGTGGTTCTTCCGACCTTCTTTCCCAGGCCACATGCCAGCCGGGCTGAAATGGTCTTGCATACCGTGGACTGTAGGAGGGCATTGTCTTTCTACCTTGACCGTACGCAGGGGCATCGAATGGCTGTCCAGCTCTTTGTCTCTTTTGACCCTAATAGGCTGGGGTTACCTGTCTCCAAGTGTACCCTGTCCATTTGGGTAGCGGGCTGTATCGCCTGGGCATACAGAGCAGCCGGCCTCTCCTTGCAGGGTTGAGTCACGGCCCACTGTGTCGGGGCAAAGGCTGCGTCAGTAGCTCATCTCCGCTCTGTTCCATTGACAGACATCTGCCGGGCTGCTATTTGGTCTTCAAGCCAGAGTTTGCGGCCCATTACTGCCTTGAGAGGGGGTCCCGAAGGGACAGTGCTTTCGGACAGGTGGTACTCCGTAATCTCTTTGAGGTTTAGGCAACTCCTACCCTCTGGCCCTTGTGTTGGGCTGCCGTTCAGGGGCGTTCTCAGAGAAGATCGCATGCTGAGGCTCTAGAGGGAGCTTATTTTTCAGCTTTGGGTTCTCGGTAGCCTAGAGCTAGGGAGTCCCATATGTGAGGACTGACTTCCTGCTTGGTCCTGGAGAAAGCGTGGTTACTCACCTGTAACAGCTGTTCTCCAGGAGCAGCAGGAATCAGTCCTCGCAACCCTCCCTCCTCCCCTTGGAGTTGCAGTCCTATATTTCATTTTTGGGTTTTTTTGCTGTCTTTTAGCTATGTCGTCAGACTGAGCAAGATGGCACCCTTGGGCGAGAAGGGGACCGCACATGCGCGCTGCATTCCCAAAGGCTTTCTTTGAAAGCTGGGGAAATGCTCCGCACAAGGACTCTGTCGGTGCCGACGTCATCCATATGTGAGGACTGATTCCTGCTGCTCCTGGAGAACACCTGTTACAGGTGAGTAACTACGCTTTCCTTCAGTGGTGGTGCTCTCCAGAAAATCTGCTCATAGGCTCACCATTTCAGATGCATCTATGTTAATGCACCCTGATGACAGATGCCTCCAAGCGGGGTTGGGAAGCGCATCTGGGCAACCTGACTACATAGGGACGCAGGAAGGTGCAGGAGTCACAGCTCCAGATCAGTTTTCTGGAACTTTGGGCAATCTTCAGTGCTCTCCAGGCAACTCAACACACCTCACAGCACAGCTGGTCCTCATCAGGACAAATAATCAGGTTGCCATGTTCTGTGTGAACAAGCAGGGGGGAAGAGCTCTTGAGTCCTCTGCGAGGAGGCGATCCACCTCTGGTTCTCTTCCATTGCGCATCAGATACACCTCCAAGTGGTGTACCTACCGGGAGAATCTAACGTCTTAGCAGACAGACTGAGTCGCATCCTTCCTCCCCACAAATAGTCTCTCCATCTGGACAGTGTCCTACATCTTCCAGACCTGGAGAATTCCAGACATAGATCTGTTTGCAACTCCGCAGAAAGCTAAGCTTCCTTGTCTCTGCACAAGGACTCCCACATCTGCCAACCAAGTGGATGCCTTCCACCTGCACTGGGATCAGGATCTGCTTTATGCATTCTCTCCCATAGCCCTTATTCCCAAGATGCTTTTCAAGCTTCAGTCTGACAGGGGCTCCATGATTCTCATAGCCCCTCACTGGCCGTGCAACCATGGTTTCCGCTGCTGCTGTGTTTGAGTCAGACTCATCCTCTCCTATTGGATTACACGCCGGATCGCCCCTCTCAGGGCAACGACTCACTACTCCATCCCAATTCAGTTGCTGTGCCTCAAAGCTTGGCTGCTGAGAGCATACCCTTACAGGGCTTTGACCTTTCTCAAGAGGTTAAGGAAATCCTCTTAACTTCTAGAAAGCCCTCTACCAGACATTCATACGCTTTTAAGTGGCGTAGGTTTTCGGTCTGGTGATTCCAGAAGTCAGTACCTTTAGTATCTCCTCCACCTGTTCTCGACAGGTCTAAGGACAAATTCAGTGAGCGGCCTCTCGTTTGCTTGATGGACAGCCCATCTCATCACAACCACCAGTGGCGCATTTCATGCGAGGTCTCCTATCCAAGTCTCACAATAAGCCACCCTCGGTAGCTTGGGACCCCACAGTATTCTAGCACAGCTCCTCAAGCCACTCTTTGAACCATTAGTCACGACCTCACTAAATGTATTTAACAGGTTTTATATACTGCTTTATCATTTCAGTCAAAGCGGTGGCAATGGAGGGTTAAGTGACTTGCCCAAGGCCACAAGGAGTGCTAGTGGGAATCGAACCCTGGTCTTTGGGTTCCGAAGCCAGTGCTCTTAACCATTAGGCTACTCCTCCACTTAAGTTCTTCTCATGAAAGGTGGTCTTCCTAATTGCCCTCATTTCAGCTAGATGCATTAGTGAGCTTCAGCCTTTGGTGGCGGATCCTCCCTATACCCGCTTCCACCATGACAAAGTAGTCCTTCAGGCTCATCCACACTTTATGCCAAAGGTGGTGTCTCCCTTCCATCTAAACTAGTCAGTTTACTTCCATTTTTCTTTACTAAGCCACATATTTCTAGAGCAACCTTGCACGCCCTTGACTGCAAGTGTACATAGGCTTTTTATCTCCAAAGGGCTCGGGGTCATCATAATGCCTCATAGTTCATTTCTTTTGACCCCAGTCACCTGGGATTTCCTGTCTATAAGCATATGCTCTCCAGATGGATAGCAGACTACATTTCATTTGTCTGTGTCAAAGCAGAACTCTCCCTGGAAGGGCATGTCACTGCTCACAATGTTTGTGCCATTGCCATCTTGATGGCAAACCTATGCTCAGTAGCCATCGATGAAATTTGCAAAGCAGCAACTTGGTCTTCTGTCCATACCTTTACTGTCCATTATTGTCTGGACAGGAACTCCTGTCAGGATGCCATGTTTGGTCAGGCTGTTCTCTAGCACCTCTTTCAGGCTTAGATGCAACTCCTACCCTCCATCCCAGACTTTGAAGTTACCAGAGATCCATGTGAGATCCATGACCACCTCATGCCTGCTCCGAGGCGAACCTCTACCGGTTCTGAGGTCACTTCATCTGGGAGCTAGGGAGTCCCATATGTGAAGACTGCATTCCTGCTTGTTCCTGGAGATAGTGTAGTTACTCACCTGTAACAGGTGATCTCTGGGAACAGTAGGAATTTAGTCTTCACAACCCGCCCTCCTCCTTCTCTAGGATTTGTAGGGTTTTCTCTCTTACTCTCCTTTTATCTCAGCTACAAACTCAACTGGGGAGAGAGAGTTGGGAAGGCAGCGACGCAGCCGCAATGGAGTGCTCCCAACGGCTTTCCTATTGGACACTGGGGAGCGTTCCTGTGTGGGCTCCGTCGGTACAGACGTTACCCATATGTGAAGACTAAATTCCTGCTGTTTCTGGAGATCACCTGTTACAGGTTAGTAACTATGCTCTCCCAGACCTTGTATTCAGATTCCCCAAATCGTCTCCCACTTTTAGAGCATAGCTTGGCTTAATGGACACCAGCCTGCTCAATTCCCCGTAAACATTAGAAATGGTCTCTTGCGTCTCCATTTTCCCCAAGCACATAATTTCAAAAATAGAATGGCCCTTTAGCAATTCTTCCATATGTATATTCTTTTCCAGAAATTGATGCACCTGCAGGTCCCCAAAAACATCTTGCCAATTCAGTCCATATTATTCCTGCAAAGCCAAAAGTTCAACCATTTCCCTATTCTCAAGGAACTGACCAACTCTGGACACCTCTGGATCTCCCTCATTAAATAGAGCTGAAATTATTTTCTTCAGGGAAAGTCTGGATTAGACAGAGGGGTTGGGTAAAAGATCCATTGCATCTGGTGCACCGGACAGACTTTGCTTCTCAAAATCAAGCCATTTGATTTTGCTGTGGCTATCTTTCCGGATGAAATGTCCTAGAGTCCGGCCAGGGGTTAAAAAAAAAATGTTCCCAGTGCACCAGACCATATCAACCATGGATACCCACAATAGGTGCCTACAGTGCCCAGAACCCAATCATCAGCCCTTTTCTTGTAATTTGTGTTTGCCGATAATAAAAAGAGGACTCAAAGGTCAATAGAGGAAGCGCAAATCACTTTTTGGCATTCAGAAATCCAAGCCTTCATCTTTGGCATCAATGGCACCAGTTTCTATGGCTTCTGAGGCTGTTTTGGACACT
The DNA here is from genome assembly GCA_033557465.1 of Ichthyophis bannanicus. NCBI lineage: Eukaryota > Metazoa > Chordata > Amphibia > Gymnophiona > Ichthyophiidae > Ichthyophis > Ichthyophis bannanicus. The sequence goes on along the minus strand of CM066034.1, from coordinate 86,236,858 downwards.
GGCATTGCATTGACATTGAGGACTTCTCGAGCCCACTCTGAGCCGAACACCCATAGTGCCCTGGCGCATTGGCCATTGATTGATCACCACCCGAAGATGAGGAAGGATTCTGCTTCATCTTAGACATCAAAGGGTGATCAAACCAAGCACAGAGTGAAGACTGGTGCATCGGCTTTGGAACCCTTCAAGGCATGGTGTCAAGAGTGATGAGGGTTCGTATGAGTGTCCAAGTTGGCCTGACTGGAGGAGTGCTCATCCTTCAGAACTCCAGAGGAGCAGACAAGCTACCGAAAGCTGAGACCAAGCTGCCAATATCCCTGTACAGGTACCAAATACATCGGTCAAAGTTGCTGAGGCCCCACATCCTTTGGAATCAGCAGCCATGGAGAAAACACCTTCTGCAAGCTCTCAAGGAATGCATCACGGCACTCTAGGGGTGCAGCAGGCTGGGGCCTCGACCACCATACCGTCAATCCTCGAGAGACACATTTTGCATCGAAGGGTACTGACAGCGGTGCCTGCCTATCTGATATCCCCCTCTAGCTTTTTGAGGTCTGATGCACCCTCAGTCTAGAAGAGCCTCAGTGCATCATCGCTCCTAAAGGAGCTCCCAGTCCCCCTGGGTCAGGAGAGAGATCCAGGCAGAGACTCCAGAAGTACTTAGACTTCCACTATGAGTCTGATTTATAAGGCTGGATAACTGATGTGGAATCTGAAGACTTGTCAGAGGACAGATCTCCTGAACTTCCATCAGACCCTTCTCCACCTCATGAGTAGTGTAAGTCCCTCTCCTGAGGATGTCACTTTCTAGGATTTTGTAAGGGACATCGCCAAGGTTATATCATTTGCTCTGGAGACTGAGGGAAGAAGAGTTGGCGATCTTGCAGTATGCCTCAGCCCTTAAGGAGGCAGTGACAATGCCCATGCATGGCATCCCATAGAGAGTGCAGATGAGAATGTGTGAGATTCCCCCCTTCATTATTCCTCCAGTTAGTTGAAGGCTTGACTCCATGTACAGAGTTCAGAAGACTCCTGGATTCAAGAAGCCTCAGCATCCTCGCCATTCCTTGTTGTTCGAATCCATTCTTAAGAGGTCCAATAGTTCCCAGGCTCATTCCTTGGTGCTGCTGGGGAGGGAGGCTCGGACATCAGACTCTTTAGGGGAAAGTATTTTCAGAGTTCCATGCTCATAGCTCGCGTGGCCTGTTACCAGCTCTACATCGGTGTGTTCTTGAACATCATGCTCGACCTCGCTGACCTGTCTGTTTCTTCCTCCAGAGAAATTGGAACAGTATTGTTTCCTAGTGACTCATGGCCAAGACTACTTAAGGTCATGGTCCGAGTGATGTATGGCATCTTTGAAATGGCATAGAGAGCTTCTGCCATGGGTATTGATGCCTGGAGACTCGCCTGGCTCCAATCCTCAGATCTGGAACAGTCTGCAGAAGAAGCTTGCTGACATGCTGTGCTGTGGAGACGATCTCTTCAGAGAACAGGTCAAAGAGAATGCTGGCTTCATTGAAAAGCAGCATATCACCGTTCATAATCTCTCAAGGTACACGTCCAAACTGATGACCTAGAAGGTACCAAGCAGAGGGACAGAAAAAGACCCATTACTCTCGTTGGTATAGGTACTTTCCTGGGTCCCAAACCTCCCAGCCCAAATGGGCTCCTTGCCCACAATAGCATTGAGAGAAGCCTCAGAAAGCCCAGTTGGCTCCTCAGCCAAAGTCTGGTGTGGGCTTTTGGCTGGTACCTTAGGAGCATAGCCATTCTACCAGCAACCGGGGGAAGGCTCACTCTTTTTGGCCAAAGTGCTCCCTCATAACCTTAGACTCATGGGTTCTCCAGGAACAAACAGGAAGTCTGTCCTCACTTGTGGATGATGTAGATGCCGACAGAGCCCTCACCAAAGCATCTCCCCAGCTTTCAAAGAAAGCATTTGGGAAATGCCACCATGCATGCATAGTCCTCTTCCCTCCCATGGGTGCCAACTTGCTCAGTCTCCCTTTTTCCGCGGAGCCCTACAGACAGGTCGTCTTTCTTTCCTGGAAAAAAGTTGATTTCCTCGTGCTTCTCTGCATTTTTCCGGTTAGCACTGGTCTTTTTCCTGCCTGAGTCCCGTCACCTCTGCTTCGGGACTCAGAACCTCTTAGGTTTTTTCCATACAGTGCAGTTTCATGTCCTTTTCAACTGCTGGCCGCATCGAAGGTCTTCAACCTCGCTGGGGCCCTTTTTACCCAATGGCCAGCAGGTTCAATAAGTGTGATCGGTACTCTAAGAACATGTCCCTAACAGAGACACATGACTGTTGCCTCAAACACTGCCTTAAACACCACAGTAAGAATTATCAAGAATGCCAAAAAACAGGACCATATCACCCCAGTCCTGAGGGAACTACACATACTCCCTCTAGAAGCAAGAATCAAATACAAAGCCGCACTACTCACCCACAAAGCTTTCTACCAACCCCAAACTTCCCAGCTCCACACTCTATTGCCTCAACCAGCCCACAACAGAACAACCAGACAAACCACCAACAACTTCCTCACCATCCCTCACAAAAGAACGAAATACAATCAACGGACCTGCAACAGAGCCTTTGAACTATATGCACCATCCCTCTGGAACTCTCTACCCAATCACATCAGAAGCAACACAGATCCATCATCTTTCAGGAAACAACTTAAAACTGCACTGTTCCAACAATTCCTCGGACCAGAAACAAGCACCCACCACTGACTCCCTCCTAACCACCATGTCTCATACCCCGAATATATGTCCTATGTATCCAGTACACAATGTCTATGTCCCAACTAACTGTCAAAAAATCATTATTGTTGGCCACCTGGTGACGGCCCCAAACCCCTCTACTTGATTATTACATGTTCCACTGCTTTGACCCGGTGAAAAGCGGGATATAAATACAGCTAAATAAATAAATAAAAATAAATGTGTCTGGGTGCCAACCACAACCCAGAGGTGTGTTCCCTGTGTAAAAAGATGTCCGCTAAGGCCATCCAGAGTCGCCGGCACAAGCAAGAGGACATCTTCCACAGTTCAGCCTCGGCCCCGGTATCTCTGGTGGCTGTGCGTTCTAAGGCCCTGCATGGATACTGGGATCGTGTAAAGCCCCAGTGGTCCCCAATCAGGCATGCGGACACTCCAACCAAGGTTCCCTGGAGTGAGAGCGCAAGAAAAACAAGAAATCCTCGAGAACCCCTTCCTGGAAAGCAGACAAGCATGGCATATCCCATGCACGATCCCTCAGCCCCAGGAGGGTATCCGAGGCGTTGGAGCAGGAGCGGCCGGCGAAGGTACCCAGGACAGATGTCAAGGCTTCCGGCAACGTATCTCGGATCCCCAAGGCCTGTCCCATCGAAGACTCCCTCTCCCCGACACCCAACCTGGTCACTCCAGCATTGGTGTTGAAGACTGCAACCCCTGCTTGGGAAGCCAGAATGTTGGCATTGGAACGCAGTGTTTCTGCATGCCTCACCTTGCAACAAGTGTCAATGCCTGACTTCCCTGGTGCACACACTGAGACATCATGGACCTCAATGTCGACGACTCCCCAAGCTGCCAAAGAGATCCTCGAGAGCTCCATGCATCGAGCCGATCCTCGGTGAGGGTCTCAATCCAGCCCCCTCGGACTCCCCTGCACCAGACCCTGCTATTGCAGAAGCTTGCAGGCCTTCTGAGGGACAGGGCTGTGGAGCCCATACCACTCCGCGCACCACCACTCCATAGAGGGCAAACCTTTTTCTTTGCAGCTCCTCATTACCCGATTCATGCAGGGCTTGCTGCTCTCTAAGCCAGCCATCCGGCCGCCCCTGGCAGAATGGGATCTCAATGTGGTTCTGACGCAGCTCACCAAGCCACCCTTCAAGCCTTTGGCTACCTGCCATCTGCGTTACCTATCTTGGAAGGTTGCCTTCCTAGTGGTGCTCACCTGTGCCCGCAATCAGCGAGCTTCAGACCTTGATGGCCGAGCCACCTTACACCAGGTTCTATCGGAACAAGGTCATGCTTTGCACTCACCCAAAATTCTTACCGAAGGTAGTATCCACCTTCCACCTCAACCAGGAGGTGGTGCTCCCTACCTCCTTTCCATGGCCCCATGCCAACAAGGGAGTATCGATTCTCCATGCTCTGGATTGCGAAAGGGCCTTGTCCTTCTACCTGTAACATACTCGGGGCCATCGCAAAGCCTTGCAGCTGTTCATTTCATACAATCCCAGTTGACTGGGGCAGACTGTTACCAAGCAGACCCTGTTTACCTGTGTGGCAGACTGCATCGCCTTTGCCCACAGTCAGACTGGGCTATCATTGGCACACCGGGTCACAGCACACAACGTTAGGGCTATGGCAGTCTCAGTTGTAAATATCTGCTCTGTCCTTCTGGTGGACATCTGTCGAGCCGCCACCTGGTCCTCAGTCCACACCTTTGCATCCCACTACTGTCTGGAGAGGAAGTCCCGATGGGACAGTGTCTTCAGCCAGGCTGTTCTCCTTAATCTGTTCGGTGTTTAAGCAACTCCTGCCTTCTGACCCTTCTGGTTCAGGCTACCAGAGCCACAGTTCTCCCTGGACACTGGGGTCCTCAGAGTCTGTCCTCGGATTCACTTGCAACTGCTCACGGATGGGCCAAGTTTTTCTACAGGTTCTCGGTAGCCTATAGCTAGGGAGTCTCATAAGTGAGGACTGACTTCCTGCTTGTTCCTGGAGAAAGCGTAGTTACTCACCTGTAATGGGTATTTTCCAGGGGCAGCAGGAATCTGTCCTCACAACCCTCCTTCCTCCCCTTGGAGTTTCTTTTGTCGGCTCTAGCTATGTCATCTGACTGAACAAGATGGCACTCTTTGAAAGCTAGGGAGATGCTTTTGTTAGGGCTCATTCGGCATTGACATCACCTATATGTGAGGACTGATTCCTGCTGTCCCTGAAGAACACCTGTTACAGGTGAATAACTATGTTTTCTACAGATAGTCCAAAGTGTTTACAAACTACATTTATTGGACCTACCACCAAATTGTCCCCGAGGGTACATCACCTTGACCCTCTGCATCAGGAAACTGCTTCAGAGAGAAATCACCACTTTCTTGTCAGATCTTGCGATCAAGCTTGTACCACCTGAGCAAAGAGGGTGAGGATTTTATTACTGTCCCAGCCAGGCCTAAGAGATCTGAACATACGAGGTGTGACAAAAAAACAAGACACTGGCATCCACGCCCATGACTCAATGCCAGTTGTCTAACTGCTTATGTCACTGTGTTGCCACTATTCTCGCCACTATTCTGCTATAATATATTTCATCTCGCTCTCTGTTTTTCTTTGTCAGGTTTTTTTGTAGCACACTGCTCCATCGCTTTGTCACGCAACTGAAGGTGGCAGAAATATGGAGCAAAGAATCAACTTGAAATTTCTGGTTAAGTTTGAGAAGGGTCAAACTGAATGTCTCCAACTTCTCCAAAAGGCTTATGGAGAAGATGCAATGTCAAGGCTGTGCGTCTTCAAGTGACACAAACTCTTCAAGGCTGGACGCGAGGAGATGGAGGATGAGCCCAAGTCAGAACGGCCTTCCACGACAGACAGCTGAGAACATTGACAGAGTGAACTGGTGTGGAGTTTTCGCAGATTGACGGTGTGGATGATACTGAGGAGCTCAGCCTGAACAGGGAGTCGGGTGCGGACCATATTGGTGCAGGAGCTGGGGATGCAGAAGGTATGCGCCAAGATGGTGCCAAAGCTTTTATTGGACGACCAGAAGGAGCACCGGGTCAACATTTGTCGAGACTTGCTAGAGAAAATTGGAGAAGATCCAGAGTTCGTTGTCAGAGTCATCACAGGAAACGAGACTTGGGTTTTCCAGTACGATCCTGAAAGCAAGAGACAGAGCCTGCAGTGGAAGACTCGACTGTCACCCAGACCCAAGAAGGCGTGCATGTCTAAATCAAGGATCAAGGTCATGCTGATCACATTCTTCGACCAGAAGGGAGTGGTCCATCATGAGTTTGTGCCTGAGGGTCAGTCAGTCAACCAGCACTTCTACCAGCAGGTCCTCAATCGCCTCCATAACCGGGTTTGACACAGCAGGCGGGCTCTGTGGAGAGACAAGTCGTGGCTATTCCACCATGACAATGCGCCCACGCACACCACGATCAGTGTGAGGCAGTTCTTGGCCAACAAACAGATCACAGCTCTCGATCACCCTCCTTATTCCCCAGATCTTGCACTGTGCGACTTCTGACTCTTCTCCAGGCTGAAGACTGTGGAGACCTCTCACAGTTCAGAAAAGCTCTTAAGCATCACTTGTTCAGCCTTCACTTCGTCCACCCTAACCTAACACAACCACCTCCCGCACCTCAACTCACTCACACAGCCTCTGACACTCCAACAACCTAACTCATGACGAAGTACACAACAGATCCGCCATCAGGCACACTCACAACGATTATTGATTACAAGGTCTTTTGAATTATGATTACCAACTTGTAATATAAACTGTAAATAGTTTTACAACAACCTCTGTTGTTGATTTGTATATAGTTACCCTTGTTACAGTCCCAAGTTCATGATCCTGTTATAATGTAAGCACAAGATCTTTTGTTCTGATGCAAAATTTTGCTATTTGTGAACCGCACTGATACTGAAAAGCGCGGTATATAAGAGCCTGTAAATAAATAAATAAAGGAACTAATTTCATCTCTAGAAGATATCAAGGCCACTGTGACAAGGGAGCTGAGGGACCTCAAGGAGGAGGACTTTACCGAATGCTTCCATACATGTCTGAAGCGAATGCAGAAGTGCATTAACTCAGGGGGGGGGGTTACTTTGAAGGGGACAATGCGTAATTTATGGGACAGTCTCGTTTCTTTTTTTGTCACACCTCGTATACTTGATAAGAGAAAAATTTTAGAATGATTTATCTAGGCACCCTGCATCTTTACCTTAAAGGAGATTGGCTATGCTCCCTGGATCTGAATGGTGTATATACCCAAATTCAGATACATCCCACTCACAGGAAGCATCTCCTATTCCTTCTAGGGGGATAGCACTTCAAGTACAGAGTGTTGCCCTTTAGGCTAGCCTCAGCCCCCCACGTTTTCACAAAATGCCTCACGGTAGTAGCAGCTTATCTCTGCACGCTGGGAGTGTTTGTCTTCCCCTAACTGGATGATTGGCTGATCAAGAATACCACTGTGGAAGGGGTTCAAGAATGAACATAATTGAGCATTTGGGTGCTGGACCTACTAAGGTTTGTTATAAATTACCCCAAGTCCTACCTTCAACCCACCTAGCAGTTGAAATTCATAGGAGCCTTGCTCAACTTGACTCAGGTCTTCCTCCTGCATGACCAACTTCACAAGCTGACTGCACTAGTGCGAGAGACTCAATCAGGTCAGCAGGTATCAGCTCGCAGGATGTTGACTGTACTAGGCCACATGACCTCTGCAGTGCATGTCAAACCCTTGGCATGCCTCCTTATGAGGCAGGCTCAATAGACTCTGAGGACTCAGTGGACCCAAGGGTTAACTTGGGGATTGTCTGAATGTCACTAATCCTCTCTTCAGTCACTGCAATGGTGGACAATCCACCACAATTTGCTCAAAGGTCTCCCCTTCCGAATTGCTCCACCCCAGAATGGTTTGATGAAAGATGCATCCAAGCTGGGGTGGGGAGCTCATCTCGATGGGTTTCACACCCAGTCCGATTGGTTCATCCAAGAAAGTCTCCACCAGATCAACTTCTTGGAATTGAGAGCCATGGCAAATGCTGTAAAAGCTTTCCAAGATCAGCTGGCCAACTAAATTGTTCTGATTCAGACAGAGAATAAAATCGTCATGTTCTACATCAACAAGCAGGGAGGAATGGGCTCGTACTTCTTGTTTTGGGGACAGGGCCAGCCCGTTCACTAGGTAGTTAGCTTTATGCCACTGCGTTGTTGCTGCAGAAGACCATGTGCTTTGGCACACATGACCTGCCACTCCTGATCCTCCTCTGACACAACTTACTGTCTGAGGGAGAGTCAGAAGTGGCAGGCTATGTGTGCTGAAGCACATGGCCTGTCACTGGCAACAAAGCAGCGACACAAACACACCACTTTTAAAATGCTGACGTCGCCTCCCCCCCTCCCCCCTCCCCCTCCCCCTCCCCAATGTCTCTCCCCCAAGACGGAATCTGCAGCAGCGGGGCAGCAGAAACCCTTGGGAAGCAGTCAGGTGGTGGAAGTTTGCATTCGCACATGGGATGGACTTGAGAGCCACATATCTGCCAGGCGAACAAAACACTTTGGCAGACAGACTGAGTTAAGTCCTCCAACCACACACGTGGACACTGGAAGGGAGTATGTGAATTGTATATTTCGGGAGTTGGGCACTCTATCGATCTGTTTGCCATTCAGCAGAATGCCCAGTTGGATCAATTCTGTTCCAGGGTCAGATCACACAGCAGACTAGCCTCGGATGCTTTCCTCCTATATTGGGGGAAGGGTCTTCTGTACATGTATCCTCCAATCCCCCTCATTGAAAAGATTCTCCTGAAGCTCAAAACAGATGGGGGCACAGTGATTCTTACTGCTTCCTACTGACCCAGACAGTCTTGGTTTCCTCTCCTGCTACAACTCTCCAGTCAGGAACCACTCTGGCTCAGCCACACATCGGATCTAATTTCTCAGGACAATGGGATGATGTTTCACTCCAACATCCAGTCCTTGGCCTTCATGGTATGGATGTTGAGATCCTAATGTTGTCTGAGCTCAGCCTGCCAGTTGCTGTGACCAATGTCCTTTTGTCCTCCAAGAGTAGGGCTTCAACAAGGAAGTCTCATTCTTGCAAATCGAAGAGATTTGTTGTCTGGTGCCTATCTCACTGTATCTGCTATTGCTCCTGCTATGCTTTGTGTGTGCTTGCCTGTCGCTGATTGCTTTGCTGTTCTCCCCTCAGGTAACTGCTCCTGCTATTGCATACTCTGCCATTCCTCCCGCCCATCCCAGAAGTGACACAACCGCGTTCCCTCATGGTGATCCTGTCTGATTATATTGTGTTCCTCAGCGGCATTCTGTGCTGTGGTGGCACGCACATGGAGCAGAGCATGCTCCTTGGGCGACTCCAGGGGTGCCAGCGAAAACTCTAACTCTGTCACCTTCATGCTGTCGGTGCACTATGCCTTGGCTGCGTGTTTCACCAATCTCAGTAAGTCTTCTCAGTCAGCGCTCCTCCCCCCCTAGCCTTTTTCTGTCTCTTGCTCTGCTTTAGTGTGGCTGCCATCCCAGTTCACTGGGGCTGGTGCCCTGCCCCACACCCTCCTCTTTCATTCTATCAGGTCATCTCTCGAGGAATGTCTCAAATCTTCTACCTTGCTGTTCCTCCATAATCTTCCTTGCTTCTACTCAACTCGCCTCCTCCCCCAAATCCCCTCTGAATATGGTTTTTCTAAACTGCAGATCGTTGCGCTCCAAGTCTCTCCTTATCCATGATCTTATGCTACAGTATTCCCTTGATTTTCTATTTCTCACCAAGACCTGGCTCAGTGACAGGAGCCTTTACTTATTTGCTGTCTCCCTCCTGATGTTTCTGCTTTCTGTATCCCCCAATGGGGCCGGAATAGTAGTGGGGTAGCAACTGTCTTCCGGTCTGCTCTTACTGTTAATAAAATTCCTTCCCCAGTTCTCCACTACCTTGAATCTCTCCTGCTTTGAATAGACTCTTCCCCTTCCCCCCCCTTCTTCTTATTTACTTCCCTCCTCCTTACCCTTTCCGAGGCCTCTCTTTTATACCCCCATCTTCTTATCCTGGGAGACTTTAATATGCATCAGAACTCCCCTTCCAGGCCCCATGATACTGCTTTTCCCCCTCATCTTGCTGACCTTTCACTCCAGCAACGTCCACTATCCCACCCATACTGCTGGCCACACTCTCGACCTAGTTATCACTCCTTCCAATTCCCCCTTTTTACCCTCCCCTTCCAGTCCCCTGATCGGACCATTTCTGCCTCCGCTTTTCTATACATCTCTGTTCCTCTCTATCCACATCTGGGAAGCCCCTCTGGCCCGGTTGCTCTCTCATGCCATATTAAACCCTCTACCCTTCTGCAGTTTCCCCCCTCTGACAGACTCTTCGTCAGATTTCCTGTCCCTCCCCTCAGACCTCAAGATCTAGACTTGGACTGCCACTTTGATTGCTGCCCTTGACAAACCTGCCCTTGTCCCTCTGCCTGTCACCCATGGTATCACCCCGGTCTCTTTTTTGCACTGCACGTTTCTGTCATGCTGAACGCTTTTGATGCAAGCGCCCTTTCCTGGACTCCCTAGTGCACTTTTGCCATTGTCACCATCATTACCAGTCTTTACTCCATACTGCTAAGCAGTCCTAATATTCTGATCTCATTTCCTCTTCCTCCAACTCTTTCTGCCAACTTTATTCCATTCTTCGCACTTTGTCAGCTCCCCCTTCCTCCTCCTCTGTGAGCTCCCCTTATCTGGCCCTCCAGACCCTGCTCTTCTGGCCATTCACTTCAGTGACAAAATTCAGCTAATCTTCCCAGCCTGTCCTCCCCAACTCTCTCTCACCATCCCTGATACCCCACTCCCTATTTGCTCCTCCCCCACACAAACTCCCTCCTTATCCCACCTCTGGTCTTCCTTTTGCCCCATAACTTCTTTGAGCTAACCAAAGCCCTTTCTTCCTCTTATAAGACCACCTGCCGGTCAGACCCTATCCTTTCCCACTGGTTATATGATCCCTCTTTGGCCCTTTCCCCACTCATACTCAACATTTTCAATACCAGCCTCTCTTCCAGTTCCTTTTCCTCTCCATGGAAACATGCCCTGATTTGTTCAGTACTCAAGAAATTGTCCCTGGAGCTGTCTCACTGTACACTGGTGCCCCATCTCTAATCTCCCCTTCCTTTCCAAGGTCTTAGAAAAATTGGTCTTCTCGCAACTGTCTTCCTACCTTGACACCACCTTTACACTCCACCCATCGTCAATCAGGTTTTAGGCCCGTTCACAGTACAGAAACCATCCTTCTCTTTATCTCCAGGAACAACAAGCAGGAATATAGTCTTCACATATGGGTGATACTGATGGAGCCCACGCGGGAACACTCTCCCAGCGTCCAATAGGAAATCGTCATCTGGTATCCTCGGTACCTTTGGGGTCGATCGATACGACCCAGATTGACTTTCCTGCATCTTCGCCATGCGCAGGGTTGGTACCGGCTTCGAGCGGTACCGATACCCCGGCACCGGCATTTGTGTCGAGTGTTCCACTCTTCACCGGGGTTCGTCATCAGGTATCCTCGGTACCTTCGGGGCCGATCGATACGCCCCAGATGGTCTTTCCTCTCTCTTCGCCAGGCTTGGGGTTGGTACCGGCTTCGAGCGGTACCGATACCCCGACATCGGCGCCGATGTCGAGTGTTCCTCTCTTCACCGGGCATCGTCTTCGGACGTCCTCGGTGCCTTCGGTACCGATCGATATGATTCCACCACCAACGTCGGTACCTTCTAGACATGCATCGATGGACTCGCTCGTTTCCATGCCGAGTCTAGAATCGATACCCAGTCTAGATAACTTGGTTCCGGCGCGTTTCGGAACTGATCCATATCGTTTCCGACTACGCAGTACCGAGGATATTCACCAAGGCTCTCTGGTTACCTCGGTACCGCTTCAGCAACCTCCGATACCTGCTACGATGGCATTACCGTCTCTGATGCCGGTACCGGTATCGATCTCGATTCCTGCAGTTCCATCGGTGCCATCAATCCTTTCTATGCCTAGCTTGGAATCGATACCGGGCACCGACGATGCAGTACTAACTACCTCGGATCGGAACTGTCAGTATTGTTCTCCATCTAGCAGGATTCTTTTTATGCACCAGTCCAATAGGTCTTCTGGTGTTCAAGCTGCTCTTTCAACCTCAGTCTACCCAGGAATAGTTCCTATGGGAGATCCTTCTTTTCAGAAATTTCTCCTTGACATGGCAGCCTTTCTTGCCATTCCTATTCCTAGTTCTACTCTTAACCAAGATCCTGCAGAAAAGGAAACCATAATGCTTCCTTTACATCATTCTTTGCAGGACCTTCTTCTGAGGATTTGGGAATCACCTTTAAAGGTTCCTGCGCCTTATACAGCCATGCATGCTCTGTATCAGGTGCCTCCCTCTCCGGGGTTTCAGAGAAGCCAACTTCCACATCATTCCATTGTAGTGGAATCAGCAATGAGGAAGGTAAGCAGCAAGAAGAAGCATTCTTCTTATCCACCAGGTCGTGCATCTAAAGCACTTGATGCCTTTGGACGTCAAACCTTCCAAACTTCTATGTTGGCGTCCAGAATTATTTCATATATTTTTTATATGAGTCTAACACTTCAGGAGGTCACAGAGAAATTATCTCTTTTGTCTCCTTTTTTGTCAAAACCTAAGGCTTCTGACTATTCCTTGCTTCTTAACCATAGCAGGAATATCTCTTGGTTTCTTTCTCGTGCTTCTCTAGACTCTTTTGAGTCTGTTAGCAGATCCTCTGCTATTGCCATTGGAGCACGTCGTACAGCATGGCTGCAGGCTTCAGACTTGAGTAGATGGGCACAACATACCCTGGGTAATTCTCCTTGTACTGGAGAAAATTTTTTCAATAGAGAGGCGTTACGTCAGGTTGCTCATTGCTCCACTGACTTTCCTAGTTCTGGAAACCATCCTAAGCCTTCTTTTTCCCCAGGACGTAGGAAATGTCCTACCAAACCTTCTTTCCCGAACAAAAGAAAGTTTCATCCTTCTTCTGCCCATCCTCCAGATTTACCCAAGCAAGGGACATCTCATCCTAGTCTGCAGTTTCCAGACTCTAACTAGGCTAATCATAACCAGCAACCATAGGTTCCTGTATGCTGCAATCTACAATTCACTTCTTCTTACCAGAAGTTTATTCTTCAAACTCTGCACTGGGTTTTCTTTTCAGTAAGCCAAGTAGTTACGATACTTTTGTCCATGGGTTACAGATTTCTCCCTTTCTTATTACTATAAAGGGAGATTACCACTATCCCATGATAGTTTTCTGTCCCCACATGGACATTCTTTCTCTTACCTGACTTACCATATGGTACGTCACCATCCAACCACCTCTCTTCCAGGGTTCCCCTGCTTGAGTTGGTACCATACTGAAACACTTCTCTTTCTTTCCAGTATAGACTTTTTTGTTATCCTTCAATGCATGTTCTGAACAACTCATCGGACAGGGACGGAAATATCTCCGCTTCCTTTGTCTGTTTTTTTCTCCCTGTTTTCATACAGGACAATCCCCTCTGCTGTTTTATACAGTTGCTGTGCATGCAGGAGTTCCAGTGATTCCTTAATGCTGCTTGCAAGCTACTTTCAACTATCTTGCATACTACTACTCACTGCAGGTTATCTTCTTCTAGCCCTATCCTTCCCTAGGATATGGCAACATATCTGACTTCTGTCAGTTTTCTCTCATTCTTCTCCTGCATAATGCTCTCTACAATCTTCAGAGAAGCTTTCTACTGGGGGCCCTTGCTATAGAGCCTTGCACTTTGTCTCTGAGGGTCTTCCATATAATAGAAAAAGCTTATATAGTCATTCCATGGCTATATAGGTTCTTTATAACCTCTTGTCTCCCATTGTGATACAGAAGACAAGTTTTTTTTTTTCTGCGTGAATGTCCAGGGAGTTCCCAATCTGGCAGGAATATACCCCTTTTTTCCTTACAGCTTGGCATTAGGTTTTCTACTCCACTTGGACAACGCATACTCTTTTACTGTACATGATACCCCTGAATCCCTTGGCTGGGTCATTCTGGTATCTTCATCTATGCGTTTTTCTTGTCCTTTGGACGTATCAGAGTCCTAAAGTACTTCTGACGTGCTCTTACCAGACTGCTATTATCCTCTGGTTTTCACGCAACCATACTGGTTCTTCCACTGAACTATATTCCTGCTCCACAGAAATGGATTCTCTATATTTCTTCGGTGGTTTTCACCCCCTATTATTTGATGAATCTTTTTCCATCACATTCCCCATGTGGATGTTTTTTCTGTGGCTCAGTTGCAGGCATGCATCCTTACAATTCTTTTCATGTATGGGTGTGTCCTAGGCATACATGTTTTTGTACCCGAGGTGGGCATAAGCCATCCCATCTCTATCTATATATCTATCTACATTTCTATATATAGATATATATCGCACTTGGTTAGACATACATATTTTCAAATGTATGGATGTGTATGTCTCTCCATAGATATAGATATATAGATATATCTATGGAGAGACATACACATCCATACATATGAAAATATGTATGTCTAACCAAGTGCGATGTATATCGATATATATATATATCTGTCTGCGCATATTGGGAGATGTCCATAGCACCCTATGTCTAACCTACTATCTCCTTAACTGTCTGTACTAAGGTTTTATTTTCTTAAGGGATCCAGACAGTCAACTTGCCTATTATCATATGGCTCAGTAACTGGGACCGGTTATACTCCAAATTACTGCTGTGACGTCAACAGCTTCTATTTTTGTTATACATCTCCCTATCTATGAAGTATCAAACTTCAATGTCTTTCTATCTCTTACCAGCTAGGAAGACAGTGTACACCTTCGGTATTCCTGAGTACACTTCTGTTCTCCTTGGGAATAGGGGCTTTTTTCCATACCCTCTCTTCCCTTCCGGACTGGGCTCATTTTCCAGATCGGTCAGTCTTCTTCTTTTAGTCCTCAATGTTAATAACTCTGTACCTAAAAGAGTTCTCAGCTTTTTCCCATAAAGCTTTTCATTGAAGACCTGCCGTTCTCCTCCTGTCCCAGTTGACTCCTGGGTCACCTGCCCATTCCAGATTTGGAACTTCTTCCTCACTGCTGTGAAGTTACCTTGAAGATTCCGCTACTGCATCTACAGTACACTTCATCACAGTTCTACTTCCTACAATCCAATAGGTAAGCTCTATAGTGTACTAGTTCATTACATATTTTAATGATACTTGACATACATTCTAAAGACTTTTTTCCCCTGTAGTCTTTAGTTTTTTGCTGTTCCTCTGCAGCTCTTCTCTTTTCAACTCCTACCCCCCATCCCTCAGGGGATGCTGGGGATCCAGGTTTGGGAAAATGCCGTCCTGTCCAGGGATACGCATTTTATGGGATCTCCCCTGGCACCCACAGCTAAGGAGTCCCCATATGTGAAGACTCATACCTGCTTGTTCCTGGAGATAGCACAGTTACTTACCTGTAACAGGTGATCTCTGGGAACAGCAGGAATTAGTCTTCACAACCCACCCACCTCCCCTAGGAGTTGTGTCTATTTATTTCCTTTCCTCTTCTCTCCTTCTGTCTCACCTATGAAACTCAACTGAGGAGAGACAGTGGGGAAGACGGGAAGTCACCGCGCAGGCGCGGGGAATGCTCCCAAAGGCTTTCTGATTGGATGCTGGGGAGCATTCCCGTGTGGGCTCCATCGGCGCCGACATACCCATATGTGAAGACTAATTCCTGCTGTTCCCAAAGATCACCTGTTACAGGTAAGTAATTGTGCTGACTGTGCAAAATGGAAGTATAGCTTCGAGAGGTCGGTTTAACCTCATGGCTGATCTTCCGACATAAATATATTTACACACACGCTGTTTTGGGGTATTTAGTATAGAGTGGCAGTTATTTTGTTAATTTATGGCTACCTCAATGGCAAATCTATACTCTCTAGCTATTGATGAAATTTTCAAGGCAGCAACTTGGTCTTCTGTCCATAATTTTGCTTCCTATTGTTTTCTGGACAAGGACTCCCGCCATGTTTGGTCAGGCTGTTTTCCAGCACCCCTTTCAGACTCAGGGGCAACTCCTAAAATCTGTCCCAGACTTTGACAATATCAGAAATCCATGAGGGATCCATGACCTCTTGAAGCTTATTCTGAGGCGAATCTCCACTGGTTCGGAGGTCACTTCATCTGGCCTCTGGGAGCTAGGGACTCCCATATGTGTATATTGCCGCTTGTTCCTGGAGATAGAGTAGTTACTCACCTGTAACAGATGATCTCCAGGAACAAGCAGGAATGAGTCTTCACATATGGGTATCGTCGGTACCGACGGAGCCTGCGCGGGAACGCCCCCCAGCGTCCAGAAAGAAAGCTTTTGGGAGCATCCCACAGCGCCTGCACGCTGCCTTCCCGCCTTTCCTAACTGCATCTCTCCAGTAATTCTTTTCCGCGGAGCCAGCAGGTCGTGTTCCTGTCACCGCTGAAGAAGTTCTTTATTTTTCTTTATTTCTTTGGTCGCGCGTCTGCCTTCTTCGAAGTCGGACCGGTACCACCGGTCTTTTCTTCTTTCTTCTTTAAAAAAAAAAAAAAACCTACCATTTCCCACTTCTGTGCAATTTTTCCTTTTGGGCCTTAGGCCTAGAAGAATTTTCCTCATGGAAAAGCCCGCTTCCGGGTTTAAAAAGTGCACAAAGTGCAGCGGTACTCTTTCTATCACCGACACCCATGACTGGTGTCTAAAATGTTTGGGTCCTGACCACTCCATCACCGATTGTGAGTCCTGTTCCATGATGTCTAAAAGAGGTCGACAGAATCGAGCGGCAAAGCTCAGTACCCTGTTTCCCTCTGATGCAGCTTCGGTGGCATCGACATCTTCCAGGGCTGCTTCTTCTTCCCATGGATCTCAGATAACCAAACATAAGTCCAGCCGGTCCTCGGAGGGTAGATCTCCCTCTAAGTATCGAGATGTCTCCGGGCTTGCTCTCGAGGATCCTGCACCGGCAAAATTACCCCGGCAGGAAGCTCCGGCTTCCAAAGCTTCATCTATGGGGTCACAGGTTGACATTGATGGCGTGGCCTCGACCGATCACCTGTTGCCATGTTCTGGGGTACCGGTGGTTTCCACTGGTACCGACATCCAGACATTGGTTGCGTCGATGGATCAGAATATTCTGACCATGCAGCGTGCCATCATGGCATTCATACAAGCTGCGACGCCTCCAGTACCGCAACAAACTCCGTTGTTGGTACCGGCACCGGCACCGATATCGGTTCCGGTGCCGGTATCGATTGCATCGACATCGGCTTCGGTGTCGACTGCAGCGGTACCCTGTCCTGTGATGCCCATCGGTACCGAATCGGTACCGATCACTCCCGATGTCGATACCACTCGGTACGCGTATCGGGCTCTGCAAGAGCATCCATACAGGCGATAGTTCGATTCCTCCGAAGACTCTGATGAATCAGAGGCTTCTGTCGAAGCATCAGTACTCCTTCCTCAGGAGCCCTCTTCTCCAAAAAGAAGAATGTCTCCTCCAGAAGACTTGTCTTTTCAAGACTTCATTAGGGAAGTGGCCAGGGGCCTCTCTATCTCAGTGGCCCCTGAACCAGAGCCTAGAGCCAAGAAATTAGATATTTTACAATATCCTAAGGCTCCTAAAGAGGCAGCTACTTTACCAATTCATGAGATCCTTTATGATCACATGTTGGGCATATGGGAAACACCTCTTACTACTTCCCCTCATTCTCACAGGTTGGACACCATGTACCGTGTTCCTCCTTGTCCTGGCTTTCATAAGACTCAGCTTCCTCACCACTCTATTGTGGTGGAGTCTGCTATGAAAAAGATAAAGAGTGCAAAAAGACACTAATCTAATCCTCCAGGAAGAGAATGCAGAACCTTGGATGCTTTTGGCAGGAGAATTTTCCAGGCCAATATGCTTACTGCCAGAATCAACTCCTGTAGTCTCTATATGGGGATGTTTCTAAAGGAAGTTACAGATCATCTACTAACTTTATCTCCTTTTATCTCAGAAGATAAAAGGGAGGAGTTTCTCACTTGGCTTAAACATGCCCAGGATGTTTCCAAATTTTCCAACCGTGCAGCCTTTGACTCTTTTGAGTGTGCCAGCAGAGCCTCGGCTATTGCCATAGGTGCACGCAGACTTGCTTGGTTACAAGCTTCTGATTTGGAACCCTGGGTCCAGGATGGATTAGGAAATCTTGTACAGGTGAAAACCTTTTTGGCAAGGATTGGCAAGCAAAGGCCACTCAGATGGATGCTGAAAATTCTGCCTTAGATAGACTTTCAAAGTCTACTTCTGCTCCTGCTAGGAAAAGGTTATTCAAAAAGGCTTTCTTTCCCAAAAAAGGGAAATATTATCCTGGTTATGGTCACCAGGCATCTTCTGCAGGTCGTTTTGCTGCAAAGCGTCAGCAACAACCTGAACAAGCCAAGTTCTAAGGCTGCAAGGACTGCTACAGCCCAACAGCCTCAGCCTCCTCAGGGCCTTTGACTTACAACTAGAGAACTTAGCCTTTCTGGCTCTAGAAGAACCAGAGCCTCTCACCATTCCAGGAAGGTTAGCTTACTTTGCTCCAAGATGGGAACAAATCACAGCAGAGCAATGGACCCTCTCCATCATAAGGGAGGGATACAAGCTTCATTTCTTAAACCTTCCTCCTCACACCATGGTGAGACAGTTCAATTCTCCAACATCTCTCCTCGACCTTCTGGGTCAGGAGATTGCTACCCTTCTTGCCCAAAGGGCAATAGAAGAAGTACCCCTTCTTCAACAGGGTTCAGGGTTCTACTCCCCCTATTTTCTTATCCCAAAGAAAACAGGGGGCTACAGACCCATATTAGATCTCAGAGAATTGAACAAGTTTCTATGCAAGGAGAGATTCAAGATGATTTCTCTCGGTGCTCTCCTTCCATACCTTCAGAGTCAGGATTGGCTTTGTTCTCTAGATCTCAAGGATGCGTACACCCATGTCCTCATCCATCCAACACACAGAAGGTTCCTTCGGTTCCTTTATCAGGGAAAGCACTACCAATACAGAGTGCTTCCTTTCGGTCTGGCCTCTGCTCCAAGAGTGTTCACAAAATGCATGGCAGTAGTAGCTGCATTTCTACGCACTCTAGGAATATTTGTATTCCCATATCTGGACGACTGGCTCATCCGAGCTCCATCCCAGTCAGAGGCCCAGACTTCCTTAGCCTGCACAAGGCGTGTTCTTCAGTATCTGGGACTTGTAATAAACATCCCAAAATCACAACTCACCCCTACTCAGTCATTGGAGTTCATAGGGGCCTTGCTGGATACCACAACTGCAAGGGCCTATCTTCCCCAGCCCCGTTGCCTACGCTTGGTGCAGTTAACCTCTCAAATTCAGTTAAAGTCCCATTTAACTGCTCGAGAGATGTTACAACTGTTAGGCCACATGGCATCCACCGTGCATGTGGTTCCTTACGCTCGCCTTCACATGAGGGCAGCTCAGTGGACTCTATCCACCCAATGGACCCAGGCATCAGGTTGCCTGTCAGACAAAATAGCAACCTCCAGTCGCCTCTTTTGGTCCCTCCAGTGGTGGAAGTCCACTCAAAATCTGTTGCTGGGGTCCCCCTTTCAACAGTTGCTACCCCAAGAAACCCTTACAACAGATGCCTCCCCAAGGGGTTGGGGGGTTCATCTACAAGATCTCTCCACCCAAGGCATCTGGTCTGCACAGGAGACATCTCTACATATCAACCTATTAGAGCTCAGAGCAATTCTTCTAGCTCTCAGAGTCTTCCACACCCTGCTCAACTACAAGACAGTCCTCATCCATATGGACAACCAAGTAGCCATGTTCCACGTGAACAAGCAGGGCGGGAATGGCTCTCTGTCGCTTTGCAATGAAGCTTTGAGATTGTGGGCCTTCGCCAGAGAGCATCAAATTCATCTCATGGCAGTGTATCTTCCAGGGGTTCAAAACTCTTGGGCAGACAGACTCAGTCGCGTTCTGCTTCCACACGAATGGTCCCTCCATGGGGACTAGCTAGCCAGGATCTTTCATATTTGGGGAACCCCGGACATAGACCTGTTTGCAAGTCCATGGAATGCCAAACTTCCCCGGTTCTGTTTCAGGATTCTGTGTCAGGGAGTTCAGGCCAGAGATGCCTTATTCCTCCACTGGGGGCAAGACTTCCTCTATGCCTTTCCACCCATTCCCCTAATTTCCAAGACACTGTTCAAGCTTCAGAGAGACAAGGGGTCTATGATCCTCATAGCTCCATGTTGGCCACGCCAAATGTGGTACCCTCTACTTCATCTCTCTCAAGCTCCCTCCCTGGACTTGGGATCTGCTCCAGACCTCCTGTCCCAGGAGGCGGGAACGTTGTGGCACCCAAATCCCCAGTCTCTTCATCTCAGAGCCTGGTTGCTGAAGGCCTAGACCTTCAAGATTTGCATCTTTCTCAGCAGGTGAAGGATATCCTTCATGCTTCCAGAAAGCCTTCCACTAGACGTTCCTATGCTTTTAAATGGAAAAGGTTTACCATTTGGTGTGCAGAGAAGGGTCTTAACCCTCTTGCAATACCTCTGAATTCTTTACGAGAGTACTTGCTGCATTTATCCCATGCAGGCCTTAAAACGAATTCAGTAAGAGTCCATTTGAGTGCTATTGCAGCATTCCTTAAGCCTCTCAATGGACATCCTATTTCCTCTCATCCTCTTATTGCAAGATTCATGAGAGGCCTTCTTTTAACTAAACCTCCCATTAGACCACCTCCAGTGGCATGGGATTTAAATTTGGTTCTTGGCCAACTTATGAAGCCACCCTTTGAACCCTTAGCCACTACCTCCTTGAAATTCCTTTCCTGGAAAGTTATTTTTCTCATTGCAGTCACCTCAGCTCGCCGTCTCAGTGATCTGCAAGCCTTGGTGGCTAATACTCCTTATACAAGGTTCCATCATGACAAGGTAGTCCTCAGGACTAATCCACAGTTTATGCCTAAAGTGGTCTCACCTTTTCATCTGAACCAGGAGGTATATTTACCTGTCTTTTTTCCAGGACCTCATGCATCAAGTGCAGAGAGGAATCTTCATACCCTGGATTGTAAGAGAGCACTTGCTTTTTACTTACAAAGGACACAGCAACATAGGAAGTCCTTTCAACCATTTGTTGCTTTTGATCCCTCTCATTTAGGACTTCCAATCTCTAAGAGAACTCTGTCCAATTGGATTGCTCAGTGTATTTCCTTCGTCTACCAGAGTAAGAACCTTTCTCTGGAGGGCCATGTCACAGCTCACAATGTGAGGGCCATGGCCGCCTCTATGGCTCATCTAAACTCTGTGTCCATCGACCAAATCTGTCGAGCGGCCACCTGGGCCTCGGTTCATACCTTTACAGCCCATTACTGCTTGGACAAGGACTCTCGCCGGGATGCCTTGTTTGGTCAGGCTGTTCTCAAACACCTGTTTCATACCTAATCAACTCCTACCCCACCATCCCTGGTTGGATGCCCGAGATCCATGGGGGAAGGTAGAGCCATTCTCATGGACTCACAACCTTGGAGATCTCCCTGGCATCTCTAGCTGGGGAGTCCCCATATGTGAAGACTCATTCCTGCTTGTTCCTGGAGATAGCAGAGTTACTTACCTGTAACAGGTGATCTCTGGGAACAGCAGGAATAAGTCTTCACAACCCACCCACCTCCCCTTGGAGTTGTATCTCTCTATCTTTCCTTTCCTCTCTCTCTCTCTTTGTCTCAGCTTAAAACTCGAACTGGAGAGAGGCGGTTAGGAAAGGCGGGAAGGCAGCGCGCAGGCGCTATGGGATGCTCCCAAAAGCTTTCTTTCTGGACGCTGGGGAGCGTTCCCGCGCAGGCTCCGTCGGTACCGACGATACCCATATGTGAAGACTTATTCCTGCTGTTCCCAGAGATCACCTGTTACAGGTAAGTAACTGTGCTATCTCCGAAACAGCAGGAATTTAGTCTTCACAGCCTGCCCTCCTCCCCTAGTTGTAGGGTTTTCTTTCTTACTCTCCTTTTTCTCACCTAAAAACTCAAATGAAGAGAGGGAGTTGGGAAGGCAGCGACGCAGGCACAATGGAGTGCTCCCCAAGGCTTTCCTATTGGACGCTGGGGAGTGTTCCCGTGCGGGCTCCGTCAGTACCAATATCACCCATATGTGAAGGCTAACTTCCTGCTGTTCCCGGAGATCACCTGTTACAGGTGAGTAACTATGCTTTCCTGAACAAACGTCATACTTCTCATGATCACGGTCTCATCTCTTTAGCTGTATCATTAGAGCTATCCTCTGCTTTTGATTTGGTCAACCACTCTTCTCAGTCGTCTTTGCCACTCCAGGATCTGTGGCACTGTTCTTAATTGGTTCCATTCTTTTCTCTCCTCCAGGTCCTTTTCTGTCTCCTCTGGCTCTGCCTCTGCCTCTGCCTCGGTCACACCTCTACCCTGTGGTGTCCCCCAAAGGTCTGTTCTGGCTCCCCTCTTCTTTAATGAATTTCTGCCCCCCCTCCCCCCGACTCTTCTTATCCAGCTGCATGGTATCTCAGCCTATTACTATGTGGATGACATCATTCTTCTAAATCACACTAGCCCCATTGCTTCCAATCTGACTCCACTCAACATCTGTCTTTCTTGTATCGACTCTTTGATGTCTTCAAATTTCCTTCACATTAACCTATCAAAGACTGCAGCCATCTGGTTCACCTTTGCTAGCCCTATGCCATTTCTAGCCCTGTCTTCTTCTCCATTCCTATCCCATTAGCCTCCTCCCTGCGCTATCTTGCTATCACATTAGACTCTGCACTATCCTTCTGTGAACACCTTTTGTCTGTTATCTGTTGCTTCTTTTGTTCCCTGCGTCAGATTCATGCGATCTGTTCCTTCCTCTCCACCTCATCCTTAACTACACTTTTCTCTCTTGTTATGACACGGTTAGACTATTGTAACGTCACTCTCGCCGGTCTCCCCCAATACCGACTATGCAGATTACAACTCTTTCAAAATACCGCGGCTCATATTCTCACACATGCCACCCGCTCAGATCATATTGCCCCCTTACTCATTCACCTTATTGGCATCCTGTTGCTTACCAGATACAGTACAAGATCCTCACCCTGGTCCATAAAGGTCTACACACTGATACTCCACAATATCTCTCTGATCTTGTCCACCTCCACACCGCTCACTCCAACTCATTCATTCAAATTGCCTGTTCCTTCTGCCTCACAAGCATACCTAGAATCCACTAGTAATTCTGCCTTTTTCTTTCTTGGCAACAGACTATGGAACTCTCTCCCACCAAACCTCCGTCTAGAATCCTCCTTCAATAAATTCAGATCAATGCTAAAAATGCACCTCTTCTGCACTGCTTTGATCTCCCTTCCTCTCAGGTACTCCCTACTCCTCCCCCCCCACCCCATGCTGAAATGTTTCCATCTCTCTCATATCCCTGTCGTCCTCTCTTGTAGTGTGACTACTTTTCTATTCCTTTCCTATCTGAGTAGTGGCGTTCCATTTCCAATTTTCCTGCAGCACCATTGATTTGTTGTAAACTGCTCAGATCTCCACATGAGAATCACGCAGTGGACTCTCTCACACCAGTGGAAGCAGTCCACGGGTCATCTCTCAGACCTTGTCAACATCACTCTGCAGATGAAAGCAGACCTTCAACGATGGGTCACACCACAGAATCTAGTTGAAGGGTCACCTTTTCAGAAGTCTGCACCGCAGTCTATCCTAGCCACCGATGCATCAAAACTAGGCTGGGGAGTCCGTTTCAATGGCCTCACAACACAGGGTCTTTAGTCTGCTCAGGAGAAGCTCCTCCAGATCAATCTTCTGGAGCTCAGAGCAGTCTTCAGTGCCGTCAGTGTCTTCTCTCCCCAACTCAGGGGGCATTCTTTTTTTGTGCAGACTAACAACCAGATAGCTATGTTTTATATAAACAAACAAGGGGGGACAGGCTCTCAAGCCCTATGCAAGGAACCATTCGCCTTTGGAACCGGGCAATTTCCCAAGGTATTCACCTGGATCTTCAAGTAACCCAGTGCTTGTTCTAACTCTGGAGGATGCCACTAATCGACCTCTTTGCATCTCCCCTCAATTCCCAACTACCTCTGTTCTGCTCGAGAATTCCCTCTCCTCATAGGGAATCGTCGGATGCCTTCCTCATACATTGGGGTCAAGAGCTCCTTTATGCTTTCCCTCCACTTCCGCTCATAGCAAAAACACTCTTTAAGCTCCAGGCCAAACAAGGACAGATGATTCTCATTGCCCCTCACTGGCCCAGACAACCCTGGTTTCCTCTCCTCCTTCAACTTACTCAAGTACCTCCTCTCCGGTTTGGTTACTCACCGACGCTACTCTCCCAGGATCAAGGGGCCCTTTTGCACCCCAACCTCAAGCCGTTATGCTTGACGGCCTGGAAGCTGAATGCTTTGTTGTCTCACACTTAAATCTCCAAGAGGACGTCTTGCATGTCCTTTTATCATCGAGAGAGGATTCAACCAGACGCTCTTATGCCTTTAAATGGCACAGGTTCTCCATCTGGTGTTCTCTTAAAATATTGGATCCTTTCACATGTCCCATTCTGGACTTCAGTACCTGCTACATTTGTCGTCTTCTGGTCTCAAGACCAGTTTGGTGAGACTGCATTTATCCGCTATTGCGACCTCCCACCATACACTAGATAGCCGCCCTATCTTGGCGCACCCCTTAATAGCCAGATTCATGCAGGGTCTTCTCCTGACCAAGCCGCCTTTCCATCCACCTCACCCAGTGGGATCTAAATGTTGTCCTTTCACAACTCATGCAAATCTGTTTGATTCAATGGGGTCAGCTCCATTAAAATTGGAAGCTTCTCTTCCTCATAGCAGATCTCCAGGAACAAGCAGGAATGAGTCCTCACATATGGGTACGTCGGTACCGACAGAGCCTGCGCGGGAAAGCTCCCCAGCTTCCCAGAAAGGAAAGCTTTTGGGGCCTCCCACAGCGCATGCGCGCTGCCTTCCCGCCTTCCTGACCAACTCTCCTCAGTTCTTCTTTTTCCGCGGAGCCAGCAGGTCGTGTTCCTGTCACCGCTGAAGAAGTTCTTATTTTAATTTGTTTCTTTGGCCGCGTGTCTGCCTTCCCCGACTCCGGACCGGTACCGCCGGTCTTTTTCTTTACTTTTCTTTAAAAAAAAAAAAAATATATATATCTTCTTTTCCCCACTTGGTGTATTTCCTCTTTAGGCCCTCATGGAGAAACCAGCCTCTGGTTTTAAAAAATGCACCAAGTGTAGCGGTACCATCTCAGTTACCGACACCCATGAATGGTGTCTTAAATGTTTGGGGCCTGAACACTCCATCCCGGATTGCCAGTCCTGCTCTCTGATGTCTAAACGAGGCTTACAAAACCGGGCAGCCAAGTTTCATATGCTGTTTTCCACAGATACTCCAGCATCGACATCCTCCAGGTCTTCCTCTCCTGATGGATCTCAGGTAACCAAACCTTCTTCCGGCAGGTCCTCAAAGGGCAAATCTCCCTCTATGTTTATGTTTATGTTTATTACATTTGATATACCGCTCAGGCCAAGAAGCATCAGAGCGGTTTACAATCCTACTCTAAGTATCGAGATGCCCCGGGCTTGACCCTGAGGACCCTGCCCCAGCCAAACAACCCCGGCGGGAAGCTCCAGCTTCCAAAGCTCTTCCTATGGGGTTACAGGTTGACATCGATGGCACGGCCTCGACCGATCACCTGTTGGACTGCTCTGGGGTACCGGCACACTCTTCCGGTACCGACATCCAGACAGTCGTGGCGTCTATGGTTCATACTGTTCAATCCATGCAGCAGGCCATAATGGCTTTTATTAAGGCTGCGACGCCCACGGTACCGACTCCGGTCCCGGTACCACAACCGATACCGGTACCCAGGGCATCCACATCGACCAGGATACCGGTTCCGGTTCCCGGTTCCGGGGCTTTTCCCGATACCGATCCGGTTCCGGGTACGCCCGATGTGGATACCGGTCGATACGCTTATCGATCCCTGGAAGCCAACAGACGATACTTCGAGTCTTCTGATGATTCTGATTCATCAGATGACTCTCCTGAAGTATCTCTTACTCTTCCTGAGGAGCCCTCTTCTCCAAAGAGGAGAATGTCTCCTCCAGAGGATTTGTCCTTTCAAGACTTCATCATTGAAGCAGCTAAAGGACTCTCTATTTCAGTAACCTCTGAAAAAGAACCTAGAGCAAAAAAATTAGATATTTTAGGATACCCTAAGGTTCCCAAAGAGGCAGTCACCTTGCCCATTCATGAAATTCTTCAAGAACATATGATGGACTTATGGGAGACTCCTCTCACTCTATCTCCACATTCTCGTCGTTTGGACACCATGTATCGTGTCCCTCCTTCAAAAGACTCAGCTCCCTCACCACTCTCTTGTGGTGCAGTCAGCTATGAAAAGGATAAAGAGTACCAAAAGACACTCTTCTACTCCTCCAGGAAGAGAATGTAGGACTTTGGATGCTTTTGGTAGGAAAATCTTCCAAGCCAGTATGCTTATTGCCAGAATCAATTCATACAGCCTTTATATGGGCATGTTCCTGAAGGAGATTGCACTAAAGCTGCGCAATTTTCTCCCCTTTATCCCAGAGGATAGACAGGAGGAGTTCCTTCTTTTGCTAAAGCATACCCAAGATGTTTCAAAATTTTCCAACAGAGCAGCTTTTGACTCCTTTGAAGGTGCTAGCAGAGCCTCAGGCATTGCTATAGCTGCTTGCAGAATTGCTTGGCTCCAGGCTTCTGACCTAGAACCCTGGGTCCAGGATGGCTTGGGAAATCTGCCCTGTACAGGTGAAAATCTGTTTGGAAAAGAGTGGCAAATCAAAGCCACTCAAATGGACGCAGAAAATGCTGCCTTAGATAGACTTTCTAAGTCTACCTCTACCCCTGCCAAGAAAAATCTTTTAAAAAGCCTTTCTATAAGAAGGCCAGATTTTCTACAAATACTGGCCAACAATCTTCTACAACTCGCTTTGCTCCTAAGCGTCAACAATCTAAACAGGCCAGGGCAAAACCTGCAGGGACTACTACAGCCCAGCAGTCCCAACCCCCTCAGGGTTTTTGACCTAATACTAGAGAACTTAACCTTTCTGGCTCTACAACAACCAGAGCCTCTCACCATTCCAGGAAGGTTAACTCATTTTGCTCCCAGATGGGAGCAAATCACTTCAGAACAGTGGACCCTCTCTATCATCAGAGAGGGCTACAAACTACATTTCTCCAGCCTTCCTCCCCATACCATGGTGAGACGTTTCAATTCTCCCCCATCCCTCATGGACCTTTTGGGTCAGGAGGTGACCACCCTTCTCGCCCAAAGGGCAATAGAAGAGGTTCCTCTTCTTCAACAGGGTCAGGGATTTACTCCCCTTATTTTCTCATTCCAAAGAAAACAGGGGGATACAGACCCATTCTAGATCTCAGAGAATTGAACAAATTCCTATGCAAGGAGAAATTCAAGATGCTTTCTCTAGGTACTCTCCTTCCATACCTGCAGAGTCAGGATTGGCTTTGTTCTCTAGATCTCAAGGATGCGTACACACATATACTCATCCATCCATCCCACAGAAAATTCCTACGGTTTCTGTTCCAGGGAAACCGTTATCAATACAGAGTACTTAACTTCGGTCTAGCCTCTGCTCCAAGAGTGTTCACCAAATGCATGGCAATAGTGGCTGCATTTCTACGCGCCCTGGGAATTTGTCTTCCCATACCTGGACGACTGGCTCATCCGAGCTCCATCTCAGTCCGAGGCCCAGACTTCCCTGGACCGCACCAGACGCATTCTGCAGTATCTGGGACTTGTGATCAATCTGCCAAAGTCTCAACTCACCCCTACTCAGTCCCTGGAATTCATATAGGGGCCTGGTTAGATACCACCACTGCAAGGGCCTACCTCCCTCAGGCCTGTTGCCAACGTCTAGTGCACTTAGCCTCCCAGACTCAG
Source organism: Ichthyophis bannanicus (assembly GCA_033557465.1). Lineage (NCBI taxonomy): Eukaryota > Metazoa > Chordata > Amphibia > Gymnophiona > Ichthyophiidae > Ichthyophis > Ichthyophis bannanicus. Next base: position 86,209,088 of record CM066034.1, on the reverse strand, counting down.
TCCAGAAGCCACTTGACTGCCAGGGAGATGCTACAGCTACTAGGCCACTTGGCCTCCACAGTACATGTGGTGCCTTATGCTCGCCTACATATGAGAGCAGCTCAATGGACTTTGTCCACCCACTGGACTCAAGCATTAGGAGCTCTCTCAGACCAAATAGCAACCTCCAAACGTCTCTTTTGGTCTCTCCAATGGTGGATGTCCACTCAAAATCTGTTGTTGGGGGCTCCCTTCCAACCACTGTTGCCCCAAGCAACCCTCACAACAGATGCCTCCCAAGTAGGTTGGGGAGCTCATCTTCAAGACCTCTCCACTCAGGGCACTTGGTCTCCACAGGAGACCACCCTTCATATCAACCATCTAGAACTTCGAGCGATTTTTCTAGCTCTCAAAGTTTTTCATACCCTCCTCCACAACATGACAGTCCTTATTCATACGGACAATCAAGTAGCCATGTTTTACATAAACAAACAAGGAGGAACTGGCTCTCTGTCGCTTTGCAACAAAGCTCTAAGATTATGGGCCTTCGCCAGAGAGCATCAAATCCATCTCCTGGCAGTATATCTCCCAGGAATCCAAACTCTTGGGCAGACAGACTCAGTCGAGTTCTGCTTCCACACAAATGGTCCCTGCACATGGATCAGGTACTCAGAATCTTTCAGAAATGGGGAACCCCGGACATAGACCTCTTTGCAAGTCCGTGGAATGCCAAACTTCCCCGGTTCTGTTCCAGAATTCCGTGTCAGGGAGCTCAGGCCAAGGATGCCTTCCTCCTTCATTGGGGTCAGGGCTTCCTGTATGCTTTTCCACCCATTCCTTTGATTCCCAAGACTCTGTTCAAACTTCAGAGAGATCAAGGATCTGTGATCCTCATAGCTCCACGCTGGCCACGCCAAGTGTGGTACCCTCTACTTCTGCATCTTTCCCAAGCCCCCTCCCTGGACTTGGGAGCTGCTCCAGACCTTCTGTCTCAGGAGGAGGGGACTTTGTGGCACCCAAACCCCAAGTCCCTTCACATCAGAGCTTGGTTACTGAAGGCCTAGACCTTCAAGACTTCAATCTTTCTCAACAAGTGAAGGATATCCTCCATGCCTCTAGGAAACCTTCCACTAGGCGTTCTTACGCTTTTAAATGGAAAAGATTTTCCATTTGGTGTGCTCAAAAGGCTCTTGACCCCCTAGCACTCCCCTTGAATTCTCTATTGGAGTATCTCCTGCATCTCTCCAATGCAGGACTCAAAACGAATTCAGTACGGGTCCATTTGAGTGCTATCTCAGCATCTCTTAAACCTCTCAATGGACAACCTATCTCCTCTCATCCTCTTATCGCAAGATTCATGAGAGGCCTAACTTTAACTAAACCTCCCATTAGACCTCCTCCGGTAGCATGGGATTTAAACTTGGTTCTTGGTCAGCTTATGAAGCCACCTTTTGAACCCTTAGCCACCACCTCCTTGAAATTTCTTTCCTGGAAGGTTATTTTCCTTATTGCAGTCACCTCAGCTCGCCGTATCAGTGAACTGCAAGATCCACCTTATACAAGGTTCCATCATGATAAGGTGGTCCTTAGGACCAATCCCCACTTTATGCCTAAAGTGGTCTCCCCTTTTCATCTTAATCAAGAGGTATATTTACCTGTCTTTTTTCCAGCTCCTCATGCATCCAGTGCAGAGAGGAACCTTCATACTCTAGATTGTAAAAGAGCTCTTGCCTTTTACCTCCACAGGACACAGCAACATCGAAAGTCTTCTCAGCTTTTTGTTGCTTTTGATCCTTCCCATTTAGGACTTCCAGTCTCTAAAAGAACACTGTCCAATTGGATTGCTCAGTGTAACTCTTTTGCTTACCAGAGTAAGAACCTTTCTCTGGAGGGCCATGTCAAAGCTCACAATGTGAGAGCCATGGTCACCTCTATGGCTCATCTTCATTCTGTGTCCATTGATCAGATCTGTCGAGCAGCCACCTGGGCCTCGGTTCATACCTTCACAGCCCATTACTGTTTGGACAAGGACTCCTGCCGGGATGTCTTGTTTGGTCAGGCTGTCCTCAGACACCTGTTCCATTCTTGAACAACTCCTGCCCACCTTCCCTGAATGGATGCCTGAGATCCATAGGAAGACGAGGCACCCTTCAGGGTCTCATACCCTTAGGGGGATCTCCCTGGCATCTTAGCTAGGGAGTCCCCATATGTGAGGACTCATTCCTGCTTGTTCCTGGAGATAGCACAGTTACTTACCTGTAACAGGTGATCTCTGGGAACAGCAGGAATTAGTCCTCACAACCCACCCACCTCCCCTAGGAGTTGTATCTATCTCTCTCTCTTTCCTTTCCTCTCTCTATTGTCTCAGCTTTAAACTCAAACTGAGGAAAGTTGGTCAGAAAGGCGGGAAGGCAGCGCGCATGCGCTGTGGGAGGCCCCAAAAGCTTTCCTTTCTGGGAAGCTGGGGAGCTTTCCCGCGCAGGCTCCGTCGGTACCAACGTACCCATATGTGAGGACTAATTCCTGCTGTTCCCAGAGATCACCTGTTACAGGTAAGTAACTGTGCTTTACCTCAGCTCGCAGTCGGTGAACTGCAAGCTTTAGTAACCTATGCACATTACATTATTTTTCATTATGACAAGGTGGTCCTTCGCACACATCCTAAGTTCTTGCTGAAGGTCATCCATCTCCTTCTACCTTAATCAATTGGTCTTGCTACCGACTTTCTTTCCAAGACACCACACCTCTCCGGCTGAAGCCACACTTCATACTCTCGATTGCAAGAGAGCATTGGTGTTCTATCTAGAGCATACTAAGGACCATCGCCAATTCTCTGTTTGTCTCCTTTGACAAAAGTCATTTGGGGACACCAGTATCCAAAATAACACTTTCAAATTGTTTAGCAGATTGCATATCCTTTGCTTATTCATAAGCTGGGCTGTCTCTACCACACCATGTCACAGCTCATAGTGTCAGAGCCATGGCAGCTGCTGTAGCTAACCTTCACTCTTTCCCTATCCCAGACATCTGCCAAGCGGCAACATGGTCGCGTCTGCATACCTTTGCAGCAGTACTGTTGCCTGGATAAAGACTTCAGAGCTGATGCTCAATTTGGACAAACTGTTCTGTGAAACCTCTTTCAAATTTAGACAACTTGCGCACTGCTCATCCGATTACTTCACGAGGAGTGCTTTGAACGAGCTGAGTCCATGGGATCCCTGCTGAAATCTCCAGCAGTGCTGGGATATTTTTTTCGCTTGGTTGTCTTGGGCTAGAGAGTCCCATGTGTGAAAACTGACTTCCTGCTTGTTCCTGGAGACAGCATAGTTACTTACCTGTAAGAGGTGATCTCCGGGAACAGCAGGAATCAGTCTTCACAACCTGCCAACCTCCCCATCAAGTTGTCCAATTTTTGTTCTCATTCATGGTATGTTAATTTTTTTATTCTCCGCTACACACCTGACTGAGGAGACCAGGAGGGAAGATGGGAAGGCAGCCATGTATGCGTGGAGGAGCGCTCCCAAAAGCATTCCTATTGGATGCTGGGGAGTGTTCCCGTGCTGGGCGCTGTCAGTGCCAATGTCACCCATATGTGAAGACTGATTCCTGCTGTTCCCAGAGATCACCTTTTACAGGTGAGTAATTATGCTTTATTGTAGTTAAAAATAATACAAGAGAAATCTAAACTATTCTTAACAGAATTTATCTTTTTTTAAAGCAAAGCCATTAAAATGTTTTACACAAAGTTTTAGTATCTTTTCTATTTTCATCAGTGAGAAACCTGGGACCAATGTGCTGAATTCCAGTTTTTCAATATATGGTGGAAAATAAATAAATAGTAGACAAATTTGCCTTAAACTTACTGTCAATACAAATCATTTTTTTACTTGTTTTGGAGTCTACATATATATAGCAGAGCTAGGATGTTTCTCTTTATAGCTTGCCATACAAAAAAAAATATCAAATTCTGATATCACATCAGTAACAGCAACACAAAATCTATCCACTGCTATATATTTTGTAAATTAACACAAAACCTTGCAAATAAGCTACTGAGAAACCTATCCAGCAAACATTTCATATCATAAGAGCATCAACTCACATGACACAAATGGCAAGAAATGTATCTTTGAAAAGGCAACTTTGCAGAATGCCAGTACACATCCTACTGGAAAGTCAAGTCTAACTGCTATAGATGCCCACACAGAAACTATATGCCAGCAGAATCCCTCACCTCTGTCATACACACAGAACACAGACCAGCTGTTGCCAATTACAGAATAAAGGATTAAATATTAGAAATAGAAATCTAAAAAAGCCACAATCTCTGTGAGCAGTACAACACAGGAGAAAATGAAACATAAATGTAATTAATTCTTGTCTGAACAAAATACAAAGATGTACGAAATGCATATTCTCAAAACTGATAACATTTCTAATAACTAGAAACTGAAAATAAATGATCGGAGTTGACGAGAAGTGAAAGCATGCAGGGGAGTTTCCTCAGGCCATCTCTTCCTCCTCTGTATCCAGCAATGGCAGCCATTGTGGCCTCAGGGGAGGGAGCATGACAACATTTACATCCTGGGCTGTTGGTAACAGTGATCACAGTGGGAGCACAGGCAGAATCACAATGCTATGGAGCTCATTGCCAGTGGAGAAAGAGGCAGTACACCTGCAATATTTCCACTGTCGGCTGTCAGCAACAGTGATTGTTGGAGGTGGGTGTGGGGGAGCAGTAGGGATTTTAAGTATCTGGTTCCTTGTTTTGCATTCTTCTCAACCTGCAGGTGTATACAGTGTTTGAGGAAAGTATGGGCTTACTGTCTATGCCAAGTGCTTTTGTATTCATGGGTCTAGAAGCCAGTTTATAAAGGGAAACTCCCCACAGAGTTTTCACTTTCTATAATTTATTGGCATCTAGTTCAGCAGTCCTACTCCTGCCCCTTTTCTCCATGGAGAGGAGAGGGCATTTCTCGGAGGGGCGTCTTTTTTGCAGGTAAACATTCCATTTATATGTTGAAATTTCTTTGAAAATTCTACCCTAAGAGCCCATTCCAGTTCATACTGCTAGACCAGTCCAGACAAACGGGTTATGCACCCCTGCCAGCAGATCTTGGAGACAGAGAATTCTACCAGAGCTCTGATAGGCTGGAGCCTGGTGATATAATCCTACCCCTAGGGGTCTCCCTCAGTTTTTCTCTGTCTCCAGCAGATCTGGATGCTTTTTTTTATAGCTCCTTCAAACAAAATTTAAAATGCTTTATTTGTTTGTGATTTCTCTTGGAGAGATTATGCCCTGAGTTGCCAGTGTACTTATCTGAGCACCAGGATGATTCCAGCTGAAGCTCCTGTGTCCTCTGTCACAGTAGAGATCGCTGATGTGCAGACTCCCCAGCACTAGCCATGAGGGCTATTTAGCTGGATGGTAAGCCTCCTAAAATCCAGTCCCTGGGGCTGATTTTAGTGGTGAGGCAGCTGCAGTGATTTGAGCAGCGGTCCGTGGCTTCTCTGCACTTTCGGTACTGTAAGTACAGAAACTGTCTTTCTCCCACTGCTGTCTTCAACTCTGTGGTAACTCAATTTATTTTTCTTGATTTTTCAGCGATTTTAGGCATTTCTCTCATGCCTGCAACCCTCCCACCTTCTCCTTTGACTTTTTAAGTTAATTCCTTAGCTTTTGGGGGTTTTTAATTCACTCTTTTGAGGTTTATTTTTGCCGGCGGCCATTTTGAATAGCTAATGAGCCCCGATTTTTGGCGGGAAGCCAGATTCCTTCTCTGCTGGCTTCTAACAGCTATATTGCTGTTTAAGTTTTTTTTTCCACAACACTTGCTAGCTGTGAGTTGTGAAGGGGTTCCTTTTTCTCTGCCTATGTATTAACATAATGAATAAAAAGTACGGAAGGCATGAATAGAGAACAGGATGCAATTCAGAGCCACAGTACAATGCTAAGTCACTGACGAATGGTGCAGGGCTCATGGGTTCCATCCCCCACTGTGTCCAATAAAGAAGGCTGGCTGAGGCATTACCTATTATGGGGAATATTGTTAAATGCCTGTTCCTGCGGGACGCAGTTATTTGTTTTTAGTTCTCACTATGCCTTATTCAGGTTTACGCTGCATAGGCTGTCAGAAGAAACACAGGGACCTCATGAATCAGCTGTGCTCTTCCTCCAGCATCTTGCTTCCCCAGATGAACTTGGGTACTCCTTAGCTTGGCTTCAGTGGAGCTCTCCATTGGCTTTACGCTGCGCTGAGTCTTTCCCACGAGAGTTTGGACGCCTCCAGGAAGTTCAGGTATCATTTTCTGAAAGAAAACTGAGTAGCCTGTTTTTTTCTTACTTGCCCCAGCTGCTCTGGGATGATTTCAACTGCATCCGGACCGGCTGCCTCTGAGTTTTGAAGTTCCTGCTTTAAATTTTTAATCCACAAACTGCAGCCGGGTTACTTTGTACGTCTTACTGAATATTGTACCTGTCTTATTCAATATACCATTTGATTGGAATTTTAAGTCAGTGTTTTGGATCCTGACTGTTTTGGGCTTGGCCTAATTAAGCATACTCACTGTAATCTTCCTACAGCTGGATTTGAGCTTCTACATCCCTCCCCAGAAACATTTTTCAGCCCCTACCATGGAGGTCTGAATGGCTGCGGAGGGATCACACTCTAATTTCCCTACTTTCAGTCACTGTAATTGCCTTACCCTGACTTTGAAAGTTTCTCTGTGCCAGCACAGTGAATGACTGACAGTTCCCTTCTCAGCTCAGTGAATACCTGACAGTTTTTCTGTGCCAGCGGCCATTTTGTTTTTCTCTTCAGTGTTTCTTTTTGGAGGAAACAGCTCTAGACAGCAGTTTCCACACATTTCAACATGCTGTGGAGGCACGTGGAGTTTCAAGATCCTTTTCTTGAAGAGTCCTGGGTTTCCCTGAGCCTACCTTGCTTTTTGTTTTAAATGCTAAAAAAAAAAAAAAACACGAGAAGAGGAAAGGTGGTTTAAGTCTCTACAATGCTTCTTTCTCTGGCTGTCTTATATGAGATATGTAATCAGCCGAAGGGGGCATTAATAAATTGCTTGTGTTCCACCTGCACGCTGCATCCCGGAGACTTTCCCCATTCCCACTGCGCTGCTAGCTGGGTTCATCAGCACTTTATCTCCCCCCTCCTCAGAGCCCCTGCTGCAGGATCTTGCTGCAGGAGAAGATTCAGTCAGCTCCCATGTCACTTCCACAGCCGCTGGAGGCCACAGCAGCCTTGACTGACAGTGCCTTCCTCACACTCTTCCATCTGGCATGACGCCTGTGACTTTTGGAGTCTTTTGGATTATCTCCTACACCTGTCCAGTAGCAGGCGAGCATCTGGCGTGGTCTCGCAAGTGGTCCCATAAGTCCTCAGACCTTAGAGCAGTACGTCCTCCTTGGGCGTAGCATGTGCCTTGCGGGGTACTATGGATATTCAAGAAGACTTTAAATCTTCGGAGGTCAGCCCTGACTCGTTGGAGTACGGAGATAGGGAATATTCTCCTTCTGTTTTCTTCGCTGACGGTTCTCAGCCTTTTTCGGTAAGAGGAGTTGCCGGCTCTAATCACACAGGTGATGGAGTCGCTCCCCCTGGCCGACACGCCTGCTCCTCCGGATTCTCAACTCCGGTTGCAGCCGGATCCCATTTTCCAGAGCATTCGTACGGCACGCGGTATTGGTCGGTTATACCCTTGGTCTCCCTTTCACTTGGACCGTTGGCTGACATACCCGACAGTTGATGCATTCTGACCAGGATCATCAGGCCTACCACACTTTCGGTTGAGGGCGGAGAGGCGCTCCGCAACCAGTTAGACCTGAAGAGTTGGGAGACTGCTACAGTCCGGTTTTCCTTCGCCCGCTATTTCCTTCTTGCAGGTGTGCGGAGGTCTGGCAGCTCGGGCCTCCCTTCGATGGATTCCGCAGCTTCCAGGTGTTCCCGAGTTGGTTCATTTTGAATCCATCGCTGCATTCCGGGCAGAGGCATTCTGTGATCTCTTGCAGCTGTCAGCTAGCTTCCTAGCACCGGTGTCGGTAGCTAGGAGATGGCTCAGCCTGCGTCAATGGGCAGCGGATGTTGCTTCATTTAAAGGCTCCAGCGTTTAGATGCCATTCGTCCCGGTCCACCGTTGGAAGGAGGACTGGGCCGTTACTCTGTCTATTTTGGAATGCTTCAGGTCCTGGATTTTCTCGGGGCTGGGTGCGACACTCGTAGGGGACAGGTGTTCCTACCTCAGGAACGTTTTCAGATCTCTCTTCAGCTCTGCCGCTGCTTGGATCAAGCGGCGCCTCGGCCTTGGGGCTACCTTCAACTCTTGAGGTCCATGGCAGCAACGATAGCCCTTGTTCCGTGGGCAAGAGCGCTCTTGCGCTGCTTGCCGATGGCGCTTCTATCTCGTTGGTCGCCGGTATCGGAGAGTTATCGAATCTGGTTGCCTTTGCTTCTGCCGGTGTGCCGCAGCCTCCGCTGGTGGCTTCAGGCACACAATCTTCTACGGGCGGTCCCTCTGGAGTCTCTGCGCTGGATCTTGATGACGCCAATCGCCGACCTCTCCGGTTGGGGAGCGCCTTGCGGCTTAGCCTCGGCACAGGGGAGTTGGTCACCTCGCGTAGCCCAAGGGTCTATCAATCCTCTCGAGACGTGGAAAGTGCGCTTCGCCCTTCTTCAGTTTCAGCCTCTAATGCGGCGGTGTGCGGTTCGGATCCTGTCCGACACCACGACGGTTGCTTACCTAAGCCGCCTAGGCGGCACGCAATGTCCGGATGTCTCACAGGAGAGGCGTTTGCTCCTCCCGTGGGCGGAGGAACATCTTCATGCTGTCGGCACAGCACATCGCAGGCGTGAGCAATGTGTAGGCCGATTTTCTCACCCGGCACTCTCTGGAGCCTGGGGGCTGGGCTCTGCAGCCGGATGCGTTCCGGTCCATTGTTCACCTGTGGGGACTACTGACCATGGATCTAATGGCTACGGCGCAGACTGCCACGGCTTCGCTGTACTTCGGCCATTGGAGGGACGAGGGAACGCATGGCATAGATGCTCTCTCTCAACCGTGGCCGATTCATCTTCTCCTGTGTGTTTTCCCTCCCTGATCGTGATATGCATGGTTCTCCAGCGGCTCCGAGACCGTCACGACCCTGTACTCCTGCTGGCTCCGAATTGGGCTCGCGGACCATGGTATGCGGATCTCTTCCGTCTGTCTGGGGCGTCGATGCTCCGCCTCGAAGCGTTTCTCGGCCTTCTGATTCAGGGACCGGTGGAGATGGAAGACCCGGCTCCTTACTCGCTTACGGCCTGGCAATTCCACGCCGCCGGTTTGCTCGCTACGGCTATTCGCCTAGCGTGGTCGTGACGCTTCTCACGGCGCGGCGGTCTACCACGACGCTGACTTACGCTCGGGTTTGGCTTCTCTTGATGGTTGGTGTTCACGAAATAACCTCTCACCCTGGCGTTGCGGTGTTCCGGATATCCTGTCCTTTTTACAGGCCGGAGTGGATAAGGGATTAGCGCTCGATTCCTTGCGAGTACAAGTGGTCGCCTCAACTTGTTTTCGGGGTCCTATAGCGGGGCAATCGATAGCTTCGCATTTGGACGTGTCTCGGTTCCTCCGCGGAGTTAGGCCTTCCGGCCTCCTCTGCGTTCGCCTGTACAGGCGTGAGCTCTCGTGCTTGTCCTCTGTGCCCTCGTTGCTCCTCCCTTTGAGCCTCTGAGGGCATGTTCTCTTCTAGATTTGACTCTGAAGGCAGTCTTCTTGGTGGCCATAACTTCGGCACGCCGTCTTTCTGAGCTCCAGGCTCTCTCGTGTCGACATCCCTATCTCTCGTTTTCCTCCGAAGGCGTTTCTCTGAGAACTGTCCCTTCCTTTGTTGCCCAAAGTGCTGACGCCGTTCACTGTTGACCAGCCTTTTTTCTTTCCGTCTTTAACAAAGGCGTAGTGTGACAGTGGTCGGTCTCCGTTGCGGGCGGTGGACCTTAAGAAGGTTCTTTTTCGGTATCTGGGGGTCGCGGAACCCTTCCATATGACTGTTGCTCTTTTGTCTTGTTCGCGGGTTCTCGTCGGGGATCCGCAGCCTCCGAATCTACCATTTCTAGATGGGTTACGGAGGCCATTGAGGCGGCGTACCTTCTTCTGGGAGAGCCAGCTCCACCGGGACTCCGTGCTCACTCCTCTCGGGCGCAAGCAACTTTGTAGGCCGGGAGGTCTCATGTAGTTCCTCTCGATATTTGCCGGGCGGCGACTTGTCGCTGTCCACCTTTGTCGGTCATTATAGGTTGGACGTTCATGCCCGTCAGGAGGTCCGTTTTGGAGTTGCTGAGCTGTCGGCGGCCTTGCCCCCCCTTGAATGCAGGTAGCTTGGGTACTGCCCGTTTGTCTGGACTGGTCTAGCAGTATGAACTGGAAGGAGAAATTTCACTTACCGTTAATTTCCTTTCCTGGAATACTGCTAGACCAGTCCAGGACCCGCCCTGCTGTTGGTTGGAGTGCCGCTGGTGCGGTGCAGCCGCCGACCGCGGTTCTTCTCTTTGCCGGTATGCCTCGCCATGGGCAGTCCATGGGTTCGTAGGTGGATACTGTTTTCAGCTCTAGGGAGTTCTTCGGCTCCCTTGTATATAGTTCACTTGAGACCCTCTGGGGTGGTGATACAGTTCATGTTGCATTAGCTTGTGGACGTAACTGAGGGAGACCCCTAGGGGTAGGATTATATCACCAGGCTCCAGCCTATCAGAGCTCTGGTAGAATTCTCTGTCTCCAAGATCTGCTGGCAGGGGTGCATAACCCGTTTGTCTGGACTGGTCTAGCAGTATTCCAGGAAAGGAAATTAACGGTAAGTGAAATTTCTCCTAACTGGCCACAGATATCTCAGCTGTTTGGTATCCACTCCATGATTCTTCTTGAAAGAACTTAATGTGTGTTTTTTTTTCCTTTTAGGCCTGGTAGCTTTCTCCTGCTCCTTTTGAGTTTTCAGCTTAGGTGGTGGCAACCCACTGCTTGGGTTACAGTGCCACAAGCCTTCATGATTATCTAACCTGAGAGAGGGTAGGGTATTCTAAAATGTATAATCCTTTCCTCTTCCTAATTCAGCCACTATAGCGACTGTTCTGTGAGGTACAGATCCCTGTTCCCTCCTCAACTAGTACTCTAGCTAGCCAGTGGCTGTCACTCTGATGCAACATCTGGCAACCCTTGTTCTTTCTTCCTCTCTCCCTATCTATCACTTCTGAGGCTGTGAATGCTGCTGTTACTCATCTGTGATGGCAGAAGCTGGACTCGGAAGTCAAAGCTTGGCTTCCCATGCAGCAACACACATCGCATGAGTTATCTGACTATCCCATCATTTTAAACCAAAGTGCATTTTCCATGCACATACATGGAAAAAATAAAGCCACATGTTGAAGGCAATTCACAGCACTGCTTCTGGGAATAAAAATGAGCCATATGAAAATCCCCCTCCCTACGTGTGGATAAAGCCACATATTTTATCTGCATTTAACAAAGGCATGCCCAGGGGTGGGGTTAGAGTGTTCTTGGTCAGAAGTAGTCCAAGTGTCAACCAATGTTCCCTCTAATTTTCTGTAGGCTGTGTGCGCATAAAATATCAGCTGTGTGCAGCTTTTGAAGGAAGGTTAAATTTTTGTGCGCCACATAACGACACTGAGTTATATACTTTAAAATTTGACTACACGTCAGAATACAGTATGTACACCACATTGATTTTAATCTAATTAAATGAAAATAGACGATTACTAAATGAAGCGGGAAATTTCTAGTAATTACAATCACAACTTTTAAATTTTAAGACGTCTGTGTTTTCTATCAGAATCAGAGCCGTAATTTTTGTGCGCTCTGTTGTAAAGTATGTGCGCTCACTCGGCGAGGTGTGTGCGCGCGCACATGCGCACAGCTTAGAGGGAACAGTGGTGTCAACTGTATTCAAAGTGAAGGTACACACACAGTTTTACTCTGAAAAGTGGTGCAAAGTCTCTTTGTAAAAAAATACCTGCAGACTATGCAGTTATGTGGGCATCCTACATGTTTTGGAATAGGCTTACTCTTCAACTAGTTGCTTTCTCTATCGTGCAGGGCTCTTGAGAAATCCTAGTGCATTTTAGCCTCTGCACAAAATATTATGTGGAGGACAAAGAGATTTTCTTTGTATTGCTAAGAAATTTGTTCTTTTGCCAGGCAGATGTAATCACTTGATTATCTACACTATTAATTTCTAAGCAAAACATCACTTTGAGAGCAAAGATTAATTTTGACAATACAAGGTTTCTTCATGTTTATTTTTACCAACAGATGGGATTAGAGAACACAAGTGATCTGTATCTGAGGAAGAAAGAGATTCCATTTAGTTCTGAGCAGAAGTGGATGGCAGTGAAATGTGTCTTGAAAAGTGAGGTAAAAAAATGCTTTCTATAGTCTGCCAGGGAAAAACAGAGGATGATGGTATAGAATGAAGTTTCCTATATGCAGGAGTAAACCATTTTCCCCTCTTCATTTCATGCAGTCAGGCTCCCTCCATGTCTAACTGGATAAAAGATTTTGGTTTATTCATGTAAGATTTTAATGCATTTTCCCTAGCCAACAGATATTTGGTGGGGTTTTTTTTTAATATTTCTTCAGAAATAACCATGGGCATAAAATTGATCACTCCTAACCCCTCCACAAATTTTCTAGTGTGGTTTTGCCATCTGAGAGATCGGAAAGGGGATAAAATGTCAAAGTTCCCAGTTGGGCACTTGGAGCTAGGCTGAGCAGTATCATAGATTGTACTACCGTGTTCCCATTTATCCAGGTAAATCCAGACTCAGAGTGGCTATCTGCTGTAGCAAATTGATTAAAGTAGGATCAGGCAGAAACCTAGTTTCTCATCTCAGCACATTAGGTGACACCGTATAGTATGTTTCTCTGGCAGAGTTAGGGCATGAACCAATGACGTTTTCATAACCAGCAGATTTTGTTTGTTTTCTGACAGGCACAAGAAGAAATCTACTTTATGAAAGGTGCTTTTGAAGAGGTAATTCAGTACTGTAATTCCTACAACAGTGGTGGGATCTCACTACCTCTCACTCCCCAGCAGCAGACGTTGTACTTGCAGGAGGAAAACAACATGGGCTCACGAGGATTACGAGGTAGTATGCTGTCTCTGACATTCCTAGGCATATAATGTATGTCATCTTCCATCCAGGCTGTTGTAAGCTTTAGTCCAGCAAACTACACTGGAAGGTGTTTGTTCAGTGTGGCATTGCTCACACCCTACATATGGGCCCTGAGCAAACCACCTCTCTGAAACTGAATGAGCTGGCAATCGTCAGCGGTTCAGATAGAATGAGCTAAATGGAGTACAGCTGATGGTTTTAGAGCATGAATAGCTTGGTTTTCACATGTGAAAAGACAAATGCAATGTGTGCCCTAAAGGCACTGCTGACTACTGGCAACCCAGCAGCTCCTAGGTTTCTTGGCAGTGTGATCGGAAGTAGATTGCCAGGCCTTTCTTCCGATGCAATGGAAGGTTAAGTGACTTGCCCCAAGGTCACAAGGAGTGCTAGTGGGAATCAAACCCTGGTCTCTTGTTTACTAAGCCAGTGCTCTAACCATTAGGTTACTTATCCACTCAGATGTTAAAAGGAGATGCTTCTTATCTTGGATGTACATTCACTGATCTTTGGATAACAAGCATTTGAATTATCTCCATTGTTCTACAAGAGGTTGGGGCTAAAATAGAACAAGAGGATCAGATTTCAATGGATGCTGTTGGGCCTGTGCTCTTTATGCATGCCTTTCTCCAGGACCAAGCAGAAAGTCAGTCCTCACATATGGGTGACATCGGCGCCGACAGAGCCCTCGTGCGGAGCATTTTCCCAGCTTTCAAAGAAAGCCTTTGGGAATGCAGCGCGCATGCGCGGTCGCCTTCCCGCCCAAGGGTGCCATCTTGCTCAGTCTTTTTTCCACGGAGCCCGACAGATGTGTGTCGTCATCAGGTAAAAAGTTGATTTTCCTGCGTGGATTCGTGTTTTTGCCCAGTTCGATGCCGGTTCCCCTTCCCGCCTGGGCCCAGTACACCGGTATCGAGCCCGGAGCTAAGTTTTTCGGTTTTTGTCCTTCGTGACTAGCGTTCCCACTTTTTTTCTCTTTTTCACTGGCAGTCTGGTCTTTTGACCTTGCAGGGGCCCTTTTTCCCCCGATGACTGCCAGCGGGTTCAAGAAGTGTGATTGGTGTAAGAAGCTGATGTCTCTCACTGACACACATGACTGCTGCCTATGGTGCCTCGGCCCGACCATGACCTGGTGATCTGTGTCCCATGCGGCAAAATGTCCTCTAAGGTGCTGAGGAGCCGTCAACATCAACGTGAAAGACTCTTTTCTGACTCCGCGTCCGGCCGTAGCCGGACTTCGTCAAAGGCCTCAACATCTCAGGAGTCTGACCCCGAGCACCATCGAGGCTCCTCTTAAAGTGGGTCTCCTTCGAGGGAACACAGAAGGAAGAAGAAACTCGCAAGGGCGGCGGCGGTGGACGCTCGGCTCCTTGAGGGCCAGGTCGCATAGCCCCGACTGCCATCCCAGGTCCTCGGAGTCGGAGAGGCCTGCCAAGTTGCCTTGAGTGGAGCCGGAGTCCCCGAGTCACGTGGGAGCTGACATAGGGCCCGACGCCGTCGGGACCCGAGTCAAGGGGCTGCTGAGTCTCCTGAGCTTAGTCTCAGGTTGACGGCCTTGGAGAGCAGCTTGGCTGCCTTCATTGAGCAGCAGCGGGTACTGATCGCCTGTTTCAACAGTGCATCTGCCCCGACCACCAAGACCTCGACGTCCAAATCAACCCCAGAGGCCGAGCCGATCCTCGAGTCGATCCTCGGCCAAGGTCCCCTTCGGCCTTCTGCTCGGGGCCAAGGTCGTCGATGCCGGTGCCCTTGGCATCGGGGTTTTCGTGCCCGCCTGGCCGGAGCCGCTCAATTCCTCCTCAGAGGGGTCCGAGTGGGAGACAGAGGACGAGGAGTCCCCGGATACTTTCTGGACCCGGTGCGTCCCATCAGACTCACCGGAGTCCGAGCCTCGGAGACCGTCCCCACCGGAGGATACCCAGTTCTTGGACTTCATGCGGCCTTGGCCTTCCCCACGGATCCCGAGGAGGAGCCTCAAGCCGAAGAGCTTGAGGCCCTCCAGTGTATGACTCTCCACCTAAGGAGGCCTTTACTGTACCGGTTCCTCTGATGCTGGAACGGCTGCTCTTCCGCATGTGGGAGGCACTGACCTCGGCGCCAGTTCTCAGCAAATGGGTCGATTCCATTTATCGAGTCCGTAAGAGCCCTGGGTTCCAGAAGGCACAGCTACCGCACCACTCCATGGTTGTGGAATCGGCCATGCATTGTCTGAAGAGTCAGAAGATGCACTCCTCGGTGCCCCCCGGCCGGGAGGCCCAGAACCTGGATGCCCTCGGTAGAAAGTGCTTCCAGGGCTCTATGCTGGTGTGCCATGTCCAGACTTACCAGCTGGAACACAAGGGGTGAGCAGGTATGGAGGTCAATGCGCTTTATAAAAGTTGAAAACCCCAACGCGTTTCGGCGATTGCCTTCATCAGGGGGTACTGGAGGACAACAAAATAATATAGTAAAATAATATAACAATATACTATATAATTATAAAAACACAAAGATAAAAACATGAAATATTAAAAATTATATAATAAGAGTGATTATACAAGCATAAAGACATGTAAATGACCATACCTAATATGGAAAAGGACAAACAAATATAATATGCCAAGATCATGATGTACTTACAAGTAGTCTTTTCCAATATACTAAATGAAGCGCATAGAATAATGAAAATATGGCACAGGACCAATCGTATAGTAGACAATGCTAAAAAAATATAACAATACCATTAATAACATAATAGATAAAAGTTAAGAAATACTAACTTAAACGTTAAACATGAATATAAATAAACAATGGGAAACCCAGACCAAAAACGGAGCAGTTCAAAACTCCTTTTCTTTTAAGAAAACCTTTTCTAATAATATCCCTCTAAAACAACTGCATATAAGATTGCTAAAAAATAAATATTAAATAAATAAAGTATTAAGACAAATTAGCATTTTTAAAAAAATGTGTACAGGTATTATATAATCAGGAACAATCACACCGCATAACTAAAACGTTAAAAATCAGAACGACTGTGCAAGAATGCAAATAAGCACCTACAATGTTGCAAAAAAATACATAGTGAACAGGACTCTGCCACTGGATTGAACACCAAATTAAGAGCATCTTAACATAAAAATTTGAATTCTTGGTGGAAGCGATTACCTCCAGCACTACCAGCAGATTATAACAACACTTCTTAAGAACATTAAAATTGGCGCGCTTTTAAGCTCAAGGAGTGCATAGCGGTAAAATGCATATATACAAAGGAGCATGAATATTTATAAAACAGTTTAATACATATCACGAAAAAAATTGCGATCTATAAAAACGAGTGCCACACATTTTTTTTGTAGGAGGCATATTTTGCACTGCATGTTAAAAAGATAATAAAACCTTAATCTAACATATTGTAATGCACCTCATAATTTTCTAAAAAATTAATTAAAAGAATCATGAGGTCCAATGAGCATTTGTTCAATATCTTAACCCAATTTGCCATAAACTCTTCATCGTCTTTAAACATTCCTGGGGCCTTTTGACTACAAAGGCCCTTAGGGATCATCTTTTTGCGACAATACTCAAGAAGTGAAGCAGCATGCATGTCCTCACGGATACGTTTCTGAGTAAGCTAGACCGCCTCTCCCCATTCATCCTCAATGTTTGGTGACCCTTCATCCTCTGTGAAAAAAGGGTCTTCCGGCAGCATTGCTTGCAAATCATTTTCTTGAAAGCTCAGAATATCTTTCTAAGGGGAGAACATGCTCCGGTACGACAGGGAACACAAGAGCAACTGCTTGCAAAATCTCTCAAGGAACACAAGGGGCGAGCAGGTATGGAGGTCAATGCGCTTTATTAAAGTTGAAAACCCCAACGCATTTCGGCAATTGCCTTCATCAGGGGTACTGGAGGACAACAAAATAATATAGTAAAATAATATAACAATATACTATATAATTATAGTTTATCAGCCCCTCTTTTCTCCTCAGACTTAACCTTCCATCATTTTGGAAAAAGGGCTCTCCTTTGTGCCGGTTACTAGGCATGACCAATTTGCCACACGAGTGGAGCTGTATAAATATTTTCAAAAATTGAGAATTATTGACTTTTTTGAAAACCAACGTGAGACTACAACAGATTGTTCGGTTTTTCGTAGACCCTCCACATGGGTCCCACCTAATAATACTAAAGTCTTAATAGATGCCTTTGAGAGAGTTGTTTTATCTCAGGTAGAAGCACTCTATACCAGGAAGGTTTGTTCTTTTCATAATCTCACTATATTACAAAAATCAGCACTTTTTGAGTTGCAGAATGATCAATCAATTGTCATTAAACCAGCTGACAAAGGTGGTGCCTTAGTTATTCTAAACAAGGCGGATTATGTTAAAGAAATTTTACGACAGATCAATGATACAACTTTTTACAAAAAAATTTTTGAAGATCCTACTGATGTCCTTAAACATAAAATAGATATGTTAATTTTTATTGGTCAGCAAGCGGGTTATCTCACTACAAATGAGGTTCAATGTCTCACTGTCTCACATCCGGTTACACCTACTATCTATGTTTACCAAAAATTCATAAATCCCTCAGAAATCCACCAGGACGACCGATTATTTCGCAATAGGATCCTTATTAGAACATTTATCCAAATTTTTAGATTATTTTCTTCGTCCTTTTGTTCCTCAAATTCCTTCTTACGTTCGTGATTCTACACATGTTGTTAATATTTTGAATGATTTTACTGGATATCATGAACATTTGATTTTGGCGACGTTAGATATAAATTCCCTTTACACTAACATTCCACAAGCTGCTGCCTTAGAAGTTATTGCTAATACCCTTATTAAAAGGAGTCCACCGGTTCGTATTCCTACTTGTTTCCTTACTCAGATGGCGGCCTTAGTTATGTATGAAAACTTTTTTTGTTTTTGGGGAATTTTCTATAAACAGATCCAAGGGGTTGCCATGGAGTCCTCCATGGCGCCTGATGTCACAAATCTCTATGTCGCCAATTTTGAGTGTCAGTTTTTACAATATCACCCGTTCAAGAAGTTCATTAAATTATGGTTGAGGTACATAGACGATGTTTTTTTGCTTTGGGATGGTACTGAAGAAGATTTACAGTCTTTTTTTCTTTGGATTAATTCTCAAGATGAGCATTTACAATTTGAAGGGTCCTTCAGTTCTGTTCAGATTTCATATCTTGATATTAACATCAAAAAGGGTGTCGATGGATTCCTTACAGATTTGTATCGGAAGCCTACCGATCGTAACACACTTTTGCAGTATGATAGTTTTCATAACAAATCTCTGAAGGATAACCTACCCTATAGTCAACTTTTGAGGGTTAGGCGATTATGCACACTGCAAAATGATTTTGAAAAACATGCAAGAAACATGAGTGCTAGGTTCAAAGAGAGGGGTTATCCTACGCATGTTATCCAAAGGGTATATAATAAGGTCAAGATTTTAGATAGAAACACACTTCTTAAGAAGAAGGCGCAAACTAAAGAGAGTCAAGTAGTTTGTGCATTAACCTTCTCGGCCCTCTCTAAAGACATTTCTAATATTCTCAGACGAGAGTGGCATTTGATTTCATCACTTCCTGCCTTGGCACAAAAATCTTTAACTATTGCACATAAAAGAAATCGTAATTTAAAAAATTTCTTAGTTCCATCGGCTTTATCTAAGCCGCGACCAGTTGTTAAAGTCAAAGGTCATTTTCAATGTGGGCGCTGTTCTGTGTGTTTGAATGTTATTACAATGAAGGATGTCTTTATACATCCAATTACTCAGAAAAAGTTTTTTCTTAATCATTATTCTAATTGTATGACTAGTAATGTTATATATGTAGTTATTTGTCCTTGTAAGTTACTATATGTTGGTAAGACCACTCGCCCTATTACGACACGAATCACAGAACACAAAAGCTGTCTAGGGAGACGTATCCCAGATAAACCCATGGTCGCTCACTGGATGGAAAAGGACCATCTTGTTTCTGACTTAAAATTCTTTGTTTTGAAAGTTGTACATTCACATTGGCGTGGAGGCAATATAGATTCACTTTTACTCAAACTTGAACAACGGTTTATTTATGAGTTACAATCTGTTGAGCCTCAGGGTTTGAATCAGGATTTAAATCTGGTGGTTTTCTTATAGCCTGTGCAAGTTTTGTGCAGGATAGGATTTACATATAGTATTCCAGTCTTTGTTCATATATCTTTTTGGTTTTGCCAAAGACTTTTGTTCTTTGTTACCATACTTACTTAGTATTTGTTTGTTGCCTTTATAGGTATTATGTTGGTGTGCTTACTGCATATTTTTAATATATACATTTATATATGTTTTTGTATATATGCACTAATCTCATCACCCTTTAAGAACAGCTGTCAGCATTTGGTTTGCGATCGCCTTTGAGTTTCACTTTGTCAGCAACATCTAGCGCTGTGGTTACTTTGTTGCAAGTTTCCCTCGTTAGTCAATTCAATGAGGTGCATTACATCATGTCAGATCAAGTTTCCTTTCCCTTTACACGTGGTGCATAATATGCCCACTACAAAAAATGTGTGGCACCCGTTTTTCTTAAAGTTTGCATTTTTTGGCGATATGTGATTAAATTGCCTCGTAAATATTCAGGTTACCTCATACATATGCATTCCGTCGCTATGCACCCCTTGACCTTAAAAGCGCGCCAATTTCAGCGTTCTCAAGAACTGTTAAGATTTGCTGGCAGTGCTGAAGGTAGTCGCTCACATCAAGATTTTAAGGTTTTAGTTAGGATGGTTTCAGTTTGGTACTTAATCCAGTGTTCAAGTTCTTATTTCTGTGAAGGTTTACAACGTCGTAGGTGTCGGGTTGTATTTTTGTGTATAGCCACTTTTGTTTTTTACATTCGTTGTATGTTGAGCCTTAGGGTTCAAATTTGGCTTCCCCCTATTTAATAGCCTATGCAAGTTTTTTACAAGGATGACTTTATATAAAGCTTTTTAGCCTTTATTTATTATAAGCCTTTTGAATTTGCAAAGGAGGTGCATTACAATATGTTAGATTAAGGTTTTATTATCTTTTTAACATGCAGTGCAAAATATGCCTCCTACAAAAAAAATGTGTGGCACTCGTTTTTATAGATCGCAATTTTTTCGTGATATGTATTAAACTGCTTTATAAATATTCATGCTCCTTTGTATATATGCATTTTACCGCTATGCACTCCTTGAGCTTAAAAGAGCGCCAATTTTAATGTTCTTAAGAAGTGTTATAATCTGCTGGTAGTGCTGGAGGTAATCGCTTCCATCAAGAATTCAAGTTTTTATGTTAAGATGCTCTTAATTTGGTGTTCAATCCAGTGGCAGAGTCCTGTTCACTATGTATTTTTTGCAACATTGTAGGTGCTTATTTGCATTCTTGCACATAGTCGTTCTGATTTTTAACGTTTTAGTTATGCGGTGTGATTGTTCCTGATTATATAATACATGTACACATTTTTTTTTAAATGCTAATTTGTCTTAATACTTTATTTAATATTTATTTCTTAGCAATCTTATATGCGCAGTTGTTTTAGAGGGATATTATTAGAAAAGGTTTTCTTAAAAGAAAAGGAGTTTTGAACTGCTCCGTTTTTGGTCTGGGTTTCCCGTTGTTTATATTCATGTTTAACGTTTATGTTAGTATTTCTTAACTTTTTATCTATTATGTTATTAATGGTATTGTTATATTTTTTTAGCATTGTCTACTATACGATTGGTCCTGTGCCATATTTTCATTATTCTATGCGCTTCATTAAGTATATTGGAAAAGACTACTTGTAAGTACATCATGATCTTGGCATATTATATTTGTTTGTCCTTTTCCATATTAGGTATGGTCATTTACATGTCTTTATGCTTGTATAATCACTCTTATTATATAATTTTTAATATTTCATGTGTTTATCTGTGTTTTTATAATTATATAGTATATTGTTATATTATTTTACTATATTATTTTGTTGTCCTCCAGTACCCCCTGATGAAGGCAATCGCCGAAACGCGTTGGGGTTTTCAACTTTAATAAAGCGCATTGACCTCTATACCTGCTCGCCCCTTGTGTTCCTTGAGAGATTTTGCGAGCAGTTGCTCTTGTTGTGTGTTCCCAGACTTACCAGCTGTACATGGGCATGTACCTTTGGGACCTGGCAAAAGAGATTGCCGGGTTCTCAGCTGGTCTCTCCGAGGAACCTTTGCAGAGGTTTAAGTCCTGTCATCTGGGATTCGAGAGTGCTCAAAGCTTATCTCTCGAGCAGCCTATGATAGCTTCGAGGCTTTCGCCCGAGTAGCTGCGGCCGCCATCGGTGCACGCCGTCAGGCCTGGCTACAGTCATCGGACCTCGAGCCATGGGTACAGGACAAGTTGGTCAATGTCCCCTGCCAAGGTGAGAACCTGTTTGGCAAACCCATGGCTGAAAAGGCTGCAGAACTCGAGTCTGAGACTCTCACCAGGACAAGGCTGTCCAGGAAAACCTCTGCCCCTTCTCAGAAGAAGGGCTTGGGGAAAAAGCCCTTTTACCCGAGGAAGGCTACTGCCTACAAATCCTACCCTCATTTTCAGGCCTCTGCAGCTCCCCATCAGGGTCAGCAGGCCAAGGGGCAGGGACATGGGCCCCGTAGGCAGAAAACCCTCAAGCCATCAGCTCCGGCTCCTGCACAGCAGAGAGCGGGGTTTTGACTCCCATTGCATAACCTCTCCTCCTCAGCTGGCTCCTCTCAGCACAGGAGGCCTGCTAACACTGTTTGCCCACAGGTGGTCAGCCATAACAGGAGATACCTGGGTGCTGAGCATAGTCCAAAATGGCTATTTGCTCCACTTCAGCCAGTTACCCCCCTCCTATTTTCCAGGGGAGCCTCCAAGACTCCCTCTTCACAGGAACCTCCTCCTTCAGGAGTTGGCAAATCTTCTAAAGGAGCAGGCTGTGGAACCGGTGCCTCACCACCTGCGAGGCCAAGGCTTCTATTCAAGGTACTTTCTGGTACCAAAAAGGACAGGAGGCCTCAGGCCCATCCTAGACTTGCGAAATCTCAACAGGTTCCTGGAGAGGGAAAAGTTCAAGATGCTTACCCCTGGGATATTGCTGCCCTACCTCCAGCAGGGAGATTGGCTATGCTCCTTAGACCTAAAAGATGCTTATACTCACATCCTCATTCATCCAGACCACAGACAATATCTCAGATTTGTAGTGGGAGGAAATCATTTTCAATACAGAGTACTTCCATATGGCCTCACCTCCGCCCTCAGGGTTTTCACCAAATGCCTGGCGGTGGTGGCGGCCTATCTCAGAAACCAGGGCATCTTTGTCTTTCCATACCTGGACGACTGGCTCATCAGGGGTCAGTCTCCACAGGAGGCCGGCCAGGCCACCTTTCGCACTGTTTCTCTTCTTCAGCATCTAGGCTTCGTGGTAAACTTCGCAAAGTCCACTTTGCTCCCCTCACAGGACATGGAGTTCATAGGGGCAAGATTGGATACCCTCCAAGCGAAGGCTTATTTGCCCGAGGACAGGACACACAGACTGATAGCATTGGCCAGTCGGTTCCAGAGCGGTTCTCTGGTCTCCGCCAGAAACTTCCTAAGGCTCTTGGGCCACATGGCATCCACGGTCCATGTAACTCCGAATGCCCGCCTGCACATGCGACCTGCTCAGTGGGGCCTCAGTGCTCGGTGCAAGCCACAGGTGACCTGAGGGACAAGATAAGGGTGTCCAAACTGCTGACAGCCTCCCTACGGTGGTGGCTGCATCTCCCAAACCTGGTCCAGGGGGTGCCTTTTCAGGCGCCTCCCCACACACAGGTGCTGACAACCGATGCTTCCCTTCAGTGCTGGGGTGCACATTGCCAGGGGGCTTGCACTCAGGGCCTCTGGTCTCCTGCGGAGTCCACACAGCAGATCAATCTATTGGAGTTGTGAGCTATCCGCTTAGCTCTACAGACTTTCTCTTATGTCCTCTCTCACCAGTCTGTCTTAGTTCAGACAGACAATCAAGTGGGAATGTTCTACTTGAACAAGCAAGGGGGCACAGGCTCCAAACTTCTATGTCAGGAGGCACAGGCCCTGTGCTCCTTGGCAATCAAACACAACGTGTTTCTCAAAGCAGTTTACCTGCCTGGCCAGGAAAATTGCCTGGCAGACAGATTGAGCAGGATTCTACAGCCTCACGAATGCCAGTTGAATCCTCTGGTGGTCCAAGGGATCTTTCTAAGATGGGGTCTTCCAACCATCGATCTCTTTGCAAGTCCACTGAACCATCAGCTACCCAGGTTGTGTTCCAGACATCCGCATCCTCTGCAAATAGCAGCAGATGCGTTTCTAATCTCTTGGTCTTCGGGCCTACTGTATGCATTTCCTCCCACGCCTCTAGTGGCCCGAACCTTGTTCAAGGTTCTTCAGGACAAGGCCTCGGTGATTCTGGTAGCCCTCAGATGGCCGAGGCAGCCGTGGTTTCCACCACTTCTGCAGTTGGCTGTGGACACTCCACTCCCTCTGGGGGTGCATCACAACCTCCTTTCTCAGGACCAGGGATCTCTCCTGCACCCCAACCTCAAATCCCTCAACCTCTTGGCCTGGCTGCTGAAAGGGTAGTTCTAGCCCCCTTACGTCTGCCTAAGGAGGTGGAAGAGGTGGTTTTGGCCTCTAGGAGGCAATCCACCCGTAAATCTTATGCCCTCAAGTGGCGTAGGTTCTCCACCTGGTGTGCTCAGCGCTAGGAGGATCCTTTTTCGTGCCTGGTTCCAGTGGTGCTGCAGTACCTGCTCCACCTCTCGGACCTAGGCCTTAAATCCAACTCTGTTCGGCTCCACCTGAGTGCTCTATCGGCACACCACTCACAGGTAGAGGGCCAATCTCTGTCGGGCCACCCCTTGGTGTCCCGTTTCATCAGAGGCCTGCTTCTGCTCAAGCCTCCAATCCGTCCACCAGCCCCTGAGTGGGATTTAAATGTGGTCTTGCAACAACTTACTTGCCCACCGTTTGAGCCGATGGCTACCTGTCCTTTACGCTTCCTTTCCTGGAAGGCCTTGTTCTTGGTGGCTCTTACCTCAGCCAGGCGTGTGAGTGAACTACAAGCTCTGGTTTCTGATAGACCGTACACACGGTTCTATAGGAACAGGGTGGTCTTACGGACTCATCCTAAGTTCCTTCCGAAGGTTGTCTCCTCCTTCCACCTCAATCAGGAGGTGGTTCTTCCAACATTCTTCCCCAGGCCACATGCCAGCCGGGCTGAAACAATCCTGCATACCCTGGACTGTAGAAGGGCGTTGTCCTTTTACATCGACCGTACGCAGGGGCATCGAAGGGCTGCTCAGCTCTTCGTATCTTTTGACCCTAACAAACTGGGGTTGCCTGTCTCCAAGCGTACGTTGTCCCTTTGGGTAGCGGATTGTATCGCCTGGACGTACTGGGCAGCCGGCCTCTCCTTGCAGAGTCGAGTCACGGCCCACCGTGTCAGGGTGAAGGCCGCGTCAGTAGCCCACCTCCGCTCTGTTCCATTGGCAGACATCTGTCGGGCCGCTACCTGGTCTTCAAGCCAGACTTTTGTGGCTCACTACTGCCTCGAGAGGGAGTCCCGTAGGGACAGTGCTTTTGGACAGGCGGTATTCCGTAATCTCTGAGGTTTAGGCAACTCCTAACCTCCGACCCTTGTGTTGGGCTACCGTACGGGGGTGTTCTCAGAAAGAAAGGATTCTTTCACGGATGCTGACGCTCTAGAGGGAGCTTATTTTTCAGCTTGGGTTCCCGGTTGCCTTTAGCTGGGGAGTCCCATATGTGAGGACTGACTTCCTACTTGGTCCTGGAGAAAGAATAGTTACTCACCTGTAACAGGTGTTCTCCAGGAGTAGCAGGAATCAGTCCTCACGACCCTCCCTCCTTTCCTTGGAGTTGCAGTCATATGATTCTTTTTTGTTGTTTTGCTGTCTTTTAGCTATGTCATTTGAGTGAGCAAGATGGCACCCTTGGGCGGGAAGGGGACTGCGCATGCGTGCTGCATTCCCAAAGGCCTTCTTTGAAAGCTGTGGAAATGCTACGCACGAGGGCTCCGTCGGTGCCGACGTCACCCATATGTGAGGACTGATTCCTGCTGCTCCTGGAGAACATCTGTTACAGGTGAGTAACTGCTCTTTCTTTCTTTCTAGGCTTATGTTTTACCTTTTAAAGAACCTTTTTAAATTAATGTAAATCTAGATCTTTGCTTAACTCGTAAAGGTGGTATAGCATGTACAATAAACCATAAACCATACATTCTAGTATGTGTCACAAGTTGTATGTTTATTGTTGTGGCCAATGCATTAGCAGGGAGATGCAAACTATAGCTAGAGATACCCAGCAGCAGCCTGGCTTAGAAAGTGGTTCAGTGGAGGTATACTAAGCCTGCTGCCTGAATATGCATATTCTTTGCTGTTACACCAGAGCTGTAAACAAGTGTCAAGAAGCAATTAATAAACACATTGGTTCCACTGACTTAAGAATCAACCACTGTGGAACGTCATAATATTCAAATACCCTTTACTTAGACCCTTGATGGCTGCAATTTATAGATGTAGGGCATTCAGGTCTACCATAACATGGCATATCAGTATTTCCTGCTGAAGCTACTTGTATTATCATGGCCTCTTAGGAGCCTTTATCATGTTTCATATTTATTTTTTAGTATTTTGAATACAGCTAAACAGAGGAATTCTTGTTGTTTTTAAAATGACTTATCTTATATTGCTCAAATCAGCAGTGACTCATATCCTCCTTGCTTTTTTCACTTCTGACATAGCTATGATTGGCACACTGTGCCTGCCTCCAACTCCTAGGTCATGATAATATAAGCACTGATATGTCATGTTGCTGCAGATATCTTTTAATAGCAGCCATCAAGAATAAAAGATATTTGAATATTCAAGCATTCTGCAGTGTTTGGTTGTAAACAAATGCCTGCCATTTTTAAATGTCCCGGCAAACAATATAGTAGTGTAAAAAGACTATAAAGACTAATGCTTCTGTTCCCAAGCAGAGGTGAGGAGCTGTATATTCGTGTGGGAGGGTGTCAAGCAGTCAGTGAGAAAATATATTAGAGAGAGGCCTCTTTTGTGATCTTAAACAAAACAAAAAAATCTCAATTCTCTTGTTGAGACAGCACTGTAAAGAAAAGTAAAATGTCCATAGTAGTTTTTCTCAAGCTGTGCCTGGAGTACCCCTAGCTGGTCAGTGGGGTTGGATTTTGTAGTTCATTGGCCTTAGGTATTTTCACTCCAAAATATGGATGTTGAGGATATTATTAAAGAATTTATGTTCTCCGGAAACAAGCAGGAAGTCAGTCCTCACATATGGGTGACATCTGCACCGATGGAGCCCTTGCGGAAACATCCCCCAGCTTTCAAAGAGAGCCTTTGGGAGATGCCACTACACATGCATGGTCCCCTTCTCGCCCAAGGGGGCCATCTTGCTCGGTCTCCTTTTTTTCCGCGGAGCCCTTCAGACGTCGTCTGGCTTGTCCCCAGAAAAAGTTGATTTTTCTCTCCGAGTTTCATACTCGCCTCCGGTATCACACCGGTACTCTTCCCCTTTGCCGACCTCGTTGCCTCTGTGTCAAGTCTGGTTCATTTTTGTAGTTTTTCGTTCGTTCTTTTCCTGGCGTCTTCGCGCATTTTTTTCTCCACTGGCAACCCGGAGAGTCCTCGACCTCGCAGGGGTACTTTTTTCCCCCATGGCTACCAGTGGCTTTAAGTGTGATTGGTGCTCCAAAATTGTCTTTCACAGGCACACCTGACTGCTGTCTCCACTGCCTGGGGCCAGATCACGACCCGGCAGCCTGCAGTCTCTGCAAGCGCATGTCCAGCAAGGCTCTCAAGAGCTGCCAGCAGCAGCGTGAGAAGTTTTTCCCCAAGTCCCTGGTGCTTCCGAAGGCCAGGGCCTCTCAGGCGGAACTCTCCGAACCCGAGCCTCGTTGCGAGTCCTCAGAAAAGGGGGTCTCCCTCAAGGTAACCCAGAAAGAAGAAGAAACTCTCGAAAGCGGTGTCCTTGGATGGTTCCGACCGGCTGGGGGCTGCCTGGTCCTGCAGTCCGAGACATTCGTCTGAGGTGTTGGAGAAGGAGTGGTCTGCAAAGGTCCCCCGGAAGGATCCGACTGCGGACTGGCCTCGATCCTCAGACACTATCCTCGTCGAGGATTCCCCTTCGGGGGAACCGGTATCGGGCCCGAGTCCCTCTGTGCCTGCGCCAAAGGCTGCGGAGCCTTCTGGTCTTGAGTCCAGAATGGTGGCGCTGGAGCGCAGTTTGTCTGCCTTCATGGACCAGCAGTGGGTGCTGTTGTCCTGCACCACTGGTTCATCCATCCCGACCACCGGGCCCTTAACATCCCCGGAGGCTGAGCCGATCCTCGAGGTCCTTCGGCCTCGAGTCAATCCTTGGCCGAGGTCGTGATCTGAGTCCCACTCAATGGGACCACGGTCATCCCTGGCAAGTCTGCCGGGCACTGGCCACAGAGCATCGGGAACCCTAAAGCCTGCGGAGCAGCCCTCCTATGAGCCCTTGATGGACTACAAGTGGGAGACGGAGGATGAGGAGTCCCCTCCCCCCCGATGCCTGTCACCACTGTGACGTCTCATCTGACTCTCCCATCTTGGAGCCTCAATGGTGGTCTCTGCCCGAGGATATGGGCTTCCTCAATTCGGTCAGGGACATGTCCAAGGCCCTGTCATTTCCGACAGAGTCAGAGGAGGATCATCAGGCAGATGAGATGGAAATCCGCCAGTATGAGGCCCCTCCGCGGGAATCACTCACAGTGCCCAATCCCTCCCATCCTGGAACGGCTGATGCTCCGAATGTGGGAGAAACCGGCTTTGGTGCTGGTGGTGAGCAAACTGCTCGGCTCGATGTATCGAGTACACCGGAGCCCTGGCTTCCAGAAGTCACAACTGTCGCATAACTCCATGGTGGTGGAGTCGGACATGCATCAGCTGAAAAGTCAGAAGACGCACTTCTCGGCGCTCCCCAGCATGGAGGCCCACACCCTGGATGCCCCTGGCAGGAAGTGCTACCAGGACTCAATGCTTATCGGCCGCATCCAGTCCTACCAGCTGTACATGGGCATGTACTTGAGAGACCTGGCGAAGGAACTCACCGGGTTCTCTGCTGGTCTCTCCGAGGAACCTTTGCAGCGGTTCAAGAACCTGGCCAAAGCAGTCCGTGAATGCTCCAAATTCATGTCTTGGGCGGCTTATGATGGGTTCGAGTCGGCGGCTCAAGTAGCGGTGGCTGGCATCGGTGCATGCCGCCAAGCTTGGCTACAGTCGTCCGACTTCGAGCAGTGGGTTCAGGACAAATTGGTTGATGGTCCCCTGCCAAGGAGTGAGCCTCTTTGGCAAACCCATGACAGACAAGGCTGCCGAGCTGGAGACCGAGATCATGACGAGGACCAGGCTCTCTTAAAAGACTGCTGCCCCTCCCCGATGGAAGGGTTTGGGTAAAAAGCCCTTCTACTCGATGAAGTGAGCTGCTTATAGAAACTACCGACCTTATCAGGCCTCCCCAAGCTCCCCAACAGGGTCAGCAGGCCAAGGGACATGAGCATGGCCCGCGTAAGCAGAAGGCTCCAAAACCTCAGGCACCGGCTCTGGCCCAGCCAGGAGGGAGCTTTTGACTCCTTGAGCATAACCTCTCTACCCCAAGGAGATCAGCAACCCACAGGGGGACGTCTGGCCCTCTATGCCCAGAGGTGGGTGACCATCACCACTGATTCCTGGTCTCTAAGGGTAATTAGGGAGGGTTACCTCCTCCACCTGACTCAGACACCTCTCCTTATTTCCCAGGAGAGCCCCTCAGGTCTCCCCTCCACCGGGACCTTCTTTTGAAGGAGTTGGCAGTTCTTCTTGAGGATAAAGCGGTGGAACCGGTGACCCACCACATCAAGGGCAAGGGGTTCTACTCCAGGTACTTCATTGTGCCAAAGAGGACAGGGGGCCTAAGGCACAACCTACACAACCTCAACAAATTCCTGGGGAGGGAGAAGTTCAAGATGCTCTCCCTTGGAACATTGCTGCCATACCTCCCGCAGGGAGACTGGCTATGCACCTTGGACCTCAAGGACACTTATACCCACATCCTCATCCACCCCAACCACAGGTAGTACCTGCAGTTTGTAGTGGGGGGCAGGCACTTTCAATACAGAGTGCTCCCCTTCGGCCTATCCTCTGCCCCAAGAGCCTTCACAAAATGCCTGCCAGTCGTGCCCTCCGGCTCCAGGGGGTCTTCATCTTTCCCTACCTGGACGACTGGCTCATAAAGGGAGGCACAGCCTCAGAGATGCAGCAGGTCACTGCACGCACCATCCAGGTTCTGCAGTACTTGGGCTTTGTCATAAACTACCCCAAGTTTCACCTCCTTCCGACACAGTGTCTGGAGTTCATTGGGGCAAAGATTGACACTTTTCAGTCGAAGGCTTTCTTGCCCAGGAACAGAGTCAATCGTCAGGACGTACAGTACCGTCCTGCGGTACCCGCCCGACTTCTCCTGCGCCTCCTCGGGCACATGGCCTCTACAGTCCACGTCACCTCAGATGCTCGCCTCCACATGAGTGCGGTGCAGTGGTATCTCTGGGACCAGTGGTCTCAGGCCATGGGCCGCCTCCGAGACAGAGTCTCTGTGACCTGACAATTGGCGGACTCCCTGGCCTGGTGGCATTCGCCTCAGCACATCGAGACAGGCATACATTTTCAGGCCCTAAGCCCCTCGAGGGTCCTCACCACGGACTCTTCCCCGCTCGGCTGGGGAGCCCACTGCGGATATCTGCACACTCAGGGCAACTGGTCACCAGATGAGAGCACCCAGCAGATCAACCTCCTGGAGCTCCAAGCCATACATCTAGCCCTCAAGGTCTTCTGTCACCACCTGCATTACCAGCCAGTACTGGTCCAGACGGACAACCAAGTGACGATGCTCTACGTGAACAGACAGAGGGGGGGGTTACAGAGTCTCATACCCTTTATCAGGAGGCACTGGTACTCTGCTCATACGCAATCCAACAGGGTATCCTTTTGCAAGTGGTGTACCTGTCAGGCCAGGACAATTTGCTGGCTAACAGACTCAGCAGAGTCCTCCAGCTGCATGAGTGGCAGCTGGACCCCAGGATAGCCAGTCGGCTTTTCTGGCTCTGGGGGGAACCCGTGATGGACCTGTTCGCCAGTCTGGACAACTTTTAGTTGCCCCACTTCTGCTCCTGATAGGCCCACCCCCCAAGGGTGGCAGCAGAATGCGTTTCTGGTCTCATGGTCAGAAGATCTCATGTATGCCTTCCCTCCAACACCGCTGATCACCAAGACCTTGTTCAGGACCCTCCGTGACAGGGCCTCGCTCATTCTGATAGCTCCTCGGTGGCCCAGGCAACTGTGGTTCCCGCTGCTTCAACAGTTGACAGTGGAGGCCCCCTACCCCCTTGGGGACCGCCCGGGACTCCTATCTCAGGAGGGGGACTCTCTTCTGCACCACATCCTGGGGTCCCTGTCACTGAGAGGGTGACTCTGGCCCCTTTCAGCCTTCTGGTTGAGATGGAGGACATTCTTCTCCAGGACCAAGCAGGAAATCAGTCCTCACATATGGGTGATGTCGGCACCGACGGAGCCCCCATGTGGAGCATTTCCCCCAGCTTTCAAAGAAAGCCTTTGGGAATGCAGCACGCATGCGTGGTCCCCTTCCCGCCCGAGGGTGCCATCTTGCTCAGTCTTCTTTTTTCCGTGGAGCCCGACGGATGTGTTTTCATTTCACCCGAGGAAAAAGTCGATTTTATTCTGCGTGAACCCGTTTTCTTCGGTTTGACGCCGGTTTCCCTTTCCCGCCTGGGCCCGATACATCGGTATCGAGCCCGGACCTCTTTTTCGGTTTTTGTCCTTAGTGACAAGCATACGCGACATTTTTTCTGTTTTCACTGGCAGCCCTGTCTTTTGACCTCACAGGGGCCCTTTTTCCCCCGATGGCTGCCAGCGGGTTTAAAAAGTGTGATCGGTGTAAGAAACTCATGTCTCTCACCGACACACATCTCACCGACACACATGACTGCTGCCTACAGTGCCTTGGACCCGATCATGACCCGATGATCTGTGGTCCATGTGGGAAAATGTCCTCTAAGGCTTTGAGGCGTCGGCAGCACCAAAAGGAAAGAATCTTCTCTGACTCCGCGTCCGGTCGGGCCCGTACCTCGTCAGAGGCCTTGACATCTCGGGACTCTGGCCCCGAGCAGCGTCGAGGCTCTTCTGAAAGGGGATCTCCCTCGCGGGAGCATCACAAGAAGAAAAAACCCACACGGGCGGTGTCGGTGGACGCACTTGGCTCCTTGAGGGCCAAGTCGCATAGCCCCGAGCGCCGTCCCGGGTCTTCGGAGTCGGAGAGGCCTGCAAAACAACCTCATGTGGAGATAGTCACCGGGTCACGTGAGTACTGTAGTCCTCATGGACTCTCTTCCATGGGAGCTGACATCGGGCCCGGCGCCACCGGGGCTTGAGTCGGGGGCTGCTGAGTCTCCTGAGCTCGGACTCAGGTTGACGGCCTTGGAGAGCAGCTTGGCTGCCTTCATGGAACAGCAGCGGGCACTGATCGCCGGTCTCACCGGTGCATCTGCCCTGACCACCGGGATATCGACGTCCAAGTCGACCCCTGAGGCCGAGTCGATCCTCGAGTCCATGTGCGCTCGAGTTGATCCTCGGCCAAGGTCTTCCTCGGCCTCCTGTTCGGGACCGAGGTCGTTGACACCGGTACCCTCGGCGTCGGGGCGGATGGCATCGGTGCCTGCCCGACTGGAGCCGCTTGATTCCTCCTCCGAGGAGTCCGGCTGGGAGACGGAGGATGAGGAGTCACCCAACACCTTTCGGATTCGGTGCGTCCCTTCGGACTCACCCGAGTCTGAGCCTCTGAGAAGGTCCCCACCGGAGGATACCTGGTTCTCGGACTTCGTGCGGGATATGGCCAAGGCCTTGGCATTCCCCGCGGATCCCGAGGAGGAGCCTCAAGCCGAGGAGCTCGAGGCCCTACAGTATGACTCTCCTCCGAAGGAGGCCTTTACTGTTCTGGTTCCTCCGATGCTGGAACGGTTGCTCTTCCTCATGTGGGAGGCACCGGTGTCGACGCCTGTTTTAAGCAAGCAGGTCGATTCCATCTATCAAGTCCGCAAGAGCCCTGGGTTCCAAAAGGCACAATTACCGCACCACTCCATGGTTGTGGAATCGGCCATGCATCGTCTGAAGAGTCAGAAGATGCACTCCTCGATGCCTCCCGGCCGGGAGATCCAGAACCTGGATGCCCTCGGTAAGAAGTGCTTCCAGGGCTCTATGCTTGCTTGCCGTGTCCAGACCTACCAGCTGTACATGGGCATGTACCTTCGAGACCTGGCAAAGGAGATTGCAGGGTTCTCTGCTGGTCTCTCCGAGGAACCTTTGCAGAGGTTCAATTCTCTGTCGTCGGTTATTCGTAAGTGCTCGAAGTTTATTTCTCGAGCAGCCTATGATGGCTTCGAGGCTTCGGCCCGAGTAGCCGCAGCCGGCATCGGTGCACGCCGTCAGGCCTGGCTACAGTCATCGGACATCGAGCCATGGGTGCAGGACAAGTTGGTTGATGTCCCCTGCCAAGGTGAAAACCTTTTTGGCAAGCCCATGACTGAAAAGGCTGCAGAACTCGAGACCGAGACTCTTACCTGGACTAGGCTGTCCAGAAAAACCTCTACCCCTTCTTAGAAGAAAAAGGGCTCGGGGAAAAAGACCTTTTACCCGAGGAAGTCATCTGCCTATAAACAGTACCCTCATTATCAGGCCTCTGTAGCTCCCCAACAGGGTCAGCAGGCCAAGGGGCACGGACATGGGCCCCATAGGCAGAAAGCCCCCAAGCCCCCAACACCAGCTCCTGCACAGCAGGGAGCAGGGTTTTGACTCCAGTGGCATAGCCTCTCCTCCTCAGCTGGCCATCAGCACAGGAGGCCGGCTGGCCCTGTTTGCCCACAGGTGGTCAGCTATCACAAGGGATGCCTGGGTACTCAGTATAGTCCACAGGGGCTATCTTCTCCACTTTCACCAGGTACCGCCCTCCTATTTTCCAGGGGAGCCTGCAAGACTCCTGCACAGGGACTTACTCCTGCAGGAGTTGTCAAGTCTTCTAGAGGAACAGGCTGTGGAACCGGTGCCCCACCACCTGAAGGGTCAAGGTTTCTATTCCAGGTACTTTCTAGTACCA
This sequence comes from Ichthyophis bannanicus, assembly GCA_033557465.1. Lineage (NCBI taxonomy): Eukaryota > Metazoa > Chordata > Amphibia > Gymnophiona > Ichthyophiidae > Ichthyophis > Ichthyophis bannanicus. The sequence continues at coordinate 86,175,723 of CM066034.1, read as the reverse complement.
AGAAGAACAGGAGGCCTCAGACCCATCCTAGACTTGCGAAATCTCAACAAGTTCCTGGAGAGAGAAGTTCAAGATGCCTGCTCACCCTTGGAATCCTGCTGCCCTACCTCCAGCAGGGAGACTGTCTATGCTCCTTAGACCTAAAGGATGCGTATACTCACATCCTCATTCATCCAGACCACAGACAATATCTCAGGTTTGTAGTGGGAGGAAACCACTATCAATACAGAGTACTGCCCTTTGGCCTAACCTCCACCCCCAGGGTGTTCACCAAGTGCCTGGCGGTGGTGGCGGCCTACCTAAGGCTTCAAGGCCTCTTTGTGTTTCCATACCTGGACGACTGGCTCATTGGGGCCAGTCTCCACAGGAGGCCAATCAAGCCACCCTTCACACTGTTGCTCTCCTTCAGCACTTGGGGTTTGTTATAAACTTCGCAAAGTCCGCTTTGCACCCTTCACAGAACATGGAGTTCATAGGAGCAAGGCTGGACACCTTTCAGGCCAGGGCCTTTTTACCTGTGGACAGGGCCCACAGATTGATGGATCTAGCCAGGCAGTTCCACAGCAATTCTCTGGTCTCCGCCAGGCAATTCCTGAGGCTTTTAGGTCACATGGCTTCTATGGTCCATGTAACCCCAAATGCCCGGCTGTACATGAGGCCAGCTCAATGGGGCCTCAGAACTCAGTGGCACCAAGCCACAGGACACCTTACGGACAAAGTGAGGGTATCCACGCTTCTCCAGGACCAAGCAGGAAGTCAGTCCTCACTTATGGGTGACGTCGGCGCCGACGGAGCCCTCGCGGAGCAATTTTCCCCAGCTTTCAAAGAAAGCCTTTGGGAATTGCAGCGCGCATGCGCGGTCGTCTTCCCGCCCGAGGGTGCCATCTTAGCCAGTCTTCTTTTTTCCGCGGAGCCCTACAGACGTCCCCGTCTTGTCCCCGCGAAAAAGTTGATTTTCTTCTTTGTTTTATCCTTTTTTCTTTCGGTTCGACGCCGATCGTTTTTCCCGCCCGGACTCGCGACGCCGGTCTCGAGTCCGCTTACTTTTTTCGGTTTCCCTGACTTAGTCAGCTTTCGTTTTCGGTTTCCCTGGCAGCCCGGTCCTTTGACCTCGCAGGGGCCCTTTTTCCCCCGATGGCTGCCAGTGGGTTTAAGCGGTGTGGTCGGTGTGACCGAAATATGTCACTAACCGACACACACGACTTTTGCCTCCGCTGCCTGGGCCCGGATCATGAGGAACTGATCTGTGGGCCCTGCAGCAAACTGTCCTCAAAGGCGTTGAGGAGTCGGCGGCATCAGCGTGAGAGAATCTTCGCTGACCCCAGCCGTACCCGGACCTCGTCGGAGGCCTCCGCGTCGAAAGGCTCCAGCTCGGACCGTCGCCGGAGCTCCTCCGACCGGGGTTCTCCCTCCGGGGACCATCGTCGGAAGGAAAAACCCGCGAGGGCGGCGTCGGTGGACGCTCCTGGTTCCGTGAGGGCCAGGTCGCATAGCCCCGACAGCCGCCCCGGGTCCTTGGAGAAGGAACACATCCCGAAGCGACCTCGCCTGGAGTCGGAGATGCCTGCCCGGGTAAGTCCTGTGGTCCTTCTGGACTCGCCTCCGCGACAGCCGACGTCGGGCCCGACGCCGTCGGGGCCCGAGTCGGGGGCTGCTGGGTCACCTGAGCTCGGACTCAGGTTGACGGCCTTGGAGAGCAGACTGTCTGCCTTCATGGACCAGCAGCGGGCACTGCTCGCTGGCCTCGCTGGCGCCGCTGCCCCGACCGCCGGGACGTCGACGTCCAAGTCGACCCCGGAGACCGAGCCGATCCTCGAGTCAATGAGAACTCGAGTCGATCCTCGGTCGAGGTCACCCTCGGCCTCCCGTTCGGGACCGAGGTCGCCGACGCCGACTCCCTCGACGTCGGGGCGGCTGGCGCCGCACCCTGCCCGGGCCGACCCCACCGAGTCCTCGTCGGAGTCGGTCTGGGAGTCTGAGGAGGAAGAGTCACCTGATTCTTTCCGGACTCGGTGTGTCCCATCGGACTCACCGGGGTCCGAGCCTCGGAAGCAGTCCCCCCGGAGGATGCCCGGTTCTCGGACTTCGTTAGGGATATGGCCAAGGCTTTGGCCTTCCCTGCGGATCCCGAGGAGGAGCCTCGAGCCGAAGAGCTCGACGCCCTCCAGTATGACTCTCCCGCGAGGGAGCACTTTACTGTGCCGGTTCCTCCTATGCTGGAACGACTACTCTTCCGCATGTGGGAGAGTCCGGCCTCCTCGCCGGTCCTGAGCAAGCGGGTCGATTCTATCTATCGGGTCCGCAAGAGCCCTGGCTTTCAGAAGGCACAGCTGCCACACCATTCCATGGTAGTGGAATCGGCCATGCATCGTCTTAAGAGCCAGAAGATGCACTCCTCGGTGCCTCCTGGAAGGGAGGCCCGTAACCTGGATGGCCTTGGCAAGAAGTGCTTCCAGGGCTCTATGCTCGCATGTCGTGTCCAGACTTACCAGCTCTACATGGGCATGTATCTCCGGGATCTGGCTAAAGAGCTAGCCGGATTCTCCGCTGGTCTCTCCGAGGAGCCCTTGCGGAGGTTCCTAGCCTTGTCCACGGGCATTCGGGAATGCTCAAAGTTCATGTCCGAGCAGCCTATGATGGCTTTGAGGCCTCGGCTAGAGTGGCCGCAGCCGGCATCGGTGCCGCCGACAGGCTTGGCTTTCAGTCGTCAGACCTTGAGCCCTGGGTACAGGACAAGTTGGTCGATGTCCCCTGCCGAGGCGAAAACCTCTTTGGCAAGCCCATGGCGGAAAAGGCTGCACAAATTGAGACTGAGACTCTCACCAGGACCAGGCTTTCTAGGAAGACCTCCGCCCCTTCCCAGAAAAAGAAGGGCTCGGGAAAAAAGTCCTTTTACCCGAGGAAGGCGGCTGCCTACCACTGTTCCCTCTAAGCTGTGCGCGTGTGCGCGCGCACATACCTCGCCGAGCGAGCGCACATACTTTACAACAGAGCGCACAAAAATTATGGCTCTAATTCTGATAGAAAACAACACAGACATCTTAAAATTTAAAAGTTATGATTGTAATTACTAGAAATTTCCCGCTTCATTAGTAATCGTCTATTTTCATTTAATTTGATTAAAATCAATGTGGTGTACATACTGTATTCTGACGTGTAGTCAAATTTTAAAGTATATAACTCCGTGTGTCATTATGTGGCGCACAAAAATTTAACCTTCCTTCAAAAGCTGCACACAGCTGATATTTTATGCGCACACAGCCTACAGAAAATTAGAGGGAACATTGCTGCCTACAAACAGTACCCCCATTATCAGGCCCCTGCAGCTCCCCAACAGGGCCAGCAGGCCAAGGGACGGGGTAACGGGTCCCGTAGGCAGCAAGCCCCCAAGCCTGCACCACCAGCCCCTGCTCAGCAGGGTGGGGGTTTTTGACTCGCTCAGCATAGCCTCTCCCCCCCCGCTGGTTTCCTCCCAGCACCGGAGGCCGGCTGGTTCACTTCGCCCACAGGTGGTCCAGCATCACCGCAGATGCCTGGGTACTTCAGGTCGTGCGAGAAGGCTACCTTCTCCACTTCCATCAGGTCCCTCCCTCCTATTTTCCGGGAGAACCTTCGCGCCCCCCTCTGCACAGGGAGTTTGCTCCTTCAGGAGTTAGCAGGTCTTCTGCAGGAACAGGCGGTGGAACCGGTGCCCACCACCTGAGAGGTCAAGGCTTTTATTCAAGGTATTTTCTGATACCAAAGAGAACAGGGGGCCTCAGACCCATCCTGGACTTGCGCAACCTCAACAAGTTCCTTGTGCGGGAGAAGTTCAAAATGCTTACCCTTGGAATCCTTCTGCCCTACCTCCAGCAGGGAGATTGGCTATGCTCCTTGGATCTAAAGGATGCCTACACGCACATCCTCATCCACCCAAGCCACCGCCAATACCTAAGGTTTGTGGTGGCAGGAAATCATTACCAGTACAGAGTACTGCCCTTTGGCCTATCCTCCGCACCGCGAGTCTTCACAAAATGTCTCGCGGTCGTGGCGGCCCATCTCCGGCTTCACGGCCTCTATGTCTTTCCGTACCTCGACGACTGGCTCATCAGAGCAGCGTCCGCTCAGGAGGTCACCAACGCCACGTGCCGCACGGTGACTCTGCTGCAGCACTTGGGCTTTGTTATAAACTTCGCAAAGTCCACTTTGCTCCCCTCACAGGATCTCGAGTTCATCGGCGCAAGGCTGCACACTCCTCGGGCACGAGCGTACCTACCGCTCGACAGGGCTCAACGGCTCATGGACCTAGCCGACCGCTTTCGCAGCCAGCCCCTGGTCTCCGCCAGGCGCTTCCTGAGACTGCTCGGCCATATGGCTTCCACCGTCCATGTGACCCCCAATGCCCGCCTGAATATGCGGTCTGCTCAATGGTGTCTCCGCCAGCAGTGGCGACAAGCCACAGGCGGCCTGGCAGACCTAGTGCGCGTCTCCGAGCCGCTGCTCTCGTCTCTCCGGTGGTGGCTCCGGCAGCCGAACCTGATATTCGGAATGCCTTTCCAGTCACCTCAGCCGACCCGGGTGCTGACCACCGATGCATCCCTCCTGGGCTGGGGAGCACATTGCCAAGAGGCACGTACTCAGGGCCTCTGGACCACGTGGGAGTCTGCTCAGCAGATCAACTTCCTGGAGCTCAGGGCGATCCGCCTAGCTCTCAAGGCCTTCTCCCACCTGACTTCCCACCAATCCGTCCTTGTCCAGCCGGACAATCAAGTTGCCATGTTCTACGTGAACAAGCAGGGGGGCACGGGCTCCTTCCTCCTCTGCCGGGAGGCACAGAAGCTCTGCTCTTGGGCCGTCAGTCACGGCATTCTCCTCAAGGCAGTTATCTCCCGGGCCAAGAAAATTGCCTTGCGGACAAACTCAGCAGGGTCCCAGCCGCACGAGTGGCGTCTGGATCCCTTGATAGTTCAGAAGCTCTTCCTCAAGTGGGGCCTCCCCACGGTGGATCTCTTTGCCAGTCCTCACAACCGGCAGCTTCCTCGCTTCTGCTCTCGTCAGCCACACCCCCTTCGGGTTGCGGCGGACGCCTTTCTGATCTCATGGTCGGGGAGCCTTCTGTACGCTTTCCCTCCCATCCCGTTAGTCTCTCGGACTCTTTTCAAGGTTCTCCGAGACACAGCCTTCATGATCCTGGTGGCCCCTCGCTGGCCCAGGCAGCCGTGGTTTCCGCTCCTGCTGCAACTGGCGGTGGAGGATCCAATCCCTCTGGGGGTACAACCGGATCTCCTCACTCAGGATCAGGGGTCCCTACTGCACCCCAACCTCAGGTCTCTCAACCTCATGGCCTGGCTGCTGAGAGGGTAGTCCTTGCTCCCCTTCTCCTGCCGGCGGAGGTGGAGGAGGTCGTCTTAGCTTCGCGACGGCCTTCTACCCGCAAATGCTACGCCCTTAAATGGCGTCGCTTTGCAGTCTGGTGTACCCAACAGTCTCAGGATCCCTTCTCCTGCCCGGTGTCCGTGATCTTGCAGTACTTGCTGCACCTCTCTAATCTGGGACTTAAGTCCAACTCCGTCAAAGTTCACCTCAGTGCTCTTTCAGCACATCATGTGCCGGTGGACGGCAGACCTCTCTCCAACGACCCTCTCGTAGCGAGGTTTCTCCGAGGTCTCCTTCTACTTAAACCACCTCTGCGCCCGCCAGCGCCTGACTGGGACCTGAATGTGGTTTTGCAGCGGATCACCTGTCCGCCTTTGAACCTATGGCTACCTGTTCTCTCCGTTTTCTGTCTTGGAAAACACTGTTCTTGATAGCCCTCACTTCCGCTAGACGCGTAAGTGAATTGCAGGCCCTCGTGTCTGATCCCCCTTACACTAGGTTCTACAAGAATAGGGTAGTCCTACGGACTCACCCAAAAAATTCTGCCTAAAGTGGTCTCCCCTTTTCACATCAATCAGGAGGTGGTACTTCCAACCTTCTTTCCCAGACCACACTCCAGCCGAGCTGAAACGGTCCTCCATACCCTGGACTGTAGAAGGGCATTGAACTTCTACCTTGACCGTACGCGGGAGCACCGTAAAGCTGCTCAGCTTTTTGTGTCTTTTGACCCCAATAAATTGGGGCTCCCGGTCTCCAAGCGTACTCTGTCCATCTGGGTTGCGGACTGTATCGCTTGGGCTTATGGGGCAGCCGGACTCTCCTTAGAAAGTCGAGTCACGGCTCATTGCGTTCGGGCAAAGGCCACGTCAGTGGCTTACCTCCGCTCTGTTCCGCTGGCAGACATCTGCCGGGCCGCTACTTGGTCTTCGAGCCAGACTTTTGCGGTCCATTACTGTCTCGAGAGGGAGTCCCGTAGGGACAGTGCTTTCGGACAGGCAGTCCTCCGTAATCTCTTTGAGGTCTGAGCAACTCCTACCCTCCAGTCCGGATGTGGGCTACCGGTGGGTGATAATTCAGCGAAGATTCTATCCTTCTGTGCTGCTGAGCTAGAGGGAGCTCATTTTTGTGCTTAGGGTCTCCGGTAGCCTTGAGCTTGGGAGTCCCATAAGTGAGGACTGACTTCCTGCTTGGTCCTGGAGAAAGCGTAGTTACTCACCTGTAACAGGTGTTCTCCAGGAGCAGCAGGAATCAGTCCTCACTACCCTCCCTCCTCACTTGGAGTTGCAATCGTCTGCTTATGTTCTTTTTGCAAATTTTTATGCTGTCTTTTTAGCTATGTCATCTGACTGGCTAAGATGGCACCCTCGGGCGGGAAGACGACCGCGCATGCGCGCTGCAATTCCCAAAGGCTTTCTTTGAAAGCTGGGGAAAATTGCTCCGCGAGGGCTCCGTCGGCGCCGACGTCACCCATAAGTGAGGACTGATTCCTGCTGCTCCTGGAGAACACCTGTTACAGGTGAGTAACTACGCTTACTAGCCTCTTCTCTAAAGTGGTGGCTTCATCTTCCGAATCTACTGCAAAGGGTATTTTTTCAGACACCTCCTCACACTCAAGTACTGAACACCGATGCTTCTCTTCTGGGTTGCGGTGCACATTGCCAAGGAGCATGTACTCAAGGCCTGTGGACCCCTTGGGAGGCTGCTCAGCAGATCAATCTCTTAGAACTGAGAGCTATCCACTTAGCCCTGAGAACGTTCTCACATCTCATCTGTCTGTCTTGGTCCAGACGGACAATCAAGTTGCTATGTTCTACATGAACAAACAAGGGGGCACAGGGTCCCTTCTTCTGTGTCAGGAGGTGCAGAGACTGTGCTCCTGGGCAATCGATCACGGCATCCTTCTCAAAGCTGTCTACCTCCCAGGTCAGGAAAATTACCTGGCGGACAGACTGAACCGGATCTTGCAGCCGCACGAATGGCAATTGAATCCCTTAGTGGTTCAACAGATCTTCCTGAGATGGGGGTCTTCCCACTATAGATCTCTTTGCCAGTCCTCTGAACCGTCAACTTCCAAGGTTCTGTTCCAGACAACCGCATCCTCTGAGTGGCAGCGGATGCGTTTCTCATTCCTTGGTCCACAGGCCTCCTATATGCGTTTCCTCCCACGCCTCTAGTGCCCAAGACACTGTTCAAAGTGCTCAGGGACAGGGCCTCGATGATCCTGGTGGCCCCCAGATGGCCGAGGCAACCGTGGTTCCCACTTCTTTTGCAACTAGCGGTGGACACTCCTCTTCCTCTGGGGATGCAACCCGATCTCCTGTCTCAGGAGCACGGATCTCTTACACCCCAATCTCCAGTCCCTACAGTTGATGGCCTGGCTGCTGAAAGGGTAGTTCTAGCACCCTTACTGCTGCCTAGGGAAGTGGAGGATGTGGTCTTGGCCTCTAGGAAGCAATCCACCCGAAAGTCTTATGCCCTTAAGTGGCGTTGATTCTCTGTCTGGTGTACTCAGCACAACGAGGATCCTTTCTCATGCCTAGTACCAGTGTTGCTGCAATTTCTCCAGGACCAAGCAGGAAGTCAGTCCTCACATATGGGTGACGTCGGCGCCGACGGAGCCCTCGCGGAGCAATTTTCCTCAGCTTTCAAAGAAAGCCTTTGGGAATTGCAGCGCGCATGCGCGGTCCTCTTCCCGCCCAAGGGTGCCATCTTTCTCAGTCTTCTTTTTTCCGCGGAGCCCTACAGACGTTGTTTGTAATTCACCGCTAGAAAAGTTGGTTTTATTTGTCTTTTTTCTCGGTTCGACGCCGGTTATTTTCCCGCCCGGACCCGCGACGCCGTTTGCGAGTCCGTTCTTTATTTTTCGGTTTTTTGTCCTTCGTGACAGATTTCGCGCCTTTTTTTCTTTTTCACTGGCAGCCCTGTCTTTTGACCTCGCAGGGGCCCTTTTTCCCCCGATGGCTCCCAGCGGGTTTAAGAAGTGTGATCGGTGTAAGAAGCTCATGTCTCTTACCGACACACACGACTGCTGCCTCCGCTGCCTCTTACCCGATCATGACCCGATGATCTGTGGTCTGTGTGGCAAGATGTCCTCAAAAGCGTTGAGGAGTCGGCAGCATCAGCGGGAACGTATCTTCTCTGACTCCGGCCGGGCCCGGACCTCATCAGAGGCTTCGACGTCTCGGGACTCTGGTCCTGAGCATCGTCGCAGCTCCTCTGAGCGGGGGTCTCCTACCCGGGAACATCATCGGAAGAAGAAACCCGCTGGGGCGGCATCGGTGGACGCTCCTGGTTCCTCGAGGGCCAGGTCGCATAGCCCCAATAGCCGTCCCGGGTCCTCCGAGATGGAGAGGCCTTCCAAACATCCTCGTCTCGAGATGGACTCGCCTGCTCACGTAAGTACTGTAGCCCTCGTGGACTCGCCTCCGAAGGAACCAATGTTGGGCCCGATGCCGTCGGGGCCCGAGTCGGGGGCTGCTGGGTCTCCTGAGCTCGGACTCAGGTTGACGGCCTTGGAGAGCAGTCTGACTGCCTTCATGGACCAGCAGCGGGCATTGATCGCTGGCCTCGCCGGTGCTTCTGCCCTGACCACCGGGACGTCGACGTCCAAGTCGACCCCGGAGACCGAGCCGTTCCTCGAGTCCATGAGGGCTCGAGTCGATCCTCGGTCACGGTCTCCTTCGGCCTCCCGTTCGGGACCGAGGTCGTCGATGCCGACTCCCTCGGCGTTGGGGCGGACAGCATCGATGCCAGCCTGACCGGAGCCGCTCGACTACTCCTCCGAGGAGTCAGCCTGGGAATCCGAGGACGAAGAGTCACCTGGTTCTTTTCGGAATCGGTGTGTCCCATCGGACTCCCCTGAGTCCGAACCTCGGAGACGGTCCCCCCCCCCGGAGGATACCCGGTTCTCGGACTTCGTGCGGGATATGACCAAGGCCTTGGCCTTCCCCACGGATCCCGAGGAGGAGCCTCGAGCCGAAGAGCTCGCTGCTCTCCAGTATGACTCTCCTCCAAAGGAGGCCTTTACTGTACCGGTTCCTCCGATGCTGGAACGACTTCTCTTCTGCATGTGGGAGAGCCCGGCGTCGTCGCCAGTGTTAAGCAAGCGGGTCGATTCCATTTATCGAGTCCGCAAGAGCCCCGGGTTCCAAAAGGCACAACTACCGCACCATTCCATGGTGGTGGAATCGGCCATGCATAGACTTAAGAGTCAGAAAATGCACTCCTCGGTGCCTCCTGGTCGGGAGGCTCGAAGCCTGGATGCCCTCGGTAGGAAGTGTTTCCAGGGCTCTATGCTTGCTTGTCGAGTCCAGACCTACCAGCTCTATATGGGCATGTATCTCCGAGACCTGGCTAAAGAAATAGCCGGGTTCTCTGCTGGTCTCTCCGAGGAGCCTTTGCAGAGGTTCCAAGCCTTGTCAACTGGTGTTCGAGAGTGCTCAAAGTTTATCTCTCGAGCAGCCTACGATGGTTTTGAAGCATCAGCTCGAGTAGCCGCAGCCGGCATCGGTGCCCGCCGACAGGCTTGGCTTCAGTCATCCGACCTCGAGCCCTGGGTGCAGGACAAGTTGGTCGATGTCCCCTGCAGAGGTGAAAACCTCTTTGGCAAACCCATGGCTGAGAAGGCTGCACAGATCGAGACCGAGACTCTCACCAGGACTCGGCTCTCAAGGAAGACCTCTGCCCCTTCTCAGAAGAAGAAGGGCTCGGGGAAAAAGCCCTTTTACCCGAGGAAGGCGGCTGCCTATAAACACTACCCTCATTATCAGGCCTCAGCAGCTCCCCAAAAGGGCCAGCAGGCCAAGGGACGGGGTAATGGGTCCCGTAGGCAGCAAGCCCCCAAGCCTGCACCACCGGCCCCTGCTCAGCAGGGTGGGGGTTTTTGACTTCATCAGCATAGCCTCTCCCCCTCAGCTGGTTTCTCTCAGCACAGGAGGCTGGCTGGTCCACTTTGCCCACAGGTGGTCCAACATCACTACAGATACCTGGGTGCTTCACATAGTCCAAGAGGGCTATCTCCTGCACTTCCACCAGGTACCTCCCTCCTACTTTCCAGGGGAGCCTCTCAGACTCCCTCTGCACAGGGACTTACTCCTTCAGGAGTTAGCAAGTCTTCTTCAGGAACAGGCTGTGGAACCGGTGCCCCACCACCTGAGAGGTCAAGGCTTTTACTCCAGGTACTTTCTGATATCAAAACGAACAGGAGGCCTCAGACCCATCCTGGACTTGCGGAACCTCAACAAGTTCCTCGCAAAGGAAAAGTTCAAGATGCTTACCCTTGGAATCCTGCTGCCCTACCTCCAGCAGGGAGACTGGCTATGCTCCTTAGATCTAAAGGATGCCTACACTCACATCCTCATCCACCCCAGCCACAGACAATATCTCAGGTTTGTTGTGGGGGGCAATCATTACCAGTACAGAGTGCTACCCTTTGGCCTATCCTCCGCACCAAGGGTGTTCACTAAATGTCTAGCAGTGGTGGCGGCTTATCTAAGACTTCAAGGCCTCTTTGTATTTCCATACCTAGACGACTGGCTCATCAGAGCACAGTCTTCCCAAGAGGCCACTCACGCCACGCACCGCACTGTGGCTCTGCTTCAGCACTTGGGCTTTGTCATAAACTTCGCAAAGTCCACTTTGCTCCCCTCTCAGGATCTCGAGTTCATCGGCGCAAGATTAAACACGCTTCAGGCGCGGGCCTTTCTGCCTCTCGACAGAGCGAACAGGCTCATGGATCTTGCCAGCCACTTTCGCAGCAATTCCCTGGTCTCTGCCAGGCAATTTCTGAGACTGCTCAGCCATATGGCTTCCACAGTCCATGTGACCCCCAATGCCCGCCTGAACATGCGGCCTGCTCAATGGTGCCTTCGCACACAATGGCATCAGGCCACTGGGAGCCTAGCGGACTCCGTACAGATCTCCGACCCGCTGGTCTCTTCTCTGCAATGGTGGCTTCATCTGCCAAACCTAATGCTAGGAATGGCTTTTCAGTCTCCTCTGCCTTCTTAGGTCCTGACGACCGATGCTTCTCTCCTGGGTTGGGGAGCACATTGCCAAGGGACATGTACTCAAGGCCTCTGGACTCCTTGGGAGTCTGCCCAGCAGATCAACTTCCTGGAGCTCCGGGCTATCCGCCTGGCTCTGAGGGCCTTCTCCCACCTCACTTCTCACCAGTCTGTGCTGGTCCAGACGGACAATCAAGTTGCGATGTTCTACGTGAACAAACAAGGGGCACAGGCTCCTTCCTTCTCTGTCGGGAAGCACAAAGGCTGTGCTCTTGGGCCGTCAACCGCGGCATCCTCCTCAAAGCTGTTTATCTCCCGGGTCAAGAAAATTGCCTGGCAGACAAACTGAGCAGAATCCTCCAACCACACGAGTGGAGATTGGATCCGTTAGTGCTTCAGCGGATCTTTCTTAAATGGGGCCTCCCCACCATGGATCTGTTTGCCAGTCCTCAGAACCGGCAACTTCCCAGATTCTGCTCTCGACAACCGCATCCTCTCAGAGTAGCGGCGGATGCTTTTCTGATTCCATGGTCCACAGGCCTCTTGTATGCCTTTCCTCCCATGCCACTTGTGTCTCGAATGCTCTTCAAAGTTCTCAGAGACAGAGCCTCGATGATCCTGGTGGCTCCCCGGTGGCCGAGACAGCCCTGGTTCCCGCTTCTGATGCAGCTGGCGGTGGACACTCCTCTCCCTCTGGGGTTTCAGCCCGATCTCCTGACCCAGCATCACGGGACTCTCCTACACCCCAACCTCCGGTCCCTTCATCTGATGGCCTGGCTGCTGAAAGGGTAGTCCTTGCTCCCCTCCTGCTGCCTCCAGATGTGGAGGAAGTCGTCTTGGCCTCCAGGCGACCCTCCACCCGGAAGTCCTACGCTCTTAAGTGGCGTCGGTTCTCCGTCTGGTGTGCTCAGCAGTCTCAAGATCCCTTCTCCTGTTTGCCATCTGTGGTCTTGCAGTACTTGCTTGGCCTCTCCAATCTTGGACTTAAGTCCAACTCGGTCAGGGCCCACCTCAGTGCTCTTTCTGCGCATCACATGCCGGTGGATGGCAGGCCTCTTTCCAGCCACCCTCTAGTGGCTCGTTTTCTCAGAGGCCTCCTTCTCCTTAAACCGCCTTTGCGCCCACAAGCCCCTGACTGGGATCTGAATGTGGTTTTACAGCGGATTACCTGTCCGCCTTTTGAACCTATGGCTACCTGTCATCTTCGTTTTCTTTCTTGGAAAACCTTATTCTTGATAGCCCTCACTTCTGCTAGACGCGTTAGTGAGCTACAGGCCCTAGTATCTGATCCTCCTTACACTAGGTTCTACAAGAATAGGGTAGTCCTACGGACTCACCCTAAGTTTCTTCCTAAAGTGGTTTCCCCTTTTCACATCAACCAGGAGGTGGTACTTCCGACCTTCTTTCCCAGGCCGCACTCCAGCCGAGCTGAAATGGTCCTGCATACCCTGGACTGTAGGAGGGTGTTAACCTTCTACCTTGACCGTACGCGGGAGCACCGAAGGGCTATTCAGCTCTTTGTGTCCTATGACCCCAATAAGTTGGGGCTCCCTGTCTCCAAGCGTACTCTGTCCATCTGGATTGCTGACTGTATCGCTTGGGCTTATGGGGCAGCCGGCCTCTCGTTGGAAATTCGAGTCACGGCTCATCGTGTTAGGGCGAAGGCTGCGTCAGTGGCTTACCTCCGCTCTGTTCCGTTGGCAGACATCTGCCGGGCCGCTACTTGGTCTTCAAGCCAGACTTTTGCAGCCCATTACTGCCTGGAGAGGGAGTCCCGCAGGGACAGTGCTTTCGGACAGGCAGTCCTCCGTAATCTCTTTGAGGTATAGGCAACTCCTGCCCTCCGTCCCGGATGTTGGGCTACCGGTTGGAGGCCTACTCAGAGAAGATTCCTTCCTTCTGTGCTACTGAGCTTGAGGGAGCTCCTTTTTTGTGCTTAGGGTCTCCGGTAGCCTTAAGCTTGGGAGTCCCATATGTGAGGACTGACTTCCTGCTTGGTCCTGGAGAAAGAGTAGTTACTCACCTGTAACAGGTGTTCTCCAGGAGCAGCAGGAATCAGTCCTCACAACCCTCCCTCCTCCCCTTGGAGTTGCAGTCCTATGCTTTCGTTTTTGCTACTTTTTTGCTGTCTTTTAGCTATATCATCAGACTGAGCAAGATGACACCCTTGGGCGGGAAGAGGACCGCGCATGCGCGCTGCAATTCCCAAAGGCTTTCTTTGAAAGCTGGGGAAAATTGCTCCGCGAGGGCTCCGTCGGCGCCGACATCACCCATATGTGAGGACTGATTCCTGCTGCTCCTGGAGAACACCTGTTACAGGTGAGTAACTACTCTATTTGCTTCACCTGTCCAACCTAGGCCTTAAGTCCAATTCTGTGAGAGTTCATCTTAGTGCTCTTTCAGCACACCACTGCCCAGTGGAAGGTCGGTCTCTCCAGCCATCCTTTGGTGGCTCGCTTCCTCAGAGGCCTGCTTTTGCTTAAACCTCCACTGCGTCCTCCTGCCCCTGACTGGGACTTGAATGTGGTCTTGCAACGGCTTACTTGTCCACCTTTTGAACCTATGGCTACCTGCCCTCTACATTTTTTCTCCTGGAAAGCGTTGTTCCTGGTAGCCCTTACCGCAGCGAGACGAGTGAGTGAGCTTCAGGCCCTAGTATCAGATGCTCCTTATACTAGGTTCTATAGGAACAGAGTAGTCTTACGGACTCACCCTAAGTTCCTTCCTAAGATTGTCTCCTCCTTCCACCTCAATCAAGAGGTGGTTCTTCCGACTTTCTTTCCCAGGCCGCATGCCAGCCGGGCTGAGATGGTTTTGCATACCCTGGGCTGTAGGAGGGCATTGTCCTTCTACCTTGACCGTACGTGGGAGCACCGGAGGGCTGTTCAGCTCTTCATCTCTTTTGACCCCAATAAGTTGGGGTTGGCTGTCTCCAAGCGTACTTTGTCCATATGGGTAGCTGACTGTATCGCCTGGGCTTACAGGGCAGCCGGCCTCTCGTTGCAGGGTCGAGTTACGGCTCATCATGTCAGGGCGAAGGCTGCGTCAGTGGCTCATCTCTGCTCTGTTCCGTTGGCAGACATCTGCCGGGCCGCTACTTGGTCTTCAAGCCAGACTTTTGCGGCCCACTACTGCCTTGAGAGGGAGTCCCGCAGGGACAGTGCTTTCGGGCAGGCGGTACTCCATAATCTCTTTGGGGTTTAGGCAACTCCTACCCTCCGGCCCTGGTGTTGGGCTACCGTTCGGGGGCGTTATCAGAGAAGATTCTGTTCTTGCATGCTGAGGCTCTAGAGGGAGCTCATTGTTTCAGTTTGGGGTCTCTGGTAGCCCTGAGCTGGGGAGTCCCATATGTGAGGACTGACTTCTTGCTTGGTCCTGGAGAAAGAGTAGTTATTCACCTGTAACAGGTGTTCTCCAGGAGCAGCAGGAATCGGTCCTCACAACCCTCCCTCCTCCCCTTGGAGTTGCAGTCATATGATTTATTTTTGCTATTTTTGCTGTCTTTTAGCTATGTCATCAGACTGAGCAAGATGGCACCCTTGGGCAGGAAGGGGACCGCGCATGCGTGCTGCATTCCCAAAGACTTTCTTTGAAAGCTGGGAAAATGCTCCGCACGGGGGCTCCGTCGGCGCCGACATCACCCATATGTGAGGACTGATTCCTGCTGCTCCTGGAGAACACCTGTTACAGGTGAGTAACTACTCTTTCTGGCTTCTTGCAAGGCCTCTATTAGGAAGACTTATGCCCTCAAATGGTGCAGGTTCTTTGTTTGGTGCGCTGAACACAGGGCTGATCCCTTTTCCTGCTCGGTGGCGCTGTTATTACAGTACCTTCTCCACTTCTGTCAGTCCAGGCTCAAGTCTAACTCCGTCCGAGTGCACCTTAGTGCTCTGGCGGTGCACCCTCTCGGTCCAGCTGTTGGTGACCTTTTTCCTTCGGGGCCTGCTCTTATCAAAGCCCCCAGTTCGCCCTCCGGCAACCGAATGGGACCTCAGCGTATTGTTGGGGCAGCTCACTCACCCACCCTTCTAGCCTCTGGCTACCTGCCACCTTCGCTATCTCTCTTTGAAGGTGGTTTTCCTGGTCACGCTTACCTCCGCTCACAGAATTAGCGAGCTTCAGGCCCTTGTGGTGGAGGCGCTTTATACCAGGTTCTACAAGAACAGAGTGGTGCTTCGCATGCACCCCAAATTCCTGCCAAAGGTAGTGTCGCCCTTCCATTTCAGCCTGGAAGTGGTACTCCCTACCTTCTTTCCAAGACCTCACTCCAGTTGGGCGGAGACTGTCCTTCACACCTTGGACTGTAAGAGGACTTTGTTGTCCTTCTGCATCCAACGCATTCAGGGCCACCGCAAAGCTGCTCAGCTTTTCATCTCCTGTGACCCCAGTAAGCTGGGAGAGGCAGTGACCAATCGTACGCTGTCCACATGAGTGGTGGACTGTATAGCCCTTGTTTATGAACAAGCGAGTCTCCCGCTGGAAGACCACGTCACAGTGTACCATGTCAAGGCCATGGCAGCAAACTTGTGCTCTGTCCCGATGTTGGACATCTGCAGGGCTGCCACCTGGTCTTCAGTCCATTCCTTTGCAGTCCATTACTGCCTGGAAAGAGAGTCATGATGGGACAGTGCCTTTGGCCAAGCTGTGCTTCGTAGCTTTTCGGGGTTTAGGCAACTCCGGTAGCCTGAACACAGAAGGGACAGAGGCTAGGAGTGCTGGTTTCATCAGACATAGGGGTCTTACTGTGGTCTGTGGGCACAGACTCAATTGCTGTTGCTTGTGGCTCCCCATGAGGGTGCCCTGTTTTTGCTATGATCTTTCGGTAGCCTGTAGCTGGGGAGTCCCATATGTAAGGACTGACTTCCTGCTTGTTCCCAGAGAAAGCATAGTTACTCACCTATAACAGGTGTTCTCTGGAGACAGCAGGAATCAGTCCTCACAACCCTCCCTCCTCCCCTTGGAGTTGCTCTTTTACCATCTTTTATTTTTTTGTTGTCTTTTAGCTATGTCATCTGACTGAGCAAGATGGCGCCCTTAGGCAAGAAGGGGACCGCGCATGCATGGTGGTATATCCCAAAGGCTTTCTTTGAAAGCTGGGGGGATGCTTCCATGAGGGCTCCGTCGGTGCCAACGTCACCCATATATGTGAGGACTGATTCCTGCTGTCCTTGGAGATCACCTGTTACAGGTGAGTAACTACGCTTTCCTTTCTCTGGTAACAAGCAGGAAGTCAGTCCTCATATATGGGTGACATCTGCGCTGACGGTGCCCACGCGGATCCACTCCCCAGCTTTCAAAGAAAGCCTTTGGGAGCTATACAGCACATGCGCGGTCACCTTCCTGCTCAAAGCTGCCATCTTGCCTCAGTCTGTCTTTTTCCATGGAGCCCTGCAGACGTCCTGTCTGTGCACTCCAATAAAAAGTAGATTTTTTGACCCTTACTTGTTTTTCCCTCTATCGAGTGCTCGAATTGATTACTTTCCTTGCCTAAGTCTCCACCTCGGCCTTCAGTTTTTCGCTCAGGTATCTTTCTCTTTAATTTTTTCCTTGTTTTGATGAGTGGGATTTTTTTCTCGTTGCCTACCTGGTCGAGACGTCAGAGTTTGATCTTGTGAGCCTTGTTTTCCCCGCTATGTCCTCGACCAGCAGTTTTAAGCAGTGTGTTAAGTGCAATCGCACTATGTCCCATATGGACCCCACCATAGCACCTGCATAAAGTGCCTCGGGGCAGACCATGATGGGTCTTCCTTTCTGCTTTCCTTCCTCATGTCAGCCAAATTCTGGAGGGAACGTGAAAGGCGGCAGGGGGCACAGTTTGGCAAATCTGGCTCCAGTTTGGCATTGGGGCAGAATCCCTTCCTTCAGCTCCGAACGAAACGATGTCGTGTACCTGGGCTCGTTCAGAGCCCATGGGGCATCAAAGTCATCCTCTGAAGATCTCCCACTTGCGTCGCTTACCCCATCAAAGTTGATGCTGAGGACCTACCCAGCGCCAGGTGTTAAGTCCTCCTCGATTCTGCCATCATGACTCCAGGGTATGACGGATGGGAGCAACCATCAAAACAACCCCGAAGGGATGGGTCCCCTGCTGCCCCAAAGGAGTGGCGACCCGACTCCATCACAATCCGGGACTCCCTGGCCTGTGAATCTGCTCCGGCCCCAACACTGTTGAAATCCAGACCAGCTGCGGAGCCTTCTGGAATAGAGGCTCACATGGCTGCCCTCAAGCGTAGCTTCAGTGCATTCCTCGCGTCACAGTGGAGTCTGACTCCTGGTCCCTCCAGGTCATCGGCTCCCCACATGGAGACCTCCTCATTGAGGACTTTCCCGAAGGAGGCCCTGGTCTTCCTGGAACATCCCATTCGATCGGCGTCGAGGTCCTCGATGACACAACAGTCTGTTCAGCATTGGGAGGAGTCTGCACAGAGTTGGTCCAGTGACCGAGGGGCGCTTGTTGCCTCCTCGGGTTCATAGTCGGACTGGGAGACTAATAATGAGTCCTCTGACACCATGCTTCACTGGGTCGTCCTCTCCGACCTTTCTCCACCTCTCCGACCTTTCTCCGCCTCGCCATCAGCAAAGGTCCCCCTCTGGAGGACTTAGCCTTTCTCGAGTTTGTGAAGGAGATGTCCCAGGACTTACCTCCGTGGCAGTGCTGGAGAACGAGCCTCGTGCTGAGGACCTGGAGATCCTTCAGTATGAGGCTCCTCCTCGGGAGGCACTGATAGTGCTCATGCCTCCCATCCTGAAGTGCCTGTTGCCCAGGATGTAGGAGAACCCGATGACGGTGCCGATGGTGAACTATTGACTTGTTTCCTAGTATTGAGTCAGCAAAAGCCAGGATTTCAGAAGGCAAGCTTCCACACAATTTCATGGTGGTGGAGTCTGAATTGGTAGAAATTGCTTCCAGGGCTCGATGCTCACAGAGCTACCAGCTGTACATGGGCATGTACTTGAGAGACCTGGCAAAGGAGCTTGCTAGGTTCTCAGCTGGTCTATCAGGAGAGCTCCTTGAATGCTTTCAGACCCTGGTTTCCTCAGTCAAAGAATGCTCCAAATTTCAGACTCTAGAAGCCTTCGATGACTTCGAGTCGGTTGCATGTGTGGTTGCGGTGGGCATTAGTGTCCGCCGCCTTGTCTGGCTGCAGTCCTGTGACTTGGAGCAATGGGTGCAGGACAAGCTAGCCAATGTCATCTGCCGAAGCGATAACCTCTTTGGCAAACCCATGACTGATGAGGCTGATGAGTTGGAGAAGGAATTCATGACCAGGACCAGGCTGTCCAAGAAAGTGTCAGATCCTTCCTGCCGGAAGACTTTGGGGAATAAGTCCTTCCATCCGAAGACAAAGAAGGCTTACGGAAACTACCCTGAGTTCCAGGCCTACCCTGCCCCTCTCCCCCCCTCCCCCCCCCCCTCAGGGCAGCAGGTCAATGGCACGGCCCCCGTAAGGCCAAAACTCCCAAGTCCCAAACAGCGGCTCATCCACAGCCTGGGGGGAGTTTTTGACTTCTTGGGCATAGCCTCCCTCACTCAGGAGGTCATGGGCCCAAGGTTCATGGGGGTGAAGGCTCATCCACTTCCGTGTATGCCTGGGAGCTGCAAGTGGTCACGGAGGGATACCTCCTTCATTTTCCCCAGGTGTCTCACTCTCATTCACAGGGGAATTACCAGTGGACCCTTTGCACAGGGAGCTTCTCTTGAAAGTGCTCGAGTCATTGCTCGAGGATCGGGGGTTGAGCCCGCCCCACCTCACCTGAAGGAACAGAGGATCTACTCCCGCTACCTCCCGGTTCCCAAGAAGACACGGGGTTTCAGGCCCATCCTGGACCTTTAGGATCTCAATGGCTTCCTGGTCAAGGAGAAGCTCAAAATGGTATCCCTTGGAACCTTGCTTCCCTACCTCCTCCAGGGAGATTGGCTATGCTCCTTGGATCTCAAAGATGCCTATATCCATATCCTGATCCATCCAAGGCACCATAAGTTTCTGCTTTGTCTTGGGAGGCCACTACTACCAGTACAGGGTGCTTCCCTTTGGCCTCACCTCCGCCCCATTGGTATTCACAAAGTGCCTAGTGGTTGTGATAGCTTGACTCAGGGTCCTTGGAGTCTTTGTGTTTCCCTACTTGGACAACTGGCTTGTGCTGGCCAGCACTCCAGGCGAAGCGTGCAGTGCCACTCAGTGCACATTGGGGTTGCTGCAGCACCTAGGGTTTGTGGTGAACTTCCCCAAGTCCCACTTTGTCCCTACCCAATGCATGGAATTCATCCGGGGCCCTGCTTATCTCTACACAAGCAAGGGAATTCCTACCCCTGGGATAGGCCCAGCGCCTTGCCGCCCTACTGAGGAAGGGTGCAGGGTGCCGCCTTCGTGTCTGCCTGACAGATACTCCACCTCTTGGGGCACATAGCGTCCACTGTCCACGTGGCCCACTTCGCCCGCCTACACATGCAGCAGGCCCAATGGACGCTCAGAGCTCAGTGGGCGCAGGCGATGGGCCACCTGAAGGACCATATCCAGGTCACTCCTGCCTTAGCAGCCTCCCTAACTTGGTGGCAGGACCAATGCAACCTGAGGGCTGGTCTGCCACTCCAGGCCCCACCAGTTTGACATGTCATCACCACGGACATGTCCAAGTTGGGCTGGGGGGCCCATTTCGACCACCTCCAGTCACAGGGGCCGTGGTCACTGGAAGAGAGTGCCTCGTAGATCAACTTGCTCAAACTTCGAGTGGTCTACTACGCCCTGTGGGTCTTCAAGGACCACCTGGAAGGGGAAGTTGTCAAAATCCAGATAGACAACCAGATAGCAATGTTCTACATCAACAAGCAGGGGGTCACGGGGTCGTACTACCTCTGATGGAAGGCCCATGCGCCTCTGGAACTTCGCGGCAACAAGGAACATGTTCCTCAAGGCGCCCTGTACCTGCCAGACCAAGACAATATACTGGCCGACTGCCTGAGCTGTGTCCTCCAGCCCCATGAATGTAGACTGAACCCGTCCATCCTGGAGAGGATCTTCCAGCCGTGGGGCAGCCCAGAGAACGACCTCTTTGCCACCCCAGAGAACACACAGCTTAGGAAACTGGATTCTCATTTGGATGTGTTGCATAAGGTATCAGAATGGACTGCTATATGGTTAAATCCATGTCTGCAGATTGGAAGAGAGACGGTCTTGCTTTGGCTCATTAAAGATGTGTGGAGTGAAAAGTTGATAGTTTTTGTTGATGCACTAAAACAAGTGTTTGGTATGGATGATGCCTATTTTTTCTAATATCTGCCATTTAGGCATGCCCTTCAGATACGGAGCAAAAAGTCTAAAATGGTTTCTGAAGCTCCCGGTATCTTAAAATTTTGTTAGGGTTTCCAGAGTTGGGGTACACATAGCTTCACTGTTTTATCAATTATTGAGAGTTCATTTTCCCAATGTAATTTCCTCGTGCACTGATAGTGAGCTTGGGTTACGTATTTCTGAAAAGCAGTAGATGTTTTTGGGGAGTAAATTGAATAAGCCTGTGCCTTCAGGTGTTGTGCTTCAATCTTTGTATTTCATTATGCATAAGGCAGTCTGGATCAATGTTAAAGCACATCAGATTAATCAGCAGATTAACAATAAACATATTTTTTGTTTGGAGGATATAGGTGCATTTCTCCATATATCTGTAAATTGTCCTATGATGGCTGAGTTTTGGCTAGGAATATGGGAGTGTATTTTGAAGATAGTGAGGCTGACATGTCAGTTCTCTGCTCCTGTGGTTTTTGTATGCTCCTCTGCATTGAAGGAGCCATTAAGCCCTACTAGTAAGAAGCTGATCTTTTTGGTAGCATGTGCACGGAAGATCATTCTTCAGAACTGGAAGTATGGATCTTTGATCAAGTTCCACTTTTGGTTGAACTCAGTATGTGTAATGGCTACGGAAGCTGAAACTGCTAAAAAGACAAATGCTAATCTCCAGGAACAAGCAGGAATGTAGTCTTCACATATGGGTATTGTTGGTACTGACAGAGCCTGTGCGGGAATGCTCCCCAGCGTCCAGTAGGAAAGCTTTTGGGAGCATTGCACAGCGCCTGCGTGCTGCCTTCCCGCCTTTCCCAACTGTCCCTCTCCAGTTCTTCATTTTCCGTGGAACCGACAGGTCGCACATCCTGTCACTGCAGAAAATTTCCCTTCTTATTATTCTTTTTTGTGGTCGCGTCTGCCTTCCCTCGACGCTATGCCGGTACCGCTGGTGGTTCTTTTCTCTTTTCAAACCCCCCCCCCCCCCCCAAAACTTTGCTTCTGGAGTTTTTCTCCAGTAATTTTCTTGTCGGGTGCCAAGCGCCATTTTGGGCACTAGGCCCAATTTTTTCCCTCAAAGTGGAAAAACCCGCTTCGGGTTTTAAAAAGTGTTATAAGTGTGGCGGTACCATCTCTGTCACCGACACCCATGAGTGGTGCCTCAGATGTTTAGGTCCTGACCACTCTATTTCAGAGTGTGTTGCCTGTGGGATGATGATGAAAAGGGCCCGACAAAACCGAGCTGCTAAACTTAGCACCCTTTTTCCCTCCGATGCAGCCTCCGTGGCATCGATGTCTTCCAGGGCTTCATCTTCCTCCCATGGATCTCAGGTAACTAAACATAAATCCAGCCGGTCCTCAAAGGGTAGATCTCCTTCTAAACATCGAGATGCCTCTGGTGTTGCCCTTGAGGGACTTTCACCGGCAAAATTGCCCCGGTGGAAGGCTTTGGCCTCCAAAGCACTAACCGGGCTCCAGGATGTTCTCGAGGCTTCAACCTTGGTAGAACTGCTGGTGCCATGCTCTAGGGTTCTGGCCGCTTCATCCGGTACCGATACCCAAGCATCGGCAGCGTCGATAGACCAGAGATTCTTGGCTATTGAACGCAGTCTGGCGGCTCTTCTCACGGCCTCGATGCCCTTGAAACCGCTTCAGACAATTCAACCGGTACCGGCACCGACTGCATCGACATCAGCAGGTATTCTACCGGGAACGAGTCATGCGTCTCTATCCGGCATCGACAGGTCGGTATCGGACCACTCCGAGGCCGACTTCGATCGGTACCAGTACCGTGCCTTCCACGATCACCTGGATCGAAGATACTTCGAATCCTCGGATGAGTCTGAAGACTCTGAAAGCTCTGCCTAACCAGAGTACTTCTTCCTGAGGATTCCTCTTCTCCTCAGCGTAGGATGTCTCCACCAAAGGATATGTCTTTTCAGGATTTTATCCGAGATGTGGCTCGAGGTCTTTCCATCACAGTGGCTCCTGAAAAAGAGCCTAGGGCAAAGGAATTAGAAATCCTACAATACCCTAAAGCTCCCAAGGAGGCAGCTACCTTACCTATTCATGAGATCTTGCATGATCTTATGTTAAGGATGTGGGAAACACCTCTGACCACATCTGCTCACTCTCAAAGACTCGACACCATGTATCGAGTTCCTCCTTGTCCTGGGTTTCAGAAGACTCAATTACCACACCATTCCTTGGTGGTGGAATCGGCCATGAGACAGATGAAGAGTGCAAAAAGGCATGCATCTAATCCTCCAGGATGTGAGTGTAGGACTCTTGATGCCTTTGGACGTCGATCCTTCCAGGCTTCCATGCTTTCTGATAGGATCAGTTCCTATATCTTGTATATGGAAATGTTCCTTAAGGAGGTCACAGGAGACTTAGAGCTTATGAGCCCTCTCCTTCCTGATGATAAAAGGCAAGATTATCTTGCTCTTGTTAAACATACTCAGGATTTTTCCAAGTTTGTGAATCTTGCAGCCTTTGACTGCTTTGAATGCATAAGCAGAACCTCTGCTATTGCCATAGGTGCACGTAGAATTGCCTGGCTCCAGGCATATGACTTAGAAATCTAGGTACAGGACAAACTGGGGAATATAGCTTGCACAGGAGAGAATCTCTTTGGCAAGAATTGGCAGGAAAAAGCTAATGAGATATATGCTGACAATATCACTTTCGATAGATTGTCTAAATCTACAGCTGATCCTGCAAGGAAAAGATCATCTAAGAAACCATTCTTCGGCAAGAAGAAAAGGTTTTATCCCTCCTATACCCAGCAAGGACATTGTGTAGGTCAGTCTGCCCAAAAGGGACAGCAGCAACAACCTAGGCAACAAAGGAAACTAAAAGCAGCTAAGCCTCAACCGGCTCAGCAGACTGGGCCTCCACAGGGGCTTTGACTCCTGTCTAGAGAACTTTGCCTTCCTGGCCCTGAACGGCCCAGAACCCTCCACCATCCCAGGGAGGTTATGTCATATTACCCCCAGATGGGGACAGATAACAGCAGAAAATTGGACTCTGTCTATTGTGAGAGAGGGGTACAAGCTTCATTTCCTCAGCATGCCCCCTCCTACAGTAGTAAGACAGTTCAATTCTCAGACCTCTCTCAACGACCGGTTAGATCAAGAAGTCTCTATGCTTCTTGCTCAAGGGGCAATAGAAGAGGTACCCATTCCCCAATGGGGTACAGGGTTTTACTCCACCTTTTTCCTTATTCCAAAGAAAACAGGAGGACACAGACCCATTTTAGACCTCAGAGAATTGAACAAATTCCTATTCAGAGAGAAGTTCAAAATGATTTCTCTAGGAATTCTGCTGCCATACCTTCAGAGTCAGGATTGGCTTTGTTCTCTAGATCTCAAGGATGTGTACACTCATGTTCTCATCCATCCAACTCACCAAATGTTCCTTCGATTCAGGCATCAGGTTGCCTGTCAGACAAAATAGCAAACTCGGATCGCCTTATTTTGTCCCTCCAATGGTGGCATTCACCCAAAAACCTTTTGGTGGGGTCTCCTTTTCAGCGACTCCCACCCCAAGCCACTCTAACACAGATGCTTCACAGGTGGGTTGGGGAGGCCACTTGCAAGGCCTCTCTACCCAGGGCACCTGGACTCCACAGGAGGCCTATCTCCATATCAATCTCCTGGAGCTCAGAGCAATCTTTATTGCTCTTTGAGTATTTCACACCCGGCTCAGCTACAAGACAGTCCTAGTTCAAAAGGACAATCAAGTAGCCATGTTGTATGTGATCAAGCAGGGTGGAACAGGCTCTCTGTCGCTCTGCAACGAAGCTTTGCGACTATGGGCCCTTGCCAGAGAGCATCAGATTAATCTCCTTGTGGTTTATCTTCCAGGCATTCAAAACTCTTGGGCAGACAGACTCAGTCGAGTTCTGCTTCCACACCGAATGGTCTCTCCATGCAGACCAGGTGGCCAAACGTTTTCAAATTTGGGGAACCCCGGACATAGACCTCTTTGCAAGTCCGCTGAATGCCAAACGTCCCCGGTTCTGTTCCAGAATTCCAGCTCAAGGTTGTCAGGCCAGGGATGCTTTACTCCTCCATTGGGATCAGCACTTCCTGTATGCCTTTCCACCCATTCCCCTAATTCCCAAAAACCCTGTTCAAGCTTCAGAGAGACAGAGGTCATATGATCCTCATAGCTCCACGTTGGCTACGGCAAATGTGGTACCCTCTGCTCCTACATCTCTCCCAAGCTCCACCTCTGGAGTTAGGATCTGTTCCAGATCTCCTTTCTCAAGTGAACAGGATGCTGTGGCATTCCAATCCCCAGTCTCTGCATCTCAGGGCCTGGTTGCTGAAAGCCTAGAACTTCACGGTCTTAACCTTTCCCAGCAGGTGAAGGATATCCTTGATGCTTCCAGGAAACCTTCCACAAGACGCTATTATGCATTCAAGTATAAAAGGTTTACCATATGGTGCTCGCAGAAGGGTCTTAACCCTCTTGCGATACCTCTGGAATCCTTACTGGAGTACCTCCTTCATTTATCAAATGCAGGGCTAAAGACTAATTCAGTGAGTCCATTTGAGTGCTATTGCAGCTTCTTTCAAGCCTTTCAATGGACAACCTATTTCCTCTCATCCTCTCATAGCGAGATTTATGAGAGGCCTTCTAACGAAGCCTCCCATTAAGCCACCACCGGTGGCATGGGACTTGAGTCTGGTACTTGGGCAGCTCATGAAACCGCCCTTTGAACCATTAGCCACTATCTCTTTGAAATTCCTTTCCTGTAAAGTTATCTTTCTCATTGCAATCACATCAGCACGTTGCATCGGTGAATTGCAAGCGTTGGTGGCTGATCCTCCTTATACAAGTTTCCATCATGATAAGGTAGTCCTTAGGACTCATCTACACTTTATGCCAAAGGTGGTTTCGCCCTTTCATTTGAACCAAGCGGTTTACCTTCCTGTATTCTTTCCAAGGCCTCATGCTTCAAATGCAGAAAGAAACCTTCATACTTTGGACTGTAAAAGAGCTTTGGCCTTTTACTTGCAAAGGACACAGCAACATAGAAAATCCTCTCAGCTCTTTGTTGCTTTTAATCCTAGTCATTTGGGACTTCGTCTCCAAAAGGACGCTGTCCAACTGGATTGCACTGTGTAAATCTTTTTCCTATGAGAGTAAGAACCTTTCTCTCGAAGGCCATTTCACAGCTCAGAATGTGAGAGCCATGGCAGCCTCAATGGCTCATCTTCACTCTGTGTCTATCGACGACATCTGTCGAGCAGCCACTTGGGTTTTGTTTCATACCTTCATAGCTCATTACTGCTTAGACAAGGACTCCCGCTGGGATGCCTTGTTTGGTCAGGCTATTCTTCAACACCTGTTCCATACTTAATCAACTCCTTCTCACCATCCCTGGTTGGATGCCAGAGATCCATGGGGGGAAGTGGAGCCCTTTCACAAGGGCACACAACTTTCTGGGGCCATTTTCCTGGCATCTGCAGCTAGGGAGTCCCCATATGTGAAGACTACATTCCTGCTTGTTCCTGGAGATAGCATGGTTACTTACCTGTAACAGGTGATCTCCGGGAACAGCAGGAATTTAGTCTTCATAACCCGCCCACCTCCCCTAGGAGTTGTATCTCTCTATCTCTCTCTCTCTTTCCCTCTCTCTTTTGTCTCAGCTATAAACTCAACTGGAGAGGGACAGTTGGGAAAGGTGGGAAGGCAGCACTCAGGCGCTGTGGGATGCTCCCAAAAGCTTTCCTATTGGACGCTGGGGAGCATTCCCGCACAGGCTCCGTCGGTACCGACAATACCCATATGTGAAGACTAAATTCCTGCTGTTCCCGGAGATCACCTGTTACAGGTGAGTAACTATGCTTTATGGTATAGCAAAAGCATGGTGGGCCGGTTAGAGGTGAACACCAAACATAGAAACATGAGACAGAAAAAGAACACATAGCCAATCTAGTCTGTCCTTCCATATCAACCACTACAACATTCCTTTTTTTTTCCTTTAAAGATCCTCGGTGTTTGTCCCATGCTTCTTTGAATTCAGATACTGTCCTCATCTCTACCACCTCCACTGGGAGACTATTCCACAGATCCACCACTCTTTCCATAAAGAAATATTTCCGCATATTGTTCTTGAATTAATCCCCTTTCAACCTCATCCCATGTCCCCTCATAGCAGAGCTTGCTTTCAATCGAAAGAGGCTCTCCTCCTGTGCATTTATGCCACTGAGGTATTTAAACGTCTCAATCATATCGCCTCTATCCCGCCTTTCCTCTAAGGTGTACATATTAAGATCCTTAAATCTGTCCTCATATGCATTATTATGAAGACCACTAACCATTTTAGTAGCCACCCTCTGTATGGACTCCAGCCTGTTTATACCCTTTTGAAGGTACGATCTCCAGAATTGCACACAATACTCCAAATGAGGTTGCACCAAAGACTTATACAGAGGCACTATCACGTCCTTTCTTTTACTGGCCATTCCTCTCCCTATGTACCCAAGCATCCTTCTAGCTTTTGCCATCACCTTTTCTACCTTTTTAGCTACTTTAAGATCATCAGACACAATCACGCCTAGGTCCCCGCTGTTCTTTAGTGGACAAAAGTACTTCACCCCCTATACTATATTACTCCCTTGGATTGCTGCAGCCCAAATGCAAGACCTTGCATTTTTTAACATTAAATCTCAGCTGCCAAATTCTAGACCGTTCTTTAAGCTTAGCTAGATCCCTCCTCATGTTATCTACACCTTCCTAGGTGTCTACTCTATTGTAGATTTTGGTATCACCCGCAAAGAGGCAAGTCTTACCCGACAATCCTTCCGCTATATCACTAACAAAGATGTTAAAAAAAAATCTGACCAAGAACAGATCCCTGGGGCACACCACTGGTAACCACCTCCTCCTCAGAGTGATCTCTATTTACCTTTACCCTTTGTTGCCTCTCACTCAACCAATTTCTGACCCAAGGAGTAACTTTAGGGCCCATCCCTAGAGTGCTAGTTTTTTTATAAGTCGTCTGTGAGGAACAGTGTCAAAGGCTTTACTGAAATCTAAATACATCACATCTAGGGCTCTCCCTCTGTCCAACTCCCTGGTCACCCAGTCAAAGAAATCAATCAGATTTGTCTGACAAGACCTGCCTCTGGTGAATCCATGTTGCCTCTGATTCTGTAATTCGCTGGACTCCAGAAACCTCACTATTTTCTCTTTCAGCGGTGCTTCCAATAATTTACTCATCACTGAAGTTATACTAACCGGCCTGTAGTTTTCAACTACATCCTTACTTCCGCATTTGTTTAAAGGGACCACATGTGCCTCTCTCCAGTCCTTTGGCACTACTCCCGACTTCAACGAGGCATTGAAAAGGTCGGTCAGTGGAGCTGCTAGAACGTCCCTAAGTTCCCTCAGTATTCTAAAGTGTATCCCATCCGGTCCCATTGCTTTGTTTACCCTACTTGTTACTTGTTTAGCTAGCATGAGCAGTCTTCTGAAAATTGTTCAAGATGCCCTTTGCTTCTGTTCCTGTTTGTGGGTGTTTTCTGAGGTCCTGCTCCTGGTTCTTCATCTGTGAACACAGAACGGAAATATTTGTTAAGCAATTCTTCTTTATCCTCATCAGCTTCTACATATTTCTCCCCTTCACCCTTGAGTCTGACAGTACCTCTTTTGCCCTTCCTCTTCTCACTAACATATCTGAAAAATATCTTATCCGCCCATTTTACTGCATTGGCTATTTCTCCAGCAACAAGCACGAAATCTGTCCTCACTTAGGTGTGACGTCGGCGCCGACGGAGCTTGCGCGGAGCAATTCCCCAGGTTTCAAAGAAAGCTTTTGGGATTGCTGCCACGCATGCATGGTCCTCTTCCCACCCAAGGGTGCATCTTGCTCAGTCTCCCTTTTTCCGCTGAGCCCTTCGGATGCACGTCCTCATCCCTCGGGAAAAGTTTTCATTTTCTTCGCCTTAACAGGCTATAGCTCTTTTTTCCCGATTGCACTGGTCCTCTACCTGTCTTCCCCTTGCTCCCTTTTGGAGCTTGTGGGAATATCCTTCATAAATTTTTTCTTCCCAGGCTTCGCGCCCTTTTTTTTTTTCTTCCAACTGCCGGCCGCATGGATCTTTGACCGCGAAGAGGCCGTTTTCACCCCCATGGCCACCGGGTTTAAAAAATGCGATAGATGCTCAGGGAACATGTTGCTTACGGACACTCATGACTGCTGTCTGAGGTGTCTGAGAGCCGACCATGACCCAGAGCTCTGTTCACTCTGTAAGAAAATGTCCTCCAAGGCCCTGCTCAGCCATAAGCAGAAGTCCGAAGACGTTTTTCGAAAGGCTGCCTCGGAGTCCCCGCTGGCACCCTCAGTGGGTTCTCCCCCCTGCGGCACCATGTTCCAGTTGGCATTCTGACAAGGGGTCTCCCAAGGTGGAAGGGCGCAAAAAGAAGGCCTCAAAGTTGCTGTCCGGGGGCCCCCCAATAAGCATGCGCATTCTCGCGCCCAGTCGCTTAGCCGCATTCGGCGTGCCTGAGAGTCTGACAAGGAGTGGCCCCACAAAGTACCTCGCAGAGAAACAGAGGTGTCCAGCAAAGGCGCCCAGTCTTCGGAGGGCCATCCTGGTGAGGACCCCCTCTCCTCCTCGACGCCTGATCCGGTGACCCCGGTATCAGCGTCCCAGTGCCCCATGCCCACGTGGGAGTCCGGTATGCTGGCGCTAGAACACAGCATTTCTGCGTTCATTGCTTCCCAGCAGGTGATCACGGCCAGCTTCGCTGACTTGCACCCAGAGACCGTGGGTCCCTCGCGTGGAACACCCCAATCCATCCAGGAAATCACCGAGAGCCACAGGCCTCGTATGGGTCCTCGACGTCGGTCTCGCTCTCCTGTTCCTTGGGGGTGAGGTCGTCCAGGGCCTCTGGCTCCAGGCCTCCGGCCATTGGACAGGGCAAACCGCCCGGCTCAGATCCCTCCACCGATTTCTCGGACTGGGAATCCGATGGGGATACATCCCTGGAAACCTGCACTCACTGGGATCTTCCATCAGACTCCTCACCGCCTTGTCTCCAGTGGTGTTCACCACCTGAGGACACCTTCTTTCTGATGTTTATCCGGGACATGGCTCGGGCCCTCAACCTGGTCACCCAGGCCAAGGAAGACCCTCGCGCTGAAGAACTCGATATTCTTCAGTACGAGGTCCCGCCCAGGGAATCCCTCATCGTACCAGTGCCGTTGATTCTCTCCCGGCTATTGCTCCGCGTGTGGGAGGCCCCGGCCTTGATCCCCATCATGAGCAAGCGCCTTGACACAATGTACAAGGTGCAGCAGGGGCCAGGCTTCCCTAAGACTCAACTTCCACACACCTCGATGGTGGTGGAATCAGCCATGAGGAAGCAGAAAAGCCTGGTCACACTCATCTGTACCACTGGGCCGGGAATCGAGAGCCCTCGATGCTCTGGGTCTCAAGACCTATCAGGGGTCCATGCTCTCTTGTCGCATCAAGGCATACAAGTTTTATATGGATATGTTCCTCCACGACTTAGCGAAAGAACTTGAAGGTTTTTCCCCGGGCCTCGAGGGCGAGCCCCTTGATAGGTTCCACACACTGTCGAAATCAATAGCTGATTGCTCCAAGTGTACCTCTTGAGCCTCCTACGATGGCTTCAAGACACCGGCTCGGGTGGCGGCCACGCGCATCGGAGCCCACCGCCAGGCTTGGCTTCAAGCCTCAGATTTGGAGCAGTGGGTGCAGGAGAAGCTCCTGGACGTACCCTGCCTCGGCGAGCAACGTTTTGGCAAGCTGATGGAGGAGAAGGTCCCGGAGATCGAGATGGAGTGCATCACTAGGATCCGTCTCTCCTGCAAGACCTCTAAGCTGCCTCAAAAGAAGCAGCCTACCAAGACGCCCTTCTTCCCCAGAAAAGGCCTCCAGTGCCGCGGCTATCTGCTGTACCCGGCTACCCACACACAAGGGAAGTCTGGCCAGGGTCATCGGAAACCAAAGGGACCGAAGGCCCAGACGCCGGCTCTCCCGCAACCCTCTCAGGGGTTTTGACGCCAATGGCATAGCCCCTTGTCCTCGGGCGATGCAGCAGTCCGAAGGGAGACGCCTGTCCAGTTTCGCCCAGCCCTGGGCGGTTATCACTTCGGACACCTGGGTCCTCCAGGTCATCCGGTGGGGCTATCGCCTCCATTTCGACAGGCTCCTACCTCCTTTCTCTCCGGCGGAGCCTCCTCGACTCCCCACGCACCAGCTTTTGCTGCAGCAGGAATTACACTCTTTCCTCGCCCAGCGGGCAGTCGAGACGGTCCCTCCCCACTTTCGAGGTCGGGACTTTTACTCCTGGTACTTTCTCGTCCCATAAAAGACGGGGGGGTCTGCAGCCTATCCTCGACCTCTGCAGGCTAAACAAGTTCCTGGTGTGGGAGAAATTCAAGATGTTATCTCTTGGCGTGCTGCTGCCCTTCCTCCAGCAGGGCGACTGGCTATTCTCCTTGGATCTAAAGGACGCTTATGCCCATATTCTGATTCACCCTCAACACAGACAGTACCTGCGTTTCAGGGTGTGGGGAGAGCACTTCCAGTACAGGGTGCTCCCCTTCGGCCTGGCATCTGTCCCATGGGTCTTCACAAAGTGTCTCGTTGTGGCTGCCGCTTACCTTCGGCGCCGGAGCATGTCGGTGTTTCCCTACCTCGACAACTGGTTTGTTGTGTGCTCATCTGTCGAGGAAGCCCGGCAAGTGATGTCAAGCACTGTCGTCCTCTTAGAGAGTTTGGGGTTCCAATCAACTACCCAAAGTCTCACCTTGAGCCAAGCAGGCTCTCAGGTTCATTGGAGCGTGCCTCAATACTCGCAGGCCATGGCCTTCTTGCCAGTGGACTGCTCCACCCTCCTCCAGATCCTATCTGTTCACATCCAGAGTGCTCACCAGGTCACCGCTCAGTCCATGCTATGCCTCCTGGGCCACATGACCTCGACCGTGCATTTGTTTCCTCACTCCCGCCTGCAAATGCGGGCAGCTCAGTGGTGTCTCAGCACCCAATCTAGCCAGGCCTTCGGACACCTCAGGAACCCTGTCAGGGTTCTTCCCGACCTCCGCTTGTCCCTGAACTGGTGGCAAAACCCCCGCAACCTCCTGTGGGGATCCTCCTTCCAGTCCCCACAGCACGATGTGGTGCCAACCATGGATGCTTCCCTGCTGGTGTGGGGAGCCCATTGCAGGTCCCTCTGCACGTAGGGACAATGGTTGCCTGTGGAGGCTCAGCAGCAGATAAATCTGCTTAAGCTCCGGGCCATCCGGTGGGCCCTGAAGGCCTTCGAGAATATCCTCAGCGGGAAGTCGGTTCTGGTGCAGACCGACAACCGAGTAGCGATGTTCTATATTAACAGAGAGGGGGCCATGGGGTGGCGCCCTCTCTGCATGGAAGCAGTCCACATCTGCTGCTTCGCCACCCGGAGGAGAATGTCCCTCAAGGCAACATAGGCTCAGCAGAATCCTTCACCTCCACGAGTGGATCTCTTTGCCAGCCCTCAGAACACACAACTTCCCCGCTTCTGCAGCCCGGTGCTGCACCCCGGCAGGGAGGGCCCCGATGCATTTCTCCTGGACTGGTCCTCCAGTCTCCTATATGCATTCCCGCCTTTTCCCCTCATTGTGAGGACTGTTCAAGGCCCAACGGGACGGGGCATCGCTGATCCTTGTGGCCCCCTCGTGGCCTCTGCAGCCTTGGTTCCCACTCCTGCTCTGACTGTTGTCGGAGCCTCCGATTCCCCTGAGCTCTGCCAGGTACTTGCTAATGCAAGATGGGGGTCGGGTACTGCACCCAAACCTAAGCTCCCTAGCCCTCACAGCCTGGTGGCTGAACGGGTCTCATTAGCCTCTCTGGCCCTTCCAGAGGAGGTCAAGGAAATCCTCCTTGCCTCAAGGAAGGACTCCATTAGACGGGCTTATGCCTTTAAGTGGAAACGCTTTTCCGTCTGGTGCTCGAATCACCAGATTGACCCTTTCTCCTCCCCAGTTCAGTGGGTTCTCCAATACCTTCTCCAACTCTCGAGGGAAGGGCTGAAGTCTAACTCTGTTAGAGTTCAATCATCTTGCTATCGAGGGAAAGCCCCTCTCAGGGCTGCCACTAGTCTCCTGCTTCATGCGGGGCCTTCTGTTGTCCAAGCTGCCTATCCATCCCCCGCCGGCGGAATGGGACTTGAACGTGGTACTCACGCAGCTCACTTGTCCACCCTTTGAGCCGATGGTGATGTGTTCGCTCCGGCACTTGTCCTGGAAGGTGGCCTTCCTGGTAGCGCTGACTTCGGCTTGCCAAGTCAGTGAGATTCAGGCACTCATGACTGGTGCCCCTTACACCAGGTTTTATCGGAACAGAGTGGTCATCGGGCCCATCCTAAGTTCTTACCTAAGGTCGTGTCAGCCTTTCATCTCAACCAAGAGATTGTGCTCCCGACCTTCTTCCCATTGCCCCATGCCAATAAGGTGTCGCCGGTTCTCCACACCCTCGATTGCAAGCGGGCCCTCGCCTTCTACTTGTAGCGCACTCAGACTCAACGCAAGTCTGACATACTTTTTGTGACCTACGATCCCAATAGGCAGAGACAGGCAGTCACCAAGTGCACCCTCTCCATTTGGATGGTGGACTGTATCGCATTCGCTGATGCGAAGGCGGGCGTCCCTCTGGATCGTCGGGTCACTGCACATGGGATCCGAGCCAAGGTGGCCTCGGTGGACTTGCTACGCTCTATGCCCATGATGGACATCTGCTGGGTGGCAACCTGGTCTTCCACAAACACCTTTGCTGCCCACTACTGCCTGGAGAGGTAGTCCCGCCGGGACAGCGCCTTCAGCCAGGCTGTACTCCATAATCTGTTCGGGGTATAAGCAACTCCTGCCCTCCAACCCTTCTTCATGGCTACCGAGGTCTCTGCCCTGGGGACCCGAATTCTCTGGCTCCTTCGGGCTTCTTCTTCTGCTTATGGCCTCAGGAGGCATTTTTGGTTACAGGTTCGGTAACCTGTAGCTAGGGAGTCCCATAAGTGAGGACTGACCTCCTGCTTGTTCCTGGAGAAAGCGTAGTTACTCACCTGTAACAGGTGTTCTCCAGGGACAGCAGGAATCAGTCCTCACTATCCTCCCTCCTCCCCTGATGAGTTGCTAGATTTTTGTCCTTCCCTTGCCATCTGCCTGGTAGGGCTCAATCTAAGGGGCCTGATTGAGCAAGATGGCACCCTTGGGCGGGAAGAGGACCATGCATGCGTGGCAGCAATCCCAAAAGCTTTCTTTGAAAGCTGGAGAATTGCGTCGCATGGGCTCCGTCGGTGCTGATGTCACCCATAAGTGAGGACTGATTCCTGCTGTCCCTGGAGAACACCTTATCTCTCAGGCACCTCTTCCAAGCACATTTCAATTTAACCCCTTGAAATGCTTTCAGGCTTGTGCATAATATATATAACGATCCTATGTGAAGTCTTAATAGTCAGGCTTGTGTAAATATGTATATTTTGTACTTTGTGTAAAATCTAACATCAATCAACTGTAAATCTGTAATCCTGCTTGCTGTGTGCTACCCCCCTCCCTAATCGCACTGTACATACCCCTAATCACTGGCCTGTACAACCAACCTTTCCATGTATAGCAACCGCTGCTGATCGCTGGAAGCAGCGGGATACAAATTGTACACAAATAAATAAATAAATAAAACAAGCAGGAATGAGTCTTCACATATGGGTATCATCGGTACCGACGGAGCCTGCGCGGGAACGCTCCCCAGCGTCCAAAAGGAAAGCTTTGGGAGCATCCCACAGCGCCTGCGCGCTGCCTTCCCGCCTTTCCTAACCGCCTCTCTCCAGTTCTTCTTTTCCGCGGAGCCAGCAGGTCGTGTTCCTGTCACCGCTGAAGAATTTCTTTATTTTATTTTATTTCTTTGGTCGCGCGTCTGCCTTCTCGACGCTGGACCGGTACCGCCGGTCTTTTCTTTCTTTCTTCTAAAAAAAAAAAAAAAACCCCAAAAAAACCCTACTGTTTTTCTCACTTCAGTGCATTTTGTTTTTTGGCCTTAGGCCTAGGAAATCTTTTCCTCATGGAAAAGCCCGCCTCTGGGTTTAAAAAATGCACGAAGTGCAGCGGCACTATTTCTGTCACTGACACCCACGAATGGTGTCTAAAATGTTTAGGTCCTGACCATTCCATTGCGGATTGTGAGTCCTGCTCCATGATGTCTAAAAGAGACCTGCAGAATCGAGCAGCTAAGCTCAGTAACCTGTTTC
Source organism: Ichthyophis bannanicus (assembly GCA_033557465.1). NCBI lineage: Eukaryota > Metazoa > Chordata > Amphibia > Gymnophiona > Ichthyophiidae > Ichthyophis > Ichthyophis bannanicus. The sequence continues at coordinate 86,140,820 of CM066034.1, read as the reverse complement.
CCTCGGATGCAGCTTCAGTTGCATCGACGTCTTCCAGGGCTGCTTCTTCCTCACATGGATCTCAGGTAACCAAACTTAAATCCAGCCGGTCCTCAAAGGGTAGATCTCCTTCCAAGTATCGAGATGCCTCCGGGCTTGCTCTCGAGGAATCCGCACCGGCAAAATTACCCCAGAGGGAGGCTCCGGTTTCCAGGTTGACATCGATGGCTCGGCCTCGACCGATCACCTGTTACCATGTTCTGGGGTACCGGTGGTTCCCACTGGTACTGACATCCAGACATTGGTTGCGTCAATGGATCAGAATATCCTGATCATGCAGCGTGCCATCACGGCATTCATACAAGCTGTGACGCCTTCGGTACCGCAACAAACTCCGTTGCAGGTACCGATTCCAGCACCGGTACCGACATCGGTTCCGGTGCCCGTACCGATTGCATCGACATCCGCTGCAGGGTCAACTGCAGCGGTACACTGTTCTGTGATGCCCATTGGTACCGAATCTGATGATCTTAAAGTAGCTAAACAGGTAGAAAAGGCGACGGCAAAAGCTAGAAGGATGCTTGGGTGCATACGGAGAGGAATGGCTAGCAGAAAATAGGAGGTGATAATGCCTCTGTATAAGTCTTTGGTGCGACCTCATTTGGAGTATGGTGTGCAATTCTGGAGACCGCACCTTCAAAAGGATGTGAACAGGATGGAGTCGGTGTAGAGGGTTGCTACTAAAATGATTAATGGGCTTCATTATAAAGCATATGAGGACAGACTTAAGGATCTTAATATGTACACCTTAGAGGAAAGGCGGGATAGAGGTGATATGATTGAGATGTTTAAACACCTCCATCGCATAAATGTTCAGGGAGAGAGCCTCTTTCAATTGAAAGCAAGTTCTGCTACGAGGGGACATGGGATGAGGGTGAAGGGAGATAGATTCAGGAGTGATATGTGGAAATATTTCTTTACGGAAAGAGTAGTGGATCCGTGGAATAGTCTCCCAGTGGAGGTGGTAGAGATGAGGACAGTAACTGAATTCAAAAAAGCATGGGACCAACACAGAAGATCTCTAAAGGTAAAAAGTGGACTGTTGTAGTTGTTGTTATGGAGGGACAGACTAGATAGGCCATGTGGTCTTTTTCTGTCATCATGTTTCTATGTTTGTGTTTCTATGAATCAGTACCGATCACTCCCGATGTCGATACCACCCGGTACGCGTATCGGGCTCTGCAGGAGCATCCAGACAGACGATACTTCAATTCCTCTGAAGATTCTGAGGAATCAGAGGTCTCTGTCGAAGCATCGGTGATTCATCCTCAGGAGCCCTCTTCTCCAAAAAGGAGAATGTCTCCTCCTGAAGACTTGTCTTTTCAAGACTTCATTAGGGAAGTGGCCAGAGGCCTTTCCATTTCAGTGGGCCCTGAGACAGAGCCTAGAGCCAAAAAATTAGATATCTTACAATATCCTAAGGTTCCTAAAGAGGCAGCCACTTTACCAATACATGAGATTCTTTATGATCACATGTTGGGCATATGGGAGACTCCTCTCACCACCTCCCCTCATTCTCGCAGGTTGGACACCATGTATCGTGTTCCTCCTTGTCCTGGATTCCATAAAACTCAGCTTCCTCACCACTCCATTGTGGTGGAGTCTGCCATGAAGAAGATAAAGAGTACAAAAAGGCACTCTTCTGCTCCTCCAGGAAGGGAATGCAGAACCTTAGATGCCTTTGGCAGGAGTGTTTTCCAGGCTAGTATGCTTGTTGCCAGAATCAACTCCTATAGTCTCTATATGGGAATGTTTCTAAAAGAAGTTACAGATCATCTGCAAACTTTATCTCCTTTTATTCAAGAAGATAAAAGGGAAGAATTCCTCACCTGGCTCAAACATGCCCAGGATGTTTCCAAGTTTTCCAACCGTGCAGCCTTTGACTCTTTTGAAGGTGCCAGCAGAGCCTCGGCCATTGCCATAGGTGAACGCAGAGTTGCTTGGTTACAAGCTTCTGATTTGGAACCTTGGGTTCAAGATGGATTGGGAAATCTTCCTTGTACAGGTGAAAACCTTTTTGGCAAAGATTGGCAAGCAAAGGCCACCCAGATGGATGCTGAAAACTCTGCTTTAGATAGACTTTCAAAGTCTACTTCTGCTCCTTTTAAGAAAAGGTTGTTTAAAAAGGGTTTTTTTCCCAAAAAAGGGAAATATTATTCTGCTTATGGTCAGCAGTCATCTTCTGTATGTCGTTTTGCTACAAAGAGACAGCAACATCTGAAACAGGCCAAGCCTAAGGCTGCTAGGACTGCTACGGCCCAGCAGCCTCAGCCTCCTCAGGGCCTTTGACTTACAACTAGAGAGCTTAGCTTTTCTGGCTCTAGAGCATCCAGAGCCTCTCACCATTCCAGGAAGGTTAGCTTACTTTGTTCCCAGATGGGAACAAATCACAGCAGAGCAATGGACCCTCTCCATCATAAGGGAGGGGTACACGCTTCATTTCTTAAACATTCCTCCTCACACCATGTGAGACAGTTCAATTCTCAAACATCTCTCCTCGACCTTCTGGGACAGGAGATCACTACCCTTCTTGCCCAAGGGGCAATAGAAGAAGTACCCCTTCTTCAGCAGGGCTCAGGGTTCTACACCCCCTACTTTCTTATTCCAAAGAAAACAGGGGGCTACAGACCCATATTAGATCTCAGAGAATTGAACAAGTTTCTATGCAAGGAGAAATTCAAGATGATTTCTCTCGGTACTCTCCTTCCATACCTTCAGAGTCAGGATTGGCTTTGCTCTCTAGACCTCAAGGATGCGCACACCCATGTCCTCATCCATCCAACACACAGAAGGTTCCTTCGGTTCCTTTATCAAGGGAAGCACTATCAATACAGAGTGCTTCCCTTCGGTCTGGCCTCTGCACCAAGGATGTTCACAAAATGCATGGCAGTAGTAGCTGCATTTCTACGCACTCTAGGGATATTCGTATTCCCATATCTTGACGACTGGCTCATCCGAGCTCCATCCCAATCAGAGGCCCAGATTTCTCTAACCTGCACAAGGCATATCCTTCAGTATCTGGGACTTGTAATAAACTTCCCAAAATCCCATCTCACCCCTACTCAGTCTCTAGAGTTCATAGGGGCCTTGCTGGATACCACAACTGCAAGGGCCTATCTTCCCCAGGCCCGCTGCCTATGCTTGGTGCAGTTAGCCTCACAAGTTCAGTTAAAATCCCATTTAACTGCTCGAGAGATGTTACAACTGTTAGGCCACATGGCATCCACTGTGCATGTGGTTCCTTACGCTCGCCTTCACATGAGGGCAGCTCAGTGGACTCTATCCACCCAATGGACCCAGGCATCAGGTTGCCTGTCAGACAAAATAGCAACCTCCAGTCGCCTCTTTTGGTCCCTCCACTGGTGGAAGTTGTCAGACGGCTGCCTGGGTGAGAATATTCACAGTCTTGGCAAGTGCATATATCAATATGATTTGCAAGGGATTGTGGGAAATGCAGTCCATTCACACCAGAGACAGCTGCTCACAATAATTAGTTGTGCTTGAGTGTAAAGCCAATAAGAGATTTATTTATGGGGTTATTTCTCCCAACACAGATATGCTTGGTAGCACATAAAACAGGATACTTGCTTGCAGTGTTAAACTTGGAAAAACAAAATCAGGAAAACAACAGTTGAACTTTGTCAGGCAATCAAAGCAAAAGAATAAAGACCTGGTTGGTAACAAACTGGTCTTTTCTGTAGGCTTTAGTTAATATTTTCTTAGCAGTGTATCAAACAACAAGCAAAACCCACAAAGAAGGGAAAATTGTTCTTTTCAGGTTAACTTCTTATATCTTCACACATAGATTCAGAAGTGATTCCCTCAGAGCTCACAAGCAATTAGGTAAGGCTCAATTGCTAGCAGTTACCCAGCTGAAACCCCTTAGCTGGCTTGCTTTCTACTGCGTGGCTCAAATCCTACTTCAGGAGCTTTTCTGAGTAGATTAAAGAACAAGTTTGTATTTCTTTGTGATGGTTGCTGTACTTTGTAACAGAAAATTACCAAAGGAGTTTAGACAGAGAGCAATCCATATATTCACAGCCTGTATCTAAGACCGCTCCCCCTTCTTCAACAATCATTGGTTCAATATCATGGATTGGCACAGAGGAATTTCTCAATGTAGCACTCTCAGGAGAATACTTGTTTCCCTGCTGTCTTTCAAGGTTATAGCTAGGGCATAGATCAGTGTTCATACCTGAGCTTCCATTGCTGTTAGAGTTCCTCTCTAAATAGCCTGGCCAGTATGTAGTCCAGTTCTTATGTCCAGCCTTCCAATCCAGATCCCTGGACACTGGATCTCTCTTCACATACCTTCTGGCACGGGTCTTAGGGTCTCTTCCACATGCAGCCGTCTCCCTCACAGGTATCATCTGGAGATTCCTAGCCCTACAGCACCATTCCTCTGGCTTTTCCCAGTCCAATGGTGTAAGCTTGCCTTTTGAATGTCTCCCAGTATACGTACTGCTCTGGACTCCTTTAGACCTCCCAAATGCTTTTCTCTTCTTTCTTCCAAAGGGTTTCTTGCCCTCTCTGTCCGTCCGCACTGGCTTCTGCTTCTGATGATCCTCCAGATGATGAAGATGTCCAAGCTGAGGATGTCCAAGATGAAACTGAGGATGAGGATAATTCTCTGTAGAATAAACTCTACCTTTATTCTGCTTTGATGAGTGCTCCACCCTAGCACAGCGCAGCCGTGCTGAATCAGGCCCTGCCCTTTGAGATGAGTGCTTAGGGATTACCTCATAGCCCTCCTGATTGAACACACGTTTCCCCACTTCAGCTCCTCTAATGGCTGTTGGAAACCTGGTGCATTCTGGGACTGGTAGTCTTTTATGGAAAAATTCTGTTTTCTTATTTCTACCAGAACTGACAGGTTGCTTGTTCAGAGTCACTTCACCTTTTCTATAGCTCCTTCCTGAGCTATGATAAGCTTCCTTATCACAAAGTCCACTCAAAATCTGTTGTTGGGGTCCCCCTTTCAAAAGGTGTTACACCAAGCAACCCTTACAACAGATAGATGCCTCTCCAAGAGGTTGGGGAGCTCATCTTCAAGATCTCTCCACTCAAGGCATCTGGTCTCTAGAGGAGACATCTCTTCATATCAACCTCTTAGAGCTCAGAGCAATCTTTCTAGCTCTCAGAGTTTTCCACACCCTGCTCAGCTACAAGACAGCCCTTATCCACACGGACAACCAAGTAGCCATGTTCTAGGTGAACAAGCAGGGCGGGACTGGCTCTCTGTCGCTTTGCAACGAAGCTCTGAGATTGTGGGCCTTCGCCAGAGAGCATCAAATTCATCTCATGGCAGTGTATCTTCCAGGAATTCAAAACTCTTGGGCAGACAGACTCAGTCGAGTTCTGCTCCCACACGAATGGTCCCTCCATGGGGACCAGATAGCCAGAATCTTTCGAATTTGGGGAACCCCAGACATAGACTTTTTTGCAAGTCCGTGGAATGCCAAACCTCCCCGGTTCTGTTCCAGAATTCCGTGTCAGGGAGTTCAGGCCAGGGATGCCTTCCTCCTCCATTGGGGAAAAGACTTCCTCTATGCCTTTCCACACATTCCCCTAATTCCCAAGACACTCTTCAAACTTCAGAGAGACAAGGGGTCTATGATCCTCATAGCACCACATTGGCCACGCCAAGTGTGGTACCCTCTACTTCTGCATCTCTCTCAAGCTCCCTCCCTGGACTTGGGATCTCCTCCAGACCTCCTGTCCCAGGAGGCGGGAACGTTGTGGCACCCAAATCCCCAGTCTCTTCACCTCATAGCCTGGTTGCTGAAGGCCTAGACCTTCAAGATTTGCATCTTTCTCAGCAAGTGAAGGATATCCTTCATGCTTCCAGAAAGCCTTCCACTAGATGTTCCTTTGCTTTTAAATGGAAAAGGTTTACCATTTGGTGTGCAGAGAAGGGTCTTAACCCCTTGCAATACCTCTGAATTCTTTACTAGATTATTTGCTGCATTTATCCCATGCAGGCCTTAAAACGAATTCAGTGAGAGTCCATTTGACTGCTATTGCAGCATCCCTTAACCCTCTCAATGGACAACCTATTTCCTCTCATCCTCTTATAACAAGATTCATGAGAGGCCTTCTTTTGACTAAACCTCCCATCAGACCACCTCCAGTGGCATGGGACTTGAATCTGGTTCTTGGCCAGCTTATGCAGCCACCTTTTGAACCCTTAGCCACTACCTCCTTGAAATTTCTTTCCTGGAAGGCTATTTTTCTCATTGCAGTCACCTCAGCTCGCCGCATCAGTGAGCTGCAAGCCTTGGTGGCTAATCCTCCTTATACAAGGTTCCATCATGACAAGGTAGTCCTTAGGACTAATCCACACTTTATGCCTAAAGTGGTCTCACCTTTTCATCTGAACCAGGAGGTTTATTTACCTGTCTTTTTTCCAGGACCTCATGCTTCAAGTGCAGAGAGGAATCTTCATACCCTGGACTGTAAAAGAGCTCTTGCTTTTTACTTACAAAGGACACAGCAACATAGAAAGTCCTCTCAACTCTTTGTTGCTTTTGATCCCTCTCATTTAGGACTTCCAGTCTCTAAGAGAACTCTGTCTAATTGGATTGCTCAATGTATTTCTTTTGCCTACCAGAGTAAGAACCTTTCTCTGGAGGGCCATGTCATAGCTCACAATGTGAGGGCCATGGCAGCCTCTATGGCTCATCTAAATTCTGTGTCCATCGATCAGATATGTCGAGTGGACACATGGGCCTCGGTTCATACCTTCACAGCCCATTACTGCTTGGACAAGGACTCCCGCCGGGATGCCTTGTTTGGTCAGGCTGTTCACAAACACCTGTTCCATACCTAACCAACTCCTACCCTCCATCCCTGGCTGGATGGCTATGATTCATGGGTGGAGGTAGAGCCCTTCCCAGGGACTCACAACCTGGGCGATCTCCCAGGCATCTCTAGCTGGGGAGTCCCCATATGTGAAGACTCATTCCTGCTTGTTCCTGGAGATAGCACAGTTACTTACCTGTAACAGGTGATCTCTGGGAACAGCAGGAATAAGTCTTCACAACCCACCCACCTCCCCTAGGAGTTGTATCTCTCTATCTTTCTTTTGTACGGCCCTGCTTCGTACAAAATAGACCACAACCTAATTATTATTAATTACCTGTAATGATCAGAGCCAAAAGTCAGTGCAGGTGCAATCAGAATTTCAGTTTATTGGATAACTGATGATCAATGCAGGCAGTGGTGGGGAAGAGAGTTCTATCGAGCACTTGGCATCTCAAGACCAACTCCTCCCCTGAATATAAAAAGCATGTTACATTTATACTTTTCTTTGCTTCCCTTTTTGTGCATACAGTCCCCAGACCCATTCCTCCTGTGTCCTCTCCCCCCTCCCCTCTTATCTTTTATCATTGCCTTTTTCTGTCCTTTAGTTCCTGTTGCAAAATCCCCCTGGCCTTCCAAAATCCCCCTGTTTCCCTTATACTTACCGTCTGTCATCCTGCCACCTGCTTGCTTCAGGGCCATGGCCTAACATATATGTTGCCAGCTTATGGTTTCCTGCGTATGTGCTCCTTGGCACATTGCCCCTGTAGGCCTATGTCTGGACTTTCAAGTTCAGACCTACACCTACTGGGCTCATGATACTTCCTTATATGGTTTTTCTTGTGCTGGGTTTCTTCCTGTTCTGGCCAAAGTAGTTGCCCACATGGTATAGCAGCGTGGCTGTTGTTCTTTAGAGGGTTTTTTTGAGATTCAGGGCAGCCATTGAGTGATTATGAACCAGGAACATTATAATCCCTTAACCCTTAAAGTAATCTTTTAACACTTATGTAATACTTAACCTCACACTTAACCCCACACTTAACCCCTACAACCCTACAACTCCCCCATTTTTTATTTTTTTTTTATTGAGAAGGGGAGAAATCTAAGTCAGAATAGTCTGACATGGGGACTGCAGCATAAGAAACATTGACAAGAGTAGGGCTAGTTTGAACAGGCAGAAAAGAAGTGGACACTTTGGTGAAATATTTCTTACAACAGGATATAAAAATAGAAACAAAACAACAGAAGAGTAAAGCAATGATTAAAATAATGCCAGCAGAAATCAATAAGCCTTTAAGGCCAGATCCAAGAGAGTGGAACCAGGAGGAGAGAGATGAAAACCAATCTCCAATCTGGAGGCCACCCTTAAAATCATCACTATGTAGTTCAGATAAATGCTTAATCTTATTCATAGCATCTAATACAAATACCGTATGGTTCGCTATGACCGTGCAGCAATTAGTAGCATTGATAAACGAACAAGTCCCGCCCTCAGCAGCGAGTAATAAATCTAAAGCCTGTCTATTCTGTAGAGTCATTTGATTATTTTGTTCAAGCGATTCAGCTAAGCGAGAAATAGATTCAGTAACAGCTTTCATTTGTATATGTAGCAAACGTAAGCGGCGGATAGACATACCAAGTTCTGCTGTAAAGTCAGGGGTAGCCCAAGGAATCCAAGAAGTAGTACTAAGAGCTATAAGGCGGGCTTTGGTCATGGGGTAAGTGGAGTTAACATATTCATAGGAAGCTTGTATCGCAGCATCTTCAGCCATGGAGGACTCCCAGGGGCTAGCATAACTACGCTTACGGCGTTGGTGTGGAGGAGCAGGGGAAGAGGGCGAGGGGCCATATGAGACATTTAGGGGAATAAGGACTGAATAGGGGGATACTTTAACTAAGGCACAGGGTAGGTTGGACAGTGAAATCTTCTGATACAAAACATCACCACAAAGCCAGTAATGGCCCACAATAGCAGACAGAGAAAAAGAAGGTTTCCAAGTAAAAAAGGATTTTACAGGATACTTAATAGAAGTATGTGGAGCGCATGAAGTTAGTTTACCTGTGGTAGCAGAATGATTACAAGGAGTCTGACATAGAGGATGGTCATCACGGGATTTACAAGGTTTCCAGTGGAGATGGCCAGCAAGTTGGTGTCCTATGACAGAGGTAGGGAACCTGCGGCCCCGTTCAGTGTTTTTGGCACCACATTGGACTAAATCAGTACAGTAGAGGACGGGAGCATAGCAGGAAGTGAAAGGAGATTGTGAGTAAGTACCCTTACGGAAAAGGAGAGTATGTGTAGAATCTATAGGACCAACATTAAAGGTTGAAGCCCAAAAGTCAGGACCCCATACCCGAGAGTGTGCTTTAACCCGCGGGCCCCAGTGGGTGGAGTTGACACGATCATTACTGACTTGAGGGTGGAACCAATCTGCCTTAGACATATTATGCCCATAATAGAAAGGGCGCATGGTACCGTGCAGAAAGTGAAAGTTATTGGTTTGGACATTCCAGGAAACATTGCAGGTGTCATCAAAAGAGACAGAGGAATTGGTAATAAGACAGTAATAAAATATCATAGAGGGCACAGAGACACGGACAGGAAAGGAAGCAGCTTGATGGGCCGCCCAAGTATCATTACAATATAAGGGGCCACGCTCTATACAACCTTTAATAAGGTGGGGGTTATTCCAGCATGGGATGGCACCTACAATTTCTTCAAATGGGACAGGGAGCACACGAACAGGGGCATAATTACCACCTTGGGGCAATGGGGTGCATATGATGCAGTCACTAATATTCAAAAGGTCAACCACCTCAAGGACGGTTGTTTTCCAAGTATAAGTGAGAGGAACAGACCTACGGGAACGATTAGGAGAGGGAGAGGACAGGGGCGAGGGGGAAGTAGAGTAAAAAGGGTGGGGGCGGAAAGAGATAAAGTAAAGAAACCACCCTATAAAAATTGACAGTAACATAGCAAAATATAGAAAACCAAACTTATAAGCAATATGAGGCATGCTGAGAAGATCACTTAAATGTCCACAAAACCAAAAACAGTTCAAGGAACCCAAAGGTGGGCTATATGAGTCCATGTTTGGCTAGCGTCCAGCAAGACAGCAAATGGAGTTGAGGCAGAAACGATGTGGGGTCCTGAATATGTTGGATCTTGCCAGGAACTCCGATGAGGATTTCTGCGGTAGACAGTGGTTCCAATTGGAATCCATGTATCCTTTGGGGAATGTGGATGTTGATCACGAATGGCACAGCATCGGGAAATCTCTGCCAATGCCAGGCGCAGACCTGCAATATAAGGAGACAGAGAATCTGGTAAAGAGATAGAAGTGTCAGAGAGATTGTATAGCAGCAATCGCCTGCCAGTACATATTTCATGTGGTGTTAGAGCAACATTTTTCAGAGGGCGATTTCTCAATTGAAACCGTGCCAGAGGCAAGGCCTGCAGCCAGGAGATATTTTTATCTGATTGTATCAAACGCAGGGCAGTCTTGAGCAAGCCATTGGTCCGTTCGACGAGGCCATTGGAGGTGGGGCGATAGACGGAAACATACTTCCAGTTTAAGCTCAGAGCTGTGGAGAAAAGATGTATTAGCTGATTCCGGAAATGAGAACCATTATCAGAATAAACAGTTTGTGGTATGCCAAAGCGAGGAAACAGGTGCTTAGAAAAGCAATTGAATACCTCGGAGGCTCTCGTTTGCACGGGAAAGCCTCAACCCACTTGGAAAATGGACAAACGCAAAAAAGAAGGAATCTGTATCCATCTACACGAACCTGCATATCTGTGAAATCAACATACCAGGAAATGAAAGGACCCTGAACTGACGGAAGATGACCTTGGAGAATATGCTTGCCCTTCACTGGAGAATTTTCTAAACACTGAGGACACTTTTGGCACCACTCCTGCATTCTGAGTTTGAGACGCGGATGCCAGAAAATCTCGGAGATCTGCGCAGACACGCTGGAAGCTGATGCATGACTGACAGAATGCAACAGGGAACACAATTGTTGCAAGGACCAAAAAGAAATACAAAGTTTTCCAGAAGGGTGGACCCATAACTTCTTATGCTCTGTGCATCCTAACAGTTTCCATTTGTGCACTTCATCCTGAACAAGATTCTGCTGATAATCTTGTAGCGAAGGTAAGGGATAAGTCTTTGCTCGTGTAGTAACTAAAATGGGAACAGTCTGAGTGACTTGTTTAGCTGCTTCATCTGCCAGGGCATTGCCAAACTGCAGGAAACCATAATGGCGGGAATGGCCGGGGACCCAGTTACAGGAAGTTAGAATATCTTTCTGACAGCGTTGCAATAGTAAGTCATAAAGGTACAATATCAATGATTTGTGAACTAGCTGACTACTAGCTGAATTAACAAATCCTCGCTGTAACCAAATCTGAAGGTATTCCCCACACAACTTTTGAACATACTGTGAATCAGTATAAAAAATCAAGGGCATTGCCAGACGTTCTTCTAAGACTGCTAATATGGCGCACAGTTCAGCTGCCTGTGCTGAATATCCCTGATCCGAGTCAAGGGCATACTGCAAGCGATGCTCAGATACTCCATCAGGGGTCACTAACACCGCAGCAAAGCCAACAGCACCCTTCTGTGCTGATCCATCTGTAAACCAAATTTCACTATCTGGTGGCATGTTAGAGGGAGATACCATAAAGGATAAAACTTCCTCGTAAGATGAATCAGGAACTGGGGTATAAACATCTACTGCTGTTTGTAGCCAACTGAGTGGACAGGTGGAGGCAGTGAGAGGGCGAAAGATTACTCCACTATTCAGGATAGAAGCACAAGCTTGTTGCAATTTGGATGGGGATAAGTGTAACGTGTCTTTGTTCAGAATAGCCTTCAATTCAATGGACTGATAGAGGATTAAGGTAGTGGGAGTGAAAATGGACAAGACTTTCTCTATTGCTGCTGCCACTGCAATGACTAATTTTTCAAGGTCCGGTAGTGGGAGCTCAGTACATCCAAAAGTACCAGACAAAAATGATAAAGTGGAAACCCTATCCTGAAATAGAATGGCTGCCCAAGCCTGGGAACCAGTTACCACCATCAGCTGAAAGGGTTTGTGATGATTTGGCAGATGTAAGGCTGGGAGAGACTTTAAATCTTCCAGAATGGACTGGAGCACACTTAGATGACAAGGGTCCAAAGTGATTTTGTCAGAATTCTTTACACCACCCTTTAAGTAAGGGCGGAAGCAGAGGGTCCGAGAGCTAAAAGCAGGGATCCAATTTCTGCAAAAATTAAGTGTGCCTAAAACAGACCTCAGTTCCCTTACTGTCTTTGGCACAGGTAGTTGTAAAGCATGTTCAATGGTTTTTTCCCCCACCTGAATGGACCCCTGGCTTAACTGAAATCCCAGAAAAGTAACGGTTGTCTGCACCAACTGTGCTTTCTCTCTGTTCAACTTGTACCCTTTGTTCTGCAGTTCCTGTATTAGTTCCTGCGTATACTTCTGCATTTGTGCATAGTCTGACCCAGACAACAAAATATCATCTACATATTGTAGCAGACACATTTCTCCAGGGAGATGTGAATTGAACTCCTGCAAATCTTGTGAGAGAATCTGGGAAAAGATACTAGGACTGTCGACATATCCCTGTGGTAGTCGTGTCCATTGGTAGTGTACTTGATCAAAAAGGAAAGCCAGCAAGGGTCTAGAATCAACATCAATTTCTACACTAAAAAAGGCATTTTTTAAATCTAATACTGTAAAATACTTGTACAGCTGTACAGTATTTAACGTGGTAGCTGGATTGGCAACTGCAGGAAACTGAGTTTCCACAACTTGGTTCAATGCCCGTAAATCGTGGACAATTCACCATTTGCCATTGGGTTTACTGACCGGAAAGAGAGGAGTATTATATGAAGAGGTACTGTGTTCTATAATGCCATGCAGTTTGAGTTGATCAATTTCTTCTCGTGCACCCTCTATAGCTGCCTGCTGTAAGGGGTACTGTGGTAGTTTGGGACCCTCTTTCCCTGGTTTTAGTCGTATGTGGACCGGGGAACCTCATACTCAGCCATAAGGGCTAAGGAGGTATGTACTTATTTCACCTATTTCTGCAGATTGGAATTCTCCTGCCACTAGGGTAACCTGGGCTTTAACAATTAAATCTCGCCCCATCAAATTTATAGGACAGTGGGAGGCATACAGAAAATTGTGATAGAGATCAATTTTTGGGCCTTCCACGTGAATTGGATTGGTCACGGGAGTCTTGACTGACTTACCATCAAACCCAGTGATCATTACACTGTCTCTGCCAATAGTGCTACCTATAGGCATGGTATTCAAGACCGACAGTGTGGCTCCAGTATCAATTAGAAAATTCATCCCTTGGCCATTCAATGTTAACTTTATGTGGGGCTCTTCTGTGCCTAACATCACCTGCATATTATAGATACCTAGTCATTGTCCATCTCCCCTATTGCCATAGCTTGTCCTATTTGGGGGCTGCCAGGTAGGATATTGCCGTGGCCTGGCAGGCGGCGGTGGACCTTGGTTATATTCTCTCCGTCCTCTTGGCGGAGGAGCACAGCAGGCCCGTTGCAAGTGTCCTTTTTCACCGCATTGTCAACAGCAAAAATCCCTTTCTCTGTTCTGTCTTTGTCTGGGGAAGGGCCGTGGTTCCTGACCTGAGAGCTGACCACGTCCTTGAATGTTCAAAGCACGTATCATGGGTCTGGGTACTTCTTCAAAATCACTATCTGAACTGTTGTCACTTGAAGATTCATCCAAACATTCCATACATTCCTCAAATTGTTTCCGTGTTTCTCTAGCTTGCTGCCTTGCCTCTTTAACCTGCTGCTGAAGGGCTTTAATTAACCTTTCATCGGTAGCAGATCTGCTGACCCGCCCTCCCTTCTTCTTCTCCTGTTCTATTTCTTTCAATTGCAAATTGAACAAACGAGTCTGGGCAGCTTTTCTGTCTCTCTCTGGTTTATTCAATTCTTCCTCAGCTTGTCTGACAAAATGAAAAATATGTGCCTGTTGCTTTTGCCATGGCTCTGACTCCAGTGCAACTATGTTTTTGAGTTTTAACTGGATGGGTAAGGGTAAGGTGTTACACAAAGTCTGGAAAAACATAAGGGCCATATGTGGGGCGTTATAGGGTGCACCCATTTGTGCTTCCCACAGATCTTGGAACTTTGCCAGGTAAGCACTAATATCTTCCCCTACCTTAAACTGCATCGACACCAGGGGTCCCATACTTCTTTGGGTAGGGTATATGTCTCTTAGTGAGTCCCAAATCAAATTACGATAGGGGTTAAACAAAGCCCCATCGTATTCCGGTTCGTGGACCAACACCCCATTTATACGAGCATTATTAAACACCTGATTGTTGGCCCGGATTTTGGGTAATAATGCTGCCAATGCTTTCACATCACCAATTGCTAAGGTATAACCTGCAGTCAATCGTTCAAACTTCTGTATCCATGCCCCTGCACCTTGATTTAGGGGAGGGAGTTGTTCCGACAGGTTAGTCATGTCAGTGAAACTCCAGGGGACATATATCTCTGCCCTCCCCTGCCCTTGGTTAACATGTCGCACAGGAAACACCATATACCCTGGTAACTTGGGGTTATTGGGATCTTGTCCCTCATACTTCTCCCACACCCTCAATCTTGCTTCCATGTACTTATAGTCCCATTGTGGGTCCCCTTCCCCTCCACGAATACACCTACGAGCTAGGTTTAAATCTTTAGTGTCCAGTGATCCTTCTTCTGGCCAAATTCTCATTTGTGGGGCACATGCAGAGGTCCAGCCATGTAGGTTGGAACTCCAATGGTATACATAGAATCCTTCACCCCCTTCTTCATTAAAAACAAAATCTGCAGGGGTTTTCTTAGATTGAACTGGTTCTTTCGAACTTTGTACGGGATAAAATGAGTATTCATTGGCTCTGGTCGTCCGGTTTCTAATATCACACAGACTTTGACGTGGTGGGTTATCCGAATACTTTAGGTGCCATTTATTTGGCGGGGGTAATGGTGTTCCACTGGAGGATTTATTACCACCAGCGGAACCAATAACAGGGGGAGTAGACTGTACCTTGTGTGGGATAACCCCTAAGGGTTTATCCTCGGATGAAACCTGAATTTCCTCATGAAGTGTGGAAGTGGGATGGGAATCTCCGCCCATAGCCCCTAAGCCTGACTTTTCGCCAGGACCTGGGTCCTCGGGATTTGTATCAGGAGTCAAGTGTAATTTACCCATCACTTGGACCCATCCTGCCTGTCGTTCCCGGTGGGGGGATGCAGACCGGGATTTCCTACATGGCGGGGGGTTCTTACGGTAACCTATATTTTCCAGTTCCCTATGCAGTGGCCTATATGGAGGGGTCTCAATATATGGTGCTGAAGGCTCTGACTGGTTTTTATTCTTGATGTTCTCTTTTTGTTTTTCTGGCAACTGTTTATCATTAAGCTTCTTCTCTAATTGTTCCTTCTTGGGCATGGGGGGGTCTGAGTACCCTATTGCTGCCATGGTACGACTCTCCGTCATACAATAGGGAGGAGGGGCCATCACTAATGAGGGTACCTGGGTTTGCCTGTTTCATCCACATGGAAATGTATTGCAGATGTTTTAACTGACTAGCATTGGTCTTATGAGACAAAACATAATCCCTAATTTTTGCTAAACAACAACCATCAAAAGACCCCTCCGGTGGCCAGCCAAGAGGTGTCCCAGGAGCAGCGCTCCATTTTGCCCATTTAAGGCAAACCTTCAAAATTTCCTTTCCTACTATGGGATTATCTCTCATCATCCGTTCGACCGGAGTCATTGGGGAAACCTGATTTACCATTATTCCCTGATTGTCATCTTTCTTTCTCCTAAACAGAGACATAATTCCTACGTGCCACCTGTTATTTTAAGGATCTCAATATCCAACCTCTTTATCTACAAAGGGAGATAGTGCATGAAATGTCCAGGACACCTTTCAGACAGAGATTCGCTTCGTTCAGACCCAGCCAATCTCCTCGCGGAGGTATGGAACCGTGAGTAAGAACACACACACGCTTCGTATCTATTTCGATACGTACAGTCTCAAACACACCTCATTCAGTCCTGGCTCATAGCAGCAAAATATCTTTACACTTTATCAATATAACAAAACAAAAGTTAAACACCACCACTTACCAAGCTTGGTCAAAAATAAGTATACTCACGACGTTGTCGTCACAACAGTCGTCTTCCTAGGGAATCAGTCACTCACTTCTTCTTCTCCTCCGGTCTCTACTACTCACCGGGAACGTACCTCCCTCTTCTCTCTTGAGGGGAATCCAAATCTTTAAATTTGTATCTTGGTCATAAAGACCCACCCGTACCCAATCCCGGGTTTCAGCACAAATTTGTACGGCCCTGCTTCGTACAAAATAGACCACAACCTAATTATTACTAATTACCTGTAATGATCAGAGCCAAAAGTCAGTGCAGGTGCAATCAGAATTTCAGTTTATTGGATAACTGATGATCAATGCAGGCAGTGGTGGGGAAGAGAGTTCTATCGAGCACTTGGCATCTCAAGACCAACTCCTCCCCTGAATATAAAAAGCATGTTACATTTATACTTTTCTCCAGGACCAAGCAGGAAGTCAGTCCTCACATATGGGTGACGTCGGCGCCGACGGAGCCCTCGCGGAGTAATTTTCCCCAGCTTTCAAAGAAAGCCTTTGGGAATTGCAGCGCTCATGCGCGGTCCCCTTCCCGCCCAAAGGTGCCATCTTGGCCAGTCTTCTTTTTTCCACGGAGCCCTACAGACGCTGTCTACAAGTCACCGCTGAAAAGTTGATTTTCTTTCTTTATTTTAGTATTTTCTTCGGTTCGACGCCGGTCCTTTTTCCGTCCGGCCTCGCGACGCCGGTTGCGAGGCCTCCCCTTCTTTTCGTTTTTTCTGTCCTTCGTGACAAATTCGCGCTTTTTTCACTTTTCCCTGGCGGCACGAACATTTGACCTCGCAGGGGCCCTTTTTCCCCCGATGGCCGCCAGTGGTTTTAAAAAGTGTGTTCAGTGTAAGAAACTTATGTCTCTTACTGACACACATGATTGCTGCCTCCGTTGCCTGGGCCCGGATCATGAAGAAATGATCTGTGGAGCCTGTAGCAAGATGTCCGCGAAATCTTTGCGGAGTCGGCAGCATCAGCGGGAGAGAATCTTCTCTGACCCCAGCCGTACCCGGACCTCGTCAGAAGCTTCGGTGTCCAGGGAATCTGGCTCTGAACACCGTCGGAGCTCCTCTGAGAGGGGGTCTCCTTCCCGGGAACATCATCGGAGGAAGAAACCCGCGAGGACGGCGTCGGTGGATGCTCCTGGCTCCGCGAGGGCCAGGTCGCATAGCCCCGATAGCCGTCCCGGGTCTTTGGAGCTGGAGCGGCCGTCCAAGCAGCCTCGTCTGGAGATGGACTCGTCTGCTCACGTAAGTCCTGTTGTCCTCGTGGACTCGCCTCCGAGGGGTCCGACGTCGGGCCCGACGCCGTCGGGGCCCGAGTCGGGGGCTGCTGGGTCTCCTGAGTTCGGACTCAGGTTGACGGCCTTGGAGAGCAGCCTGGCTGCCTTCATGGACCAGCAGCGGGCATTGATCGCTGGCCTCGCTGGCGCTTCTGCCCTGACCGCCGGGACGTCGACGTCTAAGTCGACCCCAGAGACCGAGCCGATCCTCGAGTCCATGCGGGCTCGAGTCGATCCTCGGTCGAGGTCCCCTTCGGCCTCCCGTTCGGGGCCGCGGTCGTCAACGCCGACTTCCTCGGCGTCGGGGCGGACGGTGTCTGTGCCCGCCCGGCCAGAGCCGCTCGACTCCTCCGAGGAGTCCGCCTGGGAATCCGAGGTGGAAGAGTCACCTGATTCTTTTCGGACTCGGTGTATTCCTTCGGACTCCACCGAGTCCGAACCTCGGAGACAGTCCCCTCCGGAAGATGCACGGTTCTCGGACTTCGTGAGGGATATGGCCAAGGCCTTGGCCTTCCCTGCGGATCCCGAGGAGGAGCCTCGAGCCGAAGAGCTCGATGCCCTCCAGTATGACTCTCCTGCAAAGGAGCATTTTACTGTACCGGTTCCTCCGATGCTGGAACGACTTCTCTTCCGCATGTGGGAGAGCCCGGCGTCATCGCCGGTATTAAGCAAGCGGTTCGATGCCATATATCGAGTCCGCAAGAGCCCTGGCTTCCAAAAAGCACAGCTGCCGCACCATTCCATGGTGGTGGAATCGGCCATGCATAGGCTCAAGAGCCAGAAGATGCACTCCTCGGTGCCTCCCGGCAGGGAAGCCCGCAGCCTGGATGGCATCGGTAAGAAGTGTTTCCAGGGCTCTATGCTTGCTTGTCGGGTCCAGACTTACCAGCTCTACATGGGCATGTATCTCAGGGACCTGGCTAAGGAAATAGCCGGATTCTCTGCTGGTCTCTCCGAGGAACCTTTGCGGAGGTTCCTGGCCTTGTCCACTGGTATTCGAGAGTGCTCAAAGTTTATCTCTCGAGCAGCCTATGATGGCTTTGAGGCATCGGCTCGAGTAGCCGCAGCCGGCATCGGGGCCCGCCGACAGGCTTGGCTTCAGTCATCCGACCTCGAGCCCTGGGTGCAGGACAAGTTGGTCGATGTCCCCTGCAGAGGTGAAAACCTCTTTGGCAAACCTATGGACGAGAAGGCTGCACAACTCGAGACAGAGACTCTCACCAGGACTCGGCTCTCCAGGAAAACCTCTGCCCCTTCCCAGAAGAAGAAGGGTTCGGGGAAAAAGCCCTTTTACCCGAGGAAGACGGCTGCCTATAAACACTACCCTCATTATCAGGCCTCCGCAGCTCCCCAACAGGGTCAGCAGGCCAAGGGACGGGGTAACGGGTCCCGTAGGCAGCAAGCCCCCAAGCCTGCGCCACCGGCCCCTGCTCCGCAGGGTGGGGTTTTTTTGACTCTTTCAGCATAGCCTCTCCCCCTCCGCTGGTTTCTCTCAGCACGGGAGGCCGGCTGGTCCACTTTGCCCACAGGTGGTCCAACATCACGTCAGATACCTGGGTGCTCCACATAGTCCGAGAGGGCTATCTTCTACACTTCCACCAGGTACCTCCCCCCCTACTTTCCAGGGGAGCCTCTGCGACCCCCTCTTCACCGGGACTTACTCCTTCAAGAGTTGGCAAGTCTTCTTCAGGAACAGGCGGTGGAACCGGTGCCCCACCACCTGAGAGGTCAAGGCTTTTATTCCAGGTACTTCCTGGTACCAAAGCGAACTGGAGGCCTCAGACCCATCCTGGACTTGCGGAACCTCAACAAGTTCCTGGAAAGGGAAAAGTTCAAGATGCTTACCCTTGGAATCCTGCTGCCCTACCTCCGGCAGGGAGATTGGCTATGCTCCTTGGATATAAAGGATGCCTACACTCACATCCTCATCCACCCAAGCCACCGACAATACCTAAGGTTTGTGGTGGCAGGCAATCATTACCAGTACAGGGTACTGCCCTTTGGCCTATCCTCCGCACCCCGAGTCTTCACAAAATGTCTCGCAGTGGTAGCGGCTTATCTCCGGCTTCAAGGCCTCTTTGTCTTCCCTTACCTAGACGACTGGCTCATCAGAGCACCGTCCTCCACGGAGGCCACTCACGCCACGCAACGTACTGTGACTCTGCTCCAGTACTTGGACTTTGTCATAAACTTCGAAAAGTCCACTTTGCTCCCCTCTCAGGATCTCGAGTTCATCGGCGCCAGGTTAAACACGCTTCAAGCGCGAGCCTTTCTGCCGCTCGACAGGGCACAACGGCTCATGGCTCTCGCCAGCTGCTTTCGCAGCCATTCCCGGGTCTCGGCCAGGCACTTTCTGAAACTGCTCGGCCATATGGCTTCCACGGTCCATGTGACCCCCAATGCCCGCCTGAATATGCGGCCTGCTCAATGGTGCCTTCGCTCACAATGGCGTCAGGCCTCGGGGAGACTAGCGGACTCAGTACGAATCTCCAGCCCGCTGGTCTCTTCTCTACGGTGGTGGCTTCATCTGCCCAACCTAGTGCTCGGAATGCCTTTTCAGTCTCCTCCGCCTGTTCAGGTACTGACGACCGACGCTTCTCTCCTGGGTTGGGGAGCACATTGCCAAGGGACATGTACTCAGGGTCTCTGGACCCCGTGGGAATCTGCCCAGCAGATCAACTTCCTGGAGCTCAGAGCGATCCGCCTGGCTCTCCGGGCCTTCTCCCACCTTACCACTCGCCAGTCCGTCCTCGTCCAGACGGACAATCAAGTGGCCATGTTCTACGTGAACAAACAGGGGGGCACGGGCTCCTTCCTTCTCTGTCGGGAAGCACAAAAGCTCTGCGCTTGGGCCGTCAGCCGAGGGATCCTCCTCAAAGCTGTCTACCTCCCAGGTCAAGAAAATTACCTGGCAGACAAACTGAGCAGAATCCTCCAACCACACGAGTGGCGATTGGACCCATTGGTGGTTCAAAGGATCTTTCTCCAGTGGGGCCTCCCCACGCTGGATCTATTTGCCAGTCCTCTGAACAGGCAACTTCCTCGGTTCTGCTCTCGGGAACCGCATCCCCTCCGAGTAGCGGCGGATGCTTTTCTGCTCTCATGGTCCACGGGCCTTCTGTATGCCTTTCCTCCCATGCCGCTGGTGTCTCGAACACTTTTCAAGGTTCTCCAGGACAAGGCTTCGATGATCCTGATAGCTCCCCGGTGGCCCAGGCAACCGTGGTTCCCGCTTCTGATGCAACTGGCGGTAGATACTCCGTTGCCTCTGGGGTTTCAACCCGATGATCTGACCCAGGATCAGGGGTCTCTCCTACACCCCAACCTCAGATCTCTTCATCTGATGGCCTGGCTGCTGAAAGGGTAGTCCTTGCTCCCCTCCTGCTGCCTCCGGAGGTGGAAGAGGTCGTGCTAGCTTCCAGGCGACCTTCTACCCGGAAATCCTACGCCCTTAAATGGCGTCGCTTCTCCACGTGGTGTACTCAACAGTCTCAAGACCCCTTCTCCTGCTCGGTGTCGGTGGTCTTGCAGTACTTGCTTTCCCTCTCCAATCTTGGACTTAAGTCCAACTCGGTCAAAGTTCACCTCAGTGCTATTTCTGCACATCATGTGCCGGTGGAAGGCAGGCCTCTTTCCGGCCACCCTCTCGTGGCACGGTTCTCCCGAGGTCGTCTCCTCCTTAAACCACCTTTGCGCCCCCCAGCCCCCGACTGGGACCTGAACGTGGTTTTACAGCGGATCACCTGTCCGCCTTTTGAACCCATGGCTACCTGTCCTCTCCGTTTTCTTTCTTGGAAAACCTTATTCCTGGTAGCCCTCACTTCCGCTAGACGCGTTAGTGAACTGCAGGCCCTAGTGTCTGATCCCCCTTACACTAGGTTCTACAAGAACAGGGTAGTCCTGCGGACTCACCCTAAGTTTCTTCCAAAAGTGGTCTCCCCTTTTCACATCAATCAGGAGGTGGTGCTTCCGACCTTCTTTCCCAGGCCACACTCCAGCCGAGCTGAAATGGTCTTGCATACCCTGGACTGTCGGAGGGCGTTAACCTTCTACCTTGATCGTACGCGGGAGCACCGTAAGACTGTTCAGCTCTTCCTGTCTTACGACCCTAATAAATTAGGGCTCCCTGTCTCCAAGCGTACTCTGTCCATCTGGGTAGCTGACTGTATCGCTTGGACTTATGGGGCGGCAGGCCTCTCATTGGAAAGTCGAGTCACGGCTCATCGGGTTAGGGCGAAGGCTGCGTCAGTGGCTTACCTCCGCTCTGTTCCATTGGCAGACATCTGCCGGGCCGCCACTTGGTCTTCGAGCCAGACTTTTGTAACCCATTACTGCCTCGAGAGGGAGTCCCGCAGGGACAGTGCTTTCGGACAGGCAGTCCTCCGTAATCTCTTCGAGGTTTAAGCAACTCCTACCCTCCATCCCGGATGTTGGGCTACCGGTTGGAGATTAGTCAGAGAAGATTCCTTCCTTCTGTGCTGCTGAGCTAGAGGGAGCTCATTTTTGTGCTTAGGGTCTCCGGTAGCCTTAAGCTTGGGAGTCCCATATGTGAGGACTGACTTCCTGCTTGGTCCTGGAGAAAGCGTAGTTACTCACCTGTAATAGGTGTTCTCCAGGAGCAGCAGGAATCAGTCCTCACAACCCTCCCTCCTCCCCGTGGAGTTGCAGTCATATGATTTAGTTTTTGCAAATTTTTTGCTGTCTTTTCGCTATGTCATCAGACTGGCCAAGATGGCACCTTTGGGCGGGAAGGGGACCGTGCATGCGCGCTGCAATTCCCAAAGGCTTTCTTTGAAAGCTGGGGAAAATTGCTCCGCGAGGGCTCCGTCGGCGCCGACGTCACCCATATGTGAGGACTGATTCCTGCTGCTCCTGGAGAACACCTGTTACAGGTGAGTAACTACGCTTTCTTTGCTTCCCTTTTTGTGCATACAGTCCCCAGACCCATTCCTCCTGTGTCCTCTCCCCCCTCCCCTCTTATCTTTTATCATTGCCTTTTTCTGTCCCTTAATTCCTGTTGCAAAATCCCCCTGGCCTTCCAAAATCCCCCTGTTTCCCTTATACTTACCGTCTGTCATCCTGCCACCTGCTTGCTTCAGGGCCATGGCCTAACATATATGTTGCCAGCTTATGGTTTCCTGCGTATGTGCTCCTTGGCACATTGCCCCTGTAGGCCTATGTCTGGACTTTCAAGTTCAGACCTACACCTACTGGGCTCATGATACTTCCTTATATGGTTTTTCTTGTGCTGGGTTTCTTCCTGTTCTGGCCAAAGTAGTTGCCCACATGGTATAGCAGCGTGGCTGTTGTTCTTTAGAGTTTTTTTTGAGATTCAGGGCAGCCATTGAGTGATTATGAACCAGGAACATTATAATCCCTTAACCCTTAAAGTAATCTTTTAACCCTTATGTAATACTTAACCTCGCACTTAACCCCGCACTTAACCCCGCACTTAACCCCTACAACCCTACACTTTCCTTTCCTCACTCTCTCTTTGTCTCAGCTTTAAAACTCGAACTGGAGAGAGGCGGTTAGGAAAGGCGGGAAGGCAGCGCACAGGCACTGTGGGATGCTCCCAAAAGCTTTCCTTTTGGACGCTGGGGAGCGTTCCCGTGCAGGCTCCGTCGGTACCGACGATACCCATATGTGAAGACGTATTCCTGCTGTTCCTAGAGATCACCTGTTACAGGTAAGTAACTGTGCATTACCGGTGAGTAACTACGCTTTCCTCCTATTTTTGAATCTTTGCTTTCTTGACTACTTTGCTAGCTTATCTAAGTTTTTCCAAATATAGATGCCCGTCTTCCTGTCTCCGTGATCTCTTGTATTTTATGAAGGCCTTTCTCTTTTTCTTCACTTTTTCAGCTATTTCTTTCGAAAACCATAGCAGTCTCCTTTTCCTTTTACCTTTTATTTACCATTTTAACAAAAAGGTTGGTTGCCTTTAAAATATCCCCTTTCAGTTTTGCCCACTGTTTTTCTACATCCCCCAGCTGTTCCCATCCCGCTAACGATTCCCTGAGGTATTGGCCCATTTTAGCAAAGTTAGTTTTCCTAAAGTCTAAGACCCTCACTTTTGAATGGATTTTAACAGCCCTAGTCCTAATACTGAACCACACCATCTGGTGATCACTGGATGCAAAAATGTTTTCCCACTATAACATCATATAAACTTCCACCATTGGTAAGCACCAAGTCCAGTATGACCCCTTCATGTGTGGGTTCTGTTACCAGTTGCCTGACTAGTTCTCCCTGTAGAGAGTCCAGGATCTCCTTACTTCTAGATGATACTGCAGCAGGAATGTGCCAGTCAGCATCTGGCATATTGAAATCCACTATCAGTAGCACTTCCCCTTTCCTAACAATGCTGTGTATGTCTTCAATTAACTCCCTGTCCACCTCTTCCTCCTGTGAGGGAGGTCTGTATATCACACCAGTGCAAATAGATTTCTCTTCCCCTGTTTCTAGTTTAACCCACAGTGCCTCCTCTCTCCCTTTTTAAGCCCTGTGGTTCCAAAGCTTTAATAATATTTTTTACATATAGTGCCACTCCTCCCCTTCTTCCTACCCTGTTCTTTCTGAATGAAGTATAGCCTGGTGTAGTTGGCCATTTTCAGGGGGATATACTGCTGTGTACACATTGCCATGGAATGCGTGACAAATACCTTTTATTTGACAGAAGGTTTTTACAGAAAAGGTTTGCTCCCCTCAGTATATCCCCCTGAAGAAGGCCAAGTGGCCAAAACGCGTAGGGGACAATAAAAGGGGTCTCAAAACCTGAAATCACTGCCAGTCTTAGTATCTGTTCTTTTGTTCCTTCGTATCCTACAGATACTTTGGTTGCTTTTTCCAGTCTTAGCCTGGTATAGTTACATCCCAGTCATGGTTTTCTATGAACTATGTTTCTGTAACTGCCACTAAATCCAAGTCAGCCTCTCCCATTAAAGTTTTAACATTTGGGGTCTTATGTCTCATGCTACTGGCATTTATACACACCACTTTTCATATGTTGTTCCTTTTACCCATTTCCATAAAGGTATTTAATGTTTCACGTATCTGGGGGCTTTCACTTCCCTGGGGGCATTCTTCATCCATCCCCAACGAATCTAGTTTAAAGCCCTCTTCAGTAGATTAGCCAGTCTGCTACTGAAGACATGTTGACCTTTCTTGGACAGATGGACGCGATCTCTGCTCTGCAACCCTTGCAACAGCATCCCATGGTGCAAGAAACCAAAACGCTCTTGCATTCATCTTCAGGATGTGAGCTTCTCTGCCTTGGCGTTTACCCTCAACAGGGAGGATTGAAGAGAACGCCACCTGCGCCCCTATCTGCTTCACCCTCTGTCCCAGAGCCATGAAGTCACTTTCGATATGTTTAGAGTGATACCTGGCAGTATCATTTTTGCCAACATTTATTAGCAAAATTGGGTAATAGTCACTGGGCTTGATGAGTCTCGGCAAACTCTCCATAACATCTCGGATTTTGGCACCTGGTAGATGGCATAGCTCTTTTGGACATCAAGTCTGGTCAGCAGATGGATGCCTCAGTACCCTACAGAAGAGTCACCCACCACCACTACCCTTCGCTTCCTTCTGGTCACTGATTCTACAACTTTGGGGTGCTCAAACTCTTCCTTTTCCAGGGATGCTTTCACTTCCTTCACTTCCAGGGCTGCATAATGGTTCTTCAATTCAAGGGCTGGAGAAGTTGGATTGGTGATTCTGCAGGCCCTGGTGACCTGTATCCAACCTTCATCATTCTGTAGACTCCCATCTTCTCCTCTGCTGGAGAGCTATGTACTTCTTACTCTCTTGAATGCTCCTCAGCCTCGCCACCTCCTCTCTGAGTTCCTCAACTTGTTTCCTGAGAGCTTCTGCCTGCAGGCATCCTGCACATGGAACTGGTCTTTCAACTGGTATTGGGACCTCTGTCTGGACAGATGCAGAAGCTGTAACAGGGACAACAGCTTTGGCAATATGATTTTTCCCAGCCATTGTTCAGTCGGTGGAGCTTAGGTATCTGTTAAAGCAAAAGAGAGAGAGAGATCTATCAAAGTATCAGCTGGTTTCCCAACTGTCCTATCAGAAAAAGCAGTTAAATCTCTTTAAGTATGTTCAAAATGTGGTGTTCCAAGTCCCTGTGTGTAGTTAATTGGGGAGGTGCTCTATAAAGCAAGACTGCTCACTAAGGGTGGGTGGGAGTTGGGGGGGGGGTTAGGGAGGGAACTAACACCTGATGAGTTGTCAGTAGCTTCAAAGAACTGAGAAAGATACTAAAGCAGAGTTTTAAACCTACCCCAATAAAGAAAATATTTCCCTTTTTAAGCTAAAGCACCAAAAAGAATGTAACTTTGTTTTAAAAATGTACTAAAACTCTTTTAAGAGCTCCCGGGCAGAGAGCTGTAATTTAAAAAGCCACAAACTCTTACCTTTGCTTGAAATGTATAGCCCCTGTTAGGAATGCCATCAACCTAGTCATGTCTGTCCCACACAAAATCCTTCTCACCATCTGCCTCCTCATAGTTTTCGTTATGCGGCACACACTATGGCTCGCCTCAAACCACGAAACCATACCAGTTATCTGAGGATATGGCCCACCATGCCACATGTGCCTGCCACAAAGAATGCAAAAAAACCTCATCCTTGGTGCATGTCCCTCTCCAGGAGCACATCTTCCTGGAGGATACCACACAAACAGCAAAAACTACACACTACTTACAACTCACTCTGTTAAATGCCCGCTCTGCAAGAAATAAGATTCAAATCCTCAGTGACTACTTAATAGACAACAACATAGATATCCTATGCATAATGGAATCATGGCTCCACAATACAGATACCAACTAAAACCACCTAATTATAACATCTTCAACTGTCATCGTCCTGACTGCAGAGGTGGTGGAGTCTGCATCCTGGCACGAAGTAACTTATTATTTCAACTTACCCACACCATTACTACTGAAGGTCTAGACTTAATTCTGATCTTGAACAATCAAATGACAATATGCGTAGCCTATCATGCCCCAACAGCAAAACTTGATGAGTTAGCGACCATTCTAGAAATAGCCAATACTTTTATGTACACCCATTTTCCCACCTCATAATACTGGGTGACCTGAATCTGCTCGCAGAACCAATCCAAATCCTTCTTAGACGCCATGAAACGCCTCCAGTTCACGCAACTTATCTGCTCCCCAACTTACTGCAAAGGAAACACCTTGGACCTCGTATTCATCCAAACCCATCTCATGGAAAGCAACACAATTCCCACTCAAATGATCATGAAAGTCCCATGGTCAGACCACTGCACCATTACCTGCCACCTACCACAGTATCCAACCTAAAGATCAAAGCCACTTAACCCTTCATTGCCCATTTTCCCTGTATTAGTGTATGTGTCTCATATCCCCTCGTGTTAAATGTATCCCCCAACCGCTTTGACCCGGTGAAAAGCGGGATATAAATGCAGCTAAATAAATAAAATAAATAAATAAAGTCAGTCCTCACATATGGGGGACTCTAGCTCCAGGCTGCCAAGGACTGAACCATAACAGCACTGTTGGCGACCCATTGGGTAGCTGTGAGTTGCAGAAGGTAAGTCCCCACCGAGACTCTGCAAGACCCTAGCATTCAGTGACACTATCACTCCAATAGCCTGAACACAGAAGGATCAGACAGCAGGAGTTGCCTACACCCAGAAGATATTATTGAGTACTGCCTGCCTGAAGGCACTGTCCCTGCAGGACTCACTGTCCAGGCATTAATGAGCTACAAACATATGGATTGAAGACCATGTGGCGGCCCTGCAGATTTCCATCACTGGCACTGAGTGGAGGTTGGCCATCAATGTGGCCATAGCCCGCACACGATGTGCAGTGTGATCCAGTGCACGAGGGAGAGACCCGCTCGCTCATAGGCGAGGGCAATTTCTGTCCGCCACCCAAGTGGACAGAGTTCACTTCATAACTGGGAGCCTCAGTCTACTGGGGTCATAAGACACAAAGAGCTGAGGAGCTTTGCAATGGGTCTGGGTCCCGCTGCAAGTAGGACAAGGTCCACTTACAGTCTAGCATATGTAATGAGTTCCTCCTTGCCTGCATGGGGCCACGGGAAAAAGGTGTGGAGGACCACCTCCTCGTTGAGGTGGAAGGGGGATACCACCTTGGGGAGGAATTTGGGATATGTGCGGAGCACTACCCTGTTTTTGTAGAACCTTGTATATGGGGGTCCACCACTAAGGCCTGCTCACTCTCTGAGCGGATGTGATGGCCACCAGAAAAAACACCTTTCAGGATAGGTATCGCAAGTAGCAAAATGGCAGGTGGCCAGGGGCTCAAACGGTGGTCGGTTGAGCTGGGCGAACACCACATTAAGGTCCCATTCCACCGCAGGATGATGGAGAGGGGGCATTGATAACAAGAGGCCCCGGAGGAATCTGGAGACCAGAGGTTGGCTTGAGAGGGATTTCTCCTCTACAGGGTGATGGTGAGTGGCTATGGCACTCAGGTGTACCCTCACTGAATTTGATTTTAAGCCGGCGTGTGAGAGGTGCAATAAGTACTATAGCACTATTTGCACAAGGCAGGAGAAAGTGTTGTTCTCTCTTTCAGTACACAAGATGGAGAATCTTCTCCATGTAAGTAGTTATACCTACTCCATGTAAAAATGTTCTATGTAAAGTTGAAGTTCAGTTCCTTATAAACTGCATTTATCCTTGGAAATGCGGTATATAAGATTAAATAAATAAAAATATTGGCTCATCACCATGACGTAGAGTGCCAGGCAGTGTCCGTCCACCCTCTGGTGGGCCAGTTCATGTGTGGGCTCCTCCTCTCGAGGCCTCCGGTCCGTCCTCCACCAGTGGCATGGGACCTCAACATAGTCCTAGCAAAACTCATGGGGTCCCCTTTTGAGCCCATGGCAACTTGTTCTTTCAAGTACCTCTCCTGGAAGGTGATCTTCCTGGTGACACTCGCCTCCGCCGGGTGAGTGAGCGAGCTGCAGGTGCTTCTGGCGCATGAGTCCTACACCATTCCATAGGAATAGGGCAGTCCTTCAGACAGCACACTAAGTTCTTGCCTGAGATGGTCTCAGCGTTTCATCTGAACCAAGAGGTGGTACTTCCCACCTTCTTTCCCAGGCCTCACGCCACCCTGCGCACGCTGGACTGTAAGCATGCGCTGTCCTCCATCCAGAGGGCTCAGCCTCATCGTCAATTGATGCAACTCTGTGTTGTTCAATCCCAGCCGCCTGGGGTCGCTGTCTCCAAGTGTACCCTCTCCCGGTGGGTGGCTGACTGCATCGCGTTTACCTTTCAGCAGGCAGGGCTCTCTTTGGAGCATCGGGTGACAGCTTACAATGTGCGAGCCATGGTAGCCTCCGTGGCAAGCCTGCAGTCTGTGCCTTGTTGAACATCTGCCGGGCAGCCACCTAGTCCTCTGTGCACATCTGCTGTCTGGAGGAGACCTCCCGGAGTGATAGTGCCTTCGGCCAGGTGGTACAATGTCACCTCTTTGGGGAATAATGCAACTCCTTCCTTCCAGCCTTCTGTGTCCAGGCTACCGGGGTAGGGATTGCATCCTCGATGCCGCTGCCACAGTATCAGACTTCCAGCCAATCAGTGCACTGTGCTGCCCTTTACGGTCCGCTTTTTGGGTCACCCATTGCTTTTACAGGTTTTTTTTCAGTAGCCTGTAGCTGGGAAGTCCCATATGTGTGTCTGACTTCCTGTTTGTTCCCAGAGAAAGCATAGTTACTCATCTGTAACAGGTGTTCTCTGGGGACAGCAGGAATCGGTCTTCACAACCCTCCCTCCTCCCTTTGGAGTTGTTTTTTGTTCTGTTTTTGCCATCTTGTGCTAAGTTATTATACTGAGGCAAGATGGCAGCTTTGAGCGGGAAGGTGACAGTGCATGTGCGATGTAGCTCCCAAAGGCTTTCTTTGAAACCTGGGGAGTTGGATCTACGCAGGCTCCGTCGGTGCCGATGTTGCCCATATGTGAGGACTGATTCTTGCTGTCCCCAAAGAACACCTGTTACAGGTGAGTAACTATACTTCATTATGAATGTTTTTTTGTAAATCATTGTGACCTGCTATGACTGAGTGGTATAGAAAATTATTAAACAAATTAATACATGAAAATATATTCATGAAAAGGGCGAAACGCTTCAGGCTATAAAGTCCATAGCTGTTTTAATCTGTGAAACTGTCATAATTGCAATAAATTCTGCAAATACAAAATATGACACAAATTCTGAGATGGTGCATATTTTAGTTTTGTAATGTTGTTAAATAAAATATTGAAGTTAAGATTACATTGCCTTTTTATCCTCTCGCTCTCTAATCCTCTCTAATTAGTGCTTGCTCTTGCATCCGGTCCAGAGCTGGGTAGGCTTATGTTTCTAGGCCTGATTGGGATAATTGATCCTCCAAGGACTGGCGTGAAAGAAGCAGTTGGCATCCTCCTTGAATCTGGTGTATCCGTGAAAATGATAACAGGAGATGCCTTGGAAACAGCTTTGGCTATTGGTAAGAAGCCTGTCTTTTGAATCATGTGTCAGAACAGTATGTCCTATTCAAATCCCTCCATTTGGTGTTTTAGCTAGATATGCTTTTATTAAACCAATGTCCTGATGTCTGATTGTGGTTATGTAGTTTGCATTAAATTTTAATGTAATGTAAACTGCATTGATGTCTCACATTATCAAAATGTGATATAACAAATGTTCTTAAATATATAAATGCTTATGTGATATTGGCCCTGTGAACTTCACAGTCCATGCACTGACAGCATGAGAAACCAATGAATTACCAATTCATTACACTTTAGAATCTATGGAAATTAGCACAAGAGCTCAGTTAGTACCATTTTGGAAATCACCAGGTGTGGGAGGGAAGCGTGCTTGCTCTTTTGTGTTCTCATCTGTAACCTTCATCAGAAGGAATGAGGGGTCTGCTTGAGGAGAAAAAGGAGAATCTGCTGGGGCATGGAGCTCTCTAATCTTTATCCAGGGTGGGGGGGGGGGGGGGATATTAGATCACTGAGCCCTCTGCCTGTTTGTTTTTTGTGTGGGAATTAGATGTTAGGATTGCTGAGCCCCATTTATTAAACATGTGTGTTGGGGGGTGGCAGTCAGATATTTGAGCAATTAAGTCCCAGTTATTGCAAGTGTTAGGGGGATTGAAGCTACCGAGCCCATTTATCTTGTGTGGGTATGGAGGAAACACTGGGGCATATCTGTCCCTTCAGTTTCGTACTGGAATGGAGAGGAGGATAAAATCAGGCTGGTTAATATGGAGGATTTCCTGGCTGCTAGTTAGGCATTAAACTTATTTTCCATAGCGTCCCTCCAGTACAGTCCATAATATTGTTTTCACCCCCTTCCATCAGATTGGAGACTGAGATTTCCAAGCTTTGTTGATAGCATTGTGTTCCCTTTATGGAATGACATCACCTAGCCAGTATTTTCAGTCTCCAAGCAGGAAGGAGATGGGCCTTGCATAGCTAGACTTCTTGTTTTGAGAATTCCATTTGATTTAAAAAAAAAAAGATTGTGTTACTAATGTCATCAGGTTTTTACCTGGAGCCCTATCCTGCTGTCAGAGGTCTGCCCCAGAGCTGTTGAATTTCTCAGGCTTGGTGTTTTCTGAGTAGCCCGATCCTGGAGTCGGGGGAGGGCTCTGCCAGGGAGGAGATCAAATTTCAGAGAGCTTCCTGTGATCTGGTAGGTGAATTTCTCTAGCGCTGTAGCTTAACGGCGGTTGAAGATCAGGTCTGACAGTTTATTCAGCGTTCTCCTCAACGTTCGCGAGGAGGCAGCTGAGGGGGCAGGACTTCTGGTTTTATGTTTTACTTTGTTTATTTTTGCTCTGTTGGATCGTGTTTATTTTGAATCATAGCTTTGTTTCTAAACCCTGAAATTCGCAGTAGTGATAAACCTGGTAAGTGAAGGGATTTGTAGAAGATTTAAACAAGTTAAATGTTTTATCAAATGCTTCAAGTGTCCAAGGTACAAAGGAGAGGTTTTTAAGGGAAAGCATCACCAAAGCTTGGCATTCTCAGTCTCCAATCTGCTGGAAGGGGGTGAAAACCCAATAGTATGGACTGTTCTGGAGGTACCAAAGGAAAGCAAATTAGCAGGTAAGATCTAATTTCTCTATTGTGGTTATGTCATCATTAGTAGTGAGGCTATGCTTTTGAAGGTATGTATTTTTTTCATGTGCTCTTGGTAAGATTTATCGTATAGCACATTAAGTCCCATTATAACATGCATATTAGGTTTTGGCATGCAACTTGTTAACATGTTTTATCAAGAGTTTATTGTGTAACTACTTGTTGAGTTCACTGCCATAAGGAGAGATTAATTTTCTGTTTTGTGATGGAAGAAAGCCTATAAAGAAAGGTTAGGAGGAAAGAAGGGATAAAGAGATTAGACAAAAGCATAAAAAACTTTGACAGGCTTATGTAAAAATAAATAAATAAAGGTGAAATTTTCCATAAGTGGAAATCCAGAAGGCTATGAAGTTGCAAGGAGGAAGGCTCCGAAGAAACATGAAAGAAATCCTCCTTTACAGAGAAGATAGTGAATGTCTGAAAGAGTCTGATTCAGAACAAGCAAGGTCAGACCACAGTAATGGTCGTGGCCTTTGGGTTTTTTGCTTTCCATGAAAGAGTCTACTGGCACAGATAGTGGGAATGCAAGCTGAAAGAATTAAGACCTTCTTGGGACAGAGGCAGTGGTACAAGTAGATGATGTGTATGAAACAGAAGAAAGGAGAAGGGGTTTGGGGTGTTTGCTCAGTCAGGGGGCCAGAGTAGGGTGAATAACAGCCAGTTGGCCGAGAGTAATAGTATAATTATATTAGACTTTTGCCATGGCAACAACTGTGTAACATCAGCAAACAATGGGTTAGCTGAATGTTTACAATGACAACCTCACTAGTTTGTAAATAATCCAAGCTTGATGGTAAAACAGAGGGGACTCCGATTTTGGATTAAGTACAGGACTTGTAAGAACCATAAGGGAAAACGGGGCCTGAAATAACTTATCAACAGAGGGTAGAGGAGGCTAGCACTGTAATAGAAATTTCCATATCATCCTGCTAGACCAGTCCAGACAAGTGGGTTGTGTTCCCCTACCAGTAGATGGTGAATACAAAGAACCAATGAAAAGCCCAGGTTTCAGTGACGTCATTCCTGTGTTTCTATCTGCCTCAGCCATCAGAGGTCGCTTCAGTATTTCTTTGTCTCCAGCAGATGGTGAATGGATTTTCTTCTCACTGTGGAAAATCTGAGGATCGAGAGGAAAAGAGATTGATTAAACGCTCATGACGACCACCCTGTGCCCTAAAAGGGTGACTCTCTCACTTGAGTGCGATGTAGGAGGCTCCACTAGACTGCAGTCTTTTTGGTAGCCATAGGAGGAGGGAAAATTGGTTCAGCTCCATGTCCTTATGATAAAGGCCTGTTGAACAACCACAAATTGGAAGGATCTAGAAGAGTACAGCAGCCTCCTACAACCTCAATGCCCCCCTCCCTCCGCCTCCATTCCCCCCTGCTCTCTCCTGAAGATTGCAGAAGGCTCTGAGGGATCTGCCTGCCAGCCACTTTCCACATAGTGCTGTAAAAATAAAAACAGTCAGTGAAGCAGTTTTAGGGGAATTCAACTGTACTTAGCTATGCATCTTCAGTTCATCATTCTGTGGTGACAAAAGCAGCTCTTAAAAGAACCAGGACCTGTAAGCCTTTTCTAATAGAGATCTGTGAACTCTGGACATGTTAGGAAAAGAGGTTTATTA
Source organism: Ichthyophis bannanicus (assembly GCA_033557465.1). Classification (NCBI taxonomy): domain Eukaryota; kingdom Metazoa; phylum Chordata; class Amphibia; order Gymnophiona; family Ichthyophiidae; genus Ichthyophis; species Ichthyophis bannanicus. The sequence continues at coordinate 86,107,697 of CM066034.1, read as the reverse complement.
GAGTTCTATGTTCAATTTAAGGACTACCTCTCATCAGTTGCAGATGTTGATATCATACACTGCTGCAGCAAATACTCCTGAAAATGGGAGCATTAGAATGTGACCTTCCTTTAACCTTCCAGTCTCTAGGAACAAGCAAGAATGCAGTCTTCACATACGGGTATCATCAGTACTGACAGCCCACGCGGGAATGCTCCCCAGCATCCAATTGGAAAGCTTTTGGGAGTAATCCACTGCACCTGCACATCTGTGTACTCCTCAGTTGACTAGTGTTTAAAATGTTTGGGTCCAGACCATTTACCGACTGAGTGTCCTTAGTGTCAGCAAATGACAAGAAGAGACCTAAAGAACAGAGCCAGGCAGTATGGTCCTCTATTTGCCCCGGACTCGATTTCAGTGGCTTTCACATCATTGAGGGTGTCCTCTTTTGGTTCTCAGGTCTCCTCAAAGTCCAAACATAAAACTAAGTCTGTCATTGGCCCCTCACTTGGTTTGCAGCTTGTCGTGCTGTGAGGGCTTGTGTGCATCAGTGATGCTGAGAGCTAAACTATTAGTAGTTTAACTACTGGCAGGGTCTCCCAAGATGGACAGGCCTCAGCTGAGGTGCCAGACCAAGACAAACCACCCATCTGGGCAGCAGCAGAATGGGATAGTGTTGACGGCGGAGGATCACATTTCTGTGACAACGGCAACAACACCAAATTTAAACTGCGTGGAAGAAAGGCCCGGCAATCTACTTCTGTATCTTGCCATGAAAACCCAATGGATAGTTACAACAAAACAAATTGTGCTATAGTGCTGGAAAATGAGACCCCCAGGTCGGAAGGCACTCAACTAGCTACTGGGGAAGAGTTGAAGACTTTTCAGAGTAAAGCCAGCATTTATGATGTGATTGGATCAAAGCCCTCGGGATGTCTGACTGCTGATGTAGCTGCACATGAAATGAGAGTCAGAAGCTGTAAAGATGTCTTATGCATTGGAACATGGAACATACGAAGCATGAACCAAGGGAAGTTGGAGGTGGTCAAGAATGAAATGGAACGTGTACAACTTGATCTGTTGGGTGTCAGCGAACTGAAATGGACTGGCATCGGGCACTTTGCATCAGATGATCACATGGTCTACTATGCTGGAAATGAAAGACAAAGAGGAAATGGTGGTGCATTTATAATAAAGAAGAAACTTGAAAGAACTGTAATGATATACAATGCAGTCAGCGAACGCTTAATCTCTATTCGTCTACGAGGAATGCCTATCAACACAACTATAATTCAAGTATATGCCCCAACAACAGCTGCAGAAGTGAATGAAATTGAAGAGTTCTATGAACAAGTACAAGCTGAACTTGACAGAACATGCAAACAGGATATCCTGATAGTCATGGGTGACTGGAACGCAAAAGTTGGTAACAAAGAAGAAGGCAAAGTAGTTGGAAAATATGGACTTGGCAACAGAAATGAAGCTGGAGAAAGACTGATAGAATTCTGCAAGACCAACGATCTATTCATCTCAAACACCTTCTTCCATCAACACAAGCGGCGACTGTACACATGGACTTCACCCAATGGATTGTATAAAAATCAAATTGACTACATCTGTGGAAGTCAACGATGAAAAAATTCTATAACATCAACAAAGACAAAACCTGGAGCTGACTGTGGTACAGATCATCAACTACTAGTATGCAAACTCAAGCTAAAGTTGAAAAAAGAGCAAACCACTCATGAATACAGCAAAATATGACCTTGAGAATATACCACTGGAATTTAGACTGCCTGCAAAATCGATTTGCTGCTTTAGATACAAATGACAGAGCTCCAGGAGAGTTATGGAATGCATCAAGAAGGATGTGTTGGAAGAAAGCGAGAAGTCTCTACAAAAATTGAAAAAGAAAAAATGGACAAAATGGGTGACGGAGGAAACTCTGAAAATTGCCCAGAAACAGAGAGAAGCTAAAGCCAGAGGAGAAAGAAAGACAATCACAGAACTCAACAGAGATTTCCAACGTGCAGCTAGACAGGACAAGGAAAAGTACTACAATGACACATGCAAGGAAATAGAAGCAGAAACTATTAGAGGAAGAACAAGATCGGCTTTCCTAAAGCTACGAGAGTTAAAGAAAAAGTTCCAGCCTCGAATTGGAATGTTACAAGATGCTCAAGGTTCTATGTTGAATGATGCTGAGAAGATCAAGAAAAGATGGAAGGAATATACAGAGTTTTTATATGATAAAGATCAAGTGGACCAGCAGCCGTTTCAACCTGTACCTTATGATCAGGAACCATTGGTGATGAAAGAAGAAGTTGAAGCAGCATTGAAAGCCTTATCAAATAACATTAATGAAAATAATCCCCAGGTTCGGTTATAATAAACTATCATAAAAAAGAACCAAACCCAAAATCAAAATTGCAGTGCCTCTATCTAAATTAATTTCTTTTGTTGGAACAGGCTGGAGGCGACTGGAAGGGAAACTCAGCCGCACCAGACAGCCTGTTCCCTTTTAATCAAACAAAGTGAATACAGTACTTATCTAAAAATTGTCCCAGTGAAACGTCGTTCATTTATTTATTTATTTATTTAACACTTATTTATATACCGCATCTTCCAGCGATCAGTTGCGGTGTACAATCAACAACAGTCAACAATGCAGAGCTTGTTTTACATAGAACAATGATAACTTTTTACATAGAACATCTTAACTTACACAACAACGGGTTTAAAAACTAAGCGGAATAATTCAATAATTCAACTAAGACAGAATGTGTAACAGTTAAAACAAAAGTACTGTCCCTATAACATAGGCAGATTATGACAGTTGTAACTATATACAGATTAAAATGAGTCATATAGAGCGTAGCTACCGACGGAGCCACAGTCGCCCCCATGGCTATCCCGAAAATCTGATGGTAAAATTGCCCTTCAGAAAGAAAATAATTCTTAGTCAGCACAAGTCTTAACAGCTCACATAAAAAGGTCCGAGGAAGCCGATGTGGAGCAAATCGAAAAAAAGTTGACATTAAAGACATAACCTCTACCTGGTCAATATTAGTATAGAGAGCTTCAACATCAAGCGTCACTAGGTAAAAATCCCAGGAGGGTATAGGTTCATTAGCCAATTGCTGCAAGAAATGTGTTGAATCCTTAACAAAGGATTTCACCAAAGCCGCTTCTTTTTGCAAAAAAACGTCGCAAAACTGCGATAGCGGTTCTAGCAATGACCCTCTATAGGAGACAATGGGTCTACCGGGAGGGGACACCAGGGGCTTATGGATTTTTGACACCATGTACATAATGGGAACTAACGGGGTTTCTAATTTCAGAAAGCTGTATTCCCGGCTTGTCAACCACCCATGATGCAATCCTTCATCCAATACAGAGAATATCTGTTGTTGGAGCATTAAAGTTGGATCATTTGGAAGCACACAATATGTGTGACAATCTGCAAGATGATCTCTAAGTACCCTCAAATAATCCACAGCCGATTGTACCACCACAGCCCCTCCCTCGTCAGCCCTCCTAACTACAATATTAGAGTCATGTTGGAGTTGGATTAATGCCTGGCGCTCAAGTTTACTCAAATTAGATAGAGGCACTGCAATTTTGATTTTGGGTTTGGTTCTTTTTTATGATAGTTTATTATAACCGAACCTGGGGATTATTTTCATTATTGTTCCTTACTTGGAGTTATATCCCTCCACAAAATGGCTACTGATACCTTTGCTTTTTTGGAGGAGCAATTAGAAACGTTACGCAAGCGTCCTTCAGTTTTTGATTTTTCGGAGGGACAGGTTTCTGTGGCACAAAATCAAACGGTTGCCGACCTTAAAGCACTTCGGAAACGCTTAACTCGAGCACAGCTGCATGGCGCTTCTATGTCTCAATATTTGAAGATGTAGATTATCCCTCGGGGGCTCCGTATGACACGTGCCCCTAAGATGTTTACGTCTGATTCTGAGTTTGTCACCAAATGGAATCAGATCTCCAATAAATGCAGTTTTGATTTAATAGCTTTGATTCTGGAACGTACGATACAGGAGGAAGAGATTCTTCTGAAACGAATCGAAGAAACTAAATCTACTTTGAAAACGAATTTTGATGAAGCTGCCTATCAGGCTAAAATGGATGATATAGATCGTCAGATAAAAGGATTTTTTTGATTATCTGAAATCTTACAAATTGAGTAAGTTCATGAGGGATAAGACTGATTGTGATAATAATAGGGTCTATTACTGGATGTACAAAACTAAGGAGGAACTTCGTAAGAAGTGGGTCACTTTTGATACTCGGATGATTCAGAGGATATTAGTAGTGGATCAGAAGGTTCCACCGCATCAGATGGATCTAATATATCAGAATTTTCAGCACAGTCAGGGCCGTGGGCGTCCGCCTCGACGGGGGCAACAGACTCCCGATTGGGATCCCCTGATTACCCGACAAAAGGCCAGGACTCAATTGTAATAAATTTGTTACCAGGTCCACTTTCTTTTGAACAGACTCTGCTTTTAAATCTGGGAGTATCTTTTGTGCCGACAATATGGCATGACACCTTTGATATGCGGCTTAGTCTTTACAAATTCTTTCGTAAACTACACATTACTCACTTTTTTGCTGATAGACCACCTGCAGCGAATGATTCAGTTAAATATCCGACATCTAAGTGATTACCTCCTGTAATGAATGAACCTTCGATTCTTACCTTTCAGCATTTAGTTCTTCGGGACTTGCATGAATTGGAGCTTATGAAACATTATAGAGAGTCTAATTTGAGTAAACATGAGCACCAGGCGTTAATCCAACTCCAACATGACTCTAATATTGTAGTTAGGAGGGCTGACAAGGGAGGGGCTGTGGTGGTACAATCGGCTGTGGATTATTTGAGGGTACTTAGAGATCATCTTGCAGATTGTCACACATATTGTGTGCTTCCAAATGATCCAACTTTAATGCTCCAACAACAGATATTCTCTGTATTGGATGAAGGATTGCATCATGGGTGGTTGACAAACTGGGAATACAGCTTTCTGAAATTAGAAACCCCATTAGTTCCCATTATGTACATGGTGCCAAAAATCCATAAGTCCCTGGTGTCCCCTCCCGGTAGACCCATTGTCTCCTGTAGGGGGTCATTGCTAGAACCGCTATCGCAGTTTTGCGACATTTTTTTGCAAAAAGAAGCAGCTTTGATGAAATCCTTTGTTAAGGATTCGACACATTTCTTGCAGCAATTGGCTAATGAACCTATACCCTCCTGGGACTTTTACCTAGTGACGCTTGATGTTGAAGCTCTCTATACTAATATTGACCAGGTAGAGGTTATGTCTTTAATGTCAACTTTTTTTCGATTTGCTCCACATCGGCTTCCTCGGACCTTTTTATGTGAGCTGTTAAGACTTGTGCTAAGAATTATTTTCTTTCTGAAGGGCAATTTTACCATCAGATTTTTGGGATAGCCATGGGGGCGACTGTGGCTCCGTCGGTAGCTACGCTCTATATGACTCATTTTGAGGAGTCTCTTCTTTACCCCTCCACGTGTTTTGCCTCAGTGCGTTTTTGGAGGAGATTTTTAGATGATGTGTTTTTTCTGTGGTTTGACACGTTGCCCCAATTACATTTGTTTATAACTTGGCTAAACACCTTGAAATCTAACCTTAGATTTACAGCAAATTTTCATTTGGAAAAAATTGAGTTTCTGGATATGTTGATTATTAAAGATCAGGGAGCGTTTCGTACTACATTATACCGTAAAAGTGTCCAACGCAATAGTCTTTTAATGTATCATAGTTGCCATCCTGGCCCAATACGGAGAAATTTACCCTATGGGCAATTCCTTCGCCTTCGGAGGATCTGTTCTACTCTAGCAGATTTTAAACATCATGCTTCTGATCTTAGTAATCGATTAGCTCAGAGGGGTTACCCTGATAAGGTGATCCGGTCCGCCTACCGTCGGGCCCTCTATACCCATCGTGACTGGTTGCTGGACGAGTCTTACCAATCGCAAAGCACTGCTTCTGGTGAGTCTGATCATATAGTGGGAGTATTGCCTTATACTACCTTGAGTACATCTATTGTGGCTATACTTCGTAAGCACTGGTCCATTTTAGGACTACACCGGTGTTTTCAGAAGCCTCTTCGAATTGCTTTTTCCAGGGGACCCAACTTCCAAAATAAACTGGTTCGATCTGCAACCTTAATTGACCGCCCTACGCCTCCTGATCCTAATGTTCGGGGCCACTCTATATATTCGAATTGCACATTTTCTGCATCTTCAATCACTGGACTGGATTGGATTCACCCCACTACTGGTCACGTTTTTTCTAGACGATGGGCGACTTCTTGCGACTCTACCTATGTCATCTATGTGTTGCAATGCACTTGCCCCTTGATTTAAATTGGTAGAACTTCGCGAAAAATTAAATTCAGACTTAGTGAACATGCGTCTAGAATACAGCCACAGGTGCTATCGGCGCCGATTGTGGAACATTGCATAGTTCAGCATCATCAATTTGGGGTGGATGTTACCTGGACTGTATTAGATCACATTCCAGTGAATCCCCGGGGTGGGAATCGGTTGGCCTTACTGCAAAGACGAGAGCAACAGTTGATTTTTGAAATGTCTGCTGTCCACCCGACGGGTTTGAACAAAGAAGTGGATTGGCCTAGCTTGCTGTGACGTCACCTATGACACCAAGGGATTCCCCGGCATCAGTGGGGTCTCCCATTTGGTGATTGTTGCTTCTGATGGATTGACAAATGATATTAGCCAATATGTGTGATTTATCCTCTATATCCAGTGTTTGTGGCTTTTTATGGATTAGAAGCGGGATATTAGCAGGACTGTGAACACTTGACACAGGGCTTAGGGCCCGAAACGTGCGTGTCGTGGATATGCTACCTCTGACCACTGCTATACTAGGAGCACAAAAGGAGAGATTGCTTATGATAGATATGAATAACGTTTCACTGGGACAATTTTTAGATAAGTACTGTATTCACTTTGTTTGATTAAAAGGGAAAAGGCTGTCTGGTGCGGCTGAGTTTCCCTTCCAGTCGCCTCCAGCCTGTTCCAACAAAAGAAATTAATTTAGATAGAGGCACTGCAATTTTGATTTTGGGTTTGGTTATCAAAGAACATAGCACCAGGCATTGATAGCATTCCCATAGAAGTATTACAGCAATCTGATGCAGTTGTTACCGTACTTACAAGGCTCTGACAAGAAATATGGAAGATAACATCATGGCCAACTGACTGGAAAAGATCTGTGTTTATACCAATACTAAAGAAAGGTGATCCAACTGACTGTGGAAATTATCGCACAATCGCTCTGATAGCACATGCCAGCAAGATTCTACTGAAGATTATTCAAAAGAGACTACAACCATACCTGGAACAAGAACTACCTGAAGTGCAAGCAGGGTTCAGGAAAGGGCGAGGAACGAGAGACATCATTGCAGATGTGAGATGGATCCTTGAAAAGACTAAAGAATACCAAAAGGATATCTATTTGTGCTTTATCGACTATAGCAAGGCTTTTGATTGTGTAATCCATGAGAAACTCTGGACCACATTAAGAAGCATGGGTATACCAGAACACCTGATCGTTCTCTTGCACAGTCTGTACATTGATCAAGAAGCAACAGTTCGAACGGAACAAGGAGAAACAGAATGGTTTAAAATAAGCAAAGGTGTGAGGCAAGGTTGCATACTTTCCCCCTACCTGTTTAATTTATATGCAGAACAGATCATCAGAGAAGCAGGATTGTATGAAGACAACAGAGGTGTGAAGATTGGTGGAAGACTGTTCAACAACCTTCGCTATGCTGATGATACCACATTACTTGCTGAAAGTGAAGACGATCTGAAACATTTGCTTCTCACAATCAAAGAACATAGTCTCAAAATGGGCCTGCACCTTAATGTAAAGAAGACAAAGATCATGACAACTAGCATAATCAACAGGTTCATCGTTGAAGGAGAAGAAATTGAAATCGTGAATAACTTTAACCTACTTGGATCAACTATCAATAAAGAAGCAACAAGCAGTCAAGAAATCAGACGACGCATTGCTCTTGGCAGAATGGCTATGAAAGACCTAGATAAGATTCTCAAGAGCAGAGATGTCTCTCTCCATACAAAGATTTGACTTGTTCAAGCCATGGTATTTTCAATAACATCATATGGATGTGAAAGCTGGACAGTGAAAAAGATAGACAGGAAGAAAATTGATTCCTTTGAATTATGGTGCTGGCAGCGAATACTGTGTATACCATGGACTGTCCGAAGAACAAACCAGTCTGTTCTAGAGGAGATCAAACCTAAGCTTTCTTTAGAAGCTCAGATGACAAGACTTTGACTTTCATACTTTGGACACATCATGCGAAGAGAGAGATCATTAGAGAAAGACATCATGCTTGGCAAGATAGGTCAACGCAAAAGAGGAAGGCCAGCAATGAGATGGATCGATACAATACCAGCAGCTACAGGTACCAGTCTGTCGTCAATGAGCCACCTGACTCAAGACCGAACACAATTTAGGATAGCTATCCAGAGGGTCGCCATGAGTCGACTCCGACTCGACGGCACTTAACAACAACAACAACAAGTCATTGGCCTTGAAACCCAATACCATCCCAGAGGTAAGTGCCTCCATCAGCATCAAGATTCACCGAAAGTGGCATCATATGCTGACCAGTCTGACAAACAGCCCTGACAGGAGGACCAGCCCTCTAAAGCACTTCAGGGGCCCCAGGACATTTCAGAGGCTTCAACCTCTGGAGAGCTACTGATTCCATGCTCTGGAATGGTGACTCAGAGCCCCATTCGTGATTCCACCCAGGCATCGCCTTCTCCCTTGACCAGTGCATCCTGGCTATCGAGAGGCGTTTGGCAGCACTCCTGGCAACCTCGGTACTGTTTATATTGACATCTACAGCGGTGCAGGCTTCAACATCTGGCCCACGGCTGATACCTCTCAGGCTGAATCCAGACCTCAAAACTGCATCGGGGGACCCTCTCACTCCAATGCCTTCTTTGGAATCAGCAGCCATTGTTGGTACCCAATAGGTTTCCTGTGCCATACCCAACCGATCATCGGGCTTTGACATAGACATGAGACCGTCGATACTTTGACTTTTCTGTCAGAATCGTACTCTACCACCTCTGATTCTGATGATGCATTGGAGGATTCCAGGGTAACCAGGGACCTCCCTTCCAAATCATCCCCCTCTTCTTGAGTGGCGTTGGTCCCCGCCAGAGGACATGTCTTTTCAAGACTTCATTTGGGACAAGGCAGCAGGCCTGCAGGTTACTGTGGTATCGGAGACGGAACAGAGGCCAGAGGAATTGGAAATCCTCCATTGCCCCTCGGTGCCCTTCAGGATCTAATGCTACATATGTGGGAGGTCCCACTAACTGTTCCACCTTTCAGCAAACAAATCAATACCATGTACAGAGTTTCATCATACTCTGGCTTCCCAAAGCCTTAATTTCCACTCCATAGTGGTGGTATCAGCAATGCAGCACATCAAGAGTTCTAAGAATCATTTTTCCATACCTCCTGGCGTAGACTCCAGAACTCTCAATGCCTTTGGCCATCTGTGTTTTCAGCATGCATGCTGACTTCTAGGATTACTTCATATATACTTTATATGGGCATAAATCTCAAGGACATTTCCAGGGATCTGGAGAACCTTGCACCTATTCTTCTTGATGACAAGAGTAAGGCATTCCAGACCTTAATCAGGCAAAATCAGAATACTTCCATATTTCTTATAAGGGCATCTTTCGATGCCTTTGAGTCATCCAGCAGAGCTTCATCCATTTGCATTGGCGCTCACAGAATGGCCTGCTACAGGCATCTGACCTTGAGAAGTGGGTTCAAGATAAATTGGCAAACATCCCCTGCTCTGGAAAGAACTTTTTTGGAAAGCGTTGAAAAGCTTTTGGACCTTTTTGGAAAGCCGGAGAAATTGAGACAGATGATCTCACTCTCAAACGCCTCTCCAGAAAGATGTTGGATCCCTTTAGGAGAAAGACTAATCCAAAGAAGTCTTTCTATCCTAAGAAGAAGAGATATTATCCTTCTTATCCACCTGCAGCTGCTTACCAACCTTGGTAGCAATAGCAGAGCTCTTGCCAGCCTAAGACGCCTAAGCCACAACCAGCCACTCGGCCACAGCCAGCACCTGTTTTTTCATGCCTTCCTAGGGAGCATAGCTACTCTGCCTCTGTGGGGTCCCCCACCCCTACACATAGCAGGCAGACTCTGTTCCTATGCTCACAGGTGGCATCTCATCACATCAGAACAGTGGACTCTCAACATCGTCCAAAGAGGCTGTCTGTTTCATTTCAAGAACTTGCTCCCCACCACTTCCACATGGGATTATCCTGCAAACATCTTGTAGGCAAATCTCTTATCAGTCGAGGTGTCCACCCTGTTAGCTCAGGGGACTGTTGAAAGAGTTCTACCCATCTAGGAGGGCAGGGACTTCTACTCTCCTTACTTTCTTTTCCCCAAGAAGATATAGGAGGTTTCAGGCCCATTCTACATCTAAGGGACCTAAACACATTCCTTGTTCAGGAAAAATTCAAAATGATTTCCCTTGATACACTTCTGCCGTTCCTTCAGAGGAACAACTGGCTATATTCTCTAGATCTCAAAGAGGCATACACGCATTTGTTGATCCTCTCTCAACACAGACGGTATCTGCATTTTCGTTTCCAGCAAATCCACTACCAATACCAGGTGCTTGCCTTTGGGTTAGCCTTTACACCCCCAGTGTTCACAAAATACATGGCAGTGGTTGCCGCCTACCTTTGTACTTTGCGGATCTTCGTCTTCCCCTACTTAGACAAGAGGTAAAACTGTCTCTTCATTTGCACCATCACTGTGCTCCAAGATCTGGGATTCGTCCTAAACTTCCAAAAATCACACCTGGTCCCATCCCAGCAGCTCAAATTCATTGGAGTACTTTTGGACACTTGTCAGGCCCGAGTCTTCCTTCCACAGGATCGTGCTCCACCTGCCTCATCAAGCTAGCCAACAGCATAAGGGGTCACAGTGCCGTGACAGCTCAAGATGTGCTGTGTCTCCTGGAGCACATGGCCTCCATAATCCATGCTGTCCCCTATGCCCACCAACACATGCGGCAAGCCTGATGGAAGCACCTGGGTGTCTCTCAGACAACATCTGCATCACCCCATTTGTTAACTCTCTTCAGTGGTGGTGCTCCCTTCAAAACCTACTTGGAGGGTCATCTTTTCAGATGCCTCTCCTCAATGCACCTTGACAATGGATGCTTTCAAACTTGGGGGGAGCACATTTCAATATTCTCGCCACGCAGGGGCAGTGGACACCACAGGAATCTCGGTTGCAGATCAACCTCCTGGAGCTATGTGCTCTCATGAATGCTTTTAGGGGTTTTCAACCCTAACTTTTGGGCAAACAGGTCTTAGTCTGAATGGACAACAAGATGGCCATGTTCTATGTGAACAAGCAGGGGGGGGGAATAGGTTGCTGTCCCCTCTGCCAAGAAGCCCTTCATCTCTGGTTCTTCTTCATTGCACACCGCATCCATCTCAGGGCGGTGCATCTCCTGGGCAAACTCCATCTCCTTGCAGACAAACTCAGCTATATCGTACGTCCACACGAGTGGTCTTTAAATCAGGGAAACAACATTTTGGATCTTACACATGTGGGAGACCCCCAGAATAGATCTGTTCGCCATGCAGGAGAATGCACAACTTCCACTGTTTTGCTCAAGGCTTCCCTCCTGGCACAGCCAGACAACGGATGCCTTCCTCCTCCATTGGGGAAAGGGCCTACTTTATGCATTCCCGCCCATCCCCTTAATACCTAGGACCCTGTTCAAGTTGCAAGCCGACAGGGCTCCATTATCCTAATGGCCCTTTACTGGCCCTGTCAGCAATGGTTCCCTCTGCTGACTCGTCTGACACAAACTCCATCTCGCAGCTGATACATTCGCCCAACTTCCTCTTTCAGGATCATAGGACTCTTCTCCATCCCAAGCCACAGGCCCTACATCTCACGGTGTGGCTGCTGAAAGCATAATCTTTGCAGATCTCGACCTTCCACAACAGGTCAAGGACATCCTACTTGCATCTCGCAAGCAGTCTACCAGACGCTCTTATTCCTTCAAATGGTGAAGGTTTGCTCTCTGGTGTACCCTGAAGCATATTGACCTGCCAGCCCTGTGGAATTCCTTTTACAACATCTCCTCCACTTGTTCACAGCAGGTCTAAAGACTAACAGTTAATCTGAGTGCCATCTCAGCCTGTCATAAGCTGGTGGACAGGCATCCTATTTCTTTGCACCTCTTGGTGCAGTGATTTATGCGGGGTCTCCCACTGTCCAAGTAACCGATCAAACCACCACTGGTGGCCTGGGACCTCAACGTGGTCCTAGCGCAACTTCTAAAGCCTCCTTTTGAGCCTTTAGCCACCACTTCTTTAAAATTCTTGTCTTAGAGGATAATCTTCCTCATCCCCTCACTTCAGCTTGCCGCATTGGCGAACTTCAGGCTTTCTGATCCTCTGTATATGCAGTTCCACAATGACAAGGTAGTTCTCCATATTCATCCATACTTCCTTCCGAAAGTGGTCTCCCCTTTCCACCTCAACCAATCGGTGATGCTACTGGTCTTCTTCCCTAGACTGCCTGCTTCTAGGGCTGAAGCAGCGCTACACACTTTAGATTGCAAGTGCGCACTGGCTTTCTACTTGGACAGAGCCAAACGTCACAGGAAATCCTCTAATTATTCGTTTCCTTTGATCCAAGTCACCTTGGACTGCCAGTTACGAAGCGCACCCTATCGAAGTGGATTACAGACTGCATTTCTTTTGCTTGCGCTCAAGCAGGACTCTCCCTTGAGGGTCACGTCACGGCTCATAACATGTGAGCCATGGCAACCTCAATTGCCAACCTTTGTTCTGTCTCCACTGACAATATCTGTTGAACAGCTACTTGGTCTTCCATCCATACCTTTGCTGCCTAGACAGGGACTCCATCCATACATTACTGCCTAGACAGGGACTCCTGTTGGGATGCTGTCTTTAGCCAGGCTGTCCTCCAGCATCTTTTTGGGACTTAATTGCAACTCTTAACCTCCGTCCCAAACTTCTCCTGGCACCAGGCAATGGTCTTGCCAAATGCAGTTGAGTCAATACGGGGCTCCTTTGTATCCACACCTTCTCGGCTCTATCCTTTAGTCTCGGGGATACCACTGCTTCCAACTCCCGTTTGGTACCTTGGAGATAGTGAGTCCCATATCTGAGGACTGTATCCATGCTTGTTCCTGGAGATAGCTTTGTTACTCACTTGTAACAGGACTTAACACCCCCTCCCTCACTCAAATGCACAGGCACAGTGGATACATAGTAACATAGTATCCACTGCGCCTGCGCATCTGCCTTCCCAAGTCCTCTCCTCAGTTGAGTTTGTAGTGGAGAGAGAGAGAGGAAAAAGAGAACACCTTACAACTCCTAGGGGAGGAGGGTGGTTGTGAAGACTGATTCCTGCTGTTTTTGGAGATCACCTGTTACAGGTGAGTAACAACTTTTCGAAACCTGAAGAGTGTCAATAATTAGGTTTACCTGTGATTGATAATGATACTGCTTTCAGAGCTGCTCTTGTGGCAGTTGGTGCTCATTAGCCACTGTGACTGTCTCTGGTCTTAAGGTGCACTCGCATGATTGCTTAGCAGATGTTCTTTGTTTGGGAGATAGTTTATTTGCTAAAAAAGTGAAGGATACCATGTCTGTCGTCAGACAGCTGTGTGGGAGCTTTCATCTGGGCCACTAGATTCTAAGTCTTCCTCTCGTACAATAGTTACCAGCTTCCCCACCTTCCTTCATTCTGTATTCACAGCCATTTCAGCCTTAAACTCATCCACCGCCATAGAGGCAGCCCCTGCAGCTAGCTGTATGTGCACTGACAAAAGTCTGAGAGACGAAGCAGCCCAGTTTGGCTCTGTTTTCGATTCCAAAGCTGGTGTGACTTTTGACAGCCCACTGTGGGAGGGTATCTTTGGCACTTTCATGCAGCCTGGCAGATCACTACAACAGACTGCAGGATGCTATGTGCCATAGCATATGGGGACAGGTTGCGCTTTCTAGACCACTCCAACACCAACAAGCCTCTGGATTCCCACTCCAGCTATCCTTGCCATCACCCCTGCAAGAAATACAGGACTTGCTTCAGGCTCATGCAATCTGAGAAATTCTCTCACACCAAGTGGTTTGGGGCTTTTGCACCAGATATTTCCTAATCTCCAAAACATCTGGAGGGCTCCATTCTATTTTAGATTTCAGGAGCCTCAACTGTTTCCTAATAAAGGAGACGTTCAAAATGCACTCCTCCATTATACTGCCCTTTCTCTATTAGGGAGACTGGCTGGGGTCTTTGGATTCTCATCACTGGAGGTTTCTCCGCTTGGGTCTCAGAAGCAAACATTACGAGCACAGGGCCTCCATTTTGGTAGATTTTTAGCATCCACAGTCTTCACAAAATGTCTTGCCCCAAGAATGGCACATGTCAGAAGGGAAGGATTTTTGAGTTCCCATACTTGGATGATAGTCTCATCTCTGAAACGTCAGCAACTGCAGCACAGCTTTCCATTAAATTACCATATGAACCCTATGACAGGATTTCTAATCAATCTGTAAAAGTCATTTTTAACCCCTTCTCAGGACATCTACTTTACAGGCGTGCACCTGTTAGCAAAGCAAAGTCATGCCAGGATTTAGTAAGCAAAGCAACTATAGCTCAAATGATTCTTTGTGTGTTAGGTCACATGGCAGCTGCGCTCCCCATTACACCTGGCTATGTTGTGAATGAAGCCATTTCAATGGCATTTGAAGTTTGTTAGACCAGTTGTGCCAACCTTTGTCCTCAAGGGTTCAGGTAACTCCACCATGAGATCTACCCTTCAGTGGTGGAACAATCTCTCCAACCTGATAGACTGCTGTTTGTTTCAGCCCCTCCCTTATCAGGTAGTCTTTACAACAGATGCTTCCAAGTTCATATTTCTATGTTTCTATGAATGAGGGGTGCATTTTTTACATTTGTGGGTGCAGGATTTTTTAAGCTCATTCATATCAGTCTGTTGTAGCTCAGTGCTGTTCATGATTTGAAGACTTTTTTCACACGTGAATTCTTTTTAACATTTAGTAAAGACTGGCTTGCTACACAAGTCCCAGACCATGCTTCTAAGGTAATCTGTGACCAATTTCCTGGGTGAGTCACACAGCCCTTGCTTTGATAGAGGGGGTCTTTCAGAATGTCCCTTTGATCTGTCACTTGGCTTTCACACCTATTTAAAACAATTTCACAGGTCTCTTTCCCCCTATCTAGAAGCTCTCTTTGTAAAGGTCTCTAGAAACAATTTATTGCTTAAGGAATACTGACCCTATTTTTCCTTTTATGCTAAGTTATACTCTGATTTGATTTAAATTAAAGCTTTTTGCTGATACTAGGCCCTGACTGAATATTAAATTTAAACTAGAAACGTTCTGCTGGGTTTTAAATTTAACCAGAAAGCTCTCTGCTCGGTTCTAAATTTAAACTGAAAGCTACCTGCTGAGATTTTTAATTTAAACTAAAAGCTCTTTGCTGATATTAGGCCCTGACTGATTTAACAAATATACTGGATTCTAATTTACACAAATTAATCAACTTTAATCTAAAGACTTCCTTTTTCCCCATGATTTAGAAAAATTCCCAGAAGTAAATACTTAGAATTGCAGATCTCCCTCCAGAAATAGCAGTCCCTTTTTGTAGTCCTCCAACTGATTATCACAGAACTCTGGTTGAACTATTTATGCCTGTGCTGCCAAAGTAATCGACCAATTTCCTGGGTGATTTTCTGTGGCTGTCATCTACTCCATAGCACTCTGTCCTTTTCAACTGCCCCCAATCCTTCCAAGTCCTTCAAACCCACCTTCCCTCTCCATATTTCTGCACTTGATCTCACAGTCCTACTCATGCTGCTCACCAAATCAACTTGTCCACACTGTCCTCTTAATCTCTGGTCAATTTCTTAGTCCCCACTATTCCTCCAAACAACTCCCAAGTTCATACTCACAATCCCACCCAAGCCTTGAGTCTCTAATTAAAATCCCAATAATCCAGCCTGTTTTACAAGTCTTCCTTCCTGTTTTCTTGCACAATCTTAGAGTCAGAATCCCTGCTTTCCCACATCCTATGTCCCTCGTACCTAGCCTCCTGCCTCCTACTCCCCTTCTCCAGCACCCATCTACTTCCTTCTCCAATATTTATTAACCTTGTCTTTCCTCTTTCTTTTCCCAGCATGCATTCTTAGACCCCTCCCCTTTAATCTTCCCTTGATTGACTTTGCTTCTTCCCCACTCCCCACAATATCTTTCCTTCTCTTTTTTCACTCCCCCAGCATCTTCCTCTTTTTCCTACTTTGACTCTAGTATTTGCCAGTATTAGTTCCCTTTCAATCCTAGGACCCAAGCTCTAGAATTAGCTCCCTTCCAGTCCCATCTTCCCAGACCTAGTAGCCTATTTCCAGTCCCCCAGTTCCAATATCAGTTCATTTCCAGTACCAGCCCCTCAGCCCCAGTATCAGCCCATTTCCAGTACCATCCCCAGTATCAGCCCGTTTTCAATCCCAGCTCCCATTCCCAGTATCAGTCCATTGCCAATATCTGTCATCCCCCAGCCCCTGTATCAGTCCATTTCCAGTCCTTCCAACCCCAATATCAGCCCATTTCCAGTCCCAACACACTATTCCCAGTAGC
This sequence comes from Ichthyophis bannanicus, assembly GCA_033557465.1. Taxonomy (NCBI): domain Eukaryota; kingdom Metazoa; phylum Chordata; class Amphibia; order Gymnophiona; family Ichthyophiidae; genus Ichthyophis; species Ichthyophis bannanicus. The sequence goes on along the minus strand of CM066034.1, from coordinate 86,090,917 downwards.
AGCCTATTGCCAATATTGGTCAGCCCTCCTAGCCCCAGTATATTTATTTATTTATTTTTATTTATTTAAAGTCTCTTTTATACCGCGCTATTCAGCATCAGTGCGGTTTACAATAAACAACGAACATACACATTTCCAATAGTACTTTGTGTTTACATATGAACAGGAGAACAACTTGGCTAACAGGCCCAGTATCATATAACAATGCCAATATACAGTCAGGCTGGTCATGTGTTCTTATGGTTTCAGACAGAGGATTTGTGAGGTCTCGTAATTGGTGCTGAGCTTTCATTGTTTCTGGGTAATGTAGGAGGAATTAGTCACAAGCCCTTCCTGAATTGGAATATTCTGGGTTTCGGATGTTGTGAGGGAGGCTGTTCCAGATTCATTGGTGCATAAAGTTGAATGCCCTGCGGATGTGACTGGTGCATTGAGTCATTGATCTTGGGACTATCAAGGTGTTTGTGCTACTGACCTTCTTGTCCCTATTGTGGGGTGTCTTCTGGACTATCTCTGATAGTGATGTTGACGAGAACCGTTGGTTGGGCTTTGAAGGTTGAGTAGCAAGGTCTTGAATGTAATCCTACCTTGAAATCGGGAGCCAGTGGAGCTGTTTCATAATGGGTGTGACATGGTCTTTCCTGGATGCTCAGTGCTGTACTCTTGCTGCGGTGTTCATTGCCATTTGCAGTGGTTCAGAGTGGTTTTGGGGAGTCCTTGCAGTATTGCATTCGCATAATCGAAATGCGGAATTATTAGTGCTTGAAAGATGTCCTGAATCGTCAGGCTGCTGGCAGCGATCGTAGGTATCTGAGGGATCTGATTTTATGGTATACTGCCCTTACAGTGTTACTTATATGCCTGCATATTTAGGTTCTGGTCTAGTGTGACGCCAAGGTATCTGATCGCGGATTTATCTGGAGGTCAGCTTCCTTCACATTTAGTACTGTAGGCGCAGTGAAGTTACGATTTCTTGTAATGAACATGACCCTCCGTCTTTTTGTGTTAATCGGAGGTTTTAGAATGCTTGTAGCCAGTTGGATATTTCATTTATGCAGCATGTTATTGGTGAGAGTTCGGGTTTTCTGTTGCAAAAGGCATGTATAATAGCACGTCATCTGCGTATATCATGCAGTTCACGTTGGATAACCCGATAAGGGCAGAGAGGTTGCAATATATATTGAACAGCAAGGCAGAGGGATGGAGGATCCTTGTGGGACCCTTGCTTTGGTGGGAATGGTTCTGAAGATGTGTCTTTGGATCGAACCTGCTGCCATCTGTCAGAGATTGAAACCACCGAGGGGATTTATGGCCGGAGATTCCTTTTTCTTTGAAGGGTCTAAGAGGCGTTCATGGTTCACGGAATCAAACGCCGCCCGATGTCAAGGAAACAAGGACAAAGCCTTGGCGGGTATGTTGATGCCTGATATTATGCTGCTGAAGAGTGTGGTAAGAAAGGGTCTCACCCCGTGTGCTTCTCTGAATCCGTGTTGGCATGGATCAGTGGTGCATTGGAGTCATGTGGTCTTGTATTTGTCAAACTTCCTTTTCCATTATTTTGCTAGCATCGTATGCTTGCTATAGGTCTGTAGGATTCCGGTTTCTGTGGTCGAGTTTGTTGTTTTTTAGTAGAGGTCTTATTGATGTGTGTTTGAGGGTGCGTGGGAAATCACCTGTTGTGAACTTTGCTGAGTCTGGCTATGATGGGACTGAGGTCTGTTCGTAGTTCTTTGATCCAGAAGGGGCATGGATCAGATTGTGCTGTAGTCGTGTTGATAGCTGCTATGGTGTTTTCGATGCATTTTATGGGGTCATGAAGGTAGTGAGCTGTTTGGTTGTAAGGCTGAAGGATAGTATTGGACGCAGAGTTGTTGTTTATCTGACATAGTTTGGGTTTGTAGATAGTCTGCATATATTTGAGGATGGTTTCCATTTGCTTGTTCTGATGCGGTTCTGGCAAGTTAAATCCGCTTAACAAGGGCAAACAGGTCACGAGGTTTGTTGAGGGATCTCTTTAAGGTGTCAGCGTGGTAACGTTTCATGGTTTCAGTATCAACCCATTTCCAGTCCCAGTCCCCATTTCCAGTATCAGCCCCTCACTAGTATTAGTCAGCCTTCCCCAGCCCCTGTATCAGCCCATTCCATTCCCAGCTCCTATTCCCAGTATCAGCACATCACCAGTATTAGCCTCTGTATCAGCCCATCTCCACTCTCTGCAGCCCCTGTTTCAGCCCATTTCCATTCCTAGCCCCCATTCCCAGTATCAGCCAATTGCCAGTATCAGTCAGCACCCCTGGCCCCAGTATCAGCCCATTTCCAGTCCCCCAGTACTAGTCATCAGCTCCAGTATCAGCCCATTTCCAGTCCCAGCCCCCCATTCCTAGTATCAGCCCATTGCCAGAATCAGTCAGGCCCTCCAGCCCTTGTATTGGCCCATTTCCTGTCCCCCAGCCCCATTATCAGCCATGCCTCTCCCCCCTTCCATGCAGCAACACAGCCACAAGAGCATTTGCTTTTGCTCCTGTGACTATTAATGAGTCAAAAAAGTGATAAAATGGTAAATATTCAAAGAAAGCACGTGCCACCTAGATAAGGTCTTAGATAGTGCTGGGGAGGAGTCTGCTGTCTTGGTACAAGGTCCCCCATCAGGACTTTTGGAAAAATGTGGTAGGGAGGTTCTGGAGGCTAAATTTAGGCTTTTTAGGTAGGAAGTTGAAATCCAGAACTTCCAGGTAAATAGCGTTCTCTGGAAAATGTGTTCATGCGCAGTACCCCAGGATCTGTACTGGCTCCGGAGTCTGACATTGCGTGGATGAGAGACAGTGGTGCAGAGATGAGGTAATCAATTTGCAGATGGAACACAAAACTGTTTAAAGTTGCTTAAAACCCAAGGGGATTGTGGAAAGCCAGGCTGCTGGCATTATCCTTTAAGACTGGGCATCCAAATGGCAGATAAATTTAAACTAGACAAGTGCAAAGTTATGCACAGAAGAACAACCCACACTATAGTTACAAGATGCAAGGCTCCACATTGAAGGATACCACCACCCAGGAAAAAGAGGTTCAAATAGAATAAAATGTTAAACCCTCCGCCCTCAAGTGTGCAGCGGCGAGCCAAGAAAGCAAATTACCATGTCTAGGTATAGCCAAGGAAATGGATGAATAAAATATAGGATCTCTAAAATGCCTCTGTATCGCAATGCTAGAAGTCTTGAATATTGTGTGCAATTCTGGTCACTATCTTAGCACTAAATGACATAGGTTAGTTATTAGAAAAAAGTACATGGTGGAAGAGCCACCAACCAGTGGGACACTGCGATACCTGGGTACAAACTAAAAATGGTAGGGCTGATCAAATTGGTGGAGGGGTTGCGCTCTATGTTAGAGAGGGCATTGAGTCAGAAAGGATTAAATTTTGCAGGAAACAAAATTTGCTGTAAATCTCTATGGATTGAAATTCCCAGATAAAAAGGGGACTAGGGGCGATGTAATGGGGGGTGTACTACCGACAAATAGGCCAGAATAACAAATGGATGATGAAATGCTCAAAGGTAATCAAACTCTGGAATCGTACCGGAGGATGTAGTAAGGGCTGTTATTATAGCTGGGTTTAAAAAAAGGTTTGGACAAGTTCCTGAGAGGAAAGGTCCATAAACCACTATTAAAAAGGGACCCAGGATATCAATGCTTGGCCTAGTACAAGCACTGCAGAACCTGTGTCTTTTGGGGAAACTGCTAGGTACGTATGACCTAGATTGGCCACTGTTGGAAACAGGATACTGGGCTTGATGGACCTCGGTCTGACCCAGTATGGCATTTCTTATGTTCTTATGTTATGCCTTTGATTTAATTAGTGGAAGAGGGCTAGTAAGGAAATCCACAGTACTACCTTTTAACTTTCGAAAGGGAGACTATGATAAAATGAGGAAAATAGTTAAGAAAAAAATAAAAGGAGCAGTTGCACAAGTTAGACTTACATCAAGCTTGGGTGTTGTTGAAAAATACTATCTTGGAAACCCAGACCAGCTGTATTCCACGCTTTAAGAAAAGTGGAAGGAAGTCCAAAAAACTGCCAGCATGGTTTAAAGGTGAGGTCAGAGAGGCTGTTGCCAAAAAAAGCATCTTTCAGGAAATGGAAAAAAGAGCCAGACGACAAAACCTGGAAAAAGCACAAGCACTGGCAAGCCAAATGCAAGGCATTGATAAGGCAGGCAAAGGAAGAATTTGAGAAGAAGCTTGCTGCAGAAGCAAAAACGCAAAATAAAGACTTTTTCAAGTACATTCATAGCAAAAAACCTGTGAGAGAGTCAGTTGGTCCATTAGATGATAGAGGGGTTAAAGGGGCACTAAGAGGTGACAAGGCGATAGCGGATTGACTGAATGAATTCTTTGCTTCAGTCTTTACTGAGGAAGATGTAAGGATGTTACCCATGACTGAAGTGGTATTTAAAGGTGCGGAAAAATTGAAGGAAATATCGATACATACAACTATTAGATAAACTGAAGAGTAGCAAATCACCTGGGCCAGATGGTATACATCCAAGGGTGTTGAAAGAACTGAAATATGAGATTTCAGACCTGCTATTGGGAATGGCGTAACAGCTTTCACCAGCTGATGCTCATGGAGAGGAGGGGGGCTAGAGGAAGTACTCAACGCTGGGCCGTATTCCTGCTGATATGGGAGCCATATATTCAGTTATTGAGGCCCCGTGTCTGGAATGAAGTGCTTCAACTGGGTTAGGATGGTGAAAGGGACAGGAGGAGTGGGATACATCTGGAGCAAGAAGGGTGTTGTAATCATTATGTATGTTCACTGAGGGGGGTCTGATGCCAAAGAGAGAGGCTGCGGGGGTTGGGGGTTGGTGGGGGGGGGGGAAGTGGGGAGGAGGGGGGAAAATTGTGAATGCTGTATTTGTGTAATTGATCTGTTGAGGTTCCTGGTTTGTATATTGTTTTGTATGATTTGTACTGTGTGGACTTTAATAAACAGAGTTTTCAAAATCATCTCTAATACCTGAAGATTGGAAGATCGCCAATGTAACACCTATTTTTAAAAGGGGTTCCAGGGGTGATCCAGGAAACCACAGACCAGTGAGCCTGACGTCAGTACCGGGAAAAATGGTAGAAACCATAAATAATAGCATTATACAACATGTAGATAGTCATGGCCTAATGGGAGACAGCCAACATGGCTTTAGACAAGGAAGATCTTGTTATGTATTTTTGAAGGTGTGAATAAACAGGTGGACAAAGGTGAGTTGGTTGATATAGTGTATCTGGACTTTCAGAAAGCCTTTGACAAGGTCCCTTATCAGAGACATTTGGCAAAACTAAAGTGTCATGGGATAGGAGGCAGTGTACTACTGTGGATCAGGAACTGGTTAAAAGATAGAAAGCAGAGGGTAGGGCTAAATGGCCAATTTTCCCAATGGAGAAAGGTGAATAGTGGTGTACCCCAGGGATCTGTGCTGGGTCTGCTGCTTTTTGACATAGTCATAAATGACCTGGAAAGTGGAATAACGAGTGAGGCTATCAAATTTGCAGGTGACACAAAACTATTTAAAGTTGTTAAAACCCAGGAGGATTGTGGAAAATTGCAAGAGGATCTTGATAAATTGGAAGACTGGGCATCAAAATGGCAGATGAAATTTAATGTGGACAAGGGCAAAGTTATGCACCTAGGGAAGAACAACCCAAACTATGGTTACACGATTCAAGGTTCCACATTGGGAACTACCACCCAGGAAAAAGATTTAGGCGTCATTGTGGATAAGATGTTAAAACCCTCGGCCCAGTGTGCAGCGGTGGCCGAGAGCAAATAGAATGCTAGGTATCATAATGAAAGGAATGGAAAATAAAACAAAAGATATTATAATGCCTCTATATCGTTCCATGGTGAGCATGGTGGTCATTGTGTGCAATTCTGGTCGCCGTATCTTAAAAAGGATATAGCGTTATTAGAAAAGGTTCAGAGAAGAGCCACCAAAATGGTAAAGGGGATGGAAGGATACTCCTATGAAAAAAGGCTAAAAAGGTTAGGGCTCTTTAACCTGGAAAAGAGACAGCTGAGGGGAGATATGATAGAAGTCTATAAATTAATGAATGGAGTGGAATGGGTAAACGTAGATTGATTGTTTACGTTATCAGAATATAGAAAGACTAGGGGACATGCAATGAAGCTACAGGGTAAACTATTTAAGACTAATAAAAGAAAATATTTTTTCACTCAACGTGTAATCAAACTCTGGAATTTGTTACCGGAGGATGTAGTAAAGGCTGTTAGTGTAGCTGGGTTTAAAAAAGGTTTGGACAAGTTCCTGGAGGAAAGGTCCATAAACCATTATTAAGAAGGGACCCAGGATATCAATGCTTGAACCAATACAAGCATTGTGGAACCTGTGTCTTTTGGGGAAACTGTTAGGTACATATGACCTAGATTGGCCACTGTTGGAAACAGGATACTGGACTTGATGGACCTTGGTCTGACCCAGTATGGCATTTCTTAGGTTCTTAAAGCAATAAATAAGACTGATAAGCTTGATTCAAGCAGAAAACATGAAGGAGCTTTTGCATACAGAAGCCGAAATGAAAAAAAAATACATTGCAAAAATATCCATTCTTAGTTACATTTTGGGTGAATCACCCATGTTTTTCAGGGGGTTTTAAGATTGTACTGCATGGTGTTCTGTCTTTAAGATGTTTGGGTTTTTTCTGTGCTGTTTGCTGCATTCTGTGTAGACTCACTCACTGATGTCTGTTCTGTGGAGCTCTGTTCTATTTGATATTGTTTGTAACCCCTTCCCCTTCTGATTAAGGGGCATTGCCAGTTTTGTTCAAAAAAATAAACTTGTCCCATAGAAAAAAGCTTATATCAGATTGTACTTTCAGGCAGGAATATTGGCCTTTGCAATGGGAAGTTTGAAGCCATGTCTGGAGAAGAGCTGGAAAATCTGGAGGAGTCAATTATGACATCCACTGTCAAAAAGGTGACACAGTTTAAATGGACACCATTGATATAATTTCATGCCATACTATAAATAAAACAGCTGGATTCGTTTTTTATTTTTTTCTCTTTCAATTCCAGGTCTCCGTATTCTACCGAACAAGTCCAAAGCACAAACTAAAAATAATCAAGGTAAAGAGTTGGGTTTTTTTCTTCTGCAGTATTCATTAAAAAGCAAACCCTAGTAGAACTCACACCAACCAGGGCTGGCTCAACTCTCAGGCAAGACTAGGTATTGGCTAGAGACAGCAGCTTCTGAGGGATGGCAAAGAGCAGCATCAATCAAAGCTAAGCACTAGATCCTGACAGCCATACAAAACCATCAGCACATTCTTTTACCTGCAGGGAGAGCGAGCAAACACATGCATACAAAACACAGTTTAATATTAAAAGGTATGATGATCAGTTATGCATTTTTACAGCATTGTTGTAGGAAAGGAGTAGTATTGTGATGATCATTATTACTGATTTAACTTATTAAAATTTGGGGGGAGAGGGTGTTTAGTCACCCAATATCTTTTCATGAGCCCTGACACTCACAGCTCCAGTTAAAGGAGTTCAGGCATTGTCTGCAAGTACATGTTTTTAATTATAGTTTTGTAGAATATAAATAACTTTTAATTTAGACATGCATTTATATTTTGCTTTTATAAGTATTGTGATGCATCCACAGTAGATCCAGGTTCATTTTCCAGTCTCTATAGTGGAAGTTACGTATATAACAGGGCACCTGTAAATGTTGCCTGGTTTTATAAAAGCAACATAGACACCTATTTGACTTTATAAGAGAGATTTGTACCATAATACTCAATAGTGCACACATTCTTGCACACAATTTTATGCCTGTTCCAAAGCAAGCATAAATCCACATGTGCGCTTTATAGTGGTAAGTCCGTAAAGGGCATAGCACTTCCAGATCGTCTTGCTAGACCAATCCACCCAAGTGGGTTGGGTCCCCCTGCCAGTAGAGGTGGAGATGGAGGAAAAACCTAGAAGCTTCTAGTGACATCAGCACTACTACTTGATCAGGTGCAGCTAGGGGCATACTTCAGTATTTCTCTGTCTCAAGCAGAAGATGGACGTAGGACTGGTGCAGCTCGGTTTTGGAAGTGGATTGGATTCTGGATAGCTGTCCTAAAGGGCACCATGGACTTGTAGAGCTCGACAGTGGATGTCTCTAGACAATATTTAAGGGGAATTTCTCCCTTTGTGAGCACTGCATGAAAGGATTCAAGCGAGCAGTTGGACGTGGATCCCGCAGACAAGTACTCCTCAAAGTCTGAATTCATAGCTGGGGGGGACCTAGCATGGAGCCAAGATTTCAATTTTACAAAAAACTGCCAAATTGTGTCCCAAACTACTACTGTTAGGCATCGAATAACAGCCAGTGGGAGCCATGACAGAAAACATAGGTACTTGCCAGTGTCCACCCCCCACCCCCAACTTCCTTCACCAAAGGGACTAGTAGTAAACAATCATCCTCAGATCTCAGCACCTGCTTTGGATAGTATCTCTTAATTTTATTTGTAAAATATAAGGGTTAACCCTCCTGTAATGCCTAAAATTAAGGACAAGTATTTTAAACTTGGTCCTAGCTTCCATAAGGAGCAGATGAAACTTAATTTAAAAGCAGAGTAGCCTTTTCCCTTTTAGCCTCCTGAGCACCATCCTTGCAGTGGTATTTTGCAATACCTGAAGTTTCCTTACCACTTTACTTGGGGGATTCCATCAGTAAGGCATTACAGTAATCCCGATGTAAGACCACTTAAGCCTGAGTCACTGTCTGGGGCACCTCTGCAGACACACATGAATGCAAGCTGCACACCAAGCAGTTTGCCGTGTGCTCTGTGCATCACCCTCAGAATATGTCCATCTAAACTAAAATCTACTGATCATTTAACTCCCAATGATCTAGCTTTGTCCCCTGAAGTATAGACCACTCCTCCAGGGGCAACCTGCAGTAAATCCGTTTTTATACAATTTAACTTCAACTCACTCGCTTGGAACTAAGTCACAAATACTTCTATACATTAATAAATCCTGGGCATGACACTAATTTTATCCTCTACCAAAGGGACTATCAGCTGCACATCATCTGCAAGTATATGGCATTCAAAATCAAAACTCCTTTATCAATGCTCCTGAGGGCTACAAAGAGATTAAATAACAAAGGGGATAAAGCCAACCTGTGGGGCATCCCCATTCCACCACTTTTGGCCCTGAAAGCAACTCCTGTGGGGAAAAAAAAAAGAATCCACGACAGGACCATATTTGACAAGCCCACTGCCCTACGTCATTCTAATATTAAATCATAATTTCCCAAATCAAATGCTGAGCATGAATTCTCCAGGAACAAGCAAGAAGTTAGTCCTCATATAAGGGTGATCTCCAGGAACAAGCAGGAATGAGTCTTCACATATGGGTACGTCGGTACCGACGGAGCCTGTGCGGGAACGCTCCCCAGCGTCCAAAAAGAAAGCTTTTGGGAGCATCCCACACGCATGCGCGCTGCCTTCCCGCCCATTCACTTCCCTCTTATCAGTTTTCCATTTTCCGCAGAGCCGGCAGGACGTATTCCTGTCACCGCAGAAAATTCTTCTTTTTATTCTTAAGTTTTTTGTGGTCGCGTCTGCCTTCCCTCGACGCCACCGGTACCGCCGATGCTTTTCTTTCCTTTACTAAAAAAATTTTCTTCTTTTCTCTAGGAATTTTTCCTGTTTAGTGTCTGACGGTTTCTAGGCCATTAGGCCTCTACCCTTTCCATTATGGAAAAGCCAGCCACTATCCTTAAGAAATGCCCAAAGTGTGGCGGTACAAATATATTTTTAGACACTCATTTTTGGTGTCTAAAATGTTTAGGTCCTGACCATTGCCCACTGGAGTGGCTTTCCTGCTGGAGCTCAAATAGAAGTCTTCAGGATCGAGCACAACTCAATACCCGGTTCACATTGGACTCGATGTCACCAGCCAGAATATCTTCTTTTTCACAGGATCAGGTAACCAAACAAAAGTCTGTTAAGACTAGCCAGTCCTCGAGTGGTAGATCTCCTTCTAAGTATCGAGATGCCTCTGGCCTTGCCCTCGAGGACATTTTGGCAATGAAGCCCCGGCAGGAGTCTTCGGGCTCTAAAGCATTAACGGGGCTTCAGGTTGTTCCCAGGGTTCTTACCTCGATGAATATACCTGAGCCATGCTCGGTGGTTGTGGCCGCTTGTCTCTAAGTTCCTTAATCGTGCTTCCCTGGACTGTTTTGAGTCTATTAGCAGAACTTCTGCTATAGCCATAGGGGCACGACGCATGGCCTGGCTCCAAGCTTCCGACTTGGACAAATGGGTACAAGAAAGGCTGGCAAATACTCCTTGTACTGGTGAGAATCTCTTTAACAAGGATGCTTTATTCCAAGCTAATCAGTTAAGCACTGATATTCTTGGTTTCAGAGGATTGTCAAAATTTTCCTCTATTCCAGCTAATAAAAAATCTCCTAACAAACCTGATCCCCCTGGGGGGAAAAAGTTTTATCCATCTTCTACCCATCATGCAGATGTTTCCAAAGAAAGGCAACATCAAACCAGGCTAAGAAAATCAAAACCTCAACAGGCTCAGCAGACCCAGTAATCGCAGGGTTTCTGATATTTTATTCATTGAATCTCTTTTTCCTGTTTGAGGTTTAGAACCAGTAACCTACTTCTTATGAAAAGAAGCATTTACAGTTCATCTCATCCTTACTGAGATATCAGTGCTACACTGACTCAATCCTCGACTCTAGGCATGAATCTCTTGCCACAAGAGAAATCCATTCTTTTAGCTCCAAGAGCTACTGAGGACAGTCATGCCTTACAGGTAACAGGGTTCTCCTCTCCTTTTTTGAAGGAAAAAGAGGAGTAACAACTAACAACAAGGTATGCTATGTCCTTCACCTTGACAGTTTTCCTGTACGAGGATATCTCTTAGTTTGAACTGCAAGGGACTTACCAAATTGTAAGTCTTCTCAACTCTGTATTGCTTCTATCCCTCTTAGTTGGGACATCTAGTCTCTAAGAGTGATACTGTTCAACTGGAGGGCTTACCTTTTGAGCCCATAGGTTTTCTTCAATACCTACTCCAGTAAAACGGAGTTACTTACCTGTAACTGGAGTTCTCTGGGGACAGCAGGATGAGTCAGCCACACTTGATGAGTCAGCCACACTTGGTGACGTCATCCGACGGCGCCGAAACGGAAGTACTCTCCATAGCTCAGAAGGGCTTTTGCCCTTCTGAGCATGGGCCAACTGGCCCCACCCCCTGCCCACCCCTAGCTAGCCAGTACGTCACTAGCTGAGCCTTTTGCCGCTAGGAGGCGAGCACCAGGACGGAGGTCGACCCCATCCAGGGGAGGTGGGAGGGTATGTGTGGCTGACTTATCCTGCTGTCCCCGGAGAACTCCAGTTACAGGTAAGTAACTCCGTTTTCTCCTAGGACAAGCAGGATGAGTCAGCCACACTTGGTGCCTCCCAAGCTGGCATGTGCTGAGGTGGATGGGGGAAGGCCGAGAACCCTTTCCAGGCCCGGCCTGCGCCCTTGCTTACAGCATGCTGCATGTTGCAACAAGAACATGTAGAAACATAGAAACATGATGACAGAAAAAGACCACATGGCCTATCTAGTCTGTCCTTCCATATCAACAACTACAATAGTCCACTTTTAGGCGTGTAGTGGTGATGCATGCGTGTGACGCCACAGCGATGTGAGAAGGTGCAGTTACCAGGCACTATACGACGGCCTGCCGTCATGATGCACAACTGCAGATGGTGTAGTTACAAGGCACCTCTGTGGTGCAGGCCCATTGAGTAGTAGCGGTACGGGAGTAACGGCAATGCAGGAGCAACGTGTAGTTACAAGGCGCTTCTGTGAGGTAACAGAGATGCAGGCCTCCTCTGTGCGGAAACAGAGATGCAGGCCCCTCCCCTCAAGCAGTGGTGGTGTGGGAGTCGGGGTCACCACAATGAAGAAGCAGTGGTAGGCACGTTGAGCGGTAGTGGTGCGGGAGTCACCGCAATGATGAAGCAGTGGCAACGGGTCACTGGCCACAAGAGCGGTGCAAATTGGGATATTAGGACATCATTAATGAGGGAGGCTTTTCTTTTTGCCTTTATTCGCTATTATTTTATTTATTTATTTTCCCCTTTTTTTTTTTTTTTGTAGTCAACTCTGGAGTTTGTTGCCGGAGAGTGCTGCAAACCGTTAGTGTCGCCTGATAGGAGATGACAGGGACTGGTAAATCACTGCTCGGCCCAATACCGGTATCGGTTGGCAATGTATCACCATTCAGAGGCAATGGAGGGTAAAGTGACTGTCCAAGGTCACAAGGAGTGCCAGTGGAATCAAACCCTTGATTTTCTGGGTACTAGGCAGTTGCTCTAACTAATGGGTTACTCCTCCACTCCTGGACCTATGTCTTTGGGAGACATGACCTAGATTGGGCACAGTTAGGAGCAGAAGTTTGACCAGTACGGTGTACCATCTGGTCTGTGTCACCCGTGAGGGGCATCGGTGCTCCTTGGGTGATCAGTGCAAAGCATCGGCTATGCTATGAGTGGTCTGAAGTTAACCACTAAGTCCGTAGTGTCCATCTTTGGTTCCGCGGCTGGCGGCATGTGGAGGTGGCGGACCAGATTGTCAGGGCTGCCTGGTTAATAAGAATTCCTGACCTCATCCCTCTCAGCACGGATACTGTGTGAGAGGTGCGCTCATTATCAATGGTGTTCTTGGACGGTGTATACCATTGGAGGTCTATTTCGGATTCTTATGCCAACAGTGGCTGTCCAGAGCACCTCCTCAAGGAGGCTCACAAGTGGCGTTGGGGACTGCGTGCTCCAGGGAGCCACAGCAGTCGTTCAGTCGTGTTACTGGAACGTGAGCATGCCGTGGTACTGGACAGTGAGCATGATGAAGGGCATTATCCATTTTAACGGATGCATTTCCTGTTCGCGACGTGGCAAGCAGATCTATCTGCGGTCAGCCCCGCTGGGCAGAGCTTCATCTGACAGCTGCAACTGCCTTCCAACATTCCCAGACTCCAGGGGGGGAGGACTGAAGAGCAGTCATTCGTCTTCACTCTGTTCACACCCTGGAGGCATAGCTGCACCACGGTGATGCATTGTAACGCCCCCCCATGTGGTCCTCAGCCAGGTCTTGAACCTGCGCGCCGCTGGTTAGAATACTGCCTTTGAGCATGCCGAGTCGAGTGCTGCCCTGTGATGATCATAAAGGGGAAGAACCAGACTGGAGGTGCCAGGCTTGCCCTGAGCCTGTCTCTCCCAGGTGCAGGAAGATTACCTTGAGACCACTGTTCCCTCTAAGCTGTGCGCGTGTGCGCGCGCACATACCTCACCGAGCGAGCGCACATACTTTACAACAGAGCGCACAAAAATTTTGGTTCTGATTCTGATAGAAAACAACACAGACGTCTTAAAATTTAAAAGTTGTTGTGTATTTACGGTTTTCACAAGTTCTACAATATTTTCTAGTGCAATCAATGTGGTGTACATACTGTATTCTGACGTGTAGTCAAATTTTAAAGTATATAACTCCCACTGTCATTATGTGGCGCACAAAAATTTAACCTTCCTTCAAAAGCTGCACAGCTGATATTTTATGCGCACACAGCCTACAGAAAATTAGAGGGAACATTGCTTGAGACTGTGTGTAGCTTGGTTGGGGAGGAACCCGGTCACTGTGGGTCTTGAGGTTGGTCCCGGAAGGCTCCGGGGAACAGGAGGGCATGAACAGGGCTGGAGTGCTGCATGTGGTTGCAGCTGATAAGGCAGATAGATGACAGAGGTGGACTCATCTTATCGCAGAACATTTAGGGATCCTGAGGGATCTCTATGCCTCTGCTGGATAGTCCGCAGGTATGTTAGGGATCCCGTGGGTTGCATTTACCTCTACGGGATCCTATGAGGAGTGGTTACGCAGCTCCAGCTTATCTGACACCTTGTCCCTTGCTTATGGGCAGAGCCCTGGCCATTAGGCAACACCTGGGGTGCAGGGTCTACAAGTGTATCAAGCGGATGTTCCTGGGCTGCTTGGCTGACCAATTCAGCTGAGGCTGCCAGCTGGTTCCTAAGCAATGTGTGCCTTTGAGTCAGTCCTGACTCCTGGCGACCCAGAAGCTCCTGGGCTTCTAGGCAGTGTCACCGGAAGCAGATTGCCAGACCTTTCTTCCGAGGCAATGGAGGGTTAAGTGACTTGCCCAAGGCCACAAGGAGCGCTAGTGGGGTAGAACCTTGGTTGCTCGGTTACCAAGCCAGTGTTTTAACCACTAGGCTACTCCTCCACTGTACTATCCGAGTTGATGCAGCTAACCAGTGGACGTTGGGGTTCCATCCCTGAATGTCCATGTACCCAGAGATACCCGTCAGTGTCTGGGGAGACGTGAATGTCATCCTTCACACCCTCAGATGTAGGTGTTGGCCGGAGTGGCTGGTCAGGATGGTTGTGCCTGCAGTCAGAGAGGGGCTCTTAATGACCTTGGCTGAAAACGGGTATGCATTGCAGGGTCTGCAGATCGGATCTGGACCTGTGGCCCTCTGATCGCAGCTACACAGACTGTGTGTACTGCAGCTCTTTGTTGCTACTGTCACCGGTGGAGCCACCGGAGGTGGATTGTCAAGGTTTCCTTTGGGCTCCGCGAAGTGTGCCTCATGCAGAGGTTACAAGGGACGTAGTTTGTCACAGTCTCTAGGTCAGGAGGGAAGCCCTTGGTCCTTTAGGCTGCTCTCCGGGCAGGTGCCCCAGAGCCATAATAGACAGAGCGACTTGAGTATTCTGGTTAGAGTGTCCTGAAAACTCGCGCCCCTGATATTGGATGCATTTATCTCCTCCCTGCAGGATCCGTAATGACGTGTGTATAATATCAGACAGAAGCCATCTATTCGGGTTCTGATGCCGTTGTTAGGCGGGAGGCGGTCATTTCTCTGTTACTGGGTGGGGGGCCACGCGTGTAACAGGGTGAAGGATAAAGGCCTTTCAGGCATCCTTTGGCAGGCAAGTGGGGATTGACTGAATGTGTCACCCGAAGCACGGGGGGAGGGGGTGCTGTAGCTTCACTACTGAGGGCTGTAGCTTGCAATCGTGGTGATGCAAGGTCTCCCCGTGGCTGTTTTGTGTCGAGACACTTCTTCAGGGCCAGCCTGTGCCTCTGACAGCTGCTGTGGGTATCGATGGTGATAGACCGAACTCATTTGGGAACTGCACATGGGAACAGGGTAGCGCAGAGTGCAGAGATGCCCCATAGGGCAGTTTTGGAAGAGTGGAGCCTCGATGTGGCAGGCTGTGGTGAATTCGAAAGCTCCTGCTAGCCACCCAACTCACAGTCGGAGCTGGCTATCTGACTCACAGCTGGAACTAGACTTAACAAGTGTCTTCCCTCATGTCCCGTAGGGGACAGCTAAGTGTCTTATATCATGACCCTATAGGGGGACAGCCCAAGGTACGGGCGTAACCCAACTGGGATTGGACCCATGACCATTGGACCCATGACCATTGGCCCCGAAGTCATTATTGCATAAACCATGTGCTACAGCAATGTGGTTGTTGCTTGGGAGTTAGGCGCACAGGTCATCATCCGGCCTCTTTCAGGGTATCCCGTTCTGTAGCAATGTAGTTGTGATGCACCGGGAAGGACTCCATGGAGTATGCCCCCGGGCAGGAGGCGGTTGTGACATGCGGCTATGCGGTGCCCTGGGGCTCCGGTTTGGGGAAGGAGAGAAAAACCTTAGCATAATAGAGTGTGAGAGGGCCATTCTTGCAGAATGAGTGCAGGCATGACCGTGCCTCTGCCCTGGGAAACGCGACACGTTTATAGGGTCAGCGCCCATCTGCTGGTGGACAGGGAGCTGTGCTGTTTGCCGCCGCTGCTGCTGCAGAGTCCGCGATCAATCGCTCCAT
Organism: Ichthyophis bannanicus; assembly: GCA_033557465.1. NCBI lineage: Eukaryota > Metazoa > Chordata > Amphibia > Gymnophiona > Ichthyophiidae > Ichthyophis > Ichthyophis bannanicus. The sequence goes on along the minus strand of CM066034.1, from coordinate 86,074,986 downwards.
CTCCATCTGAGGCCACCTGATGCTGGGGTTGTGCGATTCAGCCAGCGTTGGTCCGCTACATCCGAGGCCACAAGACCCAGCATCTATGCGATTTCCACCAGCGCTGATAAGCATGGATGGCACCAATGCCTGTTGTGGTCGGGTCCGGTCGCTGTCAATGCCTGTTGGGATGGCACCATGGCAGCGCTGTACACTCACTCTGGGAGAGATGTCCCCATCGGCGCTGTGGCTTTTCTGAGTGGGTGAGCAGAGTTCAGGTAGCCGGTACCGCAAGGGTTTCATGTGCGCCGGAGTGCCTGTTGAAGTATGCATGGGCGCCGAATGCTGCCAAAACTGCCCAAGCGGTGAGCAGAGTCCGGAGCCTGGTCACATGACGCTGTGCTGGGAGGCGGAGCTCCAGAGATATGAGACAGTGCTGTCGGGAGGTCAGATGGGAGCCTGCAGGGCAACGGACCCACTCTGCTCACGGACCCACTCTGCTCACTCCTTCCGAACTATTGATTGAAGGGATTCCTTTCGGTGACGCGGCCTGATGAAGAGGATCTCCGGGGCGCTGCATCAGACCTTGGGAATTTCTGCGCTGAGAGAAGCTCCAACATCAACGCCAGAACAGTTTGGGGCTCCAACGTCGGCGCCGGAACAGTTTCCAGGGGCCGCTCCAGCCAATGGCATTGTGGGCAGGGTGGACATAACTTCAGCCAGCCGATGGGGCCGTGGGGGCGGTTGACGTGGCGCCAACCAATAGCGCTGCGGGTGCAGGATGCTACCAATCAAGATGGCTGCCCCATGTCCCACGTGTGTGAGGAGGTCCCCGGAGCATCAGAGGAGCAGAGGCCGAGGATGGAGGCCTCCTTAGGCACGTCCCGGGCCTGCTGTGAGGGCTCTTACATCCAGAGCAGAGTCATGCGTCGTGAGGGTCGAGTCACCATTAGAATATGCGGCTAGGGCAGAGGCTGGGGATGGAGGCCTTCATAGGCACGTCCTGGGCTGCCGCGAGGGTTTCCACATTCAGAGCACGGAGTCCTGGATGCCGCGCCTTGTTAATCACGTCGATCATCTGGAGCCTGCGTCTGGGGCAGAGGCCAGGGACGGAGGCCTTCCCAGGCACATCCTAGGGCGCTGCAAAGGCTTTACATCCAGCGGTGGAGACCCTCAAGTGCTCATGTCCCTGGGCCGCAACCGCATGACTGGTCTGGGCTCAAGCTCACCCTTCTTAGTCAGAGCCACTGGAACAGATCTGAAAGAAAGCCTTGGACAAAGCATTAAGGTAAGTCTAAACTGATATACATACCCTGGTAGAGATGAGAATTTTCTAAAGTGTTTTAAAGAGGTTAGATTTCGTGGAGAGTAAAAAGTCCGTCTTGCTGGCAAGGCGGAAGAACTAAAACTGGCTAGCTAGGGGCGGGCAGGGGGTGGGGCCAGTTGGCCCATGCTCAGAAGGGCAAAAGCCCTTCTGAGCTATGGAGAGTACTTCCGTCTCAGCGCCGTCGGATGACATCACAAAGTGTGGCTGACTCATCCTGCTTGTCCTAGGAGAACTGATTTTCCATACAGAGTTTTCTTTCCCTTTACAATCTTCTCAAATATTTCTTTTAAGACAGCTTATCAGACACTAATTGAGTTTTACCACTCTTAATTATGTCTGTCGGTCCTTTTTCCAATCTATAGGACCTAACGTTTTCTGCTGCCTTAACAGATAATTCCAAGAGAGGTTCCACAACCCACTTGGACAATTTATCATTGCAGGCAACCAGCCTGTCTACTATTCTTAGCCATCTTTAATTCTTTTTGGTTCCAACAGAATAGATTAGGTTGCACACTGGCAGTTGAACAGCCAGATCTCACCTAAGCAACCTACAACATGCTCTCTGCAATTATACAAAAAAGCTCTGCAACTATGGGCCTTTGCTAGAGAGCGTCAGAGCCATTCCTAGTAGGTAGCTTCTAGATGGTTAAAAAGGTTTTGCCCAGTCATGCTCCTACATGACTGGTTTTTTCCTACTCTTACCATCTTCCTTAAAATTTCCTTTTAAGGAAAAGGAACCAGGGCTTAGACCACGTGAAAACATAAAGAATTGCTTGATTCCCTGGGTTGTTCCACATCTCCAGTGGAACTCTTTCAACAGGGATGCATTCTTTTTCACTGCAGTCGGTCCTTGTCTACTTTTTCCTTCTAATTCCTGAAACTTCATTGAAGCTTATGCTGAACAAAGAACGCATGATACTCATATTGCCCTCATAGAGGGGCAAACATGGTATCTCCTTATATTGCGTCGTCTTCTCCACATTGAAATTATAGAAGGATCCAGACTTGTTGTCTTAAGACTAAGGATCTCCTCCTGCACCTCTTCACGTAGGTCTCCATTCTGGTTATTCAAAGGCTAGAATTTTTAAAGAAATCTAGACCTCTCCTTCAAAGTAAGAACATTCCACTGGTTTCCATGTAACCTTCTCCATGATTCTTCCACGTGTAACCAGAAAGAGATTATATTCCCAAGCAGGTCTTACCCCTTCTTGTTAAGTGGATCTCTCTCTCTCTCTCTATCCATATATATCCATATATATCTCTATATATCTATATCTATCTCTATATCTATATATATATCTATATATATAGATATATATATGTGTGTGACTTTGAAAGATTTGTTACTGTTCATATCAATGCTGTTCCAGCATACCATACCCTTTTAAATGGACAGCCAATTTTCATGGTAATCACAAACAACCTTTTTTTTGCCGTAACCTGCCCGGTTACGTTGCATCTCAGGATCTCCGTGTAAAGTCATTATCCTAAGTGAAATCACTTAGGGAAGACATTACTGATCTTCTTTTTTTTTTTTTTTTATTGAAATTTTTTAAACATACTTACAAAATAAAGTACAGGAAATCAAGAAGCCAATGCCATTACATAAACAACAAGGAAACCATCCGTATATAAGAAAACAAAAAAAATGCATCAGTCCTCATATACTTAGCCCACTAACATTACTGATCTTCAATGAGTTGGAGGCTACACCGCCTACCACAAATGTTTCTTTCTTTCATTTGGATAGAGGGGTCTTAAAGACCCATCCTTTTTCTGCAAACTAGTCAGATTATTTCCTCTCTCTCCTAGAGCCTCATTCTGCTCCAAGGACAAAGAGCTTCCAACTTTGGCCTACAGAAGCTTTTGCTTCTCCTCCAAAGTCTAACCTCATTAAACTTCCCCTGTTATCTTCTGGGATTAGTTCTAGCCATTAAGGCTTCTGACCTCTGCCTGTATTGCAAAAATTATATTCCTCTACTTCACAGTGAGGTAATTTCTTTGAGGATAATGTACTGGCTCTGGGCACCAGATCATATTACCCTCAACCAATACTTCGCAATACTTTGAGTAAGGTCCACATTAGAAAATTGCAATTCAATATTTCCTAACAATTATGGTCTGCACAAGGACTCCCCTCTAGACCCCTTGTTTACTCAAGCTGTTCCACAGCACCCCCTTTTTATTCAACTCCTACCCTCCATCACTTGGATGCCTGAGGTTCTGGAAAATAGCATGGCCCATCCATTAGATTTGCAACATGCTGGGACCTCCTCCAGGCATCTTTAGCTTGGGAGTCCCTATATGTGAAGACTCATTCCTGCTTGATCCTGGAGATAGCACAGTTACTTACCTGTAACAGGTGATCTCTGGGAACAGCAGGAATAAGTCTTCACAACCCACCCACCTCTTCTAGGAGGAGTTCTCCCTCACTCTAATTTGTCTACTTCCCTCCTTCGGACTCGCCTACAAACCCAACTGATGAGAGGGAAGTGAATGGACGGGAAGGCAGCACGCATGCGTGTGGGATGCTCCCAAAAGCTTTCTTTTTGGACGCTGGGGAACGTTCCCGCGCAGGCTCCGTCAGTACCGACATACCCATATGTGAAGACTTATTCCTGCTGTTCCCAGAGATCACCTGTTACAGGTAAGTAACTGTGCTACGTCTGCACTGATGGAGCCCTCGCAGAAGCATCTCCCCCAGTTTTCAAAGAAAGCCTTTCTCCAGGACCAAGCAGGAAGTCTATCCTCACATATGGGTGACGGCGCCGATGGAGCCCCCGTGCGGAGCATTTCCCCAGCTTTCAAAGAAAGCCTTTGGGAATGCAGCACTCTTGCGCGATCCCCTTCCCACCCAAGGGTGCCATCTTGCTCAGTCTTTCTTTTTCCGCGGAGCCCAACAGACGTGAGTTTGTGTCACCTGGGAAAAGTTGATTTTTTTCTGTGATTTTCACTTTGCTTTATCCGGTTTGACGCCGGTTCCCCTTCCCGCCTGGGCTCGGTACACCGGTTTCGAGTCCGGAGTTTTAATTTTCGGTTTTTATCCTTCGTGACTAGCGTTCGCGCTCTTTTTGTGTTTTCACTAGCATCCCGGTCTTTTGACCTTGCAGGGGCTCTTTTTCCCCCGATGGCTGCCAGCAGGTTCAAGAAGTGTGATCGGTGTAAGAAACGTATGTCTCTCACCGACACACATGACTGCTGCCTCCGTTGCCTCGGGCCCGACCATGACCCGCTGGCCTGTGGCCCGTGCGGCAAGATGTCGTCGAAGGCGCTTCGGAGCCGTCCGCATCAACGTGAGAGAATTTTCTCTTGACTCTGCGTCCGGGCGGGCCCGGACTTTGTCAGAGGCCTCGACATCTCGGGAGTCTGACCCCGAGCGCCGTCGGGGTTCCTCTGAAAGGGTGTCTCCCACCCGGGAGCACAGAAGGAAGAAGAAGCTCGCAAGGGCGTCGTCAGTGGATGCTTCTGGTTCCTCGAGGGCCAAGTCGCATAGCCCTGACCACAGCCCCGGGCTCTTGGAGTCGGAGAGGCCGTCTAAGTTACCTCATGTGGAGCCGGAGTCCCCGAGTCACGTAAGTGCAGTTGTCCTTGTGGACTCTTCTCCAGGGGAGCCGATGTCGGGCCCGATGCCGTTGGGGGCCCGAGTCAGGGGCTGCTGAGTCTCCTGAGCTTGGACTCAGATTGATGGCCTTGGAGAGCAGCTTGGCTGTCTTCATGGAACAGCAGCAGGTGCTGATCGCCAGTCTGACCGGTGCATCTGCCCCGACCACCGGGACCTCGACGTCCAAGTCGACCCCGGAGACCAAGCCGATCCTCGCGTCAATGAAGTCTTGAGTCGATCCTCCGTCAAGGTCCCCCTCAACCTCCCGTGCGGGGCCGGGGTCGTCAACGCCGATACCCTTGGTGTCGGAGCAGGTGGCACCGAGGCCCACACGGTCGGAGCTGCTTGATTCCTCCTCGGAGGAGTCGGCATGGGAGATGGAGGACGAGGAGTCCCCTGACACCTTCCGAACCTGGTGCGTTCCTTCGGACTCACTGGAGTCTGAGCCTCGGAGACAGTCCCCCCGGAGGATACCCAGTTCTCGGACTTCGTGAGGGACATAGCCAAAGCCTTGGCCTTCCCTGCGGATGCCGAAGAGGAGCCTCGAGCCGAGGAGCTCGATGCCCTCCAGTGTGACTTTCCTCTGAAGGAAGCCTGTACTGTACCAGTTCTTCCGATGCCGGAACGGCTGCTCTTCCGTATGTGGGAGGCACCGGCCTCAACACCAGTTCTTAGCAAGTGGGTCGATTTCCATTTATCGAGTCCGTAAGAGCCCTGGGTTCCAAAAGACGCAGCTACTCCACAACTCCATGGTTGTGGAATCGGCCATGCACCGCCTGAAGAGTCAAAAGATGCACTCCTCGGTGCCCCCCGGACGGGAGGCCAGGAACCTGGATGCCCTTGGTAGAAAGTGCTTCCAGTGCTCTATGCTATCTTGTCGTGTCCAGACCTACCAGCTGTACATGGGCATGTACCTACGATACCTGGCAAAGAAGATTGCCGGGTTCTCAGCTGGCCTCTCCGAGGAACCTTTGTAGAGGTTTAATGCTTTGTCAACAGGGATTCGAAAGTGCTCGAAGTTTATCTCTCGAGCAGCCTATGATGGCTTCGAGGCTTCGGCCCGGGTAGCCGCGGCCGGCATTGGTGCACGCTGTCAGGCCTGGCTACAGTCATCAGACCTGGAGTCATGGGTGCAGGACAAGTTGGTCGATGTCCCATGCTGAGGTGAAAACCTTTTCGGTAAACCCATGACTGAAAAGGCTGCAGAAATCGAGACTGAGACTCTCACCAGGTCAAGGCTGTCCAGGAAGACTTCTGCCCCTTCTCAGAAACAGAAGGGATCGGGAAAGAAGCCCTTTTTCCTGAGGAAGGGTGCTGCCTGCAAATCCTACCCTCAATACCAGGCCTCTCCTGCTCCCCAACAGGGCCAGCAGGCCAATGGGCAGGGGCATGGACCCCATAGGCAGAAGACCCCCAAGCCGCCACCTCTGGCTCCTGCACAGCAGGGAGCAGGGTTTTGACACAGCATAGCCTCTTCTCCATAGCTGGCTCCACTCAGCACAGGAGGTCGGCTGACCCTGTACGCCTACAGGTGGCCAGCCATCACAGGGGATACCTGGGTTCTCAGCATAGTCCAGAAGGGGCTACATGCTCCACTTCCACCAGCTACCCTCCTCCTACTTTCCAGGGGAGCCTCCAAGACTCCCTCTGCACAGAAACCTCCTCCTTCAGGAGTTGGCAAGTCTTCTAAAGGAACAGGCGGTGGAACCGGTGCCTCGCCTCCAGAAAGGGCAAGGCTTCTACTCCAGGTACTTCCTGGTACCAAAAAGGACAGGAGGCCTCCGGCCTATCCTAGACTTGCGAAACTTAAGTTTCTGGAGAGGGAAAAGTTCAAGATGCTTACCCTTGGGATACTGCTGCCCTACCTCCAGCTGGGAGATTGCCTATGCTCCTTAGACCTAAAGGATGCTTATACTCACATCCTCATCCATCCAGACCACAGATAATATTTCAGATTTGTGGTGGGAGGAAACCATTTCCAGTACAGAGTACTTCCCTTTGGCCTAACTTCCGCCCCCAGGGTTTTCACCAAATGCCTGGTGGTGGTGGTGGCAGCCTACCTCAGGAATCAGGGAATTTTTGTCTTCCCATACCTGGACGACTGGCTCATCAGGAGCTAGTCTCTCCAGGAGGCCAGACAAGCCACTCTTCGCAGTGTCTCTCTTCAGCATCTGGGCTTTGTCATAAACTACGCAAAGTCCACTTTGCTCTCCTCACAGAACCTAGATTTTATAGGGGCAAGATTAGACACCCTGAAGGCAAGAGCTTACGTGCCCGAGGACAGGGCCCACAGATTGATGGACTTGGTCAACCAGTTCCAAAACAATTCTCAGGTCTCCGCCAGACACTTCCTGTGGCTCCTGGGCCACATGGCATCCACGGTACATGTGACTCCGAATGCCCGTCTGCAGATGCGGGCTGCTCAGTGGTGCCTCAGAGCTCAGTGGGCGCAGGCCACAGGCGAGCTCCGAGACAGAGTAAAGGTGTCCAAACCACTTTTGGACTCCTTGCAGTGGTGGCTGCATCTCCCAAACATTCTCAAGGACGGGTACCTTTTCAGGCCCTAGCACATACAAGGGTGCTGACGACTGATACTTCCTTAAAGAGCTGGGGTGCACATTCCCAGGGCACATGCACTCAAGGCCTCTGGTCTCCTCGGGAGGCCACACAGCAGATCAATCTGTTGGAGCTGAGAGCAATCTGCTTGCCTCTACAGACTTTTTCTCATGCCCTCTCTCACCAGTCTGTCTTAGTTCAGACAGACAATCAGGTAGCAATGTTCTATGTGAATAAGCAAGGGGGCACAGGGACCAGACTCCTATGTCAGGAGGCGCAGGCCCTTTGATCCTTTGCAGTCAAACAGGGCATGTTTCTCAAAGCAGTTTATCTACCTGGTCAGGAGAACTTCTTAGCAGACAAACTAAGCAGGATTCTTCAGCCCCACGAATGGCAGTTGAATCCATTGGTGGTCCAGCAGATCTTTCTACAATGGGGACTTCCATCCATCGATCTCTTTGCAAGTCCACTAAACCGTCAGCTGCCCAGGTTTTGCTCCAGACAGCCGCATCCCCTGAGAATGGCAGCAGATGCTTTTCTAATCTCCTGGTCTACGGGCCTCCTGTATGTGTTTTCTCCCATGCCCCTGGTGGCCCAGACTCTGTTCAAGATTCTCCGGGACAAGGCCTCGGTGATTCTGGTAGTCCCCAGATGGCCGAGCCAACCGTAGTTTCCACTTCTGCTACAGTTGGCGGTGGAACCTCCTTTCCCTCTGGGGTTGCAACACAATCTCCTGTCTCAAGATCAGGGTTCCCTTCTGCACCCCAATCTCAGGTCCCTCAATCTGATGGCTTGGCTGCTGAAAGAATAGTGCTAGCTCCCTTGCTTCTACCTAAGGAGGTTGAAGAGGTGGTTTTGGCCTCTAGGAGGCAGTCCACCAGAAAGTCCTATGCCCTTAAGTGGCGTAGGGTCACGATATGGTGTGCTCAGCGCAATGACAATCCTTTCTCCTGCTGTGTGCCAGTGGTACTGCAGTATCTACTTCACCTGTCAGACCTAGGCCTTAAGTCCAACTCTGTTCGGGTCCACCTCAGTGCTCTATCAGCACACCACTCACCGGTGGAGGGACAGTCTGTCGGTTCACCCCTTGGTGTCCCACTTCCTCAGAGGCCTGCTTCTGCTCAAGCCTCCGGTTCGTCCACCGGCAACTGAGTGGGATTTGAACGTGGTCTTGCAGCAACTTGCCCACTGTTTGAGCCGATGGCTACTTGCCATTTACGCTTCCTTTCTTGGAAGGCGCTCTTCCTGGTAGCTCTTACCTCGGCCAGACGTATGAGTGAACTACAAGCTCTGGTTTCTGATAGACCGTACACACGGTTCTATAGGAACAGGGTGGTCCTACGGACCCATCCGAAGTTCCTTCCAAAGGTTGTCTCCTCTTTCCACTTCAACCAGGAGGTGGCTTTTCCGACGTTCTTTCCCAGACGCATACCAGCCGGGCTGAAACAGTATTGCATACCCTAGACTGTAAGAAGGTGTTGTCCTTTTACATAGAACGTACGTGGGGGCATCGAAGGGCTACTCAGCTCTTCGTTTCTTTTGACCCTAATAAACTGGGGTTACCTTTCTCCAAGCTTATGTTGTCCACTTGGGTGGCAGATTGTATTGCCTGGACGTACAAGGCAGCCGACCTCCCCTTACAGGATCGAGTCACGGCCCACCGTATCAGGGCGAAAGCCGCGTCAGTAGCTCATCTCTGCTCTGTTCTGTTGGCAGACATCTCCCGGGCCGCTACTTGGTCTTCAAGCTAGACTTTTTCAGCCCACTACTGCCTCGAGAGAGAGTCCCGAAGGGACAGTGCTTTCGGACAGGCGGTACTCCATAATCTCTTTGAGGTTTAGGCAACTCCTACCCTCCAGCCCTTGTGTTGGGCTACCGTACGGGAGCATTCTCAGAGGATATTCTTATCATGGATGCTGAGGCTCTTCAGAGGGAACCATTTTTTCATCTTTGGGTTCCCGGTAGCCTAGAGCTGGGGAATCCCATATGTGAGGACTGACTTCCTGCGTGGTCCTGGAGAAAGAGTAGTTACTCACCTGTAACAGGTGCTCTCCAGGAGCAGCAGGAATCGGTCCTCACGACCCTCCCTCCTTCCCTGGAGTTGCAGTCTTATACTTCATTTTGGTTCTTTGCTGTCCTTTAGCTATGTCATCAGACTGAGCAAGATGGCACCCTTGGGCAGGAAGGGGACCACGCAGGTGCGCTGCATTCCCAAAGGCTTTCTTTGAAAGCTGGGGAAATGCTCCGCATCGGGTCTCCGTCGCCGCTGATGTTACCCATTTGTGAGGACTGATTCCTGCTGCTCCTGGAGAACACCTGTTACAGGTGAGTAACTACTCTTTCAGAGATACCACCACGCATGCATGGTGCCCTTTCTGCCCAAGGGTACCATCTTTCTCAGTCTCCTTTTTTGCCTTGGAGCCTTTCAGACGTCGGTCTGCTTTCCCCCAGAAAAAGTTGATTTGTTTGTGCCTGAGTTTCATACTTTACTCTGGTTGTGCACCAGTACTATTCACACCACCCGAGCCCACTGCCCTGACATCAAGTTTTGGATCCATAGATATTTTTTTCTCTTGGCACCTTTTTTTCTAACTGGCAGCACCACAGGCCTTCGACCTTGCTGGGGTTTAAGAAGTGTGATCAATGTGCAAAAATCATGTCCCTTACCGATACACATGGCTGCTGCCTAGGGCTGGACCATGACCCCACGGCCTCTGGTTTCTACCAAGGGGCCCTCAAGAGCCGCCAACAGCAGCACGATAAGTTCTTCCTGGAGACCCCAGTGCTCTGAAAGCCAAGGCCCCTTCTGAAGCCACCGACTCCCGTGATGCCCTCATGAAACCTGGTTGACACCACGGATCTTCAGAAAGGGGGCCTCCCTCAAGGGAACACAAGAAGAAGAAGAAACCCTTAAAAGGTGCATCCCTGGACTGTTCCGTCAGGTCGGATAAGCCCCGAGCCAGTTCTCACAGTCCACAACGCTCATCCGAGGGCTCGGAGGGGGAGCGGCCCACTAAGATTGCCTGGAAGGAATCTTCCAAAGATCAGCCTTGGAACCCAAGACCATCCTTGTTGAGGATTCCCCTTCGGGGGAACTGGCATTGGGCCCAAGTTCCTCGATACCCGAGCTTATAGCTGCAGAGCCTTCTGGACTGAAAACCAGAATGGTGGCCCTGGAGCGCAGCCTGTCTGTCTGCCCTCATGGACCAGCAGTGGGCATTGCTGTCCAGCACATCCAGTTCCTCCGCCCAGACTACTGGGCCCTAGACATCGAGGATGTCCCCAGAGGTCAAACCAATCCTTGAGACCATGTGACCTCGAGTCTATCTTTTGCCGAGGTCTAGATCAGAGTCCCGTTTGACTGGACTGAGGTCTTCCCTGGCTGGCACACATGGCATCAGCCATGGGGCCTCTGAGAGATGAGGACAGGCCCGGAGTCCGCGAGCTGCCCCTCCCTCGAGTCTTCCACAGACTGCTCAGAATGGGAGACCAAGGACGAGGAGTCCCAGACATCTGTCGCCACCGCAACGTCCCTAGGACTCACCATCTTCCAAGCCTCTGTTGGTCCCCACCCGAGGACATGGCATTCCTCTGCTTCATGCGGGACATGTCAAATGCCCTAGCATTCCCAACAAAATCGGAGGAGGACCCTCGGAACGAGGAACTACAAATCCTCCTATACGAGGCCCCACTGAGGGAATCGCTCACGGTACCCATTCCACCCATCCTGGAATAGCTAATGCTCCATATATGGAAACACCAGCGTCTGTGCCCGTCATGAGTAAGCAGCTTGATTCTATGTATTGGGTCCGCCAGAGCCTTGACTTCCAGAAGGCACAGCTGCCGCATAATATTATGGTGGTGGAGTCAGCCGTAAACCGGCTGAAGAGCGAAAAGATACACTTCTTGGTGCCCCCGGGTAGGGAGGCCTGCACCTTAGATGCTCTCAGCAGAAAAGTGCTACTAGGGATCAATACTCATAGGCAGGAGTACATGGGCATGTACCTGAGAGACCTGGCGAAGGAGCTTGCCAGGTTCTTGACTGGTCTCTCCAAGGAACCCCTGAAGCTGTTCAAGAACCTGGCCAAAGCCGTCCGTGAGTGCTCCAAATTCATGACTTGAGCAGCCTATGACTACTTCGAGTCGGTGACCAGAGTAGCCATGGCAGGCATCTGTGCCCGACTCCAGGCTTGGCTACAGTCTTCTGATCTCGAGCAATGGGTTCAGGACAAATTGTTCATGTCCCATGCCAAGGGGAGAACCTCTTTGGGAAACCCATAACAGAAAAAGCTGCCGAGTTGGAGACAGAGTTCGTGATGAGGACCAGGGTCTCCAAAAAGACAGCTGGCCCACCTCGACTGAAGGGCTCAGGTAAAAATCCCTTTTACCAGAGGAAAGGGGCTGCTTAAAAAAAAACTACCCACATTTTCAGGCTTCCCCAGCAGGCCATGGGACATGGGCCAGGCCCTTGTAAGCAGAAGGCTCCGAAGCCATCCTGGGCCTGCAGAATCTGAACAAGTTCCTGATGAGGGAGAAGTTCAAGATGCTCTCCCTTGAAACATTGCTGCCTTACCTCCAGCAGGGAGATTGGCTATGCTCCTTGGACCTGAAGAATGCTTATACCCACATCCTCATTCACACCAGCCACAGGCAATATCTTTGTTTCATGGTGGGGTGAGGCCACTGCCAGTACAGGGTACTTACTACACTTTGGCCTGGCATCTGCCTTCAGGGTCTTTACCAAACGTCTGTCAGTAGTGGCCACCTACCTCTGCCTCCAGGGGGTATTAGTCTTCCCCTACCTGGATGGCTGTCTTATAAAAGAATGCTCGACCACAGAGGTGCAGCAAGCTACGGCATGCACCATCCATGTCCTACAATATCTGGGGTTAGTGATAAACCACCTCAAGTCCCATCTCCTCCTGACACAATATTTGGAGTTCATAGGGGCAAAGCTGGACACCGTTCAGGCAAAGTCCTTCCTCCCCCCTGGACCAGGCTGACTATCTCAGAACACTAGCCACGGATGTACACCTCCATCCCTCAGTGGCAGCTCTGCTCCTGCTGTGCTTACTCAGGCACATACCTTCACAGTTCATGTCATCCCAGATGCCCGTTGTTCCTGGAGATCATCTGTTATAGGTGAGTAACTACGCTATCTCCAGGAACAAGCAGGAATGTAGTCTTCACATATGGGGACTCCCTAGCTGAAGATGCCGGGGAGATGGCCCCAAGAAACTGCCACCTATAGTGAGGTGGGCCATGCTTCCTCCCATGGATCTCTGGCATCTTACCAGAGTTGGTGGGTAGGAGTTGAATTAAGTCTGAAAGAGATGCTGAAGAACAGCCTGACCAAAAAAGGCATCCCGACGGGAGGCTTTATCTAGGCAGTAGTGGGCTGTGAAGGTGTGCACTGAAGTCCTGGTGGCTGCTCGACAGATGTCATCGATAGACACAGAGTGTAGGTTAGCCATAGAGGCTGCCATGGCTCTCACATTATGTGCTGTGACATGGTCTTGAAGAGGAAGACCCTTACTCTCATAAGTAAAGGATATGCATTGTGCAATCCATTTAGATAGAGTTCTTTTGGAGACTGGACGTTCCAAATGACTAGAATCAAAAGCAACAAAAGGTTGAGAAGAATTTCTATGTTGTTGTGTTTGTTGTAGGTAAAAAGCCAAGGCTCTTTTACAGTCCAAAGTATGAAGGTTCCTTTCTGCATTAGAGGCATGAGGCCTCGGAAAGAATACAGGAAGGTAAATCGATTGATTTATATGAAAAGGCAAAACCACCTTTGGCATAAAATGTGGATGAGTTCTGAGAACAACCTTATCATGGTGAAATCTTTTATAAGGGGGATCAGCCACTAAAGCTTGCAATTCACTAATGCGACGTGCGGAGGTGATTGCAATTAGGAAGATGACCTTCCAGGATAAATACTTTAGGATTGTTGTGGCTAAAGGTTCAAAGGGCGGTTTCATGAGCTGTCCGAGAACTAGATTTAAATCCCATGCCACCGGTGGTGGCCTAATGGGAGGCTTTGTTAAGAGAAGACCTCTCATAAATCTTGCTATGAGTGGATGAGAGGAAATTGTCTGTCCATTTAGAGGCTTATAGGAAGCTGCAATTGCACTAAGATGGACTCTTATTGAATTGGTCTTTAAACCAGAATTTGATAAATGAAGTAGGTACTCTAGTACCGATTCCAAAAGTATCACAAGGGGGTTTAAGCCCTTTTGAGAACACCATATAGTAAAACGTTTCCACTTAAAGGTGTAAGAACGTCTTGTGGAAGTTTTTCTAGAAGCCTGAAGGGATATCCTTTACCTGTTGGGAAAGGTTAAGATCCTGCAGGTCTAGGCTTTCAGCAACCAGGCCCTGAGATGCAGGGATTGGGGATTCAGGTGCCATAGCATCCCGTTCTCTTGGGAGAGAAGGTCTGGAGCACACCCTAACTCCAGAGATGCAGCTTGAGAGAGATGTAGAAGTAGGGGATACCACGTTTGTCGTGGCCTTCGTGGCGCTATGAGAATCATATGACCTCTGTCTCTCTGAAGCTTGAAGAGTGTTTTGGGAATGAGGGGAATGGGTGGGAAGGCATAGAGGAAGTCCTGACCCCAGTGAAGGAGGAAGGCGTCCCTTGCCTGGCAATTGTGAGCCGGAATTCTGGAACAGAACCGGGGAAGTTTGGCATTCAGTGGACTTGCAAAAAGTCCTATGTCTGGGGTTCCCCAGATCTGAAATAACCTTGTCACCTGGTCTAGGTGTAGAAACCATTCGTGAGGCAGCAGTACTCGGCTGAGTTTGTCTGCCCAAAAGTTTTGAATGCCTGGAAGATATACCACGAGAAGGTGAATTTGATACCCTTTGGCGAGTGCCCATAGTCGTAAAGCTTCATTGCATAACGACAGAGAGCCCTTCTGCCCTGCTTGTTCACGTAGAACATGGCTTCTTGATTGTCCATTTGGACTAGGACTGTCTTGTAGCTGAGCTGGGCATGGAATACTCGAAGAGCTAGATAGATTGCTCAGAGCTCTAGGAGGTTTATGTGAAGACAAGCCTCTTGTGGAGTCCAGGTACCCTGGGTAGAGAGATGGTGCAGGTGTGCTCCCCATCCCACCTGTGATGCATCTGTTAGGGTGGCCTGGAATAGGGGTTGTTGGAAAGGAGACCCCCACTAAAAGATTCTCCAGTGATTGCCACCATTGTAGGGACAAGACCAGTCGTCGTGAGTTTGATATCTTGTCCGACAGACGGCCTGTGGCCTGTGTCCACTGTGGATAGGGTCCACTGGGCTGCTCGCATGTGGAGGTGAGCATAGAGAACTACATGAACTGTGGATGCCATATGTCCCAGTAATTGCAGCAGCTCTCAAACATTTAGGGAGGACTTTCCCGCTGCTTGAGAAGCTAGTTGCACTATTTGAAGACAGCGGGGCTGTGGGAGGAAAGCCCTTGGACTGTCTTGTATCTAAACGAGCTCCTATGAACTCTAGGGTCTGAGAACGAACAAGTTGGGATTTTGGGAAGTTTATGACCAATCCCAAGTATTGGAGGATTTACATTGTGCGAGACAGTGCAGATCTGGCTTCTGGACCCGTGGGGGCTCGAATGAGCCAGTCGTCCAAGTAAGGGAAGACAAATATCCCTAGGTTTCGCAGGAATGCAGCTACTACTGCCATGCATTTTGTGAATACTCTTGGTGCCGAAGCCAGACCAAAAGGAAGAATCCTATATTGGAAGTGTTTTCCCTTGAAAATGAATCGTAAGGATTTCCTGTGATCTGGATGGATCAGAATATGAGTATATGCATCCTTTAGATGTAGAGAACAAAGCCAATCCTGACTTTGAAGGTATGGCAGAAGAGTTCCCAGAGAAATCATTTTGAACTTTTCTCGGAACAGATATTTGTTCAATTCTCTGAGGTCTAGAATGGGTCTGTGTCCTCCTGTTTTCTTTGGAATAAGAAAATAGGGGGAGTAGAACCCTGTACCCTCTTGGGGAACAGGTACTTCCTCTATTGCTTCCTGAGCAAGGCGTGTTGAGACCTCTTGATCCAGTAGATTGTCTGGAGAGGTTTGGGAATTGAACTGTCTTACGATTGTAGGAGGGGGTATGCTGTCCAATTTTCTGCTGTTATTTGGTGCCATCTGTTGACAAAATGAGACAACCTGCCTGGAATGTTAGGGGTTCTGGACCCTTCAGAGGCAGGAAAGCTAAGCTCTCTAGGAAGGAGTCAAAGCCCTTGAGGGGGCTGAGCCTGTGGAGCTGGTTGAGTTCTTGGGCCTTTTGGCTTCTTTTGTTGACTGGTTTGTTGCTGTTGTCCCTTTTGGGCAACTTGACGCTGAGCTTGCCCTTGCTGAGAATAGGATGGATAAAACTTCCTCTTTTTGCTGAAAAAGGGTTTTTATATGGTTTCTTTTTTGCTGGAGTGGCTGTAGGTTTTGACAATCTGTCTAAAGTGATATTGTCAGCATCTATCTCATTAGCCAATTCTTGCCAAAGAGGTTTTCTCCTGTGCAAGGGATGTTTCCTAATTTGTCCTGTACCCAAATCTCCAAGTCTGATGCCTGAAGCCAGGCAATCCGATGTGCACCAATGGCAATAGCAGAGGTTCTGCTGATGCATTCAAAGTAGTCAAAGGCTGCATGATTTACAAACTTGGAAACGTATGGAGCATGCTTGACAAAAGTAAGGAAGTCTTGTCGTTTGTCATCAGGTAGAAGGGGGCTCATAAGCTCCAAGTCTCCTGTGACTTCTTTGAGGAACATTCCCATATATAAAATATATGAGCTGATCCTAGCTGAAAGCATGGAAGCCTGAAATGTTTGACGCCCAAAGGCGTCAAGAGTCCTGCATTCACGACCTGGAGGACTGGATGCATGTCTTTTTGCACTTTTCATCCTACGCATGGCTGATTGCACTACCATTGAATGGTGTGGCAGCTGAGTCTTTTGAAAACCAGGACATGGTGGAACTTGATACATGGTATCGAGTCTCCTAGAATGAAGAGATGTGGTCAAAGGTTTTTCCCACATTCTGAATATCAAATCATGAAGAATTTCATGAATGGGCAGAGTAGCTGCCTCTTTGGGAGTATTTCCAATTCCTTTGCTCTAGGTTCTTTTTCAGGAGCTACTGTGATTGATAGGCCTCGGGCCACATCACGAATAAAATCCTGAAAAGACATGTCCTCTGGAGGAGACATTCTGCATTGAGGAGAAGAGGAGTCTTCTGGAAGAAGTACTCTGGTACCGGCGGAGTTATCCAAGTCATCGGAATCTGAAGATTCGAAGTATCTGTTCATGCAAAGCATGGTATCGGTATCGATCGAAGTCGGCACCGAGTTGGTCCGGTACCGATTTATCGATACCCGAAAATGTTGGCATGGGCAGAATTCCCACCGGAGCTGGTGCCGTCGGTGGTGGTATTGGTAACGGTAACGGTGCTGGTACCGGCATCGGTACCGGTGCCTGTTGAACCGTCGGTAGCTGTAAGGAGAGCTGCAAGACTGCATTCGATAGCGAGGAATCTCTGGTCTATCAACGCTGCCGATGCCTGGGTGTCGGCACCGGTAGAAGCGGCCGGAACCCCCGAGCATGGCACCAGTAGTTCTGCTGAGGTCAGGGCCTCAAGAACATCCTGGAGCCCCGTTAGTGCTTTGGAGGCTGAAGCCTCCCGCCGGGGCTGTTTTGCCGGTATAGTTTCCTCAAGGGCAATGCCAATGGCTTCTCGATGCTTAGAAGGAGATCTACCCTTTGAGGACCGGCTCTTATCTTTAGTTACCTGAGATCCATGGGAGGAAGACAAGGCTGTGGAAGACGTCGATGCAATGGACATCGCATCTGAAGAAAAGAGGGTACCGAGCTTTGCAGCCCGGTTCTGTCTTCCTGTTTTAGTTATCCCTATACAAGAGGAACACTCCAATGGAGAATGGTCAGGGCCTAAACATTTGAGACACCAGTCATGGGTGTCGGTGACGGAAATGGTACCGTCACACTTAGTTCATTTTTTTAAAACCACTAGCTGGTTTTTCCATTTTTCAGGAAAATGGGGCCTAATGCTCAAAATGGCACCTAGCACCAAAAAGAATATATATATATATATTTATTTATTTTTTTAAAGAAGAAAAGAGAACCGGCGGTACCGGTAGGCGTCGAGCGGAGGCAGGCGCGACCACAAGAAAAACAAGTTTAAAGAAGAAATTTTCTGCGGTGACAGGGTATGTGACCTGTTGGCTCCGTGGAAAACGAAGAACTGAAGAGGGACAGTTGGAAAGGCGGGAAGGCAGCGCGCATGTGCTGAGGGATGCTCCCAAAAGCCTTCCTATTGGATGCTGGAGAACATTCCCGCGCGGGCTCCGTCGGTGCCGACAATACCCATATGTGAAGACTACATTCCTGCTTGTTCCTGGAGATTGCCACATACACACAAAAATGACTTTATAAAATTACCCTCTATGAGAGTAATTTCATAACCAGGCACTTAGTTTTAGATACCCAGAACACACTATCTTAAGCCTATTTTATAAAGAAAAGCATGTGCCGCCTTTATAAAATAGGAAGCATAAGAGGCCAAAACTGCATGTAAGTTATAACTTGTGCACTTGTCCATGCGCTGTCCCTGTGCAAGACACTGAAAGTATGCACCAGCAGCCTGAAATGTGTACTTAGAAAATAACAGCCAGCTAAAGTATGCATGCATAGGTCCATCTACACATGCAAGTCATTGAAAATACATGATGACATGTAACTTTATGCAACTCCTTATTGAATTACCACCTGTATGTATAATTTGCCAGATTTGTGTGTAGATGTCAGTCACGCTCAAGGGGTGCTGTCTTGGACCTGTGTTTATTAACCCACCCACCTTATGGTCCCTTACAAAGCCAAAGAAAAGAAGAAATATAGTAAAAATGTGTTTCGCATGATTCATGCTTTTATGAACTATGCTTTTGATTGTGTCCAGCAGCACTATGAGTAAGTACATGCATTGTTCATCAATGGCAGAGAAAAGGGGTGTCCCCAAGCAGTACTTAGACATAGGATGTATGTGTGTATATGCTGTTTTGCCCCCTCATTTATTGGTGGGCTCTTCCACTAGCACAGCATTTTTTTTTTATTTTTTTTTTTTACTAAACCCAGACTCCTTCCAAACCGTCTGCCAGGCCCTTACAACTTCAACCCTAGACTACTGTAACCTTATATTTTATTTTATTTATTTATTTATTTTTATTTCTTATATACCACGCTCTTTTAATCAGTGCGGTTTACATATGAACAAATTTAAGACACAATGACATGGTCAGCATTGTTTTTTTTACAATGAACAGGGTACAAAAACTTGGCAGTAAACAGGGTTAACTATATACAAAAATGTGGCAGTAAGCAAGGTTAACTATATACATGGTATATTTTTGGTTAATTACATGGTATATATAATTATATACCATGTAATATAATATATATAATTATATATACCAATTACATGGTATATATAATTATATACCACGGTCTCCAAAACACCCCCTCCACCCCCTCCAGATGGCCTAAAATACCCTGGCCTGTCTAATAACACACTCACCACAACAGGCACACATCACCCCCATCCTAAGGGACCTCCATTGGCTCCCTATACAAGCCAGGATAAAATTCAAAATCATCACACTGATCCACAAAGTCCTACACAGTGAATTTGCTCCATGCTTACATTCACTCCTCCCAAAATTAACCTCTACTAGACCATGAAGATCAAACACAGTAAATATCCTACGCATCCCAGCACAAAAAAAATGTTCTCAATCAACATGCAACTGTGCCTTCTCCCTCTATGCCCCCTCTATATGGAACGCCCTCCCCCCTACCCTAAAAGGCTGCAATGAACACTCAGGTTTCCGAAAATTACTTTAAAAACTTCCTCTTTTCAGAAGCCTATCCACCCCTCCCCCCTTAAACACTACATCCCTGTACCCCCATCCGCACCTCACCCCACCATCATCCCCTACCACTTCCTCTTCCCTACCTCCATAACTTAATGTATATAGTTTTGTTAAATTCCTAAATGTTCAACAAATGTTCAACTACTGTTCTTGTTCCATGTAAAACAGCTGTACCACACTATTACTTTTGTTCTCTGTAAACCGTTTTAAATTGGAGAAAAACGGTATATAAAAAAATGTTAAATAAATATTCAGCTGTTATCTTCTCTTTGTCTGCAGGCATTACAGCAGAGCGGTGCCATAGTAGGAATGACTGGGGATGGTGTTAATGATGCTGTGGCCCTGAAATCAGCTGATATTGGAGTGGCCATGGGACAGGCAGGAACAGATGTTAGTAAAGAGGCTGCTGACATGATACTAGTGGATGATGACTTTTCTACCATCATGTATGTAGCATCTTAAGTGTTTTCAAGGTAGTTAAGTATTCATGTAACCAAGCAAAGTCTTTCAGTGGGAGAACATTATTAAATTGCTGTTGGAATCAGTCTGTTGTAAAAAGGTGCATCTGCTGAGACCATGTATTGGATGCTTCAATTTTATTAGTCCAAATCGTAAAACAGCAAGGAAGCTGTAGGTCCATACGTGAGGGCTGGTTTACTAAACTGCTGTCTGTACAGTGCTGCGTATGCCTTGTAGTGCTATATAAATGATTAGTAGTAGAAATCGCTGCTAACGTGGCATAGTGCACAGTATCTGTACACGGAAGCAGGTTATATGAGGCAACCGCAGAAAATCAATGCGTTATGTGCTATCTCCAGGAACAAGCAGGAATGTAGTCATTACATATGGGTATCGTCGGTACCGACGGAGCCTGCGCGGAAACGCTCCCCAGCGTCCAATCAGAAAGCTTTTGGGAGCATCCCACAGTGCCTGCGTGCTGCCTTCCTGCCTTTCCCAACTGCCTCTCTCCAGTTCTTCTTTTTCCGCGGAGCCAGCAGGTCAGGTTCCTGTCACCGCAGAGGAATTCCTTTTTTCTTTCTTTCTTTTTGTGGTCGCATCTGCCTTCTTCGCTCTACCGGTACCGCCGGTCTTTCTTTTCTTATTTCTGTAAAAAAATAAAAAAATCTTCTTTTTTCCTCTTCTTCAGGTGCCACGCGCCTTTTTGGGCCTTAGGCCCAAAGAGTTTTCCTTAACATGGAAAAACCTGCCTCAGGTTTTAAAAAGTGCACCAAGTGTGGTGGTACCATCTCCGTCACCGACACCCATGAATGGTGTTTAAAATGTTTAGGTCCTGATCACTCCATCACGGATTGTGTGTCCTGTGCCATGATGTCTAAAAGAGGTCGGCAGAACCAAGCTGCCAAGCTCAGTACCCTGTTTCCCTCTGATGCAGCTTCGGTGGCATCGACGTCTTCCAGGGCTACTTCTTCCTCCCGTGGATCTCAGGTAACTAAACATAAATCCAGCCGGTCCTCGAAGGGTAGATATCCTTCTAAGCATCGAGATGCCTCTGGCATTGCCCTCGAGGATTCTGCACCGGCAAAATTATCCCGGCGGGAGGCTTCGGCTTCCAAAGCATTATCGGGGTTCCTGGATGTTCTCGATGGCTCGGCCTCGACAGATCTCCTGGTGCCATGCTCTGGGGTACCGGCGGTCTCCTCCGGTACCGACATTCAGGCATTGGCGGCGTCAATAGACCAGAGAGTTCTGGCTATGGAAAGCAGTCTGACGGCTCTCCTTGCGGCATCGACACCCTTGGTACCGTGACAGACAACTCCACCGGTACCAGCACTGGTACCGATAACATCGGCATCGGTGTCTGCTCTGCCGGTACCCTGTCCTCCGATGCTCTCCGGTACCGGTTATTCCCGGTGCCGACCTTGGCCGGTACGGGTATCGGGCTCTGCAAGAACATCCAGACAGAGACGATACTTCGAGTCCTCAGAAGAATCTGAGGATTCTGAAAGTTCTGTCGATGCAGCGATGCTTCTTACAGAGGAGTCCTCCTCCCCTAAAAGCAGGATGTCTCCTCCAGAGGATATGTCCTTCCAAGATTTCATCAGGGAGGTGGCTCGGGGCCTGTCCATTACTGTGGCCCCTGAAACAGAGCCAAAGGCCAAGAAGTTGGAAATTCTACAATATCCCAAAACTCCTAAGGAGGCAGCTACCTTACCCATTCATGAGATTTTATATGATCTCATGTTGAGGATGTGGGAAACACCTCTTACCACCTCTCCTCATTCTCGTAGATTGGATACTATGTATTGATTCCCTCCTTGTCCTGGATTCCATAAGACTCAGCTTCCTCACCCCCCTATTGTGGTGGAGTCAGCTATGAGAAGGATTAGAAGTGCAAAAAGGCATGCCTCTAATCCTCCAGGACGTGAGTGCAGAACCCTGGATGCTTTTGGACATAGAGTCTTCCAAGCTTCCATGCTTTCTGCCAGGATCAGTTCCTATAGTCTCTACATGAGAATGTTCCTAAAGGAGGTCACAGATAATTTACAGACTTTAAGTCCTTTCATTTCTGAGGATAAAAGACAGGACTTTCTCACTTGGGTCAAACATGCCCAAGATGTTTCTAAATTTTCCAACCGTGCAGCCTTTGACTGCTTTGAGTGTATAAGCAGAACCTCGGCTATCGCCATAGGTGCACGTAGAATTGCTTGGCTCCAGGCATCTGATCTAGAGCTCTGGGTACAAGACAAATTGGGAAATATCCCTTGTACTGGTGAGAACATGTTTGGTAAAGATTGGCAGAAAAAAGCCAATGAAATGGATGCTGAAAATTCCACCTTGGATAGACTATCCAAGTCCACTGCTGATCCTGTTAGAAATTTTTCAAAAAACCATCTTTTTCTAAAAAGAAAAGATTTTATCCTGCTTATGTTCAGCAGGCATCTTCTGCAGGTCAGTTTTCAAGGAAACGTCAGCAACCACCCAAACAGAAGAAAGCAAAGGCTGCTAGGCCTCCACCGGCCCAGCAGCCTCAGCCTCCCCAGGGCCTTTGACTTTCAGCTAGAGAACTTAGCCTTTCTGGTTCTGGAGGGACCAGAACCTTCCACCATTCCAGGAAGGTTATGTCATTTTGCCCCCAGATGGGGGCAAATAACAGCAGAGCATTGAACACTCTCCATCATAAAGGAGGGGTACAAGCTTCATTTTTCAAGCATGCCCCCTCACACAATAGTGAAGCAGTTCAATTCTCCGACCTCTCTCATCAACCTGTTAGGTCAGGAGGTGGCTATCCTTCTTGCCCAAGAGGCAATAGAAGAAGTACCTCTTCATAAACAGAGCACAGGGTTCTATTCCCCTTATTTTCTTATTCCAAAGAAAACAGGGGGTTACAGGCCTATTTTAGATCTCAGAGAATTGAACAAATTCTTTGTCAAGGAGAAATTCAAGATGATTTCTCTCGGAGCTCTGCTACCATACCTTCAGAGTCAGGATTGGCTTTGTTCTCTAGATCTCAAGGAAGCGTACACCCATGTCCTCATCTATCCAACCCACAGAAGGATCCTTCGGTTCCTTTTTCAAGGAAAGCACTACCAATACAGGGTGCTTCCTTTTGGTCTGGCCTCTGCACCAAGTGTGTTCATGAAATGCATGGCTGTTGTAGCAGCATTTCTCCGCACTCTAGGGATATTTGTCTTCCCTAACTTGGACGACTGGCTCATTCGAGCTCCAACACAGTCAGAGGTCAGGACTTCTCTATCCTGCACAATGCGTATCCTTCACTATTTAGGGCTGGTAATAAACATCCCAAAATCCAGTCTAACTCCCACTCAGTCTTTAGAGTTCATAGGAGCTTTCCTGGATACCACAAGGGCAAGGGCCTATCTTCCCCAGGCCCGTTGCCTTTGCTTGGTGCAGTTAGCTTCTCAAGCAGTGCTAAAGCCTCATCTAACTGCTCGAGAAATGTTGCAACTACTAGGCCACATGGCATCCACTGTGCACGTGGTTCCATATGCTCGCCTCAACATGAGGGCAGCTCAGTGGACTTTATCCACCCAATGGACCCAGGCATCAGGGTGCCTGTCAGACAAAATAGCAAACACATGTCGCCTCATTTTGTCCCTCCAGTGGTGGAAGTCCACTCAAAACCTGTTGCTGGGGTCCACCTTTCAGCAACCCTTACCCCAAGCAACTCTCATAACAGATGCTTCTCCAATGGGTTGGGGAGCTCATCTGCATGACCTCTCCACCCAGGGCACCTGATCTCCACAAGAGAGTTGTCTACATATCAATCTCTTGGAGCTCAGAGCAATCTTTCTTGCTCTGCGAGTGTTCCACTCCCTGCTCAGCTACAAGACAGTCCTCATTCATATGGACAATCAAGTAGCCATGTTCTATGTGAACAAGCAAGGGGGAACGGGCTCTCTGTCGCTTTGCAACGAAGCTTTGCGACTATGGACCCTCGCCAGAGAGCATCAGATTCATCTTCTGGCAGTGTATCTTCCAGACATTCAAAACTCTTGGGCGGACTGACTCAGTCGAGTTCTGCTTCCACACGAGTGGTCTCTGCATGCAGACCAGGTGACCAGGATATTTCAACTTTGGGGAACCCCGGACATAGACCTCTTTGCAAGTCCGTTGAATGCCAAACTTCCCCGGTTCTGTTCCAGAACTCCGGCTCAGGGGGCACAGGCCAGGGATGCTTTCCTCCTTTACTGGAGTCAAGACTTCCTGTATGCCTTTCCACCCATTCCCCTAATTCCCAAAAACCTGTTCAAGCTTCAGAGAGACAGAGGCCATGTGATTCTCATAGCACCACATTGGCCACGGCAACTGTGGTACCCTCTGCTTCTACATCTCTCTCAAGCTCCCTCCCTGGAGTTAGGGTCTGCTCCAGATCTCCTATCTCAGGAGGACGGAATGTTATGGCATCCCAGTCCCCAGTGTCTGCATCTCAGGACTTGGTTGCTGAAGGCCTAGATCTCCAAGTTCTTAATCTTTCTCAGCAAGTGAAAGATGTTCTCTATGCTTCCAGAAAACCTTCCACTAGACGCTCTTATGCTTTCAAGTGTAAAAGATTTACCATTTGGTGTTCGGAAAAGGGTCTTAACCCTCTTGCGATACCTTTGGAATCTTTGCTGGAGTATCTCCTTCATTTATCCAATGCAGGCCTTAAGACAAATTCAGTAAGAGTCCATTTGAGTGCTATTGCAGCTTCCTTCAAGCCTCTAAATGGACAGCCTATTTCCTCTCATCCTCTTATAACAAGATTTATGAGAGGCCTTCTTCTAACTAAACCTCCCATTAGGCCACCACCGGTGGCATGGGACTTAAACCTGGTTCTCGGGCAGCTCATGAAGCCACCTTTTGTACTTTTAGCTACCACCTCCTTGAAATTCCTTTCTTGTAAGGTTATCTTTCTCATTGCAATCACATTAGTAAGTTGTAAGCGCTAGTAGCTAATCCACCTTATACAAGGTTCCATCATGACAAGGTAGTCCTTAGGACTCATCCTCACCCTTTATGCCTAAGGTGGTCTCGCCTTTTCATCTGAACCAAGCGGTCTACCTACCTGTGTTTTTTCCAGGGCCTCATGCATCAGATGCAGAGAGGAACCTTCATACCTTGGACTGTAGAAGAGCTCTAGCTTTTTACTTACAAAGAATACAGCAACATAGAAAGTCCTCTCAACTCTTTGTTGCTTTTGATCCTTCTCATTTGGGACTTCCAGTCTCCAAGAGAGCACTGTCTAACTGGATTGCTCAGTGTATTTCCTTTGCCTATCAGAGTAAGAACCTTTCTCTGGAGGGCCATGTCACAGCTCACAATGTGAGAGCCTTGGCAGCCTCAATGGCTCATCTGCACTCTGTGTCTATCGACGACATCTGTCGAGCAGCCACTTGGGCCTCGGTTCATACTTTTACAGCCCATTACTGCTTGGACAAGGACTCCCGCCGGGATGCCTTGTTTGGTCAGGCTGTTCTCAAACACCTGTTCCATACCTAATCAATTCCTACCCACCATACCTGGTAGGATGCCAGAGATCCATGGGGGGAAGTGGAGCCCTCTTCAGGGACACACAACTTCTGGGGTCTCTCCCTGGCACCTAAAGCTAGGGAGTCCCCATATGTGATGACTACATTCCTGCTTGTTCCTGGAGATAGCATAGTTACTCACCTGTAACAGGTGATCTCCGGGAACAGCAGGAATTTAGTCCTCACAACCCACCCACCTCCCCTAGGAGTTGTATCTATCTCTTTCCTTTCCCTCTCTCTCTCTTTGTCTCAGTTTTAAAACTCAACTGGAGAGAGGCAGTTGGGAAAGGCGGGAAGGCAGCACGCAGGCGCTCTGGGATGCTCCCAAAAGCGTTCTGATTGGACGCTGGGGAGCGTTCCCACGCAGACTCCGTCGGTACCGACGATACCCATATGTGAGGACTAAATTCCTGCCGTTCCCAGAGATCACCTGTTACAGGTGAGTAACTATGCTCTATTCACAGAAAGTGTGTTATCTGCAGGAGTGGGTGGGATTAGTGAGGAGAATGGGTGGGCCTCAACAGCACACGGTAACTGTCTGATTTAGCATTAGCTGCATCAACGACGATGCTCCACTATATTCTCTACATTTTTGTTGTGTTATCTGCTGGGGAATTGCTGTGCACGCCCCCAGCACATAATGCATGGCTTTAGCAACTGATGTGGCGCTATCTGCACTTTTTTGCCACATTAACTGCAGAAGCCTTACGTGGTTTAGTAAACTAGCTCCTTAGTATATGCGGTGATTACAATGGGTCCTCAAATATCCATACAAAAAAATAAACTTCCAAAAAAGGTATATATGGAATAAACATATATCGTATAAGTGTAATATATAAATGTGACTAGTCAGTAGTTTTGTTATAAATGTCAGTAGACTTTGTTATAAATGTATACTTTCTTCCCCCCCCCCACCTTGGTGACCAAGGGGCATGTTTACTAAAGGTTAATATGCGTTAACTTTCCATTGTGTCCATTCCAGTTCCAGTGTGTGTCCATTCCATGAAAGATGATAAAACCTGAAAATCTCCAGGAACAAGCAGGAATATAGTCTTCACATATGGGTAACGTCGGTACCTACGGAGCTTGTGCGGGAGCGCTCCCCAGCATCTAATAGGAAAGCTTTTGGGAGCATCCCACTGTGCCTGCATAGCTGCCTTCCTGCCTTTCCAGCTCTCCCTTCTGTTCTTCGCTTTCTACGGAGCCGACATGAAGCAATTCCTGTCACCGCAGAAAATTTCTCCTTTCTTATTTTTTGTGGTAGTTTCTGCCTTCCCATCGACCTTGGTACCGACCCTCGTCGATGCTTGCTTGCTTTCTTTCTTTCAAAAAAAAAAACTGTGAAGGAAGGAATTTTTTCTTCCTTTGGACACATCGACACCATCTTAGGCTTAGGTCTTTTCTTTTGTCACAGACAAAATGGAAAAACCATCCAGTGGTTTTAAAAAGTGTTCTTAGTGTGGCATTATCATTTTAGCGACAGACACCCATGACTGGTGCCTAAAATGTTTAGGACTGGATCATCAACTGACTGAATGTCCTCTTTATAGGAAGATGACAGAGAGGCCTGCAGAACCGAGCTGCAAAGCTAGGCACCCTCTTTGCCTCCGATGCAGTATCTTTATCATTGACATCCATTGAGAGCTTCATCTTCCTCCCAGGGATCTCAGGTATCGAAACCTAAGTCTTCATTGAAGACTGGCCATCCCTCCAAGGGTAGATGTCCTAAGCATTGAGATGCCTCGGGCATAGCCCTGGAGGGGGACACACTGGCCAAACAACCCCAGCGGCAGGACCTTGCCTCCAAAGTCTTAGTGGGGTCCCAGGATGCTCCCGAGGCCTCCACCTCCAGAGAGCTCCTGGTGCCATGCTCAGGGATCATGGCCTGCAATTCTGGTACAGATAACACAAGCATCAGCGAGCTCCATGGATCAATGTATTCTTGCTATTGAGCGTAGCTTAGCGGCCTTACAGGCGGCCTCTGTACCGGTAAAGCCTTTACAGTCGATCCCTCAGGCATCAGTACCAGCTCTGGTACAGACACAGCCTGCATCAACTTTTTTGCCGCTTACCACGCTACTGCCCATGCCATTCCTCGAATCGGTTTCCGGTACCGAGGTTCCGGCACAACCATCTTTGGCTACTAGTTTTGATCGGTATAGAGTATATGCAGAGCAGGAACACCCTGCCCGTCGATACTTTGAGTCTTCGGACTCTAATTTGTCGGATGATGAATTGGCCGATACCAGGAATATGAGAACTGTCCTGGAAGACCCATCTCCATCTCCACAATGTCGCATGTCCCCTCCGGAGGACATGTCTTTCCAAGACTTTATTCGCGATGTTGCTCGGGGTCTGTCCATAATGGTGACCTCAGAGAAAGAGCCTAGGGCTGAGGAAATTGAAATCCTTCCAATACCCCACAGCCCCGAAGGAAGCTGCTACTCTCCCTATTCATTGCATACTTAACGACCTTATGCTTCATATGTGGGAGACACCCCTTACCATCTCTCCACATACCCGACGACGCAATACCATGTACTGGGTACCGGAGTGTCCCAGTTTTCAAAAGACACAATTACCACATCATTCCATGGTGGTGGAATTGGCAATACATTGAATAAAGAGTACTAAGACACATTCCTCAAACCCTCCAGGTAGGGAATCGAGAACCCTCGACGCCTTTGGTCAACATTGTTTTCAGGCCTTCATGTTATCGGCCAGGATCAGTTCCTACATACTCTTTATGGGTATATTCCTTAGAGAGATGGCTAGGGATTTGGGGTTAATAGTTCCTCTTCTCCCTGATGACAAGAGAGCAGATTATCTCACCCTTGTAAAACATGCTCAAAATGTTTCAAAGTTTAACAAGGCAACTTTTGACTGTTTTGAATGCATCAGCAGAACTTCGTCTATCTGCATTGGAGCACGCAGGATTGCTTGGTTCCAAGCACTGGATCTTGAACAATTGGTTCAAGATAAAATGGGTAATATCCCCTGCACCGGTGAGAACCATTTTGGTAAGGATTGGCAAGACAAGGCCTCTCAGTTAGAATCCGAGAACACCACACTTAATAGACTCTGTAGACCTACTGCCAACCCGGGTAGGAAAAAAGAAGCAAAGAAAGCTTTTTTCAATAAGAAAAAGAAGTACTATCCTTCTTACACTCCTGCTGTACAGTGCCAGCACCATGCTCCTCAGAAGGGGCAGCAGCCACCAAAACAACAAAATAAGGCTCAGACTCCTAAGTCACAGCCACCTCAACAGACCCAGCCTCCTCAGGTTCTTTGACTCCTTTCTGGAGAACATAGCTGCTCTGCCTCTGTAGATTCCAAATCCCACCCACATTGCTGGCAGACTTTGTCACTTTGCCCACAGGTGGCAACTTATCACATCAGAACAGTGGACACTGTCCTTAGTATGGGAGGGGGTACAAGCTTCATCTACAAAGTCTACACCCCCCCCCCCAGACTCCTCCATGAGAGTTCTGCTCTCAGCCCCCCCTCACTGCTGTGTTGTTGCAAGAGGTCACCTCTCTTCTTCTTCGGGGCATAATAGAGGACATTCCACCATCCCATCAGGGAATGGGCTTTTATTCTCCATACGTCCTCATTCCAAAGAAATCAGGAGGAACAGGTCCATTTTGGACCTCAGAGAACTGAACAAGTTCCTGCTATGGGAGAAATTCAAAATGATCTTCCTAGCACCCTTCTCCCCTATCACCAATCAGGACTGGCTCTGTTCTCTAGTTCTAAAGGAGGCATATACTCGCATACATATTCACTTACAGCACAGGAAGTTCCTGCGCTTCATATTTCAAGGGAGACATTATCAATACAGAGTCCTGTCTTTCGGTCTTGCCTCTGCCTCAAGTGTTTTCAAAAAGTGCATGGCGATAGTAGCTGCATTCCTAAAGACTCTTGGGATATTGGTCTTCCCTTACTTAGACGACTAGCTCATTCGAGCAAACACTTATCTAGAGACCAGTCTCTCCCTCTCACGCACCATGCAAGTACTGCAACACTTGGGATTAGAAATAAATCTTCCAAAGTCCCAACTCGTTCCCTCTCAAACTCTAGAGTTCATAGGGGCTCTCTTAGACACTCGGCAGTCAAAGGCATTTCTGCTTCAACTCCGCTGCGCTCGACTCAATCGGTTAGCATCTCAAGCAAGCCTCAAGAACTTTCTCATTGCTCGAGAACTGCTACAACGTCTGGGTCACATGGCATCAACAGTGCATGTTGTCCCATATGCTCGTGTACACATGCACGCAGCTCAATGGACACAGGATTCCCAGTGGTCTCAGGCATCCAGTTGCCTGGGAGACAAAATAATGGTCTCTGCCCACCTAATCTCGTGTCTCCAGTGGTGGAAATCCCCAGAAAACCTCCTGCTAGGGTCACCTTTTCAGATGCCAGCACATCTATGTACCCTGACGATGGATGTGTCCAAATTGGGCTTGGGAGCTCATCTGGAAATTCTCTCCACTCAAGGGCTTTGGTCTCATTAGGAGCCGTTCACAATGCTTTCAAAGTGTTCCAGGACCATCTTCGATTCCGCACAGTTCTAGTCCAGACGGACAATCAAATAGCCATGTTCTACTTGAACAAGCAGGGCGGAACAGGCTCTTGGACTCTGCAACGAGGCCCTGCATCTGTGGTCTTGTGGTGGTGTATCTTCCAGGCAAACACAATGTCTTGGCGGGCAGACTGAGTTGAGTCGTCCTACCCCACGAGTGGGGTCTCCATGCAGACAAGGTTGCTCACATCTTTCAGATCTTGGGAACCCCAAAGATAGACCTATTCGCAAGTCCTCAGAATGCCAAGCTTCCTCGCTTCTGCTCCAGGACTCCTGCACCAGCCAGCCAGCAGGTGGATGCTTTTCACCCCCATTCCTTCCCATTCCCCTCATTCCCAAGACTCTTCAAACTCCTGAGAGACAGGGGGCTACATGATACTCATAGCCCCACGCTGGCCACGACAACCGTGGTATCCTCTCCTACGTCTGTCTCTGACTCAAGCTGTAGATCTGGGGTCTGCTCCAGATCTTCTCTAAGGAGGAGGTGACACTGCTCCATCCCAATCCGCAGTCCCTTCATCTCTCAGCATGCCTGATGAAGACATAGCCTTCCAGGACATTAACCTTTCTCAACAGGTTAAGGATGTCCCTTTAGCTTCCAGGAAGCCTTCCACCAGCCGTTCCTACACCTTCAAGTGGCATAGATTCTCTCTGGTGTTCGCAGAGGGATCTTAGTCCCTCCTGAGCTGCGGTGGATGCATTACTTGAGTATCTTCTCCACCTGTCATCTTCTGGACTTAAAAACAATTCAGTAAGAGTACATCTAAGTGCAATTGCGGCCTCTCACATGCCCTTACATGATCAACCCATCTCTTCTTAGCCGTTTGTAACACGCTTGATGAGGAGTCTTCTATTAACCAAACTTCCTATTAAGCCCCCTCTAGTGACATGGGATCTCAATGTTCTAGGACAACTTCTCAAGCTGCCCTTTGAACCTCTAGCCACTACTCTCTGAAGTTTCTCACATGGAAGGTCACCTTCCTTATTGATTTCACTTCAGTAAGACGCATTAGTGAGCTCCAGGCTTTGGTGGCTGACCCTCCTTATACACGATTCCACCATAATAAGGTCGTCCTTAGGACTCATCCTCGCTTTATGCCGAAGGTGGTCTCACCCTTCCATTTAAACCAGTCAGTCTACCTTCCTGTCTTTTTCCCTAGACTTCATTCCTCTAGGGCAAAGGCAACCCTTCACATTCTGGATTGCAAATGTGCTTTGGCTTTTTATCTCCAGAGAACTCAAGAGCACAGAAAAGCTTCCCAACTTTTCACTGCCTTTGACTCAAGTCACCTGGGCTTTCCAGTATCTAAGCGAACACTCTCCAGGTGGATTGCATCTCCTTTGCTTATGAAAAGGCAGGACTCTCTCTTTCTCGAGGGTCACGTCACTGCACATAATGTTCGAGCCATGGCTGCCTCCATGGCAAATCTACACTCTGTAGCGATTGATGAGATTTGCAAAGCAGCAACTTGGTCTTCTGTCCACACTTTTACTGCTCACTATTGCCTGGACAGGGACTCCTGCCTGGATGCCTTGTTTGGCCAAGCTGTTCTCTAGCATCTCTTTCAGACTTAGATCAACTCCTTCCCTCTGTATCGGGTTTCAATACCAGGCATCCTTGGGGGATATATGACCTACTTAGTTATGCCTGTGATCCACAGCTCACCCTGAGGTCATCTCTCTGGCATCTTCGAGCTAGGGAGTCCCATATGTGAAGACTACATTCCTGCTTGTTCCTGGAGATAGCATAGTTACTCACCTGTAACAGGTGATCTCCAGGAATAGCAGGAATTTAGTCTTCACAACCTGCCCTCCTCCCCTAGGAGTTGTAGGTTGTCGTCGTCTTTTCTCCTTCTCTCCTTTTATCTCAGCTACAAACTCAACTGAGGAGGGAGAGCTGAAAAGGTGGGAAGGCAGCTATGCAGGCGCAGTGGGATGCTCCCAAAAACGTTCCTAGTGGACGCTGGGGAGCATTCCCGCATGGGCTCCGTCGGTACCGACATTACCCATATGTGAATTCTTGCTGTTCCCAGAGATCACCTGTTACAGTTGAGTTAACTATGCTTTGTGTTATAAATAGGACTTCTGGACTCAGAGGGAGGCAGAGCAAGATGGCAGCGTGAGCATTGGGAAGGCGTCTGATCTTCTTTTATGGACTGAATTCCCTAGTTGCTTTTCTCCTCGTTTCACAATATGCCAACAAAAAGGAAAGGGAAAGTTCAGGAGACCTCATTACCTTTCCCCTCACAATAGAGAGTGGACAGTTGTCTTCTGTGATAAACCAGAGAAGTTCCAGAGGAGGCTGGGCCTTTTTTGTAGAAGAGATTTTGCTCTCCCCTCTGGAGTACCTGACATCCCAGCCATTGTACAGTTGACATGCAGCAGTTTTCTTAATATCTTCAGGAACAAGCAGGAATACAGTCCTCACAGATGGGGTATCATCGGTACTGACGGAGCCCGTGCAGGAACACTTCCCAGTATCCAATAGGAAAGCTTTTGGGAGCACTCCACTGCGCTTGCACAGCTGCCTTCCCGCCTTCCTCACAGCTCTCTTCAGTTCTTCGTTTTCTGTGGAGCCAGCAGGAAACCTTTCCTGTCACCACCGAAAAATCTTTCTTTTTTGGTTTTAATTCTGTGCTCTGCCTTCCCATTGATGCTGGTACCCTCTCTGGATACCGTCCCTATTCTTTCTTTATTTTTTCTTTTCTTTTATTATCTTTCTCTTCAGGCGGTTCCACCACCGTTTTAGGCCTCAGCCTACATTTTTTTTGTTTGTCATGGACAAACACATCAGTGGCTTTAAAAAAAAAAATGTCAGTCACCGATTCCAACAATTGGTGTCGCAAATGTTTGGGCCCGGATCATAAGTCAGACAACTGTCCTTTGTGCAAACAAATGACCAAACAAGGCCTATAGATCAGGGCCAGGCAGTATGACTCACTGTTTATTTATTTGAACAGTTTTTTTTATACCACCCCTTCCAGCGATCAGGGACGGTTTACTGTTCGCCCCAGATTCGATTTCCGTAGCCTCAGCATCATCAAGGGGCTCAGCATCATCAAGGGGCTCAGCCTCCTCAAGGAGCTCAGCCTCCTCTTCTGGTTCTAAGGTCTCCAAAAAGTCCAAACATAAGTCGGTCATCCTCAGCATCAAAATCTGATACAGAGTATCGAAGTCTTATTGTCCAAGAGATGCATCAAAAGATGCATTGGCTGCTGACAGACCTGCCAAGTAGTCCTGGCAGCAGGACCATCCCTCCAAAGCCATTTGGCCTCCAGAGAGCTACTGGTACCATGCTCTGGGACAGTGGCTCTCAGCTGCATTTTGCAATCAATTCAAGCATCGGTGGCATCCATCAATCGGCACTTTTTGGCTATCAAAAGGACCTTGGAGAATCTCCTGGTTGCTGCAGTACTGCAGGTATCGACAGTCAAGTGACCCGGGCACTACCATCCACTTCGGTGCTGGTACCTGTGGGTCCGATGCCAGCTCTGGAACTGGTCACATCGAGATCACTCCTGCCAATTCCGCTGCTTGAGATGGTATCGATGGGACCCGTCCCTCGGATTCCTCCCCTGGAGCCAGTAGGCATTGTTGGTACCCAACCAGTTCCTGGTTCCAATGTGGCATGCTCTGAGCACCGACATAGACTTTGAGCATCAACATCGGCTCGTGACCGTCGATACTTTGATTTCCTTTTGGAGTCAGAATCTTCTTCTGATTCCGAGGATACATTGGAGGATTCCAGGGGCACCAGGAATATTCCCTCTGATACTTCTTCGCCTCATACACGATGTTGATCCCCTCCAGAAGACATGCCCTTTGAGAACTTCATCCAAGATATGGCAGGCTGAGCAATTGGAAACTCTCCAATACCCCTCCGCCCAAGGAGGCAGCAACATTACCGGTGCATTGAATCCTACAGGATCTAATGCTACGTATGTGGGAGGCCCCTCTAACTGTTGCGACTCTAAGTAAACATCTAGATACCATGTATTGAGTTCCTCCATGCCCATGGTTTGAAAAACCTCAACTTTCACTCCATTCCATGGTGGTAGAATCGGCAGTGAGACGCATTAAGAGTTCTAAGACTCATTCGTCAGTACCTCCTGGCAAGGATGCCAGGGCTCTCGATGCCTTTGGATGTCGCAGCTACCAAGCTTGTATGCTTCAAGGATTACATCCTATACCCTTAAGGATGTCTCCAGGGATCTAGGAAACTTTGCTCCTATCCTCCCAGATGACAAATGTGACTTAGTTGACAATAGTCAAGCAGGCACAAAATACCTCAAAATTCCTTACCAGAGCTGCCTTTGATACCTTTGAGTCTACCATCAGAGCGACTGCAAGTCTGCATGGGTGCTTGTAGGATGGCTTGGCTTCAAGCATCAGATCTGGAACAGTGTGTTCAAGATAAGTTAACCAACATTCCTTGCTCTGGTGAAACCTTTTTGATAAAGGTTAGAGAGCGAAAGCTAGGGGAACTTGAGGCAGATGATCTTACTCTCAGCATTCTGTATAGAGACTGCAGCAGATCCAAATGCTACTCTTTCATCAACAAAATACTAACAAAAGGCACTGTTTGTTTCAGAGACTACTGCCTGCCTGGTGAAGGAGGGGTGGTCCTTATACACTTAAGTTTTCCTTTTCTTTTTTTTCTTTTTTTTTATTCATCCTGGTACTTTAAAATGGTAATGAAAATATTAGCATCAATTGCTGCTCTTTCCTTTAATTCAGTGTAACTTGCAAAGCTGGAAGTAGACCCTCTTTTGACAAAGGTTTAATACAAAGGTACTTAGAAATAAAGTGAAATTACATTTCAGAGTTAAAAAAAAAAAACAAAAAAACTTAAAAGGCTATGACTGGAGATCATCAGTCAGTCCCTACACATAGGGAGGAGTGGCTCGGTGGTTGGGACTGGTTACCTCAGACCAGAGGGCCGAGGATTCAGTTCCCCTGTAGGGGCAAGTAACCTCAGGCCGGAGGGACTCTAGTCCCATGGCCACTCCTTGTGGCCATGGGCAAGCCACTTAACCCTCCATTGGCCTCAGGTACGTTTAGATTGTGAGCCCTTCAGGCACGAGGGAATAAAAAGTGCCTGTTAGAATATATCTGTAAACTGTTCTGATACACACAGTAAAGGGCGGTATGCAAAATGCAATGTGTGCCTTCGAGTCAGTCCTGGCGACCCAGAAGCTCCTGGGTTTTCTTGGCAGTGTCACCGGAAGTAGATTGCTAGGCCTTACTTCCAAGGCAATGGAGGGTTAAATGACTTGCCCAAGGCCACAAGGAGTGCTAGTGGGACTCAAACCCTGGTTACCAAGCCAGTGTTCTAACCACTAGTCTACTCCTCCACTCCTCAAAAGGCGGTATATCAAGTGTCTAAACCATAAACATATTAAACTTCATTGTCTTGGGTTTTGTCAAACCATGGAAGCAGTAGGTTTGCTTTGGTGCCCATGTAATCTGCTGTAGGTGTTGGGGGTTGGAACCTTTCCATCAGGACTTCCCAAACCTCTCCTGGGATCCGCACAGCTGATCAGGTTTTCAGGATATCCACAGTGAATATGCGTCACATAAATCTGCATACATTGGAGCCTCAGCTTATACTTATTAATCTCATGCATATTAATTGTGGATGTCCTGAAAACTCAGCTAGCTGTGGGACTCCAGGACAGGTTTGGAAGTCTGCGGTACGGCTCTTAATCCTTGAATGACTGAGCATAGAAGCTGTTTACACTACGGCATACAAATGTACCTTTAGCGAGGTATTGTATTCAACATCAACATGAGTTTACTCATCTGATGATTTTGGTGCTGGAAGTTCGTTTGTGAGTTCTCGTGGTAGTGTGATTATTCTCCTGGACCAAGCAGTAATGCAATCCTCACTTATGAGTGACATCACCGATGGAGCCCACATCGGAATGCTCCCCAGCTTCCATAGAAAGCTTTTCGAAGATCCACCACGTATGCATGCTTGTCTTCCTGCCCAAAGGAGCCATCTTACCTCAGTCTTCTTTTTTTTCCATGGAGCCCTTCAAATGCTGTCTGAGTCCTGGAAAATTGTTGATACCCTTAGATATGGTCTTTTTTTTGTGTGTGCTTCAGCTGTTTTTTCGTCGTGTCCTTCAGCACTGTCTTCCTGCCTGTTCCAAGGAATGTCAGTGCCTCCACGCTGCGTTTCTTTTTTTTTTTTTTCTTCCTCTTTGGCGTATGGGTTATTTCTCTCACGCTCTCCTGGTCAGCTAGGATGTTGGGGTCCTTTGACTGGGTGGAAGCAGTCTTCCCTACCATGTCAAAGCTGACCAGTGGCTTCAAGAAGTGCACCCAGTGTGGCTGGATTATTTCCATCACAGACCACTACAACTGGTACCTTTAGTGCCTCGGGCTGTACCATGAGCCCTTGACCTACTCTCTCTACCTACAGATGATGCCTAAGGGGCTTAGGAATTGGGAGAAACAGCGCAAAACACTGTTCCAGTCTTTGGAGTCATTAACATCAACCCTGGCATCGACATCCTCGAAGATCTCAGACGAGGCTATGGTTTCATACGAGGGCCAGGCCCTTTCGGAGCAGAGGGGTCATGGAGCATTAGACTGGCGGCTCTCCTTTGACAAGGAGCACTCCTTGAAGGACGAAACTTCTGCCTTGTCAATGTCAAAGGGTGATGCCAAGACCAGGAATAAGTCCTATGGCTATTGGCATCATATCCCTCAGTGCAACTACGAGAATGAGAGCCGGGAGCAGCCCCTATGCTGCCCCAGTGGGAGGATCTGCCTCCCGAGGCCCCAGAAGGCGGGCTGTGGGACTCCTGAGGCTGTAACCATTGAGGAGTCCCCGCTGAGGGAAACAGAATTGGCCCCAAAGGCTGTGCCAGCATTGGACTCGCTCCTCACTGAATTGGATGCACGTGACCCTATAGCCTATCAATCTAACGCTGCCTAACCAATCCCCTATGATAACTCCCCACCTCATCCAACTATCCCCTTTAGGGCTTGTATCATAAACTCAGATATGATGCAATCCCCTTTTGTATATAATGTACAAAGTTCTCCTGTTATCCTTGTTTAAATCTCCCTATTATTTATTATGTATAAAGTTCACCTGTTATCCATGTTTAAATTCCCTGTTCTATGTAAGTTCAATGTACGGCTGTTCCTCATTGTTCAAACCTGTTCCTTGTAAACCGCGCTGATGCCGAATAGTGCGGTATAGAAAAGTGTTAAATAAATAAATAAAATAAAGCCCTCTTGCATAGCCTTGCTGCGTTGTTGGCCCAGCGGGCTGTCCAAAACCCAGTCACCTCGGGCACCTTTGCACCGGTGTCAGCCCCGTCTATGACAGGAGCCTCACTGTCGAAGGTGCAGCACCTCTGCGCTCAGTGTTAGTGAGTTGCAAGCACTAGTGGTGCACCCACCATACCCCAGGTTCCATAAGAATAGAGTGGTCCTTCGCACTCGCCCTAAGTTCATCCCTAAGGTAGTTTCCGCTTTCCATCTCAACCAGTCGGTGGTACTCCCCACCTTTTTCCCCGAGCCTCATGCCAACAGGGCGAAGGTCTCACTCCACACTTTAGATTGTAAGAGAGCACTGACTTTCTACCTGGAACGCACGAAAGTCCACCATTGTTCCTCCCAGTTCTTTGACTCCAAATGCACTCTTTCTGTTAGGGTGGTAAATTGCATCTCCTTCACTTATGCTAAAGCTGGATTCAGTTTGGAAAGCTATGTCACAGCGCACAATGTCCGAACTATGGCAGCATCCATAGTTCACCTGTGCTCTGTCTCCATGGTGGAGATCTGTAGAACAACTACTCGGCTACGTGTTCTTCTGTCCACACCTTCACAGCCCATTACTGTATGTATGGAGATTACAACCATGACATCAACTTCGACCAAGCTGTACTCTGACACAGGGGCGGCCCAAGGGGGGTGCGGGGCCATGTGCAGAGACTCGGTGCGGGGCCTCATTTGCATAAATATTTGCATAATGTTACCATACTCTAACTTTTAGTAAACATGCCTCTTAATGAGTGTATGGATAAAGAAAGACTAAAAGATTTCTACATTACTATAATCCAGTGCCAACCGTCAGGCACATTAGGAACTACTACAAACACTGCTCATTTAGAACCCATTCTAAATCCTGAATCTCGTATGTCTCCCACATATATAACCAACAGACTTAGAGAAACATTCACACATACATATTTTTGTTGGAACTCACACTTTGAAGGACAATCCTTCTCGTGTCGTGCTGTTCCCTTTTATTCTTTATATAGGGACGCAACCCTAACATGCGTTCAAAGGGGATATCTATCCCTCAACATCAACCAGTTAACATTCTTTCATTCAGGAAAAACCCTCTTAGAAGCCACTTATCTGAACGGAGACTTTCCACAGTTCATAGGCAACTCTGCGTCTTCCCCAGCTCATAGATAGACTCTATTCAAGTAGCAACCATACGAGAGTCTGAAAATGACAGAAAATGAGGGGAGACTCTCGTATGGTTGCTACTTGAATAAGTTTCAGAAGTCATAATGGATGACCTTCCCTGTTGGTTACATTGATTTGGAGGTGTTGGATTTTACCCGGTATCGGCTGATAAAGGGACTTCTCCATTTACCATCAGGAGTGGACGTTGAGTCTATCTATGAGCTGGGGAAGACGCCGAGTTGCCTATGAACTGTGGAAAGTCTCCGTTCAGATAAGTGGCTTCTAAGAGGGTTTTTCCTGAAT
This sequence comes from Ichthyophis bannanicus, assembly GCA_033557465.1. Taxonomy (NCBI): domain Eukaryota; kingdom Metazoa; phylum Chordata; class Amphibia; order Gymnophiona; family Ichthyophiidae; genus Ichthyophis; species Ichthyophis bannanicus. The sequence continues at coordinate 86,036,278 of CM066034.1, read as the reverse complement.
GAAAGAATGTTAACTGGTTGATGTAAGGGGTAGATATCCCCTTTGAACGCATGCTAGGGTTGCGTCCCTATATAAAGAATAAAAGGGAACAGCACGCCACGAAAAGGATTGTCCTTCAAGGTGTGAGTTCCAATAAAAATATGTATGTGTGAATGTTTCTCTAAGTCTGTTGGTCATTTAGAACCCATAGCAAACCCGCCGTATCATAACAGCACTACCAGGACTCACAAAGCACCAGACCCTACCTATCAAAAGGCAACACTGCAAAATATTAAACCAATACATTTCAGAGCATAACAATGCATGACCTACTGGGGAAAGAGAACAAGTGGCAATGTCAAATAGGAATTACATAAACAGAATACCTCAGCTCAGTTACACATGCAGAATATAGACCATCACCAAACAAGAAATCACAATTTAGAAACAGGAAGATAATAATTAAAATGGGAACCCCAAAAGCCAACTTAAAATGTACAGCAACACTGTAGAAATACAACTATAAATTAATTTCCTCTTGTACTAAACAAAGCATAGACATTAATGATGCACATTTCCCAGAGCTGACATATTCCAGTTAATAAATTCAAAATAAAGAGATATTTTTCTACCTTTTGTGCATTTTTTTTTCCAGTTGCAATTGCTCCAGCCACTTTCTTCTGGTTTCTTTGTGTCTTCTGTTAACTCTCCATCATCTGCTGTCCATCTGTCCTTTCTTCTAGTTTTTTTCCATTCTCTCTCTACATCTGCTTTAACATACTAATCTTTCTCCTTTTGCTCTTTCCTCATTCCTATTTCATCCACTCAAATTTTACCCCTCCATCCTCAATCCCCACATACTCTCCTAATACCCGGCCAATTGTAGATTTTTCTTCCCTCCCACACAAAATATTTTTCCCTGTTCCATTTCACTCTCCCAGCCCCATCCCATTCTAATCCTCCCCCAAAATCAGCTCCCTTCTAGTTCCAGCCCCACCCAGCATCCGCTCCCTTCTAGTCCCTGCATCAGCCCATTTCCAGTCCTAGCCCCCCATCAGCCCATTTCCAGTCCTAGCTCCCCTATCCATTTCCAGTCCTATCTGAGTCCCTCCATCAGCTCATTTCCAATCCCAGCCCCCCATCAGCCCATTTCTAGTCCTTTTCTAGCCCCATCATCAGCCCATGTCAAATCCTAGGTCCCCTCCACTCAGCCCATTTCAATCCAAGCCACCTATGAGCCTACTTCCAGTTCTAGCCCCTCCATGAGTCCATTTCAATGCAAGCCCCCCCACCACAGCCCATTTCCAATCTTAGCTCCCACCAACAGCCCATTTTCAGTCCTATCCTAGCCCCTCCATCAGCCCATTTCCTGTCCTAGGGCCCCCCCCCCCACTCAGCCCATCTCCAGTCCTAGCTCCCTCCTCTCACAGCCCATTTCCATTCCAAGCCCCCTCCCCATCAGCTATTTGCAGATCAAGTCCCCCTTCCACTCAGCCCATTTCCATTCCAAGGCCCCTCCCCATCAGCTATTTGCAGTTAAAACCTCCCCTTCCACTCATCCCATTTCCAGTCCTAGCAACACCCCCAAACCATTACAAGCCATAACCCCCCATCAGCCCATTTCCAGTGCTAGCCCCCCCATAGCCCATTACCAGTCCTAACCCCCCATCAGCCCACAGCAGTTAACCAGTAATACCCCCCACCCATCAGCCCATAGCACATTACCAGTCCTAACCCCATCAGCCCACCTCAAGTCCTAACCCCCCATCAGCCCATTACCAGTCCTAACCCCTCCATCAGCCCACAGCACATTACCAGTCCTAACCCCATCAGCCCACCTCATGTCCTAACCCCCCTCATCAGCCCATTACCAGTCCTAACCCCTCCATCAGCCCACAGCACATCACAGTCCTAACCACATCAGCCCACCTCAAGTCCTACTCCCCCCCCCAGCCCACATCAAGTCCTACTCGCCCCCCCCCCCCCCGGGAAAATTAAAACTTAAAAAAAAAGCTGGCTGCTGCCGCTGCCGCAGCAGTAGCAGCAATATCGCATGTCCCGCGGGGGGCCCCCCCCCCCTCCTCCTGCCCGGCAGATCCCTTCCTGCTTGCCTGCCTGCTTCAGTCAGTTCTTCTCCGCTTCGGCTTAGAACCGCGAAGGGAGTGCTTCTCCCTCGTGACTCTGTTAAGCCCGCTGGGGCTTATGGGAAATTTCCCATCTGCCCCGGCGAGCTTAACAGAGTCGTGAGGGAGAAGCTCTCCCTTCGCGGCTCTGAAAGCCGAAGCGGAGAAGAACTGACTGAAGCAGGCAGGCAAGCAGGAAGGGATCTGCCGGGCAGGAGGAGGGGGGGGGGCCCCGCGGGACATGCGATATTGCTGCTACCGCCGCTGCAGCAGCAGCAGACAGCTTTTTTTTTTTTTTTTAATTCTACTTTTAAAGCGGAATGTTCTTTGCGCGGGGCCCCCTGAAACGCGGGGCCCTGTGCAAAAAACATTCTCGCTCAATGGACGGGCCGGCCCTGCTCTGATACCTCTTTGGGACTTAGAAAAACTCCTTCCCACTGGCCCTTCTGTTCATCCAGACTACTGTGAGTCAATCTGACGTTGATGCTCTGCCGGGCAGTGACTTTCGGAACCCTTTCATCATTTCCTCATGCTCTTTTCCTCAGTTCATTTTTTCTGCTTGCCCCTTTGGGCTTTTTAAAGGTTTTTCAGTAGCATGTAGCTTGGGAGTCCCGTTAATGAGGACTTCATTCCTGCTTGGTCCTGGAAAAAACATAGTTACTCACCTGTAGCAAGTATTCTCCGAGAAAAGCAGGAATCGATCCTCACCACCCTCCCTCTTCCCTGTGGAGTTTTAATTTTTTTTTAGGCTTGATTAAGCTATGTCGTCATACTGAGGTAAGATGGCTCCTTCGGGCGGGAAGACAGGCCCGTATGCGTGGTGAATATTCCAGAAGCTTCCTATGGAAGCTGGGGAGTGTTCTCAAGTGGGCTGAGTTGATGGCGTCACCCATAGGTGAGGACTGATTCCTACTTTCCCAGAGAACACCTGCTACAAGTGAGTAAGTACACTTAATTCTCTTATAAAATGCACAACAGTGGATCTTTATATCTTCAGGAACAAGCAGGAATGTAGTCTTCACATATGGGTGACATCGGTATTGATGGAGCCTGCGTGGGAATGCTCCCCAGTGTCCAATAGGAAAGCTTTTGGGAGCATCCCACTGCGCCTGCGTAGCTGCCTTCCTGCCTTTCCAGCTCTCCTTCCTCAGTTCTTCGTTTTCCGCAGAGCCAACAAGGAAGCAATTCCTGTCACCGCAGAAAATTTGATTTTTCTTATTTTTTTGTGGTCATGTCTGCCTTCCCGTTGATGCTAGTACCGACCCTGTCGGTGCTCACTTTCCTTCTTTCTTTCTGTAAAAAAAAAAAAAAACCTTTTCTGAGGGGCCCTTTCTCTCAGGACACATCAATGCCATTTTAGGCTTACGCCTTATTTTTCCAAAACGGACAAACCAGCTAGTGGTTTTAAAAAGTGTTCCAAGTGTGGCAGTACCATTTCAGCCACAGACACCCATGACTGGTGTCTAAAATGTTTGGGACTGGATCATCAACTGACTGTTTTCTCTGTAGGAAGATGACAAAGAGAGGCCTGCAGAACAGAGCTGCGAAACTCTGCACCCTCTTTGCCACTGATGCAATGTCAGTAGCATCGACATCATCGAGAATTTCATCTTCCTCTCAGGTATCGAAACCCAGGTCTTCGAAGACTAGCCGGCCCTCCAAGGGGGTAGATCTCCTTCTAAGCATCAAGGTACCCTAGGCTTTGCCGTGGAGGAAGACACACCGGCCAAACAACCCCAGTGGGAGGTCCTTGCCTCCAAAGCATTAGTGGGGTCCCAGGATGCTCCCGAGAGCTCTTGGTGTCATGCTCAGGGATCATGGCCCGCAATTCAGGTACCGATACCCAGGCATCAGAAGGCTCCATGGATCAACATATCCTAGCTATTGAGTGGAGCTTAGCGGCCTTGTTAGCGGTTAGCGGCTTCTCTACCAGTAAAGCCTCTGTAGTAGATTTCCCAGCCATCAGTACCGATAACAGTGCTGAAGGTACCGGCATCAACATTTTTGCCGCTTACCGCGCTACTACCTATGCCAGCCCTCGAGTCCGGTACCGAGGTTCCAGCACCGAAACTTTCCAATGCTGGTTTTGAGTGGTATCAAGTACAGGCAGAGTACGAGCATCCAGCCTGTCAATACTTTGAGTCTTCGGACTCTGATTTGTTGGATGATGAATCAGCCGGTAGAAGGGAAATGAGAATTCCTCTGGAGGATCCGTCTCTGTCCCCATGTCTCATGTCCCCTCCGGAGGACATGTCTTTTCAAGATTTTATTCGCACTGTTGCTCAGGGCCTCTCCATCATCGTGACTTTGGAGAAGGAGCCTAGGGCTGAGGATCTTGAAATCCAATGCACTGCAGCACCAAAGGAAGCTGCCACTCTTCCTATTCATCGAATACTTCACAACCTTATGCTTCAAATGTGGGAGATGCCCGTAACCATCTCACCACATACTCGAAGGCTTGATACTATGTACTGGGTACCGGAGTGCCCCAGTTTCCAGAAGACGCAATTACCACACCATTCCATGGTGGTGGAATCAGCAATGTGTTGAATTAAAAGTGCCAAAATGCATTCCTCGAACCCTCCAGGCAAGGAATCAAGAACCCTCGATGCTTTTGGTTATCGATGCTTTCAGGCCTCTGTTATCAGCCAGAATCAGTTCCTACATACTCTACATGGGTATGTTTCTTAGAGAGGTGACTAGGGATTTGGAGTTGATGGCTCCTCTATTCCCTGATGATAAGAGAGCTGATTATCTCACTCTGGTGAAGCATGCCCAAAATGTTTCCAAATTTATTAACAGGGCAACCTTCAACTGTTTTGAATGCATCAGCAGGACTTCATCTATATGCATTGGTGCACGCAGGTTGCTTGGCTCCAAGCCTCTGATCTTGAACACTGGGTTCAAGATAAGCTGGGTAATATACCTTGTACAGGCAAAAACCTGTTTGGCAAAGATTGGTAGGATAAGGTGTCTCAATTAAAGTCTGAGAACACCATTCTAAATAGACTTTCTAGATCAACTGGACTTGGTGCTTACCAATGGTGAAAGTGTTTCTGATGTTATAGTGGGAGATCATTTTGCATTCAGTGATCACCAGATGGTGTGATTCAGTATTAGGACTAGGGCTGTTAGAATCCATTCAAAGGTGAGGGTCTTAGACTTTAGGAAGACTAACTTTATTTATTTTATTTATTTATTTAGACAGTTTTGTATACCACCTTACCGTTCAATCAAAGTGGTCACAACACAGTTGGGGGATACATTTAACATGAGGGGATATGAGACACATACAGTAATACTTACAGGGAACATGGGCAATGGAGGGTTAAGTGGTTTGCCCAAGACCACAGGGAGCACCTGTGGGACTAGAGACCCCAGTCCTTCCGGCCCAAGGTTGCTGTCCTCTAGTGGGATTTGAACCCCCGACCTTCCGGCCTGAGGTAACTTGCCCCAACCACTAGGCCAATACCTCAGGGGGTCATTAGCGGGATGGGAACAGCTGGGGATTGCAGAAAAACAATGGGCAAAACGGAAAGGTGATATTTTAAGGGCAACCAACCTTTATGTTAAAATGGTAAACAAAGGTAAAAGGAAAAGGAGACCGCTGTGGCTTTCGAAAGAAGTAGCTGAAAAGGTGAAGAAAGAGGGAGGCCTTCATGAAATACAAGAGATCACAGAGAGAGGAAGACAGGCATCTATATTTGGAAAAACTTAGAGAAGCTAGCAAAGTAGTCAGGAAAGCAAAGATTCAAAAAGAGGAGGAAATAGCCAATGCAATAAAATGGGGGGATAAGACATTTTTCAGATATATTAGTGAGAACATAAGAACATAAGATATGCCATACTGGGTCAGACCAAGGTCCATCAAGCCCAGTATTCTGTTTCCAACAGTGGCCAATCTAGGTCATATGTACCTAGCAGTTTCCCCAAGAGACACAAGTTCCACAATGCTCGTACTGGGCAAGAGGAAGGGCAAAAGTGGTATTGTCAGACTCATGGGTGAAGGGGAGGAATATGTAGAAGCTGATGAGGATAAAGCGGAATTGCTTAACAAATATTTCTGTTCTGTGTTCACAGATGAAGAACCAGGAGCAGGACCTCAGAAAACACCCACAAACAGGAACAGAAGCGAGGGACATCTTGAACAATTTTCAGAAGACTGTGTTCATGAGAAACTAGCTCAGTTTAAAGTAGACAAAATGATGGGACTGGATGGGGATACACCCTAGAATACTGAGGGAACTTGGGGACGTTCTAGCAGCTCCACTGACTGAGTTTTTCAATAACTCATTGGAGTCTGGAGTGGTGCCAAAGGACTGGAGAGAGGCTCATGTGGTGCCTTTACACAAAAGCGGAAGTAAGGATGTGATTGAAAACTACAGGCCGGTTAGTTTAACTTCAGTGGTGAGTAAATTATTGGAAACGTTGCTGAAAGAGAAAATAGTGAGGTTTCTGGAGTCCAGCGGATTACAGGATCCGAGGCAGCATGGATTCACCTGAGGCAGGTCTTGTCAGACAAATCTGATTGATTTCTTTGACTGGGTGACCAGAGAGTTGGACTGAGGGAGAGCCCTAGATGTGGTGTATTTCGATTTTAGTAAAGCCTTTGACACTGTTCCTCACAGGTGACTTATAAACAAACGGAGCACCCTAAGGCACCCTGAGCACCCTAAAGTTACTGCTTGGGTTAGAAATTGGTTGGGTGGGAGGCGACAAAGAGTACAGGTAAATGGAGCTCACTCTGAGGAGAAGGATGTTACCAGTGGTGTGCCCAAGGGATCTGTCCTTGGTCTGATTCTTTTTATCATCTTTGTTAGTGATATAGTGGAAGGGCTGTCGGGTAAGGTTTGCCTCTTTGCGGATGATACCAAAAACTGCAATAGAGTAGACACCCAGGAAGGTGTAGATAACATGAGGAGGGATCTAGCTAAGCTTGAAGAATGGTCTAGAATTTGGCAGCTGGGATTTAATGTTAAAAAATGTAAGGTCATGCATTTGGGCTGCAGCAATCCAAGGGAGCAATATAGTATAGGGGGTGAAGTACTTTTGTCCACTAAAGAACAGCGGGACCTAGGCATGGTTGTGTCTGATGACCTTAAAGTAGCTAAACAGATAGAAAAGGCGACGGCAAAAGCTAGAAGGATGCTTGGGTGCATACAGAGAGGAATGGCTAGCAGAAAAAAGGAGGTGATTGTGCCTCTGTATAAGTCTTTGGTGCAACCTCATTTGGAGTATAGTGTGCAATTCTGGAGACCGCACCTTCAAAAGGATGTGAACAGGATGGAGTCTGTGCAGAGGGTGGCTACTAAAATGGTTAGTGGTCTTCATTATAAAGCATATGAGGACAGACTTAAGGATCTTAATATGTACACCTTAGAGGAAAGGCGGGATAGAGGTGATATGATTGAGATGTTTAAATACCTCCGTAACATAAATGTACAGGGGGAGAGCCTCTTTCGATTGAAAGCAAGTTCTGCTACGAGGGGACATGGGATGAGGGTGAAGGGGGATTGATTCAGGAGTGATATGCTGAAATATTTCTTTACGGAAAGAGTGGTGGATACGTGGAATAGTCTCCCAGTGGAGGTGGTTGAGATGAGGACAGTATCTGAATTCAAAAATGCTTGGGACAAACACAGAGGATCTCTAAAGGAAAAAAGGGGACTGTTGTAGTTATTGATATGGAAGGACAGACTAGATAGGCCATATGGTCTTTTTCTGTTGTCATATTTCTATGTTTCTTAACTGCCAACCCAACTAAGAAGAAGGTAACAAAGAAACCCTTTTTCAATAAGAAAAAGAAGTAGTATTCTTTTTACAACCCTGCACTGCACTGTCCCGTCCATGCTCCTCAAAAGGGACAACAACATCCAAAACAACAAAGAGAGGCTCAGATCCCAGGTCTCAGCCAGCTCAGCAGACTCAGTCTCCTCAGGGTCTTTGATTTTTTTCTGGAGAACATAGCCGTCCTGCCTCTGGAGATTCCAGATTCCATTCCCATACTAGGCAGACTGTCACTTCTCCCACAGGTGGCATCTTGTAACATCAGAGCTCAAAGTCCACCCCCCCCCCCCCCGTCTCCCTTAAGAGAGTTCAGTTCTCAACCCCCTTTCACCACTCTGTTGTTGCAGGAGGTCACCTCCCTTCTCTCGCACGGTGCAATAGAGGAAGTGCCACTCTCCCAGCAGGGTCTGGGCTTCTATTCTCCTTACTTCCTCATCCAAAGAAGACGGGGATACAGGCCCATCTTGGACCTCAGACAGCTGAACAAGTATCTACTCCGAGAGAAATTTGAGATGATCTCCCTAGGTATTCTGTTCTGCTGTCTCCAGAGTCAATACTGTCTTTGTTCTCTAGATCTAAAGGACACATATACTCACATTCTTATCCACGAAGAACACAGAAGGTTTTTGCGTTTCCTGTTTCAGGGGAAACATTATCAGTACAGAGTCCTGCATTTTGGCCTCGCCTCTGCCCCAAGAGTCTTTACAAAGTGCATGGCAGTTGTAGCTGCTTTCCTAAGGACTCTAGGGATATTTGTCTTCCCCTACTTAGACGACTAGCTCATTCGAGCAAGCACACCTTTAGAAGCCAATCTTTCTCTCATGCTCACCAGGCAAGTGCTGCAACACTTGTGATTTGTAATCTTCCAAAGTCCCATTTCGATCCCTCTTAAACTCTTATAGAAGCCCTCCTAGACACTCGACAGTCAAGGGCTTTTCTCCCTCAACCCTGTTGTGCTCGACTCATCCAGCTTGCATCCCAAGCAGGCCTTAAAACCTTTCTCACTGCTCGAGAAATACTGCAACTTCTGGGCCATATGGCATCCACTGTACATGTGGTTCCATATGCTTATCTACATATGCATGCAGCTCAATGGACCCTGGCTTCCCAATGGTCTCAAGCATCTGATCGTTTGGGAAACAAGATAACACTTTCTACACATCTCATCTCTCCAGTGGTGGCAATCTCCAGAACACCTTCTCGTAGGGTCACCTTTTCAGAAGCCTCCACATAAATGTACCCTGACGACGGATGCGTTCAAACTGGGCTGGGGAGCTCATCTTGACAACCTCTCCACTCAGGGTCTTTGGTCTCATCAGGAGTCGCAACTCCACATAAATCTGCTGGAACTCAGAGCCGTCCACATTGCTCTCAAAGTGTTCCACGACCATCTTTGCTTCCGCACAGTTCTAGTCCAGATGGACAATCAGGTAGCCATATTCTACTTGAACAAGCAGGACGGAACAAGCTCTTGGACACTTTGCAGCGAAGCACTGCAACTATGGTCCTTCGCCATACAACATCAGATTCACCTACTTATTTATTTAACTGCATTTATATCCCGCTTTTCACTGGGTCAAAGCGGTTTAACAAAAAAGGGAGGGAGGACAGTAATCATTTCACAGGGGGGGGGGGGCGCCGTCACCATGGGGGCCAACGTTGATCCAAGCAGAAAGTAACGACTTTGACAATTGACATGAGTCTCTTAGTAGGTAGTTCTGGGGATATGTCAGAAGGTCTGGAAGGGTTGTCGGTGATGGATGTCTGTTTTTGGTCCAAGGTATTCATGAAACAGGATGGTTTTAGTTGTTTCCGGAATGTGGAAAGGTCACTGTTTCTGATTTGGCTTGGTAAGGAGTTCCAGAGGGAGGGTGCGTACAGTTCGAAAGCTCTTTTGCAGGTCCGTTGATTGCGCTTCGTTTGTGGGGGATAGTGAGGGTGGTGTTGGTGGTCTGTCGGGTTGTCCTGTTGAGGGTGGGCTGGGGTAGTAGAGAGCGGAGTTGGGAAGTCTGTGTGTGATAGAGGGCTTTGTGGATAAGCAGGGCAGATTTGTATTTGATCCTTGCTTTGAGTGGTCGTATGTGCAGTTCTCTCAGGACTGGAGTGATGTGATCATGTTTTTTTGCTTTCTGGATGATTCTTGCAGTGGTGTTTAAGGCAGTTGGTGTGGGTGGCAGGTAGTCCGTGATAAATTATATTGCAGTAGTCCAGGTGGGGGAGCGTCATAGCCTGCATGACTGTTCTGAAGTCCTGTGGATCAATGAATGGTCTGAGCCGTTGTACCGTTTTTGCTTTGTGGAATATTGTTCTGGTAGTCCTTTTAATCTGTTGATTAAATGTGAGCACCTGGTCTATGATTACCAAATATTTTATGTGGGGTTGAATTTGTATTTGTATGGTTCCCAAGATGAGGTGTGGTGGGGTGAAGTTTGGGTCCTTGGTTACTATGAGGGCCTCTGTTTTTTTTAATGTTGATAGATAGATTGTTCCTTTGTAGCCAGTCGGAGACCTCAATGAAGCAGTCTGACAAGTGATTGTTTGTTGGGTTGGTGGTTGTGATCAGTCCATAGAGCATTATATCATCTATATGGTAGTTGATGTTGTGAGCTTGTATGATCGAGCAGAGTGGTTGCAGGTAGATATTGAAGAGCATGGCGGATAGTGTGGAGCCCTGGGGTACTCCTTGATGCTGTTGAAAGGGGGGGGAGGTTGCCCTGTTCATGCGGATCAGTTGTTGTCTATTGGTCAGGTAGGAGCGGAACCATTGAAGTACGATGTCCTTAATGCAGATTTCCTGAAGTCTGTGTAGGAGAATACTTGTGGTTTATCTCCATGGCTAGTTAAAGTAATGTTCCTTGTGGTCACTTGAAATGTATTAGTGCCATATGTACAGATCCTGATTGAGGAAGAGCTTTCTGCTAATCTCTGCTTATGAATCTCTTGAACAAACTTGTGTAATAAGATCAACCGTGCAGATACTGTATTTGTATAGTCAGTGTTGACCTTAGTCATGGATTTCACTGTGTCTCCTGTAACAATAAATTCAGACTTTATTTAGTTGCTTTTCTTACCCATTTTATCCTAGGTGCTGAGAATGGGGTACAGCATAAAATAAATCTGTTAATATTAAAATGTCCTGTATGTATACACACAATCTCAGCTCAATAGCTGCTAAATGTAACACAAATTATAGCATAGATCTAATCAAATGGCATCATGTTTAGAGTTGTACTACTGCTATCTCTTCAGTATTGGAGACTAACCCATCTCCTTTTCTGTTGTAACCAGTTTGAGTACTTTACCTGCTGAGTGGGGTAGGAGAGGAGGCAATTTTCAGACTCCTTGTTTCTATGGCTAAAATGTTAAAACTGCTAAGTTAACCGGTTTGAGGAAGGAGACTTTTTGGCCAGGCCTGGTTTTGAAGTGTTATCCCAGGGCAGTGTGGTATTTTGTAGTCCCTGTGTAGCGGCAGAGCGCAAACAATCCAATAATACCAGGAGTCTGTTCAGAAGGTCCAAATCATTTATTGTGCACAAGACTCAAGCAGAATCACATTCAAAATGGCTGAGCAATGGTTTCTAGCAAAACAACAACTTTTATACCTTTCTTCTCCATTCTGTACATAGGCAAACTTTTCATTGGTCCCAGTAACCCCTTCTATCCCATCTATTGGTCCCGGTACCATTACGTAGTCATCCAATGAGGACCTTGGTCTGGGCTCAGCACCTGGTTGCCCCCCTTACAGTCCCCATTACAATGGACAGTTCTTAGACTCTTGATACAATTCTCCTCCAAGGTCACTAGCTGACTAGAACATGTGGGAAAGCAGAGCACTGTAACCCTTCTCTCAGCAGAATTAATTAGTTCCCAGAAGCTTTCACACTCTTATCAGTACCAATTAAAGCTTGTTTTTCTATCTTTTCTAAGTTTTGATTCTGCTTAGCTATGCTTGGTTATGCTTAGTTAAGTTTCAATTCTATGGAGGCAGCATTCAGGTGGGTTTTCATTCCTCTGGGCCTAACCACAGGCTTCATTTACAGGTCAAGCTGCTTAGACCTGTCTGTTTAGTTCAAGCAGCATGGCTCATAGGCCTTCGCCTACTGATTTCTACTCGCTGAAATCGGCACCACATGTCCAGTGGGGTAACACGATAGGATTGTTAGAAATCCAGGACTGGCCTACAGTCTAGCCACCCCCCCCCCCTCCCTCTCGGAACTGGATAACTTGGCAGCTCTGCAGTATGTTATACTGCCTGCAGAAGTGATTGACAATTACTTTTGCCATTAGTATTCTTCCTCCAGTGCTATTGTTGTCATTGTTGGAACAATTTTCAGACAGACCTCTGCAGTATATAGAGGTTTGCCACAGACATCACCCTTTTGAGGGAATAGTATGCTCACTGCCAAAAAAGTGCATGTTTTTCCAGTGGGGAAAAAGAGCAGTTCTGGAAGCAAGGCCAGTGGAAGTAAGCACACAGATTTCATTTTAAAAACTCTGGGCCTGCTTCCTCTTGCTTTTCCCTGAGCACTTTGCATTTGCAAAGGATATAGGGAAAAGTCTCTGCCACAGCAGCAGAAAGGCATAAAAATCTGCTTATGACCCCTTATGGCTGCAAGCTGCCAGTCCCTGCTGAAAACTGCCTTCTCTTATTTCATCCTACTTGCAGCTTCTGCCTGCCTTTTTATTTTATGAAACCATGTGCGCTGTGATTACAAAGAATATCATGATCAGATGAAAAATATTCCCTTACCAATCTTTTGACATCTTCTTAGAATCAATGACCCAATTTAGCTTTTCATTGGGAAAAAAAATAAGTCTAGAGATCAGAGGAGTCTGTTTCTGGGATAGCTATGTGTAGCTGATAATGAATTTTATCATAAGATGTTCTGTAAAACAGTAACAGGAAGCATCGTCATTCACTCTTTGCATGGTGTTTTATTGCCTAAATGACACTTTCTGCTATAAAGAATCCTATTCAAATCTGTGAATGAAAGATATTTGCAAATCATGAACCATTGCTTTCAAGGTTTTCCTGTTGGTTTTTGAACTGAGTTTTACGTTTTGCTTTTTCTTCTAGGAATGCCATCGAAGAAGGGAAAGGGATATTTTGCAATATCAAAAACTTTGTTCGGTTTCAACTAAGCACGTAAGAAAAGGTTTTAGATTTAATAAAAGTGCCAAAACCCTTCAGAGATGCAGCCTAAGATTGTGATGTACTGTCTCTCTGTTTGCAGGAGTATCTCAGCTTTAAGCCTGATAACATTATCTACAGTGTTCAATTTACCGAATCCACTGAATGCTATGCAAATCTTGTGGATCAACATTATAATGGATGGACCTCCTGCACAAAGGTAGTGAACAAGAAACCCAGAGTTTGAATTTTTACCTAGATTTGCATGAATGACAGTTGAATGCTGTTTTACTTTGTATCCAGTTTGTGTTAACACAGTTATAATTATGAGATGTGATAAACTTGATATCACTGTTGATGGCAGATAAAGGACCATTTGGCCCACACATTTTGGTTGATTGCTCCTGTCTATGCTACTCGTGCTTAGCTCTAAATGTTCCATGCGAGTTCATTGTGGTGTTGAGTTTAGTTCTATGTAAACTGCCTTGACCTTTGGAAAGCCGGTATATAAAACCTGTCAAATAAATGGTATCTCCAGGAACAAGCAGGAATGTAGTCTTCACATATGGGTATCGTTGGTACCGACGGAGCCTGTGTGGGAACGCTCCCCAGTGTCCAATTAGAAAGCTTTTGGGAGCCTGCGTGCTGCCTTCCTGCCTTTCCCAACTGCCTCTCTCCAGTTCTTCGTTTTCCGCAGAGCCAGCAGGTCGTCGTTCCTATCACCGCAGAAACGTTTTCCTTATTCTCCTTCTTTTTGTGGTTGCGTCTGCCTTCCTCGACGCTATACCGGTACCGATGGTTCTTCTTTCTTAATTAAAAAAAAAAAGATATATAGTATTTTTTTCCAAACTTTTCTTTTTCAGGTGCACGCGCCATTTTGGGCCTTAGGCCCAAAAATTCCTCCACTATGGAAAAACCCGCTTCGGGTTTCAAAAAGTGCACCAAGTGTGGCTGTACCATCTCCGTCACCGACACCCATGAGTGGTGTCTTAAATGTTTAGGTCCTGACCACTCCATCTCGGAGTGTATGGCTTATGCCATGATGTCCAAGAGGGGTCCACAAAACCAAGCTGCTAAGCTCAGCACCCTTTTTCCCTCCAATGCAGCTTCTGTGACATCGACGTCTTCCAGGGCTTCGTCTTCCTCCCATGGATCTCAGGTAAGTAAACATAAGTCTGGCCGGTCCTCAAAGGGTAGATCTCCTTCCAAGCATCGAGATGCCTCTGGCATTGCCCTTGAGGGTTCTGTACCGGCAAAATTGCCCCGGCGGGAGGCTTCGGCTTCCAAAACATTATCGGGGCTCCAGGACGTTCTTGAGGCCTCAACCTCGGCAGAACTACTGGTGCCATACTCTGGGGTACCGGCTGCTTTCTCTGGTACCGATACCCAGGCATCGGCAGCGTCGATAGACCAGAGGTTCCTGGCTATTGAACGCAGTCTGGCGGCTCTCCTTGTGGCATCGACACCCTCTGAACCGCGTCAGACACTTCAACCAGTACCGGCACCGACTCCGGCACCGGTACCAACAGCATCGACATCGGTGTCTGCTTTGCCGGCACCCAGTCATGCTATGCCTTCTGGTACCGATACACTGGTACCGATTCCCCCTGGTACCGAATTCGGTTGGTACGGGTATTGTGCTCTACAAGAGTATCCGGACAGAAGGTACTTTGAATCCTCGGAGGAGTCTGAGGATTCTGACAGCTCTGTCGGTACCGGAATACTTCTCCCGGAGGAGCCTTCCTCTCCTAAACGTAGGATGTCTCCTCCAGAAGATATTCCTTTCAGGATTTTATCAGAGAGGTGGCTTGAGGTCTTTCCATTACTGTGGATCCCTAAACAAAGCCCAAGGCAAAGGAGTTGGAGATTCTACAATATCCCAAGGCTCCTAAAGAGGCAGCTACTTTGCCTATCCATGAGATCTTGCATGATCTAATGCTAAGAATGTGGGAAACACCTCTTTCCACCTCTCCTCACTCTTGTAGACTGGATACCATGTATCGAGTCCCCCTTGTCCTGGTTTCCAGAAGACTCAGCTTCCTCACCACTCTATTGTAGTGGAATCAGCTATGAGAAGGATCAGGAGTGCAAAGAGGCATGCCTCTAATCCTCCAGGACGTGAGTGCAGAACTTTGGATGCCTTTGGACGTCGCACTTTCCAGGCTTCCATGCTTTCTGCCAGGATCAGTTCCTATATTTTATATATGGGAATGTTCCTTAAAGAAGTCACAGGAGATTTGGAGATTTTAAGCCCTCTCCTTCCTGATAAGAGGCAGGATTTTCTCACACTGGTTAAACATGCACAGGATGTTTCTAAGTTTGTCAATCGTGCAGCTTTTGACTGTTTTGAGTGCATAAGCAGAACCACTGCCATTGCCATAGGTGCACGTAGAATTGCCTGGCTCCAGGCATCCGATTTGGAGCTCTGGGTGCAGGACAAACTGGGCAATATCCATTGTACAGTTGAGAATCTATTCGGAAAAAATTGGCAAGAGAAAGCCAATGAATTAGATGCTAACTCCACTTTGGATAGATTATCCAAAGCCACAGCTGATCCTGGAAGGAAGAAATCTTTCAAGAAACCATTCTTCTCCAAGAAGAAGAGGTTTTATCCCTCTTATTCCCAGCAGGGACGTTCTGCATGTCAGTCTGCCCGAAAGACTCAGCAACCACCTAAACAAAGGAAAGCAAAGACTGCTAAGCCTCAACCGTCTCAGCAGTCTCAGCCTCCACAAGGCCTTTGACTTCCATCTAGAGAACTTAGCCTTCCTGGCTCTCAATGGACCAGAGCCTTCCACCATTCCAGGAAGGTTGTGTCACTTTGCCCCCAGATGGGGGCAGATAACAGCAGAACATTGGACACTCTCCATTATAAAAGAGGGGTACAAGCTTCACTTTCTGTGCATGCCCCCTCCCACAATGGTAAGACAGTTCAATTCTCAGACCTCTCTCATCAACCTGTTAGATCAAGAGGTCACTATGCTTTTTGCCCAGGGGGCAATAGAAGAAGTACCCATTCATCAGCAGGGTACAGGGTTTTACTCCCCCTATTTCCTTATCCCAAAGAAAACAGGGGGACACAGACCTATTTTGGACCTCAGAGAATTGAACAAATTCCTGTTCAAAGAGAAATTCAAGATGATTTCTCTGGGAACTCTGCTGTCATACCTTCAGAGTCAGGATTGGCTTTGTTCTCTAGATCTCAAGGATGCGTACACTCATGTTCTCATCCATCCAACTCACATTAAGTTCCTTTGGTTCCTTTTTCAAGGAAAGCACTACCAGTACAGGGTGCTTCTTTTCAGCCTGGCCTCAGCAACAAGTGTGTTTACGAAATGCATGGCTGTGGTAGCAGCATTTCTTCGCACTCTAGGAATATTCGTCTTCCCCTACTTAGACGACTGGGTCATTCGAGCCCCATCAGAATCAGAGGCCAGGATTTCTCTATCCTGCACAATGCATATCCTTCAGTATTTGGGTCTGGTCATAAACATCCCAAAATCCAGTCTAACTCCCACTCAGTCTCTAGAGTTCATAGGAGCTTTGCTGGAAACCAGAAAAGCAAGGGCCTATCTTCCTCAGACCCATTGCCTTCACATGGTGCAGTTAGCTTCTCAGGCAGTGCTAAAGCCTCATCTCACTGCTCGAGAAATGTTACAACTACTAGGCCACATGGCATCTACAGTGCATGTGGTTCCTTATGCTCGCCTCCATATGAGAGCAGCCCAGTGGACTTTATCCACTCAATGGACCCAGGCATCAGGATGCCTGTCAGACAAAATAGCAAACACAAATCGCCTTATTCTGTCCCTCCAATGGTAGCAGTCCACTCAAAACCTGTTGCTGCGGTCCCCTTTTCAACAGCCTTTACCCCAGGCAACTCTCACAACAGATGCTTCACCAATGGGTTGGGGAGCTCATCTGCAAGACCTTTCCACCCAAGGCACTTGGACTCCACAGGAGACTCATCTACATATCAATCTCTTAGAACTCAGAGCAATCTTCCTTGCTCTTCAAGGGTTCCACACTCTGCTCAGCTACAAGACCGTCCTCATTCATACGGACAATCTCGTACCCATGTTCTACGTGAACAAGCAGGGAGGAACAGGCTCTCTGTCGCTTTGCAACGAAGCTTTGCGACTATGGGCCCTCGCCAGAGAGCATCAGATTCATCTCCTGGCAGTGTATCTTCCAGGTATCCAAAACTCTTGGGCAGACAGACTCAGTCAAGTTCTTCTTCCACACGAATGGTCTCTACATGCAGACCAGGTGGCC
Source organism: Ichthyophis bannanicus (assembly GCA_033557465.1). Lineage (NCBI taxonomy): Eukaryota > Metazoa > Chordata > Amphibia > Gymnophiona > Ichthyophiidae > Ichthyophis > Ichthyophis bannanicus. The sequence continues at coordinate 86,018,983 of CM066034.1, read as the reverse complement.
AAGAATTTTCAAATTTGGGGAACCCCGGACATAGACCTCTTTGCAAGTCCGTTGAATGCCAAACTTCCCCGGTTCTGTTCCAGAATTCCATCTCAGGGCTCTCAGGCCAGGGATGCTTTCCTCCTTCACTGGGGTCAAGACTTCCTTTATGCCTTTCCACCCTTTCCCCTAATTCCCAAAACCCTGTTCAAGCTTCACAGAGACAGAGGCCATATGATTCTCATAGCTCCACATTGGCCACTGCAAGTGTGGTACCCTCTGCTTCTACATCTCTCTCAAGCTCCCTCTCTGGAGTTAGGGTCTGCTCCAGATCTGTCTCAGGAGGACGGAATGTTATGGCATCCCAATCCCCAGTCTCTGCATCTCAGGGCTTGGTTGCTGAAGGCCTAGATCTCCATGATCTTAACCTCCCTCAGCAAGTAAAGGATATCCTTTATGCTTCCTGGAAGCCTTCCACAAGATGCTTTTATGCTTTCAAGTGGAAAAGGTTTACCATATGGTGTTCGTAGAAGGATCTTAACCCCCTTGCGATACTCCAGTAATGATTCCAGAGGTATCTCCTTCATTTATCCAATGCAGGACTAACTCAGTAAGAGTTCATTTGAGTGCTATTGCAGCTTCTTACAAGCCTCTAAATGGACAACCTATTTCCTCCCATCCTCTTACAGCAAGATTTATGAGAGGCCTTCTTCTAACTAAGCCTCCCATTAGGCCACCACCGGTGGCATGGGACTTAAACCTGATTCTTGGTCAGCTCATGAAGCCACCTTTCGAACCCTTAGCTACTACCTCATTGAAATTCCTTTCTTGGAAGTTTATCTTTCTCATTGCAATCACATCAGCACGTCGCATTGGTGAGTTGCAGGCACTAGTGGTTGATCCACCTTATACAAGGTTCCATCATGACAAGGTAGTCCTTAGGACTCATCCACACTTTATGCCAAAGGTGGTCTCGCCTTTTTATCTAAACCAAGTGGTCTACCTGCCTGTGTTTTTTTCCAAGGCCTCATACATCAAATGCAGAAAGGTATCTTCATACTTTGGATTGTAAAAGAGCTTTAGCCTTTTACTTACAAAGAACACAGCAACATAGAAAGTCCTCTCAACTCTTTGTTGCTTTTGATCCTTCTCATTTGGGACTTCCAGTCTCCAAGAGAACACTTTCCAACTGGATTGATGGCAGCTTCAATGGCTCATCTGCACTCTGTGTCTATCGACGACATCTGTCGAGCAGCCACTTGGGCCTCGGTTCATACCTTCACAGCCCATTACTGCTTGGACAAGGACTCCCGCCGGGATGCCTTGTTTGGTCAGGCTGTTCTCCAACACCTGTTCCATACCTAATCAACTCCTACTCACCATCCCTGGTTGGATGCCAGAGATCCATGGGGGGAAGTGGAGCCCTTTCACAGGGACCCAGTCCAAGACGTGGAGGCAAGGAAGGAAATGTTTATTTATTGCTCTTGTTTCATAAAGCCATGCCCGACACAGGCCGTGTTTCGTTTATGACTTCATCAGGGGCTATTGGCTCTGCAACTGATGCTACAACAAGCATATGCTCAGTGTACCTCACTGTTATTAACCCGCTATCAGCAAATGTTTTTTATTTTATTTTTTTTATTTTATATTTATGCGTTTTAACAATGAATCAAGCATACACTTGTACAGTGATAGACATTGCAAGAAAAAATTAATAAGTACATAACATCAAGAAAAAACAAACAATGCTATTGATAGTCCCCTAACTGGGGGGAGAAAATCTACAGTTATTACAGGGGCCAGGAAATCCCCTGTATAACAACTGAAGTGAATTTTTAGGAAATTCCAAAAGGTACACAGGGAACCAAGCAGAAACTCTAAATAGTGGGAATCTGCTGGATAGGAGAAGATGTTACAACGCGAGAACTAATGAGAGGACAAGTCCTCAGGCCGAAAAAAAAACATACTTATGCGACTGAAAAACAACTACACATTTACAGGGATAACGAAGAGCAAAAGTAGCACCCATACGAGTGACCCCAGGACGCAAAATTAGGAAAGATTTACGCCTACGCTGTGTTTCTCTGGAAACATCAGGGAACATTCCTATTTTCTTCCCCATAAACAAATTATTACGGAATTTAAAATAAAGCCGTAGTAACCAGTCTCTATCAGATGATAATGCCAAGGAGGCAATTAACGTAGAAACTTCAAGTTCTTCATCTTTAGGTGTCTGAAGTAACGCTGAAACATCTAGTAGACTCATCTCTGGAAGACCAACCGCTTTCTCCTCAATTTTCCGACCAGAAGGTAGAAAATACGCTTTCGCAATAGGGGGAATTAACTCTGGTGTAACCTTCAGGGATTCTTGTAAATACCTTTTAAAAAGGTCAACCGGAGAAACTAAAGGTAGCATAGGAAAATTAAGAAGGCGAATATGCGAGGATCTAGCGGCATTCTCCAGTATTTCCAGCTTCAGCTTTATTGCCATATTATCTTTAATTAAAGATTCAGTCACATCGGAGAATTGCGAAACCGACTGAGTATTTGTAGAAACTTGTGTTTTTAGTTCTGTCACCTCGGCAGAGAAATTAACAGAAGAAACTTCCAAGTTAGAAACCCGAGTTCCAGTCAATATTAGTTGTTGACTCACCATAGTAGCCAGTCCAGAAATAGCCTCCCAGATGCTATCCAGAGACACAACTGCAGGACGAGTAAGGACAAGCAACCGTGGCGTCTCAGGATCAGATAGCAAAGTCCTAGGACTGCGTTCTTCCACAGACTCGCCAACTCCTATTCCAACAGGAACGCCTCCCAAAGATGGACCAGCCGCCGAAATATTCAATGCTGCAGGTAGACTCAGCTGCTCTCCGGCATCCACTGCCTCAGAGCCCCGCTCACCCACCGTTCCTCCGACACCAAAAACTGGAGGAGGGACGGCTGCGCTCGTAGGAGAGGATCCCAGCAGCCTCGGCGGTGAAGGCGGAGACCTACCATCTGGGGAGAGAGTCACATCCGGGGCGGAAGAAGCCGAAGAATCCTGAGCCGGCGTCTCCATGCCCCCTCTAATCTCCCCAATCTGCTGCTCGGTAAGCTGGACATATCGATCCATCGGCCCGGTCTTCACGGAAGGAGAGGGTTTTGCAGAAGGCTCAGCGGGAAGAGCCCGATGCTTGCCCTTTCTCTTAGGCATCCCAGCTCAAACAGATCCCTGTCGCCATCTTGGAATACAGACCACTCCCCCCAAGTGCCCAGCAAATTTTTAAAAGTACAGTCAAACCTCGGTTTTCATTTGCCCCGGTTTTCATACGCTTCGGTTTTCAACGTCTTTTCTGACTGAGATTTTGTCCCGGTTTTCATGCATTGCTTCGGTTTTCAATGTCTTTTGACTGAGAATTTTGTCCCGGTAGCAGGGAAGAAAAGCTGTCAACGTAAGCAGGAGATGTTGCATGAATGTGGGAGGCAGTTCTTTCTCTTGCAGGGTACGTCTGAAGCTATATCATTAAGATTTTCTGCCATTCTGAAGCATTGAGCAGATAATGTAAAGGTATTTTAATGGACTGAATTCAATGTGATTCCGAAGAGAGCTGGGCACAGCAACTTGTCAGGGGTGGCTAAGGCCAGATGTTAACATACTGTACTGTACAGTACTGTACTTAGCTTGCTTTCAGTGATGTTAAATGTTCATTTATCCATTTCATTAGTCATTTATATTTATTTCTCATTGTTTTCTGTATGTAAAAATATAGTTATTCTCTATAAATGTATTTTTTGTGAATATTTTTGTGTGTCTGGAACGGATTAATTGGATTTACATTATTTCTTATGGGAAATATTGCTTCAGTTTTCATACGTTTCGGTTTTAGTCAGACTTTTTCGAACGGATTAATCATGAAAACCGAGGTTTGACTGTACTTCGTGCCAAACTGAGCAGAGCAGCTACTTGTAATTTTCTTCCTGCTTAAACCTCTAAAATCGCCCGCGGCTGCGTGGTAACCTAGAGGTTCAATTTTGTACTTGCCAGAACTAATAGACACAATTGCAGCAAAGCACCTACTCGCCGCTACATTCTTTCTTTTGTGCACACTCCTCTGAGGAGGAGTGAGCACAAAAGAAAAAAAGAAAACAAAAGAAAAAAGAAAGAATGTAGTGGCGAGTAGGTGCTTTGTTGCAATTGTGTCTATTAGTTCTGGCACGTACAAAATTGAACCTCTAGGTTACCACGCAGCCGCGGGCGATTTTAGAGGTTTAAGCAGGAAGAAAATAATTACAAGTAGCTGCTCTGCTCAGTTTGGCACGAAGTACTTTTAAAGATTTGCTGATAGCGGGTTAATAACAGTGAGGTACACTGAGCATATGCTTGTTGTAGCATCAGTTGCAGAGCCAATAGCCCCTGATGAAGGCATAAACGAAACACGGCCTGTGTCGGGCCTGGCTTTATGAAACAAGAGCAATAAATAAACATTTCCTTCCTTGCCTCCACGTCTTGGACTGGGTCAGTATTTGGCACGTGGATTTGTGCTTGTTTGTTGCCCTTTCACAGGGATACACAACTTCTGGGGTCTCTCCCTGGCATCTAAAGCTAGGGAGTCCCCATATGTGAAGACTACATTCCTGCTTGTTCCTGGAGATAGCATAGTTACTCACTTGTAACAGGTGATCTCCGGGAACAGCAGGAATTTAGTCTTCACAACCCACCCACCTTCCCTAGGAGTTGTATCTCTCTATCTATCTCTTTCTCTTTCCCTCTCCCTCTCTTTCTCTTTGTCTCAGCTTTAAACTCAACTGGAGAGAGGCAGTTGGGAAAGGCGGGAAGGCAGCACGCAGGCGCTTTGGGATGCTCCCAAAAGCTTTCTAATTGGACGCTGGGGAGCGTTCCCGCGCAGGCTCCGTCGGTACCGACGATACCCATATGTGAAGACTAAATTCCTGTTGTTCCCGTAGAGCACCTGTTACAGGTGAGTAACTATGCTTTATCTCCTAGCTGTCAGCCAAATATGTTTGACTACAGATATCACCCCTAATCCAAGTCAGTTTTGTTGCGTTTTCTTCTGTGGTTCTCTTTCATTTGGGGTATGTGAGCACCAGGGTTGTCAACTGGCTCTGGATGCTCTTAACAGGCTTGATCCAGTCCTAGGTTTACCCCATTTATTTATTTATTTACATTTCTTATATACCGCGCTATTACAATCAGTGTGGTGTACAGTTGAACAAAACATACTACAAAGTGACATGCCACAATGTGTTTACAATGAACAGGGGTAGCAAAACAGGGACGCAACCGGGGGAACTATTTACATATTATAATAACTATTTACATATTATAAAAAACTATCTGCGAGAGACATATATGGTTCGTTTGCCAGAGGGTGTGTAAGTGGGACATGGGGGGAGGGGAGGAGGGGCTGGTTAACCATTCTCTATGAGGGGCGGGGCTATGGGGCAGTCAGGGTGGGAGGGTGGGGCTATGGGGCGGTCAGGGTAGGAGGGTAGGGTAAAGGCTGTGTGTTTTCCAGATGTAATCTCAGGGTAATGTTTTAGGAACAGGTGATGTTTGAGAGCTTTTCTGAATAATGTTAGGTTTGTGATGGCACAGATTTCGGGTGGAAGGGCATTCCAGGCTCTAGGTGCGAATAAGGAGAAGGCCCTGCTGGCTGTCATCTTGTGCATTTCGTCAGCAACTTAGGGACTTGAAGTGTGTTCGTCAAAGTAGACCACCTGCTCCTGTTGACTGGTGTGCTATGGATAAGTTTACTGATAGGCGTGGGGGGTTGGTTCTTTAAGGCCTTGAATGTCAGGACTAGAGTCTTGTAATGGATTCTCGCCTTCAGGGGTAGCCAGTGTAGGTTCTTCAGGACTGGCGTTATGTGGTCCGACCTTGATGCTCCTACAAGTACCCTCGCTGCTGAGTTCATGGCAAGGCGGAGAGGGCTTAGAATTGACTGTGGAAGTCCGTGGAGAATGATATTGGCAAAGTCCAGATGTGTGATAACCAAGGCATGGAAGATTGAACGGTAATTGGTAAGGTCAAGGAGAGGAAGGAGATGGCGTAGTGTTCGGATCTTGTGGTATATTGCTTTCGTGGTGTTTTTGATGTGTGTTGACATGTCAAGTCGCTGATCGAGGGTGATGCCAAGATAGCGAATGGTGGATTTGGCCTTCAGTTCAGCGTTGTTGACTTGTAGTGAGGAAGGTGACGTAAATTTCTGATTTCTCGTGACGAATAGGACGTCAGTTTTGCTGTGGTTAATACGTAGGTTTTGTGTGAGGAGCCAGTCTGCTACAGCTTCAAAGCATCTTAGTACTGATGAGAAGTCTGGTTGATCAATATTGAAGAGTGTGTAAATCAGGATGTCATCTGCATAGGCCAGACATTGGACACTGAAAGAGCGAATCAAAGCACAGATTGGCTGCATGTAAATGTTAAACATTAATGCGGATAGGGATGATCCCTGAGGTACACCTTGCTTCAGTAGAAATGGTTCTGAAGTGGCAGAACCTGCTCTGACTTGTTGCCATCTGTCGCATAAATACGATTTGCACCAGGCTAGGGCTGAGCCTTGTATCCCTTTTTCTTTGAGGCGAAGTAATAGAGTCTCTTGGTTCACCGAGTCAAAGGCGGCTGTGATGTCCATAAAGATAAGGACAAATCCTTGGTGGATGTTGTCAAGTCCTGTGATTAGATTGCATGCAGGAACTTGTAGTCTTGCTTTGCTTAGGGAGTACAGTAGAGAAATCAGAACTACATATTCTGCATGCAGTGAGGTAAACCCAGGACTGGATCAAGCTTGTTGATCACATCTGGAGCCAGTTGGCAACACTAATGAGTGCATATGTTCCAAAACATTGGCATTCTTCATTGTAAGGGCTAGGAGCCAGTGACAACTCCCATTTATCTTAAGATCAACCCAAACAAAACAGGAGGAATAGTCTTTGTGGACCAGAATGCACATATTGTCTTGTACACCTAACCTTAAGGGAGTCCCCATCTCTTTGAAAGATTCATTCAAAACTTTAGGGATAAATTTAAATAGGCAACTTTCCTTTGACTTTCGACTTAGCAATGTAGTCAAAATATTCTTCTGTTGTCTATGACTACTATGATCAGTTTGTCCAATTCTAAGCAACACAGCACTTCAGCCATTAGCCCACTCACTAATATTAAGTCAGTTGGATATTACAATGCCCTATACCTATTACAATGCCCTATACCTTATCGCAGATGAATGCCTAAACTGGTACAGTGCACTGTAGCTAAAACCATCCTAAAAGCAAAAAGAAAACACATGAAATCACTCCCTTGTTGAAAGATGTAAACTGGCTGCCAGTCAATTATAGAATCCCCTTCAAAACTGATGCATTAACACACAGGAATTTTACTCCAGAATCCCATCATTTCTTAGTACTTTCCTTATGTCTACCAGCTAGAGTTCTTCATTCATCCCACTATAACCTGATGATCTGTCTTCTAACTCTTATCTATTCCGAGACCACCAAAAGTGTGTTCAGAGTAGTGGCTTCCACATTCTGGAACGCCCTATCACCTAAACCAGGGGTCTCAAACTCAAATTGCTTTGAGGGCCGAATGAGGACTTGTAAAGTAACCCGGGGGCCGCATAAGACACGGGCCTCATTTGCATAAGGGGCCTCATTTGCATAAAATATTTGCATAATGTTGCATATGAGTGCATGGGATAAAGAAAGACTAGAAAATTTCTATATTACTATAATCCAGTGCCAACCGCCAGGCACATTAGGAACTACTACTAACATGCCCATTTGGAACCCATAGCAAACCCCCCGTATCATAACAGCACTACCAGGACTCACAAAGCACCAGACCCCTACCTATCAAAAGGCAGCACTGCAATATTAATCAATACATTTCAGAGAACAATACATACCTACTGGAAAAGAGAACAGTAGCAATGTCAAATAGGAATTACACAGAATACCTCAGCACTGTAGGAAATAAAACTATAATAATTTCTTGTACCAAAGCACAGACATTAATGATGCACATTTCCCAGAGCTGACATATTCCAGTTAATAATTCAAAATAAAGAGATATTTTTCTACCTTTTGTGCATTTTTTTTCAGTTGCAATTGCTCCAGCCACTTCTGGTTTCTTCGTGTCTTCTGCTATCTCCATCGTCTGCTGTCCATTTGTCCTTTTTTTTTCCATTCTCTCTCTCTACATCTGCTTTAACATACTAATCTTTCTCCTTTTGCTCTTTCCTCATTCCTATTTCATCCACTCAAATTTTACCCCTCCATCCTCAATCCCCACTTACTCTCCCAATACCTGGCCAATTGTAGATTTGTCTTCTCTTCCAGACAAAATATTTTTCCCCCTCTCCATTTCACTTTCCCAGCTCCATCCCATTCTAATCCTCCCCAACATCAGCTCCCTTCTAGTTCCAGCCCCACCAGCATCATCTGCTCCTTTCTAGTCCCTGCATCAGTCCATTTCCAGTCCTATCCTAGCCTCAACCATCAGCCCATTTCCAATCCTAGCCCCCCATCAGCCCATTTCCAATCCTAGCTCCCTCCCTCACAGCCCATTTCCATTCCAAGCCCCCCTCCCCATCATCAGCCATTTGCAGTTCAAGCCCCCCTTCCACTCAGCCCATTTCCAGTCCTAGCAACCCCCCCAGCCCATTACCAGTCCTAGACCCCCCATAGCCCAGACCGAGTCCTAACCTCCCCATAGCGCACTTCCAGTCTTACCCCCCCATCACCCCATTTTCAGTCTTACCCCCCCCCATAGCCCATTACCAGTCCTAGTCCCCCCCATAGCCCATTACCAGTTATAACCCCCCCCCCCAGCCCATTACCAGTCATAACCCCCCCTCCCCCCTCTGCCAATAGCCCACTTCCAGTTCAGTCAGCCCCTCCATAGCTCATTACCGGCCAACAAAAAAACCCCCAAAACCCTGGCTTCTGCTGCTGCCGTTGCCTCCGCCTGGCCGCAGCAGAATCAATTGTCAAATTAAAAAAAAAAACTGACTTCTGCTGCTCAAGCAGCTGTCCTGCGGCCCCTTTCCCTCTGCCCGGAGATCCGACTCTGCTCTATCAGCGGCGTGCTTTCAAGCCGCGACGAGAGTATTCCCCTCTCGCGCGGTTTTTCAAGCCGCGCGAGAGGGGAATACTCTCTTCGCGGCTTGAAAAGCACTTCCGCTGAGAGCAGAGTCGGATCTCCGGGCAGAGGGAAAGGGGCCGCAGGACAGCTGCTTGAGCAGCAGAAGTCAGTTTTTTTTTTTAATTTGACAATTGATTCTGCTGCTGCCACGGCGGCAACGGCAGGCGCGGGCCGCGTGTTTGAGACCCCTGACCTAAACTAAGGTTCAAATCTTCATTTTAAAAAAGATCAGAAAACACATCATTCTCCAGGAACAAGCAGGAAGTTAGTCCTCACATATAGGCAACATCTGCCCCGACAGAGCCCATGCGGAACATCTCTCCAGCTTTCAAAGAAAGTCTTTGGGAATACTACCATGCATGTGTGGTCTCCTTCCTGCCCAAGGGTGCCATCTTGCTCGGTCTCCTTGTTTCCACAGAGTCCAACGGACGCGTGTCGCGTTTCCCCTTAAAAATTATCCTCTTAGCGAGTTTTTTCCTGGTTTGCGTACCGGTTCCTCTTCCTGCCTCAAGCCGGTGCTGACCCCGGTGCAGTTTTCAGCTCATCTCTCCTTTTTTCATCAATTCTCGCCTTGACCGGCGTTCGTGCCCTTTTTTGCCCAGGGGTTATCGACCCCCATCCAGGTGTGATTCACCATGTCTCCTGGTGGCTTTAGAAAGTGTGATTGTTGCAGTCAAATGATGTCTCTCACAGACACCCATGACTGCTGCTTGCACTGCCTTGGCCCGGATCACGACAAGTACCTACTGTGACCTGTGTCAGGCCATACCCCCTCTGTTCTGCTCCGGCTTCCCCAATGCTGAACCCCAAGCTGAGCACCTCCCGTGAGGCCCAAGCATCTTAGGAGTCCTGCGGCGGCAGCTCCTCCAGAAAGATGCTGGACCCTGGCAAGAAAAAGAAAAAATCCTCAAAGCCATTCGAAGTTCCACTGGGGAAACCTGGTAAGACCCCGTGGTGGGATTCAGGTGACTCCAAGCAGTGCCCTCCTAAGGTCTCTAGGAAGGAGTCCTCGACTAATGTGGCTGTGCGAGGCTCCCTGAGGCCATGGTCCTCGTAGAGGATGCGCTTGCCAGAGTGCCGGCACTGGGCCCAAAACCCTCGATGCCCACGCCAAAAGCTGCGGAGCCTTCTGGCATCGAGGCCAAAATGGCGGTCCTGGAACAGAGTATCTCTGCCGTCCTGACCATGCAGCATGCGATGATGTCAGATTCGTCCGCATCATCTGCCCTGACAATTGGGCCCCCAACTGCGGTGGCGTCCCCGGGCGTCGAGCCAGGCCCCGAGCGCTATCTGCCTCGGGCCAGCCCTTGGCACTGATTGAGGTCCCAGTCCTCTGGTGTCCGGTCCTCCCTGGCTAGTTTCCGAGAGTCTGACCCGAGACCGGTCAGGGGTCTTGATTCCTCAATGCAGGCCTCGAGTCCAGGCTTCCAGAAAACCCAACTTCCCCACAATTCCATGGTGGTGGAGTCCTTGATGCAAAAGCTTAAGAGCCAGAAGACTTATTCTTCTGTACCCCCGGGTAGAGAGGCCAGGGCCCTTGACGTCCTGGGGCGTAAGTGTTTCCAAGAGTCCATGCCGAGCTGCCAAATATAAACCTATGAGCTCTACATAGGGATGTATCTTAAGAGCCTCATCCATGAGCTCGCTGGCTTCTCAGCAGGACTTGCCGGGGAATCCCTGCAACAGTTCCAGACCTTGGTAGCTACCATCTAGGACTGCTCTAAGTTCCTGTCCTGGGCTTCCTACGATGGGTTTGAGGCTGCAGCCCAGGCAGCAGCCACAGTCATCTGTGCTCAGCACCAGGCCTGGTTGCAGACTTCAGACCTCAAGCAATGGGTCCAGGAAAAACTGCTGGATGATCCCCCTACACCGGGGAGAATCTATTTGGAAAACCTATGGCCGACAAGGCAGCCAAGATCAAGGCTGAGGTGGTGACCAGGCAGAGGCTTTCAAAGAAGACCTTTACCCTTCCCCATAAGAAGGCCTTGGGGGAAAAGGCCACCTTTCTCAAGGAAGAAGGGCCCTTTTCATCAGAGTCACCACTACCAGGTTTTTCCAAGCCAGCAGCACCAGGGACCCCAGCCCAAGGGCCAGGGACATGGACCCAGGAAGCCAAAGGTTCCCAAGCTGAAGACACCAGCTGCGGTTCAACCTGACAGGAGCTTTTGACTCCCAGGGCGGGGCCTCCCTCCCCTCTGGGAGACCCTCACCAGCCCACCACTTGGCACTCTTCGCCCACAGGTGGTTCGAGGTCACCTCAGACCAGTGGGCACTCTGGGTAGTGGAGGGTTATCACCTCCGCTTCCAACTACCACCTCCGGGGCATTTTCCAGAAGAGCCAATGTGACCTCTCCTTCACCAGGCCCTCTTGCTCTCAGAGCTAGCAGGTCTACTAAGGAACAGGGCGGTAGTCTGTTCACCAGCACCTCTGGGACAAGGGCTTCTACTCTTGTCCCCAGGAGAACTGGGAATCTCAGGTGCATCCTGGACCTCTGAGACCTGAACAAGTTCCTAATGAGGGAGAAGTTCAAAATACTCTCCCTTGGGACACTGCTGCCCTACCTCTACCAGGGAGACTGGTTTTGCTCATTGCACCTAAAGGATGCCTACAACACACATCCTGGTCCACCCATCTCACCTGCAATACCTGAGATTCATGGTAGGGGGGAGGCCATTATCAATATAGGGTACTTCTCTTCAGCCTGGCCTCCTCGCCAAGAGTGTTTACAAAGTGTCTAGCAGTGGTAGCCGCCCATCTGTGCCTACAAGGGGTATTTGTCTTCTCCTACTTGGACAACTGGCTTATCAAGGGTGGTCAGTCAGGGCACAGAACATACCATCATCCTCCTGCAGCCTCTGAGGTTCGTCATCAACTACCCCAAATCAGATCTCTGTCCGGTGCAAGACCTAGACTTCATCAGTGCTCAGATGGACATGGTGTGGGCCAGAGCCCTCCTTCCTCAGGACAGGGCAGAATGCCTCAAATAGCTGGCAGTGGAGATCCAGCACCACATAACGGTACCGGCTCGCCTTCTCCGCCTGCTGGGACACATGGCTTCCATGGTCCATGTCACACCCCTAGCCCGTCTGCACATGCAGGAAAAAACAGTGGTGCCTGCATTCTCAGTGGACCCAGGCTGCGGGCCGACTCTGGGACAGGGTCAAAGTCTCCCGCAAGTGGTAGCAGATCCCGGTCCTCCTTCGGGTAAGGATGCCCTTCCAGGTGCCCCCACCGCAGTGTACCTTGATCACAGATGCCTCTCTCCAGGGCTGGGGAGCTCACTGCAGAGTTCACCGCACTCAGGGTTGATGGTCCAGGAAGGAGTCTCTACTACAGATCAACCTCCTGGAACTCTGGGTGGTAGCCCTCGCCCTACATGTACTCTGCTTCCTCTTGCAGAACCAGACCTGTGCTGGTCCAGATGGACAACCAGGTCGTAATGTTCTATATAAACAAGTAGGGGTGCATGGGTTCGTACTCCCTCTGCCAGGAGGCTGTAGCCCTCCTCGGTTTTGCAGTGCGCAACGGCATGCTCCTATGAGCGGTCTACCTTCCGGGCCAGGACAGCTACCTGGCAGACAGACTCAGCAGAGTCCTCCGCCCTCATGAGTGGCATCTTGACCCTGCAGTGGCAAAAAAGCTCTTCCACCTTTGGGGCTGGTCTGAGATGGACCTCTTCACCTCTCCCGACAGTGCACAGCTGGCTCGCTTCTGCTCCGGGCAGCCGCACCCACAGAGAGTAGCGGCAGACATGTTTCTGATCTCATGGTCCAAGGGACTGCTGTATGCATTCCTACAGACTCCCCTAGTCACCAAGACTCTGTTCAAAATTCAGAACGAGAGGGCATCAGTGATGCTGATTGCCCCCAGGTAGCCCAGGCAACCCTTGTTCCCACTACTGCTCTTGCTAGTGGTGACACTCCCAGTACCCCTGGGCTGAGCCCCGGACCTCCTGACGCAGGAGGAGGACTCCCTTCTGCACCCCAACGTGGGGTCATTGACACTGGCTGCTGAGAGTAGCCTTGGCACCGCTCAACCTACCACAAAAGGTTGAGAAAATCCTACTAGCTTCCAGGAAGCCCTCCACAGGGCTGAAATTTAACTCAGTCCGGGTGCATCTGAGTGCCATAGCCACTCACCACCACCCAGTAGGGCGAAAGCCCTTATCTAGCCAGCCTCTGGTTTCCCATTTCCTGTGGGGCCTTCTGCTTTCCAAGCCCCTTGTCTGCCCTTTGGCAGCAGAGTGGGACCTTAGTGTGGTGCTCTCCCAGCTCACTAGGCCACCGTTCAAGCCACTGGCCAGCTGCCACCTCAGATACCTATCTGGAAGGTGGCCTTCCTGTTGGCCCTGGCTTCAGCTCGCAGAGTCAGTGAGCTCCAAGTGCTGGTGGCGGATCCCCCTTACACCAGGTTCTTCAAAAACAGGGTAGTGCTCTGCACTCACCCTAAGTTCCTCCCAAAAGTGGTATCCCCGTTTCACCTCAACTAGTAGGTGGTGCTCCTCACCTCCTACCCGTGGTCTCATGCCAGCAGGGAGGAGCTCATTCTCCAGGAACAAGCAGGAAGTCAGTCCTCACTTATGGGTGACGACGGCACCGAAGGAGCCTGCGCGGAGCAATTCCCCAGCTTTCAAAGAAAGCCTTTGGGATTGCTGGCACGCATGCGTGGTCCTCTTCCCACCCAAGGGTGCCATCTTGCTTAGTCTCCCTTTTTCCGCGGAGCCCTTCGGACGCATGTCCTCATTCCTCAGAAAAAGTGTTTCATTTTTGGCCTACTGGCCCTCTGTTTTTCTGGTTGCACCGGTCCTCTACCCGTCCTTCCCCTGCTCTACATTTTTAGAGCATTAGGGGACGTTTTTCTTCATATTTTTTGCCTTTAACGGGCTCCGCGCCCTTTTTTCCTCCAACTGCTGGTCGCGTAGGTCTTTGACCTCGCAGGGGCCATTTTTTGCCCCTATGGCCACCGGATTCAAAAAATGCGATAGATGCTCTAAGAACATGTCGCTTACAGACACCCATGACTGTTGCCTGCAGTGTCTTGGGGCTGACAATGATCCAGAGGGCTGTTCGCTTTGTAAGAAAATGTCCTCCAAAGCCCTGCTCAGTCGTAAGCAGAAGTTCGAAGACATTTTCAGAAAGGTCGCCTCGGGGTCTCTGGTGGCGCCCTCGGTTGTATGTCCTCCGGTGGGATCCCCAACCTTGACCCGCGCTGTCAGCGGCGCTCTGACCAGGTATCCCCTGAAGTGGAGCTGCGCAAGAAGAAGAAGGCGTCAAAGACGTTGTCGGAGCGGCTTCTGATGAGTGCGAGCGGAGCGCGCTCGGTCGCTTAGCCCCCTTCGGCGTTCCTGAGAGTCAAACAAGGAGCGGCTCTGCAAGGTACCCCGTACAGATACAGAGGCGTCCAGCGATGGTGCCCGGTCTCCTGAGGGCCGTCCCGGCGGGGACCCCCTCTCCTCCTTGACGCCTGACCTGGTGACCCAGGTGTCGGCGTCACAGGGCCCCACAACCGCGTGGGAATCACACATGCTGGCGCTGGAACGCAGTGTTTCTGCGTTCATTGCTTCCCAGCATGCGCTCACAGCCAGCTTCACTGACTCACGCCCAGAGACCGTGGTCCCCTCGTGTGGGATGCTGAAAACCGTCCAGGAAACCCCTGAGAGCCGTGGGCCTTGTGCGGGTCCTCGACATCGGTCTTGCTCGCCTTCCCGTTCTTCAGGGGCAAGATCATCCAGGGCCTCCGGCTCCAAGCAGGCCTCGGCCCTTGGACAGGGCGACAAGCCCAGTTCAGATTTCTCATCCGATTTCTCGGACTGGAAGTCCGATGGGGATACTTCCCCAGAAACCCGTGCCCACCGGGACCTTCAGCAGCGCTCGCCACCTGAGGACACCACCTTCCTGGTGTTCGTTCGGGATATGGCACGGGCTCTTAACCAGGCCACCCAGGCCGAGGAAGACCCTCGAGCTGAAGAGCTCGACATCCTCCAGTAAGAATCCCCACCTAGGGGAGTCTCTTACAGTCCCGGTTCCTCCCATCCTGTCCAGACTGCTACTCTGCATGTGGGAGGCGCCCGCCTCTGCTCCCTTCATGAGTAAGCGCCTCGATACCTTGTACCAAAGTAGAGCGCAGCCCTGGGTTCAGAAAAACCCAACTCCCCCACACTCCCATGGTGGTGGAGTTGGCCATGAGAAAGCAAAAGAGCCTGAAGTTGCACTCTTCAGTCTGTCCGGGCTGGGAGTCGAGAGCCCTCGACGCCCTAGGCTGCAAGGCCTACCAGGGTCCATGCTCTCCTGCCATATTCAGGCATACCAGTTATACATGGGCATGTTCTTGCGTGACTTGGCCAAGGAGCTCGGAGGTTTCTCCGCAGGCCTCGAGGGCGAACTCCTCAATAGGTTTGGTACCATGCTAAAGTCTGTCGCGGACTGCTCAAAATACCTCTCCCATGCCACCTACGATGGTTTTGAGTCCTCGGCTTGAGTGACATCAGAGCCCGTCGCCAGGCATGGCTCCAATCAGATTTGGAGCAGTGGGTGCAGGAGAAGCTCCTAGATGTGCCCTGCCTCGGTGAGCATCTTTTCGGAAAGCTGATGGAAGACAAGGCTGCGGAGATAGAGACTGAGTTCATGACCTGAACCCGTCTCTCGCGCAAGACCTCCACCCTCCCTCAAAAGAAGCAACAGGCCAAGAAGCTTTTATTTCCGAGGAAGGGCCTGCCCTATCGGGACTACCCACCATACTCGCCCACTCCCATGCCGACCACTGCGGCGCAAGAGAAGTCTGGCCAAAGTTACCGCAAGCTAAAAGGGCCCAAGGCCCAAACCCCAGTACTGCCTTAACCCTCACAGTGGTTTTGACGCCAGTCGCATAGCCTCCCACCCTTCGGTGACTCAGCAGCAGGTGGCAGGATGCCTGTCCTCTTTCACCCCTCAGTGGGCTTCCATCACCTTGGACACCTGGGTCCTCCGAGTTATCCGGGATGGCTATTGCCTCTGTCTTGACAGGCCTCCCCCGCCCTTCTCCCTGGCGGAACCACCTCGACTCCCCGCGCATCAGGTCTTCCTGCAGCGGGAATTAGTCAACCTCCTCGCCCAGCGGGCGGTCGAGAGGGTGCCATCGCACCTCCGAAGTTGGGGCTTCTATTCCCGGTACTTCCTCATCCTGAAGAAGACCGGGGGTCTGCAACACATCCTCGACCGCCGAAAGCTAAACAAGTTCTTAATGTGGGAGAAGTTCAAGATGTTATCCCTTGGCGTTCTGCTGCCCTTCCTCCGGCAGGACGACTGGCTATGCTCCTTGGATCTAAAGTATGTTTACGAGCACATTTTGATTCACCCCCAGCACAGGCAGTACCTGCGCTTCAGGGTGCAGGGAGAGCACTTCCAATACAGGTTGCTCCCCTTCGTCCTCACGTCCGCCCTGTGGGACTTCACAAAATGCCTCTCTGCAGTCGCCACCTCCCTAAGGCGTCAAGGTGTACCAGTCTTCCTCGACAACTGGCTCATCACGGGATCCTCGGTTGAGGAAATCCGCCTGGTGGCATTGTGCATGATTCTCCTGCTCGAGCCCCTGGGTTTCTTGGTCAATTATCCCAAGTCTGACCTCGAACCGGTGCAGGCCTTAGATTTCATCGGCGCACACCTCGATACTCAGCGGGTGACCACTCTTCTACCAGCGGATCGCACCTCCTGTCTCTGAGCCCTGGCAGCTCAGGTCCAGAGTCCCCCCTCGGGTCATGGCCTGAACTATGCTGCACTTCCTGGGCCACATGGCCTCTATTGTCCATGTGGTTCCCCACGCCCGCCTGCATGTGCAGACAGCTCAGTGTTGCCTCAGCGCCCAGTACAGCACGTTTGTCGGCCACCTCAGGGACCCCATAAGGGTCTCCCACAGCCTTCGCCTGTCCCTGGGCTGGTGGCAAAACCCCCCAACCACCTCCGGGGGTTACCCTCCAAACACCGCAGCATGAGATAGTGCTGACAACGGATGCCTCCACCATGCTGGGGTGGGGAGGCCACTGCGGTGCATTGTGCACGCAGGGGCAGTGGTCGCCCGAGGACTTTCAACAGCAGATAAACTTGCTCGAGCTCCGGGCGGTTCGGTGGGCCCTGAGGGCCTTCAAGGATCACCTCAGGGGGAGGTCGGTGCTCGTGAAAACTGATAACCGCATGGCGATGTTCTGCATCAACAAGGAAGGAGGTACTGGATCACGCCCCCTCTGTCAGGAAGCGGTCCTTCTCTGCTCCTTCACCTTCTGTCGGAGGATGATCCTCAGGGCAGTCTATCTCCCGGGCCAGGAGAATGTCCTAGCAAGACAGACTCAGCAGAATCCTCTGCCCTCACGAATGGTGACTGGATCTGGGGGTGGCCGGCTGACTGTTTCATCAGTGGAGGACGCCAACCATGGACCTATTCGCCAGCCCGCTGAACGCATAGCTCCCCTACTTCTGCGGCCCCATGCTGCACCCGAGCAGGGAGGGCCCGGATGCGTTCTTTCTGAGCTGGTCCTCCGGCCTGCTCTATGCCCTCACACTCCTCTCATTGCGAGGACTCTCCTCAAGACTCAGCGGGACCGGGCATCGATGATCCTCATAGCTCCCTTGTGGCCTTGACAGCCCTGGTTACTGCTCCTGCTCCGGCTGTCGACAGAGCCTCCAGTCCCCCTGGGCTGTATCCCAGGCCTGCTAACGCAAGAGGAGGGATGGGTACTGCACACGAACCTGGCCTCATTATCCCTCGCAGCCTGGTGGCTGAACGGGTCTCCCTAGCCCCGTTGGGTCTCCTGGAGAAGGTCCTCATCACATTGAGGAAGACCTCGACTAGATGAGCTTACGCCTTCAAGTGGTGACGCTTCTCGGTCTGGTGCTTCAGGCTCTAGATCGACCCATTCTCTTGCCCCACTTGGTGGGTCCTTCAGTACCTCCTCCATCTCTCGAAGGAAGGCCTGAAGTCAAACTCTGTCAGGGTACATTTGAGCGCCATCTTGGTGAATCACCTCCCCGTAGAGGGAAAGCCACTCTCGGGGCATCCTTTGTTCTCCCGCTTTATGCGGGGTCTCTTGCTGTCCAAGCCGCCCATCTGGCCTCCCCTGGTGGAATGGAACCTGAACATAGGTGCTCATGCGTTTACCCTTTGAGCCGATGACGACGTGCTCACTTCAGCACCTATCCTGGAAGGTGATCTTCTTGGTAGCTCTGACCTTGGCTCGCTGAGTTAGTGAGCTCTGGGCTGTCATGGCTGACGCCCCTTACACTAGATTCTAGAATAGGGTGGTCCTCTGTACCCACCCCAAGTTCCTGTCGAAGATTGTTTCAGACTTACATCTCAATCAGGAGATAGTCTTACCGACTTTTTCTGAGACCCCATGCCGACCAGGTGTCCGTGGCTCTCCATACACTCGACTGCAAAAGGGCTCTTGCCTTCTATTTGCAGCGCACCCAGGCTCATCGCAAGTCTGGCCGACTCTTTGATCTATGATCCCAATCGACTGGGGCAGGCAGTCACTAAATGCATCCTCTGCATTTGGGTGGCGGATTGCATTGCCTTTGCTCACACGAAGGCGGGTGCCCCGTTAAATCGTCGAGTCACCGCACACAGGGTCCAGGCCAAAGCGGCTTCGGTGGCCTCGCTGTGCTCCGTGCCCCTGATGGACATCTGCTGGGTGGCGACCTGGTCTTCAGCGAACATCTTTGCTGCTCACTGCTGCCTGGAGAGGGAGTCCCGTCGGGACAGCACCTTCGGTCAGGCCATACACCGTAATCTGTTTGGGGTATAAGCAACTCCTGCCTCCGACCCTTCACAGCTACCGAGGGCATCGTCCCGAGGACTCGAGCTCATTCGGGCATTGGCTTCTGCTCACGACCTCGCGGAGGCATTTTTGGTTACAAGTTCGGTAGCCTGTAGCTGGGGAGTCCCATAAGTGAAGACGGACTTCCTGCTTGTTCCTGGAGAAAGCGTAGTTACTCTCCTGTAACAGGTGTTCTCCAGGGACAGTAGGAATAGGTCCTCGCTACCCTCCTTCCTCCCCTGATGAGTTTCTGGATTTTTATCCTTTCCTTGCCATCTGCTTGGTAGGGCTCGAGCTAAGGGACCTGACTGAGCAAGATGGAACCCTTGGGTGGGAAGAGGACCACGCATGCGTGCCAGCAATCCCAAAGACTTTCTTTGAAAGCTGGGGAATTGCTCTGTGCGGGCTCCGTCGGTGCCGACGTCACCCATAAGTGAGGACTGATTCCTGCTGTCCCTGGTGAACACCTATTACAGGTGAGTAACTATGCTTACGCCACACACTGGACTGTAAAAGGGCCCTGCCTTTCTATCTGCCACAGACCCAGGACCTCCGCAAGGTACCTCAGCTTTTTATGTCCTATGACCCCAGCAGACTGGGGCTCTCCTTCCAAGTGTACCCTATCCTCTTGGGTGGCGGACTGTATTGCCCTTGCCTATGGGCAGGCGGGCCTCTTCCTGGAGCACCGGATCACAGCGCATCGTGTGAGGGTGATGGCCATGTCGGTGGCTCACCTCCATTCTGTGCCAGTAACAAAAATTTGCAGAACTGCCACTTGGTCAACCATTCACATGTTCGCAGCACGCAGCCTGGAAAGCAAATCCCATAGGGACAGTGCCTTTGGTCAGGCAGTGCTATGTAATATTCTTGGAGTGTAGACAGTTCCTGCCCTCCGACCCTCTGTGTTCAGGCTACTAGAGTGATGAAGTTGCTGGACGCTTCGGTCTTGCAGAGTGAGTGGGGACTCACCTTCTGCAACTCACAGCCACCCATCCAGTCACCGTTTGTACTGTCATGGTTTGGTTCTTCAAAAATAACAAAACTCTATGAGAAATATCCAAAAACAAAATAGAGTGAACTAAGAAAATAATCACTGAGCTTAAATAAATAAATAAATGTTGGAAGATTAGCCTTGAGGGGAATCCCCCTCTTGAAGCTTTCCTTCCTTTTAATCAAATAATGGCTCTTAAAATTAGAACCTGCAATGTGTAAGAAAACACACCAACTTTAGTGCTCCTCACATTCAGTAATGATAAATATGAGCATGCTTTGACGTCCTAGAAGTTTTGGGAGCCATCTTTGTATTGCAGCGATTAGAGTGTTGAAACAGGGCATTATGAGGAAGCTGCCCTAAACGCAGTGCTGTGTTCGATTTTCTTCAAGCTGCAAATTTTTCAACAAGCTGTAAATTTTTCAACAAGCTGTTTCTACAAAGTTCGTTGAGGTTTACAAGAGACTTCGTTTAAAGGCAGTATAGATAAGTACTTTTAGCCGCTTATTCTGCTGTTTTCCTGCCAGAACTGAATCAGTCCTTAAAGGCTATCATAGTTTTGAAGTAGTTTGAAATTCACATATTTATCATTATGGATGTGAGGAGCACTAAAGTTGGTGTGTTTTCTTACACATTGCAGGTTCTAATTTTAAGAGCCATTATTTGATTACAAGGAAGGAAAGCTTCAAGAGGGGGATTCCCCTCAAGACTAATCTTCCAACATTTATTTATTTATTTATTTACAGTATTTATTTAAGCTCAATCTTTATTTTCTTCAGTCTATTTTGTTTTTGGATGATTTGGTCCTTGGCAGCCTGGAGCTAGGGAGTCCCATAAGTGAGGACTGACTTTCTGCTTGTTCCTGGAGAAAGTGTAGTTACTCATCTGTAACAGGTGTTCTCCGGGAACAGCAGGAATCAGTCCTCACAACACTCCCTCCTCCCCTTGGAGTTGCTGTCTTTTTTTTTTTTTTACCTGACTGCCATCTTAGCTGTGTCATCTGACTGAGCAAGATGACACCCTTGGGCGGGAAGAGGACCATGCTTGCATGGTAGCATTCCCAAAGGCTTTCTTTGAAAGCTGGGGAGATGCTCTACGCAGGCTCCATCGACACCAACGTCACCCATATGTGAGGACTGATTCCTGCTGTTCCTGGAGAATACCTGTTATTTATTTATTACATTTGCTTATATACCGCACTATTCGGTATCAGCGCGGTTTACAATATAACAAAACAACCAATACAACATTCTGTTTGGTTTTACAAGGAACAGGAGTAACAACTTGGCAAACAGGGTTGAACTATATACATGAGATAATAAATTGCAACAACAGGGTTGAGGTGAATACATGAAATGATAATTACAAGAATCTAAATGAAGACCAGTAATCATTTTAAGACTGTTACAAGTGTTTAACTACGCTTTTTAACATGGCTTTTGGCATCTAACCTACATTTACTGTTGTGATTAGCAATTGACCATGGGACTGAATGGTTGAATCCAAGAGTGGCATAGGCCTGATGAGGCTCCAGTTTTATGCTTTTATTCTACTTATCTTTGGCATTCTTTCCTATTTTATTATCATTTATGATAGTCTGATTTTTATAGAAATACTGTAAGACGGATTTTACAATGGGTCTTCCAAGTGCAATTTGGGATGTCAAAGCCAGACTATCTGGGGAAAAAAGAGCAGGCACATGCAAGTTCAGACACGATTTCAGAAACATGGATGTGTCCGATATGAATGTTTATAGAGGCATTTACATAGACATCCCCAGAATAGCATCTCAGAATATGGATGTCTGATAGCATAATGGTCAAAGTAGTGGTTTGCGAGCAGGGTGGCCAGGATTCAATTCGCAGTGTGGGTCTTTGTGATCTTCGACTAGTCAATTATAACTCTCCATCTTCTCTACACTCTCTGGATGTTTTAATGCCAAAACAAGCACTTTCCTGATGACTGTTCGTGCCTACAGCAGGTCTAAATGCGGATGGGCCCACAGACATCTCCACTGTTCCTGAAATAAAATGGGGACGTATAAGTCCATTGCACCTTCCCATACATGCCTTCACCACATCCCCTTGCCTACTTAGATGTTCCTGCATAGGAGACGTCTATAACAGTCATTTGTGGAATGGCTTTGGAAACATTCCATGATTTCAACATCCGTGTAGACATCTTTAGATGTCATAAGTTATGACTAAGTCTTTTAAAATGACCTCCAAGATAAGCAGAATATCAAGAGAAATAAACATAAGTGCAGTTTCATGACCCTTATTAATTTGCAAGATTTATATGCTGCTAATGGCATATACATTATAGCGGTTTACAGAAACCAATAGTTTGAATGCCAGAAACATAGACAACAAAAACAATAGGTCTATTAAAAAAAAAAAAAAAAGCAAAGAAACATCAGGGAGGGGAGAGGGGTTGCACAATAGCTTTGCTTAAGTACTGCCAGGGTTTACAGTGTTTATATTACTGATACAATACTGAAAAAGTAATAAAGAATCTCCAGGAACAATCAGGAATATAGTCTTCACATATGGGTGACATCAGTACCAACGGAGCCCATGTGGGAATGCCCCCAGCATCCAATAGGAAAGCCTTTGGGATCACGCCATTGCACCTGCGTGACTGCCTTCCCAACTCCCTCGCTTCAGTTCTTTGTTTTCCATGGAGCCAGCAGGAAGCAAATCCTGTCACCACAGAAAAATGCTCTTTTTGTGGATAGCGCCTCTGCCTTCCCATCAACGGCACTGTCGAAGACGTCGCTGGTTCCCTCATTCTTTTCTTTTCTTATTTTACTTTTCTTAAAAAAAAAAAAAAACTCCTGGGCATCTCACCCTTTTAGGCAAGCCTTCCATAGCCTATCCATCTGTTTAAGGCATGGAGAAACCAGCTAGTGGTTACAAGAAATGTTCCAAGTCTGTCAGCACCATCTCAGTGACTGACACACATGACTGGTGTCTAAAATGCTTCGGCCCAGATCACCAGCTAAAAGACTGTCCCCTCTGTCAAAAGATGACTCGAAGAGGCCTACAGAACCAGGCCTTTAAATTTGGGACACTCTTCACCTCAGAAGCAGCATCGTTTGCATCCACTTTGTCAAGGACTTCAGCCTCCTCTCGTGGATCTCCGATATCCTCAAAGTCAAAGCCCAAGTCTGCATCGAAGCAAGACAAAACTTCCAGGGGTAGATCTCGCTTAAGGCATCGAGATCCCTTGGATGTTGCATCAGAGGTGGATCAGCCTGCCAAACAGCCACGGTGGGAGGCCCTGTCTTCCAAAGCCACAGAGGGGCTCCAAAATGTTCCCGAGGCCTTGACCTCTAGAGAGCTACTCGTGCCATGCTCCGGGACAGTAGCGCAAGTTCCCGCGACAAATACCCAAGCATTGGCAACCTCGATAGACCAGCACATACTGGCCATTGAGCGGAGCTTAGCAGCTTTCCTGGCAGCCTGGGTACCAATCAAGCCCTTGTATCCAGGCACCGGCCCATGGGTACCGGCATCTGTACCGGCATCAGGGCTTGAGCACATGGCGTGAACATCGCTGCCACCCATTCACTCCCTGAAAACCATCACCAATATCTATTCCCAACTCAAATGGCTCACCGAGGCCAATACTTCAGAACACTGGTACCGACATTGAGCTTCGGGTGAACACCGTACGCATCAGACTTTCATGGAGTGGCTGGCGCACCTACTCTTGTAGACTAGATGGACCATGCTGGTCCTTATCTGCTGTCATATACAATGTTACTATGATCTCCCTCAGGACTCTTCTTCCCTACCTCCAGAGTCAGGACTGGCTCTGGTCTCTGGATCTAAAAGAAGTGTATATACATATCCTCATCCATCCAGGACACAGGAAATATCTATGCTTCACCTTTCAGGGAATACATTATCAATACAGAGTACTTCCCTTCGGACTCGCCTCTGCACCAAGAGTCTTCACAAAGTGCATAGTGGTCATAGCCGCATACCTAAGGTCTCTGGGGATATTCTTCTTCTCTTACTTAGACGACTGGCTCATAAAAGCAGACACCTCACTAGAGGTGCAGCTTTCCTTGCATCGTACTATCAGGGTACTACAACACTTGGGATTTGTCATAAAACTTCCCAAATTCCAGTTTGCTCCAACTCAAAAGCTATCGTTCATCGGAGCACTGCTGGTTACCCAACAGTCCAGGGCGTTTATGACCCAGCTCCACTGTGCGTGTCTAATTGAACTAGCTTCCCAGATGCTCCAGTGGGACCATCTGACCACCCGTGAAATGCTGCAGCTCCTCTGCCACATGGCCTCTACAGTACATGTCGTTCCCTATGCCTGATTACATATGCGCACAGTCCAATGGACCCTTGCCTTCCAATGGATGCAGGCCTCAGGCCGTCTCTGGGACAAGATCCAAGTCACTACCCCTCTAACCACATATCTTCAGTGGTGGTTTTCTCCAGAAAATCTGCTCGTAGGGTCACCTTTTCAGATGCCTCCACTTCAATGCACCCTGATGACAGATGTCTCTAAATTGGGTTGGGGGAGCACGCCTGGGCGACCTGTCTACATGGGCTCTGGACAATGCCAGTCTCTCACCTCCAAATCAATCTACTGGAACTTCGTGCTATCTCGAATGCTTTCTGAGTGTTTCAACACCACCTCAGGGCACAACAGATCCTAGTCAGAACGGACAATCATGTAGTCATGTTCTATGTGAATAAACAAGGAGGAACAGGCTCATGGCCCCTCTGCGAGGAGACTTCACCTGTGGTCCTTTGCCATTTCCCATCAAATACACCTCCAAGCAGTGTACCTCTGGGGGGAGCTCAATGTCTTGGCAGATAAGCGGAGTCTGATTCTTCTTCCCCACGAATGGTCTCTCCATCTGCACACAGTGTCCTACGCCTTCCAGACCTGGGGAACTCCAGACATATATCTGTTTGCTACTCTACAGAATGTCAAGCTTCCTTCTTCAGCACAAGGACTCCGACATCCTGTAACCAACAGGTGGATGTCTTTCACCTATACTGGGGTCAGAGTCTGCTCTATGCTTTCTCTTCCATACCCCTCATTCCCAAGACACTTTTCAGGCTTCAGTCTGACAAAGGTCTCCATGATTCTCATAGCCCTTTGCTGACCGCAACAACCATGGTTTCCACTGCTACATCATCTGACTCAGGACTCAGTCTCTCTAATTGGGATTTGTGCCCGATCTCCTCTCCCAGGACAACTCCTCATTGCTCCATCCCAATCCACAGCCTCTCCGTCTTACATCTTGGCTGCTGAGAGCACAGCATTGCAGGGCATTGACTTTCCACAAGAAGTTAAGGAAATCCTACTCTTTTCCAGAAAGCCCTCCACCAGATGTTCATATGCTTTCAAGTGGCATAAATACTCTGTCTAGTATTCCCAGAAAGATCTTGATCCTTTTTCTGCTCCAGTGGAGTCACTCCTCCAGTATCTCCTCCATCTGTCTTTGACAGGTCTAAAGACCAACTTTGTGAGAGTCCACCTCAGTGCCCATGCGGCCTCTCACCACCTACTAGATGGACAGCCCATCTCCTCACATACGCTAGTAGCGCTTTTCTTGAGAGGTCTCCTGCTGTCCAAGTTGCCCATCAAGCCACCTCCAGTGACTTGGGACCTCAATGTCGTTCTAGCGCAGCTTCTCAAACAGCCCTTTGAACCTCCCTGAAGTTCCTCTCTTGGAAGGTACTTTTTCTCATTATCCTTACTTCAGCGAGACACATTAGTGAGCACCATGGCAGGGTCATCCTTCGGACTTGCCCACACTTTATGCTAAAGGTGGTGTCTCCTTTCCATTTAAGCCAGTCTATTTACTTCCAGTCTTCTTCCCTAGATCGCATGCATCTCGAGCAGAAGCAACTCTGCACATTCTTGACTGTAACCTGCATTGGCCTTTTATCTCCAAAGGACTCAAGGTCATCGTAAAGCCTCGCAATTGTTCATCTCCTTTGACCCTAGTCACTTGGGTCTACCTGTATCTAAACAAATGCTCTTCAGGTGGATAGTGGACTGCATTTCATTTGCCTTTGACACAAGCAGGACTCACCCTGGAAAGGCATGTCACTGCTCACAAAGTTCGCGCCATGGCCACCTCGATGGCAAATCTACTTTCGGTAGCCATTGACGAAATTTGCAAGGCAGCAACTTGTCTTCTGTCCATACCTTCACTGCCTATTATTGTCTGGACAAGAACTCCCGCCGGGATGCCATGTTTGTTCAAGCTGTACTCCAGCACCTCTTTCGGACTTAAACTCCTACCCTCTGTTCCGGACTTTGACGAAAACAGAATCCATGTAGGATCCATGAACTCTCGAGCCTACTCCGAGGTGAACGGTTCTGAGATCTGTCAGACGGCTGCCTGGGTGAGAATCTTCACAGTCTTGTCAAGTGCATATATCTATATGATTTGCAAGGTATTGTGGGCAATGTAGTTCATTCACGCCAGACACAGCTGCTGACAGTAATTTAGTTGTGCTCTTGGGTAAAGCCAATAAGATATTTATTTATGGGGTTATTTCTCCCAACACAGATATGCTTGGTAGCACATAAATTAGGTTACTTGCTTTCAGTGTTAACTTGGAAAAACAAAGTCAAAATCAGGAAAACAACAATGAAAAGCCACAAAGCAAGAAACAAACTGTTCTTTTCAGGTTAACTTCTGATTACTTCCCACATAGATACAGAAGTGATTCTCTCCTAGCTCACAAACAATTAGGTAAGGCTTAATTGCTAGCAGTTACCAGCTGAAACCCCTTAGCTGGCTTGCCTTCCACTGTGTGGGTCAAATCCTGCTTCAGGAGCTTTTCTGAGTAGATTAAAGAACAAATTTGTATTTCTTTGTGATGGTTGCTGTACTTTATAACAGAAAGTTACCAACGGAGTTTAGATAGAGAGCAGTCCATATAAACAGGATCCTCAGCTGCTATTATTCCCCCTTGTTCAACAAGCATGGGTTCAATATCATGGATTGGCACAGATGAATCTCTCAATGGAGCATTTTCAGGAGAATACTTGTTTCCCTGCTGTCTTTCAAGGTTATAGCTAGGGCATAGATCAGTGTTCATACCTGAGCTTCCATTGCTGCTAGAGTTCCTCTCTATATAGCCTGGCCAGTATGTAGTCCAGTTCTTATGTCCAACCTTCCAATCCAGATCCCTGGACACTGGATCTCTCTTCACATACCTTCTGGCACAGGTCTTAGGGTCCCTTCCACGTGCAGCCGTCTCCCTCACAGGTAGCGTCTGGTGATTCCTAGCTCTGCAGCACCATTCCTCTGGCTTTCCCCAGTCCAGTGGTGTATGCTGGCCCTTGGAATACCTCCCAGTATACGTACTGCTTTGGACTCTTCTAGACCTCTCAAAGGCTTTTCTCCTCTTTCTTCCAGAGGGTTTCTTTTTCTCTCTGTCCGTCCGGTTTGGCTTGTGCTTCTGATGATCCTTCAGATGAAACTGATGATCAAACTCAAGCTGATTCTCAGAATACTGAGGACAATTCTCTGGATATCCAAGGTGATCATGAAGATGGTCATCTGTAGAATAAACTCTACTCTTATTCTGCTTAGATGAGTGATCCTCCCTAACACAGCGCAGCTGTGCTGAATCAGGCCCTGCCCTTTGAGATGAGTGCTTAGGGATTACCTCATAGCCCTCCTGATTGAACACACGTTTCCTCACTTCAGCTCCTCTAATGGCTGTTGGAGACCTGGTGCATTCTGGGACTGGTAGTCTTTTATGGCAAAATTCTGTATTCATATTTCTACCAGAACTGACAGGTTGCTTGTTCAGAGTCACTTCACCTTTTCTATAGCTCCTTCCTGAGCTATGATAAGCTTCTTTATCACAGATCACTTATATAAGAACATAAGATATGCCATACTGGGTCAGACCAAGGTCCATCAAGCCCAGTATCCTGTTTCCAACAGTGGCCAATCTAGGTCATACGCACCTAGCAGTTTCCCCAAAAGACACATCTGGTATCTTGGAGCTAGGGAGTCCCACATGTGAAGACTACATTCCTGCTTGTTCCTGGAGATAGTGTAGTTACTCACCTGTAACAGGTGATCTCTGGGAACAGCAGGAACTTAGTCTTCACAACCCATCCTCCTTCCCTAGGTGTTGTAAGGTTTCATTTACTTTCCTTTCTCAGCTACTAACTCAGCTGAAGAGAGGGTTGGGAAGGTGGGAAGCCAGTCGTACTGGCGCAGTGGAGTGCTCCCAAAGGCTTTCCTATTAGACAATGGGGAATGTTCCCCCATGGGCTCCTTCGGTACCAATGTCACCCATATGTGAAGACTGAATTCCTGCTGTTCCCGGAGATCACCTGTTACAGGTGAATAACTACATTTTACTCTTTAGCCTGGGTGAAAAAACAGCTTTTCAAACCTGACTTAAATTTTACATATGAAGATTCTAGATGGAGCTCAGGGGAAAAAGAATTCCATAGGTAAGGGGCTCAATACACTGTCCCTCATCAACTCATAAGAACATAAATGCCATACTGGGTCAGACCAAGTTCAAACACTGAAACCTATTTCCAACAATGGCAAATCCAGGTCACAAGTACCTAGAATGGTTCCCAAAAAGGTATACAAGTTCCAAAATGCTTGCCCTGGGGTAAGCAGTGGATTTCCCGGGTCCTCTTTACTAATGGTTTATGGACCTTTCCTACGCGAACTTGTCCAAACCTTTTTTTAAACCCCAGCTACACTAACAGCTTTTACTACATCCTCCGGTATCGAATTCCAGAGTTTGATTATGCATTGAGTGGAAAAATATTTTCTCTTGTTAGTCTTAAATGGTTTACATTTTAGCTTCATTGCATGTACCCCTAGTCTTTCTGCGTTTTGATGGTATAAACAAACTGTTTACCTGTTCCACTCCATTCATTAATTTATAGACCTCTATCATATCTCCCCTCAGCTGTCTCTTTTTCAAGTTGAAGAGCCCTAATTTTTTAAGCCTTTCCTCATAGGGTATCTTCCATCCCTTTTACCATTTTGGTTGCTCTTCCCTGTGCCTTTTTCTAATTCTACTATATCCTTTTTAAGATATGGCGACCAGAATTGCACACAATTTTCAAGGTGCAGTTGCACCATGGAGCAATTCAGAGGTATTATAATATCTTTGATTTTATTCTCTATTCCTTTTCTTATGATTCCTAGCAGTCTGTTTGCTTTCTTGGCTGCGTCTATACACTGGGCAGAGGGTTTCAATGTATTATTCACAATGAAACCTAGATCCTTATCTCCAGGAACAAGCAGGAATGAGTCTTCACATATGGGTACGTCGGTACCGACGGAGTCTGCGCAGGAACGCTCCCCAGCGTCCAATCAGAACGCTTTTGGGAGCATCCCAACACGCCTGCGTGCTGCCTTTCCGCCTTTCCCAACTGCCTCTCTTCAGTTTTCGTTTTTCCGCGGAGCCGGAAGGACGTCGTCCTGTCACCGCAGAAAATTCTTCCTTTATTTTTTGTTTTTCCTGTGGTCGCGTCTACCTTCCCTCGACGCACCGGTACCGCCAGTGTTTTCTTCTTCTTTTCTTTTACAGATATTTCCTTCTAGGAAATTTGTTCCTATTTAGTGTCTGACAGGCTTTGGCCTGCTAGGCCTCTACATTTCCCTCATGGAAATTCTAGCCACTAGAAAGTGTTTTAACTGTGGCACTACTAAATTACTTTTAGACACCCATAATTGGTGCCTTTCATGTTTGGGATCTGAACACAATCCGCTGGACTGTCCCTCCTGCACTTCTATTTCTGCAAGAAGTTTTCAGCATCAAGCTCAACTCGATACGCCATTCCCCTCACTCCTGAGGGTACCAGCTCCATCTTCTTTTTCGCAGGATCAGGTAACCAAACAAAAGTCTGTAAAGACTAGCCAGTCCTCGGGTGGTAGATCTCATGTCCTTCATAGAGATGCCTTTCGGCTTGCCCCCGAAGACATTTTGGCTTTAAAACCCCGGCGGGAGGCTTCTGTCTCCAAAGCACTAACGGGGTTTCAGGTTGTTCCCGGGGTTTTTACCTCGGTGAACATGCCTGAGCCATGCCCGGTGGTGGTATCCACTTTGAGCGGTGCCGGTACCCCGGCATCGGCAATGGTGTTGGATGAAACATTTCACACCGATGATCGCTGTCGAGCGCTCTCGGTATCTTCGGTGCCGTTAGAGCCGCTACCGACCGATCTTCCCACATTGGTCCCGGTACCGATGCTGGTATCCACGTCGATACCCTCCCGACATGCATCGATAGACTCGCTTCTTTTGATACCGAGTCTAGAATCGATCTCTAGTCTGGATGACTGGGTACCGACTCGTCTCGGTACTGACTTCAGACGGTACCGTAGACATTCCACCGATGATCAAGGGTCTGCCACATTCGGTTACCACAGTACCGTTAGTGCCATTACAGACTGATCTTCATATATCGGTGTCACCGACGGTACCGATCTCGGTACCGGTATCGACATCGGCATTGGTGTCGGTACCTCCCATGCTAGCCGGCTTGCTTCCTTCCATACCGAGTTTGGAATCCATCCCTAGCATGGACGACTTGCTACCGACGAGTTGTGCTACCGGTTTTCATCGGTACCCACAACTATCTTTCAAAGATAGTCTGATGCTCCACCCCTCCATATCTACTATTCCACAGAATCTGAATGAGCAGGTGGCTGCTACAGCTAGTTCTTCAACAGATCTAGTTCTTCCTCCTCTTCCTCGAGGACTCCCCTCTGGGGAGATTTCTTTTCAAGCTTTTGTGCTTGACATGGCAAAGTTACTTGCCATTTCTATACCTGGTCAAGTCCCTGCACCAGGGGATCCACAACCTAGACAGATCCCCTGCAATCCAAAGGAAATCATTATGTTTCCTTTGCATCAGACCTTGCAGGATCTCCTATTTAGAACATGGAAAACCTCTTTAATGGTATTCCCACTTTCTAGGGCAACTGATCTTCTATACAAGGTGCCCCCTTCTCCAGGTTTTCAAAAGCCTCAACTACCTAATCATTCTCTGGTTGTAGAATCAGCAATGAGGTGTGTTAAGAGTACTAAGAAGCACTCTTCTTATCCGCCAGGTCGTGAGGCTAGGACTTTAGATGCCTTTGGACGTCAAACTTTCCAGGCATCCATGCTTTCAGCAAGAATCCTTTCATATATCTTCTATATGGGATTATCTCTTAAGGAGGTCACAAAAGATTTATTACTTTTGACCCCTTTCCTCCAAGAGCCTAAAAGAGCAGATTTTTTCTGTACTAGTCAATCATGCTCAAAATATTTCTAAGTTCCTTACTCGTGCTTCCCTAGACTCTTTCGAGTCTGTTAGCAGAACCTCTGCTATAGCCATAGGAGCACGACGTAGAGCCTGGCTCCAAGCTTCAGACTTGGACAAATCTGTACAAGATACACTGGGAAATGCTCCTTGCACTGGAGAAAATCTCTTTAATAAGGAGTCTTTGCTCCAGGCTGCTCAGTTTACTACTCTTGCTTTCAGAGGCTTGTCACTCTGCTTACACTCTTGCTTTCAGAGGCTTGTCTACGCCTTCCTCTATCCCAGTTTGTAGAAAGTCTACTACTAGACTTGGTTCCCCTAATGGGAGAAGGTTTCATCCATCTTCTACCCATCATACAGATGTTTCTAGGCAGGGGAATCACCCAGCCAGGCTCAGGAAACCACGACATCAACGGGTTCAGCAAACTCAGCAGCCATAGGGTTGCTGATAAACTCTTTCCTGAATCCTTTTTTCCTTTTGAGGTTTAGATCCTGTAGTTTGCTTCTTACCTCTGCAAGCATCTACATTGGTTCCATCCTAAAACTTACATATGTCCCTCTTAAGGACACATCCTATCTATTAGCTCCTTGAGCTGATTATGCTTTACAGGTACTACAGTTACTCCTTGTCCTTTGAACTACACAGAGGAGTAACAGCTGTCAATAAGGTCACCATCCCTTATTTTTGACTTTTCTCCTGTATCAGCATCTCTCTTACTACTTATTAAGGATTTACTCCTCAATAAGTCTTCTTTCAACTCTGCCACTCTTTCCAGGACATTTTGTCTGTAAGAGTGATACCACTTTATTGAGGGGTTTTTCCTTAAGCCCCTAACAGTTTTTCAGAGTTGTCTCCCCCTTGCATTCTTAGTTCTTCCTGGCAGCTTATCAGACAGTAGCGGAGTCTTACCTCTCCTACTTCTGTCTGTATTTCTTTCCCAACCTTGGGACCTTTCTGCTGCCCTGTCAATAGTTAGAACTGCAGGGACTCTTACTGCTTAGACCACTGACTTGCTGTCCAAGCAGCCAGGGCTTGTTCTCCATTTTCAATGGTTTCTGGCCTTGTCACTAAGCCCCAGATGGTTTAACAACCTTTTCTGGCTAGTGTTGCAGGCCTTACCTTTTCTCCTTAGCCTTTCCAATGCTTGGGCTTGGCGGAGTAGTTCATGCTGCCTGCGGGCTCCTGAACATCAGGTTTTCTTCTAATTCACCTGCAACATGCTCTCTGCATCTCTACGGAGCAGCTCTACACTATGGGGCTTTATTAGAGAGCACATAATGTCAGATGGTTAGGAAGGGTTTTACCCAGTCAGGCTTACTGGATTCTTCTTGCCCTTACCATTTCCATTAAAGGCTTCTTAAATAAAGGTCACAGGCCTTTCATTAAGAGAAGACCTAAAGAATTATCTAATTCCCTGGTTTGCTCTAATCTCCAGGGGAACCCTTCACCAGAGATGGTTTCCTTCTTTCAGTATAGACCATCCCTGTCTGGTTTTTTCCTTCCATCCTCAATTCTTCATGGCATGATCCATGTTGAGCACAGCATTGCACCATACCCCTTTTTACCCTCATTGAGGTTAAACATGGGTATTTTTATGGCATCTTTTTCTCCAGTTACCTGCTGGAGTTATGGAAGGATTCAGACTCACTGTCTGCAGATTAAAAACATCCTCTGCATTTTCCAGGTAGATCTCCATTCCTGGTTTTTCAAGGGCAAGAGTTCTTAGAGGACTCTAGACTTCTCTTGCCAATGAGAGCACTCCCTGTGCTGCTTTTCCTTAACCAGGAGGTGGGGATTCTCTGAATATCTACTCAAGCAGGTACCTCCCTTCTTGTTGTTAGATGAATCTTTCTCCACATACCCCATGTGTGGACATGGGTATGTATACATATATATATATCTCAATATATATACATGTCTATGTTACATGTATATGGACATCTGCATGTCTATGCCCATATCCCTATATATATATACACATATGTGATGTATATATCTGTATTTACCTATCTCCATAGATATGGATTACCATATATGATAGTGTGTAGGTATATGTCATATACTCTTTCTGTCTGTCTGTCTAGATATATATATATATATATATATATATACAGTCAAACCTCGGTTTTCGTTGGCCCCGGTTTTCGTACGTTTCGGTTTTCGACGTCTTTTCTGACTGAGATGTTGTCTCGGTTATCGGATATCGCCTCGGTTTTCGTTGTGTTACTGAAAACAGCTGATGGTCCCAATAGTGGCTGGTCTGCTCCTCCTATGGGCAAGGGCAGCAATGTGGACAAATTGCCAGCCTCCATGTGCCTCCCCAGTCCCGGCAGCACTACCCCCCGGACTCACCGATCGCGTGTTGAAGTCAGCTGAGCAAGAGTCAGAGTCAAGAGCCAAGGATTGCACAGAGAGGAAGGCCCCGATCTCTCCACCGCCTGCCTGTTCTCTGGAGCGCCCCCTCAGCTCGAGGACGGTAGCAGGGTAGCTGTCAATGTAAGCAGGAGATGTTGCAGTGCCGTACAGTACAATATGCTGTGTGTTTGCTGTCCTGTGGACGATCGGGCAGGTGAGAGAAGTGACAGGAGCTGGGTGTCTGGAACGGATTAATTGAATTTACATTATTTCCTATGGGAAATATTGCTTCGGTTTTCGTACGTTTCGGTTTTAGTCAGTCTTCTTAGAACGGATTAATAATGAAAACCGAGGTTTGACTGTATATATAAATATACATATATATATATACATAAATATAAATATATATATTCCACCACGGACCGACAGATACTTTCGATCCCTTTTCATGCTGTCCCAGCATACTTAGGGTTCTCTATGATCAACCACTTCCCGTGGTAGTTCAGGAGTTTTTATACCATGACCTTCAGTTTGAGTACACCTGAAGTCCTCCACATACCTTCCTTTTCCATTACGAGGGACTTTTTTCTGCATCTTCAGAAGATGAGAGGCTGCAATGCCTCATTACTCTTCTATCCTTATTGTTATCGGATATGGAGATCTTTCAAGCTCCCTCTCCTATAAGAACTAGGTCTCTTAAGGTCAAAGGAATTTTCAGTTTTATCCAATGGAGACTTCCGCGTTTTCCGCTAAGTCCTACCTCATTGAACTACCCCAGTTCCACTGGGATTGTTCCTCTCACCCTAAGGGTTCTACCTCAGCCTGTTTATAGCATACTTGTTTATCTCTTCTTTCATTGAGGTACCCCCTGGGGATATTCTGTTGGTTCATATTCACAAATCCTCATGAACCCCCATATACCCTTCTACAATGCCACCAGGTGAGGTCCATATTGGGTTATTAATTTTCAAACTTACCACTAAATATCACCTGCACAGAGCCTATCTAGGCATCTTGTTTGGTCCAGCTGTTCAACAGCACATCTTTTTAGCTCAACTCCTACCCGCCATTCCTGGAATGCCTGGGGGGTTGGTAAAATAGCATGGCTCTCAAACTCGCAACATGCTGGGACTCCTCCAGGCATCTTAGCTTGGGAGTCCCCATATGTGAAGACTCATTCCTGCTTGTTCCTGGAGATAGCACAGTTACTTACCTGTAACAGGTGATCTCTGGGAACAGCAGGAATAAGTCTTCACAACCCACCCACCTCCACTAGGAGTTGCATTTTCTCTATCTCTATCTTTCCCTTTCTTGCTCTCTCTCTCTCTCTTTGCCTCAGCTTTAAAACTTAACTGAGGAGAGGCAGTTGGGAGAGGCGGGAAGGCAGCACGCAGGCGTGTTGGGATGCTCCCAAAAGCGTTCTGATTGGACGCTTGGGAGCGTTCCCACGCAGACTCCGTCAGTACCGACATACCCATATGTGAAGACTTATTCCTGCTGTTCCCAGAGATCACCTGTTACAGGTAAGTAACTGTGCTTTCCTATCTGGTGACTCCTAATGTGAAGCGTTGCATCATGTAACCGTAGTTTGGGTTCCTTATCATCCTGCTAGACCAGTCCAAAGGACGTGCATTGTGTTCCCTTAACAGCAGATTGGTGGAGACAGCTAACCAATGAAATGCCCAGATTGCAGTGACATCACTCCCCCCTGCCTCTATTTGCCTCAACCAGCAGAGGACCCTTCAGTATTATTCTGTCTCCAGCAGATGGATGGATTTTCTCCACTGTGAAGAAAATCTGAAAGTGCCACATGGGAGGCTCCACTAGACTGCAGTCTTTTTGGTAGCCATAGGAGAATGGAAAATTAGTTCAGCTCAACACTGTTGTGATAAGACCCTGTTGAGCAGCCAGAAAATTGGAAAGATTTGAAGAGTTCTGCAGCCTCACACGACCTCAATGCCCCCTCCCTCCCCCCTGCTCTCTCCCAAAGATCTCAGAAGACTCTCAGAGGAATCTGCTTGCCAGCCACCTTAAACACAGTCTGAAAAGCAAGAGAAGCAATTTCAGGGGAGTAGAGTCGAGCCCGGAATGAGTTTCTGCTTGGGGCGCTCAAGGGGCGAGTGCCAAGGCTTGACCTCATCATTGTTCTTGTTGGGGGCCCCCGATTCTGTCTGGGTTGCAGTTTGGGGGTGGACTGCTAGCGAACATTGGTGTGGTGTGGAGATTTCCTGTCCTTTTCTATATGTGGTGTTAGCACTTTTTACCATTGTGTGCCTGATGGTCACACGGCCCTAGCTGCATTCTGCCTGAGAGCTCCAACATGCTTTCCTACCCAAGTACCTGTTTCACACATTGCTGTGCAAGCGCTGTTAACGTGCACCTTCCGGGCCTCCGGGCCTTTGCGCATGCTGCTATTATACTTGCCTTAACTTTGTTGTCTTCCAGGAAACATAGTTTGGCCTGTCGCAAGTGAGATGGGCTCTGCTGTGGATGTTGCAGTGCCTTTCTTCAGAGTATTATAAAGAGCCTGATGTTATCCGCCTGCTCTGGAAGGAGGAACTGGTGGCACCAATTGCCAAGGTTTCATCCACCTTGGTCATTGCATATGCTCCAGGCTTAGAGTAGGAGCCCAAGGTTCATCCACTCCTGCAAGGAGTTTGAAAACCCACTACATTCTTCCCGTTTCTGGAGGTGTTAAAGAACATGATCTGTTAAATGTAATTGACCAGACATATGTAAATTGTCGGATGTTTTTTGTTCAATGTAAACTGCGCTGATGTCTAATAGTGCGGTATATAAGCAACTGTAATAAATAAATAATAAATAAATAAATAAATAATAAATAAATAGGAGCCCAAGGTTCATCCACTCCTGCAAGGAGTTTGAAAACCCACTACATTCTTCCCGTTTCTGGAGGTGTTAAAGAACATGATCTGGTCTAAGCGGGATTTTCCCAACTCCCTGCCTAGGGGATAAGGATGCATAAGACTATGTATGCTCTCCTAGAGAAGGGAGTGAGTTGTGTGGCTTGATATTATCAAGGTAAATGTGCAGGTCATGGTGGTTTCTAGACAGCGCACCATTCCTGTGGAAGGCAGATTGGCCTTGAAGGATACTCAGGACTGAAAAGTGAATTTGTTTTTGAAGAACCTGTTCGCTGTGGCGGCAGCAGCAATTCTTCAGTTGGCAGTATGTGGGGACCTGATGTCTCGAGCCCTGCTCCAGTGGATTCAGTCGCTCCCACAAGACAATCCTATTCTTCTCTTGGAGCCTGCTCCAGCCTTCCTTTCTGATGTATTATCTGACCATGTCTGTCTAGCGGCCAGGGATAGTGTCCTGTCGATAGTGACACAGCAATGGATTGGGCTTCACCACTGGGCAGCGGACACCATCCTCCTAAGCCCGGTTGACCCAATTGGCTTTTAAAGGGAAGCCATAATTTGGAGCTGATTTGGAGATGCTGGTGAAAGATCGTGGCAAGACCAGCCTTGCTGCCTTCTGGAGGACAGGTCTGAGGGGCCTAGAGAAGTAGGCAGGAGACCCTTTTTCCATCTGCTTCAGCTCGCCCCTCATGGACATGCTGGTTGGACTCCCGAGGGTATCAGGACTCCCTTCGCTATTGGCCTGGAAAGCCTTACTTCTCCTCTGCTTCTGGATTTCAGGCCTGTTCTCAGTTTTTTTTGAGGTGCTCATGGGCCCAGGGATACAATCTCCTCCAGAGGAAGTCCCTCCTGGGCCACACAAATGAAAGATTTGGGGGCCCATTCCATGGTTCCTCCAGTTGGAGACAGGCTTTGCCTTCTCTTTCAGTAAGGGGCTCGGGTCACCAAGGATCGCTGGGTGCTTGACGTGTTGTTCAGTACGGCTGTGTCCTGGAATATAAAGTGCCAATTCCGGATGTGTTGCTACTCCTGAAGGCAATGGTGTCCAGTTCCCTGGATAATTGGGACAGGGGCAGATACGCCATCCAAAAAAAAGGATGGCTCCATTACATACGGTCCATTGTCGGCCTCAAGGCTGTTAACATGCACTTGCGCATCCTGCACTTCTGGATGGAAATGTTGAGATAAGTGGTTCAATGGTGTGCCGAGGGGCATTCTTTGCATACCTGGATTGGCTGAAGGATCAGCAGAAGTATCTGCATTTTTCTGTTCTTCGCTCTCACCTTCAGTTCACACAAGATCCACTACACACTATATGCAGACGACATAATGATTTATTTATTTATTTATTTGCGTTTCTTATATACCGCACTATTTGCGATCAGCGCGGTTTACATAGAACAAACAGTATCCGACAATATGCAAAAGTCAGGTCATTACATTGAACAGGAACAAGTAACTTGGACAACAGGGTAAACTATATACATATGCGATACCTTGAGTAAGGTAAATTATATACATGTACAAATGAAATTATTAGGTATAGGTATATTTACTCTCCAATCAACCTTCACAACCCGGATTACTCAAAACTAACAGATTGCATGGAAGAAATGACAAGCTGGCTAACCCAGAACAACCTAAGCATCAACTACAACAAGACGGAAGCCCTCCTGGTCACACAAAACCCTGGATTTACTCCACCACACTCAATCCAGCTCAAAAACAACACAATACCCATCAAACCAGAAGTAAAGTACCTTGGAGTCACCCTGGACCGTGAGTTGAATATGCATTCCAACATAGGCGCTCCTGGTTGTCTTATTTATCACAAACTGAGTATCAGACAGCTCAAACTGGTACTCACTCCAGACCACTTCGCACCGTACTCCAAGTCATAATCACACCCATCTTGGACTATTACAACCCCATACTCCTAAGCCTATCCAAACAGGTATTCAGACTCCTACAGATGGTACAGAATACCCCAGCTTGTATTGTAAATGGTTCATCTAAATACGACCACATCACTCCCCCACCCCTCCTGAACCACCTTCATTGGTTCCCCATTACCTCCTGCATCAAATATAAAACCGCTCTGAACATCTTTAAAATCAAGCAAGCCATCTCGGCAGACATACTGAGAAACCTCATTAAGATGCAGAACTGCTCGAGACCCAGAAGGTGCACCACCACAGACACCATCGCTACCCCCAGCACATACACCAAATCCAATCAATCCACATCCGGACGAGCTTTCTCCCTGGCTGCCCTGACTCTATGGAACGCCCTCCCAGACTCTCTAAAGGCCACCTCAGACTACAAGGACTTCCGGAAGAAGCTGAAACTCCTCTCTATGTGGAATATTTTGGAGACGTTACATAACAAGACCCCCATAACACAGCCCCACTCATTTAATCAACAAGCATTGTACTATAATGTACTGTAAATAGCTCATTCTGTAAATAGTTGAAACGTTCCCATGCATGCCCCCCCCCCCCCCCATTTATGTAAAAGTTGCAATGTTGAGCTGAAAACCGCTTTGATTATAAGAGAAAGCGGTATAGAAAACCTACTAAATAAATTGGCTATTTAAGCCCTACTCTGCTTTCTCTCTTTTAACCAGTTCCTAATTCATGACACTGCCTCCTACCTGATGATTTTTTAATTTCCCCAAGAGTCTCTTGTGAAGGACCTTGTCAAAGGCTTTTTGAAAATCCAGATACACTATGCCAACTGGCTCACCTTTATCTGCCTCTTTGTTCAGACCTTCCGAAAATATGAGATTAGTGAGACTACTTTCCTTGGCTTTAAATCCATGTTTGCTTTCTGCTATTAAACCATGACTGCATGTTCAATAATTTTGTTGTTTATAATGGTTTCCACTATTTTGCCCAGTACTGACGTCAGGCTTACCAGGCAAAATTTAAATCAAACCTCAACCAAAAACAACCACCGATACCAGAAGCACGTTCTACACAAACACATACCCACCAATGGATATCCTTCTACATCCCACCCATAGAAGAATTGAAAAACATCATAACCAACGTCAATACTACAGCCTCCCCCCTTGATTCATGCCCAATATCCTGGATTAAGATGACAATGAAACAATTGGTCCCTACGCTACTTAGCATAGTTAAACTCTCACTCACACAAGGCTTTATCCCACTCATTCTCAAGCAAGCTGTAGTAAGGCCAATACTAAAAAGCACCACCCTTGATACCACGGACCCTAGCTCATACCAACCCATCTCAAACCTCCCATTTATGGCAAAGATAATTGAGAAAGTAGTCCAACTTCAATTACAAGACCACCTAGACATTCATGCTCCACTTGACCCCCACCAACATGGGATCAACCATAAATACAGTGTAGAAACACTATTCACATCACTCCTGGACAACACAATCACCAGGCTAGACTGTGCTAAACAGGGCTTCCTAATGGTATTCATCAATATGAAGGCGGCCTTTGACTCAAACCATATCACCCTTATGAAGCGCCCACAGGAAATTGATCTACAAAAAGAAACACCCTCCAATGATTTACCTCATATCTTACAAACAGAAAAATCCAGGTAAAGTCTGGAGTCCTTTGCTGAACACTGATTAATCAACCTCAAGAAGGTCCCACAAGGCTCAGCATTCCCTGCATTACTGTTTAATATATACCTACAATCTCTATGTAACATAATAACCAAATACAATATCAACTACAGGACATATGCAGACAACATTATGGTATATACCCCCATCAACATAGATCGACCTGATTACTCAAGGGGTAACATCATGAATCGAGGAGATGTCGAACTGGCTCCAGAAACATAACCTCTAAACTACAGGAAATCAGAAGCATTCTTCATGACAAGGAGCCCCGCTTTCGTCCCACTGAAAACACTACAAATATTCCACAGTGACATAGCAGTTAAAAACAAAAGTCAAGCACCTAAGGATATGCCTAGACCAGAACCTGAACTTCCAAGCACATATAAATAAAACAACAAAAGCAGCCTGTCACAAATTAAGAATAATACAAAAACTCAAACACTTACTTAACACCAATAACTTCCGCACAATCTGCCAAGCTATGATGATGCCCATTCTGAACTATTGTAATGTCATTTACCAAGGCCTACCGAAGCAGACCATCTATCCTCTTCAATTAGTACAGAATACGGCTGCATGAATTAGAACTGGTACAAGAAGAAGCAACCATATAACTCCAACCTTGAAACAGCTTCACTAGCTACACATAATTACCAGGACCAAATACAAAGTGTTACTCACTACCTTTAAAATCATTCATCAGTTATCACCACCCATCCTTCAGACACTTATCAGCAAAGATCCAGAAAATAGAACCAAATGGAAACCCAACAAAAACCTATTACTAATCCCCAAGGCCAAAACAAAAGAAAAAACAAGTATTCTGTAACACAGCCTTTTCAATACATGCACCATCACTCTGGAAGTCACTCTCCAAGAACAAATGAATTATCAATGACATATGGGACTTGAGGAAAGCCATAAAAACATTCCTCTTTAGAACACACTGGATCTGACCTCTGATACCCCCTAGGCTACTCACCCACCTCAGTCAAAAACATATACACATATTCTCTGTTCTCTGACTGTCTTAGCCCCCTTCAGGCTTCCCTCAGTTGACTTTTATATCGCATGATCCTTTCCCCAAATATCCCATGATAATATAATATAATCATATTTTGATGTAAATTGACAATGTAAATCAAATAATGTTTGTTTGACCATGTTAACATCCCAGTTTAGCTCCCTTGTTCTATGTAAGGTTTTATTTGTTCATTGTAAACCACTTTGAATACAAGATAAGGGGTATAGAAAACTTGTTATATAAAATAATTAAAAAATAAATAAAATGTGTGAAAAAAAAAATATATATATATATGTTTACTTTTAACTTTAAACACAAAATCTGCAAGATTGCCACAAGCAGTACAAGTAGATGTGTATTGTATTCTATTGGTGTGGTGTGTGATTCTTCTTCTACACAGTTTATAAACTGCACTGTTTAACTACCATGGGCCACACTTGTGCCTAAACTCTATTTTATGGCATGTTAAAATCATTTTTATATTTTCCTTGATAAGCATCATATGACACATGTTGTGTTTCTTTCCACAGTTTGGGAGTTGAACCAGTTGACGAAGATGCCATCAAACAGCCACCCCGCAGTGCTAAAGATGCAATTCTTAACAAATCACTAATATTGAAAATCCTAATCTCTGCTGCTGTCATCATCAGTGGCACTCTATTTGTCTTTTGGAAAGAGGTAAGAATGATGGCAGATAAAGACCAAATGTTGCATTCAGTCTCAGTCTACATTACCTCCCTCTGGTTCTCTACTGTTTTAGCTAGCTGAAGATATTTCCCATGCTTAAACCAGCATTGTAAGTGGAGGAGTAGCCTAGTGGTTAGAGCAACAGTCTAGCACCCAAGAGATCTCGTTTCAATTCTCATTGGCACTCCTTGTAACCTTGGGCAAGTCACTTTACCCTCCATTGCTTCGGAAGAAAAGGTCTGGAAATCTACTTGCCCTGGCTACTTGCCAAAAAAACTCATTGGCTGCTTAGTTGCCAGGAATTAGCATTGACTTGATGGCACTTTAAAAAAAAAACCACAGCATTGGCTCCCCTGACAGCTTTCATATAACCCCTTGATGCCATGACCCATGTCTATCCCAGACATGTACAGATTCTGTTCACTGCTGGCCTCCACTCCTGCAGTCTTTCAGGCTGTCACCTTCTTGTCTAAATCTTACAAATACTTACTACATCTAGGCTCTCTGCAATTTCTTGCCACAAAATGTTGTACCACACAGCAACCAAAATTTCTGAGACTTGTCCAAAAATATCTGGCCTCTCCAGGTTCATTGATGATTAGCCTTAACCATGATCACACCATGAAGGGTACACCAGTGTCATCTTGAAAGTCCAATGCAATTATACCAGTTCTGTTAGGATTGTAACTGCCACTCCAGGGAGGCTACCTCAGATTACCTTGGAAGGTTGATGCAGTCATATTTATTTTATTTATTTATTTTGCTGTATTT
This sequence comes from Ichthyophis bannanicus, assembly GCA_033557465.1. Taxonomy (NCBI): domain Eukaryota; kingdom Metazoa; phylum Chordata; class Amphibia; order Gymnophiona; family Ichthyophiidae; genus Ichthyophis; species Ichthyophis bannanicus. The sequence continues at coordinate 85,976,459 of CM066034.1, read as the reverse complement.
ATATCCCGCTTTTCACCGGGTCAAAGCGGTCATTTGGGGGATATTCCTAATAAGGATTGTTTGTTTTCAGTCCTTTTAAAGATTTTTTTTGTGTGACTTCTTAAGAATACCTATGGGCGGTATACATACAGGAGGGGCTGTTTTGTTAGTTTGTAGTAATGCAAATTACTATGATTCTTCTCTTCTTGCCATAGTACACTTGAAGTGAAAAGTTCAAGGTCTGAAATGGGAGGGTTGACTGGGTGTATATTATCACGCCCTTGCTCTTGCATTCAGCTTGGAGGGTCGTGGTTATAATAGAAACTTCCTTTTTCAGCCTTTTCTGACTGGTTCCCCCGCAATGCTTCTTGGGAAATGTAGTTTAACTGCTACACATATGGCTTCAGGTAGAAAAAAAACTTGTATTTGGCTCTTTTGGTAAGGCAATGACAGAAATTTATTAAACTCAAATGCAAGGTTCATAAATACCTCTTTCAGGATTATTTTTCCAGGTTTCTTTCAAAAACACAACAGGACATAAGCAAAAGTCAAAACAAAGTATCAGCTTACAGTATTCTTCAGCTCAAAAGCAAAAACCCTTTAACAGCAAGGCTACAAGCTTTCTCTAGCCCTTGCTGGTTAAAGCATAAACACAAACAGCTTTCTTCATTGGCAGTTTTCTTTCCAGTTCCAAACATTTCCAGGCTGTTCTCCTCTATTAGCAAAGCAAAACTTCCAACAGGAATAAACTTCCAATACGCAAACAAAGCTCTACTCAGGTTTTCTTAGGAACATTCAAAAGCAAAACACAAGCTTTTTCCTCTCACCGTTAGCTTGGCTTCTTGCCGTCTCACTGCACAGGATAGCAGGTGTTTAACAAGCACAATTATACAGCTTCAGCTTGTTCTCACTTCTCAGCAAACGTTTCCCCTCCTTAACACAGGGAATTCACAAAACATCTTCCTTGCTTTTCAAGGTTACCTTGCTCTGGAGAGTTTTCTCTTAAGGTTGGCTTTCCTTCAACTCCTCTGTAGCTAAGGCTTGGCACAAAGAGCAATCCATGAATATATCTTCCTCATTCAAAGCTGCATCAGGCTCTCCTAGTTGCATTGGTTCTATCTCTCCTTCTAGCTCACTGGGCTTAGCTGACAGCCTCTCATTAGAGCTGAGAGTGTCTCCGGCAACTCTGCACTGCTCAGTATGGGACAGGCTTCTAAGGCTCGTACCTGTGCCTTGGCTTGTAGCAGCTTCTCCTCTCTCGTGCTCTGTACCTCTCTCTGGCTCTTTCCAGCACTCTCCTCTCCTGCTGTTCCTGTTCCCGTTGCTCCTGCTCTCCTTGCTAACTTCTGTATAATCTAACCTAGGCTTAAATCTCCAGGGTTCCAGCTCCACCTCTTCTCTTCCCAGGTGACGGAGATCAGTTTGCCCTCTGGCACCTGAGAAATCAGGGAGCTTACTGACGTAAGGGTCTTTTACCTTGGGTCTGTATTCACTCTCCCTTACTCCACTAGGGGAACTCTGAAACCTATTTCAGCTGGGGATTTTCTGGTTTCTAGGTGTGGTTGTGGTTTTATTCCTCTGACCTTGTAAAATAGGTCCTTTTATTAGGGTGAATTCTTTGTGTTTTTTTTCTCCTAACTCAGGATGAGCTTCCCTACCACAATATAGACACACTTCCTGCATACTGAAATGGGTTAAGCTGGCTTATTGGTAGATTCAGATACCAAATCTATTTTGCTATAATGGATGAGGTTTATTAACAGTATAAGACTTGTGAGAGTATTTGATTTAGTTGACTTACATGTTGCTGGACAGGTGTCAGCAGTTAAGATTTATAGGTGTGGTTCTGCAGTAGATTAGGTCATTCCTCTTTGGTAAGAGATTGAAGATGACTATGAATGATGACACATCTGTGGCTTGTAAAATGGTCTGTGGAGTTCCACAGGGTTCCTGACATTCTCCACTTTTGTTTAGTATCTTGCATGATATAATTTGATCTTCTGGATGTAATAGTTATTTATTTTATTTATTTATTTATTTTTCTTATATACCGCACTTATTTAGTCAGTGCGGTTTACAATGAACAAATCTAAACACAATGACACAAACAGCATTGGTTTTTTTACAGAGAACAGGGTACATAAACTTGGCGGTAAACAGGGTTAACTATATACAAAAAAAACCAAAAAAAAAACGGTTAACTATATACATGGTATTTTGGTTAATTAGGTGGGTGTGGTAAATAAGTTAAACTACAATTACGGAAAAGTTATTACATGTACAGTATAAATACAGAAAGGATAGAGTGAGCAAGTGAGAACCATCAAGATTAACCATTTTCTACCGGGGTTAAGTATGAGAGACGAGCATGAGGGCTATGTTCAGTTGGGGTAGCTTCAGGGTAGTATATTAGGAACAAATAATGTTTTAATGCCTTTCTGAATGTCATTAGACTTGAGATGGCTCTGATTTCAGGTGGAAGGGCATTCCAGGCTCTGGGTGAAAACAGTGAGAAGGCTCTAGAGGCTGTTGTTTTAGAGCATTTTGTGAGGAGTTTCGGGAGATCAATGGAGTTTAATGTAACAGATCTCCTGGATCTGTTATTTGGAGTGATATGTATCATATTGCTGATAGGTGATAGAGATGGGCACTTTGAGGCTTTAAAAGTCATGATCAGGGTCTTGTATAGGGTTCTGGCCTGGAGGGATAACCTGTGTAAACTCATCAGTATTGGAGTTATGTGCTCTGAACGTGGAGCGCCTACGAGAATTCTCGCGGCTGCATTCATTTCCAGACGGAGGGGATTTAGAGTGGATTGCGGGAGACCGTGTAGAATGATATTGGCGAAATCGAAATGTGGTAATACCAAGGCTTGGAAGATAGTGCAGAAGTCGGAGTAGTTAAGTAGAGGTCGGAGATTACATAAGGATCGAATCTTGTGGTAAATTGCATTCGTTGTTTTCTTAATGTGTGCTGACATATCAAGCTGCTGATCTAATATGATCCCTAAGTATCGGATTGTAGGTTGTGCTTTCAACTCAATGTTGTTTACCTGTAATGAGGTAAGGGGGTATGAATGTTGGGTTTCGTGTAACGAATAGAACATCTGTTTTGTTGTGATTTATCCGTAAATTCTGTTTGAGGAGCCAGTTTGATACAGCTTCAAAGCAGTGAACTATTGGTGCAAAATCTGGTTGTTTTATGTTGAATGGAGCAAACATCAGGATGTCATCAGCATATGCAAGGCATTGTATATGAAAGTGCGTATCAGATCGCAGATTGGCTGCATATAGATATTGAACATTAGTGCGGACAAGGAGGAACCTTGAGGGACACCTTGTTTAAGGGGGAATGAATCAGACGTTGCTTCTCCTGTTCTGACTTGCTGCTGTCTATCAGATAGGTAGGATTTACACCAGCTCAGGGCTAGCCCTTGAATGCCCTTGTCTTGGAGACGCTGTAGGAGAGTGTTGTGGTTTACTGAATCGAATGCTGCAGCTATGTCGAGAAAGATGAGGATGAACCCTTGGTGGATGTTGTCAATGCCTATGATTAGGATATTGAAAAGTGTTGTGAGAAGGGTGTCAACACCATGTTCTTCTCTAAAACCATGTTGTGAGGGGTCCAGAGGAGATTCGGAGTCAACATGGTGTTGTATTTGTCGCTGGACTACTTTTTCCATGATTTTTGCTAAAAGAGGGATGCTAGAGATGGGTCTGAAAGATTCAACTTTTGTTATTTTATTATTTATTTATTAGTTATTTTTATACTGATGGCATACAGGTAAAGGTTCCCTTAGATAAGAACTAGAACCAGACTGTGGACCGAGGGAGAGCCCTAGATGTGGTGTATTTAGATTTCAGTAAAGCCTTTGACACCGTTCCTCACAGGCAACTTATAAACAAACTGAGCACCCTAGGGATGGACCCTAAAGTTACTGCTTGGGTTAGAAATTGGTTGAGTGGGAGGCGACAAAGGGTTCAGGTAAATGGAGCTCACTCTGAGGAGAAGGTGGTTACCAGTGGTGTGCCACAGGGATCTGTCCTTGGTCCGATTCTTTTTAACATCTTTATTAGTGATGTAGCAGAAGGGCTGTCTGGTAAGGTTTGCCTCTTTGTGGATGATACCAAAATCTGCAATAAACACTAATGAAGGTGTAGTTAACATGAGGAGGGATCTAGCTAAGCTTGAAGAATGATCTAGAATTTGGCAGCTGAGATTTAATGTTAAAAAATGCAAGGTCATGCATTTGGGCTGCAGCAATCCAAGGGAGCAATATATTATTACTACTACTACTACTACTATTAAACATTTATAAAGTGCTACATCATACGCAGCGCTGTACAGACATATAGAGAGTGACAGTCCCTGCTCATCAGAGCTTACAATCTAATCACGACAACAGAAATACACACAGAGTAATAATCTAGTTAGGGCAAAGCCAGATTGGCTGTCTCCCATTACTACTACTAGTACTACTGCGCATTTACTACACACACAGTATAAATAAGTACATACATTACAATTACACCAAGAGTACATTACAACACATCAGGGTTACATTACAGGTGGGCTGGGCTTCATGGCGTACATTGCATTACATCAGGGGATACATATAGAATATGCTTACATGGTGATGTGGAGACTGAGTCTGTGGAGGCGGAGTGACCATGAGTGCTCATGCTTCGTTGGGGTCATGGAGGCTGGATTGGATCCTTTTTTCTTTTTCCTTTACCTTGAAATACGTCTGTAAGGGCGAAAGCCGGCCCTTTGGCGAGGCCCTTAGGCGCGGCCACGCCTGCCGGTTCCAGTCATTTAAATGCTGCCTGTTGCATCCCAATTGAGCCTTGGTGGGGGGAGCGGGAGGGGCGAGCAGCTCCCGTTTCCTCCCCCGATGTCCGATTGGCAGCGTGGTGTGAGAGAGGCTGAGTCCTGCCAGTTCTGGTCATTTAAATGCTGCCTGTTGCACCCCGATTGGGCCTTGGTGAGGGGAGTGGGAGGGGTGAGCAGCTCCCGCTTCCTCCCCCGATGTCCGATCGACAGCGTGGTGTGAGAGAGGGGGGTGAAGTATTTTTGGCCACTAAAGAAGAGCGGGACCTAGGCATGATTGTCTGATGATCTTAAAGTAGCTAAACAGGTAGAAAAGGTGACGGCAAAAGCTATAAGGATGCTTGGGTGCATAGGGAGAGGAATGGCCAGCAGAAGAAAGGAGGTGATAGTGCCTCTGTATAAGTCTTGGGTGTGACCTCATTTTGCAGTATTGTGTGCAATTCTGGAGACCACACCTTCAAAAGGATATAAACAGGCTGGAGTCAGTACAGAGGGTGGCTACTAAAATGGTTTGTGGTCTTCATTATAAAGCATATGAGGACAGACTTAAGGATCTTAATATGTACACCTTAGAAGAAAGGCGGGATAGAGGTGATATGATTGAGATGTTCTCAGGTGCGTTGGTTTCCCTTGTTATTGCTCCTCCTTTGTTTTATTATGTCAGCTATCCCCGTCCACTGGGGTTGGCGTCCTGTTATGCCTCCTGCTACTCTTTCTGGTACTATGACTCGACAGCTTTCTAATCTCACATACTGTTCACTAACACATCTACGTCCATCAGCTTCTGTTTCCTCTCACTCTCCTTCCTCCCTTATGTTGTTACAGCTCGCTTTGCTAAACTGCCGGTCTCTCCGGTCTAAGACTCTTCTGATTAATGACTTTCTTTCTGACCATAACCTGGACCTTTTTTCCTCACCGAGACCTGGCTGAGAGAAGGTGAGGAATCTTTTCTCAACCGATGTCTCCCTCCTGGCTACTCTTTCTTATCTACTTCTCGCCGGGGGAGGAGCGGAGGGGGAGTAGCGGTGATATATCGCTCCTCTCTCCTCCTCTCGGAAGTTCCCGCCTCTTCTTCTCTTCTCTATCCTGAATCTCTGCTTCTACGTCTACACTCATCTCCTCTCCCTTGTTATTTCCTTCTCATATACGCTCCCCTTCCTTATCTGCATCTCTATGGGATTCTTACTTGCTACTATTTCAGAGGCATCACTCCTATATTCGAATCTCCTAATTTTGGGAGATTTTAACGTCCATATCGACTTACCCTCCTCAACAAGGGACCTCTCCTTTCTCACCTTTCTTTCTGATCTATCTCTGCGCCAATTTGTTCTTTCCCCACCCATGCTGCTGGTCACTCCTTGGATCTTCTCATTGCGTCTGAGTCTTCCTCTATATCCCCTTCCTCTCTCTCCTCACTGTCTCTCCCGTGGTCTGACCATTTGTGTCTTCTTTTTACTATCCCTGCTCAGTCCTCTTTGTCAGGTTCTTTTGACTCTACACTATCATCTTCTCACTGTGCTTCTGGTTCTTGTTCTCTCCATATTCCACCAACCCGTAAGCTTACTGCTGACACACTTCATCAGTTTCCTTCCCCAGCGTCTTTATTCCCTAGTGATTTTGCGTTTCTTGTCCCGTTGATACCCAAGCCCATCTTTGGCACTTTTCTCTGTCTGCTGCTCTTATGATATCGCCCCTCCTCGTTCTCACCACTCTTCTCAACACTACCCTCAGCACCCTTGGTTTCATTCTGGTCTTTTCCTGCAACCGAAAGTATCTTCGTAGGGCGGAACGCCTTTGGCGCAGCACCCTTCCTCTTCCTCTCTTCACAATTTTTCGTTCCTGTCTGATCATTACCGCACTCTCCTTCACTCTGCAAAGCGAGATTACTATTCTAAGCTTATTCTTCTTCCTCTAACTCCTCTCGGAGACTCTATACTATCTTTCGTTCTCTTACAGCATCTCACTCTGCTTTTCCTCCCCTTCCTCCTCCTCCTCGGCCTCCCCTGATCCCTCCTCCCTTGCTTCCTCTTTGCTTCTAAAGTAAAGACCCTCCGTCAGTCTTTCCCCTCCTGTCCTCCCCCTCTTTGTTCCCCTGTTGCAGGGCCTTTTCTGCTCGCTCCACTGTCTCCTTTATCCTCTATTATCCCCCCACTCCTACCTACTTATCCCACTCTTGGTCTTCATTCGAGTTGATTTCCCCAGCTGTCCTTCAATCTACTTTCCTTTCTATCCGAAGAACCACATGTCCTGCTGATCCTATTCCCTCTCACTGGCTTCTGGAATCTTCTCTGTCTCTTTCCCCCTATATTCTCTCTCTCTTTAATGCTAGCTTATCTTCTGGTTTCTTTCTACACATCTTGGAAACACGCTATTGTTCGTCCTATTCTGAAATCCCGCACATCTGACCCCACAGCTCTTTCAAACTGGCGTCCTGTTTCTAATCTCCCTTTTCTTTCTAAATTTCTTGAGAAACTTGTCTTCCTTCAGCTATCTGCTCACCTTGAAATCTCTCTTGTTCTTCACCCTCGGCAGTCTGGTTTTCGTCCTGGTCACAGTACTGAATCTATCCTTCTTTCCCTTCTTAATGAGAGTGCATGCTGCTCCACGATCACGGTCTTTTTACTCTTGCTGTTTCTCTTGATCTTTCTGGCAGCTTTCGATCTGGTGGATCACAGCACCCTTCTCACTCGTCTTCAAAATGCTGGTCTCTCTGGGACTGTCCTTCACTGGTTTCGTTTCTTTTCTTTCTTGCCGTTCGTTCTCAGTGGTTGCTGGGTCCGCTTCTTCGCACCCTCCACTCCGCTTACTTGTGGGTGGCCACAGGGTTCTGTCCTTGCCCCCTCTCCTTTTCAATGTCTTCTTGGCTCCCCTTGCACTTGTGGTTCAGCCGTTGGTATCTCCGCATACTATTACGCGGATGATATCATTCTGCTGCACCACACTGATTCACATATCCCTGATATCTCTCCTCTTAATCTCTGTCTTTCTGCTGTAGCTTCTTGGTTCACTTCTAATTTTCTTCAGGTTAATCCCACTAAATCATTTGCCATTTGGTTTACCCTTGGAAGCCCTTCCCCCACCTGCGCCCCTTCCCTCTCTTCCCAGCCCATTCCTCTCGTCTCATCCCTTAAGTATCATGGTGTTAGTCTTGATTCCTATCTTTCTTGTAAAGAACACATCACTTCCATAGTTCAACGTTCTTTTCTATCCCTCAAACAACTTCGTCCTGTGCGTCCTTTTTCTCACCCTCTGCTTTTGCTACTAACTCTTATTCTCTCCTTTGCAATTTCCCGTCTCGACTACTGTAATGTTTCTCTTGCTGGTCTACCCCAATCTCAACTCTCCCGTCTACAACGTATTCAGAACGCAGCTGTCCGTCTCCTTCCTGCTTCTCGCTATGACCATGTCACTCCCTTACTTCTGCATCATCACTGGTTACCGGTTTCTTTTCGTATACAATATAAGGTCCCTCACTTTTGTGCACAGGGTGACTCACACTGGTACCCCTCTCTATCTTGCAGATCTTCTTCAATTTCGTACTTCCCCATCGTCTGCTCCGTTCTATCCACGTAATCGGTTGGCCCTTCCTTCTCCTTCTCAAGCTCACTTGGAGTCTACACGCTCTCTTTCGGCTTTTACTTCTTGGGTCCTAGGCTCTGGAATTCACTTCCCCCCCCTCTCCGTGCAGAGCAATCATATCAAGCCTTCAAAACGACAGCTAAAAACCCACTTGTTTTGTTTGGCGTTTGACCTCCCCTCCTCCCTCGTCCGTGTCTCCCTCCCCCTCCTCTTTTGTTGATGTTTCCTTCTTATACTTTGCTGTTTCTGTTATCTGTCTCTCTGCTGTCCTTTTTTAAGATTTTAACTGGCGTTCTTTTTAACTTTTCTGACAGCCTATGTTGTAACTGTTTTAATTTTTGTTTGTAAACCGCCCAGACGCCATTGGTATGGGGCGGTATAGAAAGCATTTTAAATAAACATAAACATAAACATGTTTAAATACCTCCGTGGCATAAATGCAAGGGGGAGATCCTCTTTAGATTGAAAGCAACCTCTGCTATGAGGGGACATGGGATGAGGGTGAAAGGGGATAGATTCAGAAGTGATATGTGAAAATATTTCTTTATAGAAAGAGTGGTGGATCAGCGGAATAGTCTCCCAATGGAGGTGGTAGAGATGAGGACGGTATTTGAATTCAAAGAAGCATGGGACAAACACAGAGGATCGCTAAAGAAAAAAAGGGGACTATTGTAGTGGTTGATATGGAAGGACAGACTAGATTGTCCATGTGGTCTTTTTCTGTCGTCATGTTTCTATGTTTCTAGATACATCAGTGTCTGGCCAAGGTGGTTTTACGATTAAAGGGAAGCCTCCTTGTCATCAGTAGTCAGAAAACTCTGATATGGCCATCCATGGGTGTGTGTTGAAAACATGAATCAAATACCTTCTGAAAGAGGTAGGTTGTCAGGGCTGACTTAAAAGTTCTGTAAGTGGGTTCCAGACAAAGTTCTTGTAGGTTATTCCATAGATGTGCACAAAAATAAAAGGATGAGGATCTGGTTGATTGGTATCTTGCAAAGGATATAGGAGGAAGATAGAGACAATTAACTTGAATACTGTGGAAAGTACAGAGGGGGGGGAAAGGGAGAATAAGTAAGGAGGAGAGGTGGGATTGGATCCCAGTGTGCAATGTTTTATAAGTGAGAGTTAAGATTTTAAACTGTATATGGAAGAGTGCCAGCAATCAATGATATTGCATCAGCAGAGGGTTAATGTGATCAAACTTAGATGTGTGTGCTAGCAATCTGACAGCAGTATTTTGTACAGTTTGTATCTTCTGCAGCTCATAGTTTGGGAGGCCGTCGTAGATGACGTTACAATAATCCAGATGACTGACTAAGCTTTAGATCAATGTAATAAATACTGGAGGACTAAAGAAGGAATGGATGGACTGGATTTGGTACATGGCATTGAATGGCTTCTTTACAACTGAGCTGACGATGGAAAGTGAGGTTAGAATTGAGGGTGATGCCAAGATATCTAAATGAAGTGGTTAAGATTAAAGGAACAGCATCTTAACGGTGGCGCACAAGAAGGAATTGCTGAGGAACCAGTAAACCAGATAGCTAGGGCTCAATATTGAAGTAGGTAGGCTATGTGCCGCTACAGTGCATAGCCCTGGCCACTCACCCCTTACCCTGGATATTCAATGTCGCAGCGATGGCATTGAATATCTGGGTTTGGCGCATAGTGGAATCCCCCACAAAGCTTAACCATGTAGTAGCAATATTGAACTGCTACACGGTTAGCAATCCACGGCTAGAACTAGACAAGAAAAACTGGCCTAGTTTTAGCCACGGATCACTAACAAGTGTAGCAGTCCAATAACGCCACTACATGCGTGGCGTTTTTTGGTGAAAGGCATAGAACAACAGGAGACACAGAAAATGTGGGCAGCATCTTTGAAAATGCTTAAACTGACCCCCTGAAGAAACTCTGCATAGAGTGAAACGTTTGAATGGGCGCCTGAAGGTGGCGTTGGGGATTATCAGAAAGATAAGCATTTCCACATTTCTTTTTAGAGAGTGAGGATTTGATATGAGTATGAAGATTTGATATAAAAAAATTTTAAAAAAGCAACAGAAAAAGAAAAAATTTTATAGAAGTCGTTGATACTATAAGCGCTGAAGTTGGCAGCTACAAGGGCTAACACTTGCGCGATTGAGTCTGAGACTTCTTTAGCTATAGATTTGAATCTGTTCACACTGATATAGTGTTACCACGTAGAATGTTAAAGTGGAGCAATTAGAATAAAATTGTCATATATTGAGCTCTGGAAAAGACCGAGATTTAGGTTTGTAAGATTACTACATGGTTAGTGGCAGTCACTGCCTCCGCTCTGCCCCGGAATACCCCCAACATGCCCCTATGCTAATCGATGCATCGGGGCATTTAGGGGATATTCAACGGCACTAACCTTGTAGGTGGCATTGAATATCCCCGTCCAAGGCATTTACACAGTTTACTTGGCTGTAAACCATTAAATGCCTTTCGAATATCGGACCCCTACAGTCTTAAGCAAATTGAGCTTAAGTAAATTGATCTTTAACCAAGAGACTGTGTTAAGTAATTATTGATGGGTGTCAAATCAGGGTGGGTGGGATGGGTGTGCAAAATGAGGCGAATATCATCAGCATAGTACTATGCAGAGATACCAGCATTCTGAAATAAGGTAGCAAGTGGAGCAATAAAAATGTTAAAACAATAATGGTGTGAGAACACAACCTTGGGGGACTCCACACGAAAGAGGATAAGAACCCAAAGTAGATGAACAAGGGAAACATGGAAAGAACAATTAGTGAGAAGAGTAGAACCAGTGTAACACCGTGCCATGAGGTCCAATATGGAGATGTGAACAGAGAAGAGAGTGATCAATCAAATCAAAAGCAAAAGAGGTCAAGAGAGATTTCCTTGGTTAAGTAGTTAATGAACAAACATAGTAATGCTTTCTATGCTTACACAATAATAGCAGGAAAACTGAGTTACTTATAGCAGGTGTTATTCATGGACAGTAGGATATAAGCCCTTACAATTGGGTGACATAATGCAATGGAGCCCACAGGAATAAGCCTCTCCAGATTAGTAAAAACTTCTGGAGGACTTTGAAAGGTGCCACCACACACATGCCCTACATGTGCCATCTCGCGCTGTCATAGGGAACCTTATTCATTGAAATAGGTAAATTTAGGTCACAATGTCAAGGAAGTTGAGAAGGAATGCAAGAACATGTATCCTGATGTCCACAGAGACACCTGCTATAGGCGAATACCTTGATTTTCTCCAAAAACAGGCAGGATAGCATCATAATTGGGACTTACTAGCTACACATTGCTTTCAAAAGAAAATGGGGAAAACTGAAAAGTGATGCCAATGGGCAGACCCCAAAATCATTTTTGGAGGCTATAAACCCTTCATAGTTTTGAACTTTCCCAGTTGCCTTGTTAGAATTAGATTTTAAACCTCAGATTCTGGAGAACAGATTGACCAACCTACTGTTGCATTGGGAGATCCTTTCTAAACAATAATGATATACAAATGATGTCCATGTTACATCTCTTCAAATCTCCTCCATAAAGGCTAATATTAAATGGGCTACCAACATAACTATATCTCTTAGGGATAATTTCTCCAAATGGATCAGTTTTGTGCATACCATGATGGTAATGAATCTTGCTCGTACGTCCAGAGTATGTGAGTATGATCTCAGTCTCTCAAATTTACTGTAAACTCTTTGTGACAAAGAGAGCCGTCTCCTGGGGTTCATAAGATGTAATATGTATAGGTAATTTGTCAAAGTGTGCTTGGAAATTCCTCTTAGCCCAACATGATAGGAACTATCTCTGTATCTTTCTAATCACATTTTCTTGGTCTCTGACTGTGTTTTTTGGTACTTGAGGATCTTCTCCCTCTCAGTGCAATTCAAGAATAGCAGCTTAGGATTGACACCATATAATCCCTTCCTGCCAATGTAACTATTTCTCTGATGCGAGCCTTGATATGATCCTCTAAGGTCAAGACTACTTAGGCATAAGTGAAGGAAATAAAGTCTGCTAGCCAACTAGAAAATATATGCTTGGCAGCAGCATTTCCAGACTTAATGGAATCCAAGAAAAAATAAAGACTGAATGAACTTTCTAAGAATTTTAATCCACTCCACGTGGAAGGCTAAGGCTTGTTTACGATCCAGAGTGTATAAAACACATTTACCATCAAGGGCATGTGGTCTAGAGAAAAATGTTAGGTTGATTGACTGGTTAAAGTGTAAATTCTATACTATCTTAAGAAGGAACTTAGGATGAGTGCGCAGAACCATCCACTTGGTGTAGGGTGGTTTGGTTATTCTCTGTGACCAAGCAGGAAGTCGGTCCTCACATATGGGTGACATTGGCTCCAATGGAGCCTGTGCGGAAGCATCTCCCCAGTTTTCAAAGAAAGCTTTTTGGAGATGCACCACGCATTTGTGGTTCCCTTCCCACCCAAGGGTGCCATCTTGCCTCGGTCTCCTTTTTTCCGCAGAGCCCTTCAGATGTCTATCCCGTTTCCCCAGAAAGTGTCTTAATTACCTTAGAATTACCTTTTTTCCCAGTCCGTGTACTGGTTCCTTTTCCTGCCCCGAGTCAGCTCACCTCTTCATCGCTTCTCGGATTTGTTCTTTGTTCTCGACCGGCGCTTTGTGCCCTTTTTTGGCCAGTGAACCTCAGACCCTTGCCCAAGTGGCAGGGGCCATTTTTCCCATAGCCTCCAGTAGCTTCAAAAAATGTGATTGGTGCAGTAAAATGTCCCTTACCGACCCACATGACTGCTGCCTCCATTGCCTCGGACTGGACCATGACAACTTGACTACGATCTCTGCAAGTCCATGTCCGCAAAGGCTATTGAGCCATTGGTTGTAGCAGGAGAAGTTCTTCCATAAATCCGACTCTGCACTGGAGTCCCCGGCAACACTACGCTCCAGGGCCCCCTCTGATAACTCGGTGCCCTGCGATGCCCGGACTGCCTCGGGGTCCTGTGGCCAAGGGTTCTCCAAGAGGAAATCCTCAGAGATGGAATGCAAGAAGAGCTCCAGATCCTTGAAGGCCACCTTGGAGGACAGGTCTGGAAAAGCGGATAAATCCCACACCAGGCTCGACAGTCCCCAGTGTGACTCCAAGGGGTCAGAGCGGGACCGGCCTCACAAGCTGCCCCGGAAGGAGTCTGCATCAGACGACTGGCCTTGGACTTCCCCTCAATTGAAAAGATGCTGGGTCCAAAAACTTTGGTGCCCGTGTTGAGAGCTGCGGAGCCAGCTGGCATGGATACCAGGATGGCTGCTTTGGAGCACAGTATCTCTGCCCTCCTAGCCAGCAGCCTAGTTCATCTGCCCCAGTGACTGGACCCTTGACATTGAGGGCTTCCCTGGACGTTGAGCCAATCCTCGAGCACCACCAGCACCGGACAAGATCCTGATCCCATTCCTTGGGACACTGGTCCTCTGGCGAGCACACATGGCTCATACCATAGATCTTCTGGGGGTCACAGGCCTTCGGGCTCATGCCTTGACCACAGGAGTCACGGAGCCTCGAATTCTTCCTCTGACTTTTAATCAGACTGGGAAACCGAGGACAAGGAGTCCCTGGACACATGAGGACACTGAGATGTGTCCTCGGACTCGTCTCCACCAGAGTCCCGGCGCCGTTCCCTGCCCGAGGACGTTGTCTTCCTCGAATTTGTATGGGACATGGCAAAGGTACTCAATCTGAGACTGAAGTGGAGGAGAACCCCTGCACAGAGGAACTTGAGATCCTGCAGTACAAGGCCCCTCCAAAGGAGGCCCTAATGATGCCTGTCCCTCTGGTCTTTGAACGCTGCCTCCTCCACATGTGGGAAACACTGGCGTTTGTGCCCATAGTAAGCAGATGGCTCGACTCATGTACAGAGTCCTCCAAAGTCTGGGGTTCCAAAAAATCCAGCTTCCTCATAACTCAATGGTCAACGAGTCAGTCATGCAACGACTCAAGAGCCAAAAGACTCACTCCATAGTGCCCCCCAGTAGGGAGGCCCGGACCCTGGACACCCTCAGCCAAAAAATGCTTCCAAGGCTCGATCCTGGCTTGCTGAGTCCAATCCTATCAATTGTACATCGGTATGTACTTCAAGGAACTGGTGAGGGAACTCGCCGGTTTCTCTGCAGGCCTTGATGGGGAAACCCTTCAGTGGTTCAAGTCACTGGCCTCAGCAGTCAAGGAGTGCTTGAAGATTTTGTCTCGAGCAGCATACAATAGCTTTGAGTCTTCATTCAGACTAACCACTATGGTCATCGGGGTCTGATATCAGGCATGACTGCAGTTGTCTGACCTTGAGCAGTGGGTCCAGGCCAAACTCATTGATGTCCCTTGCACCAAAGAGAACCTGTTTGGGAAGCCCATGGCAAATAAGGCTGCAGAGATTAGATACCTTGGTGCATACCTGTAAGAAAGGCTTCTTCCCAGGGGCTTTCTTCCCAAGGAAAAAGGGATTTTTTGGAATGACCCACAGTACCAAGCCTTCTCTGACCCACAGCAAGGACAACATCGCAAGGGCACAGTCTTCACAAGCAGAAGACCCCTAAGGCCCAGGCACCAGCCTCGGCCCAGCCAGGAGGCCCTCCAGGAAGCCCACAGAGTGGTGTCTGACCCTGTTTTCCCACAGATGGTCCTCCATCACCACCAATTCTTGAGTGCTGCAAGTAGTCCAGGAAGGTTACCACTTCCACCTGCAACAGACTGCACCTTTGTTTTTCACAGGAGAACCCATAAGGCCTCTCCTTCACCAGACTCTGCTCCTCACCGAGCTCGCAAGCCTCCTCAAGGACAAGGTGGTGGAGCCAGTGCCCAAACATCTCTGGGGCAAAGGCTTCTACTCTAGATATTTCCTCATCCGCAAGTGAATAGGGGGCCTCAGGCCCATCCTGGACCTGTGGGACTTGAACAGATTTCTGGTGAGGGAGAAGTTCAAGATGCTCTCCCTTTGGAACACTGTTGCCATACCTCCAGCAGAGAGACTGGCTATGCTTCGTAGACCTGAAGGATGCTTACACACACATTCTGATCCATCTCACCCACCGAAAATACCTCCGGTTCGTGGTGGGAGGAGGTCACTACCAATACAGGGTGCTACTCTTCGGGCTGGCCTCGTTGCCAAGGCACCAAGTGCCTAGCAGTGGTCACAGCCCACCTTAGTCTCCAAGGGACCTTTGTTTTTCCCTACATGGATGACTGACTAATAAGGGGAGGCACAGATGCAGAGGTGCACCACGCCACCGAGCGCACCACTCCCATCTCAGCATCTGGTGTTCGTCATCAATTACCCCAAGTCCCACCTCTCTCCACTCGGTACCTGGAGTTCATAGAGACACAGCTAGACACCCTCCAGGCCAAGGCCTTCCTCTCTACAGAGAGGGCAGAACACCTCAGAGTGCTAGCCTCAAAGATGCGGCACTGCCAGTCTGTGCCCGCTCGCTGCCTGCTGCCCACATGGTCTCTATGGTCCGCATGACCCCTTATGCCTGCCTACAAATGAGGGCAGCTCAATGGTGCCTCTGCTCCCAATGGACACAAGCCATGGGCAGGCTTCAAGACAGGATAAGAGTGACCCGCCTGCTGGTGGACTCACTCAGCTGGTGGTAGCTTCCCCACCAACTTCAGGCTGGGATGCCCGTCCATGTACCCACCCCCAAAGGTCCTTACCACGGTCACCTCCCTGCTGGAATGGGGGGGACCTCTGCATGCAAGGCAGTTGGTCTCAGACGGAATGCTAGCTGCAGATTAACCTTCTGGAGCTGCGGGTGATATTTTTGGCCTTCCGCGCCTTCCGCCACCGGTTGAGACACCCTTCTGTGCTGGTCCAGACGAACAACCAAGTTGCAGTGTTCTGTGTCAGCAAGCAAGGGGGCACAGGGTTGTACTCCCTCTGCCAGGAGGCGGTAGCCCTCCGCTCATATGCGACATGCAACAGGATGCTCTTGTGGGCAGTCTACCTCCCGGGCCAGAACAATGCCCTGGCGGACACGCTGAGCAGAGTCTTCCAGCTTCATGAGTGGTGCGTGGACCCCAGAGTGGCCTCCTGGCTGTTCCAACTCTAGGGTGTTCCCCTAGTGGACTTGTTCACCAGCCCGGACAACACGCAGTTGTCCCGCTTCTGCTCTCACCAGCTGCACCCATCCTGGGTGGCGGTGATGTGCTCCTCATTCCATGGAAGGGAAGGCCTTCTTTATGCCTGTCCGCTGACACTACAGGTCACCAAGATCCTCTTCAAGGTCCAGCACGACAGGGCGTCACTGATATTGATAGCCCCCCCCCTCCCCCCCCGGTGGCCCAGGCAACCCTGTTTCCCGCTGCTTCTCTACCTGGCAGCGGCGGCATCTCCATTTCCCAGGGCCGCACCCCAGGACTTACTTTCACAGGAGGAGGGCTCTCTCCTGCACCCCAGCCTGGGGTCCCAGGCATTCATGGCTTGGCTTCTGGAAGGGTAACGCTAGTTCCCTTCAACCTCCCACGAGATGTGGAGGTGGTCCTTTTGGCCTCCCACAAGGCCTCCACGAGACAGGCAAATGCCTTTAAGTGGTGCCGATTTTTGGTGTGGTGTGCCAAGAGGCGGGTGAACCCGTTTTCCTGCTCAGTGCAATTGGTACTCCAGTACATGGAAAAGAGACTGCTGAGGGGAGATATGATAGAGGTCTATAAATTAATGAATGGAGTGGAACGGGTAAACATAGATTATTTATGCCATCAAAATATAAAAAGACTAGGGGACATGCAATGAAGCTACAGGGTAACCTATTTAAGACTAAGACTAATAAAAAAATGTAAATTTTTTTCACTCCAGGTGTAATCAAACCCTGGAATTCATTACTGGAGGATGTAGTAAAAGCTGTTAGTGTAGCCGGGTTTAAAAAAGGTTTGGACAAGTTCCTAGAGGAATGGTCCATAAACTATTATTAAAAGGGACCCAGGATATCCTCTGCTTGCCCCAATACAAACATTGTGGAACCTGTGTCTTTTGGGGGAAACTGCTAGGTGCTTCTGACCTAGATTGGCCACTGTTGGAAACAGGATACTGGGCTTGATGGACCTTGGTCTGACTCAGTATGGCATACCTTATGTTATATTCTTACCTACACCACCTGACCCAGGTGGTTCTGAATTCCAACTTAAAGTGCACCTGAGTGCCATTGCAGCTCACCACCACTCATCGAGGGCAAGCCCCTCTTGGCTCAGCCCTTTGTTTCTAGTTTCCTGCGGGGCCTTTCAGCTAGAGAACTTAGCCTTCCTGGCTCTCGGGGGACCAGAGCCTTCCACCATTCCAGGAAGGTTATGTCATTTTGCCCCCAGATGGGGGCAGATAACAGCAGAGCATTGGACACTCTCCATCATAAAGGAGAGGTACAAGCTTCATTTTTCAAGCACGCCCCCTCACACAATAATAAAGCAGTTCAATTCTCCGACCTCTCTCAGCAACCTGTTAGGTCAGGAGGTCGCTATCCTTCTTGCCCAAAGGGCATTAGAAGAAGTACCCATTCAGCAGGGTACAGGGTTCTACTCCCCTTATTTCCTTATCCCAAAGAAAACAGGGGGTTACAGACCTATCTTAGACCTCAGAGAATTGAACAAATTCCTTGTCAAGGATAAATTCAAGATGATTTCTCTCGGATCTCTGCTGCCATACCTTCAGAGTCAGGATTGGCTGTGTTCTCTAGATCTCAAGGATGCACACACCCATGTCTTCATCCATCCAACCCACAGAAGGTTCCTTCGGTTCCTTTTTCAAGGAAAGCACTACCAATACAGGGTGCTTCCTTTTGCCTGGCCTCAGCACCAAGGGTGTTCACGAAATGCATGGCTGTAGTAGCAGCATTTCTCCGCACTCTAGGGATATTCGTCTTCCCCTACTTAAGACGACTGGCTCATTCGAGCCCCAACAGAGTCAGAGGCCAGGACTTCTCTATCCTGCACAATGCGTATCCTTCAGTATTTGGGGCTGGTAATAAACATCCCAAAATCCAGTCTAACTCCCACTCAGTTTTTAGAGTTCATAGGAGCTTTGCTGGATACCAGAAAGGCAAGGGCCTATCTCCCCCAGGCCCGCTGCCCTTGCATGGTGCAGTTAGCTTCTCAAGCAGTGCTAAAACCTCATCTCACTGCTCGAGAAATGTTACAACTATTAGGCCACATGGCATCTACTGTGCATGTGGTTCCCTATGCTTGCCTCCATATGAGAGCAGCCCAGTGGACATTATCCACTCAATGGACCCAGGCATCAGGATGCCTGTCAGACAAAATAGCAAACACAAATCGCCTTATTTTGTCCCTCCAGTGGTGGAAGTCCACTCAAAACCTGTTGCTGGGATCCCCTTTTCAGCAACCCTTACCCCAAGCAACTCTCACAACAGATGCGTCTCCTATGGGTTGGGGAGCTCATCTGCAAGACCTCTCCACCCAAGGCACCTGGTCTCCACAGGAGACTCATCTACATATCAATCTCTTGGAGCTCAGAGCAATCTTCCTTGCTCTTCGAGTGTTCCACACCCTGCTCAGCTACAAGACAGTTCTCATTCATACGGACAATCAAGTAGCCATGTTCCGTGTGAACAAGCAGGGGGGAACGGGCTCTCTGTCGCTTTGCAACAAAGCTTTGCGACTATGGGCCCTCGCCAGAGAGCATCAGATTCAACTCCTGGCAGTGTATCTTCCAGGCATAAAAAACTCTTGGGCAGACAGACTCAGTCGAGTTCTGCTTCCACACGAGTGGTCTCTGCATGCAGACCAGGTAGCCAAGATTTTTCAAATTTGGGGAACCCCGGACATAGACCTCTTTGCAAGTCCGTGGAATGCCAGACTTCCCCGGTTCTGTTCCAGAATTCCGGCTCAGAAGGCTCAGGCCAGGAATGCTTTCCTCCTTCATTGGGGTCAAGACTTCTTCTATGCCTTTCCACCCATTCCCCTAAGGGAGGAGTGGTCTAGTGGTTAGGACAAGGTACTTCAGGCCAGAGGGCTGGGGGTTCAAGTCCCACCTGGGGACAGCAATCTCAGGCCGGAGGGATTGGGATTTCTAGTCCTACAGGCACTCCTTGTGGTCTTGGGAAAAGCTACTTAACCCTCCATTGCCCATGTTCCCTGTAAGTATTAGCATATGTGTCTCATATCCCCTCGTGTTAAATGTATCCCCCAATTGACCGCTTTGACCCGGTGAAAAGCGGGATATAAATACAGCTAAATAAATAAATAAATTCTCAAAACCCTGTTCAAGCTTCAGAGAGACAGAGGTCATATGATTCTCATAGCTGCACATTGGCCACGGCAAGTGTGGTACCCTCTGCTGCTACATCTTTCTCAAGCTCCCTCCTTGGAGTTAGGGTCTGCTCCAGATCTATCTCAGGAGGACGGAATGTTATGGCATCCAAATCCCCAGTCTCTGCATCTCAGGGCTTGGTTGCTGAAGGCCTAGATCTCCATGATCTTAATATCCCTCAAAAGACCAACGTGTCGAATCTTGCACACAATAGCATCAGGAGCTAGCACTGTGTGACAGTTGCTTTATAGACGCCAAGA
Organism: Ichthyophis bannanicus; assembly: GCA_033557465.1. Lineage (NCBI taxonomy): Eukaryota > Metazoa > Chordata > Amphibia > Gymnophiona > Ichthyophiidae > Ichthyophis > Ichthyophis bannanicus. The sequence goes on along the minus strand of CM066034.1, from coordinate 85,956,525 downwards.
GGACTTAGGGTGCAGAAGGCACCTGGAATGTTTAAAGAAGACGATGTTTTTATGTCCAATTGGATAAAGATTTTAAATAAATGTTCCTTGGATCTTATGATCCTTTTAATTAATACCTCCAAACGAAGGGCCGAGACACTTAAACCACAAATAGACTCTAAGATAGATAATCTTAAGAAAAAAGATCCACAGTTCGATTTAGAGAAAAGCAAGTTTGATAAAAATAACCTTGAATACAGACAATCTATTAAAGAAGCCAAAATTAACAAACTCAAGAGAGATGATGATGACTATAAACAGAACACTGTATATTACTGGACCTACAGCAAATTGGACCACAAAGATAGGAAAAGCAGTACGTCCTTCAGAAGACCATACAAACCATCCAAACCATATCATACTTCTAGATTACCCCGTAATAATTCAAAGATTAATATTAAAGATAAATATCCATATAGACGCAGGTCCCCCTCAGCTACTCCAGAAAAAGAAAGGAGTAATAAAAGATTACGTCACCATTCAAATGATCATATAGACACATCAGCTCCCCTTTTCCCCACACAACCACGCTCTCCAGTATCTCATCCCTCCAGGCCCAAATACAAGCGGGATTTTCAAATGGACTCTCTTTGGGCCAAAGGAAGAAGAGACGTTCTTCCAAGATCCCCACCACCACGTCCACCACGAAACAGGTATCAACAGTCCAGACAGTTTTCACCGCAGGAAAGAAGACACAGTCACAGGGTATGATGGCAAAAAGGAACCTAGATTGGGATTTATAAACTCAGTTATTAATTTATCTTCACATCCATTAACAGAACTCGAACTTCAGGTTCTCAACAAGGGCTTATCATTCGTTCCTACTAAACGTCATGATAATTTTCTCACACACATCGAACTTTATAAGTTCTTCCGCAAACTTAAAATAATAGATTATTTTGCTAGAAATCCTGCCCTCTCCTTAGATGTTTCCGTTGTTAAAAAACCATCTACTTGGATTCCTCCGTTACCTCCAGATCCTATGATTACGGCATATGAAAACATGGTTCTCACCAGAGTTAAAGCATTATATAAAACCAAACAGAAAAAGTCATATTATAATCTCTCAGCGCCTCTAAAATCCGCATTACACAGTCTTCAATCTAATTCTTCTATAGTAATCAAACCTGCAGATAAAGGTGGTGCCATTGTTGTCCAGGATAGAGTTTCTTATGTTACAGAAGTTAAACGTCAATTGGATGATACTACATTTTACCAAAAAATTTTTGATGATCCCACTAATACATTACAACAAAAAATAGATAATTTGTTATATATTGGAAAGGAAGCTGGCTATCTAACACCTAAGGAAATATCTTTTTTGACTGTCACTCATCCTATCACACCCACAATTTATATGCTTCCAAAAATCCATAAATCCATGCAAAATCCCCCCGGACGTCCAATTGTTTCGGCGAATGGCTCATTGCTCGAACCCCTCTCAAAATTCCTAGATTTGTTTTTACGTCCATTTGTTTCATTAGTGCCGTCCTACGTCAAGGACTCCACCCACATTATTAATATCCTTAAAGATTTTGAAGGATATCACAATGAACTCATTTTACTAACCTTAGATATCAACTCCCTATACACAAACATTCCACAAGAAGCAGCTTTGGAAGTATTAGCAAATACATTGATTCAAAGACCAAAACCAGTTCGCGTCCCCACATTTTTCCTTATCCAGTTGGCCTCTCTTGTTACGCAAGAAAATTTCTTTATTTTTAAAGGCATCTTTTATAAACAGGTTAAAGGGGTAGCCATGGGCTCGCCCATGGCCCCCGATGTGGCTAATCTCTATGTGTCAGAGTTTGAAAGCAAGTTCCTAACATTTCATCCGTATAAGAAACATATTCGTCTTTGGAAACGTTACATCGATGACGTTCTTGTCATCTGGGACGGCCCTGAACACACTCTACATTCCTTCCATCTCTGGCTCAATACCTTAGATGTACATTTGCAGTTTGAGGGCACTTATAGTTTGGATTCTATACCATATCTGGACATTATGATTAAGAAGTCCGACAAAGGCTTTATTACCGATTTATATAGAAAACCAACAGACAGGAATACTTTTCTTACTTATGACAGTTGCCATAACACTTCCTTCAAGCAGAACTTACCAGTCAGTCAATTTCTTAGAATCAGACGTATATGCACCAATAACACCGATTTTGAAAAACACGCCACTGATTTATACCAGCGGTTTGAACAGCGAGGATATCCAAATAAATGCATTTATAAAGCATACCAGCGAGCATCCGGCACAAACCGTTCCACACTCTTAAAGAATACAGTACGTCCCAATTTGGACAGAGTGACTTGTCCTCTTACTTTTTCATCACTTTCCAAATCTATCACTGACATATTAAAACAAGAATGGGATTTAATTGCTTCCTTACCAGCCTTTGAATCTAAACAACTCATGGTTTCATATAAACGTGCTCCCAATCTTAGTCATTTTCTGGTTCCCTCTGCCCTGACTGTTCCCAGAACCGCTCCTAAAGTCAGAGGCCACTACAGCTGTGGAAATTGTTCCATTTGCCCTCATGCTATCACAGTAAAAAAATAGTTTTACACATAATTCCACTGGTCACAAAATTACCATTAATCATTATTCTAATTGCAAAACTGCCAATGTAATTTATTTAATCCGATGTCCCTGCGATATGATTTACATAGGGAAAACCTTGCGTCAAATTAGAACACGCATTATAGAACATAGGAGCAATATCCAAAGACAACTTACAGATAAACCATTGGTTTCACATTGGGTAGAGAAGGGACATACTGTCAGTGATCTCAAGTTTTTGGTGATCAAAACTGCTATACCACACTGGCGCGGTGGTGATATCAACCTCACTTTACTTAAGTTGGAACAACGGTTTATTTATAATTTTAACAGTTTACATCCATTTGGACTTAATCAGGAAAGTGATCTCTCAGTTTTTTTACATTAATATTTTCCATAATTATTTTCCTCATAATTATATTTTTATAAATATCAATTTTAATAACGTTTTATCTTCAGGGACCTTTGTATTCATACTTGCACTGTTATTTAAGAATTTTCTTGTATTTATTTTATCACAATTTGTTTCAATATTTTCTTGTACACAGAATTTAATATGGTTGTCAATTTTTCATTCATCAATCTCTTTGTTTCTTCTTATGTTCATATATACATATTTTTATATTTTTAAACTACCAATTTCTTTCTTTTTTAATGTATATTCAATTACCTTTAGCTTTATCACCAGTTTTACTACTTGCTCAGCTCATCATCTGATGATATTTTTATAATGTTATCTGCATCCAATTTATTGTTCCTAACAGCCTTGACGATTTTATTTTATAGTCTATTTTTACACACACAGCAAAAACTAATATTCTATAACATACACTAGTTGATAATACAATTTCACAAAAACATACATAATTACTTTTTTATATAGTTGTTGCACTAACTCTTTCTAAGCTCCGCCCAATTGTGACGTCTTTCCTAAAAAAGGCGCGAAAATTGGCGTCTATAAAGCAACTGTCACACAGTGCTAGCTCCTGATGCTATTGTGTGCAAGATTCGACACGTTGGTCTTTTGGAATCTTCCCATTTGGTTATATTCTATGTTCACATTTGCCTGCCTCAACAGTAAGTACGTTGCATATTTATACCTTTGGTTTGTTTTAAGTTTGGGTCCTGCCGAGTCAGCTTTTATTTCGCTCATACTATCTCTATCTTTTAGCTCAATATTTTCATTCCGTCCCGAATACTCCGATTCACTCTGTTCCTATTCATCAGGTCGTGTTCTTCATTATGTTATTATTCTCACTTATGTGCTTACAACACAAGGTATATCATTTATTGACTATCCACTACCCGCGCCAATACTTTTCTTTACATCTATTTGTGAAAATCAGTTTAGCGATCACATTATTATATATTTTATGCATCAGCATATAGAAGACCTCCTTGTGCACATTCCTTTGTTTGCAAATGTATATACCACGGCAATATATGTCATCACGTTAGTTTATTGTTCCAACTTATGCTAAACATTCAGCATTTCTATGACATTTTGTATGGTTTAATTATCTTGCAATAATCTATCCTCCCTCTGGATTTTCCCCTCCGCAGTGAAAGCGCATTGATACCATCTAACTTCCCTTTTCCTTTTACGAATTATAAAGTTGTCGACTCACTACATATTTGCAGCTCATTTCATTATGTTCTGTAGTTTCCCTTGCAGTTTTAATTGACATAATATATGAATGCTTTTTTATAGATCGGTTTATTCATAGTTCCTTTTTTATTTAATATTGTTTTTATTTATTCATTCATTTATTTATTTATTTTTTATTATATTATAGTTCCACTCTATTTTATTATTATATTATATACAACATTTTTACTTAGTTTATTATGAGACTATAATCTTGTAAAGGTAGGGATATTCCTCAATAAAGCCGTCTGGTTAAATGTCAACTGCATTCAATAAATACGCGCAAAATCAGTTCAACAATCACATTTAATATATTGATGTAACTAGCATATAGAACACTTCCTCATGCATACCCCTTAACTTACACAAGCACACACAATAATAGAATATGTCGCTATGGTAATTTATTGCTCTAAACTCATTTCCAACATTCAGCACTTTAACCTTTTTTTGACAGAATATATCTCCCCTCCGTGCCTTCCTCTCATGGTGATACTTCCATTTTGATCATCGCAACCCTTCCTTTCCTCCCTATTGATAGCATAAGACTTATATTCACTATATATTCGCAGCTGATTATACCATCATCTTGGTCTTCTTTGCAGCCACAATTGATAGAATACATGTTCTGTTTATAGATTCACTCATTTAGAGTTCTTTTTCATTTTATGTTTAATATTAATATATATATATTTATTATTATTTCATTATTTCCCTGCATTCATTGTTGTATATTTTTAATATATTTTTAATATATTATTGTTTTACAAGTATTTTATTTTGGTTGTATGTCTTAAGTTTGTTCAACATCTCACGATTTATAAACTTATGTGCAAGTATTCAAATATTATCTTATTTACAGATACATTTATTATTATTATCATTATTTTTATTATTAATTTTATTCCCTATTTTATCTATTTTTATGTATCATTTAATTATTTATTATTTTCGGTACATTTGATGTTTTGTTTTTCATGTATTATTTGTTCTAATGAGTGATTACATAGTTTTTCCTTTTATAGCCATTACATAGTGCTACGACTCAATTGTCTTTAAGAGACAACCTCATCAATTACGGCGCTATCAATACATAGTGCTTTTTTACCCAATTGTCTTTATGAGACTTCTCAACCTGTACAACACTGGTATGTCACCATTTATTATATTTATTTGTATATATATATATTTTTACATATTTTATATATTTATTTAATTGCTTCATTACTATTATTATTTTTATTTTTATTTTTATTTCTATTTTTATATTTATTTGTTCAATACATATTTTTACTTCTGTTATTTATATGTATACATGTACAGAATTGTATTCATGTGGATTATCAACTTGTTTTAATTTAATTTGCTTTTCACAATATCTTAGTCCTCTGTCTCGGCCCTCGTTTATTTAATTTATTTAGTCAGATGTAGTTCAATTGATTTTAACTCTACTGCATTGATCTTATTATTATTATATTTTGTTTTATTGATTTTTTACCCTCTGTTCGGTCCTCTGGTTGGTTTAAATGTAACATTTTTTTCACACATAATATATTAGTCATTTTATTGTCTTAATATATTTTTTATATATTTATTTATTTGTTTTTAAATTTTAATTCATACCTCATATTATTTATTGGATTTGTATGTTATATATATCCATTATTATAACATTGTTTGTTTTATCCATGGTAGCTGCATGTCCCCCGAAGAAGGCGTAAGCCGAAACGCGTAGGGATATTCTTCAATAAAGCAGTCTGGTCCAAACCTACTTTAGTTTTATTTCAGTAACATGACTTCTTCAGGACCAAGCAGGAAGTCAGTCCTCACATATGGGTGACGTCGGCGCTGACGGAGCCCTCGTGCGGAGCATTTCCCCAGCTTTCAAAGAAAGCCTTTGGGAATTGCAGCGCGCATGCGCGGTCCCCTTCCCGCCCAGGGGTGCCATCTTGCTCAGTCGTCTTTTTTCGCGGAGCGCAACAGACATAGTTTGTTTTTCGCCGAGGAGAAAGTTGATTTCCCTCTTTTTTGTACTTCTCCTTCGGTTCGACACCGGATCCTTTTCCCGCCTGGGCCCGATACGCCGGTATCGAGCCCACTCTCTCCTTTTTCGGTTTTTGTCCTTCGTGACTAGCGTTCGCGCCATTTTTTCTTTTTTCACTGGCAGCCCTGTCTTTTGACTTCGCAGGGGCCCTTTTTTCCCCGATGGCTGCCAGCGGGTTTAAAAAGTGTGATCGGTGTAAGAAACTTATGTCTCTTACCGACACACACGACTGCTGCCTCGGACCCGATCATGACCCAATGATTTGTGGTCCGTGAGGCAAAATGTCCTCAAAGGCGTTGAGGAGTCGGCAGCACCAGAAGGATAGGATCTTCTCTGACTCCACGTCGGACGGGCCCGGACCTCGTCAGAGGCCTCGACGTCTCGGGACTCCGGCCCCGAGCAGCGTCGAGGTTCCTCTGAGCGGGGGTCTCCTTCGCGGGAACAGCGCAGGAAGAAGAAACCTGCGAGGGCGGCGTCAGTGGACACTCCTGGTTCCTCGAGAGCCAGGTTGCATAGTCCCGATAGCCGTCCTGGGTCTTCGGAGTCGGAGAGGCCTGCCAAGCAACCTCGTCTCGATATGGAGTCTCCTGGACACGTGAGTGCTGTAGTCCTCGTGGACTCTCCTCCCAGGGAGCCGACGTCGGGCCCGACGCCGTCGGGGCCCGAGTCGGGGGCTGCTGGGTCTCCTGAGCTCGGACTCAGGTTGACGGCCTTGGAGAGCAGCCTCGCTGCCTTCATGGAACAGCAGCGGGCATTGATCGCTGGTCTCACCGATGCATCTGCCTCGACCACCGGGACATTGATGTCCAAGTCGATCCCGGAGGCCGAGCAGATCCTCGAGTCCATGCGGGCTCGAGTCGATCCTCGGCCACAGTCTCCCTCGGCCTCCCGTTCGGGACCGAGGTCGTCGACGCCGGTACCCGGGGCGGAGGGCATCGGTGCACGCCTGACCAGAGCCACTCGACACCTCCTCCGAGGAGTCGGGCTGGGAGACGGAGGACGAAGAGTCACCCGACACCTATCGGACTCGGTGTGTCCCATCGGACTCGCCGGAGTCCGAACCTCGGAGACGATCCCCACCGGAGGATACCCGGTTCTCGGACTTCGTGCGGGATATGGCCAAGGCCTTGGCCTTCCCCGTGGATCCCGAGGAGGAGCCTCGAGCCGAGGAGCTTGAGGCCCTCCAGTATGACACTCCCCCAAAGGAGGCCTTTACTGTACCGGTTCCTCCGATGCTGGAGCGGCTGCTCTTCCGCATGTGGGAGACCCCGGCCTCGACGCCGGTGTTAAGCAAACGGGTCGATTCCATCTATCGAGTCCGCAAGAGCCCCGGGTTCCAAAAGGCACAATTACCGCACCACTCCATGGTTGTGGAATCGGCCATGCATTGACTGAAAAGTCGGAAGATGCACTCCTTGGTGCCTCCCGGCCGGGAGGCCCGGAACCTGGATGCCCTCGGTAAGAAGTGCTTCCAGGGCTCTATGCTTGCTTGCCGTGTCCAGACATACCAGCTCTACATGGGCATGTATCTCCGAGACCTGGCCAAGGAGATTGCCGGGTTCTCTGCTGGTCTCTCTGAGGAACCTTTGCAGAGGTTCCAGGCCTTGTCCTCCGGTATTCGAGAGTGCTCGAAGTTTATCTCTCGAGCAGCCTATGATGGCTTCGAGGCTTCGCCCCGAGTAGCCGGGGCCGGCATCGGTGCCCGCCGACAGGCTTGGCTACAGTCATCCGACCTCGAGCCATGGGTACAGGACAAGTTGGTCGATGTCCCCTGCCGAGGTGAAAACCTCTTTGGCAAGCCCATGGCTGAAAAGGCTGCAGAACTCGAGTCCGAGACTCTGACCCAGACTAGGCTGTCCAGAAAAACCTCTGCCCCTTCTCAGAAGAAGAAGGGCTCGGGAAAACAGACCTTTTACCCAAGGAAGTCATCTGCCTATAAACAATACCCTCATTATCAGGCCTCTGCAGCTCCCCAACAGGGTCAGCAGGCCAAGGGGCAGGGTCATGGGCCCCGTAGGCAGAAGGCCCCCAAGCCACCAACACCGGCCCCTGCTCAGCAGGGTGGGGGTTTTTGACTCAGAAAGCATAGCCTCGTCTCCTCAGCTGGCTTCTCTCAGCACAGGAGGCCGGCTGGCCCACTTTGCCCACCGGTAGTCAGCCGTCACATCAGATACCTGGGTGCTTCATATAGTCCAAAAGGGCTATCTTCTCCATTTTCACCAGGTACCTCTCTCCTATTTTCCAGGGGAGCCTCCAAGACTCCCTCTGCACAAGGACCTACTCCTTCAGGAGTTAGTAAGTCTACTAAAGGAACAGGCTGTGGAACCGGTGCCCCACCACCTGAGAGGTCACGGCTTTTATTCCAGGTACTTTCTGGTACCAAAAAGAACAGGAGGCCTCAGACCCATCCTAGACTTGCGCAACCTCAACAAGTTCCTGGAGAGGGAAAAGTTCAAGATGCTTACCCTTGGAATCCTGCTGCCCTACCCTCCAGCAGGGAGATTGGCTATGCTCCTTAGATCTAAAGGATGCTTATACTCACATCCTTATTCATCCAAACCACAGACAATATCTCAGATTTGTTGTGGGAGGAAACCACTATCAGTACAGAGCACTACCCTTTGACCTGACCTCCGCTCCCAGGGTGTTCACCAAGTGCCTGGCAGTGGTGGCGGCCTACCTAAGGCTTCAAGGTCTTTTTGTGTTTCCATACCTGGACGACTGGCTCATAAGGGGCCAGTCTTCCCAGGAGGCCAATCAAGCCACCCTTCGCACTGTGGCTCTGCTTCAGCACTTGGGGTTTGTCATAAACTTCGCAAAGTCCACTTTGCTCCCGTCCCAGAACTTAGAATTCATAGGAGCAAGGCTGGACGCTCTTCAGGCGAAGGCTTTTCTGCCAATGGACAGAGCCCACAAGCTGATGGATCTGGCCAGGCAGTTTCACAGCAATTCCCTGCGGTCTGCCAGGCAATTCCTGAGACTACTCGGCCATATGGCTTCCACGGTTCATGTCACCCCCAATGCCCGCCTGCACATGCGGCCTGCTCAGTGGAGCCTTCGCACTCAGTGGCATCAGGCCACAGGGAGCCTAGCGGACTCAGTAAGAATATCCGACCTGCTAGTCTCCTCTCTGCAATGGTGGCTTCATCTTCCGAATCTGGTACTCTGAGTGGTTTTTCAATCCCCTCCACATTCTCAAGTGCTGACGACAGATGCTTCTCTTCTAGGTTGGGGAGCACATTGCCAAGGGACATGTACTCAGGGTCACTGGACCCCTTGGGAGGCTGCTCAACAGATAAACTTCCTGGAGCTACGGGCGATACGCCTAGCTCTGAGAGCCTTCTCCCACCTCGCCTCTCACCAGTCTGTACTAGTCCAGACGGACAATCAAGTTGCCATGTTCTTTGTGAGCAAACAAGGAGGCACAGGCTCCTTCCTTCTATGTCAGGAGGCACAACGGCTGTGCTCTTGGGCTGTCAATCACGGAATCCTCCTCAAGGCTGTCTACCTCCCAGGTCAAGAAAATTACCTGGCGGACAGACTGAGCAGGATCCTGCAACCACACGAATGGAGGTTGAACCCGTTGGTGGTTCAGCAGATCTTTCTCAGGTGGGGCCTCCCCACCATGGATCTTTTCGCCAGTCCTCTGAACCGGCAACTCCCGAGATTCTGCTCCAGACAACCGCATCCTCTCAGAGTAGCAGCGGATGCGTTTCTGATCTCGTGGTCCACAGGCCTACTGTATGCGTTTCCTCCCACGCCACTAGTGTCCAGAACACTGTTCAAAGTCCTCAAGGACGGGGCCTCAATGATCCTGATAGCCCCCAGGTGGCCGAGGCAACCGTGGTTCCCGCTTCTGCTGCAACTGGCAGTGGACACCCCTCTTCCTCTGGGGTTTCAGCACGATCTCCTGTCTCAGGATCAGGGGACTCTCTTGCACCCCAACCTCCAGTCCCTTCATCTGATGGCCTGGCTGCTGAAAGAGTAGTCCTGGCTCCCCTACTACTGCCTCGAGAGGTGGAAGATGTAGTCTTAGCCTCTAGACAGCAATCCACCAGGAAATCCTACGCTCTTAAGTGGCGTAGATTCTCCGCATGGTGTGCTCAGCACAGCGAGAATCCCTTCTCGTGCTTGGTAGCCGGTAGTATTGCAATATTTGCTTTACCTCTCCAATCTAGGCCTTAAGTCCAACTCTGTCAGGGTTCACCTCAGTGCTCTATCAGCGCACCACTCGCCGGTGGACGGAAGGCCTCTTTCCAACCACCCTTTGGTGGCTCGTTTTCTCAGAGGCCTCCTTCTGCTTAAGCCTCCTTTGCGTCCACCAGCCCCTGAGTGGGATCTGAATGTGGTCTTACAGCGGATTACTTGTCCGTCCTTTGAACCTATGGCTACCTGCCCTCTCCGTTTTCTCTCCTGGAAAACCTTGTTTTTGGTAGCTCTTACCTCTGCTAGGCAAGTGAGTGAATTGCAGGCACTAGTGTCTGATCCCCCTTACACTAGGTTCTACAGGAATAGGGTAGTCTTACGGACTCACCCTAAGTTTCTTCCTAAGGTTGTCTCCCCTTTTCACCTCAATCAGGAGGTGGTTCTTCCGACCTTCTTTCCCAGGCCACATGCCAACCGGGCTGAGATGGTCCTGCATACCCTGGACTGTAGGAGGGCGTTGTCCTTCTACCTTGACCGTACGTGGGAGCATCGGAGGGCTGTTCAGCTTTCGTTTCTTTTGACCCCAATAAGTTGGGGCTACCTGTCTCCAAGCGTACTTTGTCCATATGGGTCGCTGACTGTATCGCCTGGGCTTATGGGGCAGCCGGCCTCTCGTTGGAGGGTCGAGTCACGGCTCATCGTGTCAGGGCGAAGGCTGCGTCAGTGGCTCATCTCCGCTCTGTTCCGTTGGCAGACATCTGCCGGGCCGCTACTTGGTCTTCAAGCCAGACTTTTGCGGCCCATTACTGCCTTGAGAGGGAGTCCCGCAGGGACAGTGCTTTCGGACAGGCAGTACTCCATAATCTCTTTGGGGTTTAGGCAACTCCTACCCTCCGGCCCTGGTGTTGGGCTACCGGTCGGGGGCGTTCTCAGAGAAGATTCCTTCCTTACGTGCTGCCGAGCTAGAGGTAGCTCATTTTTTCGGCTTGAGGTCTCCGGTAGCCTTAAGCTGGGGAGTCCCATATGTGAGGACTGACTTCCTGATTGGTCCTGGAGAAAGAGTAGTTACTCATCTGTAACAGGTGTTCTCCAGGAGCAGCAGGAATCAGTCCTCACAACCCTCCCTCCTCCCCTTGGAGTTGCAGTCATATGATTTATTTTTGCTAATTTTTTGCTGTCTTTTAGCTATGTCATCAGACTGAGCAAGATGGCACCCTTGGGCGGGAAGGGGACCGTGCATGTGCGCTGCAATTCCCAAAGGCTTTCTTTGAAAGCTGGGGAAATGCTCCGCACGAGGGCTCCGTCGGCGCCGACGTCACCCATATGTGAGGACTGATTCCTGCTGCTCCTGGAGAACACCTGTTACAGGTGAGTAACTACTCTTTTTGTAAAAATTTGTTGACCAGTGTTACCATAGGTTTTAGAGGAACAGTTATAAAAGTTAAATCCACTGGTGACGGTTAAGGAAATACAAAGGCCAGTTAAAATGTCAGGTTCTGATGGACTGGAAGGAGAATTTTATAACATTTTAAGAGAGCTGGAGGCCCCAGTTTTGAAGGAAATGAGTAGCATTAGCAGATGATAGGCAAAATTGAGAATAATACTTACATAATAGTTCTTCCAAAACTAGGCAGAGACTGAGAATTGCTGAGTTCATATCTGTCCATTTCTCTGATCAGCTAGGATCTAAAACGTTTGCTGTTGGTATGGGCAGAGATGGATAGGGAGGAATGCTACCAGACTTGATACTTCCCTCACCAAGTGGATTTTATCAAGGGAAGATAAGGGTCCACCAGTCTTTTAAAAGCTCTTAGTTTTGCATGCTGTGAGATTTATTTATTTATTTGGCATTTTTTTTATATACTGCTTTTCAGTATTATCAAGGCGGTTTATAATGAACATAACAGTTTTACCTGGAACAGGTACATTCAGCAACTGTTTTACAAGGAACAGTTAACAATTCACTTGAATATATCTCCAAGTAACTGTGCAACATTTCAACTATTTACAATATAGCTTTAGGGCTCTGTTTGGTATAAGAACATAAGATATGCCATACTGGGTCAGACCAAGGTCCATCAAGCCCAGTATCCTGTTTCCAACAGTGGCTAATCTAGGTCACAAGTACCTAGCAGTTTCCCCAAAAGACACAGGTTCCACAATGCTTGTAGTGGGGCAAGCAGTGGATATTCTGGGTCCACTTTAATAATGGTTTATGGACCTTTCCTTCAGGAACTTGTCCAAACCTTTTTTAAACTCGGCTATACTAACAGCTTTTACTACATTCTCCAGTAGCGAATTCCAGAGTTTGATTACACGTTGAGTGAAAAAATATTTTCTCTTATTAGTCTTAAATAGGTTACCCTTGAACTTTCTTTGCATGCCTTCTAATCTTTCTATATTTTGAAGGCATAAACAATCGATCTACATTTACCAGTTCCACGCCATTCATTAATTTATAGACCTCTATCATATCTCCCTTCAGCCCAGGGGCGGCTCAAGGCAATCTGCTGCCTGAGGCGAAGTCTGAAATGGTGCCCGCCCCCACCTTAGAGGGGGCGGGGCTTTTTCAGAAATCCAATCAGAGACTGAACCAAACCAAAAAGCCAATTAGAATATATGGAGAAAGTGCAAGATGTTTGCACACAGAGCCATATCGAGCTGCAATCGCACCCTGTGCAACTTGCAGTTCGGATGCATGCCCCCCCTCTCCCCCCATACCTCCGCCCAGCGCTGCCTGCTCTTTCCCTGCTGCTGCTGCCCTTTTTTTTTTTTTTTTTTATGGTGGCTCCGGCAGCAGGGAAACAGCAGGCAGCGCTGGATGGAGGTATGGGCAGGAGGCAGGGGCATGCGCCCGATCTGAAAGGCACCGGCACTTTAAGCAGATCTGTCCCTCCCTATTCTGACATGGCGTCAGAGGAGGGAGGAACCAGACTTGCTTAAAGTGCTGTGAAAAGGCTTGGAGAGTGCATTTCGGCTGCCTGCTATTGTCCTGCCAGCAGCGGCAGGTCAAAAGCAGACAGCCAAAATGTGCCCCCAAGCCTTTCCACCCTGTGCGGCTATACTGCTTGCACAGGTCTAGGTACGGTCCCCTTTGCACATCAAGGAACTAAAAGACAGCAAGAACCAACAGCACAGTTTATAAAACTAAATTATAACTCATTTTTATTTTGTTATAAACTGTGTTATGGTTCTTGCTTTTTCTTTTTCAACATATATTTTGCATTCACAATAGGTACAGAGCAGAACCAGGACATTCACCCACAGCACTCAATATTTAAAAAAAAACTCTGATTCTGATCATCCACTAACAGCAACAACAACAACTATTCTCCAGTACCAGGCATGTTGTGAACTAATACAAAACCCTACAACAAAGAGCAAACTTACCATACCATACCATATCAGCACAAACTTCCAAAACTCATATAAGGAGACCATCCAAAAAAGCGTCACTGTAAAATACTACAGTGGGCCCGGGAACATCCATAAACCTATTTGAAAAGCTGAACAAGTCAAATCACTACAGTATAGTATAGATCTTTATGTACAAACTCCATGTTAACAGAACACCTGACCTCAGTCACACACTCACAACATCGACCCTCACCAAGTACAGAATAAGTAACCATAATCTAAAGTAAAGATAAAAATATGTAGACAAAATTTAAATTGAAACCCCAAGAAGCCAGAGTCTACATACAGTGCAACATCAGATAAATAAGAGATGCAGTTCCCCAATACTGTGTAAAATATAAAAATAGCACAAAGTCCAATCACTAAAATGAAATAAACCCGGTTTTATCCCCATAATGGTACACTTGGTACTTAGATCATGGGGGGGCGGGGGGTTCATATTGGTGGCGCATCTCGTTCAGGGCCATATGTATCTTCAACAAGTGCGCCTTCAATACTGCATTAGGTCAGCTCACATATCGTCAGCGACCCTTTGTTGCTTTTGATCCTTCTCATTTGGGACTTCCAGTCTCCAAGAGAACATTGTCTAACTGGATTGCTCAATGTATTTCTTTTGCCTATCAGAGTAAGAACCTTCCTCTGGAGGGCCATGTCACAGCTCACAATGTGAGAGCCATGGCAGTCTCAATGGCTCATCTGCACTCTGTGTTTATCGACGACATCTGTCGAGCAGCCACCTGGGCCTCGGTTCATACCTTCACAGCCCATTACTGCTTGGACAAAGACTCCCGCCGGGATGCCTTGTTTGGTCAGGCTGTTCTCCAACACCTGTTCCATACCTAATCAACTCCTACCCACCATCCCTGGTAGGATGCCAGAGATCCATGGAGGGAAGTGGAGCCCTGTTCAGGGGCACACAACTTCTGGGGTCTCTCCCTGGCATCTGAAGCTAGGGAGTCCCCATATGTGAGGACTACATTCCTGCTTGTTCCTGGAGATAGCATAGTTACTCACCTGTAACAGGTGATCTCCGGGAACAGCAGGAATTTAGTCCTCACAACCCACCCACCTCCCCTATTAGTTGTATCTCTATATCTCCCTTTCCCTCTCTCTCTCTTTGTCTCAGCTTTAAAACTCAACTGGAGAGAGGCAGTTGGGAAAGGCGGGAAGGCAGCACGCAGGCACTGTGGGGTGCTCCCAAAAGCTTTCTATTGGACACTGGGGAGCGTTCCCACGCAGGCTCCGTCGGTACCGACGATACCCATATGTGAGGACTAAATTCCTGCTGTTCCCGGAGATCACCTGTTACAGGTGAGTAACTATGCTTTATAGCACTGTCAATTTCAGCACAGTCCAGTCTGTTTGTCTCTGTGTCCAACATCAAGACTCAGCTTTTAGAAATATATTAGGCTGTTTGTGCATACATTCACTAATTTTCAGCAGGCAGCTGGAGTGTTAAGTTAGTGGAGTAGAGGTGATGTTTTTATCAGGTTAATGAGGATTTTAAGGTGCAGAATCCTAGCAATCCATTTTGATTTTAATTTTCAGATTCCTGAAGGCAAAGTGACACCAAGAACTACGACCATGACCTTCACTTGTTTCGTGTTTTTTGACATGTTCAATGCCTTGTCTTGTCGTTCACTGGTAAGATAACTTTGTTAGATTTAATTATTGTCATCTTAATGGAAGAAGATATGTATTGCTAATTCCTGATCGTGTCCCCAGTCTAGTCCCGAAACCTCTGGGTTCCCCATCTCATATAGCAGCTTGGAGACTGAGAGAACTCCTCTTTTGTGACATCACTGGTATATACATCCGGGATCCGCCTCCTGTCACCAGTTACCTCAGTCTCCAAGCAGCTGGATGGATGATGAGCCCGGTGCTCCGGGCCCACTGGAGAAACAATTAGGAATAGCATTGTTAGTTACGGGGGTCTCTTAATATAAAAAAAAAAAAAGTAGCAGCATTAAGGCAAGGTCTGACGGCCTGTATCTTTAAGACTTGTCAGACCTTGTCTCTTGTCTGGGCCCCTTCTCCCGCTCCTCTCCCTCTTTGCTTTTCGGGGCTTGGGGCAGCTGAAGTCAGTTAATTCCTGGAGGAGAAGGGAGCTTCCCTGTAAAAGAAGCAGCAGTGTTGTCCAGGAGTCAGACTGGCGCCGTGCAGAAGTGTTGCCTGCCAGTGTGCCCGGTCGGCTCACAGCGCTCGCACGAGGACGGAGGTTTTGTTTCCCTGTGGCAGACCGAACAGCCTCCTCCGGTATAGTGCGGTGCTTTTGGGTTCAGCGGAGGATGAGTTTGCCTGCAGGAGCCCAGTTTTCTTGCCCTGCCGCTGACGGAGGTAAGGCCGCATGCTGCGAGAGTTTTTCTTTTCTACACGGCAGCGTGTTTTTTGGCGTGAATGCGGCTCTAGGCCCGGACGCGTGCAGAGCGTGCGAACAGGCACAGCGGCCTAGGACAGACAGAAAGTGCTTCGGGGGTAGCAGGAGCCCTTCTGAGGGGTTTTTTACAGGCCGCAGAGGACCCTGAGAAACTTGTTTGGGGGAGCTGTTACATAAAAAAAAAAAAAAATAGATAGCAGACAGGTAGTGAGTCGTGCTGTTCAGGGCTCCACGCAGCTTGGGGCAGCACCGTATTCCCATCCCTGCGCGTGTCTCTTTTGCATGTTTTAAGGGGCTGCAGTTTAGCTGTGGTTTGTTGGGCTCTCTGCAATGCCCTCTAAGGCTCAATGTGTGGTATGTGCGTCCAAAAAGGCCACGGACACAGGGGTCTGTAAAAACTGCGTGAGGGACGCTTCTGGCATAGAGCAGGAGAAAGAGGGAGCATCCATGCCGGTTACAGAGATTGCGACTCTGCCAGCATCCGGGAGGACGCAGGAGGAGCCGGTAGCGGGTCCATCCTCCGCTGCGGACCTTCCCTCTCCTCAGATGGTGTGGACTTCTCCTCTGGCCTCCATATTTTCGCAAGAATTTATTTCTTTGCTGCAGCGCTCAGTGTTGGGCAGCGCTCAGCAGCTGAAAAGTGCGGCAGGCAGAAGCACACTGAAGAGGCCCTCCTCTCACGCTCAAATGGAGGTTCTCCCTCGCGGGACCAAGAGGGCCCGGACAGAAGAGGACTTTGGAGAACAATCTTTGTCCTCAGAGGGTCCACTTTCGGATGAAGAAGGCCTCAGCTTAGATTTGGAAGAGGAGCTTGAGGAAGGCAAGCTTACCGAAGGAGAAGACCAGGCCAGAGTGGTGCGGGTCTTCAGAAGAGAGGAGTTGCCAGCCCTCATCGCGGAGACCCTGAAGGTCCTAAACATGCCAGTCCCGGGGGCAACGGAAGAGGAAACGCTAGAGGATCCTTTGTTGCAGGTGTTCAGGAAGAGTCAGAGTGTTCCCGGTTCACAGAGTGTTTCACGAAATGATTCAAGAAGAATGGAATACCCCAGAGGCTCCTCTCAAAGGTTCGCGAATTATGGGCCACCTGTATCCTCTGGCGGAGACAGACAAGGAAATATTTCAGTTCCCCAAGGTGGACGCCGCCGTATCTGCAGTCACAAAAAAGACTACAATCCCGGTAGAAGGTGGGGCGGCCCTTAAGGACTTCCAAGATAAAAAATTGGACATGTTGTTAAGGCAAGTGTTTGAGGTTAATGCCCTGTCGCTCCAAGCGTCTATTTGCGGGGCCTGGGTAGCCAGAGCCTGTCTACGCTGGTCACAGCGGGTACGCACGGGGCAGGACAATGAATTGGCGGATGAGGCCTCCAGATTAGAGTCGGGGGCGGCCTACCTAGCGGATATCCATTATGATCTGACGTGTGGGTTGTCCAAGAGCATGGCTTCGGCAGTTGCAGCGTGACGTTACTTGTGGTTGCGCAATTGGGCGGCGGATGCTTCGTCCAAAGCGCGGTTAAATAAGCTTCCCTTCAAAGGACGTCTGCTGTTTGACCAGCTTCTCTAAATCCTCCCCAAAGACCTGGGAGAGTCCAAGGGAGGCAGGTTGCCAAAGGACAAGCCTAAGCCAGGTCGCTCAATCCCGGTGGGCCGGGGTCAGCAGCGGGTTTTTCACCGGTTCAGGTCACAGAGATTCAATTCCTTCCAACGTGGCATTTTTCCAGCAGGAGTCAAGGTTTCCGTGGTTTTCGGGGTGCAGAGAGGGGTTTCCGGGCGTCCTCCTTCGCTTCCAAAAAGTCGCAATGAGATAAGGGGGCCCAGGCGCCCTCAGTTCCCGTGGGGGGGGGGGTGTTTGCAGGAGTTTTATTCTGCCTGGGCCCAAGTCACTTCAGATCAATGGGTGTTGGAGGTCATCCGAAGGGGCTGCGCGCTAGAGTTCCTCCGCCCAGTGGGGGACTCTTTCGTGCAGTCCCCAGGCAAGTCAGCCTCCAAGCTCAAAGCTTTATGGGAGACCGTGCAAAGACTGTTAGACCTCGGAGCGATTGTCCCGGTTCCGCCAGACCAACGCGGCAGCGGTCGATACTCCATCTACTTCGTCGTTCCCAAGAAAGGAGGCGGGGTTCGTCCAATTCTAGATCTAAAATGAGTGCATCGTTGCCTTCGGGTGACTCATTTTCACATGGAAACCCTGCGCTCTGTATCGGTGGCAGTACAGAGAGGAGAGTTTCTTACTTCCCTAGATTTGTCGGAAGCTTATCTACACATTCCAATACGACCGGATCATCACAGATTCCTCCGGTTTGCGGTGCTGTTCGGGCATTTTCAATTCAGAGCGTTGCCGTTCGGCCTGGCGACGGCTCCGCGGGTCTTCACGAAGGTCATGGTAGTGGTGGCGGCGGTTTTGAGGAAGGAAGGGATCCTAGTTCATCCTTACCTGGACGATTGGTTGATCAGGGCGAAATCGCGGGCAGAGAGCATGTGGGCTACGGCCCGAGTGGTGGCTTTTCTGGAGAGTCTCGGGTGGATAGTCAATCTACCCAAGAGCCACTTAGTGCTGTCGCAAAATCTGGAATATCTTGGGGCACGCTTCGAGACAAGTGTGGGGAAGATTTTCCTAACAGAGCAGCGGGAGCAGGACTTGCGGTGCCTCGTCAGAAGGTTTCTAGTGTACAAGGCGCCCTCGGCGTGGCATTACCTGCAGCTGCTGGGTACCATGGCGGCGACCATAGAGAGAGTGCCGTGGGCGAGGGCTCACATGCGGCCCTTGCAGGCAGCGCTGCTTCGCAGGTGGTCGCACCAGCAGGACTCGCTGTCTCGAAGGCTGCCCTGCCCAGAGGAAGCCCGTCGAGACCTCCAATGGTGGCTGGTTCCCGAGTCGCTGCAGCGTGGGAAATCACTGGAGTCTCCGGCCTGGGTATCACTAATGACAGACGCTTGTCTGCTGGGCTGGGATGCTCACTGCCAGGGCAGTTTCACCCAGGGCCAGTGGAATGCTCAGGAGAGGTTGTGGCCGATCAACAGGTTGGAGCTACGAGCGGTTACTCTCACGTTGCAGGAGTTTCTCTTGGTCCTCGGCAGAAAGGCAGTCCGAGTATTTTCAGACAACGTGACAGCGGTGGCCTATGTCAACAGGCAAGGGGGAGCCAGCAGCGTAGCTCTCAAAGAGGAAGCAGGCGTGTTATGCGGCTGGGCAGAAATGAATCTTCTGGACCTCTCGGCGGCGCATGTGGCCGGGGTAGACAATGTTCAAGCTGATTTCCTCAGTCGGGTGAGGGTGGATCCGGGGGAATGAGTCCTGCATCCCGAAGTCTTCCAGATGGTCGTCCGCAGGTGGGGCGTTCCAGTCATGGATCTCATGGCGACCTTCGATTCGGCAAAGGCAAGTCATTTTTTCAGCAGGAAAAGAGAAAGTATGTCGGAGGGATTGGATGCGCTCATTCAGGAGTGGCCGGTGGGACAGCTACTTTGTGTTCCCTCCGTGGGTCCTAATCGGCAGAGTGGTTTAACGGATAGAAAGGTTCAGGGGGCAAGTAATTCTGATATCCCCAGATTGGCCGCGCCGACCATGGTACGGGGACCTTGTAAGGCTGTTGGTGGCAAAGCCTTGGCAACCTCCGTCCAGACCGGATCTGTTGTCTCAGGGACCCCTTTTCATGCCCCATGTGGATCGATTCTCGCTTACGGCTTGGCTCTTGAGAGGGCGCGGCTGACGTCCTGTGGATACTCGGGGGCAGTTGTCTCTACCTTGTTAAAGGCCAGAAGGCGGTCTACTTTGTTGGCTTATGTTCGCATTTGGAGAATTTTCAAAGATTGGTGCGCAGACAGGAGGTACCCGTCATTAAAGGCCTTCATCCCTCAGATATTAGAGTTCTTGCAGGATGGTTTCGACAAGGGGTTAGTGGCGGCTTCGCTAAGGGTGCAGGTCGTGGCGGTATCTTGTTATAGGGGCAGAGTAGGTGGTCAGGCGATTGGGAGTCAGCGAGACGTCAAGCGTTTCTTAAGGGCAGTGTCTCTGTTGCGGCCTCCATGCAGACAGGTCATCCCTAAGTGGCATCTACCGTTCGTGTTGGAGGCTCTAGAGCGCGAGCCTTTTGAGCCCCTGGCGCAGGCAACCCTCGAGGATCTCACGCTAAAGGTGATTTTTCTAGTGGCAATCTGTTCGGCCTGGCGCATCTCTTCTCTTTGCCCCCCCCCCCCCCTCACCAGCAACCTGCAGGGCTCTTGGAGTCACAGAAAACCACACTCAAAGCAATGAGAAGGGAATCTAAGAGACAGCAATAAAATACCACACACTTCTATATAGATACACCAAAGCTTTGCGGAGAGAAACAAATAAAAACAAGTTCTCTTTGTTTACTCTAACTATTAGCTATGGTTTACTTTATTTATAAGGCTCTTTTGGAGGATACAGCATAATTTCACTTTATTGTTCTACGTCAGGTATTACGTATTCATCACATCATAGGTCAATTTCTAATCAGCATAGGTCAGTATGAGGAGACATACATGTATTCCAAGACATAACTGTTTACTGCTGACTGCTTGATATCTAGTAACCCTGAGACTGAAAGGCTAGAGGACAACCTGTCCCTTTTCTTATTTACAGGACTTGTACCTCTTCACCTACTTAGTAAGCAAATATATGAAGTTTATTTCTAAGCAAAGTTCTGAACAAAATTAACTCTTTCTCAGGTTTTCTTAGACAGTCTGGTTGTGTACACCGCCCTGTACAGACCAGCTTACATTCAGTCCCCCCTCTGATTCTGTAAAGAATCATTCCCAAAGTAAGGAAACCAGACATTGCCATTAAAGTGGAATTAAAACTAGTTTCTGGGTCAATCTGTAACATCATTGTAGGGGTCAGTGATTCCACTGATTTCCTACAGCAAGCTGATAGTACACAGAGAATTAATGCTCCTAAAATAAGAATCCCCAAAACGCCAAGCAATGATGCTAATAAGCCTTGCAAAGGCCTGGATAATGAATTCCAAAATGAAGAAACAGAATCAAATAGAGCTGAAAAAGAACTTACATAACTATCACTTGAAACAAAAGTACGGTTTCTAACTTTATCCAATAGGCCTTTTACTATTTTTCCATTATTATCAAGCATACTACAACAAAAACCAACTATTACTCCACACACACCATTTTCCTTTGCTAGGAGATAGTCTAAAGCCATTCGGTTCTGGGCTGCATAGGCTGACACTTTGTTCACTGCACCTTGCAAGACACTAATTGCCTCAGTGAGGTCTAGGGCTGTAAGTTGAACAACTGCATGTAGTCACATAATCTAGGTACCATATTCTCTAGTGGGTGCTATAGCTCCAAATGTTGAAAGCCACACAGTACCTGTGAATGCATCTATTTGAGATTGTTAAAGGTTTTGTAGTGTCTACCAGTTGTTGAGCAGCCTCTATGGCCTTATCCTGTGAAGAAACATCCCTTTTTCTTCTAACAGAATTGTTCAGGGTTGATAATAAAGTAATGTTCTGGTAAGGTACAAATCACCACGGGGTATCTAATTGGGCTATATAACAAGTACCTGACCAACCTCTGGGAAGCTCTGTATACGCAAACGTACCACACACAAAATAACCTCCTTCTAAAGCCACTAAGCCATCTTCCCAGATTGTCAAATTCTGAGGACAAGATATATTCTGGATACAATTATTCAAAACCCACTGAGTCATGGCCATTTCATTAAGCCCTCCAGACAAATTACGTTTCCAGGGATGATAATACCCTAGTAAAGGGAAACTCCAGTTAGGTATGCCTAGGTCTGAACTAGAGGCATTCAAAGGGTAGCCAGAACTATTATATTGTAGTAATTCATAATCATGCACCTGGTTCCCTTGAACTGACATTAATTGTACCACTGAAATATAAGAGTTTCCTACAAGGGATTTCTTATACCAGATAGAAGAATTATGCAACATTACTATTCTACAAACATTCCATGGAGTATCCCCTACCTTTCTTCCCATACCCTGAGCCATAAAACATATTGGAGGATGTTGCAGAGGCATAGGACTAACTATTCTAGGTTCTGGGCCTGTATGAGACCATTGTACAGAAGTTAGATTAAAGGCTATGTCACGAAACTCCTCAAAGGTCTTAGGCCTAACTCTAGGTAGAAATCCATGCTGAGTAGCTGTCACAGATGGAAGACACACTGCACAATCTGATAAATTGAAATGTTTTGTCACTGAGTGTACCTGTGACTCGAAAATATTTGAATATTCATCATAACATTCCCAAGGTTCTAACTGCAGCAGCACTGCTTTACTACTACTAATATGCCTCAGCACAACTAAGATTAGATATAAAAACATTCTTAGCAAAACTTTTAAATATCTAAAACTATAATTACTTCAAAATATACTAAATCAAAACTGAAAATATACCTACTCTTCTTAATATTCTCCTATATAATGAAGATATATACTGTAGCTATGATTAGCCTCTAAGGCTCAATAAATTTATGAAGTAGAGGTTAAGTACCTAAAGGTCATTACATATATATCAGGAAAAATACTAATCTAAAATGACCTCAGCCCTCTAAGCAATACTATAAATGCCGAACAAGAGCATTTTGCATGAATGGTCCATTCAGAATTTACTTAATACAATAAACGTTTTCTGTGATGTCACCATTCTTTTCACTGAAAGTACTTTAAATCATAAAAAGTCTTTTCTGCAATATCACTGTTGTCCGAGAAGTCTGCGTTGTATTTCTTGAATCATGGATGCGGGGAATCTTCTGAATCTTGTGAGGGAGCCTTCTTACACTGCATAAGATGTATCCAACGAGAATGTCCTTCCACTTTACAGGCTGAATATCCCACCAGAAGTACACGAAATGGACCTAGGAAATTTGGAGCCAGAAGCGTCTTTGGATGCAAATTCTTAATCGGGACCCATTCCCCTGGTTTCATGTCCGGATGGGATGATTCTGGAGGAGCATCTTGTTGAGGATTCACCTTCAATAAAGGGGAAACAGACAGGGCTGAGTGCAGTCGTGCACAATAAGTCAAGATATCGCTGCGCAACAACTGGGGGTCTGGGATAACTGCCAAGGCATGTGGAGAAGTAGCTGGACGTCCAGTAACTATTTCATATGGTGTCAGACCACCTCGAGTGCGCTGGGGGAGATACGCACCGCCATAAGGGCAAAAGGAAGGGCTTCTGTCCAATCTGTAGCCCAATCCTGTGTCATAGTGCGCAAGAAACCTTTGAGAGTCCTATTCATCCACTCCACTTGGCCAGAGCTTTGCGGGTGATAGGGTGTGTGTAACTCTTTTTACACCAAACCAATTTTCAATATCCTTCCAGACACGTGCAATGAAGGCCAGACCCTGATCAGAAGAAAGAACAAAAGGTACACCCCAGACAGGAATAAACTGAGTGAGCAACAATTTTATGGCAGCCCCAGCTGTCATACTGGTAGTGGGATAAGCCTCCACCCAACTAGAGAAAAGACAAGTGATCACCAACAAATACCGCCTCCCTCCTCTGGCACAGGGCAAATCAGTAAAATCAAGCTGCAAAATCAGAAACGGGCCAGAGGGCTTGGGAAGAGCAGCAGCAATCTTCAGAAGGGGCCCCACCCTGCCAGCCTGCAAGCAATCCAAGCAAGCAGCATACACAGCCTGTGCCACAGAAACAAACTTCGGGTGATACCACAAAACCGCAAAGGCATGAGTCATGGCTGCAGCGGATAAGTGAAGTTTATGATGCAGGAACAGAGCAAGTGGAAACAAAAGAGAGTCAGGGCAAATGAGTAGGTGCTCCTCCTTCCAGTAGCCCTGAGTATCACAGGATGCACCCCAGGAAGTCCATAGAGTTTTGGTTTCAAGGGAAGTGTCCTTATACTGCTGTAAAAGAGAGGACAGGGAGAACAAAGTCATGTTAGAAGGCTTTAAATACAGCAGCGTTGGTGACACTAATGCCTGAAGAGCAGCCTTCCGTGCTTCTTGGTCTGCAAAACGATTGCCCTTAGAAACTAAATCACCAGCAGAGGAATGTCCTTTACATTTCAAAACTGCAACCTGTGCTGGCAAAAGAACAGCTTGTAACAAGCGGTGAATGTGTTCAGCATGTTTAATTGGTTTATTAGCAGAAGTTAAAAATCCTCGTTGCAACCAAATATTACCAAAATCCCATAGCACACTCATTGCATAGGAGCTATCTGAATATATATTTGCTAGAAGATATCTAGAGAGTTCAAGAGCACGTGTCAATGCAAAAACGTCTGCTAACTGGGCACTAGAAAATGGCAGGGAAGCTGATTCAACCACGTCATCAATTGTGGTTACTGCATAGCCCACACAAAGTTTTCCCATTTCATCTCTGAAGGCTGAACCATCCACAAATAAGGTTACATCTGGGGCTGGCAGGGGTACAGGTGAGAGATCAGGTCTAGCACGGGAAGAAGTTAAAATACTTTGAAAACAATCATGGGACCCATCCTCCTCCTCCAGATCTGCCAAAGGAGCCAGGAGCGTAGATGGATTGCATATGGATGTAGTATATATTTTTACATGAGACTGAGAAACTATCAATTCAAGAGTCAATAAACGTGTGGAAGATAAAGGTTGTGTTTTAGTTAAATGGAGCAACCTAGAAATGGAATGTGCCACATATACCTCAAGAGGGTGCTGTAGCACAAAAAAATCTGTAATTTCAATTGCAAATGCCACTGAAATCAAACTGCGCAAGCAGGGCGGGAGTCCCAAAGTCACTGAATCAAACCGCTTTGAAAAATATCCTATTGGCTTGCGACCAGTTGGAAATGCTTGCAAAAGCACACATGTAGCAGATATGGCTGAACTAGCCACATACAATTTAAATGTTAAAGAATAGTCTGGAAAGGACAAGCATGGAGCAGTGCTTAGTGCAGTCTTTAAATTTACAAAAGCGTCCCACTGTGATAACGTAGGTACAATGAGACCCTGTGAACCCACTTTCCCAATCAACGCATAAAGCGGAGCTGTAAGGTCTGAAAAATTAGCTATCCACTGTTTACAGAAAATCAATAATCCCAGAAATCTACGTAACAATGCTGGTGTCGCTGGAAAAGATAATGACAAAATAGGTTTCAATCTGGCAGAAGTAATTTCACGACCAGCTGGAGTTAGAACAACATCCAGAAAAGTAACATTTTGAGATACAAATTGCAATTTAGACAAATTGACTTTCAGTCCTAATTTGGCAATATGAGCTAACAAAGATAATGAGTCTGCTAAACAGATCTCATAACTTGGTGAACATAAAAGCAAATCATCCACATATTGAATTAAAGAGGATTGGTCAAGCTTCACATCTAATAACGCAGTTCTTAGTGCCTGCGAGAAGTACGCAGGACTGTCCGTATAGCCCTGGCATAGTCTAGTCCAGCGATGGCGAACCTATGGCACGCGTGCCAGCTGTGGCACGCGAAGGCCTTGCAGCTGGCACGCGTGAAGGTCCGCAAAAAAAGAAAAAGCGGGCTCTGGCTGCTGCCGCGGACGCGGCAGCATGCAGTGTCCCGCGGGGCCCCTCCGCCCGCTAAGCCCCTCTCCACGGGCTTTCAGATGCGCGAGGGAGACAGCGGCTCCCTCGCGTCTCTGTTAAGCCCGCAGGGGTTAATGGGAAATTTCCCATCAGCCCCTTTAGACGCGAGGGACTGATGGGAAATTTCCCATTAGCCCCTGCGGGCTTAACAGAGACGCGAGGGAGACGCTGTCTCCCTCGCGAATCTGAAAGCCCTTGCAGAGGGGCTTAGCGGGCGGAGGGGGCCCCGCGGGACACTGCATGCTGCCGCGTCCGCGGCAGCAGCCAGAGCCCGCTTTTTCTGTTTTTAAATTTGCCGGGGGGGGGGGTTAGGACTGCGAAAGGGCTAGGGGGGGGGGTTTTGGACTGCTAATGGGCTGGGGGGGGGGTTTGGACTGCTAATGGGCTAGGAGGGGGGGTTAGGACTGCTAATGGGCTAGGGGGGGTTAGGACTGCTAATGGGCTGTGGGCTGATGGGGGCTCTCTGGAAATGGGGTGATGGGGGGTTAGTACTGCTAATGGGCAGGGGGGGGGTTAGGAATTCTAATTGGCTGGGGGGGGTTTTGGACTGCTAATGGGCTGGGGGGGTTAGGACTGCTAATGGGCTAGGAGGGGGGGGGGGTTAGGACTGCTAATGGGCTAGGGGGGGTTAGGACTGCTAATGGGCTGTGGGCTGATGGGGGCTGTCTGGAAATGGGGTGATGGGGGGTTAGGACTGGTAATGGGCTATGGGGGGGGTTAGGACTGCTAATGGTCTAGAGAGGGGGGGGTTAGGACTGCTAATGGGCTAGGGGGGGGTTAGGACTGCTCATGGGCTAGGGGGGGGTTAGGACTGCTAATGGGCTGGGGGGGGTTAGGACTGCTAATGGGCTAGGAGGGGGGGGTTAGGACTGCTAATGGGCTAGGGGGGGGGTAGGACTGCAAATGGGCAGGTGGGGTTAGGAATTCTAATGGTCTAGGAGGGGGGGTTAGGACTGATAATGGGCTAGGGGGGGTTAGGACTGCTAATGGGCTAGGAGGGGGGGTTAGGACTGCTAATGGGCTAGGGGGGTTAGGACTGCTAATGGGCTGTGGGCTGATGGGGGCTGTCTGGAAATGGGGTGATGGGGGTTAGGACTGGTAATGGGCTATGGGGGGGGGGTTAGGACTGCTAATGGGCTAGAGAGGGGGGGTTAGGACTGCTAATGGGCTAGGGGGGGGGGTTAGGACTGCTAATGGGCTGATGGGGAGGGGTTAGGACTTGAGGTGGGCTGTTGGGTGGGGTTAGGACTGGAAATGGGCTGATGGGGGGTTAACACTGGAGGTGGTCTGATGGGGTTAGGACTGGTAATGGGCTATGGGGGGGGTTAGGACTTATAATGGGCTATGGGGGGGCTGGGACAAGAAATGGGCTGATGGGGAGGGGTTAGGACTTGAGGTGGGCTGATGGGGTTAGGACTGGTAATGGACTGTGGGCTGATGGGGGGGTTAGGACTGGCAATGGGCTATGGGGGGCTGACTGGAAGTGGGGGGTTAGGACTGGTAATGGGTTATAGGGGGGGGCTTAAACTGAAAATGGGGTGATGGGGGGTTAGGACTGGAAGTGGGTTGATGAGGGGGGGATAGGACTGGTATTGGGTTGGGGGGCTGCTAGGACTGGAAATGGGCTGATGCAGGGACTAGAAGGGAATGGATGCTGGGTGAGGCTGGAACTAGAAGGGAGCTGGTGTTGGGGGAGGATTAGAATGGGATGGGGCTGGGAGAGTAAAATGGAGAGGGGAAAAATATTTTGTGTGGGAGGGATAAAAAATCTACAATTGGCCGGGTATTGGGAGAGTAAGTGGGGATTGAGGATGGAGGGGTAAATTTTGAGTAGATGAAATAGGAATGAGGAAAGAGCCAAAGGAGAAAGATTAGTATGTTAAAGCAGATGTAGAGAGAGAATGGAAAAAAAAAACAAGAAGACAGAAGAAAGGACAAATGGACAGCAGATGGAGAGTTAGCAGAAGACACGAAGAACCAGAAGAAAGTGGCTGGAACAATTGCAACTGAAAAAAAATGCACAAAAGGTAGAAAAATCTCTTTATTTTGAATTTATTAACTGGAATATGTCAGCTCTGGGAAATGTGCATCATTAATTTTTGCGCTTTGTTTAGTACAAGAGGAAATTAATATATAGTTTTATTTCTACAGTGTTGTTGTATATTCCAAGTTTGGCTTTTGGGGTTCCCAGTTTAATTATTGTCTTCCTGTTTCTAAATTGTGATTCCTTGTTTGGTGATGGTCTGTTCTGCATGTGTAACTGAGCTGAGGTATTCTGTTTATATAATTCCTATTTGACATTGCCACTTGTTCTTTCCCCAGTAGGTCATGTATTGTTGTTCTCTGAGATGTATTGGTTTAATATTTGCAGTGTTGCCTTTTGATAGGTAGAGTATGGTGCTTTGTGAGTCCTGGTAGTGCTGTTAGGATACGGCGGGTTTGCTATGGGTTCTAAATGGGCAGCGTTTGTAGTAGTTCCTAATGTGCCTGGCGGTTGGTACTGGATTATAGTAATGTAGAAACCTTTTAGTCTTTCTTTATCCATATACTCATTAAGAGGCATGTTTACTAAAAGTTAGTGTATGGTAACATTATGCAAATATTTATGCAAATGAAGCACCTTATGCAAATGGGGCTTTAATTGACGTGCTGGCACTTTGAGGAAATTCTTTGGTTTTGTGCGGCAGTTTGGGCACTCGGGCTCAAAAAGGTTAGCCATCACTGGTCTAGTCCATGTGTACTGCTGATTGTCAAAATGAAAAGCAAATAAAAATTGGTTTTCTTTGCTAATTTGCACTGAAAAATAAGCAGAACTCAAATCTACAACAGAAAACCACGTAGATTTTGGAGGTACCTGTGTCCAGATATCATGCGGATTAGGTACCAAGGGAAAGATTGGCAAAATTACCTTGTTAACAGCTCGCAGATCTTGCACAAATCGATAAGTCTCTCCGTTAGCTTTCAGTACAGGAAGAATTGGAGTATTACACGGCGACGTAGTAGGATAGATGACACCTTGCATCTGTAAATCTTCAATTATCGGTCGAATTCCATCTATAGCAGCTGCTGATAGTGGATACTGTTTGAGTCTAGGAAGTTGTACACCAGGATTTACGGTAATCTTCACAGGAGGAATTGAGAGACATCCGACATTTGATCCTGGGACTGCCCACAGAGTAGATGGAAGTTTTTCGAGATCAGGGTGAATAGCTGTGACATCCGCAGGGGGCTGTACTTCAGAGAGAGAATACAACTGAAAATGTAACTTTCCACTCATCCAGGATAAAGTTGCATGATGTGAAGCCAGGAAATCATGGCCCAAAAGATTCACTGGTAATGTGTGTCCTACCAGAAAATTAGTAGGGTATACAGTCTCTCCAATCTGCAAAGGCAAAGCTTCAAGTTTACGGTGAGGAATTATCTTACCTTCAATGCCTTCACAATGCACTGTTGGAGCACGTGCTAGAAGAGTTTTATAAACTGCAGGCAGATCCTGTAGACGCAGCGCAGATGTAGTAGCTCCCGAATCAATGATGAATTTCACAGTAGAGCCTCCCAGTTTAGCTTCTAACTCACCCTGAGAAGTTACAGTCAGATTTAATAATAGTCATGCATCCCAAGAATCACAGTCTTCTGGGTTAGAAAAACATTGATATACAGGAGTGAACTCAGCAGGAGGGGTGGGGGAAGGCACGTAGCTCTCTGGCCATCTAAATTCCGATTCTGTGGACAGTCTCGCTGTAAATGGCCACACTCACCACATGTATAACAAGCACGCATTCCTCTAGCTTGTCCACGCCCTCGCTGAGAATTGCCTCGCTGAGAATTCCCATAGTTTCCTCTGAACCTGTCTCTCCCCCGCCCCCTTCCCAGAGCTGGATGCATAGAAGCAATTTGTAAATTAAGCAGTTTAGTCTTCTTTACATCTAATCTGGCTTGTTGTTCCTGCAATTCCTTGAGATATTTCAATTCACTGTACCGTGCACTCTCCAAAATTGCATCAGCTGATCTAGCAGGCCAATCTATTATTGAAGTTTCCAAAATTTCTTTTATTCTTGGAATCAAACCATTTACAAAAATATTAGTAAATCCTGAAGGTGTATCCTCTGTCTCGCCAGAATAATCTTTAAACGCTAGCATACACCTAGTGTGGAAAGCTGTAACTTTCTCACCCCTTTCCTGTGTTAAAGAAGTAAGCTTTGACCAATCCCTCACAGACTTACATGCTACTTTAAGAGATTCTAACAATTTCTCTCTACACAGAACAAAACTATCTCTGTGTCTGTTCTTGAAGATCTGTTACAGGGTCTGTCTGTGGCCATACCCAATTATCATCTCTAATTGGATGAGTTACCTTATGAAAATCAGCTGGATTAATAAAAACAGCTCTAAGCAGATTATCTAGATCTGCCCAAGTAGGATTATAACTATTATTTGAGACCATAAGGACACAAATCTACCTGAATTTTCCCTGTAATCAGGAAAGGTTTTAGCCAAATCAAATACTTCTTTAGGACTCCAATTTGCAGGTACAGTCATTGCACCTGTAGGTTCTGTTGGATATACACGAAAAGGATATGCAGGTACTATCTCCTCTTCTACAGGTTTTGCATTTACAGAACAGGAATCATTATGTTGGCGTAAAACAGTCTGAAGAAAACTTATATCACCATATAATTGATCACATTTCTCCTTATAGGTAAAAAAATGCTTATCCAGATCTTTTACAATAGCATCAATAAATTTACTAGAAATTCCCAATTCCTTTGTAGCAGAAATATTATTCCTTACTATTCCTTTTAAGTTTTCTATCATATGTACAATACTTTCTATTTCACGGCTAAGAAGTGCATCCACTTCTCTTAGCTGAGAAATATTACAATTACTGTAATCTTCAATCTTTGCATCTCCCAATATCTTCTGTTTATTCCTTATCTCTTCTCTTAGTTCAGCTGCACGAGTGATCCTCTCCCTTCCAGAAGCTACATGACTCTCAGAAGAAACAGGGGGAGACAATGGGGATGCACTTGGGACTATTCCAGCTCCAATTACCAATGCAGCCACATCTGCATCATAATCTGGAGAAAGAACGGCTGGGAATTTCCCTGCCCGTTCATTATCATTCTCTTGTACTTCACTCGCTTTACCAGCATTCTGTAACACAAACAAATCATTCTTCGTATCATGTGCCATTCGTTGCCACCAATTAAACACTAGCCCTTCACGGGCATCACATAATTTATGTTTAGCCTGCAAAGCACATTTCAGATAACGAAGTTTATCTATAGAAAAAGTTCCCTCCAAAGGAAACTGTAGAAGCACATTTATTTATTTATTTAGTATACATTTGTATACCGCTACTTCCAGCGATCAGCAGCGGTTTGATTACAGATTGGAAATTGTCAAATCATGACAGGAAATTTTTGAGGTATAAACACATTGATTAGACAGGAAAGCACAGCACACAGAGAACTATTTTACAGGGAACATGGGCTATGGAGGGTTAAGTGGTTTGCCCAAGACCACAAGGAGCACCTGTGGGACTAGAAACCCCAGTCCTTCATGCCCAAGGTTGCTGTCCTCTAGTGGGATTTGAACCCCCGACCTTCCGGCCCGAAGTACCTTGCCCCAACCACTAGGCCACTCCTCCACTCCATTATCATGAGTCACTGCATGCCAGTGTACAATATAATTAGTAGCCATATCCCCATACTTCTCACGCATACAATAAGAAGGGCTACCTTTCTGAACAGCTAAAACCTTAGCTTTGTCATGCCATTCACGCAACTGAGATAACTCTCATCTACTTAACAGATTACCCATTGCTGTCACCATACAATACTCACAAACACCTTCTGCCCTTGCCAGGAATGGAGAAATCTGTAGATTTATTTTATTTATTTTTATTTATTTACATTCTCTTATATACCGCGCTATTCTGCATCAGTGCAGTTTACATTGAACAAACTGAACTTACATTGAACAGGGCATTATAACTTGGAGATAACTATTTTACAGGGAACATGGGCTATGGAGGGTTAAGTGGCTTTATCCGAGTCACGGCACTAACTGAAGAGCTTCTCTTTGCCGCCCCCCCCCCCCCCCTCACCAGCAACCTGCAGGGCTCTTGGAGTCACAGAAAACCACACTCAAAGCAATGAGAAGGGAATCTAAGAGACAGCAATAAAATACCACACACTTCTATATAGATACACCAAAGCTTTGCGGAGAGAAACAAATAGAAACAAGTTCTCTTTGTTTACTCTAACTATTAGCTATGGTTTACTTTATTTATAAGGCTCTTTTGGAGGATACAGCATAATTTCACTTTATTGTTCTACGTCAGGTATTTCGTATTCATCACATCATAGGTCAATTTCTAATCAGCATATGTCAGTATGAGGAGACATACATGTATTCCAAGACATAACTGTTTACTGCTGACTGCTTGATATCTAGTAACCCTGAGACTGAAAGGCTAGAGGACAACCTGCCCCTTTTCTTATTTACAGGACTTGTACCTCTTCACCTACTTAGTAAGCAAATATATGAAGTTTATTTCTAAGCAAAGTTCTGAACAAAATTAACTCTTTCTCAGGTTTTCTTAGACAGTCTGGTGGTGTACACCGCCCTGTAGAGACCAGCTTACATTCAGTCCGCAGGTGGGGCGTTCCAGTCATGGATCTCATGGCGACCTTCGATTCGGCAAAGGCAAGTCGTTTTTTCAGCAGGAGAAGAGAAAGTATGTCGGAGGGATTGGATGCGCTCATTCAGGAGTGGCCGGTGGGACAGCTACTTTGTGTTCCCTCCGTGGGTCCTAATCGGCAGAGTGGTTCAACGGATAGAAAAGTTCAGGGGGCAGGTAATTCTGATAACCCCAGATTGGCCGCGCCGACCATGGTACGGGGACCTCGTAAGGCTGTTGGTGGCAAAGCCTTGGCAACTTCCGTCAAGACCGGATCTGTTGTCTCAGGGACCCCTTTTCATGCCCCATGTGGATCGATTCTCGCTTACGGCTTGGCTCTTGAGAGGGCGCGGCTGACGTCCTGTGGATACTCGGGGGCAGTTTTCTCTACCTTGTTAAAGGCCAGAAGGCGGTCTATTTGTTGGCTTATGTTCGCATTTGGAGAATTTTCAAAGATTGGTGCGCAGACAGGAGGTACCCGGCATTAAAGGCCTCCATCCCTCAGATATTAGAGTTCTTGCAGGATGGTTTCAACAAGGGGTTAGCGGCGGCTTCGCTAAGGGTGCAGGTCGTGGCGGTATCTTGTTATAGGGGCAGAGTAGGTGGTCAGGCGATTGGGAGTCAGCGAGACGTCAAGCGTTTCTTAAGGGCAGTGTCTCTGTTGCGGCCTCCATGCAGACAGGTCATCCCTAAGTGGCATCTACCGTTCGTGTTGGAGGCTCTAGAGCGTGAGCCTTTTGAGCCCCTGGCGCAGGCAACCCTCAAGGATCTCACACTAAAGGTGATTTTTCTAGTGGCAATCTGTTCGGCCCGGCGCATCTCTGAGCTGCAAGCGTTGTCCTGTAGGGAGCCCTACCTTTCCTTCTTTTTGTCCAAGGTGGTGTTAAGAACTGTGCCCGCTTTTCTTCCGAAAGTGGTTTTACCGTTTCATGTTAGTCAGGACGTTTCCTTACCGGTGTTCCCTAGGGGGCTCCAGGGGTCTGCATCAAAGAAGTTGCATATGTTGGACGTTGGTCGAGCCTTAAAGAACTATCTCAAGAGGACGGCGCCGTTTCGGAGGTCGAACAGGCTTTTTGTTCTGTTCGCAGGTCACCGAAAGGGCGAAGCGGCATCGAAGGCGTCTATTGCTAGGTGGATCAAGGACGCCATTGCTTCGGCGTATGTCCTGAGAGGTAAGTCGGTTCCGGAAGGGCTTCAAGCTCATTCCACCAGAACGCAGGCCGCTTCTTGGGCGGAGCGCCGGTCAGTATCGCCGGAAGACATTTGTAAGGCGGCGACCTGGTCGTCCTTGAATTCCTTTGTGAAGCACTATCGGTTAGATGTGCTAAGGGCGGAGGACGCTTCTTTTGGAGCGGCAGTGCTTCAGGCTGGGATTCAGGGTCCCTCCCGTGCTTCATGATTTCACTGCTCTGGTACTAACCCAGAGGTTTCGGGACTAGACTGGGGACACAATCAGGAAGATGAAATTAGACTTACCTGCTAATTGTAGTTCCTGGAGTGGACCCAGTCTAGTCCAGTATCCCTCCCTAGTGTTTGCTTTGTCTTACAGCCTGAAGTGTTGGAGGCGGTTCACAGGTAAGACTGGAGGATATTTGCAGGACTCCGATCCATAAAGGGGGTGGTTTGGAGGCGCAATGAATCTATTCCTTTCTCGAAATGCTCTTCTTTTTTGCTCCTCTGGATAGAGGGGGGGTCTGGTCAGTCTTAAAGTTACACCTTGCTTTAGTTATGGGTGCAGTTCTGGTTCATTTATGTTTGTTATTCATTCTTACTTGTTGCTCCGGTGAGTCTGCTTTGTCAATAGGTAACTGGTGACAGGAGGCGGATACCGGATGTATATACCAGTGATGTCACAAAAGAGGAGTTCTCTCAGTCTCCAAGCTGCTATATGAGATGGGAAACCCAGAGGTTTCAGGACTAGACTGGGTCCACTCCAGGAACTGCAATTAGCAGGTAAGTCTAATTTCATCTGTGGGCCCATGCTTATGAGATTTGAAGGTAAAACTTTAAAAGCCAAGCCCACATAGCAATAGCTACCTTGTATTTCAATTCATTAATGCAGCTATTTTGTTTTCTATATTTACTGCAGCTTTTTGGTAACAAGTTATGGAAATAGTACTTATAGAATGATGTACACAGCTGAACTTAGTTTAAGTACACTGTGGAAGGACTGATTTGAAACTCTTGCTTGCATTTTCAGACCAAGTCTATATTTGAGATAGGACTTTGCAGGAACCCCATGTTTTTGTGTTCTGTGCTGGGATCAATTCTGGGGCAGATGGCTGTAATCTACATACCTCCATTGCAGAAGGTCTTCATCACTCAGAATCTCGAAGTATTAGGTAAGGTAACCACGCACAGATAAAGACAAGAAATGGGGATAAAAACGGTTGTACATGATTGGGATATCAGATTCTTGCATATGTTGATGCTGTAACCCCTGTAACCCATTTATACCCCCCCCCTTCATTGACCATCTTCCTAATTGTTCCTCCAGACCAGTTCAGTACGTATAGGTTTTCTCTGCCCACCAGCAACTGAGGACCGACTATGAGCTCCTCCTTCAGGTCCAGAATCCATTCTTTCAGTCCTCAGCAGCTGGAGAAGACCTTTGTGTAGTGGACTCCACTGAAAGGATGATTGTTTTATTTTTAATTGCTAAGGAGCAGAATTTTACAAGGAGCATAAAAAGAAGGCTTGCTTGATATTGCTGGGGTCCTTCACCTGCTGAGACAGCTGTGTTGGTGACTGGGGGCTGGCAGTGCTGCAGGCATGCCTGGTCCCTGCTTCTAGCAGAGGCACAGGAAGCCAGGGGCTAAATTACCTGGGTGCCCCAGGTCCCCCCCCCCCCCCAGCAGGATACTCCAGATACCTGTGAGCCATAGGTTGCTGGATGTTCCTGGGCTCAGTGGTGCTGTGTAGCTGAGACGGGTTGGCCAATAAAGCAAAAACAAACAAACAAACAAAAACAAAAAAAGATGGAGCTGGAGCACTGGAATAGCAGCACTGTAGGTGCGAGTCTAGCGGTGAGTTGTGGGGCAGTTTGTCCATCATGTCCTTCCTTCTGCACCGGGGCTTCTTGGCCTGTCTCGTCCCTTGCTCATCTGAATGTGTGGCTCCCTGACACACAGTCCTTGGCCTTGGTACACTTCTTGTCTGCAGCTTAGTACCGATTGGTTCATTCAGCAGTGGAGGAAGTAGTCGTGCATAGGTGGGGGGGGGGGCCTCATAGCAGCAGCGCTATCATGCCCGAAGAATGGGAGAAAACAGCATTCGATTCGGGACATCTGGAGGAGGCTGCGGTTTTGGTGGGAACCGTGGCCATTTCTACTCCAGCGGCCATTTCATTCTCCCACTCAGGAAAACGGGGAAAAAGGAAAAGCAAAAAGTGGGGAACTCGCACGTTTGCTTCTCCGGAGCCCACAACGCATAGTCCTGAGGTATTGGAGCCTTTTTTTCTTTTCCTCTCCCACCGGATTTCATTTTAGCCTTGCATAAGGCTTATTGTCTCAAACACAAGCGAAGTGGGGAGTCCGGGGGCCACATCACCTCAGAACTCAACCTTCTATTTCCTGAAGGAGGGTGATCCTGGTTAAGAGAGCCAGAGAGAATCCTGATACCTGGCTGGGTCATGAGTCTCTGCCGTCCCAGACTTCGGAAGAGCTCAGATCTCTCGGATGAGATGGGGGGAACAGCTTTAGAGGAGGACGAAATTCCTTCAGGAGACGATCCAAATATGGTTAGGGTGTTTCACAGGAAGGAGTTGTCAGCCCTCATTAAGCATTCTTTGGCGGCCTTGAATATAGTGCCCCCACCTACAGGAGTGGACGAGCCCTTGGAAAATCCTTTGCTTCAGGGTTTCAAGGGGGTTCAGATGTGCTTTCCAGCTCATATGGTCATCAGAAAGATGATTCGGAATGGGAATGTCCTGAGGCTATGCTACAGGGTAGCAGGATGATGGGCCGCCTATACCCTATACTGCAGGATGAGAGAGACCACATACACATGCCAGAGGTGGATGCCGTGATCTTGGAAGTTCTACAAGAAGAAATGGGTTCAATTTTATGAAGCAACTGTAGTATTTCTCTTCCTTAGGATAGTTTTGCTGCCCCAGTGTTAACTTATTACCTATAGAGAAAATATTATCGATGACTACGGAAAGGCCTCAGACCTACGGGCTTTTTATTGATAGGCACTTTTAAACATAGTGTCTATCAAGCCCTTTTGCATCAACGGCCAAAATTTCCAAATATTCCTTTTTTTATATGTGTTTTCAAAATGCACACCTCCCTTTTTTCCAAAGTGATTCACATAAATTTTGTTTTCCACTGTTGGACCTCGCGGTCCTGTTGTTCAAATTTTCTTGAATAAAATTGTGTACTTAGCTTCTAAAAAATGAGAGCCCCAGAGCCAAAGGCAATAGCTCAATCCAGTCTTGTTTATCTCCCTGGAGTTCTCTCTGATTCCCAACGCCTCACACTTAACGTTAAACAGCGTTTCTCTCAATTGCTTGAGGTTCTTCAGGGGAATACTTCATACAGCAGCCAAAATCGTTAACCCAAAGTTAGCTGCAACTGATGCACGGTTAATGGAAAGAAGTTTCTTAATTCTTGAATGACTACGAATCAGCGATGTATCACTTGATGATGCGCGGCGTTTTTACTTTATTTCTGTTTGGTGGCCCTTGTAGAGGAAAGGCACTTCTAAAGCCTCCATTGCGACTGGTTCAAACAGACATCACAGTCGCCTACACGAGTTGGAGCCAAGTATCTCCAGTGGGGCTTAGGGCTCATTCTACAAGATCACAGGCAGCTTCATAGCAGAATACAGTCTGGTGCCACCAGCGGATATTTGCAGGGTAGCAACGTGGTCGTCGTTGCATACATTTACTTGGTATTATCGTCTAGATGTGGAAGCTGAATGCGATGCGCATTTCGGATAATCAGTGCTTCAAGCTAGACTCGCTGGTCCCGCCCATTCTTAGATGATACTATGGTATGTCCTATTCGTACTGGACTGGACTGGCCTGGAGGGACGATTAGGAAGATGAAATTAGATCTTACCTGCTAATTGTTTTTCTTTGAGTCCCTCCAGGCCAGTTTAGGACACGCCCAGTTTAGGACACGCCCAGTTTAGGGCACGCCCAGTTTATGGCACGCCCAGTTTATGGCACACCCAGTTTATGGCACTGGTACTAGGGCGAGTTCACTGCTCTTGGCGCAGGTTCCGGTATCAGAGGTCCTATTAGGCGATCTGACCATGTTCAGAGATACAGCACTCCTGGAGTTCCTTATTTGGGGATCTCCTAGGGGTAGGCAGCAGCCATAGGATGTATATAGTTTTGTCAGCATGTTGAATTCTCCCTACGTACTGCAGGCGGGAGTACTCTGTTGTACTCAGCATGTTGATTTAATGTTCAACGTGCTCTAAAGTATTTTGTTGGGCGACAGAGTGTTGGGAAGTCTGTTCTGTCAAAGGGAGACTGGATTCTGGAGCTGAAGGGGGAGCTCTTGTAAGGTGACATCAGAATTCTGTCACAGTCAGTTCTCAGTTACTGGTGGGCAGAGAAAACCCATACATACTGGACTGGCCTGGAGGGACTCAAGGAAAGACATTTAGTAGATAAGGTTTAATTTCACCTTACCACTGCATAGGAACTGGGTTAAGAATAGTTCACCTATCAGAACTCCTAGTCAGGCTCAGCATTTTCCTCAAAGCTATTAAACATGTTTTCTTTCTATAATCTATCTTCTTTATTGCATCCAATCTGGGGCTTGCATTATGCTGAGAATCAGAAGCTTCAGGAGAGCACCACAGAGTAGTAATATATCTGCAGGAATGCAGTCTTCACATACAGATGACCATCATCAACAGAGCCCATGTGGGAACATTCCCCAGCATCCAATAGGAAACCTTTTGGAGCACTCCACTGTGCCTGCATGCCTATCTTCTCTCCTTCCCAACTCCTCTCTTCAGTTCTTCATTTTGTGTGGGCCAGCAGGACGTGTCATCCTGTCACTGCCGAAAACCTTCATCTTTTTTGTGTGGAACGTGTTTCTGCCTTCCCGTTGACGTCGGTCCATCAAATCCGACACCGATCCCAATAATCCTTTCTTATTTTTCTTTTCTCTTTTCTTTAAAGCGGTTTCACTGCTAAACTAAGCCTTTAGGCCTCCATAACCTTATCTTCAGTCTGAAGAAGACAATTTTTGAGGCGTAGTGTGCTGGTACCATATCGATCACTGATAAACATAACTGGTGTCTCAAATGTTGGGGTCCTGAGCATCAACCCAATTCTTGTTCATCGTGTCAGCAAATGACAAAGAGAGGCCTAAAGAACTGAGCTAGACAGTACGGAACATTGTTCGCCTCGGACTCTGTTAGTGGCTTCCCCTTCTTTGAGGGCATTGTCGTCCTCTCATGGGTCTCAGGTTTCTTCAGAGTCCATACATAAGTCTGTCTCTGGTCGGTCCAAAGTCATTGGCATTGGCATCAAAGACCGATGCTGAGACTAGAGAGAAG
Organism: Ichthyophis bannanicus; assembly: GCA_033557465.1. Taxonomy (NCBI): domain Eukaryota; kingdom Metazoa; phylum Chordata; class Amphibia; order Gymnophiona; family Ichthyophiidae; genus Ichthyophis; species Ichthyophis bannanicus. The sequence goes on along the minus strand of CM066034.1, from coordinate 85,917,526 downwards.
TTCCAGTATAAGCATCGTGACTCCCCTAGGGGTGCTTCTGATGCTGACTGGCCAGACAAACAGACCTGGTGGGAGGATCTGTCCTCCAAAGCATAAGAGACCAAGGAATCGACCTCCAGAGAGCTACCGTTTCCATGTTCTGGGATGATGGTTCAAAGCCCTGTAGGAGATTCCACCCAGACATCTGCCATTTCCCTAGATCAGCGCTTGCTGCCTCTCGAGAGGAGTTTGGTGGCACTCCTGGCAGCCTCAGTACCAATAATATTGAGAGCTCCAGGAGTGCAGCCTTCAGCCAGGTGTATTGGCCCTGATGCTGGCCCTCGAAACAGCATAGATGAAAACCCCAGTGGCGTATCGCCATTAGAACTGACCGAGTTACATGGTGTCCAATCAACTCAACATGAGGTAAGCTGTCTTTTCTGATACTTCCAAGCATTGATATCGGCATCGAACTCAGGACCGCTGATACTTTGATTTCTTATCAGACTCTGATTCCAGTTCTTCAGAAACTGATGAGGATTCGCTCAATTCTCAAGAACTACCAGACATTCTTCAGACCCTTTGCCGCCTCGGGAATGGCATCAGTCCCCACCAGAGGATATGTCCTTTCAGGACTTCATCCATGACATGGCAGCAGGGCTCGTCCTCACAGCCTTGGAAAAGGAATTGAGGACAGAGGAACTGGAGATACTCTTTTACCCTCCCACACCCAAGGAGGCAGCTACATTGCTGGTGCATCAGATCCTATAGGATGTTATGCTCTGCATGTAGGAGGCCCCGCTTACGGTTCTGCCTGTTAGCAAGAGGACTGATACCATGTATTGAGTCCTGGAGTGCCCAGGCTTCCAAAAACCTCAGCTCCCCCACCACTCTATGGTGGTTGAATCAGCGATGTGCCGCATAAAGAGCTCTAAGAACCATTCATCCATGCCACCTGGCAGAGATTCAAGGACACTCGATGCCTTTGGGCATCAGTGCTTCAAAGCATGCATGTTGGCTTCCAGAATAAACTCCTACATGCTGTACATGAGCATGTTTCCGAAGAATGTCACTAAGGATCTGGTGACGACCATGCTGCCTGAGGATAAGCGGAGTGCTTTCCAGACACTTAAGCAAGGCCAAAATATTTTTACGTTTCTTACCAGGGCCACTTTCGATGCCTTCGAGTCAACCAGCAGAGCTTCAGCAGTCTGCATTGGGGCTTGTGGAATGGCCTAGTTACAGGCATCAAGATCTCAAGCAGTGGTTCCAAGATAAATTGGCCAATATCCCATGTACTGGAGAAAATCTTTTTGGCATGGATTGGAGGGAAAAAGCAGGAGAGGAGACTGATGATCTCACCCTCAAACGCCTTTCCAGAAAAACAGCTGACCCATCCAAGAGGAAGACAATTCCCAAGAAATCTTTCTATTCTAAAAAGAAGAGATACTATTCCTCTTAACCGTTGTCTGCTGCCTATCAGCCTCTGCAGAGACAGCAGGGCCCTCACCAGCCCAAGAAGCCCAAGGCTCCTAAGCCTCAACTAGCTGTGCAAACACAATCTGCGCCTGTTGTTTGACTCCTTCCTGGAGAGCATTGGCAATCTGCTCCTGGAGGGTCCTCAGCCCCTCCATATAGCCTGCAGACTCTGTCACTCTGCCCACAGGTGGCACCTCATATCATCAGAGCAGTGGACAGATTGGCCAAAAGAGTTATCAGCTTCACTTCGAAACCTTATCCCCCAACTGCTTTCCAAGGGATTATCCCACTGAACCTCTTCAAAGCACTGTATTAAACGAAGAGGTGACCACCCTGTTCTCCCAGGGTGCCATAGAAAGAGTTCCTCCTCCTGAAGAAGGGATGGGCTTCTACGCTATATTTTCTCATTCCAAAGAAAACAGGAGGATTCCAGCTCATCTTGGATCTCGGAGACCTCAACAATGTTCGTGGTCTGAGAAAAATTCAAAATGATTTCTCTAGGAACTCTTTGACCTTACTTCCAGAGACATGATTGGCTATGTTCTGTAAACCTAAAAAAGGCGAACACACATTTACAGATCCATCCCACGCACAGACAGTATCTGTGCTTCATGTATCAGGGACTCCACTATCAATACCAGGTTCTCCCCTTCGGTCTAGCCTCTGCCCAAAGAGTCTTTGCAAAATGCATGGCAGTAGTCACTGCCTTACTTACGCACCTTGGTGGTCTTCGTCTTCCCTTATTTAGATGGCTGGCTGATCAGGGGAGACTCCCCTCAAGAGGTAAGACTCTCAATTCATCGCACCATCACAGTGCTCCAACACCTGGGCTTTGTCATAAACTCCCCAAAGTCTCACCTCTTTCTAACCCAACAGTTAGAGTTCATCAGAGCACACTTAGACACTCAACAGGCCCAAGCTTTCCTTCCACAGGATCGCTGTGCCTGCCTAATTGAGTTGGTAAGAGGGGGGGGGGGGGTGCAAAAGCAAAGCTGAGTAACAGCTCGAGAAATGCTGGCTATTAGGACACATGGCCTCCATAGTCCATGTCATACCCTACGCTCAATGAAACATGCAACGTGCGCAGTAGACTGTCTTAATGGATGCAAGCAAAAGGGCATCTCAGAGGCAAAATCTACATCTCCCCTCAACTGATCAAATCCCTTCAGTGGTGGTGTTCTCCACAGAACCACCTTGTTGAGTCGCTTTTTCAAATGCCTCCATCTCAATGTACCTTGCCAATGGATGCTTCCAAGCTGGGTTGGGGAGAGCATCTGAATGACCTAACCACACAAGGACTGTGGACACAACAGGAATCTGCCTTGCAGATCAGTCTTCTAGAAGTAAGGGCATTGACAAATGCTCTTTGGGTTTTTCAACCCCAACTTTGGGGACAACCTGTTCTAGTCAGGACGGACAACCAATTTGCCATTGTTCTATGTGAGCAAAGAGGAATGGACAGCGTCTCCTCTGCTCTGCAAGGAAGCTCTTTACCTGTGGTCCTTTGCCATATCACACCACATTCACCTCAGAGTGGAATATCTCCCAAGCGAACTCAATGTCCTTGCAGACAGGCTAAGTCGTATTCTTCGTCCACACGAATAGACCTTACATCGGGAGACAGCTGCTTGGATCTTCCATACATGGGAACGCCACACACAGATCTTTTTGCCACTCCACAAAACACACAGCTTCCACTCTTCTGCTCCAGGCTCCCGTTGCTACACTGACAGGCCCGGGATGCCTACCTTTTACATTGGGGACGGGGACTGCTCTACACATTCCCACGTATCCTCTTGATGCCCAGGACTACAAGCAGTCTCAACCCCTTAGTCTGGGATTTGTGCCCAAACTCCCCTCAGGACAATGGGACACTTCTCCATCCCAATCTTTATGACAGCATGGCTGCCGATGGGATATTGCTCGCTGACCTCTACCTTCCACAGGCAGTCAAAGATGTTCTCCTTGTGTCATGCAAAAATTACACCAGGCAATCTTATGCCTTCAACTGGCGTAGGCTTGCCCTTTGGTACTCTCTAAAGGACATTGCCCCCTTTTCTTGCCTGGTGGAGTCCCTTCTACAATATCTCCTCCACTTATCCTCAACTGGTCTTAAGACTACCTCAGTGAAGGTTCACCTTAGTGCCATTCTGGCCTCTCACAGACTACTAGATAGACAGACAGCCTATCTCCTCACACCCCTTAATAGCACACTTCATGCGGGATCTGCTATTGTCCAAGCCACCCATTAATGGTTATGGTTAATTTTATTTGATATACCACAACAGTGCACACAATCTGAGGTTTACAATAATTTAAAAAAACAGTAGAAAAAAACCTCCATTGCCTCCGGTGGCCTGAGATCTCATTGTGGTCCTCGCTCAATTCTAAAGCCTTCTTTCAAGCCTTTAGCCACCACTTTACTGAAGTTTCTATCTTGGAAGGTAATCTTCCTCATTGTCTTCACCTCAGCTCGCCGTATCAGTGAACTACAGGCTCTGGTGGCTGATCTGCCCTATACAGGTTCCACCATGACTACGTGGTTTGCCGTACCCATCCTCATTTCCTTCCAAAGGTAGTCTCCCCATTCCATCTAAACCAGTTGGTGGTCCTGACGATTTTCTTCAGAGACCATATTCGTCTCGGGCCAAAGCAGCGCTACACACCTTGGACTGCAAGTGAGCGGTGGCTTATCACTTGAATAGAATGAAAGATCATAGAAGATCCTCTGTTGTTCATCTCCTTTGATCCTAGTATTCTAAGCCTACTGGTGTATCCTGATGGATAACAGATTGCATTTTTTTTGCTTATGCACAGGCAGGACTCTCCTTGGAGGATCATGTCACTACTCATAATGTGTGGGTTATGGCAACCTCCATAGCCAGTTTCTGTTCAGTATCTATTGAGGAGATCTGTTGAACAGCTACATGGTCCTCCATTCATTTTGCTGCACACTATTGTCTGGACAAAGACACTCGTCAGGATGCTGTCTTTGGCCAAGCTGTACTCCAGCACCTCTTTGGGACTTGATCTCAACTCCTGCCCTCCGTCTCGGACTTCTACAAGAGATCAGACTATCGTTTGGTGAGTTCGCCTCCTGGAATCAAGTCCATTGGCCCATAACTCTTGCAGACACTTTGGCTTCAGTCTTTTGGCCTCAGGGATCACTGCTCTCCCCCATCTCCTATCACTCTGGTACCTGGGAGCTAGTGAGTCCCATATGTGAAGACTGCATTCCTGCTTGTTTCTGGAGATAGTGTAGTTACTCACCTGTAACAGGTGATCTCTAGGAACAGCAGTAATCAGTCTTCACAACCTGCCCCCCTTCCCTAGAAGTTGTAGGATTCTTGTATTTTTTTTCTCTTCCTCTCAGCTACAAACTCAACTGAACAGAGGAGTTGGGAAGGTAGGAACGCAGGTGCAGTGAAGTGCTCCCAAAGGCTTTCCTATTGGACACTAGGGAGCATTCTCGCATGGGCTCTGTCTGTGCCGATGTCACCCATATGTGAAGACTGATTCTTGCTGTTCCCGGAGATCACCTGATACAGGCGAGTAACTATGCTTTCTCAGCACACTTTTTATTCTCTTTGCAGATCTCCTGTTTCTCACAGGACTGTCATCGTCAGTCTTTGTAGTGTCGGAACTAATCAAAGTATGTGAAAGATTTTGTTGCAGAACAAAGCACGTGAAGATGCTGAATGAAGAAATTGGACTTAGTTGAACTGGCCTGACTTGAACCCCGAGCGTGGGACTTTTTTTGTTTTGTTTTTTGTTTTGTTTTGTTTTACTGACACTGCAGCAGCCTTAGCTGTTGTGCACATGCTTTTATATTACACATACAGAGAAGCAACCTTCAGCCATTTCTTGGCACAGCAGATTGCCTTTTGTCACATCCATAGGAGAGAAAAAGGCACCATGGTTAAAGTTACTCAGAGAGGTAGCATTCAATCAGCCAAGAGATACTTCCACATCTAGTCAAATTTCAACACCATTTAAAATAATCAGTCATCTGTTAAAAAAAAAGAACTGTGTGTGCAAAAAGATAAAACAAACGCCGTAAATGGAAATCATCTTATCTTGGATTGAATGAAGGGCTTAGTGTGATTGAATACTGCTGAATATCTACATACAAAATGTAAATACTTTTATACTGGCACTTTCAGACACATCCACTGCTAGGAATGGACATGGTGTTCAGAAAATCCAACAGCTGGTTGATGGCATAGGAAGGAAGAGGGTGATAATCTGGCCTAAGCCCAATTATTTTACTTTACACATGCTGGATTCATTGTGCATTTTGTTAATGAACTGAATATGAGATGATCGTAACAGAGGCAAATGAAGTGCTGGAGATGTGATCGTTAATCATAATATTGATGGGCCGGCAGCTGCTGCACCATCTCTAAGCCTTCACTCATTCTGCTTTCATAAGCTGTGTACTGGATGCAACTCTTAACTTGTCCCACCACTCTGCTCTCTTCTGGACACTGGACTTTTCTTTAGAGCAGAGGCTATCGTGTAGCTTAATCTGTTTTGTGTGTGACTTAGTCTTGTGTACAGGTTTTTAGCCTGTTTTGCAAAGGAAGAGAGGGTTATGAAATATCACTATTTGTCCATTGACCTCCACTAATAAGTTTCTGTTGGTGTGCCAGCACTGCTACATTTTTAGGGCATGTCCAGTCAGCCAAGAAGAGTAGGAGATAGGTATAATTTCCCCAATAGCCTTTGTTTTGTTTTCTAGCTGATGCACACCAGAATTTTACTGCATGTCATGGGGTCCACAACAATCATGATGCATATTCTGAGGCCGAATTAAGTGATCCACATATTCCATGACTATCTGCATGCAATGATATCCCCTAATACATTTTTAAAATACAATCCAGTGAAGATTTTCTGGATATATTAAAGGGGTCTGTAAGAATCATGAAATGGGTTCCCCACCAATCAGGATAAATCTATATAAACTTGCCATTGTGTGAAATGAAATCGAGCCATAGGTTCAAGGCTGCTGCCACAAATCCTTCCCAGAACCTTTTGAGGGGATTCTTAGCCATTGCATCTCGGTCTTAAATGAGTGGTACACTAGGAGAAGCACCTATTACTGTGAATAATCTGTGCTCTGCCTGCATTTATTGTTAATGCTATAATTAATTTCTTCTCAACAGGCAAATGTCTCCTTTTAGTTTACATTGTACAGAAATTATGTTGTAACATAGTTAACTTATTACACTGCTATGAGCACTTGTAGAATATTGCTTATCAGTGTCCTTTTTGGTTCTCTGCTCTCCTAAGCAGAAGGGCAGTACTTAGCAGCACCTTTGTATCTTATCACTAGACTTCACAGCAGTCTTGGCAGCTGCCGCTGCTCAGACATCTGGCTGCCAAAGTGTCCCGTGGCCTTTTGGATAGTACCTGGCCACCACAGAGTTTTTATAGAAGCACTTTGTCTTATGATGTAAGACAAGAATTCAGTTAGCTTAAAGTTTACAAAATGACTGTACAGTGTAGTGACGGCCTCCTTGTTGAGGGTGAATACAATAGTGTTTATCGGCTATTGCTGACAAAATAAATTCACAGAAGTTCCTTGCAGAATTAATGTAGCCTATTTAATATAATGCATGTACTGTATGTCTGTGCTTCCATAGGTGTAGACTGAACCTAAAAAAGTTGGCCTTCCCTGCTACTTCCTGAAAATTTTGCATGAATAGGCCGCTAAGATTATTTGAAGGGAGACATGATTTGTCTCATAAGCCTACCTATCTTCTTTCAGGCTAAAACCTGAACATGGGCTACAGTATCTTCCTTAAAAGGAAAAAAAATATTTCTAAAACTGGAGAGAGGGGTTAGTCTGAACAAATATTTTCTAAATCTAGTAACTATTTCTTAAATAAACTGTCTTTTTTGTTCTCCATCTTTGAACCCCTCTCCCAAGATGACCTACTCAAACAGCTCTGGAGAGCATCTCTAACACGTATTCTGAGTATCACCTTGTAACGACACTCATCTTCTCTCCTGCACCAGACTTTAGAATAGCACATCTGTGGGGTATCAGGCTTGCCTGGTTCTGGCAGATCCCCAGTACCAACTTCAGCCAGCCCATAGATATTAACATTTTTTTTACATTTTCCAACAGAATTCTGGGACTGAAGTTATTCTGGATTTGTATACACATGTTTATGCTGGTGATGTTCTACTTAAGTAATGTTCTTTTTTTTAAGTTGAGGTGATGAATTGGAAGTCTCAAGCATCAATCCATAGTGAAAATTATTGACCAAGCTTAGAGCTCACGCATGCCGAGTTCCAGAGGGAGACTAGTTTGTAGGCCCTGGGTGAGGATCTTATTGGAATAACTGGACTACATAGGAAAGTGGATAAAAAATGGGTGGAAAAAATGGCGTTGCTAGGAATGAAGGTTTGAACTATTAACCAAAAAAGAGCAGGAGGAATAGGCTGGGCTAAAAAAAAAAAAATCTATAGATCAACAGCATATATGCATTGAAACTTATTTTGGGGGAAAGGTGTGGGTTTTTTTTTAATATTCTTTCCACTGCTGTACTATTGTCATACAACTTTTCTTTTTGTAAAAAAAACAAAACAAACACTGTTTTGGCACAGTGGGAAAGTCTCTTAAGTTGTATGCTGTAGTGCACTTATGCTCATATGTTTTGTACCTTATTTACATATGTGCATAATTATGCAGCATCCATCCTGCCTAATTACTGACCGATGAAAGCATGATAAAAGGGATTCCTTTAGTTCAATTATCATTGATTACTTATAAAAGGTGCAGTGTCGTCTTGTATAAATTACGAGCATCCACGTGTGCTCTTACTGGTCAACACTGTCTATATGCTTTCAGTAGTTACCATATTCTTCAGAGTAATTACATAGAAATCAATCATTACCACCTGCTTGGGCATTCATTTGTCTTCACAAAGTGCATGCCAGACATAACCACATATATAATATCTCTAGGGATATTTGTCTTCCCTTACTTAGATGACTGGCCCATAAAGGCAGGCACTTCCCAGGAGGTCCACCTATCTTTCTTTCATACAATTCAGGTACTGCAACACTTGGGCTTTTTCATAAACCTTCCAAAATCCCATCTTGCTCTTACTCAAAGACTAGAATTCATAGGAGCTCTCCTAGACACTCAGCAGTAAAGGGTTTTTCTACCCCAGCCCTGTTGTTCTCGTCTTGTTCAGCTAGCATACCAAGTGCTAACCAGAGACCATCTGACTGCCCGGGAAATGCTGCAGCTTCTAGGTCATATGGCCTCAACAGTGCATATGCCTGTCTACATATGTGCACAGCCCAATGGGGATTTGCCGCCCAATGGAAGCAAGCCTCAGGCCATCTCAGGGACAAGATCCAAGTCACTGTCCCTCTTTCCACATCCCTCCAGTGGTGGTGTTCCCCAGAAAATCTTCTCGTCGAGTCACCTTTTCAGATGCTTCCACATCAATGCACCCTGATGATGGGTGCCTCCAAACTGGGGTGGGGAGCACATTTGGGCTCTCCACACAGAGCCTATCGACAGAACAGGAGTTGCAACTCCAGATAAATCTACTGAAACTTCATACTATCTCCAATGCCCTCAGGGTGTTTCAGGATCACCTATGATCCCACAGGGTCTTGGTCCAGACGGACAACCAGGTGACCATGTTATATGTGAAAAACAGGGACAGCTCTTGGCCCCTCTGCAAGGAGACCCTTCCTCTCTGGTCCTTCATTGCTCATCAAATACACCTCCAAGCAGTGTATCTCTCAGGGGAGCAAAATGTCTTGGCAGACAAATTGAGTCTGATCCTTCTTCCCCCACGAATGGTCTCTCCATCCAGATACAGCCCTCCTACATCTTTCAGACCTGGGAGACTCCAGAAATAGATCTGTTTGCCACTCCGCAGAATGCAAAGCTCTCACACTTCTGCACCAGGACTCCCATGGCTGGCAACCAGCAGATAGATGCTTCTCACCTACACTGGGGTCGAGGTCTCCTGTATGCCTTCCCTTCCATTCCCCTCATACCCAAGATGTTTCTCAAGCCTCAGGCGGACAGAGGCTCCATGATCCTCATAGCCCTGCGGCTGGCCACATCAACTATGGTTTCCTCTCTTGCTACATCTGTCTCATACTCCACCTCTACGTCTCGGACCTGCTCCCGATCTCCTCTTTCAGGAAGAAGGTACACTGCTCCATCCCCGCAGTCTCTCCATCTCTCAGCTTGGCTCCTGAAAGCATAGCATTACAGGATTTTAACCTTACGCAGGAGGTAAAGGAGATCCTGTTAGCTTCCAGGAAGCCATCCACCAGATGTTCATATGCTTTCAAGTTGGGTAGATTCTCTACCTATTCCCAGAAGGATCTCAATCCCTTCTCGGCTCTGGTGGAGGCACTCCTCCAATATCTTCTCCACCTCTTTTCAGCTGGTCTCAAGACCAACTCTGTGAAAGTTCACTTTAGTGCAATTGCCACCTCATCATCTTTTGGATGGACAACCCATCTTCTCACAACTGCTTGTAGTGCGCTTTTGGAGGCCTTTTGCTCACCAAGCCTCCCATCAAACCTCTCCCGGTGGCTTGGGATATCAATGTCATACTAGCACAGCTTCTTAAGCCACCCTTTGAGCCTTTGGCTATGACCTCACTAAAGTTTCTTTCATGGAAGGTCATCTTCCTCATTGCCCTCACATCAGCTAGATGCATTAGTGAGATTCAGGCTTTGGTGGTGGACCTTCCTTACACCCGGTTCCACCATGACAAGTTTATCCTTAGGACTCATCCACATTTCATGCCAGAAGTGTTGTCTCCTTTTCATTTGAATCAGTCAGTTGACCTTCCTGCATTTTTTCCTAGACCACACATGTCTAGAGCAGAGGCAACCCTGCATACTCTTTACTGCAAGCATGCCTTGGCTTTTTATCTCCAGAGGATTTGAGAGCACCGTAAGGCCTCACAGTTGTTCATTTCCTTTGACCCTAGACATCTGGATTTGCCAGTATCCAAATGTACCCTCTCTAGATGGATAGCAGATTGCATCTCATTTGCTTATGATAAAGCAGGACTATCACTAGAGGGTCCTGTCACAGCTCTTAATGTTCCTGCCATGGCTCCTCAATGGCCAACCTACGCTCTGTGGCCATTGACAAAATCTGCAAAGCAGCAACTTGATCTTCGGCCCATACCTTTGCTGCTCATTGCTGTCTAGAAAAGGACTCCCGCAGGGATGTCATGTTTCGACAAGCTGTTCTCCAGCACCTCTTTCAGACTTAAGGGCAACTCCTACCCTCCATCCTGGACCTTACCGATAACAGACATCCATGAAGGATTCATGACCTCTCGAAGCCTACCCTGCAGCAAACCTTCACCGGTTCTGAAGTCACTTCTCTGGCAGCTAGGGAGTCCCATATGTGAAGACTACATGCCTGCTTGTTCCTGGAGATAGCGTGGTTCTCCAGGACCAAGCAGGAAGTCAGTCCTCACATATGGGTGTCATCGACGCCAGTGAAGCCCCAGCGGAGCATTTCCCCATCTTTCTATGAAAGCCTTTGGGAATGCAGGCACGCATGTGCGGTTCCTTTCCCGCCTAAAGGTGTCATCTTACCTCAGTCTCTCTTTTTCCGAGAAGCCCACCGGACGTGCGTCCTATCATCCCGGATAAAAGTGTGATTTTTTTCGGCGATTCTCGCTATTTTTTCTTCCCGGTTCGACGCCGGTTCCCCTCCCACTGGGTTTGGTACACCGGTATCGAGCCCGATTCTTCTTTTTCGGTTTTTGCCCTTCGTGGCTGGCGTTAGCGCCCTTTTTTTGCTTTTCCCTGGAAGGCCGGTCCTTTGACCTCGCGGGGACTCTTTTTTCCCCGATGGCTTCCAGCGGTTTTAAAAAGTGTGATCGGTGTAAGAAGTTAATGTCTCTCACCGACACACACGACTGCTGCCTTCGGTGCCTCGGTCCTGATCACGACCCTAAGACGTGTGGACCGTGTGGGAAGATGTCTTCCAAGGCACTTCGAAGTCGCCAGCAGCAGAAAGAAAGGCTTTTCTCGGAGTCAGCCTCCGGCTGGGCCCGGATCTCGGGATTCGGATCCCGAGCGCCGTCGGGGCTCCTCGGACAGGGGGTCCCCCGACCGGGAACGCAAGAGGAAGAAGCCGCTCATGAGGGCGGCGGCATCGGAGGTCCCTGGCTCTTCGAGGGCCAGGTCTAAGACCCCCGACCATCGCCCCGGGCCCGTGGAACAAGAGAAACCTGCCAAAGTTCCTCGCGTGGAGCCGGAGTCTGCTGGACATGTAAGCCCTGTGGTCCTCGAGGAGTCTCCTCCCAGGGAGCCGTCATCGGGCCTGATGCCGCCAGGGCCCGAGTCGGTGGCTGCTGCGTCTCCCGAGCTGAGTCTCAGGATGACAGCCTTGCAGTGCAGACTTTCTGCCTTCATGGAGCAGCAGCGGGCACTGATGGCCAGCCTGTGTGGCGCATCTGCCCCGACCACCGGGACATCGACTTCGAAGTCGACCCCGGAGACCGAGCTGATACTCGAGTCCATGATGGCTCGAGGTCGACCTCGGTCGCGGTCTCCCTCGACCTCCCGTTCGGGACTGAGGGCGTCAACGCCGGTGCCTCCGGCGTCAGGGCGGGTGCCCCAGGGCCCCACGGGGTCGGATCCAGACTCCTCGACAGACGAGTCCGCCTGGGAGACGGAGGATGAGGAGTCCCCCGACACATTCAAGACTCGGTGCGTCCCATTGGACTCACTGCAGTCTGAGCCCCGGAGTAGATCCCCTCCGGAGGATACCCGGTTCTCGGAGTTTGTCCGGGATATGGCCACCGTGTTGGCTATCCCGGCGGACCCCGAGGAAGAGCCTCGAGCCGAAGAGCTCGAGGCCCTGCAGTACGACTCTCCTCCGAAGGAGGCCTTTACTGTCCCGGTTCCTCCGATGCTGGAACGGCTCCTCTTCCAGATGTGGGAGGCACCGGCCTCGGCGCCGGTCCTAAGCAAGCGGGTCGATTCGATTTATCGACTCCGGAAGAGCCCTGGCTTTCAAAAGGCACAGCTGCCACACCATTCCATGGTGGTGGAATCGGCCATGCATCGCCTGAAAATTCAGAAGATGCACTCCGCGCAATGTTCCCTCTAATTTTCTGTAGGCTGTGTGCGCATAAAATATTAGCTGTGCAGCTTTTGAAGGAAGGTTAAATTTTTGTGCGCCACATAACGACACTCAGAGTTATATACTTTAAAATTTGACTACACGTCGGAATAGAGTATGTACACCACATTGATTGCACTAGAAAATATTGTAGAACTTGTGAAAACCATAAATACACAACAACTTTTCAATTTTAAGAACGTCTGTGTTTTCTATCAGAATCAGAACTGTAATTTTTGTGCGCTCTGTTGTAAAGTATGTGCGCTCACTCGGCGAGGTGTGTGCGCGCGCACACGCGCACAGCTTAGAGGGAACAGTGACTCCGCGGTGCCCCCTGGCAGGGAGGACCGGAACCTCGATGGTGTTGGAAGAAAGTGCTTCCAGGGTTCGATGCTTGCTTGCCGTGTCCAGTCTTACCAGCTGTACATGGGCATGTATTTGCGAGACCTGGCCAAGGAGCTGGCCGGGTTCTCCGCTGGTCTCTCTGGGGAACCCTTGCAGAGATTCAAGTCCTTGTCCTCAGGGATTCGGGACTGCTCGAAGTTTGTCCCGCGCCGCTTACGATGGCTTCGAGGCTTCGGCCCGAGTTGCGGCAGCCGGCATCGCGGCTCGACGCCAGGCATGGCTGCAGTCATCGGACCTCGAGCCATGGGTTCAGGACAAGTTGGTCGATGTCGCTTGCCGAGGTGAGAACCTTTTTGGCAAGCCCATGGCTGAGAAGGCCGCACAGCTCAAGACTGAGCACCTTACAAGGACAAGGCTGTCTCGAAAGACCTCTGCCCCTTCTCACAAGAAGAAGGCCTCGGGTAAGAAGCCCTTTTACCCGAGGAAGGGCACTGCCTACAAACAGTACCCTCAATATCAGGCTGCCCAAGCTGCACCCCAGGGTCAGCAAGCCAAGGGGCAGGGTAATGGGCCCCGTAGGCCGAGGACCCCCAAGCCTCCGGCCCCTGCTCCCACTCAGCAGGGTGGGGGTTTTTGACTCCTTGAGCGTAGCCTCTCAGTCCCTGCTCTCCCAACCCTGCACAGGAGGTCACCTCGCCCTCTTTGCCCACCAGTGGCCCCACATAACGGGACAGTTGGGTGTTGAACATAGTCCACAGGGGCTATGCCCTACATTTTCACCAACTGCCTCCGCCCTACTTTCCAGGGGAGCCTCCAAGGCCTCCCTTGCACACAGATCTTCTCCTCCAGGAGCTCCAAGGTCTGTTGGGGGACAGGGCGGTGGAGCCTGTGCCTCCCCACTTGCAGGGTTCTACTCCAGGTATTTCCTGGTACCCAAAAGAACCAGTGGCCTTCGGCCTATTCTGGATCTCAGGAACCTCAACAAGTTCCTAGAGAAAGAAAAGTTCAAGATGCTTACTCTTGGAACACTTCTGCCCTACCTCCAGCAGGGAGATTGGCTATGCTCCTTAGATCTAAAGGATGCGTACACTCACATCCTCATTCATCCAGACCACAGAAAGTACCTCAGGTTCATTATGGGAGGAAACCATTATCAGTACAGAGTACTGCCTTTTGGCCTAACTTCCGCTCCCAGAGTCTTTACCAAATGCCTGGCAGTGGTGGCAGCCTACCTGAGAAATCAAGGCATCTTTGTCTTTCCCTATCTAGACGACTGGCTCATCAGAGGTCGGACGTGCCAGGAGGCCCGACAGGCCACCCTCAGAACTATTGCTCTTCTTCAAGGCTTGGGGTTTGTAATAAACTTCGCAAAGTCCACTTTGCTCCCCTCCCAGAACTTGGAGTTCATAGGGGCGAGGTTGGACTCTCTGCTTGCAAAGGCATTCTTGCCAGAAGACAGAGCCCAAAGACTGATAAACTTAGCAAACCAGTTTATCAGCAGGTCACTGGTCTCCGTCAGACTCTGCCTGAGGCTTCTAGGCCATATGGCTTCGACAGTGCATGTGACCTCCAATGCCAGGCTCCATATGAGGCCTGCACAGTGGTGCCTTCGGACTCAGTGGTCACAGGCCACAGGCAGCCTCAGAGACAGGATAAGGGTGTCCAGACAATTTCTGAACTCCCTCAGCTGGTGGCTGCACCTGCCCGATCTGCTACAAGGGGTACCTTTTCAGAGTCCTGGGTTCACAGTGGTGTTGACCACGGATGCCTCCCTGCAGGGCTGGGGGGCTCATTGTTTAGGCAAGTGCACCCAGGGTCTGTGGTCTCCTTGGGAAGCCGCACAGCAAATCAATCTACTGGAACTCAGGGCTGTTCGTTTAGCCCTCAAGACTTTTTCTCAAACCCTGGCTCATCAGTCTGTCCTAGTTCAAACAGACAACCAGGTAGCCATGTTTTATGTGAACAAGCAGGGTGGAACTGGGTCCAGGCTCCTTTATCAGGAGGCACAGGACCTTTGTTTGTTTGCTCTCAGACACAACATGCTCCTCAAGGCAGTGTATCTGCCTGGCCAGGAGAACTACCTGGCGGACAGGTTGAGAAGAATTCTGCAGCCCCACGAGTGGCAGCTGCATCCTTTGGGTAGTTCAGAAGATCTTCCTGAAATGGGGTCTTCCTTTGATAGATCTGTTTGCCAGTCCACTGAACAAACAGCTGCCTCGGTTCTGCTCCAGACAACCGCATCCTCTGAGGGTAGCAGCAGATGCTTTTCTGATACCATGGTCTCAGGGCCTCCTGTATGCGTTTCCTCCCACGCCTTTGGTGGCCCGAACTCTGTTCAAAATTCTTCAGGACAAGGCCTCAGTCCTGCTGGTGGCTCCCAGGTGGCCGAGACAGCCTTGGTTTCCACTTCTGCTTCAGCTGGCAGTGGATCCCCCACTGCCTCTGGGGTTGCAGCCCGACCTTCTCTCTCAGGATCAGGGTTCCCTTCTGCACCCCAATCTCAAAGCTCTCAATTTGATGGCCTGGAGGCTGCAAGGGTAGTTTTGGCTCCCTGGGGCCTACCTCAGGAGGTTGAGGAGGTTGTCCTAGCCTCTAGGAAACAGCCACAAGTAAAACCTATGCTCTCAAATGGAAAAGGTTTTCTGTGTGGCGTCAGCTACGTACAGAAGATCCTTTCTCCTGTACTGTACCAGTGGTGTTTCAGTACTTACTGCACTTGTCCAATCAGGGACTTAAGTCAAATTCTGTTCGGGTTCACCTGTCAGCTCTAGCAGCTCACCACTCACTGGTGGAAGGACATTCTCTGTCGGTTCACCCCTTGGTGTCCCGCTTTCTCAGGGGCTTGCTTTTGCTCAAGCCTCCAATCCGTCGTCCTGCTCCTGAGTGGGAGCTGAATGTGGTCTTGCAGCAACTGACTCGCCCACCTTTTGAGCTGATGGCTACTTGCCCTTTACGCTTCCTCTCCTGGAAGACACTTTTCTTGATAGCCCTTACCTCGGCTAGGCGAGTGAGTGAGCTTCAGGCCCTGGTCTGTGATAGGCCTTACACTCGCTTTTATGGGAACAGGGTAGTCCTTAGGACTCATCCAAAGTTCCTCCCAAAAGTTGTCTCCTCCTACCACCTTAACCAGGAGGTGGTTCTTCCAACATTCTTCCCTAGGCCTCATGCAAGCCAGACTGAAGCAGTCCTGCATACCCTGGACTGTAGGAGGGCCTTATCCTTCTGCCTTGACCGTACGCAGGGGCATAGAAGGGCTACTCAGCTCTTCGTCTCTTTTGACCCTAATAAGTTGGGATTGGCTGTGTCCAAGCGTACCTTGTCCATCTGGGTGGCTTCTGTATCACCTGGGCTTACAAGGCGGCTGACCTTCCTTTGCAGGGTCGGGTCACGGCCCACCGTCGGGTCACGGCCCACCGTGTCAGGGCAATGGCTGCCTCAGTGGCTCATTTCCGCTCTGTGCCCTTGGTAGACATCTGCAGGGCTGCAACTTGGTCTTCAAGCCAGACGTTTGCGGCCCACTACTGTCTGGAGAGGGAGTCCCGTAGGGACAGTGCTTTTGGCCAAGCAGTACTCCGGAATCTCTTTGAGGTTTAGGCAACTCCTGCCCTCTGTTGGGCTACCAGTGGAGGGTGTGTCAGTGAAAAGCCTTTCTTTGATGCTGGGACTAGAGGGAGTTCTCTTGTTCAGCCTGGGTTCCTTGGTAGCCCAGAGCTAGGGAGTCACCCATATGTGAGGACTGACTTCCTGCTTGGTCCTGGAGAAAGAGTAGTTACTCACCTGTAACAGGTGTTCTCCAAGAGCAGCAGGAATCAGTCCTCACAACCCTCCCTCCTCCCCTTGGAGTTGCAGTTGTACATAGTTTGTTTTACATTTTTGTGTGCTGTTCTTAGCTATGTCATTTGACTGAGGTAAGATGGCACCTTTAGGCGGGAAGGGAACCGCGCATGCGTGCCTGCATTCCCAAAGGCTTTCATAGAAAGCTGGGGAAATGCTCCGCTGGGGCTTCATCGGCGTCGATGACACCCATATGTGAGGACTGATTCCTGCTGCTCCTGGAGAACACCTGTTACAGGTGAGTAACTACTCTTTACGCACCAGAAACAGGTTATCTCCAGAAACAGCAAGAATTTAGTCTTCACAACCCACCTTCCTCCCCTAAGAATTGTAGGGTTTCTTTTTACTCTCTTTTCCTCTCAGCTACAAACTCAACTGAGAAAGCAGAGTTGGGAAGGCAACTGTGTAGGTACAGTGGGATGTTCCAAAAAGCTTTCCTATTGGATGCTAAGGAGTGTTCCTGCACAGGCGCAGTCAGTTCCAACTTTACCCATAAGTGAAGACTAAATTCCTGCTGTTCCCAGAGATCACCTGTTAGAGGTGAGTAACTACGCTTTACCAGTCAAAACTTTTTAAGTTGTTCTGTAGCTTGGCTACAAGAGTCATTTTGAGAAAGAAATTTAATGTTTTTTATAAAACAAATTGTTATAAAATATTTGGCACATAAGAGGGCAGATGAGCATGCAATACTGTGCATTCCTGAATTCTGGCACCAAAGGTGTACAGTTAAAAGACTTTTGGGGGCCTGTCACACTTTAATGTAGGTCCTTGTGTGTTCAGTAGGACTGAATTTATCTCATGCCTCATAACTACTTTTTCATTATAAATGGGAACTGTAGTCATTCTGACAAGACCTATATTTCTGAGTTCTTCCACGATTTATGGATCATTTTGTTTCTAACATTATAAAAATACAAAAAAAAAAGATGTCCCTGTTTCATATGTTCTTTGTTTCCCTATTAAATAAAGTTACTATGTTGAGTCTTTTTGGCTGTTCATTTTCCCTTCTATCATTTAAGGCTTAAGTCAGCCTTTACTGATCAGCATGTATCAGATGTATCACCTTGTTGGAGAGGAGGAGAAAAAAGGCACATTGTGTTTTCAGGATACTGAAGTATTAGGGTAGATATTTGGTAACTTTGCTACTGCTAGTGCCATCTGCTGGCACAATGGCAGAGCTGACCTGAGAACCTTAAGATTTTGGATGGCTTGGAAGGGAAATAGTGCATTGGCCAATCCCACTGTCATTTCTAATCTCCAGGAACAAGCAGGAATGTAGTCCTCACATATGGGTATCGTCGGTACTGACGGAGCCTGCGCGGGAATGCTTCCCAGCGTCCAATTAGAAAACTTTTGGGAGCATCCCACAGCGCCTGCGTGCTGCCTTCCTGCCTTTCCCAACTGCCTCTCTCCAGTTCTTCATTTTCCTCGGAGCCAGCAGGTCGTGTTCCTGTCACCGCAGAAAATTTTTCTTCTTTTTTGTGGTCGCGTCTGCCTTCCTTGACGCTTTACCGGTACCGCCGGTTTTTCTTTCTTTTTTTTTTTTTTCTTTTCTTTAAAAAAAAAAAAAAAATTCTTAGTACTTTTCCCATTTTTTCCAGGTGCACACGCCATCTTGGGCCTTAGGCCCAGGATTTTTTCCATAATGGAGAAACCCTCCTCGGGGTTTAAAAAGTGCACCAAGTGTGGTGGTACCATCTCCGTCACCGACACCCATGAGTGGTGTCTGAAATGTTTAAGTCCTGACCATTCCATCTCGGAATGTATGGCCTGTACCATGATGTCCAAGAGAGGTCGACAGAACCGAGCTGCCAAGCTCAGTACCCTGTTTCCCTCTGATGCAGCTTCAGTGGCATCGACGTCTTCCAGGGCTTCGTCTTCCTCCCGTGGATCTCAGGTAACTAAACATAAGTCTAGCCGGTCCTCAAAGGGTAGATCTCCTTCTAAGCATCGAGATAACCCCTGGCGTTGCCCTTGAGGATTCTGCACCGGCAAAATTGCCCCGGTGGGAGGCTTCGGCTTCCAAAGCATTATCGGGGCTCCAGGATGTTCTCGAGGCCTTGACCTTGGCAGAACTACTGGTGCCATGCTCTGGGGTACCGGCGATCTTCTCCGGTACCAACGTCCAGGCATTAGCAGCGTCGATAGACCAGAGAGTCCTGGCTATTGAGTGCAGTCTGGCGGCTCTCCTTGCTGCATCGACGCCCTCGGAACCACGACAGACAATCCAACCGGTACCGGCACTGGTATCGGTACCGGTACAGATAGCATCGACGTCTGCATTGCCAGTACCCAGTCATCCGATGCCTTACGGTACCGATACTCCGGTACCGACTTCAGTCGGTACGGGTATCGGGCTCTTCAACAGCATCCGGACAGACGGTACTTCGAGTCCACAGAAGAATCTGAGGATTCTGACAGTTCTGTCGATGCAGGAATGCTTCTCCCAGAGGAGCCCTCCTCCCCTAAGCGTAGGATGTCTCCTCCAGAGGATATTTCCTTTCAGAATTTTATCAGGGAGGTGGCTTCGGGTCTGTCCATTACTGTGGCCCCTGAAACAGAGCCCAGAGCAAAGGAGTTAGAAATTTTACAATATCCCAAAACTCCTAAGGAGGCAGCTACCTTGCCCATCCATGAGATTTTGCATGATCTCATGTTAAGAATGTGGGAGACACCTCTTACCACCTCTCCTCATTCTCGTAGACTGGATACTCTATATCGAGTCCCTCCTTGTCTTGATTTCCAAAAAACTCAGCTTCCTCACCACTCTATTGTAGTGGAATCGGCTATGAGAAGGATCAAGAGTGCAAAGAGGCATGCCTCTAATCCTCCAGGACGTGAGTGCAGAACTCTGGATGCCTTTGGACGTCGTGTCTTCCAAGCTTCCATGCTTTCTGCCAGGATCAGTTCCTATAGTCTATACATGGGAATGTTCCTGAAGGAGGTCACAGATGATTTAGAGGCTTTAAGTCCTCTTCTTCCTGAGGATAGAAGACAGGATTTTCTCACATTGGTCAAACATGCCCAAGATGTTTCTAAGTTTGTCAACCGTGCAGCTTTTGACTGTTTTGAGTGCATAAGCAGAACCTCTGCCATTGCCATAGGTGCACATAGAATTGCTTGGCTTCAGGCATCTGATCTGGAGCTCTGGGTACAAACTGGGAAATATCCCTTGTACTGGTAGGAACCTGTTTGGTAAAGATTGGCAGGAAAAGGCCAATGAGTTGGATGCTGACAACTCCACCTTGGATAGATTATCCAAGTCCACAGCTGATCCTGCTAGAAAGAAATCTTTCAAGAAACCATTCTTTTCTAAAAAGAAAAAATATTATCCTGCTTATTCTCAGCAGGGACGTTCTGCAGGTCAGCTTGTCAGGAAAGGTCAGCAACCACCCAAACAGAGGAAAGCAAAGACTGCTAAGCCTCAGCCGTCCCAGCAGTCTAGGCCTCCACAAGGCCCTTTGACTTTCAGCTAGAGAACTTAGCCTTCCTGGCTCTCGTTGGACCAGAGCCTTCCACCATCTCAGGAAGGTTGTGTCACTTTGCCCCCAGATGGAGGCAGATAACAGCAGAGCATTGGACACTCTCCATCATAAAGGAGGGATACAAGCTTTATTTTTCGAACATGCCCCCTCCCACAATGATAAGGCAGTTCAATTCTCCGACCTCTCTCATCAACCTGTTAGGTCAGGAGGTCACTATGCTTCTTGCCCAAGGGGCAATAGAAGAAGTACCCATCCATCAGCAGTGTACAGGGTTTTACTCCCCCTATTTCCTTATCCCAAAGAAAACAGGTGGATACAGACCTATCTTGGACCTCAGAGAATTGAACAAATTCCTTGTCAAAGAGAAATTCAAGATGATTTCTCTCGGAACTCTGCTGCCATACCTTCAGGGTCAGGATTGGCTTTGTTCTCTAGATCTCAAGGATGCGTACACCCATGTTCTCATCCCTCCAACTCACAGAAGGTTCCTTCGGTTCCTTTTTCAAGGAAAGCACTACCAATACAGGGTGCTTCCTTTTGGCCTGGCCTCAGCACCAAGGGTGTTCATGAAATGCATGGCTGTGGTAGCAGCATTTCTCCGCACTCTAGGGATATTCGTCTTCCCCTACTTAGATGACTGGCTCATTCGAGCCCCAACAGAGTCAGAGGCCAGGCCTTCTCTATCCTGCACAATGCGTATCCTTCAATATTTGGGTCTGATAATAAACATCCCAAAATCCAGTCTAACTCCCACTCAGTCTTTAGAGTTCATAGGAGCTTTGCTGGATACCAGAAAGGCAAGGGCCTACCTCCCCCAGGCCCGCCGCCTTCGCATGGTGCAGTTAGCTTCTCAAGCAGTGCTAAAGCCTTACCTCACTGCCCGAGAAGTGCTACAACTACTAGGCCACATGGCATCTACTGTGCATGTGGTTCCCTATGCTCACCTCCATATGAGGGCAGCCCAGTGGACTTTATCCACTCAATGGACCCAGGCATTAGGATGCCTGTCGGACAAAATAGCAAACACAAGTCACCTTATGTTGTCCCTCCAGTGGTGGAAGTCCACTCAAAACCTGTTGCTGGGGTCCCCGTTTCAACAACCCTTACCCCAAGCAACTCTCACAACAGATGCTTCTCCTATGGGTTGGGGGACTCATCTGCAAGACCTCTCCACCCAAGGCATCTGGTCTCACAGGAGACTCATCTACATATCAGTCTCTTGGAGCTCAGAGCAAACTTCCTTGCTCTTCGAGTGTTCCACACCCTGCTCAGCTACAAGACAATCCTCATTCATACGGACAATCAAGTAGCAATGTTCTACGTGAACAAGCAGGGGGGAACAGGCTCTCTGTCGCTTTGCAATGAAGCTTTGTGACTATGGGCCCTTGCCAGAGAGCATCAGATTCATCTCCTGGCAGTGTATCTTCCAGGCATACAAAACTCTTGGGCAGACAGACTCAGTCGAGTTCTGCTTCCACACGAGTGGTCTCTGCATGCAGACCAGGTGGCCAAGATTTTTCAAATTTGGGGAACCCCGGACATAGACCTCTTTGCAAGTTCGTGGAATGCCAAACTTCCCCGGTTCTGTTCCAGAATTCCGGCTCAGGGGGCTCAGGCCAGGGATGCTTTCCTCCTTTACTGGGGTCAAGACTTCCTGTATGCCTTTCCACCCATTCCTCTAATTCCCAAAACCCTGTTCAAGCTTCAGAGAGACAGAGACCATATGATTCTCATAGCTCCACAATGGCCACGGCAAGTGTGGTACCCTCTGCTTCTACATTTCTCTCAAGCTCCCTCCCTGGAGTTAGGGTCTGCTTCAGATCTCCTATCCCAGGAGGACGGAATGTTATGGCATCCCAATCCCCAGTCTCTGCATCTCAGGGCTTGGTTGCTGAAGGCCTAGATCTCCATGATCTTAATCTCCCTCAGCAAGTAAAAGATATTCTTTTTGCTTCCAGGAAACCTTCCACAAGATGCTCTTATGCTTTCAAGTGGAAAAGGTTTACCATATGGTGTTCGCAGAAGGGTCTTAACCCCCTTGTGATACCTCTGGAATCATTGCTGGAGTATCTCCTTCATTTATCCAAAGCAAGTCTTAAGACTAATTCAGTAAGAGTCCATTTGAGTGCTATTGCAGCTTCCTTTAAGCCTCTAAATGGACAGCCTATTTCCTCTCATTCTCTTATAACAAGATTTATGAGAGGCCTTCTTCTAACTAAGCCTCCCATTAGGCCACCACTGGTGGCATGGGACTTGAACCTGGTTCTTGGGCAGCTCATGAAGCCACCTTTTGAACCCTTAGCTACTACCTCCTTGAAATTCCTTTCTTGGAAGGTTATCTTTCTCATTGCAATCACATCAGCACGTCGCATTAGTGAGTTGCAAGCGCTAGTAGCTGATCCACCTTATACAAGGTTCCATCATAACAAGGTAGTCCTTAGGACTCATCCAGACTTTATGCCAAAGGTGGTCTCGCCTTTTCATCTAAACCAAGTGGTCTACCTACCTGTGTTTTTTCCAAGGCCTCATACATCAAATGCAGAGAGGAACCTTCATACCTTGGACTGTAAAAGAGCTTTAGCTTTTTACTTACAAAAAACACAGCAACATAGAAAGTCCTCTCAACTCTTTGTTGCTTTTTTTTTTTTTTATTGTCATTTTCAGTCAATATACATAACCAAAATACAGTGAAAGGTCAATCCAAAATGCTACATGCATAACGGAAGAAAAGTAAATAAAGGCAATATATTCTAGGATAAAGTCCACATTATGGGATCAGTAATGTCCATAGTAATTACAGATACAAACATAGGAAATCTAGAGATAATAAATCCCAACATTGGAGGCAACATTTAATTAAACATCAATCCTGTCTACCACCTGCCGTCCTTCCAAAAAACTTTCAAGATGAGACACCTCCGTAAAGGTATACAGCGCATCCTCCAAACCAACAACACATTTGCAGGGAAAGTGGAGAAAAAAGGAAGCACCCACTGCCAAAACACGGGGCTTAAGCTGTAAAAATTGCCGCCGCCGCCGCAATTGAGTGCTCCCTGACATGTCAGGAAAAATGCTAATCGCTTGTCCGCAAAATTTTTCAAATTTAACCTTAAAAAAGGCCCTGAGGATGCGCTGTTTAACCTCAACGGGGAAAAAGTAACCAACAAGGTGGCACGCGTAAAGATATTATCCTGAGAGTCCTCGAGAAAGGCAGTCAAATTATCCATTGTAGAGGCAATTTGATCTAAGCCCCCTTCAACCGCATTAATCTTTTTTAACAGAAGAGGGAATATAATACAAATGTGAAACATTTAAAGGATCTGAAATGGCTAATACCTCCTTGAGAAATTTTTCAAGCAAACTTCTGTGAGATAGCAAAGCTGAGTAAGGAAAGTTCAAAAACCTCAAATTACAACTACGATAAGAATTCTCCAGGGCTTCTATCTTAGCATGCAGAGATAAAGAATCCTTTATAGCAGCAACACTCGTATGCAAAGAGAGAACCTGTGATTCTAACTTAGTAGTAGCCAAATCAACTTGCGCAATTTTCTCGTCAAGATGCCCTAGAGCTTCAGTGGCACCCTGCGAATAAGTGCACAAAGAATTCAACGTAACCAACATTTTCTTATCAATAGACTATAAAGCAACCCAAATATCCCGCAAAGTAATCTCTGACTCCAAGGAAGAAGCAGGGAGCTCAAAAGACCTACCTGCTTCTAGCAGTTGCACGGGGACTGGCAAAATAGTAGGCTGTAATTTGGTCGCCGAACTCGGGGCAGTCTTGAACAAGACTGATAAGTTACCTGGAGCAGGGCATACCGGAGGAAATCTGCTGTCAGGGCTAAGAGACGGCCCCCTCAGGGGAAGAGTGTGCTAGAGGAAGGGGAACGAAATGCTTGTCTAACGGACCGACTGGTTTTACATCACCAGAAATGGTCTCGGGGGCCTTAGCCCCAGACTTAGCCTTTCGCTTCCCCATAATCCTACTAACAAGATAACTACCACTCTCCTGCCTAAAGAAAAAAAAACACTAATTATCTAATAAAGAATAAAACATGCAGTATAGCGTCGAAGGGGTGTCAAAGGGGCAACACAAACCCCTTTGACCATATCCCTTCGACACACGCCCTGCGCACACGCTCCGCGTCACAGAGGAGACCTAAAGAAACAAGAGGAAGGTCCCCGCAGGTAGGGCTGTCTCAACAGTGCCTGCCCGATGAAAAGGGGGTAGAGTAGGAAATCCTCTCCTCTAACGGCAACAGCAGCCTCCCGAGCCGATGGCTTGGCTCCAAACACCTCCTGCAAAGACAGCTGATCCCAACTCTTTGTTGCTTTTGATCCTTCTCATTTGGGACTTCCAGTCTCCAAGAGAACACTGTCTAACTGGATTGCTCAGTGTATTTCCTTCGCCTATCAGAGTAAGAACCTTCCTCTGGAGGGCCATGTCACAGCTCACAATGTGAGAGCCATGGCAGCCTCAATGGCTCATCTGCACTCTGTGTCTATCGACGACATCTGTCGAGCAGCCACTTGGGCCTCGGTTCATACCTTCACAGCCCATTACTGCTTGGACAAGGACTCCCGCCGGGCTGCCTTGTTTGGTCAGGCTGTTTTCCAACACCTGTTCCATACTTAATCAACTCCTACCCACCATCCCTGGTAGGATGCCAGAGATCCATGGGGGGAAGTGGAGCCCTGTTCAAGGGCACACAACTTTTGGGGTCTCTCCCTGGCCTCTGAAGCTAGGGAGTCCCCCATATGTGAGGACTACATTCCTGCTTGTTCCTGGAGATAGCATAGTTACTCACCTGTAACAGGTGATCTCCGGGAACAGCAGGAATTTAGTCCTCACAACCCTCCCACCTCCCCTAGGAGTTGTATCTCTGTATCTATCTCTTTCCCTTTCTCTCTCTCTTTGTCTCAGCTTTAAAACTCAACTGGAGAGAGGCAGTTTGGAAAGGCAGGAAGGCAGCACGCAGGCGCTGTGGGATGCTCCCAAAAGCTTTCTAATTGGATGCTGGGGAGCGTTCCTGCGCAGGCTCCGTCGGTACCGACGATACCCATATGTGAGGACTAAATTCCTGCTGTTCCCGGAGATCACCTGTTACAGGTGAGTAACTATGTTTTATCAGTAAGCAGTAGAAACTACATGGGGCTCCTAGATGAACAGCAGTCCTCATGGTATTCGCAGCAGAGACTAAATGAAAAGCATCAGAGGGAGGGGATACACAAAAGGTGAAACAGGAACAAACAAGTAGGGAAAGCAGTAGTGCATGCTCAAGGTATTCCTTCCAAATTCAATGTGGATACATGCATACCCACTTGAATCTGCATTACCTGTGTGTCTTGTGTCTGTGTATTTTTGTGGGCTTGGTATGTCTGTATGTACAATATTTGTATATAGGTGCATGTTTGTGTAGGCATCTTTTTTTTCATGTGTTTGTGAATGCTTGCCTTTATATTTGTGTTGGTTCTCAGTGTGTCTATGAGAGAAGATTGAAAGGTACAATTCCGTGACTCACGTTACTATGAATCAGTGTCATTTTTCTGCAGCTGGTGGAATTTCTTGAGGCGTTTTGGGAAGGGAGAGGGTTTCATTTCTTTTCCATGTTCTACCATCTGCAGAAAGTTGTAATGTACAGTGTAGAAACTCCCCCCTCCCCTCAGCATCTTGAACAGCATTACTGTGCTCTAATCCCCATAGCCTTAATATTGGCTGAATCCTATCCCCCAGTCTCTGTAACTAGTTGACTTCCACTATTCTCCGGAAACAAGCAGGGAGTTCAGCCCTCACATATGGGTGATTTCAGCACTGACTGAGCCCACGCGGATCCAATCCCCAGCTTTCAAAGAAAGCTTTTACTACTACTATTACTACTACTTAGCATTTATATAGCGCTACACAGCACAGACATGTAAGAAACAATCCCCTGCTCATCAGAGCTTACAATCTAGTCAACGCGAAACACGGGGGTGTAGGCAGGGGTAGGGCAAGGGAGAGAAAAGGAGATCAGGTGTCAAGATCCGAAAGCAGCAGCAAAGAGGTGAGCTTTCAACCTGAACTTGAAGGGGGTTGGAGAAGGTGCCTGGCATACAGACACAGGTAGTTTGGGACCTATACTGTGCATGCGCGTAGTCACCTTCCCGCCCAAAGGTGCCATCTTACCTGTCTTCTTTTTTTCTGCGGAGCCCTGCAGATGTGCTGTCTGTGCACCCTGGATAAAGATTACTTTTTTCCACCATCCTCTGATTTTTTTTCTTCTTTTTTTCAGTATTGATCACCTTTCTGCCAGCATTGTGCTTTTCACTCAGGTAGTCTATTTATTTTTTGGCCCATGGGTTTTTTACTCACTACCTAGCTAGTCAAGATGTCTGAGTTTAACCTTGCAGGCTCGTTTTTCCTGCTATGTCGTCGACAAGCTGTTTCAAGCAGTGTGGCAAGTGCCAACTGCACTATGTCCCACACAGACTGTCACAGTTCCTACATATATTGCCTCAGGGCAGACCATGACGTGTCTTCTTGCCCGCTGTGTCTCTTGATGTCAGCTAAAACCCGGAAGGAATGTGAAAGGTGGCAGGGGGAGCTGTTCAGCAAGTCGGCCCCAGAATTGGCATCGGGGGTAGAATCCCTGCTTTCGATGCTAGCGTCGCGCTCCCAGACTCGGTTGGAGCCACAGGATCGATGTGCATCAGTGTTGTCCTTGGAGGATCTTCCCCAGCCAAAGACTTCTATCAAACTGTGTGAGCCACTCTGAGTTCCGTAAGAAGTTAAAAACCCACCTCTTCCTTGAACATTTTTCCCTACCACCCTAGTACCTAACCCTCTACATCTACCTCCCCGCCCATGCTCCCTCAAATCCTATAACACAACCATCTGTAGCTCCATATATATGCATGTAAATAGTTGATCTTTGATCATTGTAATTAGTTCATAAATTAGTAGTTGTTGTTCGCCTATGTATCCTTGTTACTTTGTTTTTTGTAAACAGTTGAAACTCGCGGCCTTTGAAACGTTTTATGTAAACCGTCTTGATTTGTAGAAAGACGGTATATAAAAAATGTTAAATAAATAAATAAAGTCAAAGTCCAACCCCAGCCCTGGGGGTAAGACTTCTAGGACCCGGACGCGGAGTCTTCAGCTTGACACAGAACAACAAGGAGTGCCCCCCAAAGCAACCTCAGAGGGAGGCGTCAGCGGAGTCGGGGAATCGCACCTGTTCTCCCGATGCCATCACCATCTGGGACTCCTCAGGACCCAGCAGTGGCCTCTGAGCCCTTGTCATTCCAGGTCATCTGTGCCCTTGACAGGACTGTCCTTATCCAGAACATCCTCAGAGGAGATCCTGGAGAGGTTGGTCTGCTTGGTGTCAACCCCCAATGTCGTCCAAGTCACAGGCCAGCACATCATTGGGTGCAGCCATGCCGGAGTCCTGACACAGGGTGTCATCAACACCAAGTCAGTCTGACCACGGGGAGCTAGCCAACTCCTCTGGCTCTGAGTCGGTGTGGAAGATGGATGAGGAGTCTCCCGACACAGTTCTCCATGAGGACATCCCCTCTGATCCATCTCCACCACACCATCAGCGGCAGTCACTTCCAGAGGACTTTGCTTTCCTGGGATTTGCACAGGTGATATCTGACACTTGCCTTCATGGAGGTGCTTGAGGACGAGTTGCGTACCGAGGATTTCAAGATCCTCCAGTACAAAGCTCCTCCTTGGGAGGCACTGATGGTGCCCATACCCCCCATCCTAGAATGGCTGCTCTTCAGGATTTGGGAGGCCCCGGTAATGGTGCCTATTGTGAACCGTCAACTTGATTCGTAGTATCCAGAAAATACAGCTGCCACATAACTCCATGGTTGTGGAGTTGGCTATGCATCGCATTAAAAGCCAGAAGATGCACTCCTCTGTGCTCCAGGCAGGGAGGCGCACACCATGGAAGCTTTTGGCAGAAAGTGTTTCCAGGGCTCTATGCTCATGGCCCAGATCCAGATATACCAGCTGTACATAGACATGTACCCGAGGGACCTGGCGAAGGAACTCGCAGGGTTCTCAGCTGGATTAGTAGGTGAACCTCTTGAGTGCTTCATGACCCTGGTGTCATTGGTCAAGGAGTACTCCATGTTTCAAACTCGGGCAGCTTTCGACGGCTTAGAGCCAGTGGCTTGGTTAGCTGCAGTGGGCATTAGTGCCCAACGCCTTGCCTGGCTACAGTCCTCTGACTTGGAGCAGTGGGCTCAGGAAATGTTAGCTGATGTCCCATGCTGGGGGGGGGGGGGGATCTCTTTGTCAAACTCAGGCCGATGAGCTGGAGAAGGAATTCATGACCAGAACCAGGCTGTCCAAGAAAGTGTCTGAACCTTCCCATAAGAAGGCTTCGGGGTAAAAAGTCCTTCCACCCAAAGACCAAGAAGGCTTACAGAAACTCCCAAGTTTTAGGCCTATCACGCTTCCTCACAGGGGCAGCAGGCCAATGGCATGGCCCCTGTAAGCCAAAGGCCCCCCCCCAAACCGTGCCCAGTTGGAGCCTGGGAGGAGGGTTGACTCCTTGGGAATAGCCTCCCTTCCCCAGGAGGTGCAGGGCCAAGGGTTCACAGGAGGACAGCTGGCCCACTTTGCTCACTGGTGGCCAAACATAACCTGTCCTGACCACCTGCAACATTCAGGCATCTGTGGTAATCTCCTCCCCTTTTCTATGGGGAGCTCGAGGGTTTACTCGAAGATCAAGCAGTGGAGCCCTTCCCCCCTGCCTCTCCAGAGTAGGGGGTTCTACTCCTGCTACTTCCTTGTCCCTAAGAAGACCGGGGGCTTCTGGCCCATCCTGGATCTATGGGACCTAAACCGCTTCCTGGTCAAGGTAAAGCTCAAGATATTATCTCTTTGGAACCTTGCTGCCCTACCTCCTGCAGAGAGATTGGCTATGCTACTTTGATGTCAAAGATGCCTAAGCCCATATCCTAATCCACCTAAGGCACCATCAGTACCTCCAGTTTGTCATCGGCGGACAGCACTATCAATACTGGGTACTCCCTTTCGGCCTCACCTCTGCTCCCAGGGTATTCACAAAATGCTTGGCAGTCATGGCCGCTCACCTCAGACTCCTAGGGGTGTTCGTCTTCCCATATCTAGACAACTGGTTCATTTGAGCTACCAACACCAGGGGAGGCGCGCAATGCAATGCATGGTTTTTGGATTTGTTAGGAACTGGGGAACATTCTCAGGAAAGGAGGGGCTCTTCCGAAGGGATGGGCTTCACCTTAACCAGGATGGAACCAGACTGCTGGCATTAACCTTTAAAAAGGAGAGAAGCTTTTAAACTAGAAAATAGGAGAAAGCCGACATTCACCCAAGAGCGCATGGTTCGGAAGAAGGTATCCTTGAAGGATACTACCAAAAGCAGAGAGGTTCCAAAAAAGAGTAAAGTAGCCCAAATGCCCTTGAGTATGATGCAGACAGAGCGTAAAGATTCCAAATTACCCATGCCTACCAATAGACAGATTAATATTAATAAAATACAGTCTCTAAAATGCTTGTATGCAAATGCTAGATGTCTAAACAATAAGATGGGAGAGTTAGAATATATAGCACTAAATGAGAGGTTAGATATGATTGGAATCTCAGAGACATGATGGAAGGAGGATAACCAGTGGGACACTGTGATACCTGGGTACAAACTATATTGTAATGATAGAACTAATCAAATTGGTGGAGGGGTTGCGCTCTATGTTAGAGAGGGCATCGAGTCAGAAAGGATTAAAGTTTTTCAGGAACAAAATTTGCTGTACAATCTCTATGGACTGAAATTCCATGTATGAAGGGGAAGGTGATGGCAGTGGGGGTGTACTATCGACCACCTGGCCAGAATGAACAAATGGATGATGAAATGCTCAGAGAAATCAAGGAAGCTAACAAAAGTCACAGCACAGTAGTAATAATGGGTGATTTCAGTTACCCCGGTATTGATTGGGTCAGTGTCATGGCAGGACATGCTAGGGAGATAAGGATCCTAGATTAAATAAATGACTGCTTCTTGAAGCAGCTGGTTCATGAACCGACTAGAAGGGAAGCCATATTGGACCTAGTCCTTAGTGGAACACCAGATCTGGTGCAGGAGATAAGGGTGTTGGGGCCACTTGGCAATAGTAATCATAGCATGATCACGTTTGATTTAATTAGTGGAGGAGGGATAGTAAGGAAATCCACAGTACTACCTTTTAACTTTCGAAAGGGAGACTATGATAAAATGAGGAAAATAGTTAAGAAAAAGCTAAAAGGAGCAGTTGCAAAGGTTAAAGACTTACATCAAGCTTGGGTGTTGTTGAAAAATACTATCTTGGAAGCCCAGACCAGCTGTATTCCACACTTTAAGAAAAGTGGAAGGAAGTCCAAAAAACTACCAGCATGGTTTAAAGGTGAGGTCAGAGAGGCTGTTGCCAAAAAAGCATCTTTCAGGAAATGGAAAAAAGAGCCAAACGATGAAAACTGGTAACAGCACAAGCACTGGCAAGTTAAATGCAAAAGGCAGGCAAAAGGAGAATTTGAGAAGAAACTTGCTGTGGAAGCAAAAACACGAAATAAAGACTTTTTCAAGTACATTCGTAGCAAAAAGCCTGTGAAAGAGTCAATTGGACCATTAGATGATAGAGGGGCAAAAGGGGCAGTAAGAGGAGACAAGGCTATAGCGGAGAGACTGAATGAATTCTTTGCTTCGGTCTTTACTGAGGAAGATGTAGGGATGTTACCCAAGACTGAAGTGGTATTTAAAGGTGATACTGCAGCGGAATTGAGAGACATATCGCTACACCGGGAAGATGTATTACAACTATTTGATAAACTGAATAGTAGCAAATCACCTGGACCGGATGGTATACATCCAAGGGTGCTGAAAGAACTGAAATATGAGATTGCAGACCTGCTATTAGTAATCTGTGAACTTTCATTAAAATCATCTGTAATACCTGAAGATTGGAGGATCGCCAATGTAACGCCAGTTTTTAAAAAGAGTTCTAGGGGTGATCTGGGAAACTACAGACCGGTGAGCCTATCATCAGTACCAGGGAAAAATGGTACAAACCATCATAAAAAACAAAATTACTCAGCATGGCCTAATGGGAGACAGCCAACATGGCTTTAGACAAGGAAGATCTTGTCTTACTAATCTGTTATGTTTTTTTGAAGGTGTGAATAAACAGGTAGACAAAGGTGAGTCGGTTGATATAGTGTATCTGGACTTTCAGAAAGCCTTTGACAAGGTCCCTCATCAGAGACTTTTGGCAAAACTAAAAAGTCATGGGATAGGAGGCAGTGTACTATTGTGGATCAGGAACAGGTTAAAAGATAGAAAGCAGAGGGTAGGGCTAAATGGCCAGTTTTCCCAATGGAAAAAGGTGAATAGTGGAGTACCCCAGGGATCTGTACTGGGTCTGCTGCTTTTTGACATATTCATAAATGACCTGGAAAAGGGAATAACTAGTGAGGTTATCAAATTTGCCGATGACACAAAACTGTTTAAAGTTGTTAAAACCCAAGGGGATTGCAGAAAACTGCAGGAGGATCTGGATAAATTGGAAGACTGGGCATCAAAATGGCAGATGAAATTTAATGTGGACAAGTGCAAAGTTATGCACCTAGGAAAGAACAAACCACACTATGGTTCCACGATGCAAGGTTCCACATTGGGAACTACCACCCAGGAAAAAGATTTAGGCATCATCGTGGATAACATGTTAAAACCCTCCGCCCAGTGTGCAGCGGCGGCCAAGAAAGCAAATAGAATGCTAGGTATCATAAAGAAAGGAATGGAAAATAAAACAAAGGATATAATGCCTCTGTATCGTTCCATGGTAGGACTGCACCTTGAATATTGTGTGCAATTCTGGTCGCCGTATCTTAAAAATGGCAATAGCGTTACTAGAAAAGGTTCAGAGAAGAGCCACCAAAATGGTAAAGGGGATGGAAGGATATTCCTATGAAGAGAGGCTACAAAGGTTAGGGCTCTTCAACTTGGAAAAGAGAAGGCTGAGGGGAGATATGATAGAAGTCTATAAATTAATGAATGGAGTGGAACAGGTAAACATAGATCAATTGTTTACGCTATTAGAATATAGAAAGACTAGGGGCCATGTAATCAAGCTACAGGGTAAACTATTTAAGGCAAATAGAGAATATTTTTTCACTCAACGTGTAATCAAACTCTGGAATTTGTTACCGGAGGATGTAGTAAAGACTGTTAGTGTAGCTGTGTTTAAAAAAGGTTTGGACAATTTCCTGGAGGAAAGGTCCATAAACCATTATTAAAAAGGGACCCAGGATCTCAATTCATGACCCAATACAAGCATTGTGGAACCTGTGTCTCTTGGAGAAACTGCTAGGTACGTATGACCTAGATTGGCCACTGTTGGAAACAGGATACTGGGCTTGATGGACCTTCGTCTGACCCAGTATGGCATATCTTATGTTCTTACCATAGGGCTGCTACAGAGCATGGGATTTGTGGTGAACTTCCTGAAGTTTCACCTACGGCCCACCAGGCAACTGGAATTCATCAGCACCCTACTCGATTCCACTCAAGTGAGGGCATTCCTGCCTCTCGATCAAGCTCAGTGCCTATCGGCCCTGGCCTAGGCCATTCAAGGCGGCCCAGAAGTAACCGCCAGACAAATGCTTCATCTCCTGGGGCACATGGCCTCCACCATCCACGTCACCCAATTTGCCCGTCTCCGCATGAGGCAGGCACAATAGATGCTCAGCGCTCAGTGGACGCAAGCTTCAGGCTCCCTGGAGGACCTTAGCCTGGTAACGTTGGCCCTGGCGACATTCCTAACCTGGTGGCAGGACCTCCTCAAACTCAGAGTTGGCCTGCCCTTCCAGGCTCCTCTAGCATGCTGCATCCTCACAACGGATGCATCCGGGGGGGGCCGGCCCAACTGCAATGATTTGCAGTTGCAGGGCCCATGGTCACCAGAGGAGAGTTCCTCGCAGATCAACCTGCTGGAACTCCGAGCTGTCTATGATGCCCTGTGTGTCTTCCAAGATTATCTGGAAGGGCAGATGGTCCAGGTTCAGATGGACAACCAGGTGGAGATGTACTACATCGACAAGTAAGGGGGCATGGGATCATACCACCTCTGCTGGGAGGTGGTGTGCCTCTGGAACTTCGTAATGGGGAAGAATATCTCCCTCAGACTGGTGTACTTGCCGAGCTAGGACAACGTGCCTGAGCCGTGTCCTCCAGCCCTACGAGTGGAAACTGAACCTGGCCATGCTAGAGGAGGTCTTCTGGTGCTGGGGAACCCAAGAAATCGACCTCTTTGCCAGTCCAGACAACATGCAGCTGCTGCACTTCTGCCCTGGAGGCTGGTCCAGGGTCGGAAGGCAGCAGATGCTTTTCTCCTTCCCTGGTCTTTGAGTTTCCTATATGCATTCCTGCCCATGCTACTGGTGTCGCGGGCCCTCTTCAAGATGCAAACTGAAGCAGCTGCGATAATTTCATTGCACCCAGGCCCAGGCAATCCTGGTTTCCCCTACTTCTGCAGCTGTCCTTCAGGGCCTACTGATGCTAGGGAGCACCCCAGACCTGCTATATCAGGAGGATGGATCACTGCTGCAACCCAACCTCCCGTCCCTGGCTCTGATGGCCTGGATGCTGAGAGGCTAGCTATAAATCAAAATCACCAAGTGCTTCTCTCAACCAAGTTCTCAAGCAACTGTGTCAAAACACCGTCCCACAGCTCAGGACTGCGTTTTGACACAGTTGCTTGAGAACTTGGTTGAGAGAAGCACTTGAGACAGGGAATTATCCCAAAATGTGCACGTCGTGTGAAACAATCTTTTACCTGGGCAACAGTGTAAATGTTTTGCACTGAAATTTGGGACATTTTTAGATAAGTGATGGTTTTTTATTACACTATGTAGGTGGAGAACCTATTTTGAACAAAAGAAGTTTGCCGTCTGGTGTGGGTGGATATTTAATTCCTTCCCTCCTCTGGCACGCTCCGAGAAAAAACAATTAGATTTTGGGGACTTTTTCACCGGTGAATTTAAATTTCATGAGAGGCTAGCTGTAGCACATCACTGCCTATCCAGGCAGGTTGAGGATGTTCTCCTTGCCTCATGTAAGGATTCCATGCAATGAGCATATGCTTTTAAGTGGCATAGGTTTTCTCACTGATGTGTGGATGAAGGCCTCAACCCTTTCTCCTGCGCGATGCCAGACATCCTGTTGTACCTCTTGCATTTGTCAGGGGGCTGGCCTTAAGTCCAACACAGTCTGAGTGCACTTCTGTGCCATCTCGGCTCACCATCACATGGTGGAGGGCCAGGCAGTGTCGCTGCACCTTCTGGTAGGCAGATTCTTGTGGGGTCGCCTCCTTTCCCAGCCCCCAATCCATTTGTCATCAGTGGCTTGGGACCTCAATGTGGTATAGGGGAAGCTTATGGCTCCACCCTTGAAAACATTGGCCACTTGCCATTTCAAGTATCTTTCCTGGAAAGTCGTGTTCCTGGTGGCGCTCACCTCAGCCAGGCATGTAAGCGAGCTGCAGGCACTGGTGGCACACAATGCCTTACCCTAGGTTCCACAGAAACAGAGTGATCCTTCGGACTTTCCCTAAATTTTTGCCAAAGGTTGTCGCTGTCTTCCATTTGAACCAAGAGGTGGTGTTGCCCACCTTATTTCCTAGGCCTCATTCTTCCAGGGCGGAGGCCTCTCTGCACACTCTCGATTGTAAGCATGCATTGTCTTTTTACATCCAGAAGACGCAGCTTAAACACTGCTTAATGCAACTCTTTCTCTGTTTTTCCCCCTGTCGACTGGGGCTCGCAGTCTCCAAGTGCACCCTCTCAATGCATCTGTCAGCAGGCAGGGCTCTTTTTGGAGCATCATGTGACGGCTCACATTGTGCATGCCATGGTGGCCTAGGTGGCAAATCTGTGCTTAGTGCCCTTACTGGAGATCTGCCAGGCCACCGCCTGATCTTCTGTGCACACCTTCGCTGCACATTATTGTCTGGAGGAGACCTCTCGGAGGGACAGCACCTTCAGCTAGGCGGTACTCCATCACCTCTTTGTGGAATAATGCAACTCCTTCCCTCTGACTCGTGATGTTCAGGCTACTGGAATGGGGCTTGCATCTTCAATGCTGCTGCTGCAATGTCAGGCTTCCAGCCTATCAGTGCCCCCTGCTGCCCTTCACGGTCCGCTTTTTGGGACACCGTGGCTTTACAAGTTTTTTCGGAAACCTGTAGCTTGGGAGTCCCATATGTGAGGACTGACTTCCTGCTTGTTCTCAGAGAAAGCATAGTTAGCTGTAACAGGTGTTCTCCAGGGACAGCAGGAATCAGTCCTCACAACCCTCCCTCCTCCTCGTGGACTTGTTTTTCTTTTTATGTTTTATTGAGCTATGTCATCATATTGAGGTAAGATGGCACCTTTGGGTGGGAAGGTGACCACGCATGCGCAGTGTAGGTCCCAAAAGCTTTCTTTGAAAGCTGAGGATTGGATCCTTGTGTTTCCCTTGTGTTGTCTGTCTTGACTAGATTGTAAGCTCTGATGAGCAGGGACTGTCTCTTACATGTCTGTGCAGACAGCGTACGTCCTGTAGCACTATACAAATGCTCAGTAGTAGTAGTAGGATCCACATGGGCTCCGTCAGCACAGTCACCCATATGTGAGGACTGATCCCTGGAGGAACGCCTGTTACAGGCGAGTAACTATGCTTTCCCACCTCCAGTGCTTTTTCATTGGCTGCATCCTATGCACAGTTTCTGATATTAGTTCTAGTGGAAGTACAAGGAAAGAGTAGACACTAAGGGGGAATGGCTCAGAGTCTTCTCAGGACAACTGTATTTAGCTCAGTCTTTTCTCAGAAATTCAAGACAAGTCACATTCAGGTACAGTATTTTTCTGTCCCCAGAGGCCTTACAATCTAAATTCTGAATCAACCTGCTAGATCAGTCCAGATTAATGGGTAATAACCACCTGCCAGCAGATGATGGAGATAGAGAATATTCCAGAAGCTTTCGTGATATCACCCTTGGTACTTAACCCAGGACCCCTAGAGGTCAGCTTCAGTATTCTTTGTCTCTAGCAGATGTTGAACTTCTCTTACAGCTCCTGGCTATCACCTTGAAGTGTGTGTGGCCAGTGGTGCACTTGTTGATTTTGAGGATTTCTCAAGGTGCACAGGAGGTGTTTCCCAGGGATCCCGGGTTCATAAATTGCCCTTGAGATTATCAAGAGAATCGGCAAGCTCCTTGGAGGGTCCAGTACAGCCTACTCAAGAGGAGCAGGACCTTTCCCTGTGAGACACGACTTCGCCTTGGTAGCAACTCTGCTGCATAGTTTTTGTTTTGTTTTTTTAACTCTGTTTAGTGTAGTATCAGCCTGCCTCTTATGATTCCTGCCCAACTACCAGGGACAGCTGGCGGTAGGAGATCTTCAGGGGGTTATCAAGTTCTCAACTCCCTAGTTCTGAGGGACTGAAAGCATGCACAAGCTACTCCCTCCCTAACGGCTTCATTTTTTTTTCCTGTGTCCTCACTCAGCTGTAATGTGTGTGTACCTGCCGGCCTCTTCCTACAGTGTTCAGCAAGCAGTGAGTGGGGAGCTCTCCTGCTTTTGTTGTTTTTTTGCCTGTCCCCCGCACCCTAGGATCGCTTGAAGGGGTGTTAAGTGGCGAGCATAGCGTGTCATGTCAGGCACAAGGTGCCAACATCGTCTTGGAATGCACGTTGAACCACAGGAACTCACTCCACCTTCCCACCCTCGGTGGAATGTGGGTGAGTGACACGCACATTGAAGCACCCGAATGCCATTTTCCTGGCATGCAAGAGGGGCCATTTTGGGCAGACTCGTGGAACGCATTGGCACCATCTTGTGCAGCTCACTTCATGTCTTCTCCACAACAACATTGTCTGGGCTGCAGCTGCAAACTGTGCAATCTTAAAGATATGTGCCCTAGCTGCGCAGAGGATCTGGGGGAGATATCTGTCGCTGTTGGTACATCTAACACTAAAGGCACTTCTGATTCTCAGCCTCCTGCCCTTCCTCCAGAGACCCCCCCCCCCAAATTCTCAGCCTTCTGCCCACTGATCGCTCAAAGGATGTTGCCTTTGCGGAGTGGGGTGCTTTCTGTCTTGCTAACCATGGGGATGACCTTTCCGATGACCTCAGTAGCAGGAATGCTTCTGATCTTGAGGAAGGTGAATTGTCTTCCCTCCCCCCCCCCCCCTCCACGGGAGGAAGCAGATGGACAGGATGAAGGTCTGCACGTCTGTCTTTTTCATAAGGAAGAACTCACAACCTTGATCTCTGATTGTGGAAGCCCTTCATCTGGGAGATCCTCAGCCACAGATGGAAGCTATCCAAATCCTCCTCAGGTGGACCCCCTTATTAATGGGATTCATCAGCCAAACAAGGCCTTCCTGTCCCCCCCCCCCCAGAACTTCAACAGATGGTTTTGCTGGAGTGGGACTCACCAGATGCCTCGCTATGCTTGGCTCGCTGGCTGGGCCACTCTTATGCTTGATCCTCCGAGGATCTGGACCATTGGTTGCGTTTTCCAAAGGTGGAAGCTCTCATGACCGCAGTCACTAAGCAAATCACTATTCCAGTGGAGGGAAGATCAGCTCTTCAGGACCTTCAAGACCATAAAGTAGAGGAACTGCTGAAGATGGCCTTCTCGTCCTCATCCTTGGCCCTCCAGGCTTTGGTCTGTGGTGGTTTAGCCATCCGGGCGTTGCTGCGGTGGATCCAGTTGTTGCTGGAGGATCAGGCATTGGCCTGTCTAGAGTCCATCACAGCCTTTCTAGTGGCTGCTCTGTCTGATCTCCTTCCATTTGCTGCCCGATCTGTCGCTGCAGTGACGGTGGCTCGTTGCTGGCTCTGGCTATGCCATTGGAAAGCTGATACAGCTTCTAAGGCTCAACTCCCCAGATTTCCCTTCAAGGGCCTACTTCTCTTCAGTGAAGATCTGGAGAAGCTAATCAAGGATCTAGGGGAATCAGGCTTATTCTCCAGGAGACATTGGGGCTGAAGTCGGGGTCATTCTTCTACTGGGACTTCCTCAGCAAAACCATGCTTTCAGGATTCCCAAAGATACAGGCCCAGGAAGCCCGGTTCCTCCTCTAAGCCAGGCACCAAGTCCCAGTCCTTTTGGGACTACTGTCATCTTTGCAATAGCTACCCCTCCTCGAAAACATTTTCTGGATCCAGCCACCCCCTCCCATTGACAGGCTTTGAGCCAGTTCTGGGATACTGCAGGTTGGGGGGGGGGGGGCGCGTCTGCATCATTTTTCCTGTGAATGGGCTCACATCAGGACAGACCAATGGGTCCTGGAAGTTGACATACACAGTAATATCCTTGACTGTCACATGCTCATACCCGAATCATTCCTAATTTCCCCATGCAGTTCCACCGCCAAACGAGCAGTGGTTTGGGTGACTCTGCAGCATCTCTTACAACTTCAAACTATCAGTCCAGTGTTGCCAGAGGAAAGGGGTTCTGGCTATTACTCCATCTATTTTGTGGTGCCCAAAAAGGACGTGCTTTCCACCCCATTCTAAACCTCAAGGGCATCAACTACTGCCTTATGAGTGCCACACTTTTGGATGGAAACCCTGAAGTCTGGGGGAATTCTTGGAGTCCCTAAACCTTGTGGAGGCCTACTTTCACATCCCAATATGGCAGGACCAACAGCGTTTTCTATGCTTCGCAATTCTGGGCCAACGCTTTCTGTTCACAACCCTGTCTTTCGGACTCGCCATGGCCCCCCCAGATATTTTCCAAGTTCATGGTGGTGGTTGCCATGTCTCTTTGATATCAGGGGTCCGGGTCCATCCCTATTTGGACGATTGGCCCATTAGAGCCAAGTCCTTCAATGAGGTCATGTTTCTCCAATGACTTGGCTGGATGGTCAACAAAGCCAACTGCGTCTTATGTCCATCCCAGACTCTCTACTTCCTCGGGGCTCATTTCAGTCTCGAGTAGGCCATGTAATTCTCACAACAGAAAGACGTCTCAACTTCACAAACAGCTCTATGTCTTCCAGTTCATGAGAGCCCACATAATGTGGCATTACTTGCAGGTCCTGGATGCCATGGCATCCACCCTCAAAATGGTACCATGGACAAGGACCCATATGCGTCCCTCTGAGCATATCAAAAGTGACTTCATGGCTCTGGGACAAAGGGTGAAGCAGATAAGGGCGCAGGTGGTGGTCTCTTCAGTCCTCCCTGTTGAGGGTAAAGGCCAAGGCAGAGATGTTCGCATCCTGGAGATGAATGCATGGATGGGTGCCATCAAGAGCATTTTGGTTTCCTGGACCATGGGATGTTCTCCAAGGGTTGCAGGGCAGAGATGGTATCCATCTGTCCAAGAAAGGTTGACATGTCTTCCAGTAGCAGACTGGCTAATCTACTGAAGAGGGCTTTAAACTAGATTTATTGGGGTGAAGAATGCCCCAGGTAAGTGAAAAATTAAATACCTTTATGGAAATGGGTAAAAGGAACAACATATGGAAAGCAGTGTGTATAAATGTCCGAGCATGGGAAATAAGATCCCAGATGTTGAAGCTTTTTTTTATTATTATTTTATATTTATGCAATTTATCAAAATACATATCAAGTAGTTACAGCTTGAAAAGAAAAGAAGTAATGATCAGAACAGAAACATTAAATTTCACAAAAAAGGCAATATACCTATGCCATTACCTCACTAGCCCTCACACTTGAGAGAACCAAAAAGAATTAGGAAATAACAAATCACTTGGAAGGAAAAAATGTTCTGCCATAGCACCGGGCCTTAATACATCTACAAAAAGGACAACCTTAATGCCCCGACCCTAAGAAGCAGTAGCCATGCAAGAGCTTATAAAGGTGGATAAATTAGAGGGATCATAGAAAATGTAGGAAACGGAATAAAATTTAACCAAACATTTACATGGAAATTTAAGGAAAAACAAACCCTCCAACTGAGTCACCCCAGGTCTAAGAACCAAAAACTGTCTCTTTCTACTCTGGGTATCCTGGGACAAATCAGGAAACATTCAAACATTCTTAAACAAAACAGATCTTTTTTTTAAATACATCTTGAGTAACCATTCTCAATCAGACACCAAAGCTAAAGATATCAACAAAGTAGTTGGTGTGACAGAATCAGACAATGAAGCATCCAATAACTCTGCTACATTTAATATATCCATGGTGCCAGACTCCCCAGGGGTTTTCACATACAATGATGTATCTTTTTTTCCCAGTAGATATATAGTAGAATTTAGAAAGCGGTGGATGGGATTCCAATGGAACCTCCAGAGTTTCCAGAAGGTAGAACTTAAACATATCTTTTGATGCAACTGTAGAACGAGGAAAATTTAACAATCTCAAATTTGTAAATCTAAATTGGTTTTCCAACATTTCCAGCTTCATCTTTTGACCAGTTAAATCCTTAAACACAGCAGAACACCACTCCTCCAATTGTAGAACCTTATTGTTCAGAGTAGAAATTTGAGAATTAACAATAGCCACTGAGTCCTGGCACTTCTGAACAGCCCCAGCATTATCCCGAATGAGCTGTAATGTCATATTAGTTTGAGAAACTAAGCACTCACCAGGTTTTGTAAGGGCTGTCCAAATCGACTCCAAAGTAATATGATCTGGTTGTTCCAGAGTGAAGGGAACCATAACAGCTTGCTCAGCCCAAGTCGCAGCCAAGGATGCCAAAACTCCAGGCTTCCCTGATGCCAACTAATCATCTCGGGGACCGCTCAGCCCTGCTCCCTGTTCCAAACCTGCAGCCACAAACACTGAACCCAAGGCACAGGCTTGTGCCGACAATGAAGCGAGCACACTCCCACCCATCAGGGACAGAGCATCCTCTTTGGATCCTGTGGTCCCAAGAGTGCTCAAACTCAAAAAATTGGCAGGCAATGCAGGTGGGAGCTATAGATCTGGAGTAAAATCACATACTGAAAAGGACACCGAGCTACCCAGCCCCGGTGTCGACACAGCCAGGCTTCCTCCGGTTTCTTCCCGGTGCACTTCGTGAGACTGTATAAAAGAATCCATCAGCCCAACCACCAAAGTAAGTGCAGAAGGGGACTGCAACGGGTGGGGGGGGATTCCCCCGGAGCTGCCCCTTACACTTAGGCATAGCAGAGAAACAGCCCACTCAGTCGACAGAGATGTTGAAGCTTTAATGGGAGAGGCTGACTTGGATTTAGTGGCAGTTACAGAAACGGTTCACAGAAA
This sequence comes from Ichthyophis bannanicus, assembly GCA_033557465.1. Lineage (NCBI taxonomy): Eukaryota > Metazoa > Chordata > Amphibia > Gymnophiona > Ichthyophiidae > Ichthyophis > Ichthyophis bannanicus. The sequence continues at coordinate 85,876,011 of CM066034.1, read as the reverse complement.
ACCATGACTGGGATCTAACTGTACCAGGCTATACTTTATTCAGAAAGGACAGGGTAGGAAGAAGGGGAGGAGCAGTGGCACTATATGTACAAAGTAATATTAAAGCTTTGGAACTACAGAACTTAAAAGGGAGAGAGGAGGCACTGTGGGTTAAACTAGAAAGAGGGAAAGAGAAATCTATTTGCATTGGCATGATATACAGACCCCTCCCTCACAGGAGGAAGAGGTGGACAGAGAGTTAACTGAAGGCATATGCAGCATTGCTAGGAAAGGGGAAGTGCTACTGATAGGGGATTTCAATATGCCAGATGATGACTGGCACATTACTGCTACAGTATCATCTAGAAGTAAGGAGATCCTGGATTCTCTACAGGGAGAACAATTCAGGCAACTGGTAACAGAACACACACGTGAAGGGGGCCATACTGGATTTGGTGCTTACCAATGGTGAAAGTGTTTCTGATGTTATAGTGGGAGATCATTTTGCATCCAGTGATCACCAGATAGTGTGGTTCAGTATTAGGACTAGGGCCGTTAAAATCCATTCAAAGCGAGGGTCTTAGACTTTAGGAAAACTAACTTTGCCAAGATGGGCCAATACCTCAGGGAGTCATTAGGGGGATGGGAAAAGCTGGGGGATGTAAAAAAACAGTAGGCAAAACTGAAAGGGGATATTTTGAGGGCAACAAACCTTTTTGTTAAAATGGTAAATAAAGGAAAAGGAGACCACAATGGTTTTCGAAAGAAGTAGCTGAAAAAGTGAAGAAAAAGGGAGGCCATGAAATACAAGAGATCACAGAGAGAGGAAGACAGGCATCTATATTTGGAAAAATGTAGAGAAGATAGCAAAGTAGTCAGGAAAGCAAAGATTCAAAAAGAGGAGGAAATAGTCAATGCAGTAAAATTGGGAGATAAGACATATTTCAGATATATTAGTGTGAAGAGGAAGGGTAAAAGTGATACTGTCAGACTCGAGGGTGAAGGGGAGGAATATGTAGAAGCTAATGAGGATAAAGCGGAATTGCTTAACAAATATTTTTGTTCTGTGTTCACAGATGAAGAACCAGGAGCAGGACCTCAGAAAACACCCACAAACAGGAACAAAAGTGAGGGGCATCTTGAAAAATTTTCAGAAGACTGTGTTCATGAGAAACTAGCTAAACCTAAAGAAGATAAAGTGATGAGACCGAATAGGGTACACCCTAGAATACTGAGGGAACTTGGGGACGTTCTAGCAACTCCACTGACTGACCTTTTCAATGCCTCATTGGAGTCGGGAGTGGTGCCAAAGGACTGGAGAGAGGCACATGTGGTCCCTTTACACAAAAGTGGAAGTAAGGATGTTGTTGAAAACTACAGACTGGTTAGTTTAACTTCAGTGGTGAGTAAATTAGTGTAAGCGCTGCAGAAAGAAAAAATAGCGAGGTTTCTGGAGTCCAGCAGATTACAGGATCCGAGTCAGCATGGATTCACCAGCGGAAGATCTTGTCAGACAAATCTGATAGATTTCTTTGACTGGGTGACCAGGGAGTTGGACCGAGGAAAAGCCCTAGATGTGGTGTATTTAGATTTCAGTAAAGTCTTTGACACCGTTCCTCACATGCAACTTATAAACTGAGCACCTTAGGGATGGACCCTAAAGTTACTGCTTGGGTTAGAACTTGGTTGAGTGGGAGGCGACAAAGGGTACAGGTAAATGGAGCTCACTCTGAGGAGAAAGAGGGTACCAGTGGTGTGCCCCAGGGATCTGTCCTTGGTCCGATTCTTTTTAACATCTTTGTTAGTGGTATAACAGAAGGGCTGTTGGGTAAGGTTTGCCTCTTTGCAGATGATACTAAAATCTGCAATAGAGTAGACACCAAGAAGGTGTAGATAACATAAGGAGGGATCTAGCTAAGCTTGAAGAATGGTCTAGAATTTGACAGCTGAGATTTGATGTTAAAAAATGCAAGGTCATGGATTTGGGCTGCAGCAATCCAAGGGAGCAATATAGTATAGGGGGTGAATTACTTTTGTCCACTAAAGAAGAGCGGGACCTAAGCGTGATTGTCTGATGATCTTAAAGTAGCTAAACGGGTAAAAAGGCGACTGCAAAAGCTAAAAGGATGCTTGGGTGCATACGGAGAGGAATGGCTAGCAGAAAAAAGGAGGTGATAGTGCCTCTGTATATGTCTTGGGTGTGACCTCATTTGGAGTATTGTGTGCAATTCTGGAGACCGCACCTTCAAAAGGATATAAACAAGATGGAGTCGGTGCAGAGGGTGGCTACTAAAATGGTTAGTGGTCTTCATTAATAAAGCATATGAGGACAGACTTAAGGATCTTCATATGTACACCTTAGAAGATATGCAGGATAGAGGTGATATGATTGAGGTGTTTAAATACCTCTGTGGCATAAATGCACAGGAGAGTCTCAATTGAAAGCGAGCTCTGCTACGAGGGGACATGGGATGAGGGTGAAAGGGGATAGATGCAAGAGTGATATCTTTATTCAGTTTTTAATATACCACCCACAAGTGAGCATCAGAATGGTTTACAATAAAATGCCAACACTGCTATGAAAGGAAACAGAATGCCAATAAGTAAACAGGAAAGGGATAGTTTGAGAGGATAACACAAAGGAAGAGACCTGAAATGGAAGGGGGGTAGGAATTGTACTGGGGGGGGGGCAGGGGAGGGAGGTCCCAAGCTAGGTGGGTCTTCAGTCTTGCTTTAAAATTGGTGAAAAGGGGCTCTAGGTGGAGGGCTGGAGGGAGGGAGTTCCAGAGCCTGGGGCTGAGGAAAAAGAAGGCAGAGAACTGGGTAGACTCCAGGTGGGAGGGGGAGGGAAGGGACATGTGGTTTGAATGTATGGACCTGAGTGAGTGCTGTGAGGTGTGAAGGTGGATCAGGTTGGACAGATATTGAGGTGTACCAGTGTGAATTGCATTACGGATGATGAGAATTTTATACTGAATGTGGAAGGCCACAGGGAGCCAATGGAGGTGAATAAGGAGAGGAGTGACATGGTCAGAGCGGGTGGCGTGCATAAGAATATGGGCTGCTGTGTTTTGGACAAGCTGGAGTCTATGCAACTGGTGTTGGGGGAGGCCAGCCAGAGACATTACAGTAGTCCAAACGAGACACAACAAGGGAGAGAAGCAATGTGTAGTTAGGGAAGGGGTAGGGAGGAAAGGTCGGATAGCACGGATTTGCCTTAGGGAGTGGAAAGAATGCTGGACAACGGAGGATATGTGTTCTTGGAATGTCAAGGTGGAGTCAAGGGTGGCGCCTAGATAGCACAGGGAGGGGACGAGAGGGATGGGGGGAGGAGGAACGTAGGGGGGCAATAGAGGGATTGGGACCACCGAAGGTGAACCAGATAGTCATGGTTTTACTAAGGTTGAGGTGAAGAAACTTTGAAGACATCCATGAGCCAGCACAGGTGAGACAGGCGTTAAGAGGACTGATATCAGGGTAGGAAGAGTCAGTATGATGGAGAAGAATGATATCATCTGCGTAATAATACATGGAGATGCCATACTGCTGAACCAGAAGAGTAAGCGGGGCCAAGACAGATCCTTGAACACCACAGGAAAGAGGAGTTATTGGGGAGGAGGTGGACCCGGAGAGAACTGAGAAAGACCTGTTAGTGAGGAAGGAGCGAAACCAGAGGACAACAGTGCCTGAAAGCCCAACATCTTGGAGTCGAGTGAGGAGAGTATGGTGATGGACCAGATCAAAGGCGGCAGACAGGTCCAGAGAGACTGCAAGGGAGATAGAACTGTGATCATGTGCACTATGCAATTCGTTCAGACGAGAAAGAAGGATAGGCTCGGTACTATGGCCAGTACGGAAACCTGATTGGCGTGAATGAAGAGCTTAAGGTGGCATTGAGATGGGAGGACAGTTGAGCAAAAACTATATTTTTTCTAAGAGTTTGGAGAGGAAAGGAAAATTAGAGATGGGGCACCAGTTGGCGGGGACAGAGAGGTCCAGGGAGGCCTTTTTAAGAATAGTTTGAATCAGAGCATGCTTCCAGGGGGACGGGAAAAGACTGGTGTGGAGGCTGGAGTTGAAAATGGACAAAACAAGTGGGATGAGTGCTAGAGAGGGCTCAGCTTGCCAGTGTGAGGGGATAGGATCGGAGTGACAGGTTGTCTTGCAACAAATAGTGGCAAGAGTCTTGGACAATTCTGGGAGAGTGATAGGCTGGAAGGAAGACCAGAGGTGTGGAAAGAATGGACCTCTGGGGCTGGATGGAGGGGTGAGAGAAGGAGGATCAGAGGGGATGGGAGAAAAGGGGGAGGGCAGGCAGAGAACAAAAGATGCAGAGATTGTACTTTGTTGGAAAAGTGCGCAGCAAGAAGGGAGGGGGTCGGACATGGGGGGAGGAAGGGCGGAGGAGTTGCAGCAGAGAGTGATCGGAGGATGAAGTAGAATTGACGGGAGGAGTTGGAGGATGAGGAAATAAGGTTGGAGAAATAGGTTTGTTTGTCAGAGTGAAGAAGGCAGAAATGATGGTGACAGTGGCGGAAATGAGCCAAGAGTCGGGGGGTGCTTGTGCCAAAGGCACTCAGCGTGTCGAAGGTAGGAACGGTGGAGGTAGAGAGCAGGATGATACCAGGGATGGTGATGTGCACGACGCGCATGAGAAACAGGTTGGAGGGGGGCGATATTGTCTAAGGCAGCTGTTAGGGTCTGGTTCCATGTCAGGGCCTGGAGGTCAGCAGGGAGTGTAAAGAAATTGGGGGAAAAGAGGGCATCAGAGGGGAGTTGCAGAAAGGTTGTAGGCCCGATGTGGCGGACCATGAGGGGAGTGGCAGTAGGGGACCTTGGAGGTAGGGGGGGGATAGAGGAAAGGAGGCAAAAATGGTCGGACCAGGACACAGGGAAGGTAGAAATAGAAAAGGGAGCGAAAGAGGAGTGAACAGGGGAAATTATCAGGTCTAGGGTGTGGCCAACAGAGAGCGTGGGAAGACGGGCATGCTGTTGAAGGGAAAGGTCAGCAAGGAGTGAGAGAAAAGCAGTGTCCTGAGGCCTGCTGGGACAGTCAAAGTGGACATTGTCACCTAAAATTAAAACATGAGGTTAGAGAAGGGAAATTTCTGATAAGGAGAAGGGAGTCCCAGAGATAAGGTTGGATTGGGGGGGGGGGGGGGGTCATATATGAGAAGCAGATAGAGGGAAGAGGAGGACCCGAGACGGAGCAGAAGGGACTCTGGATAATGGAGAGCAGGGGATGAGAGCTCTTGAATAGGAAGGGAGGAGCGATGTAAAACCACAACTCCTCCACCATTCCTACCGTGGCAAGGGGTAGAAAGGGCGGAATAACCTGCGGGGAGACAGCGGTTGAGCACAGGCTCCTCGCCATCCTTAAGCTAGGTCTCTGTGATAAAAAGCAGGTCAAGGGAATGCTGCAATACTAGATCATGAACGAGGATGGATTTAGACCAAAGGGAACAGCAGTTTAGCAGGGCAAAATGCAGAAACAAGAGGATGGGAAGGCCCCTGAGGATGGGCCTGGGCAGAGGGTAGACAAGGAATGAGATTGGAGGTGTTTCTTGCGAGGGAACCAGATGGGGCGAGGGTGGCAGGAGCTGAGCTATAAAATAGACTACACACAGCTACCGCAGAGTGTGAGAAGACTGGGATGGTGGACCTACCAGGAGGAAGGGGACAGGAAGCCAGGCATGAGGTGGAGAAGAGGTTAGTTGCCAGATGGGAAGGTCAAGAGTTGGCCCCTGGCTCCAGGTCCTCACCCCAAGGAGCTCACCCAAGGAAAGAGTGGTGGATCCGTGGAATAGTCTCCCAGTGGAGGTGGTAGAGATGAGGATAGTATCTGAATTCAAAGAAGCATAGGACAAACACAGAGGATCTCTAAAGGAAAAAAGGGGACTGTTGTAGTGCAGAGGTACTCAAATCCAGTCCTGGAGGGTCTCAAACCAGTCAGGTTTTTGGGATATCCCTAATGAATATGCATGAGATAGATTCAAATACAATGGAGGCAGTGCATGCAAATATATCTCTTGCATATTCATTAGGAATATCCCGAAAACCTGACTGGTTTGCGGCCCTCCAGGACTGGATTTGAGTACCTCTGTTGTGGTGGTTGTTATGGAAGGACAGACTAGATAGGCCATGTGGTCTTTTTCTGTTGTCATGTTTCTATGTTTCTCTTCAACTCTCTCTCCTCTCCTGCTGGTCCCTGACCACTCAGAATTATCATATCAGGTTCCCACTCCCAGCAACAGTGCGTTGCAGCCTGCAGTGGTGGCTATGCGAGAGCCACGTAATCAGAGGAATCCCCTTGGACATGCCCCAGTGGACGCTCCTTACGACAGATGCCAGTCTGTCAGGGTGGGGAGCACACTGCCTTGGTCGGGCGTTGCAGCTTGAGTCTAGTTGGACGATCAACCATCTAGAAGTGAGGGCGGTCTGCCTGGCTCTGCTGAGTTTCCAATCTCTAATCCACTCATGAGCTGTCCAAGTGCTCTCCGACAATGCCATGACCGTTGCATACCAAAATCATCAGGGTGAGACCAAATGTCCGGGAGTCACCCAGGAAATGGCTCTCTTCCCATGGGCAGAAAAGCATCTCCAGGCCCTCACAGCGCAGCACATTGTGGGGAGTGGAGAATGTGCAGGCTGATTTTCTCAGCTGTCACTCCCTCGATCCTGGAGAGTGGGAACGCGCTCTGTGGGCATTCAAATGCATCATCCAGCAGTGTGGGTGACTGTCGCCAACTCCAAGGCACCTTTTGTTTTCAGCCAGCAGAGGAAGGCGGGCTCTTAGGGGCTGGATGCCCTAGTCCAGCCATGGCCCCTGGCCCAGCTCCTATACATCTTTCCTCCATGGGCATTGATAGGAAGCACCCTCCATAAGATCGAGGCCTGTGCAGGATGGGTGGTCCTTCTGGCTCCAAACTGGCCATGTCGCACATAGTATACTATGATAAGAAGATAAGAAAAGATAAGAAGATAAGAAAAAGTAGATCCCGTGAATCCCTCAGTAAATTTACAATTTTTTTGTCGGACATAAATCGTGTAGGGCAGGCATTGCAAACCCTTGCCCCAATACACAATACATATCCCTTTTATTCAAACCAATAGGTTATTCAATAAAACTTCTCAGAAGACCAAATCCAAATGAAAACGGCACTTATCTGGATAACCATGCGCGACGTGCACGTTTCGGGGGATAAACCCCTGTATCAAGCGCTCTCTGATCCACTTGTATAAACTTTTCCAAGCCACCTTTCAACTGGCAAAAAACGCCGACATGCTGGCTGATGATATTGAGGATACTAATCTGAGATTGGCTATTCCAAACGCCCATCAAGAATGTCACCAATCACAGAAAGGGAATCCCCACAAAAGAAAGGGGTTCCCTATCATGAAAGGTAAACGTCACCCCGCTCCCAGCCAATCGATGGCACTGTTAAGTCCAGCAGGGGCTACTGTTTGTAGCTTGAATATCCAACGCTGCTCAAGCATACGTAATTTAGAAAGACGGTCACCCCGACGAGGGTCCTCAGGCACATGGTCAATCACTGTCCATTTCAGTTGATGAAAATCATGTTCTTGTTGTAAACAATGTTGAACCATTGGTGCAGTTAGTGACTTCTGACGAAGACGACAGGCATGTTCAGTCAGTCGAACCTTAACTTTTCGGATAGTGCTGCCCACATATCTCATGGGGCAAGGACACTCTATTAAATATACAACGAACGTAGAATTACATGAGGTGTGCCATCTACGATAAAAAACTTTATCAGAACGTAAATCAGGCCAAAAAGATCCCGTCAATGTGGTATCACAAACTGGCAAGCAGTACAAGATTGATGTGTGCCAGAATGCCAATAAGGTCGATCTGGACGGTCAGATGGTGTGACAGATGAAACCAATTTATCTCTCAGGTTTGGTCCCCTAGAGTAAGCGATCCGAAGCGGTTTATTAAGGCTGGAGTGTAGAGATAATAAAGGCCAATATTTCTTCAATATACCCACTACCCGGGAAGAATTAGACATATATGGCAAAACCCCAGTGATCATATCCGGAGCTGTAGAGACAGTAGGTTGACAATCTAAAAACCATTCCCGATGGGAAAAAAGTGCCCTACGGTAGGCTCGAGACACCACAGCTTTTGGGTAACCTCTGTCTAGAAGACGAGTTTTGTAAGTCCAATGCATGTAGCTTAAATTAGCCACAGAAGTACACAATCTACGTAGCCTTAAAAATTGGCCATAAGGTAGACCTTTACGCAATGGTTCCGGATGGAAGCTGCGATAATTTAAAAGATTGTTTCGTTGTACAGATTTACGAAAAAGGGTGGTAGCTAGAGCATTGCCATCACGAAATACAACCATGTCCAAAAATTCTACCTGATCAGGAGCCATGTGAGCAGTGTACTTAATATGAGGCTTAAGATCATTCAGCCAAATGAGGAATACCTGTAAAGCAACTGAATCGGCAGTCCAAATGAAGAAAATATCATCAAGGAATCTCTTCCACAGCAGCACATGTTGAAAATACATAGAACCATAGATGAACCGTTCCTCCACCTCTGCCATATAGAGGGTAGCCACCAAGGGAGCCACGGTGGCTCCCATTGCAATTCCAAATATTTGTTGGAAAAAAACTCCTTCAAATAAAAAATAGTTCCGAGTCAGTACCAAAGTAATCAAAGTCAACAAAAAGGGTTTTGGAAGACGAGGCGGAGCATGCATGAATAGAGACCGTAATAGCTGGAGAGATTCCTGTTGATCTATGTTTGTATATAATGCGGCCACATCTAGAGTAACCAGTAGAATGGGGGTCGAAGGAAGTATCACTTCTTGTAAAGATTGCAAAAAATGTGTTGAGTCTCTAACAAAAGATCGCACCGCTGCCGCTTCTTTACTTAGGAAGACATCGCAAAACTTAGAGAGAGGTTCTAATACAGACCCACAGCAAGAGACAATTGGTCTACCCGGAGGATCACTGAGAGATTTATGTACCTTAGGTACTAAATAAATAACCGGTATCTTAGGAGTGGTAATTAAAAGAAACCGTAACTCTCGAGAAGTAATCCACCCATTAGAATAAGCTGACATAATCAAAGCCCGAATCTCCTCCTGTAAAGATGACGTAGGGTCAGCTTCCAACCTCTTATAGACCAATGGATCTAGCACATGAGCTCTCAATTTTGTCAAATAAATATTAGTATCCCACAACACAATGGCACCACCTTTATCAGCAGTCCTAATAGTTAAGGTAGAATCTTGAGCCAATTGTCGCAAATTTTGCCAATCAGACGGCTCCAAATTGGATCGCCATCTAACAAAATGTTGTTCCTGTAACTGAAGATCCCTCAATACCAAAGACTGAAAAGTCAATATAGCAGGATCTGGTGCACCCGGCGGAAGCCACCGTGATGATGGTTTAACCACCGAAGTATCCACACTAGAGACAGGACGTTTCTCAAAATAGTGTGAAATCTGTATTTTTCGAAAATTTTTGTAAGGCTACCCTCATGGTAAAAGGATCATAAGGAACCGTCGGAACAAAAGAGAGACCCAAGTTCAAAAGACGTTCACTATCCAGACTCAAAGGGCGAGAAGTTAAATTCACCACTAGGGAGGTGCAGCTTGTTTGCTCCGCTGTCGAGTGACAGGAGGGTCGAGCCCCACAGGCTGATCTTCGTTCCTCCGCGCACGATATCGGCGTGTGGTGACTGACCGAAAAACCTGCTGTCCCTTTTATTTAGATTTTGGAGGGCGTTCATCCTCCGTATCATCAGATGAAACTTCAAAAGTAACCCTTCTAGGACTGCTGATAAAGGTGGTGCCATTGTGTTGTGGGATACTAATATTTATTTGACAAAATTGAGAGCTCATGTGCTAGATCCATTGGTCTATAAGAGGTTGGAAGCTGACCCTACGTCATCTTTACAGGAGGAGATTCGGGCTTTGATTATGTCAGCTTATTCTAATGGGTGGATTACTTCTCGAGAGTTACGGTTTCTTTTAATTACCACTCCTAAGATACCGGTTATTTATTTAGTACCTAAGGTACATAAATCTCTCAGTGATCCTCCGGGTAGACCAATTGTCTCTTGCTGTGGGTCTGTATTAGAACCTCTCTCTAAGTTTTGCGATGTCTTCCTAAGTAAAGAAGCGGCGGCGGTGCGATCTTTTGTTAGAGACTCAACACATTTTTTGCAATCTTTACAAGAAGTGATACTTCCTTCGACCCCCATTCTACTGGTTACTCTAGATGTGGCCGCATTATATACAAACATAGATCAACAGGAATCTCTCCAGCTATTACGGTCTCTATTCATGCATGCTCCGCCTCGTCATCCAAAACCCTTTTTGTTGACTTTGATTACTTTGGTAATGACTCGGAACTATTTTTTATTTGAAGGAGTTTTTTTCCAACAAATATTTGGAATTGCAATGGGAGCCACCGTGGCTCCCTCGGTGGCTACCCTCTATATGGCAGAGGTGGAGGAACGGTTCATCTATGGTTCTATGTATTTTCAACATGTGCTGCTGTGGAAGAGATTCCTTGATGATATTTTCTTCATTTGGACTGCCGATTCAGTTGCTTTACAAGTATTCCTCATTTGGCTGAATGATCTTAAGCCTCATATTAAGTACACTGCTCACATGGCTCCTGATCAGGTAGAATTTTTGGACATGGTTGTATTTCGTGATGGCAATGCTCTAGCTACCACCCTTTTTCGTAAATCTGTACAACGAAACAATCTTTTAAATTATCGCAGCTTCCATCCGGAACCATTGCGTAAAGGTCTACCTTATGGCCAATTTTTAAGGCTACGTAGATTGTGTACTTCTGTGGCTAATTTTAAGCTACATGCATTGGACTTACAAACTCGTCTTCTAGACAGAGGTTACCCAAAAGCTGTGGTGTCTCGAGCCTACCGTAGGGCACTTTTTTCCCATCGGGAATGGTTTTTAGATTGTCAACCTACTGTCTCTACAGCTCCGGATATGATCACTGGGGTTTTGCCATATATGTCTAATTCTTCCCGGGTAGTGGGTATATTGAAGAAATATTGGCCTTTATTATCTCTACACTCCAGCCTTAATAAACCGCTTCGGATCGCTTACTCTAGGGGACCAAACCTGAGAGATAAATTGGTTTCATCTGTCACACCATCTGACCGTCCAGATCGACCTTATTGGCATTCTGGCACACATCAATCTTGTACTGCTTGCCAGTTTTGTGATACCACATTGACGGGATCTTTTTGGCCTGATTTACGTTCTGATAAAGTTTTTTATCGTAGATGGCACACCTCATGTAATTCTACGTTCGTTGTATATTTAATAGAGTGTCCTTGCCCCATGAGATATGTGGGCAGCACTATCCGAAAAGTTAAGGTTCGACTGACTGAACATGCCTGTCGTCTTCGTCAGAAGTCACTAACTGCACCAATGGTTCAACATTGTTTACAACAAGAACATGATTTTCATCAACTGAAATGGACAGTGATTGACCATGTGCCTGAGGACCCTCGTCGGGGTGACCGTCTTTCTAAATTACGTATGCTTGAGCAGCGTTGGATATTCAAGCTACAAACAGTAGCCCCTGCTGGACTTAACAGTGCCATCGATTGGCTGGGAGCGGGGTGACGTTTACCTTTCATGATAGGGAACCCCTTTCTTTTGTGGGGATTCCCTTTCTGTGATTGGTGACATTCTTGATGGGCGTTTGGAATAGCCAATCTCAGATTAGTATCCTCAATATCATCAGCCAGCATGTCGGCGTTTTTTGCCAGTTGAAAGGTGGCTTGGAAAAGTTTATACAAGTGGATCAGAGAGCGCTTGATACAGGGGTTTATCCCCCGAAACGTGCACGTTGCGCATGGTTATCCAGATAAGTGCCGTTTTCATTTGGATTTGGTCTTCTGAGAAGTTTTATTGAATAACCTATTGGTTTGAATAAAAGGGATATGTATTGGGGCAAGGGTTTGCAATGCCTGCCCTACACGATTTATGTCCGACAAAAAAATTGTAAATTTGCTGAGGGATTCACGGGATCTGTTTTCTTATCTCATTATATTGATCACCGTTTGGGTTTATAGAATTTATTAGTGTACTGATTAACCCCTTTTTGATGGCTATGGATACGTTTGCCTACACGGAAGAACAATTGGCTGCTTTAAGTCACTGCTCCACGTTATTGGACGATGCTGATAAGCCGGATGATCTCACTGGCCCTTCCTGGACAGACTTTAAAGCTTTACAAAAACGTCTACTTCGGGCACAATATCATGGAGCTTCTATGTCCCGATATTTAAAAACCCGATTGATTCCAAGGGGGTTGCGCATGACTCGCGCTCCTAAGATGTTTCTGACTGATGAGGAATTCATTTTGAAATGGAATCGTATATGCAATAAATGCAGTTTTGACCTGATTGCTTTAATTTTAGAAAGAACATTGGCAGAAGAGAAACTCTTGACTGACCAAATATCTCAGACAAAAGAGTTGTTACAAAAATCGGTGGATTCCTCAGTTTTTCAATCTAAGGAAGCTGAGATCAACCGCCAGTTACAGGGCTTTTCTGATTATCTCAAAGCATTTAAGCTGCGAAAATTTACTAGAGATAAGACCGACTATGACTCGGGCCGAGTATATTATTGGATGTATGACTCTGAGACTCCTGAAAGTGATACCCGTAGAAGGGTTACTTTTGAAGTTTCATCTGATGATACGGAGGATGAACGCCCTCCAAAATCTAAATCAAAGGGACAGCAGGTTTTTCAGTCAGTCACCACACGCCGATATCGGGCGCGGAGGAACGAAGATCAGCCTGTGGGGCTCGACCCTCCTGTCACTCGACAGCGGAGCAAACAAGCTGCACCTCCCTAGTGGTGAATTTAACTTCTCGCCCTTTGAGTCTGGATAGTGAACGTCTTTTGAACTTGGGTCTCTCTTTTGTTCCGACGGTTCCTTACGATCCTTTTACCATGAGGGTAGCCTTACAAAATTTTTTTCGAAAAATACAGATTTCACACTATTTTGAGAAACGTCCTGTCTCTAGTGTGGATACTTCGGTGGTTAAACCATCATCACGGTGGCTTCCGCCGGGTGCACCAGATCCTGCTATATTGACTTTTCAGTCTTTGGTATTGAGGGATCTTCAGTTACAGGAACAACATTTTGTTAGATGGCGATCCAATTTGAAGCCGTCTGATTGGCAAAATTTGCGACAATTGGCTCAAGATTCTACCTTAACTATTAGGACTGCTGATAAAGGTGGTGCCATTGTGTTGTGGGATACTAATATTTATTTGACAAAATTGAGAGCTCATGTGCTAGAGCCATTGGTCTATAAGAGGTTGGAAGCTGACCCTACGTCATCTTACAGGAGGAGATTCGGGCTTTGATTATGTCAGCTTATTCTAATGGGTGGATTACTTCTCGAGAGTTACGGTTTCTTTTAATTACCACTCCTAAGATACCGGTTATTTATTTAGTACCTAAGGTACATAAATCTCTCAGTGATCCTCCGGGTAGACCAATTGTCTCTTGCTGTGGGTCTGTATTAGAACCTCTCTCTAAGTTTTGCGATGTCTTCCTAAGTAAAGAAGCGGCGGCGGTGCGATCTTTTGTTAGAGACTCAACACATTTTTTGCAATCTTTACAAGAAGTGATACTTCCTTCGACCCCCATTCTACTGGTTACTCTAGATGTGGCCGCATTATATACAAACATAGATCAACAGGAATCTCTCCAGCTATTACGGTCTCTATTCATGCATGCTCCGCCTCGTCTTCCAAAACCCTTTTTGTTGACTTTGATTACTTTGGTACTGACTCGGAACTATTTTTTATTTGAAGGAGTTTTTTTCCAACAAATATTTGGAATTGCACCCGGTGGCTACCCTCTATATGGCAGAAGTGGAGGAACGGTTCATCTATGGTTCTATGTATTTTCAACATGTGCTGCTGTGGAAGAGATTCCTTGATGATATTTTCTTCATTTGGACTGCCGATTCATTTGCTTTACAAGTATTTTTATTTATTTATTTATTTAACTGCATTTTTATCCCGCTTTTCACCGGGTCAAAGCGGTGTAACATGTAACATAGGGAGGGGTAATTTCTTTTAGGGTGGGGCCATCACCAGGGTCAACAATTAATGATTATGGGTAGACATGGACATGATTTACTTCTGCTAAATCTAAGTATTAGGTCATGGTGGTGTTTCTGTTGAGAGATGTTCACGGAATAGGATTGTCTTCAGCTGTTTCTTAAATGATGTGATGTCGTTGTTGTTCTTGATGTGGTTTGGTAGAGAGTTCCAGAGGGATGGAGCATAAAGTTCGAATGCTCTGTTGCAGGTCCGTTGTGTGGATTTGGTTCTTTTGTGGGGGACAACGATAGAGTTATTGGAGGAATGTCTGGTTGATCTGTTGTGGGATGGTCGAGGCAGTAAGGAGTGTAGTGAGGTGTTCCGTGCTTGGTGGATAGTTTTGTGGATGAGTAAGATGGCTTTGTACTTGATTCTTGCTTGCAGTGGAAGGAGGTGAAGGTCTCTTAGGATTGGGGTGATGTGCTCCCGTTTTTTTTGCATTTTGAATAATCCTTGCTGTAGTATTTAAGGCAGTACGGAGGGAGTTGGTGTGCGAGGCAGGAAGTCCATGATAGATTATGTTGCAGAAATCCAGATGAGGGAGTGTCACAGCTTGCATCACTGTCCTAAAGTCGTGAGGTTCTAGGAGGGGCCGGAGTCGTTGGATAGTTTTGGCTTTGTGGAATATCATCCCAGCGGTTTTTGTTGATTTGTTGTTTGAAAGTGAGAGCTTGATCAATGATGACGCCCAGATATCTTATTTGAGGCTGGATTTGTATTTGTGTGGTTCCCATGTTGAGGTGGGTAGGTGGTTTGAAGTCATGTTCTTTTGTTACTATTAGGGCTTCGGTTTTCTTTATGTTGATGGATAGATTGTTCTCCTGTAGCCAGTTGGCCACGTCGTTGAAGCAGGCTGATAGCTGTTCGTTTTTTGGGTTGGTGGTTGTAATTGGTGCGTAGAGCATTATGTCGTCCGCGTAGATGTGGAAGTTGATGTTGTGGGTGCGTATGATTGAGCATAGTGGACGGAGATATATGTTAAACAACATGGCTGATAGGGTGGATCCTTGGGGTACTCCTTGAAGTTGTTGGTAGGGGGGCGAAGTTGTGGAGAGGGTGCGAATCCGTTGCTGTCTGTTAGTTAAGTAGGACCTGAACCATTGGAGTACAGTGTCTTTGATTCCGATTGTTTGTAGTCTGTGTATGAGGATTTCGTGTGAGATTGTGTCGAAGGCCGCTGATATGTCTAGGAAGATCAGGATGTATCCTGAATTTTTCTCTTGTGTTCCGATGATGAGTGTGTTCATTAGGATGGTCATGAGGGTCTCAACTCCATGTAGTGGCCGGAAACCGTGTTGCTGTGGGTCAAGTATGTCGTTGGTGTCTAGATGATCTTGGAGCTGGTGTTGGACTATCTTTTCTATTATCTTGGTGGCGAGGGGGAGGCTTGCCACTGGTCTGTAAGAGGTGGGGTCCTTGGGGTCCAGGTTGTTCTTCTTTATGGTTGGTCGGATGATTGATGTTTTGAGGGCGTCTGGCATGTATCCTTGTTTAAAGGATTCGTTTACGATGTGAGTTAGTGGGGTACTCAGGTCTTCCTTGGTTTTCTTTATCCATTCGGTGGGGCAGGGGTCCAGTGGGGAGGTAGTGGTGTTCAGACAGGAGATGGTGGAGGATATTTCTTCCTTTGAGGTGTCATTGAATGTGTTCCAGTTAGCGCTTATGGTGATTCCTGGGTTTGTTCTTGTGGCTGTAGCGCAGCGGTAAGGTTGTTGAGGTTGCTGAAATTGTTTGTATTGTCGGGCCAAGAGATCCGAGGGGATATCTGGGGGTTGATCGGAAGTGGTTGGTGTCTTTGTCAGTTTTTTGGCAATTTGGAAGAGTTCTCGAGGTTTGTTTGCAGCGGTCGTGATGATTTTGGTGTGGTAGTTTCTCTTTGCATTGTCGGTTTCTGAGTGGTAGGCAGCAAGTTCATATAGGTATTGCTTTTTGTTTTTGTCATTTTTGTTTTTTCTCCATTTTCTTTCTGTTCTTCTAAGTTTTGTTTTCAGTTTCCGGAGGTCAGGGGTGAACCAGCGGGCCTTTGAGGAGATGGGCTTGTTGCTGGTCTTGTTTACAGTTGCTCTGGATGCTGAGGAGATTGTGGTGTTCCAGTTGTCCATGAGGTCATCAAGGTTATTTGAGTTCGTAAGTAGATTAGGTAGGGTCAGCGTCAGGAAGTCTTCTTTGTTGAATGCTTTGAATCTTCGTGTGTGTTGAGTGTATCCTCTGTTTGTATTTGGTCGATATGCGTGGGAGAGGTGGATGATGTAATGGTCTGACCATGGGACTGGTGAGATTGTTGGACTGCTGCATGAGGTGGATGCCTGGGAGTTCAGGAATATGAGGTCCAGTGTGTTTCCTTTTTCGTGTGTTGGTTCATTTATGATCTGCGATAGGTTCATTGCTGTCATGGCGTTAAGGAATGTTTCTGTTTGTGTGTCTTGGAGGGATGGGAGATTGAAGTCTCCTAGTATAATTGGTTCCTTTGATGGGTCGATGCTTTCGAGATCAGTTGCAGTATCCTTGGTAAGTCAGAGTTTGCAGCGGGTGTTCTGTAGACCAGGCATATTGTGAGGTTTTTGTTAGTGAGGGTAAGGATGTCTGCTTCGTCGGAGGTTTCAGAGGTGAGGGTGCGCAGGTGGAGGTTGTCCTTTGCGATGATGGCTACTCCTCCGCCTTTTGCGTGCGTTCGGGAACAGTGATGAAAGCTGTATCCGGTTGGTGTCAGCTGGTTCATTATTACTGTGTCCGTTTCTGTTAGCCAGGTTTCTGTTATGCATAGGATGTCGGTCTTCTCAGATATGATCAGGTCTTGGAGCATGTGGTATTTGTTCCTGGTGGAGCGTGCGTGATGGAGAGGTGCAGGTGATTGATGTGATTGGTGCTTTTGGCTGGCGTGTGGTGTGTGTGTGTTGGGTTGTTCGTGTTGTTGTAGATGTTTTCCTCATTTGGCTGAATGATCTTAAGCCTCATATTAAGTACACTGCTCACATGGCTCCTGATCAGGTAGAATTTTTGGACATGGTTGTATTTCGTGATGGCAATGCTCTAGCTACCACCCTTTTTCGTAAATCTGTACAACGAAACAATCTCTTAAATTATCGCAGCTTCCATCCGGAACCATTGCGTAAAGGTCTACCTTATGGCCAATTTTTAAGGCTACGTAGATTGTGTACTTCTGTGGCTAATTTTAAAGCTACATGCATTGGACTTACAAACTCGTCTTCTAGACAGAGGTTACCCAAAAGCTGTGGTGTCTCGAGCCTACCGTAGGGCACTTTTTTCCCATCGGGAATGGTTTTTAGATTGTCAACCTACTGTCTCTACAGCTCCGGATATGATCACTGGGGTTTTGCCATATATGTCTAATTCTTCCCGGGTAGTGGGTATATTGAAGAAATATTGGCCTTTATTATCTCTACACTCCAGCCTTAATAAACCGCTTCGGATCGCTTACTCTAGGGGACCAAACCTGAGAGAGAAATTGGTTTCATCTGTCACACCATCTGACCGTCCAGATCGACCTTATTGGCATTCTGGCACACATCAATCTTGTACTGCTTGCCAGTTTTGTGATACCACATTGACGGGATCTTTTTGGCCTGATTTACATTCTGATAAAGTTTTTTATCGTAGATGGCACACCTCATGTAATTCTACGTTCATTGTATATTTAATAGAGTGTCCTTGCCCCATGAGATATGTGGGCAGCACTATCCGAAAAGTTAAGGTTCGACTGACTGAACATGCCTGTCGTCTTCGTCAGAAGTCACTAACTGCACCAATGGTTCAACATTGTTTACAACAAGAACATGATTTTCATCAACTGAAATGGACAGTGATTGACCATGTGCCTGAGGACCCTCGTCGGGGTGACCGTCTTTCTAAATTACGTATGCTTGAGCAGCATTGCATATTCAAGCTACAAACAGTAGCCCCTGCTGGACTTAACAGTGCCATCGATTGGCTGGGAGCGGGGTGACGTTTACCTTTCATGATAGGGAACCCCTTTCTTTTGTGGGGATTCCCTTTCTGTGATTGGTGACATTCTTGATGGGCGTTTGGAATAGCCAATCTCAGATTAGTATCCTCAATATCATCAGCCAGCATGTCGGCGTTTTTTGCCAGTTGAAAGGTGGCTTGGAAAAGTTTATACAAGTGGATCAGAGAGCGCTTGATACAGGGGTTTATCCCCCGAAACGTGCACGTCGCGCATGGTTATCCAGATAAGTGCCGTTTTCATTTGGATTTGGCCTTCTGAGAAGTTTTATTGAATAACCTATTGGTTTGAATAAAAGGGATATGTATTGTGTATTTGGGCAAGGGTTTGCAATGCCTGCCCTACACGATTTATGTCCGACAAAAAAATTGTAAATTTACTGAGGGATTCACGGGATCTACTTTTTCTTATCTTATTATATTGATCACCGTTTGGGTTCATAGAATTTATTAGTGCACATAGTATACTGACACCCAGTAAGAAACGTGGATAGCAACGAAGGAACGTATTATATTGTAAACTTTATTAATAAACCCACTTCAGCCACTGGCCCGACACTGGCCGTGTTTCGTAAAAAGCCTTCCTCAGGGGCTTAAATGGCTAAAAAGACAATAAAAAATAAATAAATAAATAAAAACAAACATAAACTTCAATATAAAAAAATGAATATAAAAAAGGGGGGGAGAGGAAAGGACTTGGGGAGCAAGACAAGACATATAAATAAATGATCAAATCTCAACAACTATAAACACATAAAGTACAACTTAAAAATCAGAGCTAAGATAATACTAACAAAACTATATTCATTAATTATGTGTACAATCAAATAAATAAACTATATAAAATGATAAACTAATAAAACCATAAATAAACAAACTTACATGAAGTAATAAAACTACATTTATCAGAAATCATAAAGTTTATTAATGGATTATTTATATCTAAAAACGTATTAAATTAACTAAACATATAATATTAAATAAATTATTTATATGTAAAAACATGTTGAATTGACTAAACATATATAATATCAAATAAATGACATGTATAAAGTATGTATAAAAAAATTAATTTTTTTTTACATAATCATAAATGAAAAAATAAAAACTCCTCAGGAATGTGACCAATACCAGGCATAAAAGGACATACCTGTATTGTATACTGCTCATATAAAACTATCGCTTATATTGTCATAACAATGAAGAAACCTAAAAGGTAAAAATGAAAATAGTAACAATCCGCCAATAATAAAGCAGAATGATAAACAGAGAGATGAGGACAAAAAACAAAATCACTAGTGACTACATGTAATAACCGTCTATTTAAGAAATCCATATGTAGTGATCCTGAGATCTTAATAAAGTGCTCCTACATGAATTGCAATCAGGAGTGATGTGGAGCCAAACCAAATACTTAGGTCGATACCTGTCCAAAGTGGCTCGTTAACCCAAATGGCAGTGTTCAGATACTGATGAGCACTAATCCTGTAAATAAGTAAAAGAATATATGTGTGTCTAAGCACATATGTACACAAAAAAAAATAATAAAATGATTATATACAATAAAATATAACTATGTCAACCACTAAAAGTATATGTAATAAACTTAAGTGGAGGACCTGTATCTTAAATACATAAGAATAATATGCAAAATAGAAGTATAAAAAAATGAAGAAAATCTTCGTGTGTGGCAATAAAAATGTGTGAACAAAACTCCAAACGAGATCCATAGATTCCACCACCTACTTCTTAGGAGTCAGCACATTATCGAATTCGTATGGCTACACCCGCCAGATAGATGTGTGTAAATGATGATAAAAAACGGACAGAAAAGCAATATATTTGTGTAAAGATGGGAATCTCGTACAAACGTAATTACTAAAAAGCTATTAGATAAGAGTGAAGTCGCAGAAACTAAAAGGAAGCTGGGACTTCGACAGACTTCTCCATACCATAATCACATATCAATATAAAAATGTAAATCAAATATTGTATGCTACTATAAATATATGCATAAAGATAAATTAGAATGATCAGTGTGCAAAAACAAAGGCTTCCTCAGGTATTAATCAATATGGGCGCTATAAAAATGGACTAAAACTATGTGAAACTGAAACACGTCCTACCCACTAACTGTACAAACCATAGAACTGAGGTCTGAACCGGACGTTTATGCTGTCAAAATAAAGGAAAAAAAACAGTGTAACAGCATTATTGGAAAATCTCTCTTTATGCACAATCAAAAAACGCCAGCCTAAGTCATTAGACCTAAACATAAAATGCTACAAATCGTTGAAAATGTGAAAAGATTAATGGAGATGAAAAAACGAAGGAGACTTACAATGAAAATGAAGATAGTCCTATCAAAATGGTGGAGCCAATGTAACCTCTACACAGAATAAAATTTGAAAAAACGCCCGCATCTGCGCGTTGAAGATCTTTGACCTACCAAGTGAATGACGTAAGGGCTAACATGCAAATTTCAAAGAAACCCTGATGGGGTCAGTCAAATAAAAATGATGCATAAATGAGAATGACAGCCAAACCGCACAATGAGTATGTTGTGTAAAAAGGGGAGGGGGGGGGAAGGGGAACAGCAACCTCGAATTAAACCAAAACAAAGGGGGAAAAAAACTAAAAATCCACCGAGGAACCAGACATCACAAACACTGCCATATAAATTTCTTAGCAAAAAAAGAAGGAAAACAGAAAGCCATGAATGTTCCTAACTGCCTTCCAGACATAATCAAAAATGGATAACATACTTTTTAACCATATGAAATTAGTGAAAAGTAAACCTTAGAATTCTACATTTATCACTATTCATATAAAACAGGAAAGAAAAGAAATATCAATGTATGTATGAATGTATGGACAAATGTATGCAAACCACAAAAGTGGCACCTAGTGTGGATAAAAAGTACAAAAGAAACGACAATATAAATCCAAAATAGGAATCTTAAAGAAAGACTGAAAGGTCTTTTTCCATATTTAAACCTTCTGGGTGTAAACTGTTTAAATTGTAAATATACCATTGCTCAAAACGCAATAGGGTATCATCAATATTACCTCCCCGCCAGTTTAATTTAACTTTTTTAATAACAAAAAATCTTAAATCCGACACTTTATGTCCTGCTGTCTGCCAATGCAAGACCAGTGGTTTTTCTATTGCTGCTCTCTTAATACAACTTCTATGCTCGATTATTCTACTACGTACAGGGCGTACGGTTTTCCCAACGTATAGTTTATTACAGGGACATGAGATGACATATCACGTGACTAGTAGCACAATTGGAAAAATCGTCAAGATAAAATTTACGATTGCTGCCCAGTTGTAAGAAATAATTTCTGATAGGGATTGCATGTATACACACGGAACAGTGGC